>JAMJFZ010001042.1:5792500-7165000 GCA_026225945.1 Cricetomys ansorgei | reverse complement strand
TAGCTGTGTCTTATTGTGGTTGTATTCCTCCTGTTCTCAATCACAGTGCTAACCAAAGCCATAAACATTTTATGATTGTGAGACTTCATGCCAAAAAAAAAATATTTTCCCCAATTTGTTATAATTTCTCCCCCAGATTCATTTGGACAAATTTAAGGGAAGACATTTTTACACAAGAAAGCCAGGAGTGTGGAGAACTCTGAAGTGGATCCACAAAGGGTGTAAGAAGAGCCTTGGCTGTCCCGTAGTGTTTCTGGGAGTGTTTAGCTTTGCTGATTGACCAGTCCTTATTAGAAGAAACAGAGCACCTATTATTTATATTTCTCTTAATATAAACAAAAATGGTTTATATAGAATTGGGCCTTATTATCATTAATTTAATGCTGTTAGAAGTTTCCAGATACTGTATTATGGAACATATTGAGACATATAATTCAAAGCAATACATGCTTTTAAAATATGAATGATGGGAACTGTTACTATAGGACCTGGAAACTATTCAAGTAACATGATAAAATGATGGCAGGAGGTCATAAAATAGCTGACTTTTTAAATGGAAAACATATACAAATGAACGTTTCTTTGATGTCATTGGTCAATGCAGCAATGTGATTTGTAGCTTTACACATTCAGTGGCTTTTTGATAAATACCACAGTAACAGGTAATTTCATAATGTCCTTCCTTTCTATGTAAAATGTTTATAGACCCAGTGGGTAAAGTTTTCAAAATAAACTATTTTATATCTTGAATCTCAGTACCAAAGAACATGGAACTAATGTTTGGTGTGATTCTTATGTTTTTATTATAAATCTTCCTTCAACTTTATTTTGCTAATAAACCAGTCATAATTATGATTTCCCTCCCTCTGGTATGATTCTTCTGTGTTTCATTAAACTCAAAGTCATTTACATTTTCCAAAATCTCCTGAGAGAAGTCTTCATTTGGATATGCATTCATTAAACTTACTTGATTCTTGAGAAATACAATTTCACTGTTTATATTTTTCTTGTTTAAGCATATTTTAAACATTTAACACCGAAGCCAAGCTCTAGTTACCTAAGTAAAACAAAGTTTCTATAATTATGTGCAGTCATGTCCTCAGGAGCTAACAGCAGCACAGAATGCTGGATGTGTAGTCTACATGCTTAAACAGAAGATATCACACTTCGACTAAAAGCATACATCATCTTACATATAGTACATTTGAGACTGGTGTATTTCTTCCCTGAAGCGGGGAGTGTATTAAACATACATTTTAGAATAAGGACCTGCTCACTGATTTATGAAGCTAATTGTAATAGCAGCCCTGGCTTTCCCTAAATCTTTATATTCATACAAACAGCTGTACACACCAAAGACTCAAACCAGAGAAACTCACGTGAGCACCTTTTCGTGGTTCTCATTTTGAACATTTTATATAAGGAAAACTTCCATTTGACTTTCTGCAGTGCTACTCTTCTTATACTCGAAACTAGAAACTGCCTTCTGAGGAAGTAGTTTGCCACTCTATTTTTCTCGGGATGTCTCTAGGGAGGATGTCATTACACACTGTTCAAAGAATGAAGTTTTCAGAAGAATAATGCTTCCGTTTGTCCTGCATGATTGCTCTTTCTGGGATTTAAACTTGCTTTATGTGACAGAGTCTCCGTTTACTTAACCCCATTCAACATTCCTCTCCTACTCTTTCTCATTCAAAAAGATGAATTGTCTGAAATGATCAAAAGGGATTTTTTTTTTTTTAAGAAGGTAGAGAGGATCGTTCTTTGAGGTTACCAAGAAAACCTGACCTGAGACCCAAAACACAAGCATGGTTTAAATACAAGAGAGCCAAATCTAGCTTCTCTTGTTTTTATTAGGATCAGGCTAGGTAATGGATTAGTCACCATTGTATGGTTCTGTTTAGCCAGAGCATGACCTCATTTTTGAGTTAGCTTTTAAAAATATGTTCATATTACATCTTTAAAATGAATAAATCAGTTACTTGGGTTTTCCCACTTCCATTGAATGGTGGTATTCTTTGGTATTTTGTTTTAAAAGAAATTTCTTGGATGATTTTAAGTGACCAAGCAAAAGATCACGGTGAAACAAATCAGAGCTCTCAAATCATAATGAGACATGTTTTATATCAGGGATAATGTATCTTTGGGTCAAACTAAGGAACTCTGTATGTTCCATTAAACCAAGCAATGCTAGATCTCCCTTGAAACTGAGCAGTCAATATGAACTCCGTCCCAGTGCTGCTCATAGCGAAAAGAATGAGGTTTGTGGCAAATATATGAGCTGTTTGTTGTTCAGGACTGAGCAAGACTTTAGGTCCCAGCGGCTAAAGAAATATGAGCATCATTCACACAGAGTTAGGCTGTGTGGTGGGAGCAACATATTCCTGTGTTTGCAACTGGTTAGCTTTTAAGCACTCTTTGGATATAACTGTTAAAATTGTTAAAGTTACCAGGTGTGGTAGTGCACACCTTTATTCCCAGGACTCAGAAAGCAGAGGCAGGTGATCTCTGTAAATTCAAAGTCAGCCATGAAAAAGGACCCTGTATTTTTTTTAAAAAAAAAAAATCAGACTAGAGACAGGTGCCCTAGTGGGTAAAGTGCTTACTGTGCACATGAGGACCTGAGTTTGAATCCCCAGCGCTCTTAAAAGCTATGTACAGTGGCCTGCGCATCTGTAACTCTGGCACGGAGGAGGCAGGGATGGGTGAATCTCTGGAGTTTTCTAGCCAGCCCTAGTCTAGCCAAAATGGTGAACTCTAGGTCCAATGAAGAGATCCTGTCTCAGAAGCCTCGAGCGGAGGGCAGTAGAACAAGTCACCTGATTTTACATGGTAGCCTCCGAATTCTGCATGAACATGAGTGTCACACACATGCCATAGCTGATAGACTATTCTGGAACTGCTTTAATAATTAAAATTTATTCTATTACCTAGAATATTAATTTCAGAAATGCTTCAGTCATAGTTTTTAGGTACCACAAATTCTAGAATTACCAGAAACAATGTTTTAACCACAGAATATTTTGCACACCGAATGTTTTTTTTCTTTTAAACAAAACAAGACATTTTTTTTAAAGAGTTATTTATTCTATTTATATGAGTGCTCTATCTGCATGTATACCTGCATGCCAGAAGAGGGCATCTGATTCCATTATAGATGGTTGTGAACCACCATGTGGTTGCTGGGAATTGAACTCAAGACCTCTGGAAGAGCAGTTAGTGTTCTTAACCACTGAGCCATCTCTCCAGTCCATGATAAGATTCTTTTTAAAGAAAATTTTACATTATGAATTGCTGGCTTTTTAAGAAAAAAAAAAAGTTTCAATAGTTGTCTTGGACCTAGGTCATCTTGCATGGGAGGCATGTGTTGTACCTGTAAGATAGATCCCCAGAGCTTTAATAATTTCCATACAGGATCTCACTAAATTACCCTGGCTGGCTTTGAACTCACTCTAAAACCTAGGCAGGCCTTGAACTCATGCAGGGATTAGAATTGAAAAATTCCCATTACTTTGTAAACCATGAAGAAAGGAATCTCAGCTATTAACAAAGTCTTAAGAAAATTCAAGCAAAGGAACCATTATATTATAAGTTTGAAAGTAAATTCAGGGCCTGTGAGATGGCTCAGTGGGTGCAGGTGCGTACCGCAGGAGACTGGAGACAGAGCTCCATACCTGGAACCTGGATAACAGTGGAAGGGGAAAACAGACTCCAAAATGTTCTCTGAGCACAAGCATGCCACAGAGGGTACACACACACACACACACACACACACACACACACACACAGTTTTTTTAATGAAGTAAAGCCACATGTTTACTTAGAATTATAAAACAAAATTAACATGGCTATGGTTATAGATGTAAGGGCTGATGGATGCAGACTGGATCAGAGATGGATGAGAACAAGATGCATGTCCTCATACAGTGATCAGTGAAGCACAAGCTTGGATTATGAGGTATATCTCTGAATTTGACCCCAGGGATTGAAAACATGTAGACTATGAGGTTAAGTCCGGAGTCTCTTGTTAGTAGGCCCAGCTGTTTTAGATGATGACAGCTTTTATGCTCAGAGACTAGCATTCTACCGAACCAAAAAATAGGGAGGACATTGTACTGGTCTTTAAAGCATCGCTAAGGAATTTGGACTTTGTTCTGGAGCGAGGGCTTCTCAACCCTCTTGATGTCTCAGCATAACTGAGGGGTCTGATATAGACCCATTACAGAGAGAGCATAGGAGAATTTTTGTGGTATGGAAATTGTATATGGAGGATAATTTCACACATTTTCCTCTTTTGAAAACATGAAGTGGCTTTAATATTCCACTACATCTTAGACTGACTTCTGCTGGACTTAATATAATTCTATGGACTGAGCGAGTTATAAACAGTATCTGTGCATTTGGTTCACAGTTCTGCCAGTGGAGAAGTATGAGATCCTGATGCTGCATATCATCAAGACTTTCTTGATGCAACAGGACATGGCCGAAGCCATCACGTGGAGAGAACAGGTGGATCAGGCTTAGGAAAGGGGCCACACTGCATTTTGATAACTAAGCTACTTGTGGAGGCTCGTTCTTCTTGAGACTATCATGATGACAGTAACATTTCATCGAGTGTTTTGGAGGGGACATTCCAACCATACCACTCCATATTCCGTACTCAGACTCTAGGGGAGGACTTCACTCTTAACTGGAATTCACTGTAAGCAATGGGGAGACACAAGGGATTTTCTCCTTAAATGACAAGACTTACATTATAGAAAAACAATTATGGCTTCAGTGTCGAGGATGGATCCAATGGGGAGGATTAGAGGCTGTTTCCATAGTCTAAGAAGGAGACAATTAGCTCCTGACAGTTGTCAGGCAAAGCGTGTGACTGAAGGCAGCTGTGTATTGTGGGAGTGTTGACCAAAGGAGGAGTCAAGGTCATTAACGATGTATGCGTCTGACTACTGTTTGTCATATGACTGCCTGCCTGTGTGTTCATGCCTCACTCACTTGGCTGTCCCTTAAACCCAGGAAACTGCCCGGATTTTCCTATCATTTCTCTTCTCAGGCTGCCTTCTCCAGGGATTAAACTCAGATGGCATGACCGGAGTGTTGGGTGGGGAGGGGCGGAAGCGAAGGGAAAAGATACTGAAATGAAATCTTCCAGGCTAATTTAAAAAAGAAATGATACGAGGGCTGAGACACTGGTCAGTGGTTAAGGGCACTTGCTGCTCTTGTAGAGGGACCCAGATTCAGTTCCCAGCACCTGGCATGGCTGCTCACAACAGTCCCGATACTAGTTCTGGGAGGTTTCGCTTTCTCATTTGGTCTTTGTGGGCACCAGGTACATATGCAGTGCACATACATACATACATACATACATGCATACATATATACAAGCAAATCACCCATACTCATAAAATTTTTAAAAAACCTTTTTTTTTTCTTTTTGTAAAGAAAGAAAGAATATAGACAGTAAGAGTGCCATTCCACAGCGTGCCTTTAGACGCTGGTGAGGGAGAGGACTCTGTGACAGACATCCTTGTGCTTTTGGCGGTAAGGGCCAAAGGAAACACTAATGATTTGGAAAAGGCTCTTGAGTTTTTTGATTAAGGCAGATTGGCTTGGTGCAAGAGCTTCAAAAACATTCAAGCCCCACCAAATAAAACATGAGTGATAGTGTGGGCTTATAGGAATCATTTTCTGAACAAAAAGATTGAAATTACTCAGGCACTTCCTTTGTCTTCCGAAGAAATAGAAATAATGGGATATAAGAAATACACTTTTGTGAGCAGGGAGCATTTGAGTTGCCTGTACTTTCTCCCTTCCAGTCTGTTGCTCTTTGCTGTTGGTTCAGAGTTAGGACCTTCCTATTAAACACCTTAACCAATCGCTCCAAGGAATGAATCTTACAGACAGAAGAATAAACACTTGTCGTTTATTCTGAGGAGAATTCTTACAGAACTATAAAAATCAAAGTTGGATTCTCAACTGCATGATCAAATTAAAACTGCTAGCTGGGCAGTGGTGGTGCATGCTCGTAATCCCAGCACTCAGGAGGCAGAGGCAGGCAGATCAATGTGAGATGGAGGCCAACCTGTTCTACAGAGTGAGTTCTACAGGACAGCCAGAGTTACAACAGAGAAACCCTGTCCCAAAAAGCCAAACAACAACAACAACAAAAACCTGATTGCTATGCTGAATACCGCCCTTTCGTGGCTCACACTTCGGAATTCAAAGATCTTTTTAAAAACTATTTAATACAGTGTGTGTGTGTGTGTATATATATATACATACAGTGACCCACATATGGAGGTAGAAGGACAATCAAAGGTAATGAGTTTTCTCTTCCACCCTGTAGCCCCCAGGCATCCGACACAGGTTGCTGAGCCATCTTATCAGCTGGCAAAGAGATATTAATAGGAGACATTCCTCTGTCTCTCTTCTGTAATGGACTTCAGTCCCTCAGAGAAAAGATGGTAGTTCTTACACAGTGCATGGCCTGTATTACACTTTACATTCAAACAATGCCTTGTGAGTTGATAGACTGAAGGACCGACTGAGTGCATGGACTATGAAAGACCATAGTCCCAGAAGACTTGAGTATCAATCTTGCATAAACTAAATGCACCTCATGCCATAATTCACATGTTATAGCTGAATCCTCCGAGGAATACATAGCTCTTGTTTAAAGTCCATATTTTTGTTAGAGTGGCTGAACCAACTAAGAGCTGAATTTCTAGTTATAAACCATGTTAAGCAGCCACAGAGTGGCCCTAAGAAGTGTCCAAATAGACCCTAGAACTTAACACGGTCACCTCTGAGCCACACTGCAAGCCCTGAGACTCCATCTCCGCAACAGCGTGCACGTGAACGACGATGGTAACCAGGGATGCTACGGTGCTGTCACGTGTGGGGTGATGCTGAGTGGACAAGAATGCCCAGATGCAAAGCACAACCTAAAATAACATACAATCCGTGTAGGGTGTTGGAAAGCACGGATGATCCACCCACAGCCACCACATGTCAGCAGCTGCCTGGGAAAATACCTTGCGGGTTCCAGACTTGTGCAATGCTAAAAGCAGGGTCAGCCAGTGTTGCAGACTCTTGGAGAACACAGGACAATGCACTGTGGGTGTGGGGAGGTGGGCAGCATGTTGCAGGCAGGATTGGTTTTTTCAGCTGGCCTTTCAGCAACACCTGTGCGAGTTCACGGATTTCCTGAAAAGGCCTGTGGCAAGGAGGGTGTTCAGCATAAGTTACTGTGTGTTTTCTGTACAGCTAAATGGCATAGCTGTGTTGCCCCGGGGCTTAAGTACCTTATATTCTACCTGATGAGAGGCTCTTTCTCAACTAAGAAGTTGTTTCTTTTCTTTTTTAAAAAAAAATA
This sequence comes from Cricetomys ansorgei, assembly GCA_026225945.1. Classification (NCBI taxonomy): domain Eukaryota; kingdom Metazoa; phylum Chordata; class Mammalia; order Rodentia; family Nesomyidae; genus Cricetomys; species Cricetomys ansorgei. Next base: position 7,157,622 of record JAMJFZ010001042.1, on the reverse strand, counting down.
ATTTAGATGCCAGAGGAAGTAGTCAGGAATAAAGAAATATGCAAAATAAATTTGTTTTTTTAAATAGTTTATAAGGAGTCCACACACTAGGCTTATTTTTATAAAGATAGGCTAAAATTTAAATTATAAAAGACTTGCTCAATCCAGATTTGTATCATGATCACTTTAAGCACTTTTGGTGACAACGGTAATAACGCTAACTTACTAAGGATAGGCAGGGCTCAAGGACAGCCATTCACTGTCTCTTGTTATGTACCAGTGGGAACCCAGGCTCAGAGACACACAGACCACAATGACAAAAGGCTACGGTATGAATCTCAAAATAATTCTAATATTTGAATTTTAATTATTTGGAGCACACAAAATACCAAATAATAACCGTTTAAAACATTGAGTTACATCTAGTTATATGGAAAGTATGAAATCATCACTACAACTTTTAAAACTTTTAATAATGTAAAACCTAGCATTCAACTTTTTAGACAAGGTAGATTATATCTTTATTAAAGATACTCTAAGGGAATTTCCACAATTAGAAGTTACTGCTACTATGTGCCATAGTCTAGAACTTCACAACACAGCTCTTTCCGTAGCCCTATCTTCTGTTACACCTGAGACTCCCTTTAACATTCATAAACTATGTCCTAATCTGTCTCTGTATCTCAATTTCATACTTAACATTCTCTAGATATTGCCCTTGAGTCATAAATGTTTGTGGTTTTTCAAGTGCTTGATGTGAATGGAATCATTGTAAAAGTGTAATGCTTTTAGTTGGCTAATACTATATATGAGATCTATCTATGTATCACCCCCCAAGAAGACAAGATTTGGCTGGGTTCTTAATGGAAAGTGTGGCGATACAAACAGGCCAACTATTCCCCACAATCAGTACACCATGCAGACAGCCAAGCATCTGTCACTCACTCTGTTTTGTTCAACACACCGTTACACAGGAGGAAGAAAAAGAAGTCGCAAGTTTGTTTTGGTTTGCTTATTTTTCTTTTTGTTAGATTTAATTTTTAAAACTTTTCATTGAACTTTCCCCACCTCTTGCAGGTTTAAGTGTTTCTTTTGTTTTGTTCCCCAAGGTCTTTCCTGGTGCCTTCTTAAGTTCTCTCTTTTTAACCGACACGTAATGGTTGTTCATTTGTGTAGGGCACAGCATGATGTTAGAATGTATGCACATGCTGTGTAATGATGGCATCTAAATAATTAGCGTTTCCAGCATTTCAGGCATTTATAATTTCTTTGTGCTGGGAGCACCTGGTCCTCTCTTCTAGCATTTTAGAAACATATGGTGGAATATTAGTAACCAGAGCCACCTGCTGTGCTGCAGACTACTTGGCATGTTACATCTCCCCCCCCCCCACATCAAATTCCATTAAGATCAGCTTTTCAGCTTCCCCATATCAGTGCTTGTCTTTGTGTGCCTGTCCTGAGTCATTTAACCTAATACCCGCCAGGATTATATTTGCTGCTGTAACGAACAGGGTTTCGTTCTTTTCTGGTTTTTGCCTTTGATAACCTAGAGTTGTTTATTACAGATGGAAAGGAATCCTGTAGATGATCTAGAGACCAACCTTCCCACTTTAGGGTAGAATAAGTCTCTAAAGATTTTCTGCTTTATTTTTCTACTGCCTGTTGAGCTAACTCTCGGCTGACTCTTCAAAATATTTGAATACATGAAAAGCATAACGTTTGAATTGTATAAAAATACCATTAAATCAAAATGCCCATCATTTTGTTTACTAAACATCTGATTCTGATTCTCGATGAGGACATTGAACATTAACACCAGCGCCCTCTAGCACATCGTGGGAAAACAAAACAAAACAAAACAGAACACCCCTGAACCCTGTTTTTAACACTGCATTACACTACTTAGAGGTTCTCATTTTAATTCTTACCAAGACTGTACAGCAGGGGCTGATGTGGCCATCACATTTTAATGATTTGTCTTTGTAGGTTATTGCTATACTAATATGTATTGGTTCACATTGCTTCATAATATTCAGTTGTTTGAATACTATATACTTTATAGCTTGTTGGTTGTTGGGTGTTTGTTATTTGATTTCTTCACTAGTTCTTATGATTTTATTTTATTATTTTATTTTTTACTAGCTTTTCATTTAATTTTATTATTTTAACTAGTTTTTTTTTTTTCTTGCCAGCTGTTGTGAACAACACTGCCATAGACTTTCATACTCTGTTTCCTGTTCACATGTGAATAACCATCTCTAGCTTTCTTTTTTTTAAGAGTTTATTTTAGGCTCACTGAAAACGCAGAGGAAGGTAATGAGATGTCCCACAGGCTCCCCATGGCGCACAGGTGCACTCTCCATTTCCAACAGCCCCCTCCAGAAAGGTGCATTTGTTCTATGGGTTTAGACAAATGTGTCATGGCCTTGTCATATCATCCAGAATTACTATTTCTCTCTTATTATCTCCTTTTGCTTTTCTTCTTTTTGTTTTGTTCCCCACTCTGTGCTTGGTTTTGAACCCAGAGCTTCGTGTACACTAAACATCCACTCTATAACTGAGCTTCAGGTGGAGTGGTAGAGTTAATGTAGGCAGAGGCAGAGATGTGGTGCCATCGTGGAGTTGTGGACCCGACACGCAGCTATGGGTTGAGAGCACTTAGACCCCAGGCTCTGACTCCGAGGAACTGGCAGAAATCTGGCCTCTCCTCTTTGCAGTCTCTGATGACCACAAGCCGCAGTAAAACTCCACCCTTCCTAAAGGCAGGCTGGGCTGCAATTTGGCAGAGCTACTTATCTAGAGTTACAATTAAGGCCCCGTTCCCCAGAATATGCCCCTCAAGATGCAAATGGGGCTATTGTAGTATCCCTGTTTTAACCAATGGCTCCTGTCCTTGGGTACCAAAAACCCGCCACTTCTAATCTATAAATGTAATCACCCTTGCTTTAATAATCAGAGAGAGAGACATTTCTCTGACTACTTCTCCCTGAGAGTCCTGGTCTCTCTCATCAGCTTAGTCCTCCAATCTGGGACCTGTCTGGATGTGTCGACCCTCACCCTGGCTTTCCATTCCGGGGCTAAGCTAAAGGCTGATAGCTTAGACATGTGCTGGGGAGGGAAGCAGAACCCCTTGGGAAAACCCACACAGAGAGCCTGGGAAGGAGACTTGGATCAACAGTCCAGGAGGAGCGATAGAAGTGAGTCATTGTAGCCAAGCTTGGATTAGCTTAATTAAGGAAAGTACTGCAGGTGTGTGTGGCACTACACAGAATCCCATCCAGTATGGCTCAGGGTTCAGCTGTGAATAAAAGCTCTTCTATCTTGGTTCATTGCTTCCAAGAAAGGAAGTAAAACTTATTTTTAAAATATAAAAATAAAGTACAAAAATATGTATTGCTCTTTGTCATTTTTTACAGTTCATGTAAAAATGGATATCCCTCTCTGGATAACTGTATTGTGTGTAGGTATGTGGTAGAAAAACGAGGGAGCCGACAGGGAAGACACTCATGCTGACACTCACAAAGCCAAAACAGACAAGCTCACAGGGGGAAGTCATGGGAGAGTCCTGCCTCTGCCCACGACTCAAGCTTCACCAACCCCCACTGGTGACTGATGAAGGTGAGGAGGAGTGGGTAACTATTCACCTGCACCTGGAACCTTCCCCAAGGTTGCTTCCTGAAGGTTGCCCTATTTCTCTGTAGATAGGCTGCCTACTGTTTGTCACAAAGTTGATGTTTCAAGATGTCTTCAGCTCTGAGATAAGAAGCGTGCTCAGAAAGGCATGACCTCTACAAAAGAGCAGAGTTATGAACTGAAGAAAACAGGCATAGTTCTGACTACAATAAGAGAAGAGAGGAACAGGAGGTGGTGGCGCACACCTTTGATCCCAGCACTTGGGAGGCAGAGGCAGGTAGATCTCTATGAGTTTGAGGCCAGTCTGGTCTATAGAGTGAGTTTCAGGAAATCCAGAGTTACAACAGAGAAACCCTGTCTCAAAGAAACAAAACAAAAATTAGGGGAAGGAGAAGGAGGAGGAGGATAGGGAGGGGGAGAAAGAGAAGAAGAAAAGAAAAGAAAAGAAAAGAAAAGAAAAGAAAAGAAAAGAAAAGAAAGGAAAGGGAAAGAAAAAGAAAAAAAAAGAGAAAGTCTGTCTTTTGCCATTGACCATCTCCAGTAGTCTGGGTGCTATTATAGTTGTTGCCCTTGTAGTTAACAAATTAAGTCAAGCCTGATCTGCCCCCTCCTGGAGTTTATAATCTAGTTAGGGATGAGAAGCCACAGAGAGACTACTAGGAGCCCACTCTGGGTCTTCTTATCCAGTGAGACCCCGAGAGAGACACTGAGGCACGAATCGTTGCAAGAGCATGAGGTTTATTGTACCGACACATCCTTCCTATGTGTCGGGGTGGACCTCCATAGGGTCCCCACGCAGGGGGAGGCCACCCCGAGGGGATTTTCAAACTTGCCTATATACTCTTTTCTTAGCAACCACATAACCTTTAAGCTGATTGGCTGGGTGCAATGACATAGCTTGGTATGTTCCAGGTGCATTGTTTTGTAGCTAGGGACTGCTGAGCTGAAACTTACTCATATGTGAATATAACTGGAACTTTTCCTTATCTGGGTGCCAAGGTTTCTGGGAAAGTTCAGTCAAAGTTCAGGCCTACTTGTACATTCTCAAGCCTTACTAAAGTTTGGTCAAGTCTAGCCTTGGCCTTACAGGGAGATGAACAAAAAAACTACTAAGCATAAAGTCAACTACTACAAAATGGCACCTGTAAAAAGGAAACAAAGATGTAGCTAAAAGGGACATGTAAAAGACTTTTTAACAGCTTCATGGAAGGTGCAGCAGAGATTTCCTGCTTTCGTCCATGCCCAGGGTACTTTGCCACGATATTCCTTTCGGTTAGCAGAAGCCTTGTGACTACTTCAGACCAGTTGTTGATATCTGATGAGGGCACTTCCCTAGTAAAAACCCTATACTATTTCTCATGGTTTTGGCAGTCAGTGATAGACAACACAGAAACTGATCAGAGAGGTTAGAGGGATGACAATCATTGTACGGGGTGATTAGTGAAACTAACTTTTCTTATGAAATGACATTTGCATTCCCAAAGCAGTATTTGCCATCATGGGTTAGGTTTTGGCATGGTAACAAAAACTCAAAGGGAATTGCCTAATTTCTGAACAAACATGAAAGAAGCAGAGCTATTTCAGCAGCTGAAGCTTTGCAAATTACAAATCCTTACAGATTTTATAGGCTTCAACATTAAAACAACTATGGATAAGCTCAAATTAAAATTGTGGCCTCCAGACCTATTGGTAACATCTCTCAATAAATAAGGCACTTCAGGACTGACAGTATTAAAGTAGTCTACTGGAAAACCATTCAGGATGAGATAAAATTAAATGTGGTGTTCCACAGAGAATTATAGACCCATGTAGGCTCAGGTCACCTGGACTGGCAGTGGAGGGAGATATGGGTCCAGAAAGCAAAAGAATACAACAGATCTGAGAAACAACTTTCCAAAAACAAGTGCAAATACTGGCAAGCATACTTGTCTAGAATCAAAGAGATGAGATGCTTGCTAAATTTTAGGTGGAATTTAAAATCCAGAAGTCATAAGCTCAAGTGGACATATGTTCCTGTAACATTACACAAAGAAAATTTCTCAGTTGCCTAGAAGTGTCTATGCCTTCGTATGTATCCAAGGAGAAGACCCTCAAGAAACTGGAAGGCATAGAACCAGGGAATGTTTGTACTTGGGAGAATCAGTTCAGAATAGCATATGTCCATCTGTGCTTATACCCAGCTTTCATTTTCTCCTTTTAGGGTGGAGTACTTCCTGTGGGTGTTACGGCTCTACTTTCTCACTGTACACTTCTTGCAGAGAGCAGGTTAATCTATTATTATCAGTTTGCAGGTCTGTCAACCAAGAAGGGCTGCATAAAGATGTGGCACAATGTCAGAGTGACTACACACTACTTGAAGACCCTGGGCTGTGAGCACCACACTGTGCCCGGTCTAGATCTTGTTGTCTAGAGAAGGAAATCAATGAGACAGGAAACAGGCACTGGAACAAACACCCATGATCAGTCAGTCCTTTCCTTCTGTGATTGGGAGGATTGTATGTCCTCATCATCTAGCAGAAAGCTGGATTATAGGCTGGGCTTAAGCATTCCACGGCTACTGAGTGACTATCCAGACCTCTTCCTACCATGGCAATCATGAAGGATGTCACAGTTAACTGTCGAGACGGTTGGGTTAATGGGTGGCTGAGTATGGGGTACTTTGGGGCACCTCTGTGAGGGTGATTTTGGTGAAGATTGCAAGTAGGTAAGTGAACTGAATTGAGAAAATCCACTCCAACCATGGGCAGCTCCATCTAATAGACTGGGAGCCTGGAAAGAAACAAAAAATGTAAGAAGAGAAGGCCTAGCCAGTTCACACCCTTAATGTCCCTGGGGCAGTATGCTATTGCAGCTGCTATTGCCTGTGGACACCAGATTCTCCATTCATCAGCTTTGGACACAGGCTGGCACTAAAAGACCTTTGTGGGTGCGGGACTTTTAAGCTTTGGCCTCAGACTGGGCTGCATCATTGGTAAAGGTTTTCAGACTTCTCAGACTGAGTAGTTTCTGGTTTCCTTGTCTTTCTACTCTGCATTGTGACATCAATCAGCCTCTGATCCTGTAAGCCAACTTAATAATCTTATTTATAAAGATATATATATATATATATATATATATATATATATATCTATATATATAATGAACTAGTTAATTAATTTATTTGGTGGAGGGGGTGACAGTTTATGCAGCAAAAATATATTTGAAACCCCAAGTCCTATACTAAATAGCAATGTATTCTATTGGCTCCATTCTCTGGATGGTCTTAGGGTTTCTATTGTGTTATAAAACATCATATCCAAAAGCAATGTTTATGTCGGCTTAAAATTCTCAAGTCATACTCCATCACTGACAGATGTCAGATCAGGAACCTTGAGGCAGGAACTGAATCAGAGGCCATGGAGGAGTGTTTCTTACTGCTTTGCTCCTCATGGCTTGTTCAGCCTGCTTTTGTGTATCACCCAAGACTACCTGCCAAGAAGTGGCACTGCCCCCATCCAATTGAGTAAATGTGCTCATGTCGATCGTTAATCAAGAAAATGCCTTACAGATTTGTGTAAAGGCAATCTAATGGATGCATTTGCTCAATTAAAGTTCCTCTCCCTAGATAACTTTAATTTGTGTTAAACTGAAACAAACAAACAAAGCAGGACAAAGAAAACCAGGACAATGAGGAACGTTGACTTATACAGAGCATGGGGAACCTTTGATTAAAATAGACTAAATCCAAGGTAGCATGGCTGTCAGGGACCATAGAGTATTAGTTTTAGAAATGAGAAATAGATGCACTAAGCCACCATGACTGGGTGTTATTGCTGCTATACCGTATAGCCTAACGTTTCCAACACAGGTGACTCCTTCGAGGATGTGACACTTGAGATAAAGGGATGAGAAAGAACCAGATGTTGAGAAAATTCCAGACAGAGGAAGCCTTATGTTCAAAGCAGTTGAAGCAGGAAAGGGTCCAGTGTGTTGCCGTTGATGTCTTAGACGTGGAAAATAGAGTGTTACCAGAGGCACAGATGACAGAGACACTGGGCAATCAATGTACAACTAACACTAGAAAGGTGAAATTTAATATCCAGAATAGGCAATTGAGAAAGAAAATGAAGAAGCGCTTGTTGAGAGGCCCCAGGAATGTGAAATTAGGGGCCACGTTGGGGAAAAGGTGAGAAATGGCAATGACTGCTAAATGCCATTGAACTTCTCTTTTATGTGATGAAAATGTTATAAGTTGAAGGTGGTGATGATTCAGGATGTTCAATTCTTAGAGCATAGTGGAGTGTTGGAGGGTACACTTTAAATAGATGAGTTACATCTCGATCTCAATAAAGCTGCTTTTTAAAATCTTCAGATATGTTTCATACTTTCATATATATTAAGTAGCATAAACACATGTTCTTTAATATGCACAAAGACATTTTATTTAACGTTAGGAGTTTCATAGCAAACACATTCTAAGTCACACACAGGGGTATCCTAAGGGCAGTGAACAGCAGTGAGAAACATCTCACCAGAAGACAGTTGCAAACCGCTTTCAGATTCACAGTGCTGTGGTTTCTTTCAAGTTGTTCTTGCTTGCTTTTCCAAGAAATGGTTTGTGTAGTTTGAAACTCATTTTTGACATTGCTCATGAGAAACAAAATACACAAAGAGAATCAAACAAACAGGCAAACCATCAGCTTCACAGTGTGTGAACCTGAGAATCCTCTGCTTGATTCTGAGAAACTTGTGTTCAAATTATAGATTTTCCAAAGTTCTTTTAAATGTTGCTATTTTATGAGTCTACTTCCACTGAGAGCTTAATTTCTGAGCAATATGCTCTAGTATACAGCTGGGTATAGAGGGCTGCTCAGTAACATTGAAAAGACCCAGAACTAGTACTGCTCTCAGACCCAGAGGTGGTAGAGGTTGATGGCAGGTAGGAGAAACTCCAGGCTGGCAGGCAGAACCATAACTCTCAAAGGCTACAGCAACTTGTAGCTATAACATGACAGTCGGTCCCCAGAGATTGTGATTTGGTGAGCACAGAGGAAGCAAATCCTGGGTAGGGCTGGGGTTAGAGACACAAGGTGACCGAACACTGTGCCATCACTCTGACTGTGGTGAGTTTCTGGGCAGTTGCAAGTGACACATTTTGGTCTATAAAGCCCTAGACCTGACCTTTAACCCACAGCTTTGTCCTCATGCTGTACCACATTGCTTCACACATTTACCATCCCCATTGCTCTGGTCTTTGCAAACAAGCCCCCTTGCATTTCAGGACCACTGTGTGTATATTAACTGCTATCTCCTCAAAGGATTCTCAGAACGCTCCAGGTCATTCCATTTTCTCCCTCCGTATAATCTTTAGAACTCCTACCTCATTTTCTGTATTCTTTTCACGTCACTATTACAGGTGACAGGAGACTTTTCTGTTTTGATCTCGTTGTATCTAACGATATCAAGCACTTCATATAGGAAGGAGCTCAGCATAACCTGTATGCTTATTAAACGTTTTAATGAATGACTGACTGAAGAGACAAATTGATCAATAAACTGGTTAATAAATTAATTTAGCTGGGGAAGGCAGCTGACAGTTTATGTGGGGAAGAAAATTTGAAATCAAATTCCTGATTAACAGGAGCCAGAGAGTAGAAGGTTGCCTGCCACCTTCATTAAAGTTGAACAAATAAAAAGAATGAGACAGACAGTAGGGAGTAGAGGTAAGGTAGGAGAGAGTGTGTTCAGGGTGGCTTTGAGCTTTGGTAGAGGATAAACTATTGTAGAGTGGTGGAAAATCCCAGGTTTGGCCATTATAGAAAGCATTTAGAAAGAGGTTCACCCTTCTTGGCATAAGAAATATGGTTGAAGGGCAGATCTTGTCTGATTTGAGAAGGTAGGGTGGGTTTGCCCAGGTTAGCACCTGGGTGGCAGAAATGTAAGAGAAAAAATAAGTCTGAACCAAGAAGCTGGAAAGTTGCACTTTTGTTAGGTTCTCGTAAAGGAAAACCTGAATAAAGCCATCTGCACAAAGGTTGTAAACACAGAGTTTCTTTCCTGATAGAAAATGGAGATTGTGAGCATGAGTGGTATGAAGATGAAAAGCCATCTAACAGTGAAAAGAAAGCTAGCCAAGACTCCTGGGAAGGAAGATGGTTTGGCAGATAGAGGACACTGGAGACAACAGTCATAGCTCGATTACTCTCAAACATGCGGAGAGTCTAGCCCTAATGAGATAGGCTACAGGACAGTGAAAATCCTGATGGAGTGTTGCTTCTAACCATGGGGAGAAGGCACTCTTACCACACAACTCTTGAGTTTTTGTGCTATGTACTATGGTAGTCACTGGTGGTAGTGGTTATATATAACTAGGAAAGCAAGTAGACTAAGAAACGAATAAATGTTTCTTGACCCATCTAAAAAATTCCCTACGTAACTAAAGCTATTAATACTTAGCAAATGAAACAAAGCCAGCCTAGTGGATGGGCACCAAGAGCAGCAAATGTCTTATGAACCACTTAGACTCTAGGTGCATGCCTTATTTGTAGTCAGCTAAGGGTCACGCGAACTATCTAGGGTAATGCGTGGCCATCAAGTGGCTACACAGTCCTTGGTCTGAAACAGCACCCATGTGGAGCCTTCCGTAATACACAATGAAGTCAATTGTTGTATACCCTGAGAGCTGTAGTGGAAGATGATTGCTCATTCAGCTGCATACACCCAATGCAGTTTTCTGATATACTTCTCAACTTACCACAGCTGTCATGAACCGGTTACTGCTATTCCCCTTTGACAAATCTTAGAGGATGATAACACAGAAACAGAACACCCAAGCTCAAAGCCAGTGTTCTTTCTGTTATCCCTCACTTCAATCAGGAGCTGTGAAATAGTAAGGTTCAATGTCACAACCCTGATTACAGCTTGTTTCAAAAGAACGGCCAAAGAGTGAAGACAGGAGACATGTTAGATGTGACTTTGCCTCAAAAGCCTTTGGGTCAACTGGAGTTCTGTTTTGTTTTTTGTTGTTGCTCTTGTTTGTTTTGTTTTGAAACAGGGTTTCACTGTGTAGCCCTGGCTGACTTGGGACTCCAGATATAGACCAGGCTAGCTTTGAACTCACAGAGATCTATCTGCCTCTACCTCCTCAGTGCTGGGATTAAAGGCCAGCACCACCAAGCCCAATATCTCAACCAGCCGTAGTATCCCCTCTGTGTTAGCCAACTTGAAGTTCCTGAAGTAAGAATTTGACATCCCTGTAGGTATAGACAGAGTGCTATAGCATACCTGTGAATACCCATTATGCTAATAAGTAAATTAACAGTACATTACATTCAACCTTTGGAGAGAAAGAAAGAAAGAAAGAAAGAAAGAAAGAAAGAAAGAAAGAAAGAAAGAAAGAAAGAAAGAAAGAAAGAAAGAAGGAAGGAAGGAAGGAAGGAAGGAAGGAAAGAAAGAAAGAAAGAAAGGAAGAAAGGAAGAAAAGAAAAAAAGTCAGTATGGACTAGCCTGGCACCTCTATCTTGGAGGGTCAGTAGCTTCATAGAAGAACCAGAACTTGACTTAATTCTAGCTTTGCCATAGTTTGTGGCTTCTGAAAGAAAAAAAAAGGTGTGCTCTGCTTCCTGTAAATGGTCTGTTTATTTGAATTCGGAGTTGGCTTAGGAATTAGGGTTGCTGCAATAGAAGGGAATTGAGCTTTCCTGATTTGATCAGCTGGCTACATTGTAAGAGGTCATGTTGGGTTGGTGGAAGGCAAAGCAACAGAACAAGAGCTCTCTTTTGGTAGAGTTCCAGACTTAAGGGAGCAATGTGACCAGGGCCTCAGCCTTCTGCTCTTTCCTTTGTAGCTTGGATCCTGGAAGGCTGGCTAAAGGCCTTGAAGGAGTAAGAAAGGACAGACACACAGACACATATGCAATGCCGGGCTCAGGTGGGGTTCTCCCAAAACCTTAGCTTGTATATTAGATACAGGCCAGGGTTGGGGGGAGGAGGGGTAGACTGGGCAGTCATCTCTGTAGGCCAGAAGTTATAGCATGTAAACTCCCAGGAGGAGAAAGCCGCAAGCTAGCTTTTGCACACACTGATGAGTTTTTATTTTATTTTTATTTTTTTATAATGCTCATATACTCATACTTGGACTCTCAAGGAAAGCTCTGCCATTATCATGGATCTTGCAGTCCTCGACAGGGTACCCAGGTCAAAATACAGTCATTCAGACCTTCTCTTACTCAGAGCTTTCTCAGCTCCCTACAGTCTTGGGAAGTGGTGTGGGTCAAAGATTCCTAGGGTGTTGCATATCTGTGGACCTTGGTTGAAAAAAAAAAAGAAAGTGAAACTGGGGAGGTAGGGGCTGAGAGTCTTCTTCCTTTTTCTAAAGTTGTTTCAGAGCAGTGTTAAGTCCCGGACGGTGTTCACTCAACCCTCCTGATAAGCTGAGCAGAGCCAGAGCTTCTGACCCCGGCCGGTGCCCAGGATGAGCAAAATCATGGAGAAGTTCAAGACAGTGATGGAACTGCAGATCAAGCATCGCAGCATCCTGGGCTACAGCCTGGTGACCCTGCTGACCGCGGGTGGGGAGAAGCTCTTCTCGACGGTGGCGTTCCAGTGCCCCTGCAGCGCCTCCTGGAACCTGCCCTACGGCCTGGTGTTCCTGCTGGTGCCGGCGTTCGCGCTCTTCCTCCTGGGCTACGCGCTGAGCGCGCGCACCTGGCGCCTGCTCACCGGCTGCTCCTCCCGGAGAGCGAGCGCCCACTCCGGGTCGCGGGTCGCGTGCGTGTGTGCTCAGATCTACGCGGCGGCCCTCCTGGCGCCCGTCACTTGGGTGGCGGTGGCGCTGCTCGGAGGCTCCTTCTTCGAGTGTGCTGTCAGCGGCGGCACGCTCTTGGCGTCGTACCTGTGCAATAACCGCAGCTCCGAATGCCTCCGCAGGCTGCCTCAGGTTCCCTGCAACAAGCAGGAGGTGGAGATGCAGGAGATCCTTAGTCAGCTCAAGGCTATATCTCAGGTCAGGCGCTGGGTGAAACCGGGTGGCGCAGAGGGGCGAGGAAGAAGGCCGTGGCTTTTTTCCTGACCGTCGACAGAGAGTATTTAAATAGCAGGGAAAGCGGGAGTCACTCGTTCGGTAGCTGATGCAGTAGGAGCCGGAATAGGCACACCTGGACTGTGTGCCTTCTACGTTGTTCTTTACAGTGTCCCCTCTCGCTGTGTTGCAAATCCTCAGGCCAGGTTGTACATCCAGGGAAAACTAGAAGCATTGTTACAGCAGAACCCATTTTGCCAAGCCCAAACCCACCACCCATACTATCCATGGGCTTAGGGCTCTTTAGAATAGATGCCCCTTTCTCTGGATCCGTAGAAACCCCACATTTTCCGTTCTAGGGGAGTGAGGTATGAGCTCCTTCTTGGGCACTGGTTTAGTCCACTTGGACTGTGGTTGACTTTTTAAGACGGCAGTTGTGTTGATGTACTGGGGGCTGGGGGAGGGGGAAAGGAGTGTCACTAGCAATTCTTACTCTAAAGAGCTTAAGACAAACCTAGTTCATCATCGAAGCTGCTAAATCGTTTAGACTTTATCTCAGGCTTTTAAATTTGTCAGTGTCAAAAGTGACTAAGTTGTCACCCTGTTGTGTTTTCTGTAGGTGCTGGGCTGGGTCCTGATAGCAGCTGTTATCATTTTACTTCTGCTTTTTAAGGCTGTCACTCGATGCTGCTCTCCGGTTAGTTACATGCAGTTGAAATTCTGGGAAATATATTTGGAAAAGGAAAAGCAGATCTTTCAAAGTGAAGCTGCAGAACATGCGGCTCAGTTGGCAAAAGAGAATGTTAGATGTTTCTTTGAGCGCACGAATCCAAAGGAATGCGACACCCCGAGCAAAAGAGACTGGCAGAAAATCTCAAGACTATATGCTTTCAATTCCAAGGACCAACACTACAGCATGCTGCATAAGTACGTTAGCCAAAGGGGGACTGACCCTAGCAGCTCTGGGGAAGGAGATGTAGGGGTCCCTGTCCTTAGCTTTGTAGATTCCTCTGTGATAGCCACCCCTCATGGGGTGTGATTTTACAAATGGACAGAAAAAAATAATGTTGAATTGTTGTTTCATATAAAAAATAAACATTGGTATGTTTATGGCTGCTTGCTCTCTTATAAATTGTGAGATATTTAGATCTGAAACTGTAACCTAAGTTCACAATTGTCCACTATAGCATGGAGCCACACTCTGTTTCTAGCCAGGCTGACTGTGATTGTTTAAATACTATGACATTTTATGATTCCAATATGGTTGCTGTATGAAAATTAATCATGAATAGGAAAATTGTAGGCCAGTGGTTCGCAACCTTCCTAATGCTGTAACCCTTTAATATAGTTCCTCAGTTTGTGGTGACCCCCCTCCCCCAACCATAAAATTATTTTCGTTGCTACTTCATAATTGTAATCTTGCTACTGGTATGAAGCATAATGCAAATGTCTGATATGCAGATGGTCTTAGAAGACCCCTGTGAAAGGGTTGTTTGACCCCCAATGGGGCCAGGACCCATAGATTGAAAACCACTGCCATAGGCAATGATGTTTTTAGTTTTTAAGACAAAAGGCTGGGTGTGGTAGCACATGCCTTTAGCCCTAGCACTCTGGGGACAGAGGTAGGCAGGTCTCTATGAATCTGATGCCACTCCAAGTTCCAGGCCAACCAGGGCTATGGAGTGGGGCCCTGTCTAAAACAAAACAAAACAAACAAACAAGATTTTCCTGTCTGTGATAAATTTATTTTTAAGGTTAGAGGAATCTTTAAAAAGCTAACCACTATGGTAAACATATCCAAACAGGGCTGAAGGCTCAGTGGTTAAGAGCTTTTGCTGCTCTTGCAGAGGACTGAGGACCGAGGTTTGGTTCCCAACACCCATATGTTGGCTCACAACCATATGTAACATCACTTCCAGGGCATCTGATGCCACTTTCTGACCTCTTTGGGCACTGTACCACCATGTGTATATATACATGGAGAGAAAAACACCTACACACATAAAATAAAAATAGGTCTTTTTAAAAAAGAGAGACAGAATAGTATTATTAACCCAGACACATATGTCGAGTCATCATGCATTTTCAAAAGAGCAGGGAAGCAAGATTAAGAACCATGTCATCCAAGTAATTAAAAAATATGAATTGTGATCTGATTTAGATTAGGGGAGTTAGGGATTTTGGAGAAGCTGGAGTGTAGAGTAGCAGGTGAGCAGGGCATTCCAGTCAGATCACACAGTGTATGGAAGGCTGTGGTGGGAGGCTTTTAGCATGCTGAGGCCATAAGGACAACTGGGAAGACATGGAGGGGATAAATGGTGCATCACCGTGGAAACTTGCTAATGGGTTTTCAGTCCATTAGCATATTTTTCCAGCTTATTAGCCAAAGTGGGGGTTATGGAGGCTAATCATATTGTCTCCGAAGTAAAAATAGATAGAAACAAACTTGAATTGGGTTATTGGTGATCAAAACAGGAAAAGTGCGCCATGTACATGGGCATAGCAGGATTGTTGACGGATAGGATGTGGAACTCAGTGAGAACAGCTACAGACAGAATCCTGCTGCTTGAAACTTTAAGACCTTTCAGGGACACTTGCCTTTTGTTAGCTTGTTAATTCTGACCATCCCCAAAATTTATGGTTGCTTCTTGTATTTTTAAAAACGTGAATCTCTAAACTGTAAAACAATTAAGCATTGATTAGATTTAGCCCTCCTTTCTCCCCTGCAGGTCCTGTGTCAGCTTCAGTTTGCCCTTTGTTCTATTAAATGAAACTAGTCATCAGGAATGGATATCCCGTTGTGGGGGTCGAATGTAACAAGGTACTTGGCAGGAGAAACTACAAGATCAGGCTTTTTCCATTCCCTATAAGACACATCTTTTGAAAATCATACCACATTTAGTTTCATTTTCATTTCTTTTGTTTCGTTTTCCAGCTTTGATTTGTGTGTTCTTTCCTTTAAGAGGTATTACATTTTCTCCATTGTTTTGGCTTGTGTTCCACACTTTTTTTCCCCAGAATTTAGAAAGCTTTGAAAAATATATTTAAGATGAAAGCATTATAATGGCGGGAAACTAAGAGATAAAATACCTCATTCGTTTGTAATATGCACTTCTCAGAAGGAGCCTCATACTGATAGCACACATCATCTTTTAAATGTTGACCTGTGAGTCTTCGAATACAATATAATTTCTCCACATCAGTATACTACAGTTCATCTCAACAAGAAGTTACTGCACAGTTCTTAGGGTTAGAAGTATAGGCTCTCTTCCTTTACATACACATTTGCAAACACACATGTCCTCATAAAGTGCATAAAGATGAACACTAAATTATCAAATGTGATTACTTGTGGAAGTTAAGATTGGTGTAGAATTGCAAAAACAAATCTTGCGCACTTCTGATCTTCGGATTTGGGGATAACAATTGTGCAATTAAAAAAGATTCCTAGTTCTGCATGTGTATTGGGATCTGCAGCCAATAAAGCAGTTTTGGGTTCAATTTTTGACAAGTTTGTGGGATACTCACAAGACACACATTGCTCACGTTCAGGATTGAGGATATGAAAGTTAGAGAGGGTGAGCATCTAAGGTCACATGGAAAGTGAAGGTAAGTCAGATCTTTTAGTGTGGCTCCTTGGTTGTTTTCATTTCTACCTCTCATTTTTCTCTTCTCAGCCATGTGCTTCTCTGAGAAGAGACCCAGATGTTCTCAGAAAGGCCCAATACTTCATATTTTACACCAAAACTCCACAGCTAAGGTAGCTAAGATGCCTTTGAATAAGCATTATGTGACCAAGAAACCATAGGATTGTTTCCTGGTGAAGACATGGTCATTGTCTTTGAGCAAGACACACCAGTCAACTGGGCCTGGCCTCGAACAGACCAGATCATGGACTCAAGAAGCATTTCCTGACTTGCTGTGTGTTTGCTGGCTTACCAAAGAAAACTTCATTATCACCCAGCTTTATCCTGTCCCGAAATTTTAATCTTAGGAGAGATACAGCTTGTGTGATTAATAGTTGCTGACAAGCAAATATATTTTATTGTAAGAGATGACTCTCCATTGTGATGAACACTAGGCAAGATAATAGAGTTCAGAAACCCTAGATCAGCGTTTCTCAACCCGTGGGTCATGACCATCAGAAAACACATATTCCTCAGATGGTCTTAGGAACTGAGACACCACTCAGTAGCAAAATTACAGTTATGAAGCACAACAAAAGTAATTTTATGGTCAGGAGTCACCACAACATGAGGAACTGTATTAGGAGTGGCAGCATTAGGAAGGTTGAGAACCATTGCCCTAGATTAAGCATGGTCTCTTTCCATCCAAAGTCATGGCTAGAAATATCAACCTTCTATGAACTGATCAACCCTGCAAGTCCCTAGAGAAACATTTGATAACAACCATGTCCCAAATGTCACTGGCTGAACAACATCTTAAAAACTCTGTTTCACAATATCCTATATCTTATCTACCAGGTGGCTCATGGTAAATAATTCTCTAGAAGACAATAGAGAAATCCTCTTTGGGTCAGCCTCTGCAGCAGCACCTGTTGCTTATTTTGTCAACTGGCAACTGTGGCTGTCTTCCTAAGACACCACTTCTGTAGCTTTGACTGAGAGATGCAAATTGCTGGTATCTGCAAATCTAGATGCTGAGCTTCTGCTGCTGAAGAAAGAGATTGCCACTCAATTTCCAAAACAGGAAGCTGAATTTGTTGCTTGTAGGCAAAAGATGGCAGGGTTTGTAGGGCATGGTTGCCACTAAAAAACTCTGGGATTTACAGAATATTTTAAGGAAGTAGTAGATTTTAGGACATTGTGAACTGTAGTAGTGGGAGTTTCAAATCGATAGAATTTGAAGCATAGACATGCAATTACTGGCTGAGTAGTCAACAATCAGAATTGTGAGGCTTTCACGGGCTGACAATGATTTCAGAAGTGTGAGTTTGTTGTTGATTAGCATTCAGAATCTGCTGCTTAAGCAAAGGGGTTGGTAAGCAACTGGGGCAGGTTTCCATTTAGTTTGAATTTGGCTTCTGTTGCTGGATAAACACTGGTCAGCAGCAACTTAGGGGAGAAAAGGAATTATTTGGCTTATACTTCTATATCACAATCCATCATCAAGGGAAGCCAGAATAGAAGCTCTAGGCAGGAACTGAAGCAGAGACCATGGAAGAGTTATGCTTACTGATTTGCTTCCCCTGACTTGCTCAGCCTGTTTTATTATACATCCCAGACCCATTGCCTAGGGATGGCACCACCCACAGTGGGCAGGACCCACCTATACTAATTAAAGGAATCAGGGCAATTTCTAAATTCAGGTTCCCTACTCAGGTGATTCTAATTTGTGACATGTTACCATTGAAACTGACTATCACCAGAGGCTTCTTGATTAGAGCTTCAGGATAATAAATAGCACTTTGTTTTTCTTCTTTGAAAACAGGGTTTCTCTGAGTAGACCTGGCTGCCTGGAACTTCCTTTTTAGTCCAAGCTGGCCTCCAACTCCAACTCAGAGATCTGCCTGCTTCTGCCACTAGAGTGCTGGGATTAAAGGCTTGGACACCACACCCAGCCTAAGAGCACTTCCTATGGTACATGTTTCTTCCTCTAATTAGAAACTAGAAATGCTTATTTTTACCCAAGTGGAGAGATTGTATCTGCATATGCTCAGTGCTGGTGTGACTCTTGGTTTAGTAAACAAAGCTAGAGCCCTTTGCCTTGTCATTGAAGTATTTTAAATACCGCCTCTCTTCCCTCCCCACCCACCCTCCTTCCTCACCCACTCTCCTTCCTCACCTATCCTTTTCTTTCCAGCTGTCCCATACGAAAATTTCAGTTTAGTTAGGTAACCTGGCTATTCTTCTACATCCATTATCACCAGAATGAGGCTTGGCTGCACTTCTGTACTGAACTGATTCTGTTTTCTCTCATGACTTTGATACCAAGTCTGGAATTTGATGTTCGTCTACTATGATGTTTAATACTGTAATATTATGAGATTTAGAATCACCATGGAAGTACTCTCAGGATGTGTGAAGGAACTGGGTTAACTGAACTTGAACTGTGGGTGTCACCTTTGCATGAGCAGAGGCTGCAGACTGAGTAAAAAAGGAGAAAGTGAACTGAGCCCCAGCATTCACTGTCTGCTTCCTGATTGTAAATGCTATGTAATTAGTGTCTTTAAGTCCCTAATGCCTAACTTCCCTGTCATGTACCTTTGAGCTGACAGCCAGACCAACTGTTTCCTTCCTTAACTTGCTTCTGTCAGGTGTTTTGTTTGTCACAACAGCAACGAATACACCCATGTATAAACCTCTTGCTGAATAGTGGAAGCTGTCAGAAGAGGTGGAATTTTTGGGTCATCGATGAGGCTGCTATCCACTAGAGTGGGGCAAACAGCACAGCTGTTGTCACCATTTGCATCGGGTCTCCTCATTGCTACAATCCTTGGAGATAATGTACAGGGCTAAGAAGATACATGCACATACAATAGGTTGTGTTAGGGAGAGAACACTGAGTTTAAGGTGCTATTATTTTACGGGAAGCAGAAAGGAGTCTGCATCTTGTCTGAGAGGGAGACATTGCTTTTATCAACCAAGGTTGCTAGCCATAAATGCAACTCTAAAAAATGAATGCCTAAAATACTTGGTGACTTATGGACAGCATTGAATCACATTTAAAAAAAACAACTGATAACTGTAAGATGTAATGACCATTACAGTGTCCATCTGGCTACAGCTAAAACCGCACTCCATAGAAGCCTCGAAAGATGTTAAGCCTCTGACCCCTGGCAATATTCTAATGAAGCTTCTCTTCTCCCTCGGCAACTGACTCTCTTCTCTCTCATCTTTCCTCTCCTCTCCCCTCCAATCCTTTCCCTTCCCTCCCCCTCCCCTCCTCTCCCCTTCCCTCCTCTCTTCTCCTCTTTTCTCTTCTTTCTCCCATTCTTCCCCTCTCCTGCTTTCTCTCCATCTCCACCCACCCCCTACCCTGTCCTCTCTTTGTTGCTAAGATTTTTTCTCAGGAGAGAAATGTAAACCACATCTATTCCTCTTCCTAAGGTCCCAATGGCAAACCAAAAATCACTTTAGGAAGCCAATGAATGTATTGGGCTTCCTTACAGAGTGTAAGTGAGGGGCTGCTTACAGGGATGTGGGTACTCCTTCCCAAATGAGCAGCTCCTGGAAGACCTTCCCCAGCAGGGAAGAGGGCTTCCCTATAGCTGCATAGAAAGAGTCACTAGTCTTCCCTGGCATGCATATATGTTATAGGCATATGTATTCTATGTACTCAGGCCACATGCAGAGCTGTCAGTTGGTAGGGAGCAGTTGAATACTCAGACAGGTGGAGTAGGGGAGGTGAAGAAGGTATGGAGTGGGTGAGTATGGAGGGGGAAGAGAGGTTATCTCACAGCCACAGGGTTACCACATGTCCAGACTTCTTAAAAGATACTTAAAAGCACTTAAAATGAGGGCAGTGCATGAAACCAAATCCAGGTGTGTTTCTCCTTAAAAATCAAAACGGCCCTAACTTTCAACTGGCTTTCCAGCTCTGTTCATGATGGGACAGCTGTTATTCAATCAGTGTGCAACTGTAAGGACAGAATTCAACAAGGTCATGTTTATCTTTAACTTTTCAGTCTGCTTGCCACTGATCTTTCTAGCAGGTTCCACAACACTTCTAGGCTCCTTGGCGTACTCATTCCAGCTAGCAGTTGCCCAGATCTCTTTGCAGATGGCAAAGCTTGTTCAAATTATTTTATTTTCTTAAATTCAAAACCTTTATTCTGGAGCCACAGTTTTCTTGTTCCAATTTGAGATCTGACATCGGCATTTTCTCTTTCCCTTCCTCTGTGTTTGGAGCCCGGCCACAGATGAGGTCTTTATGCTCCCCTGTAATTCCACCTTAATAAATGATCACCTTTCCTGTGTGTGTATGTGTGAGGGGGGAGAATAATAAAATAAAACCTCTGGCAATTATGATCACTGCCAGTGACAGGCAATCAAAAGAGGAGCTTCCAGTTGAAATTGATGCTTGAAAAGTTAATATTCAGGTAAGGCAAAATAAAAGCAAAAGGAACTTTTCTAGTGGCACAAGACAGCCAAAAACAAGGAGAGAGAGAGAGACAGAAAGAGAGGGAAGGAAGCGTGGCTTGAGGATGCTCTAGAGCACATAGTAGGTGCTTATTGTCCCAAACAGACCTGAGGAGTCTGAAACCCAAGCCAGAGTTGGGAGATGAGCTGCACGATGACATCCCAGGGTCTGTAGGGCTACCCAGCAATGAACGGCACCTGGCCTCTAACGATGGGGCTGGACTGATGTTTTAGATGAGAAGAAATCTCCCTCTGCACTGTGTCACCTGTTGCCTGTCACCGTTCCACTAAGTTGAGCAGCTGCTTCTTCACTTCCTAGCAGAAGGTGGGAGTTTCAGTCTCTAGAGGTAAGTGATTAGAAAAGGTTTCTGACCGAGGGGCGACAGAAGTAGTTGGAAGTAGGGATGTGATAGTGAATAAATGGAAATTAAGTTGGAAAGTATCTACTGAGGTGTTGTGTTCGTTTCCCCCAACCCGGCTGCTGGAATGCTGGCCGTAGGCCTACGTCTTATTCTCTAGGCAGTTTGTCAGAAGAGTCATTCCTAACTTTTGACATGATTGACAGAATGAAAAGACTTTAATGGAAGTGACACAGTTTGGGATTCGTATGTATCTGTGTTGAAGTGCCTAATCTACAGCATTCACCAAACTTCATATTTTGTTCAGTATGAATAGATAGCTGGAATATCCTGGGGCTCCGCAGGGGAAAGTGCTTGCTGCCAACTCTGACAACCGGAGTCTGGTTTCTGGGTCCCCATATGGTGGAAAGGCAGACTAACTACCGAAAGCTGTCTTCTGACCTCCGCACAAGCACAGTGACACTGGCACACGCACACACGTACAAACACTCACAATGTATTAATGTAATTCTAAAGTTTAAAATAATAAGCGGTTAGCCCAGGAACTCCAGAGATTTGAGAAAAGACAGATGCTAAAAACAGGAAAAAAGTTACTGGAAGGAACAGAAACAACCCATTTTAAGAAAAACTTTAAAAAAATTATTCATTTATTTTTATTTTACGTACATTTGTGTTTTGCTTGTGTGTTTGTCTGTATGAGAGTGTTAGATTCCCTGGAACAGGAGTTACAGACACTTGTGAGCTGCCATGTGGGTACTAGGAATTGAACCCAGGTCCTCTGGAAGAGCAGCCAGCACTCTTAACTGCTGAGATATCTCTCCAGTACTTCCTATTTGGAGAAGGTGTTTCTCTGTGTAGCTCTGGCTGTTCTGAAAGTCACTCTGTAGACCAGGCTGACCTCTAAACTCAGAGATCCACCTGCCTTTGCTTCCCAAGTTCTGGGATTAAAGGCATATGTCAACATCACCCAAGAAAACATTTTAAAAGCCTATTATTAATGGCTTCAGGGTTATAAAAGGAGCATGCATACAGATATATGCATATATTGTTTTGTTATATATGTATGTATGCATATATGTATATACTGTATTGTGTATAACAGAGTGTATATATTTGTATACACATGTAGTAGTTCACTGCTGTGGCAGCTCACCAAGGAAGACAAGGAGGCATTTTCATAGCTTGGAAGCTCTGTCAGATCTCACCAGAAGGAACCACGATCCTGGCCAGCGCCATACTAAACAGTGGAACCATGAGTGTCTGAGCTCAGGTATTTTTACTGATCCAGAACTCTTTGGGTGTTCTATTGTTACCATGTGCAGATCATTAGCAATCAACATCCCTTACATAAATCCACTACCTGCAGACAATACAACACGCCAAGACCTAGGCAGACTCTCACCCAACAGTGCACAAAACAATATTTTAAACACAACTAAAATAAACTTCTACAACACACACATACACACATATGCATATATACATATACAAAATCTGTTAAAACATTTAAAGATCAAAAGAACACTTGGAAACTTAGATGGTAACAGATGAAATTGAGGATGCTGAAGACAAGCTTGTGGAACAATTCCTTGACATAGAGGATTAAGATAAATAGATGGAAAAGAAAGAATAGTGAAGAAAATTAGAGAACCACTCCAGAAGCCCAAAGTCCTTCTGGTACGATTGTAGGAGAAAGCAGAGGAATAGGAGATATCATTAAAGAAATCAATCGTGAGTTTTCTTCAAATGGAAAGCCATGGACTTCGAGGTATGGTCAGCACAGTGGAAAGATACAGACAAGATGGAGATGTAACATACAACTTTAGGGCATTGAGGCAATAGGCAAAGTCCTCCATTTTACTAGACAAGAAGAACAGACCGAGGATGAAGACTCAAACAGTACTGTGCTTTCTGAAAAACAACCAGAAGGTGGGTGATATTATTTCCACAAGCGTTTCCTTGGGCTCATTCTGAGCACTAGGAAGTTTCTGGAGTATACAGTCTTCTGGAAAAAAGTGTATGCTAAGAAAGGCAGGTAATTGCAACAAAGAAACAAGAGGCTCCCTGAAACGTAGGAGGCATCCCCAGATAATCAAAAGGAAACATCTTAAAACAAGCATATGTCAAAACCATTCTATCCATAAGATTAGCCCAGACATCAGGCCTGAGACAGGGGAAAAAGTTACAATAATGTTTCCTGGAAAACCACTGAGATCTCATCCAAGTTGCTTGTGGTGGCTTTAAAACATATTCCCAAAGACCCTGAAATTCTCTCCTGCAAGATATAGATATTAATGCCCTCCCTTAAGAGTGTGCTGAACTGAACAACTCAGTTAAAATGAGAAGGAAAAGGTAAAAGAGACAAGGTCTTCGAACCATACTCTGATGGAAGAGATATGACCAGCGAGTTTCTTCATGTCTGTGTTTGAGATGGGAATTGGGTGAGAGAAAAACCTTAGGTTTCCTGTGAAAAATAGTGCCTCCCACAAAAACCCCAACAAAGGACAAATATGGGTATGATATATTTGGAAATGCCATAAATAGCCAAAGAATTGGCTTGATCCAGTAGGCAGCAGGTAGTGGTACCCCACAGGGAACAACAGTGGGCACAGCAGTCGTGGAGCTCAGGAACGAAGAGGAAGAAAGCATGTGATTTATAGTCTTATCTTGCTCCTTAAACTATTTTCATACATTTATTTTAAAAAGTAAATTTAAAAAAAAAAATGAAAGAATCAGGGTTATTTATAAAATACCCACTGAAAGATATGGAAGAATCTGGAAGGATATCAGTACTTCCATTGCTAATTGACATCTGCAACGCTCAATACTTTTTGAGAGGCCTTCGGATATGGTCACCGTACCCATAGAACAGACATTAGCCTCTGCTTAAGATTCTCCATGTGCTCCTGGATGAGAAACTCGGGTATGCTGAGCTCCAGTGACTCTGTAACCAGTTTGAAGATTTTGTGGTGGTGGGTTCCTCTGTGGATTTAAGATATGAAAACTTATTCTGTTGTTGAATAGATTCCTCCTTGTTCTGGGTTTTCTTTCTATTTGTGGTGCCACTCAAAAACTTTAAAGCAGAAGCTGGCACAAGTCCTAAATGTTGACTGAGTATTCATCACATGAGCACAGTGTAAGGATCAGGAAAGACCAGTGCCACAATGGATGCACAAAAAGCCAATGCACGTGCATGTCAGAGAAGTAGACTGCTCCTTCTCAGGGAGCAGCATCACATGGTATGGATTCAGGCAAACCGTACATTGACTAAGAAGTAGGAGAAGCAGGTGATGAGGGAAGGCATTGGAACATGAACACAGAAAACATTTCTGGTAGCTTGATAGTTGACACGCTATCCAGGAGGAGAATTTCCCGGCATGTGGAAAGGCAGGGAGGTAGAAACAGCACCATGCATTCAGGAGTCAACCTCTCTCAGACTTGCAGTGCCACTGGGTGCAGAACTGGAGGCAACGGCAGGAAGCAGGAAGTTTCATTTGTCACACAAGGGACTGATACTTCCCTTTGGACAATGGAGGGGCAATGGAGAAGTTGCTGATGCTATCAGATAGGCAAGATATAGAGGAGCTATTCTGGTGAATGATTTTTTTAAAAACTCTGTGACTATTATGTAAACATAGAGAAAAATAGAAAAATATAATTAACCTACAATAAAAATAGATTTAACAATTGTTAAAATGTCTAAACATAGCTTAGTATTTTTCAACAGGGACTTTAAAGGGAAGATTGAAGATTAAACAAAAGCCTAATAATAATAATAATAATAATAATAACCCAACCCCTAAGTATAATGAAGTCCCTTGTCCATATGTCAGCTGAAAGAGTCACCAGTCTATTGTTTGTCTTAACTATGGTGCCACTGTTTCCTCTGCTGTCAGATTAGTTCCAGGAAGCCTTGAATATCATTTCATCTGTAAATATATACCTAAGTACTAACATGGTATATATTCAAAGGGAAAGACACTGAAGCTCACACCACCATCATTACATATGAGAAGCAGCAATTCTCTAACATCCTAAAACACAGATAGCATTTTACTTCCACGTACATCATAAAGGTATTATTCACTTTGACTTATGAGTCATATAAAGTCTGTGTATTAAAAACTAAGAGTATTCCTTAGGTGTCTCTTTGTTAAATCAACCCTTTATTGTGGGTACTTAACACATTACTTTTAATTCTTTTCTACATCATGGGTAAAATATCTGTAACACAAGATTTACAATCTTGACCATCTTTAAGTCAATTTCAGCAGTACTAAGTTTATTCACAGTGCTGTGAACAATTACCATGGTGCATCTCCTTCTAATGTCCTTAGAGTTCATCCATGTTTTAGTGAATGTCAGAATGTCCTTCCTCTCAAGGCTGAGTAAAACTTCCTTGTGGCCATGTCTATATATATGAAATGCACACTTTCTACATTCATCCACTCGATGGACTCTTGAACTGACTCCACATTTTGGTTATTTATAAGAATGCTGCTAATACGCATGAATACACAAAGATCATTTCAGGACTGCTCTCAACTGTTCACAGCCAGAAGTGAAAATGATGGCTAACAGGTAATTCTGCCTGTAATTTTTTGAGGAGCCAGCACAACATGTACCAGATAGGATGCACAATTTGTATTCTTATCAAAGGCTAACAGGATTTGACATTTTTACACTCTCACCAAAGCTTGTTACTGGCTGTGTGTGTAAATGTGTGTGTAGACGTGTGTGCCTGGATTCAGTGCATGAGAGTGTGAAGGCCAGAGGCTGGTACCAGGTGTCTGCCTCTACCACGCTCTACTTTCTGGGTGTTGCTGCACTCAGCTTTTGTTGTGAGTGTTAGGGATCCAAGCTCAGGTCCCCACGCTTGTGTGACTGAACCATCTCCCCATCCCCTCAAGGAGTAATCTTTAAAAACAATTTTTTAACTTAGTTTTTCGTGTTTATGATGTAAACTTTTATTTACTTTGTTACTTAACATATAAAAACCATTATGCCAAGCAGTAAATTAGATATTATTCATTATTTTAATAGTACTATAATATTCCATTTTGTACCTATGCTACTGTTTGCTCAGTCAGTAATGTTTTGATGAACATTTGGCTACTTCTGTTTTTAATTAGTACAAATGGTTAATCTTGTCTATACACCAACATTAATATTCTGGTCATTTCTTTACATTTATTCACTCTTCTGTGAAATTTAACACTAGTGCAACCTTTAAACCGAGAACTCATGAGGCAGAAGCACGTTGGTCTCTGTGAGGTCAAGGTCAGCCTGGTCTACATAGTGAGTTCCAGGACAGTCAGAGGTACGTAGTGAGACTTTGTCTAAAAAAAAACCCCAAACAAGTAAACAAACAAAAAAACCCACAAGAATATTACCACACATAATATAATTAACAAGATGATGAACAGTTTTTAGAAAGGACTTCCATGTATCACAACAAACTTATCAATGAAAAAGCAACATGTCTTATGTAATCCTCAAGATTATCTTTCATTATAAGCCTTTATCTTTACAGATTCCTCTATATAAAACCTATTATCACAGAATCACAAAGAATTTTCTAATTATGTGGCCCAGGTACTTGTGTCCAAGCTAAATCTGGAACAAATATTTCTGCTTTTCAAAGTTAGTTACCAGAAGTATCATCAAGATGTGGGTCAACAATGATAAATATGCTTTACTTTAGACTACAGAATACAAATCTTTGGATGAGGCAACATAGAAATACCCTGGGCCTCGAGAATTTGCATTTCTAGTAAAGAATTGTGCCTAGAGCTGTCTACACTACAGCAACCCATTTGGAAACTTTGTACCCCAACCATTCATTTTGATTCAACATCCTCCTGAGGGGCTCCATGCAACAGGTGTTCACAGACACTTTTTTGTTTTTGTTTTAAGACAGGGTTTCCTTGTGTAGCCCTGACTGTCCTAGAAATAGAGCTGTAGATCAGGCTGGCCTCAAACACACAGAGATCAGCCAGTGTGGTGGGATTAAAGGCATGCACTACCATTGCTGTTTACAGATACTTAAAAGGAAGTTTTTACTTGTTGGTTGGGTTAGAAAGAACGTCGTTTTGAACTGGAGTTCCTTCTGATTGAAATTCAAAATGTCTTAGGCAACCATAGATAGTCACATCTGCAGTTTGAGAGGTGTCTACTAGCAGCTGGGGATGACAATCTTTCCTCTCTTCCAGTTTTTAAGCATCATGTAGCAATAATAGTTGTCACTGTGTTGGCTAGGAATGTAACACAGTAGTAAAACTCTTGCCTAGCAAGTAAAAGGCCCTGGACTGAACTCTTAGCATGGCTACATCAATCAGTCAATAAAATTGTCTTTTCGCTATTTTACTTCTTGACTCCAGCTTTTTGTGCAGATTTCTCTGGAGTAGTTTTCTTTTCTTTTCTCTTCTTTCTTTCCATTATTATTATTATTATTATTATTATTATTGTTGTTGTTGTTGTTGTTGTTGTTGTTGTTACTATTATTATTGTATTTACAGCTTTGGGACAATACTAGTGTATGGTTTGGAAAGGAAATGTCCCCTGAAAAGGCAAACATGCTGGCTTGGTTTCCATCTAGTGGTGCTGCTGAGAGGTGCTTGACCTATGAAGGTGCTAACTTCAGCGATATATTAAGATGTCGCTGAGTCCATAGCTCAATAAGCTTTTAGAAGACCAGCCTAGTAGGAGAAAGTAGGTCATTGAAACTCTGAGAGTTGTATCTTATCCTTGGTCTCCCATGCATATTCATTGTCACATTCTCTCTCTCTCTCTCTCTCTCCCTCTCTCTCTCTCTCCTTCTATCCCTGGCTGCTATCAGTGAGCCTCCATCATGCCCTTCATGCCTCTCTTCTATGATCTGGGTCACTCACCACAGATCCAGAAACACAACATCAGCAACCACACAGAGAACTGCCTGAACTGAAACTGAGCCCAGTCAACCTTTCCTCTCTTAGGCTGTCAAAGTGACAGAAGCTGAAACTGCTGTATAATTCTTCATTGTCTCAGTTGGACTGCTTTCCATGGCTTTCCTCAGTGATGCTCACTGTCTGTGATTATCAGTGTTTCCAGAATGCAGGGGAAGCTGAGGAACGTTCACAATCTGATGTGTACTTAGAAGAGCTCCTTAAGACAGCACGCCACCTCACCATTGCATCCATCTCCTGTGGATGGGAAATGGTGTCCATGATCAATGGGGACCCTCAGGTAAGTGTGCCCAGTTAGGATACTGTTATGATTGTGTGGGTGCAAAAGAGGAGAATGACTCAAAAGACCACAAGGGAAGTAAGGGGCACGTGTATTCCACCCACCCTCTGCTTTGGGGATGTTCCATCCAAGTGCATGAGCCTTCTTTCACAGCACTGTGTTCTCATCCAGCCCCAGCCCATCTGCATCTCCATAGACACGGCCACCATTGCAGCCAATGGTCAGGAGCTGAACCAAGTTCTTCCTCTGAAGCTCAGATGCCAGCCCTTCACAACAACTCAGTGTCATGAGCCTTTTCCAGGAGGAGGGTGCTGTTTCTGAATCTCCGAGTGAGGCTTTTCTCCCGGAATTTGGATCCTTATGACTGCTTCAGCCCGCATTTTCCCTCGTGTGAATTTTCGAATGCCCACATTCTTATGACAATAAAAGAACAAACAGCAGAACTCTGGTCAGAGTACCCTGTCTTTTTCCATTTAGTGTCAGTTTTCTTAAAATAAAAAAAATCATTTCCCCTCCCACCAATGCCTCCAGTCACTACGAAGAGCACCTTTCATTCTACCAATGTCCTGAAATTGCTCTGAGGCAAAGACCTCATTATCAGTTCCAACGTCTTTATTTCTGGTCAAATTCTCTCAAGTCTTCCGTGGTGACAGACACCCCTGATCACCCTATGACTTTTACACCTTGACTTCATGTCACCAACACCCCTCCCTCTACATGTCTGACTGAAATCTTCACCTTCTGAAGGCCAGTCTTTTCTTACTGCCTCTTGAATGGTGGTAGGTTTAACGAGGAAAGATGAGGCTGAGATTAAGGGAAAAGAAGAAACTGTCCCATGCCACCCATTTCTTATCTCTTTTTAGGGAAGGCTTTGGAACTTTTTACCTGGTTTGAACTCCCTCTCTTTTGATGTGGATTCCAAATGCAGAGCAGCCCAGCTGCCTGATGCGTGCCACTCACAGAAGAACATTCTTTTTCTAGTCAAATGTTTGAAAAAGAATATTTTGCTTCTGATTGTTGCAGCGGTGGCTGAGTTTTCAATAGTAGGTGACACTTGCTGACCACATGAGAACTGAGTTTCTCTTCAGATCACAGATGGTTGCATTGTACGCGCAGCATTCGTTTTCTGTCAGCTGATAGTTTTCATAGATACTCTCGGTTGACTCTTGATCATGTTCAGCTGAAATTCTGGAAGGTTTGTAGACAAAAGAACTGCAATAACTAGAAAAATATTTTGATGAAATATGGGAGCTGGGGAGGTGGTAGCATTTATTGTGTAAACATGAAAAGAAATCCCTAGAACCTACTTAAATACTGTGTGGGCCTGTGATTCCATCACTCAGAAGGCAGAGGCAGAACAAGCTGTCTAGATAGACTAGCAACCCCAATCTCTGGGGTAGGTTGAGAATACCTACTTTAATGAATAAGGTGGGGCGTGATCTGGGAAGATTCCCGACTTCACCTGAGGCTCTGCATGTGCACACACACACACACACACACACACACACACACACACACACACACCATACACAGAGACACATAAGAAAAGAAACATGCAAGTGAAGTAAACACACTTGTCTCCCTCTTAAATGTTTTTAGAAGGTCTCTTGTTGTACCAAGTTCCATGGCAGAGCAAATGACCATATCACCAGCTCCTTCGGAATTATTGAGAAAGTGTTGATTAACTTCCAAAGCTGGGTGATGAAACTCTGTAATACCATGACTACCCAGAATCTACAATCCCAGCTGAATTCTCCCCCTCAACAGTGAATAAGAGCCATGCTCAGCATTAGTATCTTTGTAAATATTTAACAGACTTTTTTGTTGTTTAAGAATAGCAGACCTTGTTAACTTTATGCACTTGGTTCCCAACGTTTCTACTTGGTCCTTCATAATCAAGTCAACCGGGAACTTTCCACTAATTCCCGATTTCTGACAGGCTCCAGATTTCCAATAGCTAAATGAGGAAAGCAGGAAACTCAAGAAGACAAGAAACAAGAGTCCGATTCTGGCAGTGGCAGCTGCACATAGTAAACAGGCGGGAGAGAGCTCAGACAGCAACCTGGGTGTCACAGGAACAGCAGCCATTCGAATCTTTCCTTTGCTGTTACCTTTGAAAAGATTATAAGAATCTGCCTCGACCAAAGTCTGAGAGCCAGCCTGAAGGTTTTTGTGAAATGGAACTGTAATAAACCCTGTAGCTGTCCAATAACTTCCTAGAGCCCTTTACCAAAAAGATAAGATTTTCCACACCAGTGAAAACACACTCTGAGAACAGGGACAGTGGTACCACGCTCGTTTGTTCCTTCTCTGGGGCACCTCTCAGACGGTGAGGACAACCTGGCGTGGTCTGATGTGTCTGTTCTTGCTTGCTTTCCAGGTCAGTGGAAGGAAACTCAACTGAACTTTCCACTGTGAATTTGGGCAGCCAATGGCAGCAACTAGAAGACACATGTCATCACTGAGCATTTACCATGTGACTATCACGGCATTTGTCTCAATTTAGTTTAATGGATTCGGGTTTAAAACCCAAAGCCATTAAACACCAGTAATTATAAACGTACTATTTTTAGAAGGACTGCATTTTATTTTAAACTCTATTGACCGTTGAATTGAGATGTGCTAAACATAGGTTTTAAAGACTCTATTAGGAAGGAATATAAAACAACCATGCTAAAATGTATTACTATGCATAAATATAGATATATAATCAATACAAATGAAACTTATTATTAAAATGGATGTCACTGATTTTTTTAATATATATTTAATGTGGGTAGTGGAAGATTTTAATTAGCTGGAACATGGTGGTATATACTTGGAAAGTGGAGACAGGAGGATCAGGACTTCAGTGACAGACGAGTAACATGACATCTCATTGAAGAGGAAGAAAGAAGATAAGGAACAAGAGGAGGAGGAGAAGAGGGGGTATTTGAAGCTGATGTGTTTTCAAGAGTCTCACAGTCTTCAGGATGAAACATATGGAACAAAGCAAGCCATTCTGTAGGTATATGTGTCACCTTTGACAGCATAAATTTGATAGCCAAGATATGCCTCCAGGATGATAAAGTAAAATGATATTTATTTCGGTGCCATCACTAGTTCTATGCTCAGTGGCATTGAAAATATTGGGTAAATCTGTCTTCAGGATGGTGGGTTTGGTGGCTAGGTTGGCAAGAAGGGAGAGAACACATAGTCAAATTGGGGCATACCGCAGGGCCTAGAACATATTCAAGACACCTGGGCGTGCTGCTTCAAGTGCAAGGCCCTTTAATTTGATCTCCACGGGTTCCATCAGCCAAATGTCATGAGACCCTGACATATTCGATTGATACTAGCCATCTCAAAATTAAAGAAATTAAAAATTAAAGCTAAATGGATTTAAATTAAATATGATTTTAAATGCTTCAGAACTGGTATCCAGATAAGTAGTTATAGTTACAACCACTATATAACCCCTGTGGGTTATGCCCTAGAGGGTAGTTAAAGCCATATGCTAAGACAATATGTGAGAAAAATAGTGTTTGTAATTAATAAAAACTATGAGAAATGTTGCAGATATACCTGTTATATTCTGTACCTAGAGTCTGTCTGTCTCTAATGCTGTATCGTTACACCCATTTTTTCCTATCGAACAGAAATAATGCCCTAACTGCTTGTATAGGTGGTGCCTTTTTTTTCTATTGACACAGGTAGCTAGATGGGTAGACTGGCTGAAGACAGGTTGAGCTATATGTGGAATTCATGCTTGCTGTTTTACAAGGAGTTATTTGTATCTGAAATCCTGAAAAGGTGTGATGCTCAGCAAGATGTATCAGCCTGTAAAAGCCCATGCCATCAGTCAATGCAAAACTTCCATGGCTGTGTTCAGCTAATGCTCGCTGGTCAGCTAACCACCAGTGGCACTCCGCGTGCTGCTCTTCATTTTTTCCGTCTATATTTTTTCTCATCCAACTTTTTCAGAAATGTTATTCCTATTTCTGTCACACTGTCGCCTTTTAGTCTGTCTTGCAAGAATGTAACATCCGCAGCCAAATGAACCTAGGAGAAAAAAGGAAAAAAAAAAATAGACTTGTGTCATTTAAAATAAAAAACTTTTTTTTTCACATTCTGTTTTTTTCTATCTTTCTGTTTTGATGAGAAGAATTTGCTTTTCAAATCAAGGACCTCGGACTGTGTTCTCCAGAGACAGCCTGGCCACATGTCATCGATGTGCTGCGAACGCTGAAAGAAGGATGAGCAGTCCAGGAGTGCTACCCAGACCTGTCCACCCTGGAGCGGGGCCGAACCACACGCCCATCCCAGGAAGAATGCAGGTTCCTGACTCACAGATAGACCTCACTCTGGGTGCTTGGCTAAGCAGAACTTAAGAGGAGAAATGGGTCCTTAAAGGATTCCTCTCAACCTGACTCACTATAGAGCGTTCTGTCATTAGCTAAACAATATAATCGCTTATTCTAACAACATTTAGCAATTGCCGATAGCTTTGAGAGCTTCGGAAAATACAGACTAAATACATTATAAATATGAAATCAGATATTGAATTACAGACATGAATATTTGATGAGCAGGACTTCTTTTCATCTTGAAAGCATTTCCCATTTCCCAGCCAGTGAAGTAAACCCTTGGGCTTACTTCTCAATTCATTAAAATGTTCATGTAAAAGCAGTATGATATTGATGACCTCTTTTCAATAGACTATCTGGTCAGAGTTATTTTTAGTCATTGGGATAAATAAGATAAATAAGTGAGAGTAGCTGGTAGAGAAAGTAGTAAGCGAAAAAACTCCTGGCTCCAGCAGGCAATTAATTAATATGTATTGAACCCTACCTCACCCCTCCCAGATAAAAAATCCCTAGGCAATGGCTGGTTTGCTAAACCACAGGCCTCCAACTGTCACATTATCTGGCTCACAGAGTGCAAAGCCCTTGCATTTTCACACCCACCATCCAATGAAAGAGAGTGAACTGTACTTTGAAATACAGGAGCTATAAATACTCTCAGATTTTTCTTCCATAAGGTTTTTATGTCTAAGGAAATTTAACTGATGATCTACTAAAGAAGCACATAGATTATGCTGGCACTCTTTGGACATTCAAGACCACATGATCTCTGACCCTTGTGGTCAGCACATATGGTCAACGGTTACTATGAAAGCCAGAGACTTCATCCCATTTTTGTTTTAGCTATATAGTTACCCCTTTCAGTGAAATCTCCTAGAATTTTTCTCTTACCCCCCCCCCACATTTTTTGATACAATGACCACTAAAACAAATCAAATCTAATAAATTCTGGGTTACATCATGGAGGCTCTGCCAGGAAAATACATTACTTCCATTGTTTCATATTTTGGGGTACTAATTAAATTATCCTTTCCTTAATTTCCACAAATAAAATAATATGCATGGATAAGTATTAAGTAGGTAAACAAGACATGTTTAGAATGGTTAGAGCTTGCCTCATCATCCTAATAGAGACGATTCTAGAAAAGCAGGACTGTTGGCTATTGCCCCCTTCATCAGTGGCTGCTACCTCAGCCTGACAGCTTCTCCTCTCTCTCCTGCTTTCTATCTATCACAGCCTCTACCATGGCTCTCCAAAGCCTTGGTAAGTGGTGTTAACTTCATTGAGTTGGTCTTGTTAATCTTGAAATACTCTACTTCCTGGTTTCTGTGACTCTACCTCTCTTTAGCGTTTTCCTACTTCTGAGTCCTTTGTGTTTCTAGCCTTTGGAGTTTTTGCGTGCTGTTTAACCTCATATTTTTGTGCTGTTTCCTAGAGTTCTATCGATGGTCCGTTTTCTTCCTGCCACACAGAATCTTAGCAGCGTTTCTGTCTGTTCTGACCCCTCTACAGTCTTGTTCTGCAGGCACATATAAACAACTTGGGCAAGGCATGATAGCAAACACCTGTAATCCCAGCACTCTGAGGCTGAGGCAGGGGGATCATGAGTTTGAGGTCAGCCTGTGCTACATAATGAGACCTTGTCTGTAAATAAGTGAATGAACAACAAAAACAACAACTTCTTTCTGAGATCCTCACTGTGTGTTTGCTAAACATCTCCACACTAGCAGGTTTAAACGGAACAGGGAGGAATAGGAAGAGGGTGCAACTGAGATACATTGTATGAAACTCAAATTATTAATAAAAATATTATTAAAAAACTGAGCTCCTCCCTTTGTCAATTTCAACCCTCTTAGTATTGTTCTATCAGTCAATTGTGTAATTTTCACTACAGGTTGTTCAGAAGCCTGAAGGTCATTTTTCAGTCTTTCTTTTCTTAATTCTGTCCCTTTCAGCCAGTTGACATCTGAATCTTGTCTGTTCTGCCTTCACAAGAACTGCCCCATCCAAATTCCCATTGTTCCTTCAAAAAGCCGATTCAGAGTTTCTGTCAAGGCTGTGGAGTCTCTCTTACTCCAATCCCTCCCCTAGCCCTTTATCCCGCTTCTGTGCACATGACTCCTTGAGCTAGATGAGAGATTCTCTAAGGGTAGCAACTGTATCTTGTCCATCTTTGCAAGCGTCAGTGCCTGACGCTTTACAAATGCTACTAATAACTGTCTTAGTTGAATTACTGAGGTGTGGAAGTCAGCCTCATAAGTGACCTGCATTGACCTGTTATCCATGCCCTGAGCTATTCCCCTCCTACATAGCATCAAGGCTGGCAGCTCAGACTGCCATGCTGTGATTAGATCTACAAAGAGGTCTCTGTGACAAGGAACTTTAAGAAACCTCTACACCTTTCTAATGCTGCAACCTTTTATTATAGCTTTTTATGTTGTGGTGACCCCCAACCATAAAATTACTTTTTGTTGCTACTTCATAACTATACTTTTGCTACTGTTATGAATTGTAATGTAACTATCTGATATGCAGATGATCTTAAGCAACACCAATGAAAGGGTCGTTCAACCCCCAAAGGGGTAGAGACCCACAGGTTGAGAACCACTGCTCTACAATGGCCTGCAAGGCACTAAGGCTAAATGAACTTGCGAGTAGCTGCTCCAACATCAGCAAGACTACAGAAGCCACAGCCGAGACTTGCATGTAAATTAAGCCCTGAAAGATCATCAGCCATAACTGCAATTTTAAAAATTAATTTACTGTGTACATGTGCCAGAGAGTATGGATGAAAGTCACAAGACAACTTGCAGGAGTCAGCTCTGTCCTTGTACAATGGGGATTCTAGGGACTGAAGTCAAATTGTCAGACTCAGTGTCACGTGCTGAGCCATCTCCCAGATTTTTCTTTCTCTTGAGCAAACTCCTCAGTCTTCTATTTTCTTCTTAAAAATTTTAATGCAGGATCTTACGGAATTGCCAGGAAGGGGCTGAATTTGCTCTATGTAGCACAAACTTGGCATGAACTTATAATCCTGATCCTCCTATCTTACCTCTCTAGGAGCTGAGACCACAAGCTTCAGTAATAGGCCTCGCTTGATCCCTGATTTCCCTCCTTAGAGACGGCATTCATTTGAGGTTGTTCCACTTTGAGGCCAGCACATGCATGACAAGAAGATGTCCATGCCTTACCATCTCTAGGGCTCCCCTGATGATCCCACACAGTAAGTTGCAGTAGCACAGCGAAGACCGTCCAGCAGGGAGCTCTTCCACGAACTCTGCCAGAGGATTTTTGTCTAGAATCAGGGAAAATTCATTTCTGCTTGAATTGTGACAGGTCACACTCGGTGTTATTCCCAAGTACATCTTGAAAGCAACCTGATAAACAGAGAGAAACTAGAACACTTAGTCTCAAGCAGAAGTCCATTCAGATAACCCAAGGCCTCATTCTAGGCCTTGCCGCACATTGCCAAGCATGCCGGAGTGAGTCTGCTGTCGGGACATCTGCGTTCACGCTTACCTTTGCAGTTTACTGGCCTTATGCCATTCGAGACTCTTAAATCATCTTTTTGTTTTGATAGAATAGCCTAAAGTGCTGGGTTTTGTGGAACAATATGGGTTGTGGAAAATATTATTTCCCAAAACCCATAGAAAGCACAGAGGTTTTAGGATGGCAAGACACAGAAAGATTGTTAGTCATCGACACAGCAGTATGGTTTACATCACACTGATCACTGCAAAACTTAAGAGGCAGAGTTAGAATGACACATGTTCCACAACAGGGGTAGGGAGGCACGGGTCTGAGAGGAGGGTGCTTTGGGCAGACCAGACACAAGAACGTGTTTCATACACAAATAATTATCATACTGTAGATGTCAGCTCCTCCGGGAGGAGCAACATAAACTTAGACAATGCAACTGTCCAAAGTGTCCGCCCGCTGTGGTACAGGACTCAAGGAACCCCACAGCATAGAAACAAAATAAACCTTAGGCAGTCTCCTTCACTCTTCTGTCTGTCTGTCTGTCTCTGTTTTAAAAATTTTAGGACTCACTTTTTTAAACTTCATTTTACATTTATCTATTCATTTGTATATGCATGTGCATATGGCACACAGTCAGAGGAGAGCCAGGAGTTGGTTCTCCCTTTCCACCATGTGAGTTCTGCAGACACAACTCAGATCATCAGGCTTAGAGGAAAGCACCTGTTCCCACCCAGCCGTCTCACCGGCCCACTATTTCTTCAGGAGCACAAGTTTCACAAACATATAATTGGTATTTAAAGAAGTAAAACGACAGCAAAGACAGTAGTCTTTTAGTTCTTTGGCTCCGAGTGCAAGGCAATTTCTTGTCACAAAACATCTAGGACCAGCTTTTAAAGCTTATTAATGGAAACTTGTCAGCTTGATGTGTTGTCATCATTCAAAGGCGTTAATTATCTTAATTTTAAAATTAAGAACAGGGTAGGAGAGAAATGGAAGCAATTTTCTTAAATTATTTATAATTTAAGGTACAAAAATGTTCATTCATTTGCTCACTGGTTCATTTAACAGGCACTTATGGAGAAATGCCTACCCCTCAAGTGCCTACCACGGTGCAAATTCAGTAGCCATTTGCAAGTCAAATGACTGAATGAGTTTCCAAACTACATTTGACACCATCTTTAGACCTAGAATACATCAACATGGAATGAGCTAGCATTTGCCAAGTAGACAAAGTAGGGTGAAGAAAGGCAGACACACTTTAGGACAGTGGTTCTCAACGTTCCTAATGCTGTGACTCTTTAAAACAGTTCCTCATGTTGCAGTGACTCCAAACCATAAAATTATTTTCATTGCTGCTTCATAACTAATTTTTTCTGTTATGAATTGTAATGTATATATCTGATATGCAGGTAGTCTTAGGTGACTCCTGTGAAAGGTCATTTGACCCCCAAAGGGTCAAGACCCACAGGGTAAGAATTGCTGCTTTAGACAGAACACATCCTGCCATGCCTTCAGGAAAGGTACATATCCACCAACTAACTGGTGGGCAGTTGGAAACCCCAAAGATGTGGTAATGCAGGCACCACATCTGTTTTAGAAAGATTTTCTTTGCATCAAAACGATCATGATTCAAATCAAGAGGTTACATGAAATTACGATTTCTCTTTTTTTCTCTTCCTTCCTTCCTTCCTTCCTTCCTTCCTTCCTTCCTTCCTTCCTTCCTTCCTCTCTCTCTCTCTCCTTTCTTTCTTTCTTTTTCTAGATACACAGGTAGTTCCTAAACTTTCCCATATAAATCCCAATAATCCCCAATTCTAAACTGTTCCAAGTCTTTAATGCAAGCCCTTTTAGGAAAATAGAAGAATCCCTGTCTACTAAATCTTAGGGTGCAGAGAGAAGAAACGCTGGGTCTGGAGACTGAATTTGGTGCCCAATGAAGGGCTAAAACCCATTTTAGCTGAGCCTCCCACTGGAAAATTCCTATACTCTAATTTGTGTGAGAATTTTTGATTTGCAATCAAAAGAATATTAAGAGGAACCTATGCACTTTGCGTTTTATCTTCAGTGTTTTGGCTGCCCTCGAGTGTAGGCAACCACCAGTAGGAGGCATTATCTGAACGTTGTTGGGAAATAAGCATTCCTGGGGAATGACATTGTTTCCTTATCTGGCTGGATTCAGACAGAGGAGGACTGTTAAAGACAGAGCTCCACCCTCAGCCACTGCCACAGTTGCTGTATCAAAACCAAGGCAAA
This sequence comes from Cricetomys ansorgei, assembly GCA_026225945.1. Taxonomy (NCBI): domain Eukaryota; kingdom Metazoa; phylum Chordata; class Mammalia; order Rodentia; family Nesomyidae; genus Cricetomys; species Cricetomys ansorgei. The sequence continues at coordinate 7,119,250 of JAMJFZ010001042.1, read as the reverse complement.
CGTTTTCCCCTCTTCGTGTATCTCCAACATGGATGCTTTTCAGAGCGTTTTAAAATTCTTTCTTAACCAAAAAACTGCTATTGGCTACAGCTTCATGGCTTTGCTGACCCTGGGAAGTGAGCGTCTCTTCTCACTAGTGGCATTTAAATGCCCCTGCAGCGCTGAGAATACAGCCTACGGTCTGGTTTTCCTCTTTGCCCCTGCCTGGGTGTTACTGATCCTTGGATTCTTTCTGAATAACAAGGCGTGGAGACTCTTCACTGGCTGCTGTGTGAACCCCAGGAAAATCTTCCCTAGGAGACAGTGCTGTCGCTTCTTTTACGTCCTGGGTCTCATCACACTGAGTTCTTTGGTTGCTCCAGTGATGTGGCTTTCTGTGGCTTTGCTTAACGGGACGTTTTATGAATGTGCTATGAGCGGGACGAGAAGCGCAAGGCTCCTGGAGCTGATTTGCAAGGGCAAGCCCAAAGAGTGCTGGGAAGAACTGTACAAAGTCTCCTGTGGCAAAAGTAGCATGGCACCCATGGACAACGAGGAGGTGAGGCTGTCGCTGCAAGCCCAATCTCAGGTAAGGAGAAACGTGCCCTTTGCTCCCAGTCTGAGCTTGGAGATTTCTCTCTTTCTTTCAGACAGGCCGGAGTCTGAGTATTGCCAGAATGTTTTGACACTAAGTGGTAATTGGAACATGATGTAGCACTAAGACAATCTCAGGAAAAGCTTTTTAGGGACAGGATGGCTCAGTAAAATTGCTGATTGGATTGTGTAGTCTCCATTTCCAAAAAAGAAAATACCCTTTGGGTTATGCATATGTAAATACTTAAGTGCTCAAAACCATCTCTCTGGGTTGACTTTGTAAATAATTCAGAACACAAAACCCTGCACTGAGTGCTAACGCTGAGCTGTAATTAAGCACTAGTGCCTTCTATCAATTATTTATTTTCAAGCTGGTTTCTTAAAAAAAAAAAAAAGAAAAAAAAAAAACCAAAACCACAAACACATCTTATTCATCCACTAAAATATAGCTGAGCCAAACCAGCTACTACTTTTCAAAGAAGCATGTGGTGCAATTAGCATGGAGACTTCCTTTAATAACCACTGTGGCAACTGCTATTCCTATGTGTAAATGTTGTCAGGATTGAGAATTTCCCACATGAAGTAGAACTGAGCAGTCTTTAAGTGGCCTTTAGTGAAGAATGACCATATTCCCTAGGGAGATTATGACTTTTATTCTCTGTGCTGTACAGCTAAAGAAGTTCTCACACTACTTTAGAAGCTCAGAATTTGGAGCATTGTTTTACTTGTGAGATGGAATTTACAGACTCAGCTAATCAATACAAGTAGGTCACTTGTTATCTTGCCAGGCATATGAACACAAGTCTAGACGCATAGCCCTGGATTGGCCTCGGAACGAAGTTGATTTCCTATTTTTGAGGCCAAAAGAATCAGTAGGAGTAGATAAAGAGAGTCATCATTTTTCAGGAGCGTTGTGGGTTTCTGGATAAATGCTCAGGTGCATTGTAATTTTACTTTTTCAGCAAGGACTTGCCCTTACAACAAGCATATCAAAGCAAAGTCAGCTCCTACAATCTAAAATGGTTAGTAGTCAAGTCATATTCTTCATAAACTAATAAGCCAAAGAATGTCCCTAAATAAACTCCTTTGTTTAATGCATAAAGCATAGGTTAGGTGGAACAGGTCAGCAGGCTGCTGAATGCCTTCCATCTTTTGTTGAAGGAAGGTATTAATTACTAATGTTATGGTAGCGTGAATGACACATGCTTTACCTCCTCAGGCACCAGGCTCCATTCAGCTGGTGCCAGCTCCAAACACTCATCACTGTGTAGGCTCTTCTCTTTTAAACATAAGACCCATGAAAGCATGAACAACTGGTCATAGCTTGGCCATCCATGATCTGTTGTCTTTTCAGCAAAATGAGAAGGACCCGGGGTTTGAGACCTTCAGGAGGATGCCAAGAGATGTGGATGAAGAGAGATAAAGCAATAGCAGGTGCTGATCATGAGGTTCAGATGGTAGCAGGCATCGCACAGTCCAAAACAGTAATTGGCATGTGGGCAGAGGTGGAGAAGTGCGTTAATCCCTGGGTGGGGCAGAGCCACAAGAAACCAGGTGGATGACTCTTTGTTCTTAAGGATGGCGGAATGGAGTAGTGGAAAGAGCTCAGCCTTAGAGTCAGCTGGCTTCGACTCCTGATGCTGCCACTCCCCAGCCTGTGATGCAGGATGCTGAACCTCAGTTTTCTCAGTGGGGGATGATAATACCTATTGTGGAAAGTTGTTAAGAGATAATGAAAGTAAATAGCTTTAAAATGAAAATAAGTAGTTATAAAACTTTGAGAACAAAGTATTCCAAGGTGAGGAGAAAACTGCCAGGATTTTGGGCGAAGAGATTCACAAATGGACACAAGTAGGGGCTGGGCACAACCACCACATTCTAATTGGAGTGTAGGTGCTGTGAGTTTGGGAGAAGGACAAGCCTCAGCACTCAAGTGAGAAGAAGCATTCAGTGCTGATGCTGTACAGAAAGGGACAGGATTTGAAGCCTATCAAATCTTTTCTAACTCATCAGGATTAGCTTAGGTACAGGGGGAATGGTTTCTACACAGGAGACCCAGTCACAGGGCAGAAGAAGAGGATGCTAAAATAAAGAGGAAGACCTGAATTGATGAGCTTCTTGCCCAGCATCCTTTCTGTGGGTTCCTCAGAATACCTTCTGAGATGGGCAAACCTAAAATTATAGTTGAATTGATGCACAGAGAACACCCATAGTGGGGAGAGAGGGAGGTTTGTCCTGAGGAGTGCCAACTTGGAAATGGCATTTATGTAAAGGCTGAGTGCCTTCTAGTAACCCCACTTTCGGGCCAGAGTTTGGGGACCACTGAGTTAAAGCTAATTTTGGCTTTGTTATGATCTGAGTGGATCCATTTGCAGATTATTGTCTTTGTTTTCAGGTGGGCCCTTAAATCAAGGGGTGCTTTCAAGAAATCTGTTAATTGCCTAAATATAAAATCAATTCAAATTACGAAAAGTTAAATTGGAGCCACAAACTAATTTGGAATTATAGACTTTTGCTTTTAAAGTTAAAAAAAAAAAAAACCAACTAGCAGGATCATTCATATTTAGAAAAGAATTTGATTTTTCTAATTTTAAAAATTCAGAACAAATAAACCTTAAAATTTAGAATCATTCTTTTTTTTCTGTCTCTCAACATTTAGAAATGCTTTAAATCCTTACAGCTTCTGCTCATTACTGAATTATGTCTTTTCATTCTTTACTGTGATTAATAAATTTTGGGACCCAGAGAGTGGCTGCTGCTCTCTACAAACCAAGTCACACGGGAAAAGCTGTTCAGCAGTATTCGCATGCATTGATCAATGCCTGAACACCTGGCTAGCAAACTGATCATTCATTCAAACGACCTCCATGACTCATGCTAAGAATTCCTTCTTCTACTAATACCTTCTGGAAGTGCTTTAGTAGTAACTTACTGGATAGTTGCTTTCTCCATCTCTAAGCCATTCCTTTGAATAGCAACAGTGTTGAGTAGGGGTATAGATACCGAGTCAATTCTACCTTACTTTGGCCATTAAAAAGTATTTAAAGTTAAGATGAATAGTTTTAAATGAGATGCAGTAATGACAATGGTATTAATGTAGTTATATATTGTCCCATGATATTACTCAGCTCCGTGAGAGGCCATTTGCTTTTCTGTGTCCTCAGTATTTCTTTCTCCTTAAGATTCTAGGATGGTGCCTGATCTGTTCAGCATCCTTCTTTTCTCTGCTGACCACTTGTTATGCACGCTGCAGATCTCATGTCAGCTACTTGCAGCTGAGTTTTTGGAAGACGTATGCCCAAAAGGAGAAGGAGCAATTGGAAAACAAACTCCTGGAATATGCCAACAAGCTGAGTGACAGAAACCTGAAATGCTTTTTTGAAAACAAGAGGCCAGATCCCTTCCCCATGCCCTCTTTTGCTTCCTGGGAGGCTGCTTCGGAGCTACATTCATTCCACCAAGACCGTGAGCACTACAGCACCCTTCACAAGGTGGTCAACGATGGTCTGGAACAGCCCACCCAAGAGGAAGAGACAACAATGATCCTTGTGGGTACCGCCCAGCATGTGTAAATCTTCCAGCATCACTGGCTCAGATGTCCAGTGGCACACTGATTCTGAGAGTCTCCTGCTGTCTCCACAAGAGCCTACATATCAGCATTTTCTCACCACCAGAGCTTCTTTAGAAGACAGTAACACAGTGGGAAACTTTTGAAGCGTCTGAGTGCAGTAGCAGGTTGTATTCATTGGTGCTGAGCGATGACAAAGACACTTTGGGTTGATGGAAAGTTGGGCCCAGGAGATCAAAAAGTCACTCCAAGCTCTAAGATTTTATGACTCAGGCCTCTAGCAAGGTGGTCTGCCACATTTTGTATCTGCCATGATGTTGGGGAAGGGGTTGGTGCATAGTGGCATCTGCAGGAATCAGCAAGAAACTTTCAGAAATATATCCAACACCTTTCAAGGTAGAAGGAATTCTACCTTGTAACATTCCTTTCCTCAAAAGACTTGCATTCTCAAAAATCACCAACTGAAAAGAATGTAATGTCAGAGATTCAGAGGTTCCTGCTTGTTCCCCAAATTTTGAAAGTCTGCTCCTGGGGACAGGGCTGCCTCATGACTACTGCGGGCAGTAGGTACTTATGCCTTTATAGGCCAATTTCTATATTCAAAAAAGACAATCATATAAGATACACATACAAGACTGCATTGATATAAAGACAAATACATTAATATTGTATATTAAAACACTTTTCTCAATTTTTTTCATTTTTTTCCCTGGTTTTAAAATTGAAAATCACTTTCATGGATCCCTACTAACATTTTTTTGGGTCTAGGGCATGGTGCCTGCTATGTTGTGAGATGTCTTAGTTTCTTTGGGTTGGGTACTATAACAAAATGCCACAGACTGTGTGGCTTACAATCAATAGTTCTCACAATTTGGGAGGTTAAAAATTCTGAAGTCAGGGTAACAGCACAGACAGGGCTCAATGGGAGCTTTTCTTCAGGTTGCTGATAGTTGATGGCCCACTGAGAACCAGGTGGTGAAAGGGACAAGTAAGAGGATGCTCAGCCATGCTGCAGGCTCTGCCCTCCTGATCTAATGACCCCCTCCCAAAAGCCCACCTCCCAATGACATTACCTTTGAGGTTAGGTTTCATTATGTGAATTTGGAGGGATATAAATATATCGTAGGATAGAATGGTAATGATCTGAGGAAGGTCTTGGGAGATTATCACAGTAGTCCAAGCATAAAATTGTGTTGCTACTTCATACTTACCAGAAATAATGCTGGAGTAACTCCCTACTATGTAATATGCACCATGTATCTCTCTCTGTATGTAAATTACCATAGATCTGTGAGTGGAACTATACTTAATACACAGTACCCACAACTGGCACTGTAGCTCATACCCCATCACCAACTCTCTGCATCCCCAGACTTAAGAAGGGTTCATCTTATCTCTTCATTAACATAAAAGTTGACGAGAAACTTTGGGAGAATCCTACAGGTCCAAGACCTCCAGAAATTCTTAAAATTCTGATTTATAATGAGAAATGCATTTTTCTTTCTTGTCTATCCCTGGTAAAAAGCTACTAGAAACTTTGGAGTTCTTACCATTTGTTTTTTTACTAATGAGGTCACTCCTGCACAGCAGAAGATAGGGCTGGCTGCCAGGAACAACCATGTGACTTCAGGGGTGAAACTTTCTGCTTCATCCTCTGATCTCCAAAGAGTAGACAGGAGTTGGAAGTTGAATTGAAACATAATGTTGTCATCTACAGAGTTCATGCTCCAGAAGTGGCTGGACAATCAGGACACACACACACACACATACACTCATACACACATACATACACATACATACACCCCATATACACACTCACACATATACATACACATACACACATACAGATGGAAACATTCAAGCAGTTAACAATAAGCAAAGTGCTTTCTTGAGTTTTGTGGGCTACTCAAGTGAATAAACAAACATGAAGAAAGAATCAGGAGAGCTTTTAATTGGTATCCCCACCTGGCACAAGTTGCGAGTAGCCTGGGAGCCTATTGCTCGTGAATTGCATGCAACATCAGGGAAAATTCTTGAGAAATGGGCTGTAAACCTGCATGGGACCCAAGCATAACTCCAGCTGTGTCCAAAATGTTTGAAGTATAGGGCACTCAATTTACACTGTGAGAGAAAATACCCGCTCTTGTAGGTCAGCAGTGTTAATGCAGGAGGATAAGAACAACTTCCGTCAGGCTTCAGAGGAGTGCTGGGAGTGCGGGTTTGGTATGGGGATATGAAAATTAGATATGAGACAGGCCAGAAGTGTCAAAGTGAGGGTAAATAAGACAGTAAAAAATGAGTGTCTCTCCTTAGCCACTCTTTACTTGGAGCTTGCCACCACTAAATGTCTGCTGAGAGCTAGGAAGCAGATTGGGACCCAGCTAATAGCCATGCATCTCTTGGGTCAGGCCAAAGGCTGAGGCAGCAGTTCTACAAAAGTAGCTTAGTTGCAGGAGGCTGAAGAGTGACGAGAAATCACTGGGGCACATCCCTGCCACCCTCTACCTCGGAGTCTCTCTATATTCAGAGAGCCTGCACTCAAGATTCTGAATGCCTCGTTCAAGGATATCCATGAAGACAAGCCAGCAGCTTGTACTTTTTGCTTAGTAAGTGGAAGAAACAGCTGATCCTCCCACCCTGAACAAGCCACCCCAAGGTGATTCAGATTCTCTTCCTGACTCCTGGTCTGATTTCTGTGGAGTGGTGTTTTATGAAGGAGGTAAACGAGTTCAAGACACCTTATCTGTCACCTCAGCTGCCTTGGAGGGGGTGGGTCGAAACAGGGAGAGCAAATGGGTACCTGTTCTTTGGTGTCCAGAGATTGCAGGTCTCCAGAGGCAGGGAGATGAGATGGTCTGTGTAGAGAACTTTTGAAGTATAGGCAGTTTGTTATAGCAGATGGAACTCTTAGAAGGAACCCTAAGCCCCGGAAGCTCGTGTAAATGACTTTCCAAAAGGAATGGGCTCGGGAAAGACCCGCTAGCAGGATAGATGTAAGGATGATGGAGTTTCAAGTAAAATGTCAGCTCTATAATCCTACAGGAAATGCTGGGTCATCTTCTTTGACTTGGCTCTAAAAGCTTCAGAGATGGCTATGAGCTCTTCAAAGTAGAAACGTCTTTTCCCCATAAAACAAGAGGAGAAATTCCCAGCTAAAAAGCAGCCAGTGATCCAAGGTGATTTTCTAGGGAAGTTTATACCCCAGCAGCAACTGGGAGGGCAGCACCCTGAAATTAGATGTTTGGAGGTGCCAGAAGGGTTCCCCCAATGTCTACTATTAAGGTTTCCTTTAGACTTAGAAATGACAGGAAAGGAAGACACTCAGGACCCATTCAATCCCAGGCTCACTGATTCTGCCAGCTTCTGATTTCTCTGAAGTCAGAGCAACAAATGTGGGCATTTGCCTTCTCCTCCCACTGCTGCTCTGTAAGATCAGCCAAAGGATAATAAGTGGGAGAACATGATGTCTCCCCAAATAAGGAATCAAATGAGAAAAATTCAAAGATATTTGATTTTCATTTTGTCCGATGTAACTATCCCACTAAGAAACTATTCATAATATAATATATATTCACAATATAATAAGGTTCTTTTGTCTCCTGCACACCCCTAGCTTTCTATTTAGACCCAATTAATAAGTCTAGTAGCTTTAGGATGAATTCAGCTTGTTAATTTCCAATGGAAATGGGAAAAAGTATTTAGCAAAAATTACAAAATAAATTTTGATATGATAGTAAATAATTAAAGAATTCTATGTATTATATCTTTGGATTACATATTCTATATATATTATATGTTCTCTAACCATGTGTCTTAAAGTCTGTATTGTTTTCTTCTTATATTTGTAAAACACCATTGAGTGTGCATAGGTAGGGAACTGATGGCGCTATCCACTTGAAATGTAGTACCATAGTTCAAAGTCCAATGATCTAGCAGTTTACCATAAAAACTGGCTAAGACTCTAAGAGTCACCAGATGGCACAAAACTTACACCTTTCCCCTCCACTGTTCATTTCATGTATTCCAACTACTACCTGTCAGTATCTTCTTGTCACTATAACAAATACCCGAGATTTAAATTTTCAGTTTTCAAAGGGATGTAGTTTATCCTGACTCACAATTTTGGGAGTCAGCATTCATGGCAGACATGTCCCACTTCAGGCATGTGGCGGGGCAGCACATCGTGTGAAGCTCATGGCATAACTAAGCCACTTACCTCAGAAAGCAACAGAGATGGAGAGTAACGGGCTGTGGCCCTCCTATTCCCATCCACAGACCATGCTCTAGATAAGCTGAAGTCCTTCAACTATGCCGCACCTCTTCCCAACACCACCTCCAAACAGTGGAAAACTCTAGATCAAACCTTTATTGAGTCTTGGAAGGACATTCCAGATGCAGACTATAGCAGAGTAGAATCATCATACTTAGATTTGGGCGTTTCTGAATTCTCAAAGAAAAATTTCTTAATTTCTCCAATATTCCCTCTTTATTTTCTGCTGTGCAAGCTAGAGCACATTTAATTTCTTTGTGGATAAGACTTGGAACAGTCTCTCTTCTAATCCCAAAGTCATTAAGAAAAACATTAAGAAGTCAGCATGTCCGCTGGAGCTGAAGCTCTGTCTTTGTCATCGTGTCTCAATATTGTTCGTACTTTGCAATCATCTGAGACTTTGAAAATCTCAATGTCTATCCCACTCCACACATCCTGATACAATTTTTCTTACTGGCACCTGGATGTTGGGGTTTTGAAAACTACCTACATGAAATGAGGGTGTGATATTCACAATACTATCTGGTTTTTAAATAGTGACTCATAACCAGGACCTTGTATCTATAGGTTGAGGAAAAGCCTTAATTAGAATTATTTGTTGATATACATCAATGCAAGTTTAAGTTGCCAATGTGATACAATTAAATGAATAGGTAGGAAGAAATAACTGTGTTTGTTTGTGCCATATACCCCAGGTTGGCCTTGAACTCACTATGTCACTGTATAGCCAAAGCTGGCCTTGAACTCCTGATCCTCTTGCCTCTACCTTCTGAGTTCTGGGATTGCAGACATGTACCACCATACCTAGTTGTGTTTTGTTTCTTGAAGGTAGATTGTTCTAGCCAAGGCAATTTTGGATCAGTTTCGGCACATCTAGATCTCACTTTTACAAAATCTAATATTGAGGAGTTAGGCATAGTTCTTCAGTGAAACAGAATCAATAGCAGCTGTAAGTATCCATACATACGGGAAGGTATTCACTGTGATAATTAGCGTACATGATTTCGAAAGCTGGACAGTCTCATAACAGTTCATTAAGCTAAAAATCAGGGAAGTGGGCAATGTGGTTCAAGTCCAAAGGCCTGAGAACTAGAGAAGCTAATGTTATAACTCAGTCTGAAGCCAAAAGACAGAGAACCTGGAGTTCTATATTGAAGGACAGGAGGTAGGTGTAACAACTCTTTAGGAAAAGTGGGAAGAATAGGGTAATGGGGAGGACAGGAGAGAAGAGGAGGAAAGATAATGAAGGGGAGAGATAGAGAGAAGATGCAAACCCATCCCTCACTGTATTTTTTTGTATTTCCCAAGCTATCTGTATATTGGATGGTGCTCTCTCACATTAGGTGAGGGTGGACTTTCCTATCCAGTGCACTGATTCAAATACTAGCCCCACCCAGAAACATCCTCATAGACATACCCCCAAATAAGGATTTAACAAATGAGTATTAATCTAATCAGGTTGGCATCCAAAATTAACCATAATACATGGTAAATGAAATAGAATTAATAACTACAGATGAAAGCTGGAACTCCTGATCCTCACAGTAATGTCACTCCTCAGACCCAAGTAAACAACAACAACAACAGCAGCAAATACAATAGAACACGAAGCTGGATCCATAGAAAGTGTTACAGCTTGCTCTTTGATCTTTTTGCCATCTCCAATGATCTGCTATAATCAGTTGCCATGTAAGAAGTCCAAATTAGACAAGTGTAGAGAAAGGAGCAGAGAGAGAAGAAAACGTGGAATGGAGGAGGGCAAGAGAAAGGGAACCTCACAGCCCCATTTGTCCAGTCATGGTAGATGGGCTGGCACACCTGTGAGTGAAGAGACTCTCTGGAAAGTCCAATCCTAATATAGTAGGCATAGCATGAAAAATAATCAGGAAGCTTTTAAAGGTCCTCAATGTGAGACCCTCACCTAACCAGGATAAGCCATTCCTACACGTTTGAGCCATATGAGGCTGTATCCTGTTCAGATTTCTGATACAGAAAAACCATGAGCTTAAATAAATACTCATTGTGTTAAGTCACTAAATTTGAGGGCAACCTGAAACAATAAATAGATGGAATCAGAATAAATAAATAAACACAAAAATGTATTTTAAAAAAAACTAGAAGCAGAAGATAGTTCCCCATCTAATTTATACAAAGATCCTCTCTCTCTTTTCTCTTGACATTTTATTCCTTGGGATCTAAATAGCACCCTAACTAGCTTGTCATGATTTAATAAACATTAATTGGTGTCTCTCCAAAATAGCTCTACGGAAGCCTGAGATGAATTTTCAGATTGTTTTTGGTTAAATTATACTTGAAAAGAACATAGTACCATGGGTCAAATTCCACTTAAAGTAAATTTAACATTGGGAGGAGTCACACATTATGCTATTATTTGCCATTAGTACTTGGGACAAAAATGAGAGTGGGGGAGGTTCTAGGTAGGTTTGTTTTGAGTAAGCTAGTCTTGCTTCTCAATGCACTGTCTCAGATCATCAGCACCAGCTTTGAGGAGAAGTCTGTTAGAAGTTAGAACCAGATTGCACAGCTGCTGGATCAAGTCTGCACTGAGAACTTGCAGTTGACTCCTATGCAAGTTAAATTTGAGCTTAGAGCGTGTTTCTCAAACTTATCTCATGTCACTCATCCAGAAATAAAATACAGCTCACTGGATATCTTTTCCAGAGTGTCTGAGTCAACTGGTCTAGGGAGAATCAAGACAATCTACATTTCTAGTAGGTTCTCTGGCAATGCTGATGTCACAGGTTCAGTAACCATGTTTTGAGAATGTGAGAGAGTTCTGAACCATGGAGCCAGCCATTCTGGGGAAGGAGACTAGATAGAATTCGTACTTTTGGATTCTGCCCCAGACGTACTCACTCAGACATCTTTGTTACATCAATCTGTCCAAGAACATAGGGGCCTTCCCATTTATTCAAGGATATTCTTGATGCTTTAGGAATGTTTTAAAGCTCATCTTACACAGGTTTCTTGCAACATTTATTTGTAAGTATTCTTTGTTGTTATTCCCAGTGGTGTCTCTTTCCATTATGTCTTCAAAGGGGTTGTTATCTGAGTACATGAAAGCTATTATTTTATGTCATTTTATGCCCCATTATTGATCTTTTTATTGCATGTAGAGCTATTCAAAACTAGAAAAAGAAACTTTTACAGGTCCTAATGACATAATGGATATAGACAATAAATTTCAAATTCTAAACTATTAGATTAAAAACAAGAGGATCAAATCCTGTGCAACTTGAAGCCATTTATCTATATTAACGTTCTCAAAAACAACAAGCAGATATTTGAAATTTTGTGGTGCAAGGTAAGCGTAAGCATGCAGTATCACTTGGGAAGTATTGTTTACTGAAAACTGAAACCCAAAGATAATCAAATATTTAGAGAAAACTACTAGTTTATAAGAAATGTTGGCAAAATAAGGCAAGGTAGTTAATGTAATAAGGAAACAACCAGGCAAATTTCAATTTAGATAATTCCACTTATGTTCGGGTCTGAAATGTCTTCCAAGGACCCCTATAGTAAGCTTCCAGCTTATGGTAGTGCTGGAAGGTGGTAGAACCTTTAGGAAGGAGTTTCTCGTGACCACTGGGCATTGATAGAGATATTAGGACTCTACCTGATATATTCCTATTAATAGCACAATATTTGCCTATATTCTCAAAGGCGGCCTTTCATATATTTACATCTAATAATATTTCTAAATATGCTTTCAGATAGGTAAAAGTCTCAGTTACAAGATCTACTCTTTCATTATGGAGAACCATTTTCTTTAATATCAGGAATATTGATGTGGTGATCCTCTTCTTATGCTCTTGCTTTGCATTGTTCTCAAGAATTGCATCTTTTGGATTCAGAACCAAACAAATGCTGCATTCCTGTTGGTATTTCATTAAATTAATTTTTTAAAAAAAACTCAGCTAATATTATAGTGTTGTTTCTTATTTCATGTAAGTTCCACAAGCATACTGTGGGGAAGACTAGCACTATTTCTGTTTTGTTAAATAAAATCCATTAAAGTTCAGAAAGGTTAACATGGTTAATCAATCCACTGTTAAGGTATAGGACATAAATTTGAACCCATATTTCTCTGACTGCTAACACAAATGCTACCTTCTCATGTTGCTACCTTTAAAAGCATGTGTTCTCATTTGTCATATAGAGATATTGAATTGGTGCCCCTCAAAGCTTCTTTCAAATCTGCCATCTTAAGTCATAGGCAGTTAGCACATGGATTCCTGGTGAGCTGACTGTCTGACATGTTCCTGGGAACAAATGTCTGTCTTCACGTGTCTTGGCATTGAAGGGAACACTGGTCCCTTCTGCATCCAGAAGTATCTGGACATTTGGGACAGTTACGCTCAGCTCTGTTTCTACTGTACTAAGAAGATCAACAATTGATAAAATTAACATTGGTAGGAAGTTCATAAAAGGTTTAGAATTCTCCCTAAACTTTAAATTTTATATACCTATTTAATCTGTCTGACTAGCTTGCTTCTCATAATTCCTGAAACCTACAGCCATACCAATGCCAGAAGGAAATATTTACAAATTGTAATATTTTACATAAATTGTAATGAAAACAGATTAAAGTGGAGAAAGTTAATTAATTCACCTAATTGCATTCACTGGATCATTTCAAAGAAGAGGACAAAATGAGAACCTGGTACTAACAAATAACTATAAGGACAATGCTTTAAAATGTATTCACCCTTGGTAGAGTATTTAACCTAAGTTCTGGAAAATGGTAACAAGCAGCATTGTAAAACCATTTAAGCTCTAGATGTCAGCATAAAGAAACATGTTTCTTCCATAATGACTAGCGCTGACAGTTTAAACTGGACAGGATTATTTCTCCCAAGGGCTTTGTTGGAATCTGTGTGATGGGAGGAGATATATGGGAAGTGATCAAAGCTTAACAAAAGTTTGCTTCCTTAAACAATTGGCTGACTCTGAGTTCATAGACCCTGTACGTGATGCAAAGCAGTTTAAAGAAAATGTATTTCTGAATTGGTGTTTAAAGTTACCATTGTCTTTGGAGCAAATGTGTAGAAAACGTAGCTTTCACCATTTCCTTCTCCCACAGATTAGCCGGCCTCCCGGACCGCGGGAGAACGTGCTTCATTTCAATCCAGCTTTTCAGCCTATGTCACATCTTTGGAATGTTTTCTCTTTGGAATGTTTTACTCCAGTGCATCTTATTCTATTATTTTATTTGACTTGAAGTATTTAATGGGCATGAAATGAGAGTTCCACCTCACTTCTATAGCAGTTGCCCCAGAGGGACATGGGATGCAGTTGCTCTAAACCTTTGCTCTAGACATGAATGATGATTCAAAACACGTAGGAACATCTAAAATATTCTAGTGCAAGCCGGGAGGTGGTGGTACATACCTTTGAGGACGTGGACGTTTGAGGACAGCCTAATCTATAAAGCAAGTTCCAAGACAGCAAAGGCTACACAGAGAAACCCTGTCTCAAAGAAAAACAACAACAACAACAAAATTGATAGGTAGTTGAGTGATAGGTAGATAGATAGATAAATAGATAAAATTTAAATGCCTTTGTTTTATCCAAGAGAGACCATTACTTAACTGGTCAAAAGCTAGCTTTCTGCACTGGACTTTCTGAGACGCTCGGGATTTATAGAGCCGCTGCAGCTGAGAACTGCTGCCTGGAAATTTCAGAGATGCCAGGGCAAGTCTAGACCAACTTTTCCTTTTAAAATGACCTATAAATCCAAACAAGCAGGAAAGGCTCAGAATTCAGTTGGCCTTCCCAGGATCCCTGAATCTTTAAAGACACACAGAAAGCCCTGCAGGGATTTGTCTCCCAGACTATTTTCTCCTTAGTTTTTATTTCCTGATAAAGAAATTCGTTATAAATAGCTACACTGATGAAATGCTCCCAAAGCTGTTACAATTTCCAACCCACAGGAGTAGGCTTATTTAAAAGGTTTCGGGGCTAAGCCATACTCCCCAGATGCCTCACTCTGGCATGGTGTCTTTTGAGTTACAGGCACCTGCAAAACACTAGGGGCAGAAGGTCACTTTGACCTTCATGCTTTCTTTTAAAAGCAAGAGATGGGATCTCCAAATACAAGATTCTCTCTCTACACCAGGAGGAAGAGTTTCATTCTTGTCATCCAAGATGAAGAGTGGAGACTGAGAAAACTCTTGACAGACTTCACTAATGTAACTATCATCCCCCAGCCTCACTCCTAATTTGGTTACTCTTTGGCAACATACTATTCTTTTCTAATTAGCATATAAGTATTCAATCCTTTGGTTCTCAGTTTCTTGATGAAGGTTCATAAGTATTTTAAGACTTACATTAAATAAGTTCATGTACTTTTGTAATTACATCAATTATAACTCAGGGTCAATGTAAAACAAACATAAAACCTATGAATGTAGAGGTAAAGATTTGTCCCTCCTGTAAGTTTGTGTCTCTTTTTGTCATGAGTTTGATTGAGAGAAGTTCAGTGTTGTAAATAAAACCTGGATCTAGAGAGATGGTTCAGTTGAGAAACTGCTTGCCTTGAGACATAAGACCTGAGTTTGAGCCCCAGGACCCACATAAGATTGTCAGAATATCATGGTGCATTTATCATCTCAGAGCTGGAGAGGTGGGGACAGGCAGGTCACTGGTATTTGCTGGCTAGCCGGTCTAGCCTGCTTGGTGAGCTTCAGGCCAATGAAAGACCCTCTCCAGAAAAACAAGCTGGGAACAACAGAGAAGTTGTACTCTGACCTCCACTTACATGTGTGTGTGTGTGTGTGTGTGTGTGAGAGAGAGAGAGAGAGAGAGAGAGAGAGAGAGAGAGAGAGGATACACACACACATGTTCACAAACACACACACACATATATATATATATGCATCTACACATTCACACTATATGCATACTAAATAAATGAATAAAACTAAGAGGCCCTTATATATATGAGGCCTAGTTTACATATTCTGGCATAGAACATCTAAGTATTAAATGATAAATATTTGGTAATAGTGCCATGGAGAGAAGATGCCTGGAGGAAGTCTGTTCACAAACCAAAGGGGAAGACAAGCATTTGCCAATAAGGTAAAAGGAGGCAGGGGTTTTGTTTAGCGACTTTCAGAATCCACTGACGATCAAGCCTTAACAGAGTCTTTTCTGTGACTAAAGGAAAGGCATTGTTCTCAAATCTAATCGTAGAGTTTAAGGATAATCCCCCTGAAGTCACCTTTTCTTCATTCTGGAATCCTGACAAAAGCTGCTCATATGGTCCCTGGGTTCCCCCAAATCCAAGTTCTGAAATCTAAAGGCCTCAGGGGCTGCACACACATACTTTCCACAAGAAACAATTTCCCACATTTCTCTTCTACACCATCCCCGAGGTGCAGAGCAGAACAGTTCAAGTTTGTGTTAGATTATATAACACAGTTTTTTTTCCTATTTAAAGGGAGGAAAAACTTAGGTGGCTAGATATTTTTAAGTTTCTTCTTTTTAATAACGTATCTACCATATCCCTAGTCTAAGGAGTAAAAATTCTTAAAATATTTTAGGAGTTGGTTTGACTGTTAATGTTATCATTTTGGTAAATATTGAAAACCTTATGACCACAAGGAATTTTTCTTCCTTTCAATTTATTTCTATGCCTTTCTTCTCTGCCCAAAAATGTTAAGTAGGAAAATGGCCTGACATTCAGCTAACTCTGATGCCAACCTTCTCTGGAATGCTGTGTTATGTTGGGCTGTGACTTCTATGGAATTCAATTCCCATTTACCAAGGGCTCCCACTTATTTTAATATATGTTAGAGGAAAAGAAAAAATAGAAAAAGGGAAGCAGTTCATTAAGCTTCTGGTTGTGAGTTAGATTTTGCCAAGTAGCAACGGCAAAAGAAGATGTTAAGCTTAAATTTCACCTGATTAGCATCCAGTTTTTCCAATTGAAGAATTAGAGGAAGTGGTGAAGCCACACCAGGGTTAGAATGTGGCACACATGATGTTTTGGCCTTCCTTCCTGCCTTCATTGCCTGCACTGTGCTGAGAAGCACTCTCTGGCTTGGCCCTCAGTTTCTACCCAATTTGCTGTGAGTCTGTGTTCACCACATCTGTCCAGACTCTCTGTATTGACAAATTAAATTTCTGCTTGGCCACCCCATCCATGTCCTGGGCTCCGTGCATGTTAAGGACTGCCTGGATCTTACATGCAGAATTCTTGATATTGTTCCAGTAGCTCATATTTTTACTCCAATCTCTGGCACATGAAACAGCATATAATAGCATATAATTTCCCCAAATTATTCTTCTGTAAGATAGACATCCAAAGAGTTTAAGATTTGGAGTGATCTTTGTGAAATAAGTGGCATCCTCATGTGCTTTCTTCCCATTCTCTTCATTAACAGGTTAGAGAGAGCATGGAGTTCTCTAGATGGGTAGGTCTGAGCTGAGTGGAAATGTGCTATGTTCCTATCTGCCCTATTAGTTATATGGGGGGGTCAAAGTCCCCTCTAGAAGACAGGAGTGGCATTATCACTTGGTGAAGCTGACAGGTAGTCACAGGGATGGGCTCCCAGCTCTGATGAGGTGACAGCAGCAAGAATGGGTCATCCTTTGGGAAAATCATCCACAAAAACCAGTTCTATACATCAATGACAGATTTTAACAAAAAGAAGAGCAGAGCTGCACAGGAACAAAGAGGTCTGATAGGTCCAAAGTGGGGCCCCAAAATGGCAGTGCTAATGACAGTGTCTTAAATGATAGCCTGGCCCCAACGCTGGCAAGACCCTGACTGTGTAAACAGAAGGATTGCTATCAGGTAAACAGAAACCTAAACTCAGCATTCCTCAGGAAGCTCATGAGGCAGGTTTCTGTTTGTCAGAAAGGCCATTAATTTCTTTATTTGCCCCTAATGGTCAACAACCTTGGACAAAGGACATCTAAATCCTGGTTAACCCAACAGCCTATGACAGATCAAAGTCCCCATACTAACTCCCAGGCTCTTCTGGCCTGCATCCCTCCTGCTGCTGCTACTTGTCCCCATAAAACTGACAAAGTTCTTCCTGCAGGGTACTGTCCTCTATTCTCTGGCAGTTTGTGTTCCTCAATAAACGTTTCCTTCTACCCATAAGGTGGTCTAGTTTGGTGGTTTAACTGTGCCTTGCTTATAGGTTCCCGGTTCTCTTTTGTACCTTTCTGACTACATTTCTTAGCACGTCCCTGAGGAGAAGTTGTAAGAGAAGGTATGTGTGCTATGTGCTGTTCGTATGTGCGTGTGCGTGTGTGTGCGCGTGTGTGTGCATGTGTGGGTAGCACTAAGGAGGCAGTTAGGAGGGAGTAGAGAACAGCTGTAAAATGGAAATAGAGATTCCTATCCTGATAAAAGAAAGATCATCCAGAGGTCAGACACAGATGCCCTTAAAGTACAGTGCCATGCAAGTGCTGGGCGTGGTGAGGGAGTATTAACTGTGAAGTATGGGAGCTTTCAGGGCAAGTAATTAAAAAAAAAACTCATTGTTTAGAAAACAAAGGAAGCCAAATATATTTTTTTAAAAAAAGAAAAGAAAGCAAGTAAGATACAGAAGCATGAGGTACAAAAGTTTTAAAGAAAAATATAAACAGATATACGGAGGTCTCTCTCTGACTTGAACAATCTGGTTCATATTCATTTTATCTGGGCAATTTTCCTATTCACATAAAAAAAAGACTCAGGTCATTTCAGGCAACATCATTTGAAAAAGTACAGAATGCTCACAGAAAGGACTGGAAAACATTTAGGGAAAAAAAAAAAAAAACGGAAAAAGAAACAAGGGAAAAGCCCCATAGAACTAAAAGACCACGGTAAGTTTGTATTCTTGCTTCCTCTCTAAACTCGAAAGAAAACCCAACCTGTCTCCTGGGTCACACCGCTCCTTCCCTTAGGAGGCTGTCTGCCTCTCTATCAAAGTATCCCTTTGCATTTACTTGCCTACCCTACTCTCACTAATGGTCTAAGATACTTACTTTCAACAAACAATGTGGTTTCACTTGGACTGCTTCCTAGGGGAAACATTTTTTTTTTTTTAAAGATTTTCTTACTTGATTATTATCTGCAAAGCACACAACAAAGGCAGTTTTCTCCACCACAATCCCTTACGGTAAGCACACTAAGGTCCTCTGCAAAGTCTAGGCTCTGGAGGAAAGTACATAGCAGCTTCTAAAGTGAATAACATGGACAGAGGGTTCAGAGGAGGGAGGTGGTGAGAGCTACATTTTACTAGTTTCCTAGGCAGGAGGAACCAATGTTTTGCTCCCTTTTGCAAATCGCAGAATGCTTTTAATATCCAAGCACCATTTTTGAGGACTTCCCATGATGCTATGCGCTGCCTCGTGACTGCCATTGTGGTCATATTTAATGGGTATTTAGTGGGTATTTGAGAGCCTGCCAGTCAGTCTATCATTTCTCTAGGGGTCTGGAAATGACTTAGCATAAAAACTTTATCCAGGAGGCCCATGATTGAGTGGGCAGATTAGAGATCTTTGTTTCAGACTCCCAATGTGCGACACATAGGGAAAGTCACAGCAGATGACTAGATTGGACAGAGGACAAACGATACGCAGAGAAAAGAGTGGTTATTGCTGTACTAGCATGGTGGCCTGAATTCAACACCTGGGACTCACAGCAGGAAAAGACTAACTCTGTAAGTGACTTCCACGTGGACCTCAGTGCTTGCTCGCTCGCGTGCTATCTCTCTCTCTTTCACACACACACACACACACACACACACACACACACACACACGGCAGAAGTTCCAAGGCAGAAAATCTTATGCAGTACCAGAGGCATGGAGAAAAAACAACAAGAAAATATGAGCAGCTACCTCAAGAAGAAACAAACAGCTGACAGACGTGTCACCAACATGGAAAGGGACTGAAGCAGAGAGTCATAAGGCCTGACAAGTCTGATTGAGCAATTTTCCAATTCTGTTCTTCTTGGGGCTTGAATATTTCATCCAAGAATGTACTTCAGTAAACCCTATGACCTGACAAACCCAAACGCCAGCAACTAGAGGAGTCTGCTGCATTTTGGCTCCATCATAAATGTTGGGATACATTTCAAACATTTTCCATAATAGCATGAAATATAATTAGTAATTACTTAATTACCTATTTAATGTTTACATTTTGTAATCGTGGCTGACCTCAGAGTAGAGGAATGAATGTCTCTCTTCTGAAACTTTCCATGGTCCTGTAGACAGGCAGTGGTAAAATGAACATTTTGATGAAATTATCAAGACGAATTCACTGTCTGTTTGTTATTTAATGAGAATCAGATATTTTCCTCTCCTGGATTCTGCTGTAGTTTAAGTCTTGCTGCTGTGGTTTGTTACTGTGAACTAACAGATATATCTGGAGCACTGGATTCTCAATATAGCAAATATTACTTGGATCATAGGGTTCTTCTTCACGTGGTAGGAATTAGGGTAGAATAGGAAAGGGTAGGAGTCTTCAACTATAGATGAATGTGGGGAATGTGAACCACAGCTCTTTCCCTCTCTGTCTGGACAAAATAGAAAAAAAAGATGCTCTGCATATGTGAGCAATTTTTCAATTTTTTTCTGAGTTCACATTAATAACACTTAATGAAGTCTATTAGGTGTGGCATTGCAGGCTAAACACTAGCAATGCTGGACAATTTCCTCCCCTTAAAAAGCTTACTCATGTAATAAAGAAATGAAATGGCCTAAAACAAAAGATTGATTCCACCAGACGATATAATAATGTACCAAATTAAGCAAAGTTTACATGTACAGTCATAAGCTGGGAAGCTGTTTTCTTTGACTAGGCTCTCACCCTGATGCTTAGCTCAGCTCCCCTGCCTCAGGGGATCTTCCCACCTCTACCTGATGAGGAGCTGGGACTGTTAGCATGACCACTGCACCAGCTGTTTGTATTCTCTCCAAGACATTTTTACTGTAGTAAGATGGAGAATTGAAATGCATACAAAAGAAGCTTGTCAATGGAGAAGTTTTGGAAGATCAAATGCAAGAAATAGTATTCCTCAGACTGGTTAAAACTCTTAAGCCAAGATATAGATTTGTTGTTGCTCTCTTTTTATAATACAGGGGCTTAAAGAAGAGAATCACAGGTTCCCTTTCCTCTTTAAGGTGGGTCTTTGTTTACTTATCTTCACACTATAACTTCTCTCCCACAACTGAATTTGACCCTTTGGCAACCATGAAACCAACAGATACTCAGAAGGTGAATCTAACTTAAAAGTCTATGATGCCCTCACACAATCATAAAGTGTAAGCCCGGAGCCCACACTACACTTTGTGATGGACAGCATATGCCACTATACCTTGCCATTCATGTCCTCGGGCTTGCAGAGAGGAGAGTACAAATGATTTGGTCAGCAATATCCGGGGCTTCTCGGCCATTCTATTATGTAGCATTACTTCTAACAACAATAAAGTGGACATTGGAATTAACAGTCATGAGAGTGATTGAGAAAGAGAATTGGTTCTTAGAGTTAAGAATTTCATAGAAACCAGAGGCAGTGTCTATATTTGACAAGTTCCAAATGGTTTAACAAAAATTCCTTATTTCTGGAGAAACATTTACTGATTGAGCGTAGTATTCCTCTGTCTATGTGTTTTCGGTGGCAGGCAGTTGACACCACTCTGGGGAAAGGTGAATGTGGCTTCCTTTGTTCTTCCCATCACCTGGCTTTCATTGCCCAAAGAGGTATGAACTAGTCAGAATGTGAACAGCAGGTGGGGTGAGGTCAAACATAAGGCTGCAAAAGTAAAAAGGGACCATAGCAATGGTTAGAGAAATATTAATAACCAGAATGACCCATGATTCCTATACTGATCGTCAGACAACTGCCTCTGAACTCAAAAGCTACTCTCCACTGCTCTGTGATTTTTTTCTATGTAAAATATGTAACTATCCCTCCATTACAAATCGAAGATGCAATAGGAACCGTATAGATGGAGAGGTTCCTGCTCTGGCTCGTCCTTTCTTGGTTTGCACCTACTTAGTAATTGGCAGTGCATGGGATGTCCACCCTTTCTAATGTGACAGCCTCAGACCTCATGGAGGATTTTGCCCCCATAATACCCTCCCCACCTGTTGTGTAGCTGTTTCCTCTGTATTTGAAACATTCCCTCCCGGAAGAGGAAGGAGGCTCACTAGGTTCATGAAACTCCTAAGACACTCTGGCTTAGTAAGCTCAAGAGGTCTCTTCCTGAGGATATCTGTGTGAGCAGAAATGATCTGTGTGGAGGCTGTACCCTTCAGTGTTGCAGCTGTCTGCAAGTCATGCAGGGAGCCCCGGGAACAGAGCCTTTATGAGTCAGCCCCATGCTGGGCCAGGCTTTTCCATCATGTGACCACCCAAGTCACTCATGCTCCTATGGGAAACCTCTTACCCATACCCCATGCAAGTAAGCCCAATAAGCTGCATGGTTTATGGACTTCCATTTGGATGATATTTCTCTAATGCGTTATCAGTGCCCTATCTAGAGTGGACATATGTTCATTCAGAAGTCCCTAGGAAAAGTCATGCGCCGTAGCCGCCATCGGTCTCAGTCTGGATGTCAAGCAATCTTTTCTACTGTCCATGGTCTGAATTTTCTTTCCTTCAGCCAGATTTGAGCTTCAGGCTTTCTTCCTTCTAACTGTCCCTTCTTTGTGTATTCTTTCTTACCCCTGGACCAGTGGTTCTCAACCTTCCTAACTCTGAGACCTCTTAATACATTTCCTCATGTTGTGGTGACCCCAACCATAAAATTGCTTGTTGCTACTTCTTCATGACTGTAATTTTGCTACTGAGCAGTGTCTCAGTTCCCAAAACCATCAGAAATATGTGTTTTTGGATGGGCGCTACCCACAGGTTAAGAACCACTGCCCTAGGGTCTTTGGCGTGTGTTCCTTCCTTGGTGGCTAATCCCTGTACACAATCTCCTAGCATTTCAACAAGGAATGCTGAAGCCTTCTAATCCATGGCACTTCCATCCAATAATGCCTTATAATGTCGGACTTCAATGCTCCTATTAAAGCAGCAAATACCTGCTTCTGAGTAAAGACCTTTTTTTTATGGCTTTTAGAAACAGGGTTTCTCTGTTGTAACTCTGGCTGTCCTGGAACTCACTCTGTTGATCAGTCTGGCCTTGAACTCACAGCGATTCACCTGTGTCAGACTCCCAAGTGCTGGTATTAAAGGTATGCCTCACCACCACCCGGCTAGACCTCTATAGTAATCTATTAGATTAAATAGAAGTTAATCGTTGGGCCTTAGATATGCCAGTCAGCTCTCTACTGCTGGGCTGTAGTCCTCACATTTCTATTGGCTTGGCTTCTGTGGCCATGGTGCTGCCATCCTTCTAAATCACCGTCGGATGATTCAAGCCTTCTAAAGCCTTGAATTCTCTGCATAGATTTGGCCAGGAGAGTACTGAGCACTCAGATCAGAAGAAGGACTTTATAAGAATATATGATTAGTATGATTTATTACAATCATATTGCGTAGATTCAACTATAATCTTAAACGGACTTCTTTTTTTTTTTTTTAAACAAAACAAAACAAAACAAAACTATTTAGCCTGGAAAAAGTATACCTCTGCCACACAGACTCCTCATTGGAATGTGTCCCCAAATCTTTGCCCTACAGCATATGCTTACCACATTCACTGTGTAGATTTCCTCCCTTGCTGTAGGCATCCTTATTTGTTTCCTGTGACCGTTTCTTTTCGAGTATTTCATTGATTTTATACCACTCTCCCTCCCCCCAAAAAAATCATTGCTCATATTATTTAGTTAAGGTAAAATTTCAATTTGTACTATAAAAGGAAATAATCTTTTTTTTTCATCAAGTAATGGGGTTTAATATTTTAGGCCTGAGATCAAAGCTTCAAGTTAAATCAGTCTTTTTACACTATACTTTTCCCTCTAATTAAGAAAATCTGTTAGTCTAATAACAGGAGGATATGTTAATTACACCTGCAAATGGTATCCCAGAGAAACCATCAAGTGGATCATGACCCGACAGTAAAAACTGTCCTAGCTTTGGTAAGCAGAACCTGTACAAGGCCAAGCAGTAACAAACACAGCTGGTAGCAACTAAACAATGTGGATGCTGTAGGAAGGCTTTGAAAGCTGCGCCCACCACAGTCAGGCACGCCCAGAAGTCAGCCTCTGGAGTTCAGCTAAGGAAAGAGTATCTGGCTAGCTGCAGATAGAGGTCTCAGCTGATAAACACAAAAACAGGCCCAGCAGCCTAAGTAACTTGTTCCAGATCTCACAGCTGGCCTATGGCTCCGCAGAACAGGGGCTCCCTTCTCCTAATCCTTACATTATTGGACACAGTTAGGGTAGCACTTACCCAGCTCCCACGTTAAATGCTCCCACCCCAGTGCTGTGAATCAAGCAGGCACAGATGCTCAGATGCTGGACAAGGGCGAGAGCAGAGCTGCAGCCTCAGCTCTGAGGGACTTTCTAAAATATGATAGTCCTGGTCAAGCCCAGCCTATACATCCATCTTTACTATAAAAATCAAGTTAATTTCTAATTAACTTACTGTAGTAATTAAAATGTTTTACCACAGATGTGTTTGTCAACCCAGTATATATTGTGTCTCTAGGGAAGTGTTTCTCGTCATTAGACCAGAGACAAGTATGGTTGTATTTTCTACTTTCTCTTTCAGTAAACTGGAAGACATATGATGTATAAGCAACAGGTGACTCCTCTGATGTTGCTTACAACTGAAGTCAGCCCTGGCCACTTACACTTTTGCATTTACAGTCTCAGAACAATTATAATAGAAAAACATTTCAAATGTATATTTTAAAGAAGCCACTAATTTGTAAAAACAAGCAAACAAGCAAGCCAGAAAAACAAACAAAACATCACTAGACTGACACCAAACAAATTAAGTTCTAAGGAGGATTTTCATATGAGTGTCTGATAGTACATGTGTCTCTGTTACACTCCCAGTCTATTTGGTTCATGATCCGTTACATTCTATTTTCTACCCTTATTACTCTTCAAGAGCTTTTTTTTTTTTTTAAGTTTTTCCGAGTCAGAGTTTCTCTGTTGTAACTCTGGCTGTCCTGGAACTCACTCTGTAGACCAGGCTGGCTTTGAACTCACAGAGATCCACCTGCCCCAGCCACCTGAGCGATGGGATTAAAGGCGTGTGCCACCACCGGCCTGGTTCTACACGAGTCTTACAAGGAATATATAAATAATAGATGGGAGTTCTTTTGAACTTTCAAAAAGAAAATCTATTAAGTTTTTTTCAATGTCATGTATGATGCTACTGACACCCATTGAAAATGACAGTTTGTGTTCCCATAGTATCTGAAAAAGACTGTCCCCAGGTTCCCATGGATACCGAAGCCTGTGGCTACTCAAGTCACTTTATAAAATAGCAAATAGTCTGTGTGCCTATGCACATCCTCCTAGCTTACCTAATATCATCTCTAGATCACTTATAACACCCAGTACAGTGTAAGTGCTACACAAACAGCTGTGTGGCTTGAGGAATAATGATAAGAGGGGAAAGGTGCATCCCCAACGCAGACACAATTTTCTTTTTCAGGATTGTTTATCTGTGGCTTGTTAAATCTACAGAAGTAGCAGCCATGGTGTCCTAAGTAGGTTTATAATGCTGTTATAAAACAACACAACCAAAGCTACTTGGAGAGAGAAGGGTATATTTGGCTTACATATCATTGTCCATCATTGAAGGAAATCAGGGCAGAAACTGAGCAGGGGCCACGGAGGAACACTGCTTATGGGCTTGGTCCTCCTTCATGGCTTGCTCAGCCTGCTTTTTTATATACTCCAGGACCATCTGCCCAGAGATAGCTATGTGGGCAGTGGACTGGGCCCTTCCACAGCAATCATTAATGGAGAAAATACCCTACAGACTTGCCTACAGGCAACATCTTGGAGACATTTTCTCAAGTTATATTCCTTTTCCCAGCTGTGTCAGGTTGACAGAAAAGCAACCCGGACACATGGCTATAAAAGTCTGACTCAGCATCTTGGTTAGTATTTGTAGGTATACTTGGATGTAACTAAAAATTTAAACTTGTAGATGATAAAGTGACATTTTAAGATTGGTTCTATTTTGATGTTGCAGAAAATTAAACTTAGAGTTAGCCTATCATGTCCTAAAAAGAACTAAAGAACTAAAGAAATAAAGAAAGAAAGAAAGAAAGAAAGAAAGAAAGAAAGAATGAAAGAAAGAAAGAAAGAAAGAAAGAAAGAAAAGAATGTGTTGTTACCATCCTGTCCCATGAAGTTTTTCTTCAGGCCACTAGATGGCAAAATTTGAGATCTCACTCATTGAAAGAACAGTTTGGTGACTAGCAATGACCTTCCCTCTGTAAAGTCCAAAGTAATTCTCTCATTTAAGAGAAAGAGAGACCGCTATTAATACTTGAAGCTGCCCAGCCCTCCTCTCTGAAGCACAGAGGAGTGCCCTGTGGACATCAAGTTCAGAAGAACTGTTTTCCCCCAACCTTCTAACTCACTCAGAGGAACCATTTCCCCGTCCAGACATTCATTTCCTTGTCTAGTAAATCCTATTGAAATGTATTCTCTCTTTCTCTGGAACCAGGATGGCTACTGTGGGTTCTGTGGAAGCTGAGGTACGTGATGTTCAGCACCTTAGACGGGGGTGTAGTGGGTTCTGCACAGTACTTGGTCTCAATAAAAGATCAGCTAAGCAAAGCATAACCACTGCTCCCCTTTTCTGCTGTGCTCTCAGGGCATAAGCTATGACTAAACTTCCTCTGAATTTGCCCTGGTTCTCTAATACTGACTCATCCACATTTACCACCTGCCTCCTCTGAGAGGAGTTTACAGGGTTAATGAGATAATGCTGCCAAAGGCCAGTTCTTTTAATGAAAGCTACTAATTATAAGGAAAGCATCCGTGGGCGTACACATAGCTAAAGCCTGACCTTGCATCTGTGTCAAAATATTCCTGGAGCTGGTGACATCATAAACACTGGTAAGAGCAGTTTTTGTTTTTAATTTTTGAGAAGTTAAAATGACTAAGGGGTGAAAACCAGTCCTTGGAAGGAAGATGTGAAGTTCAGGATCAACTGTCTGTCCGAGAGAATTTCAAAGGTGATGAAATGTTCTTTTTATTGCTAAGTAAAAGTTTTACAGGAGTGGAAATCCATCTTAACTGAGGACAGAAGATGGAAGACAGGAATTTGCATGGTGGCAAGATGTCTGACAAGACATGAAACATTTAGAGAAGAGTGATGGAAAGCATCCTACGCGTGTCTCATTTTAAACTGGACAGTCTGGTGTGTGGCCTGTGAATATTGTGCAGTTTGGGGGCTGTTATCTGTAGAAGCTGCTTTATTGCTGCTAAAGACAGAACATGCTTTCCTAGTGGGAGACAATGCGTGTGGACCTCTTTCTCTTTGGTTGTGCTATTAATCTTTTTCTCCATTTTTGTATTCTTTTTCTTTTTTCTCCCTTCCTTCCTTCCTCCCTCCCTTCCTTCCTTCCCTTCTTTCTCATGCTCTGTATAACATTTCCCACTAGATTCCTCTTTAATCTGGTGCATAGAGATGGCATCATTGATTCTCAGAAAGGGTCTGAGGGGTACCTGAACAGTCTGGCTCTGAGAAGCATTCCCAAGCCCCTTCCTGTTAAAGAAAAGCTGTCTTCTCAAGGGCCTTAGACAACATTTCTTCTCCCTTCCTTCTCCCCTCTTCCTTTTCATCTCTTTGCCCCCCCCCCATTTCCCAACTAATATTTCATTTTACCAAGTACCAAGTTCTGGCTTAGGCCCCTAAACATGAACTACGGTTCATACTGGGATCCTTACTTAGGGTTTCGGCTGTGCAAGCTTCCTGTAGCTAACAGTGCACAGGCAACATTCCTCAGATGAGCACAGGTAATTAGAACATTCCATGTGGACTTTTTCCAACAGGAAATAACAATAAACAGGGTCATCTATGTTAATATATTTCCGTAATAGCATTTAGTTTACATTAAAATGACAAATATTTTTATAGTATCCCCCCCACATAATGAGTTTAGTGAAAAGTTATTTTAGTTTTAAAACTACTGCCT
This sequence comes from Cricetomys ansorgei, assembly GCA_026225945.1. Lineage (NCBI taxonomy): Eukaryota > Metazoa > Chordata > Mammalia > Rodentia > Nesomyidae > Cricetomys > Cricetomys ansorgei. The sequence goes on along the minus strand of JAMJFZ010001042.1, from coordinate 7,091,748 downwards.
TCAAGGTCCGGGGAGATAGCTCAGTGGGTGAAGTGCCGACCCTGTGAGCATAAAGACCTGAGTTTGATCCGTGATAGCCACACAAAAAGCCAGGTGTGGAAGCATGTGAACAAGGCAGATGTGATAGCACATGCTATACTCCCGGTGCTGCGGAGGGTGAGACACAGGTCCCTAGCTGAATGGGGGAACTGCATGCTAAGGAGAAACTCCATCTCAAACTTCAAGGTAGGAGGTGCCTGAGGAATGACATCTAGGGTTGACCTCTGGACTCCATGTACACCCACCTACATGTGCCCCCGCATACACACGAACACACATACAGCACTGCTGCAGGATCTTGCTTGTATTCTGCCAAGATGGGCTTCTCTTCATTTTTTTTTTAAAACCTGTTTAATGATATATTAAATTCACTATGATGAAGTTGGAAGCCATCTGGATTCCAATCTCAGCTTCATGATTCACTGTCCATAAAATAATGATAATAAAATAATAATAATAATAATGTAGAAAGAACTTTCATTTGAATTATGATTTGGAAAGTTAATTCCCTCGTGCATATTATTCATTTTCATCATATTTTTTCTAGAACTTGGTTTTCTTATTTGAAAAATAAGGCAATAACCAACTCTTGCTCTTTCTTCTCAGAGTCGTGCTTGGAGACTGAAGGACCAAAGGCAGTGCCTACATTCAGAATCACAACTCAAGTGCTGTATGATAGTATCTAAGCCGTTCATGTAAAGAGTCAATTTCATCATGTTTGTAAAAGTCAGGACTCAGAAGAGAAAAGAAGATACAACTGGGTTAGTAGGTCTGTTGCGTGAACTGGATTCGGCAGCATACCAAGGCCTCTTAAGTATCTTGTGTCCTCAAGTACTTACTAGGTCACAAACTAACACCAGCCTGGTAACCACAGGTCTGAGATTAAAGGACACTGGATAAAGATGTGTTATTCTAAGAAAGATGAGCTAGTCTAGAATGATTCCACGCTGTCTTCCACACATCAGGGCTCTGTAAGATTCCAGCACATGCATCACTGGTCAAGAAAAGTTTTACTTTTCTCTTGTGAAAATACTGCTCCAGGAATAATCACTGCTGCTGATAAACCTATTCCCTTCCACGGGCTGTGGATGATTACATTCAGTGCTGGTTTGGGGCATGCCTGCTCTGAGGTTACGCATTACACTCTACTTACCTTTACAAAACACTTGAAAAGAATTTGTGTTGTGGAAAAGAAGCAAAGGAGGGAACACAAACAATGGACAAAAAAGCCCAGGCTAAGTGAAATCAACAGCCAAAGCCCAAGGCTAAGAAGCAGGTAACAGTTTGAAAAAATTTGTAGCAACTAGGAACTGACAAAACTTTGTAACAAATACCTGCTTCTCTACCTCTGCAGAGGCGGACCTTACTGTAGATTTTCTGCAACTCTTAGGTAGTTAAAATCCCCCCTCTCCCACCACACACACACACACACACACACACACACACACACACACACACACACACACATACACACACACGACAGCTCTTGTCTGATTGGCCTCATTTTTTTTCCACCTTATTTTCATACCTACATTCAGCCCTATCCTGGCCTAGACTGTCCCCTAGAAATGAACTCAGAAACATCTCAGACCTGCAGGAGTGGGCAGAGAAGGAAGAACCAGCTTCTGGTTCCGGCTGGGGTCCTGGCTTGCTCTCTTCAGACCAAGAAACCTGAAGACTTTAGGATTTGATCCCTTGATGCCTTGCTAGTCCTTAGAGCAGCAATTCTCAACCTGTGGGTCACAACCCCTTTGGGGGTCAAATGATCCTTTCATAGGGGTCATCTAAGACTACCTGCATATCAAATATTTACATTATGACTCATAACAGTAGCAAAATTACAGTTATGAAGTAGCAAAGAAAATAAATTTATGGTTGGAGATCACAACGTAAGGAACTGTATTAAAGGGCCACAGCATTAGGAAGGTTAAGAACCACTTGCCTTAGAGGCTCACTGTGTCTGGTCAGGCTCCCACTGCTCCATCTTCCAGTACTTGACCTGTGACTGTAGGCTTGGAGGATTGTTGTTGTCACAGCTTCCAAGACTGCACTTTGACTGCATAAAGATTTTCATCTCTGCAGCTGCTTCCAGCCTCCAAGACCACCTGTTTAGAGACCCACAACTCCAGCCTTCAAAACCTGCCAGAGACGTTACCATTGGAGACTTCTCTCTGCAGACTTGCTCTACAATTGACTGGTCTTGATTGGTACCCCTGGAACATCCAGGAACTTTCCAACAGTAACCCTGCTGGGGATCTGAATGTGGATCATCATGCTGGTGAGCCAGAGACATTACCAGCCAAGCCATCATCCCAATACACTGTAAATATATATATATATATATATATATATATATATATATATATATATATATATATATATATATGAAGTCTGTTTGGAAATTTTGTCTCCAGTTCACTATAGTTATATATCTGTATGAAAATAAAAAGCTTTCAATCATAATTCTGTCTCAGCACCCAGGAACATGAGCAAATGTAACCTGTCTAGTCAGAACTGAAAACTAAGCTCAAGAAGAACTCAAGTAGTTTATTGTTGTTTGTTTTGTTTTAAAACAGAATCTCATGTACCTAAGGCTGACTTGGAACTTATTATTTAATCCAAACAGACCTGGAACTCAATCCTTTTGCCTCAGTCTCCTAAATGTTAGTATTATAGAGATTACAGGTGTGTACCCTCATGCTTGATATGTTTTCAAGACACATTGACAGAAACAAAAAAGTCCTTTACCTGGGCAATTATGTCTATAATTTCTGAATAACTATGGCATCTTCTCACACAGGATCGAGCCAAAAAATCTTCCACCAGCCGTGTTCCAATACCGTAACCCCTGTGGATGAAGTAAAGTATGATTTGCACGCTAGATAACAAATTAAGCCCAATGTCACAGGTCAAATCGTCTTAGGTAATAGGTTTTGTGTGTGTTCCACAGACCACAGAAGCAGAGATCAACACATCCAGGGAATGTTAAATAGTGTCTGCAAGCAGAGGAGACTGGAGGTGAGACTGGCCCAAACTTGACTGTAAATTCAGAGGACGGTTGCCTGCAGCCTAATGTTTCTTGCTGTTAGCTATTGCAAAACAGTAAGATGCTTGCTAACTTTTCTGCTGCAGGTGTAGGACCTGGATACCCAAGCTTTTCTCAGTATACTCCTCATGCCAGGGAAGCCGCATTCACAAGAGGAGCTGTGTAAGGGAGAGGGGAAGGGAACGGAGAAATACTCTTTTGTGGCCAGTGAAAGTTTCAGCACTTAAGTTTCTTAAGTTTATCTCCCCTCTCCATCCCTGTTCCCCTTCTCTTTACCATCCCCACCCCTTTCTCTCTGTGTCTTTCTCTGTGTCTGTGTCTGTCTCTGTCTGTCTGTCTGTCTGTCTCTCTCTCTCTCTTTCTGTGTATATGTGTAGATGTATGTGTATGTATGTATGTATGTATGTGTGTGTGTAGAGGTGAGCAAGCAAGTTCATAAAAAACAAAACATTTTTGACCCCATAGAAACTGGAATGATGGGTCCAGGGGAAGATACATATTTACCTACTAACTCCACCCAAGTAACTATCTCTAGCAGTAGCTGAAGGACAATTCAGGAAGCCTTTTCTGAGGTGTTGGGCTGTTATGGTGGCCCAGTAGCTTCCTTGAACAAGACAGTCAAAGAACTTCAATTTCTAAGAAAGTTACCAGGAGATACAAGAGTCTCTGTCTTATAAAAAAACTTCTAATGCAGTTACAGAAATAAGACCTTAAAACGGAAACGACAAAGGAATATTACTTTTCCTAGTCAACAGCCAAAGGGGAGGAAAAAGGCCTTTACTTTCACAGTCTTATATACGTAGACAGGTGAAACCGTTCAGAAAACCCACGAAAATCAGTGTTGGAGTTTTCCACGGCCATAGTTTTGCCGTGGAACCTAAAAAGCGGGAAGATCTCCAGTAGCTTGGCAGTTACGGGGAAATGGATTTGAGGTCAGAGTCCTTAATAATTCACCAAATCTACGGATGCTCTATTTATTAAGGGTAGGAGATCTGCGAGGGAGTGATGGCTCAGCCGCTAAAGGCTAGGCTCATAACCAAAAAGGTAAGAGCAGGGCATCCGCTCCAAAAGACAGCTGAACAGGAACCTGAAAAGAGTCTACTGTTTGCCAGTTATCGTTATGTATAGCTCTAGGCTCAGCCACGGGAGACAGGGATGGGAAGAGGGCTGTGAGCTGCGTGTATGCTGTACACACACATTAAAGTATAGATTTGGCTTCCACCAAAGAATATGTATCCACAAATACATTTTACATGTGAAATTTAAAATGTGCAGTGCTCTCAGAGCTATTCAAGAAATTCAAATGTGAAACCTTTTTTCTAAAGTTACAGCCTCTCAAACGTTGTTCTACTATTATTTCTACTACATTATACTACTATTATTCTACGATCCCACTCATATTTATTAAGCTGTGATTTATTAATTGCCCAATGTATATTTAATTAAATAATGGAGTTTTGTTGTTTTCTACCGCTGTTTCACAGAAAACGCAAAATTAATTAACATAAGCCAAATAAGTTGGAGTCATTTCTGGAAATGCTACACCGGGTGTGTATGTCCCAAGTTCAGTCAATGGTATCAGCTCTCACAACCTCGGACAGCCCCGACAAGGAAGGATAGGCACGGGATGCAGGTGCTGTGGAAAAGTTTGCTTCTTTGCAAAGACAACTGTCAGGGAGTGAGACAAAACAAAGTGTACTGAACCTAGAAAGAACCGCCCCCGGGGAGGAGTATGAACATATAGGCATGGAAGTAAAAAAAAGAATTTAAAACTTTTCTCAACCTCTCTTTTGTGTTGACTTCCTCTGTGTTCTCCTGGGAAACAACATGGACCCTTTCTAATGTGTAAGAATCGAGGCTCGAGTTCCCCTCCACCCTGCCCGAAGAAATTTTATAATATGTACGTATGTCCCAGTCATTTCTCTGCTGTAGTCCTTTTCATAGTCCATGATAAAGAGGCAAAAAAAAAACCCAAAAAACAAAAACACGAAGAAACCCTCTAGAGCCAGAACAGTTTGGGTGGGAAGGTCAGTCGGGGAGATGGGAAGAGAACAGGTGGTCGATGAGGGTCAACATAATCGTGGTGTATGAAAAAGCCTTAAGGAAATCTGATACTTGGTAAGTCAATCAAAAAATTAAACTACAGACTGGTTTGGGAGATGGCTTAGTCAATAAATTGCCTGCTGTGCAAGAACGAGGGCTGGAGTTCACATGCTCAGCACACGTGTGAAAGCTAGGCATGGTGGCATGCGTCTGAACCTCTACCACTATGCAGGAGGGAGGAACTTACTGGCCAGCCATTTTGACAATCACTAAGCTCTGTGTTAAGTGAGAGACTCTGCCTCAAAAAAAAAATTAAAGTGGAGAACTGGCGAGATGGTTTAGCAGGTAGATGACCAGTGTTCGATCCCTAGAGCCCAAGAGAGTTAAAATTGAAACAACGTCTTAGAGTTGTCCTGTATATATGCGGTATGTGTGCACCTGTGCACATACATAAAGTACACTCCTAAATAAGTAAGTAATTTTAGAAACCAGTTTTAAAGACTGTACCCTGTGTGGGTAGATAAAACTGTTCCTAGAAGGCGTAGATTATTAAACAAAAATCTCAGTGTCAAGGTTGGGCTATCTTCCTGTGAGTTATTGGTCATGGAGATTCCTGAGGTTCCAATACAAGCAATTGATACTGCTCTTGGTTTCCCATCAGAACTAAGATTTCCTAGTCAAGAATTATTGCTGAAGACACCATGCATCTTGGTTGTAAGACACAGATAAATCAAGCTGGAACTGGGCTACAAGCTTTCTCCCTGCTGGCCACCCCCATAGGACTAGGTATTCCGCAGGCTGCTGTCATTAGCTTATAGTAAGAATCGTCTTGCTCAGCTGTGGGTTAGCCTGGCAAGGTGAGGACACTGGTGCGATTACGGCAAGTCTGCTATGTGGGAACCACCTTCTGACTGTATTTGATGGCCTCTCCATGGGAAGGAATTCATGTTTAATACTGTAAACCCAGCCAAAAGACTGCAGATGGGGAGGTCCTAGGCCAGTGGTTCTCAACCTGTGGGTTGCGACCCCTTTGGGGACCAAACGACATTTTCACAGGTGTTGCCTAAGACCATCTACATATCAGAGATTTACATTACAATTGATAACAAAACTAGCAAAATTACAGTTATGAAGTAGCAATAAAAATAATTTTATGGTTAGTGGTCACCACAACATTAGAAACTGTCTTAAAGGGTCACAGCATTAGGAAGGTTGAGAACCACTGTCCTAGACTCTAGTAGGGATGATACTGCTGTTGTTTTGCAAAATAGACATGATTAACATATCAAACTGCTTTATAAATACTGGTGTTTATATCTGTATAATTGTGCTGTATATATCTGTATAATTGTATAATTTTCTTTTCCTTTTTTTTTGTATATTTGTCAGCAGTGACTTCTTTATACTCAAATTATTGAATCTAAGTGACTATTCGATGCTCGGTCAAAAATGGGTCCTCGATATCACTCCTTTCAGGGCTTAGATGAAGAAGCAGAAAGAATTTAAGAACTGTAGGGACGGGGAGAGGTACAGGATGCTGACATCTGTGTGGAGTGACTGCTGCACTCAGAGCAGCTGTAACTACCCACACAGGACTCGTACAAAAGTTGGCCAGTCAGCACTCTGTTATGAAAGGGGGAAGAATTCTTGAGGCCTCATCCTTCTATTTTCATGCAGTTAATGGTTGGTGGAAGAAGGACACACATTTTGTTCAGTAGTATAGCCACTGTTAAGGTGCCCCTTCTCCTGTAGGAAACTCACTGGGTATAAAAAACATGGAAGCAGGAGTGGGCCAGGTGAGAAGAGGAGGGGTGAGTTGGGAGAGAGGAGGACAAGAGAGGGTAACGGGAGGGGATAGGATCAAAATACATTGTGAACATGTGAGAAAGTGTCATAACGAAACCCACTATTATGTGTAATAAATATACGCGCATAAAACATTTGAAAAGAAAAAGTTAAAAATAGTGACATTGTTGTAAGAATTTGGTGATCATATAATTATTTAGGGGAAATTTGGAGGTTGAACATAAGCTAGAGGGACCTTCACTAATTCAATAAAAAGGAGAATGGGCTTTATTTCAAAAGGAAAAATTTGTTTCTTCTATTTGAAATCTTTTTTTTTAAAACAGCCAAGCAATGAAAATACTATACAAAATAAAAACAATCTCCTTCAATCGAATTCCTGGCACATTAGTCTTTTCAGGCGAATACCGAGAGCCATTTGTTTGTTTATTGCATAGGCTCCAATAGGTGGCCTATGCTTATGCAAGCAAACATTTTAATTATAAGGAATTGTGAAAATTCAAAATCAAACTGAATATTCCATCATCTTACTAAAAAATACCTTTGTTTCATCACGTCGGTTGCTTATATGTGAGCAGTAAAGAAATAATTTACAACCTGAAAAATGAGAATTCTAGATTTGGTAGAATCTAGATTTTGTAGAAAAGTTCCTTCCTATCTTTTTAAGGTGAGTTATAAGAAATTGTGTTCTGCTCTTGCATAAGTTCATAGAAGCTGAGGAGGGGCTGGTGAAGTGGAGCAAGCCTTTAGAAATTGGAAAATGTAGGTGATATTAACAAGCAATAGACATTTTACAATGAGACCTCCACTTACATTTTATCTAAGTACTTGTTCACATCTTCATCTTTTTCATAATCCTTGCATAGCTGAGCAACCAGAGCTCCATAGGTGAGTACAAAAAGATCTTTGTTCTGTGGGGAAAACACACATAGTTTTGTAACTAGCAGTTATGATAGTAGTATATTGCTATATTGTTTATTTTTAATCTATGGGTTGGAATCACGCTCAGAGATCATTTGTTCACCTTCCAACTCTCCCACCATTGCAACAAATTGCACTATTGAGTTATCACTTACATTCGCACACATTGCTAGTCTGGGAGAAGAGCTGGGAAGTCTACGTTTTAACATGAGAACACCTTCCTACACCCATGTGTCTACTGCATACCTTGCTGTGTATTTTCTTGGAGGAAGTGTTTTAACTCTTTATTTCTGATATAGCTATTATTCTGGAATGGCTTATGTTTTACACTGCCTGTTCTCAGTTGGAAGGAATAACTGGTGAGGCTAGTCATGAGTCTGCCCTGCCTTTCTGAGTCCCAGGTCTGCGAAGGAAGGCTTCAAGATGGTCCCAACCGCATGAGCAAGCTGATGGGAATTATTCCTGCTTTTTACTTAAAGAAAAGAATAGAATTTTAGAGAGTCCACATATAAATGTTAGTTGTTTTTCTTTAATAGTGCTCCAAATTATGTTCCATTTTTAGAGTGAATTACAAGCTAAAATTAAAACTGAGGTCCAAGCTTTATTTAGAACAGAGAAGATGAAAATAAAGAAAAAAAAAAAGACAAAGTTTCATCAACTCATTTGATCTACCCCATTGGTCTTGCTCCTGCTAGGAAGTACTGCCCATGAAAGGGAAAGAAACCTGGGAGAATGTGTTCCACTCTGTCCATCCTACAGGGTCAAATGAAGCTCAAGGACACAGCAACTTGTTCAGCCATCTAATGATGGCAGGAGCCAGAAGGGCCCCTCAACTCCAGCCTTCGACTCTGACACAGAGTCAATCAATCACTGGGGTCCGTGTGTGGAGGGAGCAACAGCAAATGGAAGAGGGAGGTGGAAGTGGACCTCTACAAACAATGAACTTGTTTCAAACACAGTATTAGGTTTGCATGAGAGGTCAACGTGGATTTCAGGCTAAGAGGGTCATGCTTAGCTCCATCAAGTGTCTCTGCTTCGTATGTAAGGACTTCTGAGAAGCCAGAAAATGTATGATTTATATTTTAAAGATGGATGTGAATGACTAAAAAAAAGAAAATCATGTATTCAGCCAAAGAGGTTCTGTAAAACATCATGAATTTTGATACACATAATTCCAAAGTTAACCCAATGCCTCAGTGTTCCCACTGGGGACATCTAAATGAGATGTGTAGGTTTATTTTTTATTTTTTTGAAATGTGTAAGTTTATACCATGACAAATGTGCCTCTTTGTCAAGTGAAAATATTTATTATCAATGAATTTTAAAAGCAAATAATCTAAATATTAGTTGATACATATGGGCCCAATTTAAGTGAAAATCAGAAATAGAATGTCATAAGCATATGAAGAATAGACGTTATAAATTAATTTATATCGCATTACAATTGGTTTTATAGTAATATATACATTTCAGGTATAGGAAAATAATATGTTAATACTTTTACCAGGAAATAAGGAATGAAAACAAGAGATGGGGACAAAAATAATGTTAACCTAACACTGAGGATCATAAATATTCAATTTTATTCCTGTTATTCTGATATAAACTTTCCAAGAGCCTCAAAATAGAACACACTAAATACCTATGAATTATAAATGAAACTTCTGCCTAACATGGAAGAAGCCACATCAGAAAACAAAGTGTTGCTATGTACCAATGCTGTAGCATAGAAATAAACAAAGATGAATAAGGCCTGGGAGGGACTGGGGGAGAGGGAGAAAGAGCGAGAGGAAAGGGGGGAGCTGGAGGGAGAGGAGAAAGAGGGGGGCTGGGGGAGAGGGAGAGAGAGAGAAGGAAAGGGGGAACTGGATGGAGAGGAGAAAGAGGGGGATGGGGGCAGATGGAGGAGGAAGTGAGAAGAAGGAGGGGGAGGGAAGAGAGAGAGAAATGAGGAGAGGTAGAGGAAGAGAGAGGACAAGGAGAAATGTATTTGTTGCCACTCTACACAAATGAGAATTTGTACAGAGAAGAGAGAAGAAATTGTGTCCTTCCTGTCTGTCACAGCCTAAGGATTGTGCCTCTTGTCTCAGGCTCTCCCCTCCCGCTCTCTCTTCACACACACACACACACACACACACACACACACACACACACACACACAGAATATACTAATATTTTTCGGTGTTTACTTCCACCTGACTTTCAAGAACAATGTCTATAACGGTCCATTTCTTCATCCTGCTTCATGACTAGAGACTATACTTTGAACTGCATATCTAGTATATCTTTGTGATTCTCCAAATTCATACTGCAGATTCCAAGAAATATAAATAGGAATTTCTTTGTGGTTTTTAAAACAATAAAATCAATCACTTTCATGTGAAAAATAGAAGTCTAGTAATTATTCTCAGTGGTTTTGAGTACACTAGTATAAAAATGTTTTAACTGGTGTATGTGTGTGTGCATAGTGATTTAGGCACAGTATGAATTATGTACTATATATTTTTGTCAGTTGATAGCTCAATGGACAAATGGTTCAGGATCCCAGAATGCCAGATGAAATATTTGTAGGCATTTCCAACTGCAGTACGCACCAGTTAGTCAATGTAGCCTTGAGAGCACAGGGCTGAAATCGCCTAATTACACTAAATGCCCACCAGTCCCTGAAATAATTAATATAGTATTAGACATAACCATAAGTTTTCCTACCTGTAATATCTGAATACTAAAGCTAGAAAGAAGAGGCTAAAAAAGAGTATTTCTTCAAATTAAATGTGCCTGAAAGAGACTGAACAGGCCACCTCCTGTAACCAGACAAGGTTCCCAGTAGTGGGAATGAGACATCATCCCAGCCACAAAACCTATAACCTATCCTCTTTACAGGATCTGCTGGGACAATGGAGGGACAGAATCCCATGCCAAAGGAGGGAACCTATGCCTGATGCTGCAGGGAAGACCAGGAACTAGAGACTGGATAGCCAGGAGATGATTCCTAATGATATCCTGCTCTACTCATAGATCAGTGCCTAACCTATTCTTCATCAGAGAGGCTTCCTGATGGGAGTAGATGCAGAGGCCCAGGACCAAATATCCTGCAGAGCTTGAGGAACCCCAGAGAAGAGGGGGAGAGGGACTGTGGGGACCAGAGTGTCGAGGATACCAGGGGAACAGGCCCCATGGAGTCAATTGACCAGCACTCTTGGGGGTTCACAGAACCCAAAGCAGCAGACTAGGAACTGTCAAGGTCCCCTCGATACGTCTTATGGGTGTCTGGCTTGGTGTTCTTGAAGAGTCCCTACGGACTTGAGTGGGGAGGAGGCTCTCTGATCCTTTTACCTGCCCTCAGGACCCTTTTCCTCCTGCTCGGTTGCCTAGTGCACCCTTGATGCAGGGATTAGTGCCCGGCCTTGTTCCATCTTGTGCCCTGTTTGAGCAGTAACCCTGAGAGGATTGCTCTTATCTGTGGAGCAGCGAAGAGGGGGAATTCTGGGGGAGAAGAGAGATGGGGGCAGCTGGGAAGAATGGAGGGAGAGGAGGAGGGGGATCTGGATGTATTATAAGAGAAAAGAAAAATAAATAAAATTTAAAAATTGTCAATAAATAAATAATAAATGTGCACCCAAAAGTCTTAGAAATAAGTGAATGTAGAAGATGTAGAAGGGACAGTAGCACGCATCAAATACAAACACAGCTAAGACTAGGGAATGCACTCTCAGGAATCTTTTGATTCCTTGTGTTTTGATGATGTTTTCCTACTCGATTTTACATATAACTGGCTATACATTTCATTTGCCATCTAATATAACATGAAATACAAAGAATTGATTGATGTTTTCATATTTTATCTTAGAGACAAAAGGAACATTTGATACCTTTACTCAAGTCATCCATCAGAGAAGATCCTAAAAATCTGTATAAAGAATTGATTACTCTGTTACACTGTTGAGAGATACTTGTAACTATTCCCAGAAGGGTCATTCACGAAACATCATCTTCGCTTCACTGAAACCTTCTACTTGTAGCATCATTTCCCCAAATACATAAAACATCCCTCAAGAGGAAAAAAAAAAAAAAGGTCTTACTATTTTGTGATATTCTGGCCTTCTGTGTGCAGGGCGAGACATCTCTCCTGGTAGGTGAAGAATGAGCTTCAGTTCTTTTCTTCGGTCTATGCCTTAGAGATGTAAAAGAAATCCTCTTGCCTTTTGCCTTAACAAGTTCCTCCTTGCTTTGATATAGGAGTACTCTCTACTGCCTTTGTTCTTTGCTAAATGGAAGAGGAGGGGGAAAAAAACCCCACAAAATTTGCAAACAACAGCACTCTCTTGTCCCTCCGGTAACCTGCTGCTGACCAAGGAACAGCTCCACTTGTAATCCAGGCCCATAAAAGCTCGCAGTGTGTGTAAGTCAGACCCACAGCACCAAGACACTAAAAATTCTCTGGCCCCAGGGAGGTGATGAGTGGTGTTTTGTTCTGGTGCCAAGGCATTGTTTTAAAATCACAAACAGAAACCTCCGCAATCCAAGATAGACCTAAATGTTAGCATTATTCACTCCTGTATTGATTGTTCTATGAATCAGAGAGGCAGGATCAGCAATCTTTAAGGCACTAAATCCTCAGTTTAAATCCAATCAACAAATGAGTTTCACATTGTCCCCAGAATACTGCCTGCCCCCATCTTGTGTGCTTACAACATCCATACATATCTAGTATCATTTTTTAAAAAGATAACTTTTCATGATAGCAACCAGCAATTTTAAGGACTCATAATGCAGATGATACTTTCTTACAGAGCTGTTGCTTGCTCAGAATGGGTGCTCTGCAGTTTAATAATGTATAATGATTCTGGCAGAGAGAATAAGCACTTAGCTTTCTTTTGATAGTTCCTAAACTATTAGAGGCTCTCTTATTTATGCAAAAGTACAGATATTTAAAGTTTGAATAACTGCAGGGTGCGGGAGTTCAAAGCTGTTCCAGAAATAGATGAAGAGAAATCATTTAAGAAAGCAGTCTTCCGCCTCTTACATCTCAAGGCAATTTGTTCTTTTGGTTCTGGAGCACTCTTCCTGCAAAGTGAAGACTGGCGAGCACTTTGAAGAAGAGTGTGGCACAGTTGAAAGAGCCTAGGAAGGTTGTGTGGATGTGGGCAAGGCACTTTATTGCTTTGTGGCTCAGTTTCCACATCTATGAGATGGCAATAGTAATGCCTACCTCACAGAATAATTTGACTATCAAAGAGATGATATGCACTGTAAAACACATTATAATGCACTGTATAAAAACTAATTACTGCAGACTGCTTTTACAGGTAGATGTATGGGATGGAATTCTAGCCTATGTGAAATATTTTCATACTTGTTTATGTTCTATGACACCATGGTTTCAGGGAAATCAGTTTTACTGGGTTTGGGGATTCAGAGACTTGTTTTAGGGACAGACTAATAACTTACTGGTAGGTCTGAAAGAAACCCCAGGACAAATGGCTAACTGGGGTGCCTATGCAACATATAGAAGCAGACTGGCTGCCAGGTTCTCCCAGCCTCTCCCAGCATTGCAAGTACCTGTTACAGAGTCCTGGCTCCTCTTAACACTTCTCACACCCACCCCCTACCCTAAACCTCTCCTGCCACTGGGTTTCTCTTCCCTTCCCGCAGCTTGATTCCTATATAACACAGGCATTTTGGCTACATGCTCTCTTTGCCTCTTGGTTCTCATCTTAGTCCTGAGCTCCTCTCTGTCATTTGCTCTCTCTCCTCCTCCCTCCCTCTCCCCCTCTTTCTCTCCCTCTGTGTCCTTTCATGATCTGGTCTATTCTGCTGGCCTTGTTCAGCCTGGTTTCTTTTAGGTACCTTTGGCTGTTCTCTTCCTTACATCCATAATAAAATCCTTCTCCTCAAACATAACTAGGAGTGGTCATGTCCTAAGAAAGATGAACGTGTGTATACTTTATATGGAGAGATTCCACTCCTGACTGTACACCCAAACACATGTGCAAGGCTACGTGCATCAGTAGATCCCTCACAGTATGTAAATCAACACACATAGGTAACTGAGATACAGGCACCCATGAGATAGGCAAGTGGAACCAAGAATGGGAGCACACTCCATAGGTCCAGCCCTCAAGAGATGAGATGAGGCTGGAGGGTTAGGAGTTCAAGGACAGCCTTAGCTAAGTATCTAGTTTGAGGCTAGCCTGAGCTACGAGATCCTGTCTGGGGAAAAAAAATGTAACAGGTTAAAAGAAATGAACTAGGGAACATGGCTAAATCTCAGTAACAATAGTGAGTAGGCAAAGGAAGATCGAAATGATTGCATTTATTTATTTATTTATTTATTTATTTATTTATTTATTTATTTATTTATTTATTAGTGTGGAGGGCATGAGTGTGTCTCTATGCGAATGTGGTGATCAGAATACAACTCGAAGGAATCAATTCTATCCTTCTACCATGTTGGTCCCTGGAGTCATAGTCAGGTCGTTGGCCTTGTTGGCAAGGCTCCTTACCTACTGAGCCATCTTGCCAGGCCCTAACAATGCTAGTTTATAAAGAGAAAAGCTACATTTACAACTCCACAGCTTACAGCATGTTCAGTGAAGTAGTCAGTATGATAATCCTTGTTATTTTTAAGCATACGAATATGGAAATAAAAAAGCTAATGAAGCTTTTCAATCTTATCTGGGCAGTGGAACAGACAATATCTGCAGATTCCAAGCACCTCCCTTTTTATTTATTGTATTCATTCTAATGTGGTTGACAAAGAATTTTTAGAAGCAGATGCTAAACAACTATGAAGGTGCAGTTGCCAGCATGTTGCCAGTTTGGGGTCGATCTGGCAAACTGTTCAAGGTCAGAGATCCCTGAGAAAAATGGGAAAGGTATATTATGTTTGGGTAGAAAGTTGGCACTGCAATCAATAGCACTGCAAGACCATGGCTGTGCTATGGTCAGATCAAGACCGCTACAAAGCCTCAAGGTATCGTGGGTACATTAGCAAAGGTAACTCCTTCCTCCTGATAGCCAACAACCCTCCAGATGGGACCCAGGTCTCAGGAAGCAGCTGAGTGCCTGACGGATGCACAGCACACACCATGGGCAAACAGCTGTGGTCACTGTCACTCGGACACTGGCTTGCTATTTTTCAGACTGTGAAACTCAGCACCCTTCAACACCTCACAGCAACTGAGTGTGCCTTGCATTTCCCAGGCCCCTTCTTTGTACGTAAAATCATCTCTCTCTTAAACCGAAGAAAGCATAGTTTGGTGCCCCAGACAGTAAATGATCGATGTTTGTCCTGGTACTAGAACAGGGAGGAGAATTGTTTTTTCAAAATAATCCCCAAGTGCTGGGTTTCTACTTTTAGTAAGAGTCTTTAAGCTGGCTGGAATAGAATTTGGAGCTGAGATTGGGATCTTATCAAATTTATCCAGCTGTCAACTGCTACAAGTAAACAGTGGCTTGGGCCATACCTCTACCCAGGTCCTTTGGGAGGCAGCTAGGCAACCAAGTAAAGATTTGAGAAGGTCCTAACAGAGACAACAGCCGCTCCCAGTGACTGAAGTGCCTGTATAGAGCCTTGTTTCTTTGTATATATATTTACTAGCATCTGGGGAGATGACTCAGTGGGTAAAGCAAGAGGACTTAAGTACAAATATCCACCATCCTTCTAAAAAGGACGCACAGCTACATGTGCCTATAACCCCAGCAGGGAGAGACAGGCAGAGCCCGGGAGCCCACTGGTCAGTCAGTCTAGCTGAACCAGGGAACTACCTGTTCAGTAGAGACTCCCACCTCATAAAATAACAAAGCAATGGAGAAAGATGTGGTGTCTTCCCCTGGCCTCCACATATATGTGCACATATGCACATGCACACACAAAACACGCAGTCCTTTCTACTATAAGCTGATCTTTGTGTTTATTTTAACCTGATTTCCGTAGATAAAACTAATATATGATATGTTCTGTGACCCCTGTCCATGAGGATAGTTGTAATGCTCAAATCATATACTTGCTTGTGAAACTGGGTCTCTCTGAGTGGTATGTGTGATAGCTACACAGGAGACAGACAACAGCAAACTAACCTTGGGATTCATTTTTCTCAAAGTAAAAAATAAAAAAATAAAAAAATGAAACCAAGAAATTTACAGGAGAGTGGATGGGACTGGAATATACTATATTAAGTGAGGTCACTCAGGTTCTGAAAGACAAGTACTGTGTGTCTCTTCTCTATGTGGGTTTTAGCTTTGAATTTTGATACGTGTGTATTTGTGAGAAAAGGAGTGTGTGTGGTCGCCACAGGCAACTAGGAGAGGAAGGACAATAGAACATAGATGATATTAAAGCGAAGGGAAGAACATGGGAGTAGAAAGTGTGGTGGGGGAGGGGAGGGAGAGAAAGGAGAGAAAGGGTTAAGCAAAAGCAAGCACATGTAAAAATGCCATAAAAGAACCTGCAATGCAAATCCTTACAGATTTGCACCAATGACACCCTTGCTGCAATGGGTTCAACCTTTGTTCCACTCTGTCCTACACAGCTCCTAGTAGAAATGCTCTATAATTTCCTTGCCCAGCTCCTCACATACCAGATACTACAATGAATGGATTTTAAGATATGAGGTAGTAAACACAAAGAAGGATGTGCTACCAAGCTCCGCTATACATGCTTCGGGCTTGGTTTTAAGCAATAAAGCAGTGCTGAACCAGCTAAAATATCCGGAACCCTCTTACACCCTGCCCTCTTCTCCTACTTTGTGGTTATCCCTCTGTGGACCTTGGGTTTTATCATTCCAGTGCATGTTTTAAAATCCCACATACTACTCATACAGAACATGTAATAGTACTTGCAACTTTACATTATAGTAGTCTCATACAAAACACATCTCAGAGCCAGAACTTCTTCCTCAGGGTTGTTTGTTGAGGTTTATCTACAATGATACCTATCACTGTAGATAATTTATTTATGCAGATTAAGATCAGGCCAGCAAAACTTTCTGTAAAGAACCAGATAGTAAGTAAGTTAGGTTTTGTAGTCATACAGATTCTGTCATAGTAAATGCATCCTGCAGTCAGTACAAAAGCAGCTCTCTCTACATAAGTAGCAGATGTGAATTTTCCAATAAAACTTTATTAATAAACCCTGACATTTGAATTTTATCTAGCTTTGATGTCACATATTATTAGATTTTTTTCAACCATTTTAAAATGCAAACATAATTCTTAACTCATAAGCCAGACAAAACAAGCAGTGGCCAATTTTTCTCCTATACCACAGGTTATTAACTTGCCTCTGCAATGTGCCACTGACATGGTTTCTGAATCAATTTCTTTGTGGTTGAATATTGATACTGCATTTTCTTGGTGATCCTCTTTATCATCAGCACATTTCAGAGGGAAATTATTTGTGGGACTCATAAAATATTTATCCTCTATTTTTAGGCTAGAGAATGCCATATATCTTTAATAATCTGATTTAGGCAACACTTGAAAAATTTGTTCTATCTTTGATCTACTTTGTTTATTTGGTCAATTCACTTGTTAGTGTTACATTAAAAACTTCTCCATGGGAAGAAATTTTCCATATTATTTGACCAGTTACTTTTATATATTTTAAAGTTATGCAACCATGGACATACAAATTAATACTGTGTCATCTTCACAATGCATTGTTTTTATGATGGGGTGTGCAAAGTTACCCATTTAGAGACTCTTTGCCTTTAGTCAGTCTTACCTTCTCCTAATATTATTCTTCCCATGATCCATGTTGTCATACCTTTGTTTTCAAACTTTGTGTGTGGTATAGTTTTGGCAGTGTCACTTGTAAGCAGCATGGCTTTTTTTAAAAAACACTACGTGGACAGGTTTTAAACTAGCTCTGGCGTGGTAGGTGGTTAAAGATATATGCCAGGCTACCTGAGTTCTAATCTTGACTACCCCATTTACCTGTGTGTGGTGCAAGACAAATTCTTTAATTTCATTGTATACCTCAAGACTGGAATATTGAGGAGATTTGATGTTCTTACCACAGTGCCTAGCAGATAGTAAGCACACAGTCATTGTTAGTCATTTGCTTTTCTCTTTAACATCCTCTTGTCTTTGTTTACTCTCTCCTTTCCCATAAAGATTCTCTTTTTATTTCCTCTATGTTTTTAATGACCTATATATTTCATATCTAGTCTTTCAGTGATCATACTTATGTTATGGTTTATGTACTTATGTTTATGGTTTATCAGAACATATTTGATATGCAAATTGATAAGTATATATATCAAGTTTCTAATCAATGTAATTAACATTGCTATCACCTTGTTCTATGTTTATCTATTTGGTATCCATTAATTACAAGGCCCAATAATTAGCTATTTGTATTTCCCCTGTGACCCAGGGATCAAAAGCCAATGCCATCACCTTATCTAATGCTCACATACTGAATTAATATCTTCCTGCCCTAAATCACCAATTGCCAGGTTGCAGACATAAGGAATAATCTCTATGCCCCCAAAACCTTTTGATTTATTTTAAAACCAATCTTTAATGTTTCCCTGCCCTGTCTTATCTTTTCCACAGGTACCTTACTAAAGGTTCTGGACTAGGCTTTCTCTTCCTTCTCCCACCTTTTGACCTAGTGTGATGCTTCCTGGTGTGACCCTGCTTGGCATGCCATGACCTGGAGTCCTGGAGAAAGAAAAAAGAATAAACCTTTTGATAGCATTGGTATCCACAAATTCAAACACTGTGGGAAGAAATGTATCCCTCCAAAAAGTTTTCTCATGCTTCTTTACAACCTCTCTCTTCCTATCCCTCCTTCCCTACTCTTTCATCAAGAACTCCTCTATTTTCTGTTGGTACACATTTATATTTTCTAGAGTTTGTTGTTGTTTAGAGAGGGTCTCTCTATGTCACCCTGGCTGTTCTGGAACTCATTACATAAAACAGACTGGCTTTGAACTCACAGAGATCCACCTCTCTTTGCCTCTCAAGTACTAAAATTAGAGGCTTGTGCCCTATACCTGGCTATATTTTATAATTTAAATGAAGAACATCATATATATTTATTTTTAATTATTTCATCTTGAATATTATTCTTCATTCACGTTACTAATGTTTTTTTTTTTGCTTTGATTCTGCTGAAAGCAGTAACAGTGGATATATAACAGCTTGTCAATTCAGTCATGTGGTGAGGGACACTTGGGTTATTTTTAATTTATAGCTATTTAATTTATAGGAAGTTTCTATGGATATTTAGGTGTGAGTATTCACATAAACATATGCTTTCCTTTATCTGTTACAAATAACTAGTAGATATGACTACTATATGGTGGGGAAAGAAAAACTTTTAAGAAAATTGCAATTCTCCCAAGGGAGTTGTCCCACTAGGCATTCTTGTCAGCAGTGTGTGAGAGAACTCCGGCTGTTGTACATGCTTAGCAACATTTGCTCAGCTAATCTTCCTACTTTCAGTCTTTTTGGTAGATATGTAGTGATACCACATTATAATAACACATTGTTATATATTAATATATTACACGTTATAATAATATATAGTTCTATCCTTGAAATAAAAGTAAAAGCTTCAACACTGAACAAAGAGAATTAATTGTTCAGTATTTTGGGCTCATCATTATCTGCACTCTGAGGTCTGTCTGACGGGGTTCATTTATTTCTTGCTGACATGCATCCTTTTGTAATCCTCTTAATGAACAAATTCTTTTCACCATCTTCATCTGTTTTTATTTTTAGTCTTGAATGATGACAAGCTGCTACTAAACCCCCTGAAGATATTGTCTTCTACCCTCTGTTGTTACTTATATTAACTCTGCTCTAGATCTATTGTCATTTTTTGGTGCAATATCTACTTTCTCTGTCTGGTACCTTTCAAGAATCTATAGCTTCACTCCGATGAGTGCAGATATGAATTTATCTTCATATTGCTCAAAAACCTTCTTCTATGTGGGAGCTTTGATTCTGTTTTTTCCTTCAAGTATTGCTTCTCTGCCTAGCACCCTCCCCTGAATTCTTATTAGACACTGGGGTTGCCTCATCTCTCGTCTGTCTCCTCAGCTGCTCTTAGAACCAATATTTTTCATTTTTCTGTATTGCACTTTGCACGAGTTTTTCAGTATATGGTCACAGTTCACTAATGATGTGTTTAACCATGCCCAACGGAGCATCTGAGAACAAAAATTTACAAATCCAACCAACTCCTGTCCAGTACCCTTTACATGCTTGATTATTTAAAGTTATATAACAATGAAAAATAATTGCATTTTCATATAACCAAAGGGTATCATAAAAAATAAGGTTGTCATTTAACTTTTAAGCCAACAGATAGCAATATTCTGTGAATAAACGTCTTTGTTTTGATGAGGCCCTGTTGTGCCTAGCTTCTTCTTAGAAAATCTCTTATGGGCCTCCTAAAAATTGTGGATCCCTTTAACATCTGGCAGTTTGCATTTCTCTGTGTTTTGTAATGCTTTGAGAGCAGAACCCATCTGTCACTGAGGAAAGAATGTCCCTGTTTTGCTCCTCAGGCTCTGGTGGCTGATGCTTAGCATTTTGCGTTGAACAAAGTGATGCCTAAAAAGATGGAGGGCATCTGTTGGCAAGTGTACTGCGGTCCTCCATGATGCGACATTGAAAAGTTCTCTTCTCCGACAAAACTGAGATTCCCACTCTCTTCCTCTGAGCTGCAGTCTGGTGTGAATTTATTAGCACAGGATTCACAAAGCACATGAGAAGAGTCTAGAATCCTTTAAACATATAAGGATGTTGGGTCACTTGACACAACCAGTTAAGCCAGTACGATCCTATAAAATGGTCACGGCTGGTGGAGTCTAGTGATCAGAAAGGGCCACCAACTGGCTGTGTTAGAGCTTCCAGGATGAGCCCATCTCTCAATAGCATCATGTGTTCCCTGCAGAGAAATGGAACGTGCATCAATTCTTTGATTGCGATTTTGACTATTTGTGGGCAGCAACTGTTCTCCTCTTACACATTCAATTGTCCATGTCAAGCTGGAAAAAATTTGTATTACGGTTCAGCTTTTCTCGTGGTTCCTGCCGTGATCCTTCTGATTGCTGGCTATGCTCTAAGAGGCCAGATGTGGACCATTGCCAGCGAATATTGCTGCTGCAGCTGTACCCCTCCATACCGAAGAGCCAGCCCCCTGGAGAGGAGGCTGGCCTGCCTCATGTTCTTCAACATCACCGGGAGGGCGCTGGTTGCTCCACTGACATGGCTGACAGTGACCCTGCTGACCGGCACCTACTACGAATGTGCAGCAAGTGAGTTTGCCTCTGTGGACCAGTACCCAATGTTTGCTAATGTCACTGTCAGCAAAAGGGAAGAAATCCTAGCTGGATTTCCCTGCTATACATCGGCTCCTCCTGATGTGATTCCAGTAAGAGATGAAGTGGCTCTTCTGCACAGATACCAGTCACAAGTAAGTTTATGACTGTTTTCTTTCATACTATTCCATACTTATTACAGTTCTTATGAACATAGTGCATGGCTGCTGTTTCTCATACTGTCTGATTCCAGAGCACAAGTTAGACCCTGTGGATCGAAATGAGTTCCACTGGACAGCTGCATGCACACAGTTCCACATGTTGGGGGTCAGTAGACCTGTTTCACTCCTGTTGCTTGACCACTTAGTAACCAACAGATTTTTAAAGTTGTACAGCTTCTCCATGCTTCATTTCCCTTAGCTGTGAAAGGAAGGTAATAATAGACTCTCTCACCTAAACAGCTGTGAATGAGTAAATTAACTAATACATTTAAGGAACTCTTGACTGTGTCTCGACTCCATTAAAAATAATGAATTTTAGTATTATTACAAGCATTGCCGTAAATATTATCAGAATAGTGCTATATTAGAAAATCTCACTTTGTATGTTTTCCCATTTATATTCTCCTGTACTAAAAATCTTTTCTGAAATCATAAGAAGGAAGCTCGATTATGTTTCTACAATCTCCAGTGGTGGTTTTAAATGTAATGGCCATGGCCAAATTAGTGTCAGAGAGTGGGATAGGATGGGAGGAAGACATGAGCCTGCAATACTTTTAGGTTAAATTTCAGAAGTGTAATTTTGCATGTTGGCAAGAAAAAGCCATCAATTTCTCCAAGAGATGAGTTAAAACATATTTTTAAACCACCAAAGTACAAAAGAAAGCATCTTATATCTTAAAGTACTAATTTCAAAGGCTTCTGTACTGTTGAGTTATAAAATGCACAATCAGCATCCGGAAATGTGGCACTAGGACTCAGTTGAAGAAAAGTCAGGAAATTTCCATTAAGATACGCTTTGTCACAACTGTCTTTTTTTTGTGTGTGTGTGTGTTGTTGTTGCTGCTGCTGCTGCTGCTGCTGCTGCTGCTGCTGTGTTTTGACTTGTTTGTTTAGAGTAATCACAAAACCATCTCGGCCAGAGGAGCTTTGTGAAAGCTGGCAGGAGGAAGGCCGGATTCGGAGGAGACCTGCACTGCGCACCTGTGGCCGCAGACTGTTAGCATTCCTGAACATTAAACCTGTCTTCTTCACTTTACCTTTTTTTTTTTTTTAAAGGATGATACAGAGGGCAACAAAAAGAGGCTAAGATGGGAAAGAAAAAAAAAAAGAAAAGGAAAGAAAGAAAAACCCCAAAAAGTCAGTGCTTAAAACGTAGGTACTTGATAGTCACAAATAAACCTAGTTTATCTAAAAAGGAAAACAATAAGGAACTACAGGGCATAGCCTATCGTTGTTTGCTGACTTCTTTGGTTGCGAAAGATAAGAAGATAAGAAGAAACGCAGGAAGATATATCCATGCATACTTGGTAGCAGGTCACTGCAGACATCGTGTGAGGCTGCCATTAGTGTCTATCATGGCACCATTTCACCACATCATTATCAAATATTAATTAAGCCCCCAACAGACACACTGGTCTGCACCTAATGACTGAGAAGCAAGATTGAGTTATAAGCAAAGGCCAAGGTTTCAATATTTTATGTAAGGTTAATTGATGGTTTATAGTGTCTATTACTTCAAGGACAGTACTTAGAATCCATCCCACATTAGCAGGTCAAATTCCTTTGTAAAATGAGGGCTATGCTGACATGGCTTCACCTATCCTTCCCTCACAGCCATTTCCACATAAAATGACAGCCATATATTATATAGATTATATAGATTTAACATATAGATTGAAAACTGGAAGCAAAGATTCTACCCACATTTTCTTTCTGAGATTTGTAGGACTCCCTCTTACCACGGCTATTTCTTGACTATTTGCTGTATTGATGCTTGTGCCTACTAATTATAGTCCTACTAATTACGTGTAGATGCTGGGCTGGATTTTGATCATCCTGGCAGGCATTGTTCTCCTGATCTCCAATTGTCTGGCGAGATGCTGTTCTCCCCTCACCTCTCTGCAGCATTACTACTGGACCAACCACCTCCAGAATGAGAGACAGCTCTTCGAACAAGCTGCGGAGGAGCACTCCAGACTTCTCATCAGACATCGCATCAAGAAGGTGTTTGGCTTTATTCCCGGCAGTGAAGACATCACACATATTCGTATTCCTTCGTGTCAGGACTGGAGAGATATTTCCATTCCCAATCTTCTGTGTGTGGGTGACACCTCACAGGGTCCCTATAGCTTCCTTGGAGACAGGGTGGTTGAGGAAAATGACGAAGACAGACAAGAAGGTATTGAATTGAAGCCATGCTAGCCACACCTACCGAAGTTTAATGTGCTTGATTGTCTGATGCTAGAGTCTTAGTGCAATCTCTCCCCTTCCTCTTTCTTGATACTTATTTATAGAAGTTCATCTAAATCCTGTTTCCAAAGTCAATTTATGGAGCAACAACCTCCCCTTCTTTATGAAGTTGCAGTTACGTACTGGTAATGTCTCTATGTCATTTTGGTCCATTTTGAATCGGTATGGAATTTTAAGTCATGTCCAATTGGCATTTAGTTCTGTGTGAAAATCAGTATTTCTGAGTGATATTTTGTCATACACCCATACTAGCTTCCTCGGAGAGCTGTTGGGAACGTTAAATGCAATGGCAGGAAACATTTACCACTGCACTTTTTGTATGATGAGTGCAAACCAGCTTTCCTCTCCAGATTCTGTCTCCTGTCGCTGTCTTTTCTCACTCTAACTTTTGGTTTTCTCAAGGTCTTCACTTAAATAATACATTTTTATTACCTTCTCCTCTTTCCTTAAATCTGAACATGTAGCCTGTTAGAAGGGAAAGGAGAATAAAATGGCCTTTCTGACGTAGTAAGAGTGAGGAAGGCTTTGAGTAACCTCCTGTGCTCAGGGAAGGTGGCGAATCCTGTGGTATTACTTTCAGATTATTCTCAGCATCACAGTAGGGGTGTCTTTATGACCAGTCTTACAAAGTTTATTCTAAAAGATTCCCCTCTGTGCTCCACAACGGGGGTCCCAGCTGCAACCTTTCCTTGCCAAATTGTTCCTTTGTTCTCAAAAAACTCTTTAAGGAACCAAGGCATGAAGTCATTCCTCTAATTGTTTCTAGAACCCGAAGAGAGCTGGAGCTAGAGAGATGGCTCACTGGGTAAGAGCAAACACTGCTCTGCCAAAAGACCTGAGTTTGGTTCTCAACACCCATGTCAGGTGGCCCACATTGCCAGAAACTCCAGATACAGGGGATTTAATGCTTCTGACCTCCATCAGTACTTGCCTTCAGAGGATTATAGCCCCCGAGAGACACATACATGAACAAACAAACAAAAAAAAAAACCCAACAACAGCAACAACAAAAATTAACTGGGGTGGCTTTTCTCAACCGGGATTTGCTAAATGCAATCTCTAACATTTGGCATTTTCTATTTTACCTTGATTAGGCTTGCTTCAAACCTATTTTCTGCCATGTTCAGTTAACCACCTGGCTCAGAGGCCCAAAGAGAGAGCTGAAAGTTTTTGTTTATTTACTTCTTTAGCCAAAATGATTTTTGATTGCCAGAGAGCCAACTGCTCACAGTCAGTTTGACTTTAAGGAGATCAAATAACTCAATCATTTGAAATGCCACCAATTTCATAGCAATCAATTTGTATACAATTATGGAGGATTCTATTGACATCCAATTCTGGGCTCTTGGACTTGACAGAAACAAATGAGAGTGATTTTTTTTTTTTGAGAAAACAAAATTCTTTCAAGAGTTTCTCTGATAGTAGATGGCTTCGTGTAGCATTTTGCTAGGACAGGAGACTGCCTTTTCCTCACCAGCAACCACTGAGAACCTTACCAAAGGCAGAGTCTCTCTGGAGCCTAACTCTTCGATTTATAAAGTAAGGATACTATTCCTTCTGGAAGGGAAGGAACTGAACCAACTGAACTATTGAAGTCCTTTCCTAATCTGATAAAATATTTATATTTATTGTTATCTTGATTAATTAACATGTATAGGGTTTTCTGGAATGATAGTAGACCAATGTTGCTTCTTTACCAAGTTGAATTTTTTGCTTTCTCTAAAAAAAATAAAAAATAAAAAAAAAAATCTACTGGCATTCTCCTTTTGAAAGAATATTAAGAATGACTTATTTTGGGTGGCCCGGGAAAGCTAACTCTACCTTATCAATTAACTGGATGCGCTGATACAATGTTACAAAAGCAATTGTAAAAACAAAGAAAATGTTTGTTGTGGAAGGCCACTCAGGTTCCAGTTCCCTCCAATACTAGAGTTAGTAAATACAGAATGTGCTATCCATTCTATTCTCAAAATTCTCCGGAAGCTCTAGAATTCATACTCTCCATTGATACAAGGTTTTGAATTTCCACGATGTTGGTACTTACTACTAAATGAACCATTTTCACCATACTCAGAATTAGTTTATTGGTTTTCAGGACATTTACCATAAAAATAGTCTCTCTAATATGGTTTTCAATTAACAGCACAATCAAAGAAAGTATGAAGTTATAGCATTATATCATTCACCAGGAAGGTTAATAGTTGCTTATGACTTAAAACTAGGGAACAGCCTGTGCTGGCCTCTGGAGTCCTTTCGACATCAAACTCAAAGCATGATATAGAAAGTTGAACTTCTGAGCCAGTTAGTCATGATCATGACTTTTTGGTAAGGGAGAAGGAAACCTACATGGTTTCAAAGAGTCCTTAGCTATGTGAACATTTGAGTAGTATATACACTTGTGATTTCATTATATCGTGCATCATCCACTTCAAGTAAAATAAATTGAATCTTCCGTACACACTTCCGGTGTATTCTTTTATTCCATAGCTAGTTTTGTAAAAATTCTTCCTTAAACATGGCACTTCCTCCCCTTTATGCTTAATGGATTTATGTAATTATAAAACATATAATTAAAATCAATTATATGTGCTAACACCACCTTATATTTTGCTGCCAAGTGCTTTTGGCTTGCACATCAAATTCCATGGCTTGGCAGAGAGACTTGCTGATTTCCCCACTGTCAACTCTGCTGCTACTCCACCACCATTCAGATTGCCTCCATCCCAGGAGAAAAAGAACCCCAAAGCTTAGCTCTGGCTGAGTCTGACTCCTTTATGTTATCAATGTTCAACTGTTAAAGAACTTACTTACACTTCATCCCTCTCCTTGTTTCCGGGCTCATTTCCAGCTGTACTTTTGTTTAAAAATCAAATTAATGATTGTAATTAGAAACAGCAGTGCGGGGGCTCAGCATTCAGGAGCGCTTGCTACTCATCCAGAGGATCTGCATCCCACTTGCAGAACCCATACCTGGAAACTTATAATCACTCATAACTCCAGTCCCAGGGAATCTATCACCCTCTTCTACCTTCCTTTGGCACTTGCATTTATGTGTGTGTGTGTGTGTGTGTGTGTGTGTGTGTGTGTGTGCGTGGTCAAGCACGCATGCTCACGCTCACGAGACAGTAAAATAAAAATAAATTTTAAAAAAATCAGAAAAAAAAATGCCAGTAAGAAGTTTGCTGTTCCCTTACATATAGTTTGTGCTAAAGGCAAGCACTTAACCTTCACATTTTGAAATCACATGACTAATTAAAGGCCTTTTGAATACAGTGTGTGTGTGTGTGTGTGTGTGTATATATATATATATATATATATATATATATATACTGTTTCAAAAAAGAAAAGAAAAGAAAGTATAAATACACAATTTTAACTTCAAAATACAGTGTACCAAAATTTACATGTGATTAAGAAAGAACAGATTGACAGATTTAGGGGGACAAGTTTTAAAACTGGTTGTGTGAGCTGGAAGATAACAAGTCCACAAATGTCATTTCTGGACAGAACAACGCACGGTGGTTCTAGACAGGCAAACCGCTTTATTCCTGGTCTAAATCATTCGATTGTGCTAAACCCCAAGTCTGATTAAGCTTTTCCAATCTCAGTGTATTTGCAGAATATAGCTTTGATGTATGGCTTCCTCTGTTGCCACCTAGTGGTTCATACAAGCACATGCACCTATCTGGAGTGGGTGACAGCAGTACAAACTGAGCATTTAAAAAATACGAAATCTGAATGCTCCAATACTTGAAACATTTAAAGCAGCAACATGATGGGTTAAGAGTGCTCATTCAGTAAATCTACACGAATATTCCCAACCTGATAAAACCCTCCGACAATATGTGATGGCCCAATAGCACTCACCACATGCCTAGCAAATAGGGCCATGTATTAGAAAACAGCGTTACAAAATGACATTAAATAATGTAATTGACAGCTTTTTAAAAAGTCTCACACAAAGTGTTTTCCTGCATGTGCAGTTATTTTACTAAGTTGCTAGTGATTCATCACAGTCTTTAGAATCCAGCTTATTGGACACTCACAAAATAAGTTCTCCTGTTTTATGAATGAAACAATCGGCATACATAGAGGTCAAGCAATTGTGTTGAAGACCCCATCACTTGATGTGAAGAAGCCAGAACCTAGCACACCGGCTGTTTGACTTCCAAGCCTGCATTTTATACTGCTAGGCTGGACTGCAAGGGGCACAGCTCATCATCCTTCTCAAGCCGTGCAGGTGTGCACAGTAACCTCACACTCATCCTTGGCTCCAAGAAGGAGGAAAATTATCACATTTAAGCTCCCCTCTTTCCACCTAAACCTCACCTGCATACACAAAGGCTCACTGATAAGGCACCCTGCTTCTTCCCAAAGTGACTCCTTCATGCCTACTGGAGCCTGACTTTGGGCTTGATTTATACAGCAGTCAGCAGCAATGATTCTGCCATTCTCAGAGAAACCACAAGACTGTCCTGGAGTCTCAGGGACTCTTTCTCTCTCTTATGAAGGACACAGTCAGGACAGCACTATAATCTGGTTTGTTTTCAGGAGGCCTTAGTTCTGAAGGGGTTAAAGCAGGGGTCAGGGTAACACTATCTCTCATTACTCATTACACTCTTATGAATGTCAGTCTCTCTGGAACTTTAATTTTCCTTTACCTCATATAAGATAATTAAGTTGTGGGTGTGGTTGCATAAACTATTTTGAGCACAGACTTATTTGAAGGGTAGTTCTGGGGAAACTTATTGTGAGCAAATACTCTACAAAGATATATATATATATACACACACACACATGCCACAGAATTTATACTCAAAGACTTCCATATCCCAGTCCTTGCAACTTGACAGTGTTATTTTTATGGAAAAAGGCACTTTGCAAACGTGACTAAATACATTTTAAATGAGGAGATCCATTCCCATGTAGCTGCAAGTGCCCTCACAGTCAGAGAAGGTGTGCAGCCATTCCTGTACATTCCTGTGTTCCTGTATAGAACAATGTCTATACATCACAGATAGGAACTTACAATACACAAAAGTTTAACTTGGCAAGCCAAGGAATTTACTAGGATTACTTAGAGGAACATAGGTGAGGTCTTGCTTAAGGGTGACTCAAAATCAACTGCATCACCCCCAAGCTCACAGAAGCTATAACCCAGGAGCCCTCTGCACCATCTTCACTGTGTGTATAACATTGGGGAAGGCGAGGTCTTGTGAATTAGGTAAGTTTCGAGACTTCCCAAGACTCTTGAATTGTTTACTTCCCAAGTCTTAAGGAACCTCTTTCCTGGATGGAAATGTTTCCATTTGGAGTATACAGGAGAAGGAAAAGTCATTACTGAGTATCTAGTGTCACGGGCCAAGAGTGGCATGGGCTAAAGGATGTGGGCACCCTTTACAGACAAAAAGGCAAAGATGTAGACTCTTTCCAAGAGTCGGCAGAAGGAACACCGCCTGGCTGACATCTTGATTTTGACCTAAAGAGACCTGTGTCAGACTAGTAAGAATTCTATATAGTTCTTATAAACTACAAGATGACAAATTTGCATTTCTTAAAATCACTGGGTCTATAGAAATTTATCATAGTGGTGGCAGGATATGAAAACACACACCAACACATATCAAGAGTTTAGGAATCCACAGCTGTGGATGAGGACCTCTTTGGGGCTGTTTCTAGTACAAGCTTGTGTCTGCTCTGATGGTTCACTTAAGCAAAACTGTTTCTCCTAGAATCTATCATTTATCTACCTATCAATTATCTTTTTGTCAATCATCTATCTACCATCTATCTGTATAATAGTTTGTAAATAAATAAAATATAATGTAGTTCAACTTTAAGGTGCTGCAAACTGCAAAAAAAAAAAAAGAGTTTATACCAACTTTATTAGATTCATAGATGATTCCTCTCTCTGTCTCTCGTCCTTCCTCTTCTCATCCTTCTTTTCAAACAAGGTTTCCCTGTGTAACCCAGGCTTGTCTCAAACTCACTGTTTAGCTCAGGCTAGTTTGGAAATAATGATTCTCCTGCCTCAGTCAACTGAATACTGTGGTTACAGAAATATATCATTACTGGCCTATAGCCTTCATTTTTTTTTAAAGCTACATATACAATTAATATATATATATATATATATATATATATATATATATATATATATATATATATTTAGTTGGCAGCATCAACAGAACTTTGTAAGTTAATTTCATCATATGTATTTCATGTTTTGAAATGTAGGCAAGCAAACGACAAAGCAAATTGTGTGTGTGTGTGTGTGTGTGTGTGTGTGCACGCGCGTGTTTGCGTGTGTTTCAAGATAGAGTTTCACTGTGCAGCCCTTAACTGTCCTGGATCTAGCTCTGTAGACTAAGCTCGTCTGGAACTCAAGAGATCTGCCTCCTCTGCCTCCCGAGTGCCAGGATTAAAAAGGTGCAGCCAAAATACAAATTTTCAAAGGAATCTCAATTTCCGTGGGGCCTTGTGGATTGTATAAGTTTCACACATCAAGTTGGCCTGCTATTGAAAATACTATGCTGCCATTCTTTGATTTGAATAAACTCACTTTAGAAACAAGCATCTTTAGTACAATAATACTTGTTACTTGGAGAAAGATTTTATATTTTCTGAAGATAAAGCCCAAAGCATCTCTCCTCAGTCCCCCAAACCAAATGCATGTTATTAAAGGTATAACGAGAGGTAATGATTATTACGGATTATTGTCCCGATTACCCTCGGGGCATCTGGCCTTAGAGTTTGCTCCAAAGCATCCTGGATACCGGGGTGGGGCACACCAGTGCACAGCAGCTGGGATCCCAAGCTTTATGTTCTCGTGTGGCCAGAGATTCCTGAGTGCACCCTCTCAAGTGCCAAACTCTCGGCGTCTCCAGCCAGCAGAGGGGTGAGGGTCCTGCATTCCTGCTGCTTCTGGAACCGGAGTGGTCTGCCTCAGTCTGTAGCAGCCTGGTTTTGGGCTTTCTTTGAGCCCTTCGGGTTGGACTGCTGTCTTTTCTGGGTGTAGATCAAATTCCGACGCTCTGTGGATCAAGGACTTCCTCACACTGGAATGAAATCTAAGCAGGTCTGTCGCACGTCCTCTTTCCCGACCCGTGTGCTAGGTGCCTGCAACCAATATCAAAACAGGCCCTGTTTCAGGGATGCAGTGAACCTGGCTTGAGAGGAGTGTTTGGAAGATGCGTAGCAGATCTGGCCCATTTAGAAAATAAACGGCCTCTCACATTTTCCTGAGTATTTTTGGAAAGATTTTTATTTGTGGCCATCAAGCCACAAGCATTCCAGCCAGGTGTGGTGGCACACTCTAACTCTAGCTCTTGGGAGGCAGAGGCAGGCTGATCTCTGAGTGGGGCAAGTTCGGTCTACATTGTGAGTTCCAGAACAGTCAGGGCTACACAGAGACATCCTGTCTCAAAAAACAAACACACCCAAAAGAGAAAGCCCATACTAGAGCCTGAGAGATGGCACAGACTTGAACCACACTGCCAGGTTTGGGATTATCCTGCTGTCACTTCAGCGCCCCCTAGTGGTGGGCTACACTGACCTTGGCTCTCCGCTTCTCCTAAAGTCCTCACTTTCCCAGAAGCCTCTTGTTTCCCTGCCAGATTTAAGGAGCCAATGTAGTATTTAGATCCTGACCAATCAGAAAGATTCCCCAGCCACTGCCTGTTTGGTTTAAAATGCCCATGTACATGCATTTAGATGCTGCTATGTTTTTTAATTGGCTAGCCCTGACATGCAAGAATGTAACCTGTGGAAATAAACTGCTTTAAGTGGCCATCTGTATACCTCAGTGTCTAATTGAGCTATTTTGCGAACCCAACACTTCCACCACAAAGAAGATATAGACTTGGTTACTGTTTAAAGCCTGAAAACAAACAAAAACCCATGAAAAGCTACTGCAACCAGGTATGGGAGTGTATGCTTTTAATTCCAGCACTCAGGAGGCAGAGGCAAGGGACCTCTGTGAGTTTGAGGCCAGTTTGGTCAGCATAAGCAAGTTCAGATCAACCAGGGCTATGTAATGAGACTCTGTCTCAGACAAAACAAACAAACAAACAAACAAACAGAAAGATAAGACTATGGCATGGTTGGTATACAAAATTACAAATGAACATTTGCCAGAGGAAGGTTGGAGGAGAAGATCTGAGGGTGGGGATGGGGCAGAGAGAAGGGTGAGGTGGCAGTAGGTGGTCTACTACCGAGAGTGAGACTGGATTGTATTTGAAGGAGAGAAGAGAAAGATGAAGATCCAAAGTTAGGCTACCAGCTTCCCTGGCTGGAGTAGTCTGAGGGTTCCCAGGGAATGCCTGCTGGAGTTAGGGGCTGGAATAAAGCACCGAGTGGATAATGAATTTGGAAGGTAAGATCTGTTTGACCCACTGGTGCTGGGGGCAGGCAGGGCCTGTGTGTAGGAGAGACCACAACAGGTGGTCTCCTACAGAGCTGGAGATGAGACTTGGGAATTGAATTTGGAGGAGAGGAAGGAGATGTGAAAATTAGTAGTTAGCCTACCTGCTTCCCTGGCCAGAGCCAAATGATATTTTATTTTGAACCATATAGATCAGTGGTTCACAACCTTCCTAATGTCACCTCCTGTTGTGGTGATGCTCAACCATAAAATTATTTTCCTTGCAACTTCATAACTGTAATTTTGCTACTGCTATGAATTGTAGTGTGAATATCTGATATGCAGGTGGTTTTAGGCAACCGCTGTGAAATGGTCGTTTGACCCCCAAAGGGGTTAGGACCCATAGGTTGAGAACCGATGATATACATGGTGAGGACCTTAGTTCTACCAACAGAGCAAAAGCAGCATTACTTCTGGGGATCTGAACAGAACACTGTATCAAAGGCCCTACGATCAACAATTAATAAGTGGGACCTCATGAAACTGAGAAGCTTCTGTATAGCAACAGATACCATCATTCAGGCAAACCAGCAGCCTACAGAATGGAAAAAGAGTTTTACCAACTACTCATCCAATAGAGGGCTAATATCCAAAATATATAAAGAACTCAACAAACTAGATATTAAAAAAACCAAATAATATAGGGTACATATCTAAATAGAAAATTCTCAGTAGAGGAAACTCAAATGACTGAGAAACACTTAAAGAAATGCCCAATATCCTTAGCCATTAAAGAAATGTAAATCAAAACTACTTTGAGATTTCATCTTATACCCATGAGAATGGACAGGATCAATAACACAAGTGACAGCTCATACTTGTGAGGATGTACAGTACGGGAAACACTCATCCATTGCTGGTTGGAGTGCAAACTTGTACAGTTACTATGGATCAATGTGATAGTTCTTCAGAAAGATGGGAATTGATTGACCTCAAGATCCAGCTATATCACTCTTGAGCATATACCCAAAGGATGCTTCATACTACCAGAAAGACTCTTGCTCAACCATGTTCATTACTGTTCTGTTCGTAATAGCTAGAAATTGGAAACAACCTGATGTCACTTGACAGAAGAATGGATAAAGAAAATATGGTACATTTACACAATGGCGTATTACTCAGCTATTAAAAAAATGACGTCATGAAATTTGCCAGAAAAATGGATGGAACTAGGAAAAATCATCCTGAGTGAGATAATCCATACCCAGAAAGACAAATATAGTATGTATCTGCTTATATGTGGGTATAGTCAATGATAACCAAGCTACAACCCATAGAACCACAGAGGGTAGGTACAAAGTAAAGGACTAGAGGGAACAGATAGATCTTGTTAGGCAAGGGAAATAGAACAGATAATTATGGATGGATGGGAGGGGGGCTGAAACAGGAGGATCAAGTAGGGAGCATTAAGAAAGGTAATATAGGGAGAGACAGTTAAAATTAAGGGGCATTTGAGGGGTAGTATGGAAACCTAACACAGTAGAAACTTCTTTAAATGTATATGAAGGTGATTTACATGAAATTGTTAAATAATAGGGGAGACAGAGTTCCAACTGATCATCTCTTGTCACCAAATAAAGCCTCCAGTACCAGGACTGGTAATATCTAATTGAGTTATTGGCCAAAGTGGTCCCATGAGAACTTCCAAAAACCCAAGCTATTTCTAAGCCTACTAACTGAGAGCCAGACCCCATTGCTGAATACAACACCTATGAAACTCATGGAACGTGGAGAGGTCAAGCTAGTGCTTACAATCAATCAGTCTTCACCCCTATGTGCTAGTGACTTTGGTACAAGAACGTACTCTGCATGCTACCGGTAAGTAACCACTAACCCAACCACAAACCCTTTGATCTACAATAGTGTCCTACTTGCAGGATATGCTAATGCAATGCTGGCACAAAGCTTATGGGAATAACCAACCAATATTTGATTTGACTTAAAGCTCACTGCAAAATATCTGACACTGCTTGGGTGACAAAGGACTTGAAATTAGATAGCCCTAGGATCTGGGGTAAAACCACATAAGACTGTACTAAAATATAATAATAATATATGATTGCTATTTTCATAGATCAGTGCCTTGCTCAGCCATCATCAGAGAAGCGTTCTCCTGCATCAGATGGGAACAAATACAGAGACACACAGACAGACAATATGGAGAGACAGAAAGACCTAGGAACACTTAGCCCTAAATGAAAAATAGGTCAAGACATAAATGGAAAAAGAAACTAAAGAGTTTCTATAATTGAATGAAAATGAATACATAACATACTCAAACTTATGGGCACGGTTCTAAGAGGCAAGTTCATAGCGCTAAGTGCCTACATAAAAAATTGTCCTCATCAGATTCCTCCCCTCAGGGCTCAGGGAACCCTGCAAAAGATGAGGTAGAAAGCATGAAAGAGCCAGAGGGGATGGAGGACACCACATTAAAAAAAAGCCCTCCGAATCAATAGGATCAATAAACACATGAACTCAGAAACTGAGGCAGTATGTACAGGGCCTGCACAGGTCTGTCCTGGATGGGGTCCTAGAGCTGAAAGGAGAAGTGAACACATGCCCCCATCCCTAAACCAGAAGCTATCTCCAATTGATAACCACTTGCAAATGAAGATTCGGTTTTCTCCAAGTGAGTCTCACTGGAAAAACAAACTACTCGTAAGGGTACTGCATGCCAAGCAGTAGATGGCCAAAAGAAAATGAACCAACATCTTTGGAGGTTCCTTGTCTCCTAAGATCATGTCAGGGCTTTTCCTTTCTTGTTCTTTACATTTATCTTATTTATATGTTTTTCTTTTCTTCTCTTTTTTCCCCCTACAGGTCCTTTGCTTATATATTATGGCTTATAGTTTAGTGTTTTGTTGATGGGAAATCTGAGTGTCTGATGAATGGGGTTTCTGTGTCGATACCTGTTTCTTGTGCATTTTCTTGTGCTCTTTTTTTTCCAGTTTGTTTTGCCCTATTCAGATGTATTAGTTTTTGTTTTATCTTTATATTAATTATATTATGTTACATTCCCTTAGAAGTGTTTTCTAAGGGGAGACAGAAATGGGGTGGTTCTGGATGGGAGAGGGGTACAAGCTGGGAGTAGAGGGAGGAAAACTGTAACCGGGATATATTGTGTGAGAAATAAAATCTATTTTCCATAAAAGAAAAAAAGAAAAAATTAAAAAATATAGTATTTGGTTGTTGGGTGAGTAAAAGGCCACCAGGAGAAGTACCATTTCTTTGCCTATTAAACATCAAGTCAGAGAAGTTAACTAACTTGGAATTCTGGTTCCACACAACCAAATCCAACATAAATAATGTCATGAAGTATCACAGGGCCTTATACCTGGAAACTTGGAAATAACTCAAAACCCTCATGTTCTAGACAGAGAAGCTGAAAGAACCAGAGAGGCTGTGTCTTACCCAAAGTCATATGGTAAATAATTGTGTGGAACTATAACCTAATTATAACCTAGTTAAGCACCCATCCTGCCATTTTATGACCATATCATGTTTACCCCACTGGGTTTTTGTTATGTTTGTGTGTGTGAGCACACATGTGCCATGGTCCATATGTGATGCCCACAGAAGAACTTATTGTGGTTGGTTCTTTCCTACCACCAACTCCTGAGGATCAAACTTGACTAGTCAGGCTTGGTGGTAAACACCTTCAAGTGCTGAGCCATCTAGTATTTGTTTAGATCTGCTTTGTGTACTGCTGTGTTCCCTGAAACACAGAAGTAGACAAAATCCCCCTGCCTTTGAGGATAGACAAGGATGTGATGGAGACTCATCTGGTTATAGTGTCA
This sequence comes from Cricetomys ansorgei, assembly GCA_026225945.1. NCBI lineage: Eukaryota > Metazoa > Chordata > Mammalia > Rodentia > Nesomyidae > Cricetomys > Cricetomys ansorgei. The sequence continues at coordinate 7,055,920 of JAMJFZ010001042.1, read as the reverse complement.
CAACACTGCAAAGAAAACCAGGGGCATAAAGACTTGGAGGAGACACTGTCATACATGTCTGAGTCACAGCAGAGACTAAAGTGACTGGAGGGTAGAAACCAGGTCAGAAAGGAGACTTGTCGTAGATGAGTGTCAGGGAGCCCGAGTCCATAGGGCTTACACTGTTAAAACATAGACCCGAGTTACATTGTAACAGCATCACTTGGGCAGCTGTACTGTGCCACAGAGTGAAGGGGAGGAGTAGAAAGAAGCAAGGAGTCCATAGTGTCCACATTTCCAGGGGACAACAGTGCACAGTGAAATAAAATGTCCTTTGAGACACCCAAGTAAATGAAACATTAGCCACATAAACTGAGAATTTAAAGTAAGCTTTGAAATGGAAATGCTCAGTTATGGGTTCATATGCAGTAAGACTGATTGCCTTGGAAACTCACAGGCACAAAGCAACAAGAAACACCAACTTGGTTGGATTAAGGGACACCTAAAGTACTATTGGTGAAGGGCACTTTCAGATATGTTCCTGAGGTTGTTGGCAGAGAAGACTGAGAGGGCAAGAACTGGCCTGAATTTGGGCCTTACCATCCCAGGTGCTGGGGGGACCCCAGGATGAATAAAAAGGGAGACAAGAACAACCAGAAAGGCATATATTTGCTTCTGGATCCATGGAGATGAGAGCAAAGTGCTGTGGCAAGCTCCTCCCCTCATTATGCCCCCTGCAGCCTAGCTTTCCTTGCTACAATGAGAGGGTATCCCTGTGAACTGTAAGCCAAAGGCAAATCCTTCACTGAGCTGTTTATGAGGTACTTGGCTGCAGGAACAAGAACAGTAACCCAGTAATACAAGTAAGGAACAGCCACTGTAACTTTGCAGTTCTAATAGAGGAAACTTAAATACTAGTAGTAAGATTAATCTTTTAGCATACTTATTCTTCAGCAAAAAAGAACTATGAAGAGGACATTGTGTTAGGAGCAATAGAGACTCAGGACTCAGAGGCCCTGCTGAAAGGACAAAGAGAACTTCAGTTCTGTGTCCTTGTCCAGGAAAGGGCTTGGCAAGGCCTAACACTGGAGCTGGTTACTTGCAGAAGTCTAAGGTTACTGTTTCTAGGGACCTGACTCTTCCCCATAGCCCTGTCTGTGGAATTCCATGTTCTCTTTGCCAACATTGTCTGACTTAGCTCTCTGTTGACCTTAGCCATTTCCTCTCTGCAAATAGTATATATGATGCTGTACTTCTTAGTAAACTTGCATGGCATAAGTCATCAGCATATGCAGTACTTCCTGATCCCAGCTATTGCTTTTGTCTTTTAAAAAATAATTTATTTTATGTGAAGGGTCTTGCTCCTGGAGTTGGAGTTACAGACTTATGTGCTGTCACGTGGGTGCTGGGAATTGAACCCTGGTCCTCTGGAAGAACAGCCAGTGTTCTTAACCTCCGAGCCTTGCTTCCATTGTTCAGGATTGTCTTAGCTATCCTGAGTTTTTTGTGCTTCTATATGAAGCTGAAATTACCCTTTGAAGATCTGCGTAGAAGTTATGTTGGAATTTTGATGTAGATTGCTTTAAATATGTAGATTGCTTTTGGCAAGATAGCCATGTTTTACTGTTAGTCCTACAGATCCATGAGCATCGGAGACCTTTCCATCTTCTGATATCTTCAATTTCTTTCTTCATTGTCATAAAGATTTTATCATACAAGTCTTTCACTTGCTTGGCTAGAGTCACCCCAAGGTATCTTATGTTATTTGTAGCTATCGTAAAGGGTGTTGTTTTCCTGATTTCTTTCTTATAAGCTTCTGTAGCTTATGAATGACTAAGCACAGGTTCCTCAATTTTGGCCCCTCTATCATGATGACCACTCTCATCACACCATTTGCTGGCTGGCAGAGCCTGAAATAGGCCAGCTCCTAACATCATTATCTACAACTTAAAGCCAAAACACTAAAAGGATAATTTTCCTTTTGAGAATTTTCTATACTTCCAGTTAAGGGCTTCCTGTCATACAGGAGTCCATTACTGTAGAATAAAATTAAGAAATCAACTGAAGATGCTTACTCCCCACTCATATATGACAAAGTAAGAGCTGGAGACATGTTCTCTTCATTACATCAGCCCTGAAAATCTCTTAAGGCACTGCCTCCAGTATAAAAACAATACCCAAGGATTGGGCATATAACTCAGAGGTACAGCCTGCTTGCTTAGCCTGTGCAAACCCCTGGGTTTGATTTCCAGCAGCACACCACGCACAAACACAAACACACATACACAAGCATTCTGAAACATGAAGACTTTAGTTTACTCTAGCATATTAATAGGCATGGAAAAGATAGTTTACCAGAAATTCCTTTTATTTTTAGGGTAGTGCAATTCTTAATTTTTTTATTAAATTAAAATACAATTATATCATTTCCTCCTCCCATGTTTCTTTTCAAATGTATGGCCTCTTATTCTTTATTATTACGTATATAAGGGAATACACATATAAATGCAATCTGCTGGGTCCATTATGTACATTTGCTTGTGTGTACACTTTTTAGGGCTGACTACTTGGGACTGGATAACTAGTTAGGGTGTCATCTGCGGGCAAGACCAAGTCTCCCTCTCTCAGCAGCTGGTAATCGCCTGTAGCTCTTCAGCAGGAGGTAAGGCCCTGTGGATTTCCCCCTTCTATGCTGGCTTGTCAACTGGTGGTGTCATTTGTTTAAGCTGTCATATTTTTGAGATTACATGGGTAAAGATATTTGTCCTATCTAGCAGACAACCTTGCAGCAGTCTTCCTGGTCCTCTCTTATCTTTCCCCTACTTCTTCTGCTATGTTCCCTGAGCCTTAAGTGTGCATGGGTTGGGTTGAGGATGTGTCATTTGGGGCTGGGCAACCCACAGTCGTTGTTCTCTGCATTTTGATTAACTGTGGTTTCTGTTTCTCAGGCTGCTTTGAAAAGCAGCTTCTTTAATGAGGGATGAGGGCTTCTCTTATCTGTGTCTCTCTGAGCTGGTAGACAAGTAAGAGAGAGGTCCCAAAACTCCACTTAACAAAGTGGTGATCAAAGCCTGGTGGTGGTGCATGCTTTAATCCCAGCACTTGAGAGGCAGAGGCATTTGATCTCTGTGAATTCAAGGTCGGACTGGTCTACAGAGCAAGTTCAAGGACAGCTAGGGCTACACAAAGAAACCCTTTTGGAAAAACCAAAAATAGATAGATAGATAGATAGACAGATAAATGACAGATAAAATAAAAAATAGTGAAAAAAATAAAGAGGTGATCAAAGGGACATTCCACTTACTAAATGGAAACTTGTAAATAACAGCCATTCTGTAGATTTTATGCTGGTTGTTTGCTCCTCACTTACTGCAGCAGATTGTTTTCATTATTATTCTGTTATGAAACAAACTTTGCTTTTGCTTTGTCCACTGACCATTTGGTCATTTAAACTGTATCATCACCTGTGTCAAACTGCATGCTGTCTCCTTCACCTGTCACTTTTGATCATCAGACCTTCGTCATTCAAGTTAGACTTCTGGAGTGTATCCAGAAGTCATTCTTTCTGTACTAACCAGCATCAAATCCTGACACTTTTATTTTCAAAATACACCTGGAACTTGATCCTTACCTTGCCAACTATGTCTGTCCAAATCAACATAGGTTTGCTTAGCTTAAGGCCATGGCCTGCCTCCTGTCCTCTACTTTCAGATTCTGTCCCATTGAGTAGCCATAGTACATTTCTCAAACACAGAGTCTGAGTCACTTTCCTAACACTTCAAGAACTCTTCACTCACCCTAACCCAGCTCACTGCGCATGCTCCACAATGGCTTCCAACCTGCCTAGTGAACCGTCTCAAGAACTTTGAAGCGGCTGTTCCCCATAATCCATCCTAGTAACAAATCATTAGAATCCCCCTGAATAAACAATAAGCAGCTTATATTTGAAATGTTACGTTGTGGACTTTGATACTCACTATCTAGTATAATAGGAGTTTCCTTTTCTCCCCTTGGAAGTTTAAAAGAAACAAAACCAACCCTTAATATTTTTAAAACAAGAAATCAGAACTAAAGTGCGCCTAAACACGTTTGTTATAATGTATTCCTCTGCTGTAATACTTGCTAAAAACAAACAAAAGCAACAACAAGAAAACCCAGTATATATATATATACATATAAAAGCACTGTGGTTTGCACTCTCAGGACTAGAGGCCAGAGTAGGGTCTCATAAGTTCCAGCAATCCTGGGCTAGACAGCAAGATCCAACCAAACAACAGCAACAACAACCACAAAGAGTCAAAATCTACAAAAACTCAAAAACTATACAAGTAAAGCCAGCTTTAATACATAAGAAAGGTAGAGAAATTTGAAGGAACTTTTTTAGTATGTTGGGGTACTTTCCCTGAGGCACATTTCCCCACATACTGTTTATGTTAACATGTGTGAGTGTGTGTGTATGTGTATGTATGTGTATATATATATATATATATATACCAAACAACACAAATCCAGTAACTGCTTAATGCTCATTTCACAAAAATGTATTTAGCTGTTTTCTTAGTTTTTGCACTTAAGGTTACTGACATTTTGATTGTGATGAACTTGAAGCTGATGAGTCTATTAGCAGAAGAGGAACTAAATCAAAGGTTTAGTACTTCCCCCCGTGGTTTATTGCAACTTTTACAATGTGAAAACTGTTTCTAAACTCCGCACCTTCATCTGTTGGCTGAAATACAACTGTAGACATCTTTAGGCCTATTTTCCGCCTCGTTTACTCAACAACTTGAACGTGAGGCCGGGGTCTGAACCTGCGGCTCCACCTGGATCCCCAGCACCCCGGACAGACCTCTGGATGGCCGCGCATGCCCAGGGCTCCCAGCTCCGCTCCGGAGTCTGCACTGACCCGGGTCTGAGTGACCCCAGAACCCCGCCAGCAGGGAACCCCAAAAGGCTCAGACCCAGAATCCGGTCCGAGAACTGGGAAAGCGGAAGCTGCGGACCTCCGCGCCCCGCCCTCTGCGTCGCACCACACCCTACGCGAGACCCCGACTTTCAGCCCTGACACATCGAGCGCAGAATGAGGATGCCGCTCCGCCCGTCTTCCCCATCTCAAGCTCGGCAAAGCCCAGCAGCCCGGCCCTAGCTGTCCTTCACGAACGCCAGACCGGGTGCCGGCACCCTCCGGCCAATCCCGAGCGGCCGAGGGCAGGCAACGAATCGGCGGCCCGCGTTCCAGGCCCGACGAGTCGACCTCCGATGCAGGGATCGGGCGGCCTGCGGAGCCGGGTTGTTTCTCTGCAGGCCCGGCCAGGCGTGGGTCCAGGCCTTTCCACCCGGACTCTGCGCGTGCGCCCGCCTGGCAGCCGGCGGCCGCGGTGTCCGCAGCAGCCCGCCGCCGGGGTGTCGCGCCGATGCACGGGCAGCTGCGCGGGCCACGATGACCGATTACGGCGAGGAGCAACGCAACGAGTTGGAGGCTCTGGAGTCCATCTACCCCGACTCCTTTACAGGTGACTTTGGCGGCGGCCCTCGGCGGCGCGGAGGTCGGACGGGCCTCCCTCCCGCCCCTCTGCCCAGGCTCCCCAGTCAGTTTCCAGCTCCATGCCTGCTCCCTTCCCCGCTGTCCTGAAATCCTAAGGGCCGGGTAGCCTGGCGGAGGCTCGGGAGTTCATCCCGAGCCCTTTGGTAAGCGGAGCCGCCCGAGATTCACTGAAGCACGCGGAGAGAAACTCTTCGGAGTGCCATGAGTTTCGCCAGAGCCGCCGAGTGTCTTTTTTTTCCCCCCTCGTTTTAACCTCTTGTGAAGTGGCAGCTGTTTTCCCTGCGGTTTTGAGAGCAGTACGCTCGGGTTTGTCTTTCTTTTCTTTCAATATAATAATGATCGGGCATGCTGCAGAATGCCCGGTGAACGGTGTGGACGCTGTGGATCTTAGGAGTTAGACTGCATGGTGTCTTAGACATCGTGGAGATCCAGGAGGCTCAGGGAAGGCTAGTGGCTTGTGCTCTGGGTCCTCTGGCCAGAGGTTCCCAGTTCTTACCTGTTCTTTCACCCTGCAGACTTGGGTTTGGGATCCAGCCTCAGTTGAGGTGAAGGAAGAGCAGGTTTGGGCTAAGGGAAAACTCCATGAGAAATTCATTAGGAGAATTCTTCCGTGTGAGTCTGTTTCCGTGGATAACCTATCTATTATACGTTTTCTCAGATTTGAGAAGCAGTCAGGGTAAAGCCAGTATAAACACGTAGGCTCCAGGTTGGTGGGGTTTACATTCTACAGCCCTTCCTCTAAGTGTCAGCATCGCTGATTATCTGAATTTAGAGCCTAAGGGATATTGCTTTAACTTCTAAACTCCAAACCCTCCCTCTTATTGTTCAGCTCAGTTTTTTTCTTGGCTTCACCTTTTGATCAACTGCTTGCAATGGTAGCAAATTTTGTTCTGCTTTGTGCCAACAGGCAGATGTCTCTCAGCTACCCCTGTGTAGCTCCAGTCGTGTTCATGTTCTCTCTCACCAGCAGTACAGCTGTGCTGAGGATGTTAAGGGGATGAGTGAAGAGGGGTTTGAGAATGTCATTACCTGGGTGAGTGTGTATGGAGTCTGGCTCCCTTCTCTACCTTTGCTTATATGTCAATGTCAAACTAAAACCGAACACTAGAGTCAGTTGTCAGATGCAGTCTTAATCATGCTCTTTAGACCTTTCTAGTGCTTTAGTATGATAGTAGGCATTAACCCGTGGTAGGCAGAAGCAAAAATGCCTAAGGTGTACAATATTCTTAACTTGTCCTTGGTGTTAAGGTATCCTTCGTTAAATACTGTACATGTGCGTGTCACAAAGGTGTTGTATTTTAGGCTGTACAGCCGTATTGTGTTAAATTTACTAGGGCCTAATAGCTGTAGTATATGAAATTCTTGTCAGACGCACAAGTGCTTCAGGAGCCTGAGCCAGGGCAACAGATGACAATTGATGCCTATTTTGATGCATTCAAGTATCCTGTAGTTCTCACTTGAGCCTGCTTATGATTCCTGGCAGCATCTGTATACATTTTCAATAAATAAAAACATCTTGATGTATAGTTCTTAGGGGTCTTGTGTTGTTTTTGAACATTTTCTTGTGGAACCTTTTAGGGGAAAGGTAAGACTTTGAAATAAAATATGTCTGTGCTTGATCTCAGAAATTCTGAGGGTTTCTAAGGTTTGCTGTTTTGTGGCCTGTTGTGTTTATGATTCCGTACTTACATTCAGGTTTAAGAAAGTTACCTTGTGTCAGTTTGCCAAGAACTCCAGTTTGCAGTTTTTTCACTTAATTTTGAATTACATTTATGGAGTTGGCAAATGCTCCATCTGAATAAGTTATTGGATCTCTTACTTCGCAGTACCCTCCCACACCTGTCATCTCTCTTTACTGGATACCTCTGAACTAGGAGAGAGGCGATTGTTAGGTACACTTGACCATGTGTGATATCAAAATGGTGCACTTCTAGCCCGGAGACCTAGCTGAATCTTAGAATTAGTTGCTCTTCTGTTTGTGATGACCTTTTGGTCCAGTGTTGGATTTTTGTGAATTATCGTAATACAGTTATCTTTTTTGCTTATTTTCTAGTTTGGTCTTTTTGCCTGTTTTGTAGCTTGGTTGCACTTTGATCCACCCTCCTAGCAACTAGTCTTCCAAAGTATAAACGGACTCTGTTGATACCATTCTCCATCAGTAGTGTGTCACTTGACAAGGATCTGCTAAGGTGGTAGAATTTAGTTATTTCCGTTTCTGTATCAGAATGTCTGAATGCGGGGAGTTTTTTGGAAGTCAGTGGTTGACTTCAGTTAACCAAAACCAAGTTCCCTTAATGCTGTTTGCTTTACCAACAGTGGACACAATCCCGCGTTTGCGCTGTCAGTCTCCTGAAATCAGTCATCAGCAGGTAGTAGTGATGAAGGTATCGTAGAGGCAGAGTGGAGGTCACATTGTGAAAGCAGAGGTTAGATACACCCTAACAAGCAAAGGGACTTATTTAATAGGCGCTTTCTGGTTCTTAGTGAAAACCCAAGGTCATTTGTATAGCCTGCTGGCATAGCTTTTAGATATCACCTCCATTATCTGTTTTTAACAAAATCCTTAATTCCATCTTCATCATCTTCTCTGTCTCACCTACTATCTCCCCTCATTTCTCATGAGGTCCTTCCAGTATGCCCAGAAGCTTACGACTTTTCTCAAAAGTCCTTTGATCCTGGGCTGGAGAGATGCTAAGGGCTTAAGATCATTTGTTGCTCTATCTGAGGAACCCATATCAGGTCTTCCACAACTGCCTGTAACTCCAGCTTCAGGGGATCCAGCACCCTCTTGGGGTCTCTGAAGGTTTCTTTAGTGTGAGCGCGCACGCGCGCGCACACACACACACACACACACACACACACACACACACGAGCTTTTCACAGTCCTGGAAGTCTGGCACCTGTTGCTTATCTTAACCTACAGCAGTGCCCAGAACAAGCAGTGTATTAGAACGGGAATACTCCATCATCAGAATTCAGGAGCCCACCAAATGTGATAGTACATACCTATAATCCGAGCATTTGGAAGTCTTAGTCAGGAGGATTGAAGATTTCAGGCCAGCCTGGGCTGCTTGATGAAACCCTACCTTGAAGACCAAAATAAAAATTAGGTATCATTAATTTTTGCAAATATAATTTAGTTATTTCCACATATCCACAGTTGTATTATCCTTTCACTTCTTTTTAATTAAAAAAAAATTTTTTTTAGATTCAGCTGTGAAAGCAACCTAAATAACATTAGGTTTTAAGAGTAAATTATTGTACATGAAAGTCTCATGGCAGTACCTATTCTGGAAAGTTCCTTCAGGAAGGGGCTTCTGACTTCTGTTCCCCATCACCCTCAAGGTGTGGTCTCACCACCTGGGGTCAAGATGGTGGCAGCAGCTGCAGCAGCATTAGGATAAAGGACTGAGGGTGGGGGATGGGGAAGCTAGCCCCCCTTTTAAGGAAATTTCCTGGTAATGTCAAAAGGCATATCTGTTTTCACTTTGTTAGCAGGGACTTACCCCATTTCACGCAGAGCTTTCTGGGATTTCTTTTTCTTAGCTGTACCCATTTTCCTTTATTTCTCCCTCTTATAGTGACATCTTGGTGTGGTGTGCTCTGCAAGCCTGAATTTCATTAAGTGTTTGATGGAAGTAATGTAAATGTAAATACTTTGTAACAGTTCAATAAGTATAAAATATTTCTTATTAGAAATATACCATTTTAGTTGTTGATCCTTCTGTTAATGGGACCTCATAAATTTTTGTCTTTATCAGGTAATAATTTTGATTTCTGCTGCATGTGGATGTCAACATACCTTGGAAATGCCACAAAGATTCCTGTTTCTGACTGTGACCTCTGTGGTTCTATGGTTTTTTTGTTCCCATACAAGCCCTTACAAGACTCCACTATTTTTACTCCATCTTTCCTGTCGATTCTGTTGTCCGAGATTAGGATGTCAGCGTTATTCTTGCTAACCTCCCTGTGTCCTCAGGCGTCTTCATTACCGAGTATTTGTTAGCTACACAGTAAAGAACTCTGTCTCTTAGGGAAGTAGGCAGTATACATTCTAGGAGATGGGATAGGCCGAGTTGTTTTGGAAAACTGAGAGATGATGAATTAGTGGAACAACGGGAATGATCTTTCAGAAGGACACACATGTGTAGAAGCAGGACTCTGCCTGAGGGCCTCATCAGGGGTTAGATATGATCTAATGTCAGCAGGTTCTTGGTGCACAGACTGTACAATGTGCATTGTAGACACTATTGTATCAAACCCGGTGTTTTCACAAGGACTGGGTTTTCTAGTGTTTGGGCTATATGGCCCCAACCCTTCCTATAAGTGATCGTATCTCATTGAGGACAGATAGAGAACTGCTTTTAGTTTTTGTTGTTAGCCAGCCCCCTTTGACAGGACTTCACATAGCTCAAGCTAACCTCCGGTGCCCCATGTAGCAGAGGACGTCCTAGAGTTCCTGACTGCCTTATCTCCACCTCCTAAGTGCTGGGGTTACAGGCAAGTACTATTGAATATGTACTGAGAACTGTTTCCAAAGCAGGTAATGATGTGATAAAACCTCCATGCTAGAAAGCAGCAGAGTTGGTTTGTCACTTACGTATTGTTACTATCTTCTGTGGCTGCTACTTCTAATCACTGGCAATTTTTTCCTCTCACTTTTTTTCTTCAAATTAAGGTTTCCTTACAAAGCTGCTGTTGGCCTTTGTCTTTTATCTTTTCCTTCTAATGCTCTCCTTAGTCTGATAGCTTTAGCTGTTATCAGAGGATCCAAATTGAATCAAGGCCTTGTTTGGGTCTCCCATTTGCACCTTTCTGATTGCCTGCTCCTCACCTCTGCAGCTTTCCCGTTTAAATTACATCATGTCTGATTTCTTCTGTACTCTCGTTTGGTTTAGTGGCACCATATTCACAGCTGTGAACTCAACCTGTCATCGCCATCTTAATTTCCTGAGCTTCTTGCTATTCCCGTGGCGCTCATCCTAGTTCAGAACCTCATTATCCTTGCCTGATTGATTGCTCGAGTTGCCTAGTTTCATCTGCTCACATTTTGTGCACTATGGCTAGATTTACCATCCTATGCAGAGACATAGTTCCAGCCGCTGAAACTGTTACTGCCCAGCTTACACTTCCAAACGTACTTTGATACTTTTCCTAGTCCACTCATACATGCCCATCCAACAGACAACATAAATCTCTAACCCTTCCTTAGCTTCTCACCATTGTGCTCTGCCACAGGGTACCCTTACACGCATCCCCCTTCTTCCTCTTATTTGCTAATGTGCCATTCATGGCTTTCAGCCTCATCCAAATATCCCTGAAATTTATCAGCTGGAAATACTTTTTAAATGAAGTCCTATGTGGTTTATACAGTTCTGCAGCTGTAAATGGGCAATTTATGTGAAAGCTCTGGGGCTTAATGTCTGCATTTGTGGCATTGAGGTGACAATGAATTTTCTGTTTCTGAGATGCCTATCTTATTTTTAAATGTACTTGAAACAAGAACTTACATACCATAGTTTAGTTGGCATCTTTTTTAGTGGTATATAAGGTAAACCATTTTGTGTTTAAGATCTTGAATTTGGTGGACTGTACTTAAGAGTATAAATTCATGGTCTTAGTATTGGATTTAAAGGATTTTTATAGCACAAGTACAATGTGCTCAATCAGTCTGGCTGTGTTTGTTAGACCATGAGTCCTTATTGGCCTATCCTAGAGTCCTTATTGGTTGGCATGTTATTGTGTTAAAGCTTTTATTTCTTTGGTCACAGTATTTACATTTCATGATATGTTTATGCTAAGGATGGAGAATGAAAAATATCTAATGTATTGTAATAAACATTTATTAAAATCAGTAAGAACAAACTATATGGGAGCTTATAACAGACTCTCAGTGGCTTTCAGCATGAGCTATATTGTCTGAAACTTTGTAAAGTATAGTTTGGGTCCAGTGAGAATGCTTCTTCTTTTGGGCAAAGTGCTTTGAGTCGTCATAGATGTTCATCCTTATGTTTTAATCCTGACTCACAATGAAGACCTCTGTCTTAAAAAATTACTGATAACATGTGTCTGTGGAGGTTTCAGGAAGTTCCTGGGCAATTTAAAGCCATGCAATTTTCCTGGTGGCTTCTTGAGTGACCTGTGCTTTTCCAGAGTTCACACAACTGCTGTCTACCTGAAGAGGTCAATACTTCCCAGTATGGAGTGAAGCTTAGGTTCTGTAGCCACTCCTGCAGCTAGAAACTTTCTACTTCTTGGCTTTTAATATAAATTTCCTTCATTATTTTTTCCTTTTTGTCTATTAGTTTAGTCCATTAAACCAGTGTTTGCTGACTTTCAAGAACCCACTGGACACTGGTGTGCGGTTTCCCACAGTGTTTTATAATACTCTTGTGTGGGAGTAGATGATCAGCAGATGTTATCCGTGCTCTAATGCGGTTTCTGAAGCTTCCCTATTTCTGTAAATGTCGACTTATATGTCTTAATAAATTTTAAGTAATTTGATGCTTAGATTCATAGCTAATTTCTTTTACAAGCATGTGAAAGATAGTAAAGGTGCAGTCTTTTGGAAAAATTAGATTTGACTCCAGTGTAGACGTGTAGAAAATGACGAGGTCATATGATAACCCGTCAGGATGTGAGTATCAGTGGGTGGTGTCTGGTGAAAACACAACCAAGGTTTTCGTTAGGACTTTTTTGGAATGCGATTTTTCATATACACATAGATTTTTGGAATAAAATATAAATGAGTTAATATTTAATTGATTAGAGAGTTATTTATTAAAGTACTTCTTTGTAGATTAAGATTACTCTTGACTGAAATAGTGGGATTATCCTTTCGTTGTTGTGTCAGTCCGTATTGGTTGAAATATAAATACAGGTGGGGTACAAATATCTAATGCTGAGTAGCAATAAATTGCTGAAAGTATCTGCCTTAGGAAGCATCTTACTGACTGCTGTGTATGTTTTCTTGCAGTGTTATCAGAGAATCCACCCAGCTTTACCATTACCGTGACATCAGAGGCTGGAGAAAATGACGAAAGTAAGTATGATGAAATTACTCGTGATTTTTCTAGGCTCCTTAGGAACTTTGCTCCTTCTGCAGTCGCACAGGGCATTGCAGGTGAGGAGGTGCCGAGGTGCTGTTACTGCGCATAACTGCTTGATGGTGGCCTGTAATTACCATGTAGGCCTGACCCCTAGGACAGAGACAGTTCAGGCTCTGTAGTCTGGCATAGCATTCTTAGTTCTCAAAAGTGAAGATGAAAGGTTAACAATACAGCAGTTGAAGAGAAGTTGGAGAATTTTGTTCAAAGCATTGTCAAGTTACTACTACTTTTTGATGGCAGCAATTTTCTCTGAAAGTGTAGATATTTATTGGGCATTTGCTGTTATAAACAGGCTAAATGTACACCCATCTGCATATTGTTGTCCCCTAGTAAGTTAAACACATTTAGTGATAATATGAAGGTTATCTATTTTTGGTCTAAGTCAGTTAATACAGTAACTTAAAAAAATTACATATAAGTTATATAAGTTGGCAGTCGCAAGCATTTTTCTCAGGTAGCAACCCAAGTTCTGTCAGGAGGGATCAGTCTGTTTTAGTGGTATCCCTTGAAAGCTGTTTTGTTTCTTAATAATGGAAAAATGATTTGCATATTGAGATCTTTTGAAATCTCAATGAAAAGGATGTTAGATATAGTTGTTGTTTCTGTACTTTTATAGATAAGTGTCTAAAAATTTCCCAGTACATTAAAGTTCCAAGTAAATACTGCTGTAACCCCATGAGCATCAGCATCACTTGACTGTGAGAAACCAGTATGTATGCATAATGACATGGCAGTACTCATTGATAGAGAATTTAATTTTCTTATTAAATGATCTGGCGATCACTCCCTTATTCTGAATAGTACCTTTATTGGGAGCTAATAACACTCCTGTAATAATAGTTCTGTACAGTTCATCCTAAATTTAAGAAAGGCTTTAAAAAAAACAACTGAAAGAATCCCTAGATGGTGCTATTTTTATCCCTATACTTTGATTTAGTGAACCAATTAGTAAGAAAGTAGGCAAACTATAGCTTCTAGGACATGGCATTACAAATGAGTATTTAAAAACTAGTCTCACTAGTACTTTAGACAAATGAAAATGAAGATATTTCAACTCATCCAGTAAATTTTCAGTGTTGGTGAGTGGAGAAATATGCTGTTGTGAGTTTAGGTTAGTACAGGACAGCTGTTGGACCATAGAGCAGGGGATGCAAGAATTTATCCATTGTGCATTTCTACATAGGATAAGGAATCTCAACACAAATAAATGTTACATGGGATGTTATGATAATCATAGTTCTGTCTTAACCAATAAATGTGACATATTTGGGGAAGGTTATTTATTTAAATATTTATTAATTTTATTGGTATTAGTGTTCTATCTGCATGTATACCTGCATGCCAGAAGAAGGCATATAATCCCATTATAGATGGTTGTGAGCCACCATGTGGTTGCTGGGAATTGAACTCAGGACCTGTGAAAGAGCAGTCAGCACTCCTAACCTGTAAGCCATCTCTCTAGTCCCCCTTTTCTTTTCCTTTCTTTCTTTCTTAAGATTTATTTAACTTATTTCTAATATTGAAGGAATTGGAGTGATGTACTTGTTAGGCTTGAGATTGTAGATATGTCTTTATATATTTTGTTTCTTCAATCTTAATTCCTTTTTTCATTTGTTTTTATTTTTTTAAGATTTATTTATTTTTATTTTAAGTGCATGAGTGTTTCCCTGCTTGTATGTAGTGAATATACCTGCTTTCTACAGAGGCTAGAAGAGGGGGTCAGATTCCCTGGAACTGGAGTTGTGGATGGTTGTAAGCCTCCATGTGAGTGCTGGGAACTGAACTTTGGTCCTCTGGGAGAGCAGCTAGTGCTTTAAACTGCTGAGCCATCTCTCCATTTGCTCTCTCTCTCTCTCTCTTTCTCTGTGTGTGTGAAAGAGAGCTGAGAGGGAGATTGTGTGCTTGCCATGTGTGGAGGTCAAAGGACAGTCTTAGGTGTTAGTCTTTGTTCTGCCTGGCCTGTAAGCTTTGGGTGATTGTCCTGTGTCTGCCTACCATCTTGTCACTGGAAGGTGTGCTGTATTTTTTAATGTTTTTTTTCTGTTCCCTGAAATACGATATTATAAAATATCACCAGGTGGTAAATGCGTTTCATGTGCAAGAAGGGTTTCTGCCATTCCCTTGATTTGTTTGACCATCTCATTAGTAATTCTATTGTGTTATTTTACTGATGTTATTAAAAATTATGGACTCAATAGAAACACTGATTTTTACACTTTGAATGTATTCACATTAAACATTGATTTTGTGCCTTAGCTGTCCAGGCTACTCTCAAGTTTACATACAGTGAAAAATACCCTGACGAAGCTCCCCTTTATGAAATATTCTCCCAGGAAAATCTAGAAGATAATGATGTCTCAGACATTTTAAAATTACTGGCATTGCAGGTAAGGAAATAATTTTGCTTTCTAAAACATAACTAGCATATTTTATTGACCTTAATATTAAATGTTGGCTAGAAAATATTTTAAAATATATGTAAATAGTACATTGACCAATCAGAATTTATGATACATAGCGACAAAACATCTTTTTAAAATGACAGGATTTTTATTCTTCAAGAGTTTCAGACATGTGTACAGTGTTCCCTAGACCCTCCCTCAGCACAACCCTCCCACCTTCATATCCTGTTCTGTCTTTTTTGTTGTTTTAAAGATTTATTTTATTTTTTGTCTTTTTTTTTTTTTTTTTTTTGAGACAGGGTTTCTCTGTAAATCTGGCAGTCCTGGAACTCACTCTGTAGACCAGGCTAGCCTCAAATGCACAGAGATCCACCTGCCTCTGCCTCCCAAGTACTGGGATTAAAAGTGTGTGCCACCACCACCTGGCTATTTATTTTATTTTATCTTAAATTACATGTATGTGTGTGTGTGTCGAGGTGTGTATGTGCACATGAGTGCAGGTGCCCTCAGACATGTGGGATCCCCCTGGAGCTGGAGTTACAAGCAGCTGTGACTGCCTGATGTAGAACTGGGGACTGCCTTCAACTCCCTGTGAAGCCAAGGATTGCTGATCCTTTTGTCTCCATCTCACAAATGCTGGGATTTACAGGCTACTACTTCTAGTTCTACACTCAAATTTCAAATGTCCATTTATCCAGCTGTATGTTACAATTGAATGAGGAATCGTGTTATAAATACGGGATTCATTGTTACACTAAACATTGTTTCTTTGGCCAGTTCTTTCTTTTCTGAGAAGTGTGTTCTTACCACCTCGTGTTATACAGGCCGAGGAGAATCTTGGCATGGTGATGATCTTTACTCTCGTGACGGCTGTTCAGGAAAAGTTAAATGAGATAGTAGATCAGATAAAAACCAGAAGAGAGGAAGAAAAGAAACAGAAAGAGAAGGAAGCAGAAGAAGCAGAGAAGGTATACTTGAAAGCCTTGGTTTTCAATTTTCTCACATTTCTTTGTTGGTGTGTTTGATACTTAACTTTTCTTTCCTGATAGTCTTAATAACTTGCTTTTGGAAATCACAACAGTGAAGCTACAAAGTAAATTTTACCGCGAGTGCAATTTTGGTTGATGACATACTGTGAGCAACAGGTGACAGAGTGATGCAGCTCTCTCAGGTGAGAGCAGGCACTGTAAAACATGCCAGCCAGGGTGTAGAATTGAGAACTGTCAGGCTCTGTCACAGCGACCTGAACAGTTCCTAAGTGTAAAGAGACCAACTCCAAACTCTGAAGTGAACTCAGAAGTGAGTATAGCCAAAGTACGTTAGAACCAAGAACTCTCTTAACAGTGTATAGCTGTGGCGAGTACAGTAAGTACATTGTGTATTATCCTTATTTTTTTAAGTTTTGGAAGAAGAGTATTTTTAAAATTTGACTTTTCCAGACTAAGCTACTGAAGCGTAATAGAGTACTAGTCCAGAAAGAAGTCATTAATGGTTTTCTGTTTTTCGTTTGTGGTTGTTTCTATCTAGAAGGTAAAATCATTTGGCTTTATTTGTTAAATTACTGCCTTGTTGATGTGATGCTTGTGTCTTTTATTTTCTAAGAAACTGTTCCATGGCACTCCCGTTACGATTGAGAATTTCTTGAGTTGGAAGGCCAAGTTTGATGCAGAACTCCTAGAAATTAAAAAGAAACGGATGAAGGAAGAAGAACAAGCAGGAAAAAATAAGCTAAGTGGTATGACACCTCCCAGGGTTAGTCATTCCTGCCATCCCAGACCCAATGCCATTTCCTGATAGCAAAGACTGTTGGGGCAGATTTCCATCGGAAACGTGTCTCTGCACACCCAGTTCATAATTACTGTTTATGGTTTGTTTTGTTTTGTAGTTGATGAATCCTGATTTGTAGTCTAGATCCTAGGTCAGGGTATTTAGGATCAAAGCCTTCAGAGTGATAGAATCAGGCCCATAGTTCTCCAGGCCTTAGGAGCTAGGTTTCTCACTTTTCAGTGTTAGTGTGAATACATGTCTTGGACTTCTAAGCTGCTCCACAATTCATGAATTTACTGAAGTTCCCAGAAACACAGATGTTCAGATTTGTTTTCTTGAGTTCTTGAGTTAAGTGATTGTATGGGTGAAGAAATGCTATGCCATTTTTGAATTAAGTGTATTTATTTCTTTTAGGAAAACAGCTATTTGAAACAGACCATAATCTTGACACATCT
The DNA here is from genome assembly GCA_026225945.1 of Cricetomys ansorgei. Classification (NCBI taxonomy): domain Eukaryota; kingdom Metazoa; phylum Chordata; class Mammalia; order Rodentia; family Nesomyidae; genus Cricetomys; species Cricetomys ansorgei. Next base: position 7,038,666 of record JAMJFZ010001042.1, on the reverse strand, counting down.
GATATCCAGTTCCTGGAGGACGGTAAGATTCTGTTAGACTTCCTTATCATCTTCCAGTCTATGAAAGGTAATTTTTTATTTAGTGTGAAATTTTCTTGCCAAGCCTGTTAAAGAGCACATTTTGAAGATAAGTTCCAATAGTTGATCATTTTATACACTCAATCTAAATGTGTAAATTGCATAGCAGTGTGTTTTACGTTTTTTCCGGTGTCTTAAGCATCCCAAGCTGGCAGTTACAGTACATGAGCCCCTGTCAGCTGGAAAACTGGGATAGCGTGGCGCAGGCGACGCATTTCCTCAGAAGTCTGTATCACAAGTGTAGGTCTGCTCTGGGTCTCCCAGCATCCCTTGCTGGGCAGCCGGTCCTTCTTTTTCCTGCTTGTGCAGTTGTTGGGGCATCTTGTCCTTGCATTTCCCTCCTTTTGCTCCTACCCGTACCTCCCTTGTTCTTTGTGCATCTATCAGCTACCCATCCACAGATGCTCATTGTACTGTCCTCCTTTCCCACTGTGCGCACCGCCAAGAGCGGTTGCCTCATGCAGCTGGTGGTCTGCTTGTGGTTTTAGACTGGCGCCCATACTCAGCCACACCTGGTAGCAGTAGCACCTTCTTAGGGTTGTACGTCTCGTTAACCTTCTGTGAGGTCTACCCTGTCATTTGGGGCTCTCTAGGTTGTGGGTTCTCAAACGTGCTCTGGGTTATCTTCGAAGAGTAGGCACAGTTGACGTGGTTCACTGCTAAGTCATTCTTAACCTTACAGGGACCCTTACTGGCACTCACCCTCTTCCTTTCTCTGTGGTGTTAAGACTTGAACTCAAGACCTTGTACATGCAAGTACAAAGAGCCTTTGCTGTCTGTTGTATATCAAGGGAACTAGCAAGCACACAAGGCAAGTCACCTCTGACAGACAGTTCAGTAACAAGTGCAGCTGAGCTTTGATGATGTGCTTGTCTCCGACCCTACTCTACGAGATGAGCTGTGGGACTGGTCTGTGAGGGTCCACTGTGTGAGACAGCAAGTCATTGTTTTCAACCGTAATGTGCTACATTGTCAGTAAGTATTCTATGAGCCTTTTTAAAACATGAAGACTTTAGGGTATGAATGTGAAGATTGAAGTTGCTCTTCTGTCGTCGGTGTCTCTGCTGATCAACTTAGGAAGGATTTGCACTATTAGCCTGGGAGTCATCACTCACCTTGCATGTACAAGCTTGAGAGCTACCACTTACCACACACAGTGGTTATGTTAGGAAGGATTTGCACTAGGAGCTGGGAGTCACCACCTGCACACACACAGTGGTTATGTTAGGAAGGATTTGCACTAGGAGCTGAGAGTCACCACCTGCACACACACATGGTGGTTGTCTTTCCTGGAGTGTAAAGTGAGGCTGTCTTGCTCTTCACAGCTGGGAACAACGTGGAGGTGGATGAGTCCTTGTTCCAGGAAATGGATGACTTGGAGCTGGAGGATGGTGAGGATGATCCCGACTACAATCCTGTCACCCCAGGGAGCGACGATTCAGACTGATGACTGTCCCCATCTCCAGAAGGGCACGACCGCCACAGCATCTGTGGCTGTGCCGAGAGGGTTTGGATCTTCCTTTCCTTTTTTTCTAAGAAAAAACATATTATTCAGGAGAATATTCTTCTGATAGCTTTCATCATTGAACTTAATAAACTGCCCATAAAATTTCAAATATAAAATGTTTACTTCCTCTTATTGGTGAGCAGTTCAGGTATTAAAGTCGTTTCGTGTTGGGGAGAGTCCTGACTATAACCCTGATGTAAGCTGCTGCTGTACATCTGTGAGTTTACAAATGAGGAACTCAGGATTTCTGTGATGGAGTCTGGTTATTTTGGATTAGAAGTTTTGGTTTTTTTTTTTTTTTTTTTTTTTTTTTTTGGTTTTTCTAGAGAAAGGGTTTCTCTGTTTTAACTCTGGCCATCCTGGAACTCACTCTGTAGACCAGGCTGGCCTCGAACTCAGAGAGATCTGCCTGCCTCTGCCTTCCAAATGCTGAAATTAAAGGCGTGTGCTACCACTGCCTGGCACAAGGAGTCTTAAGGGAATAGAACAGTAATCTGGATGCCAGGCACCTGGCACAGTAATTTAAGTCTTAAAATTAGAAGCTCAAATTTTATGTAGGAAGGAATATATATAATAGATTTTATTACAATGGTGGCAGTACTTGGGTTTGAGTCTGAGGGTTTTGAGGTGTATGCTCTGGGGTCCTTCTCGAGTTAGATCCACAAACAATGGATCCCAATCTGATTTTAGAATAGTTCAGTCTCATTACAGCAGTTCTAGAGATGTTCTAACGTATGTTCCCGATGAGCTGTTGTCCTGTGGGGTGTCTTACCTGGGTCAGTGTTTTCCCTGCCAGTTAACTAGTCCAAAGGGTTTGTTGGTACTGTTCATTATTGGGAGAGAAGTACATCCAGATGCATGCATCTGGGATGCCTTCTTCATATTAAATTGAGATGATTGGCTAGGGTATCAGGCAGGCTTCCTGCAAGCTATCTAGTCACTACAGTTTTAGAAGGTTGCTTGACCCTGATGGAAATTATTTGTGCTTTTCCAAGTAATCAGCTCCAGTCAAAAATATGTCTGTCACATATCCACAAATGCAGTATGTCAATCTCATGGTTATTTTTGCAGTGATGCTTGTGATTAAAATCAAACTATTTAAGATAAAAGTATCATTATGGAATTTAATATTTTTCAAGGATTTTTTTGGGTTGGCCTTGGTACCAGGTGGTAGCAATAACTTTTAGCATTTGTGTTATGTGAGCTTCCCTTTTCCTTAAAAGAGACTGTAGGAAGCTGATCAGTAGATGTGTAAGAACTGGAAGAAGCTGTTCAAGTCAGGTTAGCACAGCAGCGAGGGACACATGGCAAAGGCCAGTCCCTGACCCGAATGTGCCAAAGCGCCCTTCTCCCTTCATGTGACTTACAAGGTGGTTCGGTGTTTTGGTGCCGAAGGGGGTTTCCACCTTGGTTGTTCTAGACTGTGGGGAAAAGCAGTTGATAAAAGACAACCTGGCAAGTTGTAATGGCATGTCAAGCTTTGTTATGCCAATATAGATTACAGTTGGGTTCATATTCTGGGAGTGAGCCCACGACTCCACTTGTGCAGCAGTCTGACCAGCGGTGTTGGAAGCAGTACATGACCACTGAGATGTTTGTTTTCTATTTGTGCCAAGTGATATGAAAATATTAGTAGGATAAAAAGGTAAATTGGACCCTTGTGGCTCAGAGGGCCACTGGATAGGTAATGTGTGAATTACGAGAAGAATGGGGATCTTCATAAAAGTTCAAATCAGTTTTCTGTTTCCCCACACGTCCTTGAATAAGGCTCCTGAGTCCTCATCACTTCATGGTCTATTTGCTAGCAGGGATCCTTAGAGGCAAGTTGAGGAAGTGTCGATCTGAGGCAGGACGTAAAGGTTTGCTTGAACGTTGTTCAGTTAAGGTCAAACTAAGGGATCAGTGTCATCTCATTGAAAAGAAAGAGCTTACTGTACTTCACAAACTATGTGTCAAGCAGCCACAGATAAGTTCTTAGATTCCAGAAGAAAGATTCCTCTGGGTTGTTAATATGTGTATATTCCCGTTGTTGGTGCTATAAGCTGAAAAGTGCAGGGTAGGTAAGCTACCCGCTATCACTTGAAGTGTTTGTCTTTAGTAAGTATTTTGTGTCGGGTAGTAAAACAAGGCAGGAGTCTGTGTCAATACAATCACACACTTACACTGAGTTACTGGGAAGAAGCTGTTGACTGTAGGTGAAGCCTTTTGGGAGCAGTGGCATACGCTGTGTGTTTGCTGCTTAGCCACTGTCAGAGCAGCAGACACATATGCTGTCCAAAAGATATGTCAGGCTGCTGTGTGTAGGTGAAAATTCATGTGACCCATTTGTCAATTTACCTGATTGTTCTAATTTTTAAGACACACTCATCAAAGGACTTTTAGTTTTTGTCATCAAAGAAAAATAGCCTACGCTGATACTCATTTAATATGTAGAACTAATTTTACATTCTTCAGTGAGAATGACTGAATTGCTACCCACTTTTTATCCTTGACCCAACCTTTAGTAATTGCATTGACATTATATAGAGTTTAAAATACACAGATTTGCATTCTAGTTGTTTACCAGGAACAGTCACTTTAAAGACCCGTTCAGTAAACTGAGTCACTGTATCATTAAGGTTAACACTGGACAGCTGCTATGTGCCATTTATCCTTTGTGGAGGGTTAATGTTCTTCCCCTCTCCATGAAGATAAATAATGCAGTCAGTCCAGTTTTACTATTGTGACTAGAACCTTATGTACTTTTAGCCAGCACAACAAAGATGTTTAACATACCAAATTTCAGATGGTCCCCAGCCCGTGCCAACTCAGTGGCGCTGTCCATGGTTCTGAAGCATCATTGTTAAATTGCATTGTTTTCTCTTAAGTGTATGATACAGGTAAATATTTCCAGAATACTGAACTGATGGAGAGGAAAGCAAGAGGTAAGTTGAAAAGGAGATAGGCAGTCAGAGAGCCAGACTGACAAACAGAATTGGAAAAGCATGGTGTTGCAAAGATAGCAAATTAGGAGAGGGTGGTGTTTCTAAAGAAGGCAGCCAGAATGGGGGCATGTTCTTTCTGTTGGGTGTTCTTCATGTTACTGTTCTTGACTTTGTCTCCTTGCACAAAGATGAAGAGCATTTGCTTTGGAAATCCTTTATGTTTAACATTAGGCTTTTGACTCTTAGACAACAAACAAAAACACAGTGAAATTCACTGGAATAAGAACATCTTTGAAATTTTTAGTTTTTTTTTTTTTTTTTTTTTTGTGAAAGGTTAAGGATAAGATATTGAATAAAAAGAAGATCTTCAAAATTACCTCATGGTATACCAGTACACTGACACTCTCTAGACTTAACAGCAGTGGCAGAATCAGTGATTGGAAAATGGGAAGTGATTGCTCAGTGGTCTTTGCATTTTAGTCAGGGTCACTTGCTATTATCAACTAATTTTATGGAATTCTGTTGATTGGAAGTCTCTGAACATTTTTTTTTTAATGGGAAAGTTGAGGCATTTATCTTCCTGTCATTGGTACTCCATTGATAATGGACCTGTGCACTTTGAATTGTGCACCTGGCCTTGGAAAATAAGGGTTACCTCAGGAAAATGAGGGGATTACAACTTTTTAAAAACTACAAATGAAATTTAAGTAATGTACATTCACATGCCTTAGAATATCTACAGTTAAGAATACTGACTGCCTGATGTTGGTGAGTGCGGAGCAGCTGGATCTGTCCCAGTGCTGCTGAAGTGAAACACAGTGTGATGGAAAACAGGCACCGTTCATCTACTCTGTGAGGCAGAAGTTTTAATTATTTTTGCAGGAGACATAGATACCCAAATTAAATTCTATTCAAGACTATTCATAGTACCTTTATTCATAAAAGTCCAGACTGGAAACAAATGTCATCAGTAGGTGAGTGAACAAAGACATTGTGTTATTTTTAAGGGGTAGAATACTACTCAGCAATGAAAAGGAACACACTAGGTCACATAGAAATAGATTAATCTCATCAATGTTATGTGTATGTTATGCAAAATGATGCCATTTATCGGAAGTTTCAGAGCAGGAGACCCTGTTAAAATGAAAGTACATGTTGCTTATGAGGTATAGGAAATTACTGGAAAGCTGGGTTGATAGAAATAAATCTTTTACAAAATCTTCCAGTGGGTTAGTATTCATGAATATTGTAGTGTGTAAATTAGACCCCAATTTAAACAGTGTTGTGAAAAGGAAAAGTCCAAATAAAGAGTAAATACTGTGGCTGAGAACTGTTTTTCCAGACTACAGAGGTCCACCAGGTTCCTATCAAATGAAGAAAAGGCCAAGGACATGTACAGGAGAATGGGGCAGGAATCAGGAGGCCACTGAGTGTGTTGGATGAGAGGACCAGACAAGCTCCCCGGCTACCTGAAGTGGTTGTCAGGGTTGTATAAGAGACACCTGTGTGAAGGTCCAGGTAGAATGAGAGACATCTTAGTAAAGGTCAACAAAGATCAAGAAGACTGAACGTAGATCAGAGTGGAACACCCTGCCCGACATGTGGACACTAAACTTTCCTTGAAGGCTGATGATCTCATGGAACAAAGGGTGAAAGATTTTTTTAAGAGGGAAGAAATAGCTCCAACGGAACTAAAGTGTGTTGATGCTGATTTGAGGCCACTGTTCAACACGAGACAACCTTTAATTCAGTGTGCTGTTTTTATCATGGCATGAGAATCTCAGAAAGATGATTGGCTAGAAAATAACTCCTTGCTCTATGGTGGGAAATCACAGAGCTTCAGTCTTTAGTGGTTGTGGGAAAATTGAATCAATAAAAGAAGTCTTGGATTTAAGTTAGACTCAGCTCTAGGAGTGGCTCCTAGGGCACAAATTAGTATGGGCTGAGGTTTCCGAAAACAGAAACCAGATGTGTTTAACGACTGTAAGATCAATTAGCTGGTGAGAATTTTGTGATTATGCAGAGTTGGGAAGTTGCAGATCCAGAGCCAAACTTGTCTTTTGTTGTTAGTCATCTTAATAGCCATTTGTCTTCCCTGTCTGGATCTGATTTATCCTGTTAACTGTCATGTACAACATTGGGAATGTATTATGTCAACAGACCACTAAAATTGCCATCAGATAAAATCTAAAACCTCGCTTTCCTGCAACCTACTTACCTGGCACCCCCACTAATATATTTGATGTGTCTTAATCTGTGGCTCTTTTGTTCTGTGACTATAGAAGATTCATTAACTGCTTCTGTGTTGGAATGTAATTTGGAGCAACCTGTATGTGTGTTCTTGAGCAATGACTACTCATGCTTGTCTCAAATAAACTATCTCATGTTCCCTTTGAGAACTGTGCTGTGGTCATCGTTAGCTAATGTAGACTTCAGAGACACAGAAGACAGCTCTGTGATCAAGATCCCCAAGCTTTATGACTGTTGGTAGCCATCTGTCAAAGATGTCAACAGCAGTGTTTCTGTTGGAGCTATGGTGTATGGGTTTCATTTCCTTTTATTGGTTTATTGTATTTATGAAGAAAATAAAGATGTCTGTTTGTCTAACAGAAATGAGATATAACTGAATTTCACTCTGAGGTAATGTATGATTAAGTGAATATTTTTTTTTTTGTCATGATAGAGACCCTTTTCTAAGCCTAGGGAGTATTCATGGTAATTATAGTGTGACTGTACAATACTCTGATCATGTAAAAGACACTGTCGCCATCTAGCAACCAAATGGAGTCACTTGTCTTCCAAGTGCAGTGTTCTCGGGTGCCACCAAGTGGTTAAAGCATTCATCCAGTCTAGCCTCAGCACTGTTGTGCAATTGGTGGCTCTGAGGAGCAAAAGGGACTAAGATTAAAATCAAAGAAAGGAATCTTGAGAATGAAATGGGAAGTTAAGTTAGAAGTGGGTCAGTGAGATGGCTCCGGGTCCAGGCGTCTGCTGCTGAGCCTGATGACCTGGCTTTTGATCTGGCCCACACAGTGAGAGCACAGACTGCTGCAGAATTTCCTCTGAACTCTACAAGTCTGTCTCTCTCTCTCTCTCTCTCTCTCTCTCTCTCTCTCTCTCTCTCTCACACACACACACACACACACACACACTAAATAAAATACACAAAAAGATAAATTAGAACTGCATATTTTTTGTGGTTGTCTGAAGGACTTTTTGTCCTTTTTATCTTTATTGCAAGTGGAGAGATAACACAAATGTTGTCTTTCTTAGACACATGCTCCAGAAGGGTGGTAGCCCCAGGTGAGCAGAAGCACAGAGAAGCAGTCACTTGGACAAAAAACAAACAAATGCTGATTTATTAGCCTATCGGATGGACATATGCCTCAATTCCTGTCTCTGAACAGACTGACAAGCTCAGCCCTCGGTCCTCCCCAGGGGAGTTTCATTCTGCAGGTCAATGCAGAAACTCAAACTGGAAACAGTGTAGAGGCTAAGTGTCAGCAGAGTGCTCAGCCACAAATGGGATATCTATACTGTGGCACCTCCAGAAGGCTCAAGGGCCATCTCAGAAGAGGAGGCAGGAAGGGCCAGAAGCTGGAGAAGTCCCCAGTGAAGATGGCAGGACTGCTACATGCATGAACTCAGCACAGCTCTGGCTGCCTTCACAGGATCAAGACAGAAAACATTCTAGCACGGAGGGAGAAGTTGACAAACCCTTACCACTAACTGAGGGGCTGTGACAACTGGTGGTTTCTGGTGTGTGGGGAATAGTCCGTCTACTCTATAAAGATGTGACTCCTGGTAGGTGGCCATTCTCCGGTGAATGGCCCCATACCCAGGAGTGTTTGGACAACACAAATTGGAGTCAGTGAGTTATTAAACATAATAAAGAAGGCATGAAATCAGTGTTGCAAGGAGTTAGGGGCAGACCTGAGGAGTGAGCAGAGAGAGTTGGGGGTGATTATGGTCAAAGTATATTATATGGAATTTTCAAAGAGTTAATAAAACATTACAAAAGGAAATATACTTTACATATAGAAACAGATTCCATCATAGAAATATTTGAACTAATTTTCATTAGCTTGACTCATTCAAATCATTTCATGTGACTAAAAGACATTTACTTGAGATTTTGGTGATTTTCTAAGAGATTTATGAAATGAATGAACAAAAATTACCTGAAAATGTTTATAGCATTGGGCACAAAATTTCTCCTGTTTTGGTTTTACTTTGATGGTTGAGTGACTACATATACAGACATGTGAATGAAAAGAATACCCACTAACACAAAATTTATTAGATATTTGCCATTGTGGGCACATTCTTTGAGGCAATTATTCAATTTTCTTTCTTTTACTTATCCTGGTAATGGAAACATTTAGAAATTTTATTTATCAAATTTTATATTTATTTAAAATCTTTATTGGCTAAATATAAATACATATTTATTGTAAATACCACATAAACATATAATGATTTATATTGCAATGCTATAGCAGATGATAGTTTATTAATTTAAATGTATTTAAGATTTATTACAATTAGAAATGATTGAATGGATGAACCACTTGTGTACCATCTATGACAAACAGATAAAAATTACTCATGTAATTAATTGATTTGACAGTCATGGAAAGAAGCATATCATTTGGAAAACACCAATTGAACCTTAGACTAGAATTGAACACAGTATAAGCAGTGGTGACCATGGTCTTTTTTCTTCCCTCTTTATGAGTCACTGGCCCCTTACTTACCAGTGGCTTGAGGGTTATAAAAAGGGAAAATCAGGCTTTAATCTTAATATATTTTGTTGAAGTGACACTTCTTAACTGATGCAGCTATACTCTGCGTATGGAAGGGAAAAATGAATCCCAACAGTCATGTGTATATTGTTTGCAACTGCCTTTTATTCACGCTTATTAACAACTCAGTGGGAAATGTTTTTGGGTATCTGTTTTGTTCTCATTCTTTCATATCTCATGTTTCTGATTATAAGCTTCCTATCTGCCTTAGTTCCCCCCCATCCCCCTGTGATAAGAAAACACGGCCATGGCAACTTATAGAAGAAAGCATTTACTGAGGCTTACAGATTCTGAGGGTGAGTCCAAGACCATGATGACATGGAGTATGACAAGAGGCAAGCAGGCATGGTGCTGGAGCAGTAGCTGAAAGCCACATCCTGATCCACAGCACTAGGCATTGGTGGTGGTGGTGGTGGTGGTGTTATGTGGTGTTAATGGAACGGCATGGGCTTTTGAAACCTCAAGCCCACTCCCAGTGACATTCTTCCTCCAACAAGTCCACACCTCCTACTCCTTTCCAAATAGTTTCACCAATTAGGGATTGACCCTTCAAATGTATGAGCTCATTCGGGTCATTCTCATTCACTCCACTGTACCATCACACTGGCAAAATAGTGAGATAACCAATGGACAACCTCAAGTATGCTCACCATCTCAGATTTTACTGAATGATTTGCTGGTACTTTGATTTGTACTTGAACATCATGTTGATGAGTGACTACTGGAGCAAAGCAGCTCATTTATTGATGGACAGGAAGCAAAATAGAGGGAGAAGGGGCCAGAGTTTCCAAAATTCCCTGCAAGGGCATATTCCCCATGACCTAACTTTTTTCTGTTAGGTTCTACACCTGCCTCACAATGCTCCATTACAAGCATAGCGCCCCAGGCTGGTAGATCAAGCATTCAGCCTATAGACCTTTGGGCCATTTAAGATCAAAACTATATTCTCTGCCTCTGTGTAGTATATATATATATATTATGGCTTCCAGTTTAGTGGGATTCCTAAGTGCAAATGAGTGGATCTCTGCCTTTTGTGCCTTCTCTTGAACTCTTCCTTCTGTTTGTTTTGTCCACTTCTAATGTGTTAGTTTTTGTTTTATTTTATTCTATTATATTTTTGTATTATCCCATAGAAGCCTGTTTGTTTTCTAATGAGAGACAGAAAGGGAGTGATCAGGATAGGAGAGGAGGTGGGAAGGAACTGGGAGAAGTAGAGCGAGGAGAAATTGTATTCATGTGAGAAAAAGGTCAATTTTAAATAAAAGTGGGGGAAAGATCAAAACCACAACATTCTCCACTGGTCTGCCAAGACTCACATCCATCTCTTCACTTCAAATACAATGAGTCTGTTTCCAAGAGTCCCTGTGTCCTAATAATTCTAGTATTATTCAGAAGTATATGTCCAAAGTCCCCTCTGAGACAGAAGTTAAACTCTCAGCAGTGAGCCCAGTAAATTGTATTTCTGTCAGCATTCTGATCCTCTGAGTATCCACAAGAAGTGCCCATTACACTTTAACTTACAAATTCTTCTCCAAACTTCCCCAGACTCCTCTCACGAGAAATTGTGAAGGTTAATAAACTCCATTATCAGATATTGTCAGTACCAGTACTCTGAGGATCAATTTCTCACATTAGCCATCTTTTATCTGTGACAAAATACTTGGGAAAAATAAACTTAAGATATGAAAAGATTTCTTTTGGTGCAGTGTTTCAGTTCCTGGTCTCTTCGGCCTCACTTTGGATTCAGGATTAGGCAGATTGTGTATGTCAGAGGGATTCCCTTTATGGTGGCCAAGAAGTAAAAAGAAGGTAAGTAGTGGGAGGTTCCAAATACTTTTTAAGAACGTATCTCCAATGACAGTATTTTTTTCTAGGCTCCACCTTGTTCTGAATGGTTATGTCTCAACAATGCTATACGTTACCAACCAAGCCTTTAGCTTGGGAATATTTAAGATCCAAACCCAAATAGTCTTCTCTCTGCTTGTTAAATTACTTGCACTCACAGTATAAAGTGTTCAGTGAAAGGGAACAGGTCCAAGATAGAAATAAATTATGATGGAATGCAGTGGATGGTTCACTCCAATCCTAGAACAGCAAGCAGCCTTTTGCACCTTGTCTGGATGTGTCTCTGGAGCTTCATATACTCCCCCAGATTTTGGAAATTAATGGCCTCTTTTTGTGCCTGTGTGTGCTTGACTAGAGAAACTTACAGCCCTCTCTTAGTGATATGTTTTAACAACATGAACATGAACATAAGGGCAGTTCTTTACAGCTCTTTCCTTCCTTCTCCTCGGGTTGTATAGGTCTCAGATTGTTTATAAGCCTCTTTCAGATGTGGCTGTCTAAGACTTCTATGAAATAAGTAGTTCGGAAGTAGATTAAAGACAGCCAGAAGAGGTGATATATGTTCATGTCTTCTGGGATGCCCAAGTGGAAGTCTTGAGCAACAATTTCAAAAACTGGAATAACCCTGACATATTTTTAATTGTGTTGTGAAGAACTCTTTGGAGTTATTTTCAAACACCTGATTTTAAACAGGATTTTATAATATACTATGTTTAATAAAATTTAAGTTTATTTCACATGTGTTTAAAACATCTAAAATTATTTCTTTTAACTTAAAACTGCATATTAAGAAAACCCAAAGATAAGATGACAACACAAGTTTTTGAAATGAATGGTAAAAGTTTTGATGCTAGATATAATGGAGGAATTCATGTAAACATATTTTGTTGATGGAGATAATAGTTAATCTGTTAAATGAAGGAGCGAGTGTTCTGTTTTGAGACATTGAATTTATATTTTATTTTGAAACAAAGTCTCATTGTATAGTCCTGTCGAGACTGGAACTCACTATGTAGACCAGGCTGACTTTGAACTCACAGAGATCCTCCTGCCCTTGCCTCCCCAGTGCTCCTGGCTGAGATAGTGATTTTTATAAGAAATCTATTTTTCAAGGGCAAAATTCTATCTCTAAACCCACAGAATATGATATGCACAACAATATTAAGGTTTCTATGATGCGAAGGAAACCCTTAAGTAAATGGTGACAAATATAATAGGTCACCATGTGGAAACACTAAGTTTCCACTAATTTTCAACACTAATTTTCAAAACTTTTCAAAAAGCTTTTCAAAACTCTCACTAGCCTTAGAACTCATGGGAGTACTACATACAGTAAGCTACTATTAGTTATCTGGAGACTAAATAGAAAGTTGTGACATGTGTGAGCACTTCTGTACGGCAGTCTTCATCTCCGCATTAGAATGTCGGCATTGTTGCTACTTTCATATCCTGTAAGAAATTCACTACAGTGCAGTCCTGTAGCCGGGGTTAAAGAACTCAGCTGTGACCCTACACCTGTTAGATTTATACCAATTGATGTCAGTTGGTATTTGTTATTTATCAGGTAGAAAAATAATGTTGGTGAATTGAACATAATCCAGGAAGGTTAAAAAGCCTGGATATTGTGCAGGGAATTTTACTTTCCTGTAAGCCTCATACATTTAAATTTCCAATTTATCTGTTGTACATTTTATATTTATGTCCTTACAAAGGACAAGGCTTAGCTTTGTTTCCTTACAATGTTTCTTTTTCTTCCCTTTAATACAGTGTTTTCAAAATAAACTGTTGTGTGGTAGCAATTATTTCTTCCATGTGGAAATGTATGGATTAAACACCACTGAATCATTTGAACCATCTTGGTCCGTTTATTCCTCCATGTCCGTGGAGCAATTGGCTCCAGATAATTAAATTATTTATACTATTCCTTACTTCCCTCCATTATTGAACCTATTATGTTACAGAACATAAATTTAGAACTTCTACATAAAAATAAACCAGAAATAGATCTTGGGTTTTCATTTGTTCATAATTTTGTGAAAAGTGAAAAGTTCTACTGAGATGATTCCAGCTTAGGAATAATTATTATGAAGAACATAAATGATTTTGCACATCTGTCATTCTGTCAGAATTATTTAGGTTTAAAGAATTTACTAATAATCTTCATTTATATCACACACCCCATATAATATGTAGAAATCTAGTCATAACATTTCAGATGGAAATATGAATGCCTCCTTCTTTTAAAAACTCTCACTGCTACCTAGGTTTATGTGGTAATTCACTTCTGTACAGTTCCTCCTTTCTCATTTTAGTCCTCAAATGACTTTTCTGAAATGCATCCTCAAATTGGCATTTTCCATATTTTATCTTTACTGAGTACACACTGATTAGTACTCTCAACGATCTGTCAATTCACAAAATGTTCCCAAGCCCTATTTGTCTCCTAGGAATAATTTCCCTCTTTTACCTATCAAATTAGTCTATTTCTCCACCATGGGTTAAACATATTTAAAGTCCCATTTCTTATTGCTTCTTAAATTTCAATAAGGGGGTAATGAAGTGAGAGATTTTAATATAACCTGGAAGTAGACAATATCACTGTATTGTAATCTATATAATATAATACCTTATGAAAGAATAAGTTTATAACTGGATGAAATACTTGAAATAAAGTAACTGGAATTTTTGTTTCAGAGAAGAAAGACTAGACAAAGACTTGTTTGAGGGATTGCTAGAACCTCAGGATATAAACCAAGGCAAGATATCTATAAAACAAGTGGTAAAAAGAAAGCTATTTTAAGATTGTAAGGATAGAAAGTAATTTCTCATAATTAGGGCAAAAACATGTAGAGCATTGCTCACTAATGCAGTAATATTTAATTGTACAATATAGTAATTTTAAGTAACTTTAAACACTTGATTTGTGTTTTTATCCCAGATGAATTACTCTTATTAATACATAAAAATATAAGATAATATCTCTATCTAAAGGAAATATGTGAGAGCAGAGGGCGTTGCCTAGTGAAAATGTTCCAACTGAGAGAATGCAAGACGCCAAGAACACCCAGCAGAAGACTGTCCCCAGGAGTCTCTGAGGAACACAGGAAATGAGCTAGATCAAGCAAGAAAACTCCTCAAAATTCAAAAAGATCTCAACAATGGATTTCAGTGTGGGTGAAGAAGATGAAATCCCAGAGAAATAACTCAAAGGGATTGTAAGAATTCCCAGTGGAGTCAGAGGCTCTGAATAAGCCCTTGAACGAATTTTAAAAAGCACACAAAAGGCCGGATGAAATAAGCAAGACGACAGAAGACAGGATCTGTAATTCAAGAGAAGAAAAACTGAGAAAGAGCAGATATTCTGGGAAATGAGAAGTTCGGTAAGTTAATCAGGAAAACAACCCATTACAACGGCCTCAGAAAGACAGAAGAACAACCCTAAGCAGGAAGGTGGGAGATCTTTACCAAGGGAATGGAAAGCGGCATGTGAAGACACTGGAGAAGACGCGAGAGGACGGAAGCACTCCTGGGGTGAACAGGGTTAATTTCATGAGAGATTCCAGTACATGGCAGATTCCATGCAAGCTCCATCACATTTCAAAATGCTCTTGTTCCTTGTGCTTCTTAAAGGGAAGAATTCAAACCGGGGACATGTACAGCGAGCCAGTTGTCGAGGTTTATTTTATCAGCAGTGAAGCGAGCAAAGGAGAACGTAAGTACATCTGTAGACATGGATGTGAGCGCTGATTTATTAATTACTCTAGTGGGTTCATAAAGAGGACAGTTTACTATGTACTGACTCAGTCTCTGGACCTAGAGGCTTTGGACTTCTGTACAATCACATTTCGACAGTCTTATTGATTTTGAAGCCAATTAGTTAAAGTTTAATTAGAACAGTTCAAGATTTTGTAATGTTTATTTAATCCTAAATTAATTGAAGATAAAGAAAATGTGACGATAACTAAAATAGAATACTCTCCTAAGTCATCTACAGGTTAAGTTATATATTTATAATTTCTGTTATACCTTTTTTTTTTGTTTTGAAAGATACCAAAGCTAGTAGCTCCCTTTGAAATCAATATCATGTCAAGCATTCTAAGCATAATTTAATCATTTTTTCATGGATCATGCTTTATAATTAATAGTTAAGTGAGAGTAATAGTTAAGTTTAATGTTATGGTCTCTGGTTAGTACACTTTCACGTGATTAATTCACATGATAATTTAAAATTCTACTCCTCATGTATGTCCCAGGTGAACTTTAAGGGAATGTCTTTCATGTTCTCATGGAATATCTTGTCAAATTTTTCATTCTGTTCCACAGTAAAATGATGTTTCCAGTCTCCAACGGTACCTGTTGGGAGAAGCACAGGTCAGTACCTAAGTAATTAGAGTCATCATGGCAAAGTCCACCCAACCCACTCTACTGTTTACAACTGGCAGAACACATCCCTGAGTTCCCAGCAGGGTTCAGGTGGATACCTCACTGTTCATTACAGAAGAATGATTTTTAAAGGAAACTTCAGATTGGTAGGTAAGTGAGAAGATATCATCAGCTACTACCACCCAATCATCATCAATTTTTAAAAAGAAAGAGAAATCCTTTAAAAGTTTAAAATGTATTAGAATCTTAGAGTTATATTTTGCTATTTTAGTATGCATTAATCATTATACTAAGACAACACTTATACTTCAAACGTATTATACTTCAAACGTAACTAGTGAGGTGTGCTTTTTTTTTTCATTTTTAAACCCAAAAAATGGGGCCCAAAGGTTATTAGCAAGTGAAGTCAAAGTGACCTAGGGTATGGGAATAGCCAATCTTACAAATTTACTGTATAAGAATTTGAAAGGACCACTAAACCAGTTAAAATGAAAATAGCCACATGAGATCTTGAAGTGTCAGAAATGATGATATTAAATTGTTATTTGAAGTTGGAGTAAATGACAAGCTACCATGGGTAAGATTTGGTTTTATTGACCAATGAGATGTGGGACTTGATGCTAAGTGAGGCCGAGGAGGCAAGAAGAGTTTTTGAAAATACAAAAATCAAGAGATATTAAAATATAACCTAACGCTCATAATAATGATAAGTACTTCAAGAAGAAAATGTTCATTTTTAATAATCTCCTGGTATATAATAATAAAGTTTATTGCCTTTTTCTATAATTGAATTCATATAAAATAAAGTTATTAAGATATCACTCTAATTTTTATGATGGAAAAAAATCCCAAAACTGAGGAACCAGAACTTTAAACTTTGTCTTCAACATAGTCACACAGTAAATTTACTTACAGAGTATCCCAGAAAAAAATTAGTGAGTAAAATTGTGTCTAGGCAGTGCATGGTGTTTCATGTCTGTAGTCCCAGCACTGAGGGAGTGGTGTGCTAAGAGACAGGAGAATTACGAATTCAAGCCAGCCTTAGTTGCCTGGGATACATTGTGAAATGCTGACCAAAACAAAGAGAGAGAGAGAGAGAGAGAGAGAGAGAGAGTAAGGGGGGGGAGAGAGGCATCAAAGCAAAACAACACAACACCACCAAAAATGAAATATAATCCTCCAACATATTTTTGCCAAGACAAGACTGCTGACAAACTTTAAAAGGCTGAGTTGTGTGGTATAAAAGGAAGGCTATGCATATTTATTTAATAAGTCAAATTGCAAAATTTTGTGCTAAAACACTACTAGAAACCCTTCGGGTGCTCTGTCAATTAAAATGTTTGATTTTCTCAAATGTCATTTTCACCTGCACAAATATACTAGAAACAAGATTATTTTTCCTAGGTACAGGACTCCAGCGAACACTCAACATTTTTGCTACAACAGACCACTAAGTATCACCTTTGCGAAGGAAGCAGCCCTCATTATTTCTTGTCCCAAATTCATTTTTTAAAATACTCTCGTAATTTGCTCGTGGGTCAGATTTCATGTTCTGAAACATAGCCTGTCTCACAACAGCGTTCACATCTTCATCACTCAGTTCTTTCCCCAGAAAACTGCAGAGTTTAAGCACTGAGCCTCTGAGGTCCTGAAAAAGTCATGGGTTGAGAAATTACTGACCTTGTGATGGAGGTATGAGTTACAGCCAAACATGTAACATGAACAGGTAGGATTTACTTTTGGAATGCTAAGATAGTCCAACACATGAAAACATCACAGGATCAGGGTGAAGAAAAACTGAAATTATTATTTACTGTCATTGATACAGTAAAAGCCTTTAATAAACAGAACAATGCTGAGACCCTGCAGCCTAAGCTAGCCTGGAACTCAGTATGTAGTCTGCTCTCAAAATTAGGACTGTCTCCCTGTCTTAGTGTCTCTTGTGTTGGGATGACAGCTAGGAGCTACCACATCTATCTCAACTCCCTTTTATGAAATAAAAACATCAACAAACCAGCAGAAGAAGGAAATTACGTCAATCCAAAACACTGTGTATTAAACATTTGTGGCTAAACTCAACCTCAGTTGAGAAGAATATGATCATTTTTATCTGAGTTCCGGAGTAAGCCTGACTTTACTATTTCCATTTAACATATTACTGGAAAATAATAGGCAAAGCATGTATTTAGTCAACAGAAAGAAACACAGCATTTACATTAGAAATGAAGTAAATTTATCTCTGTAAAGCAGACTGTATGTTCTCACACGTAAAAAGAAAATGTAGCAAAAGCACAAAAAATCTGTTAGAACAGTGAGATTTCACATTGTTTTAAGATATAAAATCAAAATCAATGTACAAATATTAGTTGAAATTCTAAATACCAGTAATGAGTAGTCCTACAGCAAAATAAGAAAATATACATAATCTTTGAAATGGTAGGACAATATCTAGGAAAAACTTTAAAAAGGTGGGAGACAAGTCTATTGAATAAAAAAGAACATTTTTGGATGAAAAAGAAAACAGAAACAAACAGAAGAGTATCCTACATGCATGAATTGGAGGACAGTTACTTTAAATATACTATACAAACTGACCCACAATTTAATTCAGTCCACATTAAAATTTCAATAACTTTTCATTTTTTCAAGAAAAAGTAAAGAAAATCTTTCTAAAATTCATGTGAAGTCTCAGAGACCACACAAGCCAGTCTTAAAATAGAAGATTAAATTTGGAAGAGCCACACTTTCAGATTTTGAAAATATTTCATTATATTTTACTTACTAATTTGTTTATTTATGTATTTGTCACACACACACTCAGAGATTACTACTTGTAGGAGATGGATCTTTCCTTCAACAATGTGTGTCTCAAGAAGCGGATTTAGACCATCAGGATTGGCAGCAACCCCCTTACCTGCTGAGACATCTCTACCCTGAAAAATTACTTCAATTTCATAGTAATTCTAACAGCATGGTAATAACATGAAAACAGCAATGTGAGCCAATGGAACCAAATAGGATTCCCAGGAATCATCATTCACTTATGATGGTCAAATGATGTGACTGCCAAGAACATTAAATTGGAATGGTCATTCATTTCAAGAGGTAGTCTTTGTTAAATTGGATGTCCACATGCAAAACATAAAAGATGAATTCTCCATTTACAATGTATATCACACAGCTGAAAACTGGTCAAACATTAAAGTAAGAGCTTAAAATATAATGCTTTTAGAGAGAGTGAGAGAGAGAGAGTTAAGGGGAATGATTTACAGCATGGGACTTTACAGTGGTATCTTGGATATGCCTCTACAAGAACAGAGGTATATCACAGGACTTCACAGTGGTGTCTGGGAGTTGTCTCTACAAGTATAGGCAGACAAAGATAAATGCAGTAAATTGATTACACCAAACTTTAGAACTCCTATATATAAGGGAACATAACTAACAAAGTGAAAACTCCACCTATAGAATGGGAACAATATTTCTAAGTCATTTATCTGATAAGAGAATATCTCCAGAAATCACCAACAGAATCAACCCAATTACAATTTTAAATACATCATCCTCAAGGGGGTTTTAGAAACATCCAGTAGCCACAGGAGAAACTGCTGAATATCACTAGTCATTTGAGAAATGGAAACCGACAAGAAGGCATGCCACTTGTAACCTATTCTGATGGCGATTTCTCAACAAATGACTGAAAAGATTAGGTGAAGAAGCGTTATACAGTCTGCTGGTAGAATCGTAAGATGGGGTATTTGTAAAGGAAAATGTATGTGCTCCTTTACAAACTAAAAGTAGAATCACTATATGACACAACAAGTATACTTCCGGCTTCCACTTCTGGTTTTAAAAGGATTGGACTCAAATATTTGAAAGATTTGCACATCCATCTTTACAGAATCAGCATGCACAACAGCTAAAATGTGGAAACAAGGCAAATGTATATAGATTATAGAACTTACGCCATGGGATACTACGCACACATGGAGAGGGGAATTCTGATGTGATGCAATATAGATAAACCTTATGACACTGAGGACATCATAGTAAGTGAAATAAGTCAATAAAAATAAAGCTGCACGAGTCCACTCATATGCAGCACTAAATGAGGAAATAAGCAGAGGAAGTAAGTGGGGTGATGACTTTCAGGGGCTGAGAGAAGGGAAAGGAGTAGTTATGGTTTAATGACCTTAGGGTTCCAGTTTGGCAAGCAGGAAGAATTTCAGGAGGCAGAGTGACAATGGTAGCATTAAAAGTCATAATAGTGAAATGGCACATTTTATCTTACACAATTAAGAGCACAATTGAGGTAATAACATGACTAGGAATATAGTGGACATTTGTGATAGACTACTTTTACCTAGAGAAGTAACAACATTCTTCATGAGGAAGAAATACTACTAACTCCAATTCAACAACAAAAAATAGAAAATGTCATGGATTTCTTTTCTAAATGTAAACATAAATACTGAAATCACTTGAAATCCCTTCCATATTTAATGAAAACTGACCCTCAGAGGACTCTGCATATGAGATACAAGAGACAGAGCTGGGTTTGCATATGGGGCCAGATGATTGGGGCCCAGCTAAACTGGCTAAGGATGTGAGTCCTCATCTTCGTGAGTGATCACTTGGTGAAGGAATATAGTGTGGTGTGCTGAACAAGATGACAGGATTCTAGTGCTCAGTGACCTATACAAACGACTCTGAGGTACAGTGTCTGAGAAAAAATCAAGACCTGAAAGAATATGGAAAATAAACAATGTACCTATAAAAAGTTAATAGTACTTTGGATGCTACCAATAATGGAGTTATTTAACTTATTATTTTCAAGGAAGTAAAAGACATCTTTAAATTATTCTCCCAACCCCAATATTATAAATAAGAACAAATTAAAAATAGATTACCCTTGATTACTAAAAAGTAAATCTCGGTGAATAATTTATTAGAAACTTCAACTCAGATGAACCCAGTAACACTGCACTCAGATGCAGTAGCAGAAGGAAACATCAGCATGGCACAGAATGGAAAGGCAAAGAAGACATTTACTCCTTACAGAGAACCTTGCATGAGGTGGCACATGCTTTTAATCTCAGCAGTTCGGAGGCAGAGGCGGGTGCATCTCTAGTTCAAGGACAGCCTGGACTAAATAAATGCATGCTAGGCCAGCCAGAACAACATGCTTAAATGTTGTCTCTAAAAGAAACAATCAACAGGACAAAAGCCAAACAGAATTTTATCAGTAATACAGACTCCTGTGACTCTAAAGTGTGCAGCATAGTTCTTCAGCAACAATGCCTTTCCTAAATCTGCCACGTTTCTCTGTCTGTAATTCTGAGACATATTTTACAAAAAGAGAAAAATGGTTTCTATGCAACTCAAAGGACACCTCTCTGGCTTTCTCCATATTCAAGATGCAGAATTTATTATACTACAGTGTATAATAGAGACACATTTCTTTTATTGAAGAGTTCAGTATTTCAGTCCATTGTAACATACAAAAGAAACACACACACACACACACACACACACACACACACACAGAGAGAGAGAGAGAGAGAGAGAGAGAGAGAAAAGAAAGATTGTTCACTCACAACCCAGAAGGATATGCCAGTAAATGGGTTCTCATGTCTTTTAAAGATAAAGTGACATCTCTAGTTTTTTTTTCAATTAAAAAAAACCTTCATGCATGGGAAAGAAAATCATGCAGCTAAGGAAATTATCAGGACATGAATCATAATTCTACCATGGACATTCCTTATAGAACCCACCAAACACATCCCTTCCTAATCTTCAATGATTATCCTATTTGATGAGAATGACTATTTCTGTCTATACTTTTGCCACATATATAGGAATCTTTTAACACAATCTGCCCCCTAACCACTTAATCTATACCTGAGATAGGAAAACAGAAAATGTCTCTGCATAGTCACTAAGTTCTTAGGGTTGTCACTGTAAGTCAGTGAATAACCACAACCATCTGAAATGAAGGGACTTGTCCTGGTTGGATGATCAGAGGAGAAGCAAGTATGAAAGGTAAGACAAAATTACAAAGACATTTCACAGTAGTGGACAAGGAAGATACCTAACTTGTCTTAACCTTTTTGGAAATATAATTGTTGAGGAATAGTGGCAGTTCTCTCTCTATTTCTTTAAAAAATGATTAATTTTATTTATAACTATGAACATAAATATGTGCCTTTACTCAATGGATAAATACTCTTGTTTAATTGATCTTATTGATTTATTTATATTTCCTATTTTCACTCTTAAATTCATGATAAAGAATTATATTCCAAAAATACTAACTTTATTCCACTGCTGTGGTTTTTCTATCTTTTTATTTGTTTATTTGTTTGTTTTCAAGACATGGTTTTGCTGTTGTTGTAACTCTGTCTGGCTTTCCTGGTACTTACTCTGTAGAGTAGGCTGGATTCAAATTTACAGAGATCCTCCTGTCACTGTGTCCTCAGTACTGGAATTAAAGGCATGAGCAATTCGGTTTTCATATCTCTTAGTGGTTCTTTACGACTTTAGGATTACAGAAATAACAGTCATTAACATGACATACAGATCTTGCACATTGTGACTCTTATGTACTAATTTCTTGTCCCTTACATCTTTGATGTTCAAGTTCTTCCCTGACAAGAATCTGTGGACATTATTGCTTCAGAGAATATACACATATTTATATCTTGTGTTATATCCATATTACTGTCGTCTCAGAAAAGCAATAGTCCTCAATTATACCAGAAACACTTATATTGATGCTGTCATACCACACTCATCTGAGCATGCCAGTGTGCTTGTACACATACACACATACACACATGCACACAAACACACACACACATGCTTTACACATGATGGGAGCTCTTCCATTGTTCATTAATGTACTTTAGAAAACAAACTTAGGGAGCTATTTATGGCCTTCCATCTTCATGAAGGTTGTGAGGATTGGACTAGAGTTGTCAGGCAAGCCCCTTTATCCAAAGAGCCTTGTTGCCAGTCCCCACACGCATATGAATTTGGCGTGTGTGTATTTGCTTCTTCAATATTTGCCTTCCACGTTAACTCATGACTCTGGAAAAAGGTAAATCCTATTTTACTCATGACATAGTGTCTATCACAGAGAAATCATTCATTTATTCTTCATTAATCAACACGTAGATAAGTGCTCAGAAAGTGAAATTCAACTGTTTTTCTGTGATTGATGCAGCATGTTAAGATAATTTTGAATTGTGACCAATCCCAAATTGTCCTATAGATTCATCTGAGAGATATGCTCCAAGACTCTTTATAAAACCAGGGAGAGCTTGTCCGATAAGGTCAGTTCTGGTCTGTGGCCCTAATTATCCATATTTTATAGTAGTTTCTTGCCTTGCAGCTCCTGGGTAGCCTTCATTAAATAGTCACATGGAAAACTTTAGGAGAGTAGATCATCATGTCAACTATCCCATTCTTGAGTATGTAGCCAATGTAAAGGAAGTGAGAGCCAGCCTGCCTCCACCTTCGGCTTCAAAGTAATCTTATAGTAAAAACAGACGAGGTCCATTGCTGTTCATGATTAAACTTCTGTTTCTCAAGGACTGAACCATGCCCTACCTGTAACCTTAATTACAAATTGCTCTGTACTGCCTGTTCCATGAAACTGCAACCATGTCTTTGTTTCAAAGAGTTAATAACCATCTTGCAACCCTAACTTTGTTTCCAAAGGGTTTTTATTACTACCTTGTTATTACTACCTGTTGTAACTACCTTGTTTTGACTGCCTAGTTATGTCCTGCTTCTGTATCCCAACAAATTCCCCCTTTGGAAAGCACCTATCCCTGAGCTATCAAAACTTTGTCTTCCTCACATCCAATGCTGACCTGTCAATCTCTGCTGTTAGGAAGGAGCAACCCATCTACATGAGTAAAAACATCTTTTTAAAGTAATTACTCCCTTTAATTACTTTGGCATGATGATTTGGGCAGCTGGTCTTTCTCCTCCCATCGTTGGGATTAACAGAAATCATCATTCAAAACTTTTTGTGGAGGGTATGAGGTCCTGTTCTCACAAGAGCATGAAGGAGACCAGAAATGTTAAACATGGAGGGTTTTCTCTTCAACAAAAGGAATTTATACCTGTTTTCACCCAGAAGGCTGCAAATAGATGCTGTTAGTTACCTGATATTCTTTGCTGTAGGGCCAGGCTTTGGTCAAATCCCCCAGACTATTACATTAATCAAAGACTCCTGAACATTGTTTCTCAGTCAATAGAACCAATTATTGTGAAAGAGGTCCCAAGGACTTTGCAAAAGACTTGTACTTTGCAAAGGAATTTCAAGTTAGTCGAACCTTAAGATTTATTGTGGTAATTATCACAAGGAAATGTCGAAAATAAATGGCTATGGGTCAGACCATAGAAGTTTGAACCAACACAGTCTAATTAAGTCATGTTGAACTAAATTTTCTTTTTTTACTTTAAATTTGTCCAAGGAACTCACTCTGTAGACCACTCAAACTCAAAGAGATCCACCTGCCTCTGCTTCCCATGTACTGAGATTAAAGGCTTGTTCTACCACTGCCCAGCTAGATCCAGTAACAAAAAATTACTCTGCCAGCTGCAGCATGTACTAGTATCACTGCTGTCCATTTACAACCGTAAGACATGGACTCAGCTTTGAACACATGAAATGGTAAAGAATTTATGATACATGTTGTACATGATGTAGATAAGATAGATTATTACTCAGACATAAAAATGAAATGAAATCTTCCAACTGAAGTAAAATGTATGACACTAAGTATATCAGGTTAAGTGAAAAAAATTCAGACAAATGTCATGTGTTCTCTCATATGTGGACACTTAAAAGAAAGGTCTAACTTAAAGAAAGTATGATTGTGATTAATAGTGACTGGGAAGGTTGTTAGATGGGGGATAAAGGTGTAAATTAAGGGAAATAAAGGAGAATGAAAGAAGAGTGGCTGAATAAGATCAATGCATGTTCTATTCATGTGGAGAAATATCAGGTCAAACCCCCATTACGCATGTCATTAATGTGTGAGAAATAACGTTTTAATTGTGAAAACAACTGCTGCTGTGAGCATCTGAGGCCGCCTTTGACGCAGGCAGCTGCACAAGACGGGATCACAGAAGATGACGGTGAGGGAGAAGAGAGTGCTGAGGAAGAGCAGTCCGTGAGGCAGAGGCAGGGAGTTAGGAATCATCTCCAGCAAGCCCAAGGAGGAGTTCAGTGTGAAGGTAACGGGGAGAATGTGCTTCACCAAGAGAAGAAAGATGCAAAAGAAATCCTTAACGACCCAGCTTTCTCCTCTTACCTTCTTCATTTCTTCATAGCTCAGGAGCATAATATTGTAGTCATGCCTGTGTTCATACCAGCCTCTTATGTGATCAAACCAACGGCTTCCTACCACTGAGAGAAAGGTAAGGAGTCAGAATGCCAAGCTGTGTGTGCACGCAGTAAACAACAAACTCTACTCTTTCTTTCCCAGTTTGGAATTTTCAGAAATAAACCAGAGTGTCTACAGTGGACATCTATATCACTATTTAAAATGCTCAGTGGTTTGGGGAACAACACCTGACATTCATAGAAATCTATTATGTAATTTTACTCTACCAGTAGGAAGGAAGCAATTCAGGAACAAGGTGCCCAAGGGCCTGAGGCTGAAGATGAAGATGGCTGTAAGACACACTTTCATGATTTTCTCCACTGAGGGTGCATGTCTCTATTCTCTCCTGTTCTCTAAGATGTCTGGGCAGAAATGCTCACTGTCTGCAGTGTCACAGAATCTGAGTATCATCCTACAAATAAGGGAGAGCCTGACTCCACATGCTATGAGCTTCTTGCATTAATTTACCCACCTAAGTAGTGGAATGAACAATCCCATAGCTGCAGTATAAGTTCTTACACAGGTCCATGAGGACCCTTACCATTCACTTTGCAAGAATGGATTACTACCTTTATCACTACCTAGGAGGAATTGAAAAGATACCTGTGAACTGAAATAGTTCTTACATGATGGACCTTTGCAAACTTGACAATCCTCAAATGGTGCTGACAATGATAGAAAACCCAGTGGGTTGCAGATACAATTGTATACAAGTCAAGTCCTTTGAGTTTTGTGTTTTATTGTCTAGTATTGGCTTTCTTTCTCCTTCATCCTTTTTTTTTCCTTTGTACAAATGAAATGTAGTGGTGTACATTCTGTTACCCTGCTACATTTATTTAAATTGTGTTCTTTAAGTTTGGGAGTTTGGCTAACTGGCAGCTTTGGTGTGATTCATATAAATCTTGGAAGATGAATTGACACTTACCTTTTCCATCTAGAAATGTTTGCATATAATTTTCTATAGTATCTGCACTTTGAAGTACAGTGGTCAAATTTGAATAATGAAAAAAGGAAGTCAAAACATCTTTAGGATTCCTGTAGATATAAACAATCTGCAGAGAGAATTATGAAATTACTTCTTTCAACAAATCTTGATTATACTTATAAGTTTTTAAAAATAATTTTACAATATTAGATTATTATAATATTCATAATTATTTTTTCTAGTCTTCACTCTATAGAAAGTCAAGTTGCTAATTATTTAATTTCTGTATTACAGAGAACATTGTAATAAACATTCTTCCTACATGGAATATCATATGCATGGGCTACATTCTTATAGCCCAATTCTCAAAAGTGATATTATTGTAGTGTGCATAAATACTGAAAATTAATTTGTATATAATATATAAATATTAATAATATATTTATATATATAATGTAATATATAAAATATAGTGTGTATATTTTTAACTAAAAATTTAAAAGGAAAAGCAGGCCAAGCAGCGGTGTTACATGCCTTTAATTCCAGCACTCGAGACGCAGAGTCAACTGGATCTTTGTGAGTACAAGGCAAGCCCTGGCTACATGGTAAGTTCGAAGAAAACCAGAGTTCCAACAGAGAAACTGTTTTTCAAGGAAAAAAAAAAAAGGAAGAAAGAAAGAAAGGGAAATCAGTTTGTCACAAGGGTCAGTTGATGGGTATTGTTTGATATTACATGCATACATAAGGTAGAAGAGGAGAAACATTTCTAATGAAAAGCTAATATCATATAGATATAACTAGAATTTACACGTAAATTTCAGAGAAAAATGAGTTTCTCTTTACTGTCTTTTAAAATAATATCTTAAACATGGGCTAAGCGTATATGTAGTATAAAATTTACATACAAAAAAATAAAGATCTTTAAGTGTCTGCTCACAGTTCTAGTTCCCAGGAGGCTGAGACAGGTAGATGAGATTATGCCAGGCTTGTCTATACTGCAAGACTCTCACAAGAAAAAGAAGACAGAAATGAAGGAATGGAGAGAAGAAAAGAAAAAGACTGTATAAACAAACTCAAAGAACATGTCTCCACCCTGCTATATAGTAAGGATAGATTTCTTAAATTCAAATTTTTAAAGGAAAAATGAATTTGATAATTGAAAAATTAAGACTGTTGCTAATCAGAACATGCATGAGAAAAGCAATGTGGATGAACAAAAATGGATTCATGTCTAGAGGGGATAAAATCCAAACTGACAGAAAGAATGTAATGAAATGTCAGGCTTTTTCACAAAGTCAAAAATAATTTTGAACAATTAACTTCAAACATGATTATAATCTTTATGAGTATATATACAAAAAGTAAGATTTATTTGAGACACTTTTTTCAGCTGCCATATTGATAAGCATTTAAAAACTGGTATGTCAAGTTATGACAGAAAAAAGATAAGAACTCATTCATTGGAGATTTAAGAAAGAAATGAAATCTGCTTTCATCAGAAGTACTACATGACCTCAGTAAGTTGAGCACTCTGGTCTTGTGGCTCCGCACTTCTATTCACACAGAGGGATTCTGGGGAAGCTGGTGGAAGAGAGCCCAGGGGACACACTCAAGAATGTTCATAGCAGCTGCATAATAATAGCAAAACACTGAAATATTCTAATAACTTAGGTTACTTAGTCCATTACTTAGAGAAGGCGATTCATAGGTACAATAAGGGACTAAGCTCTATGACATACTTTGGCCTTTTTTTTCTTGAGACTTTTTGGTGCTAAATAATATGGGATGTGGGAAGAGAAGATACGAGGTGATGGTATCTTGGCAAAATCCAAATTACGATTATTGTATTCAAAGAATGGTGCTCTATCCATTGTTTCAATGTTTTCAGTGTTGTTCCGGTGGCCCTCAAAATAAATCAAGCTGAGTATGTGTTGAGTCCAGACAGTACCTGTAAATATATAAAATATGGCTTTCAATCCTGAAGTAGCTTTTAAGTATGCATACCAGCTCTTATATCAGAAGTGAGTTGGATTTGCCCATCCATCTTACAAATAATTTGGGGATTTCTTTTCCCTCAACACTCCAAGCATCTTGAATGTGCCCACTTTTCATTTTTTTCATTCCTCATTGTCTGGATTTAACACTCAAGGTGGTAAAGCTAAAATCAAGGACTCTTCATTCCATTCTCACTTAAATAGCTGTTATGCTTTCATGGAAGCGATGATCCAGATTATTCCTGTAGTGTCCGTGTATTCTATTTTTCATGTGTGGTCCTTTCTGTAATATTTCACTGTTACTGACATATAACATTTGTCGATATTAATGTATAGTTCAGTGATATAGTATGATCAGATCACATGAAAGTGAGTTCCTCTTCCCTCTCACTGCAAGAATTTCTTCTTTTTGGAGCCTTCTAGCATATTTGTTCTTGATTTTCATAAAATAATAGCAGGTTACTGAATACCACTTAATTGTTTTTTGTGGGCAACCCCAACTCATTAGGGAATTAGGAAATTACTATGTTATTTACTTGCCTTTCAGAATTGTTGAAAAACTAATGGAACTAAATATTTCCAGTTTTTACTCCCTCTCTTGCTTTGTATGCTCAAACACTTCCCTGGTATATTCTCTGTGGTAGATCATAATATACATGTTGAAAGAGGAAACCAAAGATTTCAGTGTTCTTAGAGATATTTGGTCCCTTGATCATTAGAGTCAAGTCATTTCAATTACATTTCCTTTAAAAATGAATCCAGATGGGATCATATTCCATAGTTCTGAGAGTTAGCATTATTTATTAATGGTTATTCAAGATAATTCATAGGTGACAGTGTGGATTTGACTAATCAGTCTCTATTTCCAGTGAAGCAAGATGGTTCATTTTTGTGAAGCAGCAACTGAAATTTTGAATGAACTGATAATGCCAAGACATCACAGACTCCAGAGCTCATAATAATTAATGTGTCTGGCATCCTGTGTGACACATTATATACACTCATCACCTATTTAAATCTTACTGAGACTATTCAGAAGCACCTAGTGATTATGTAGTGGCTGAGTTACTTAGTAATCATCTACAGTGAAACAGAGCAACTTCCCTACAGACTCCTTCAAGGTCTGTAACGTATCAAATACAAAGATGGAAAGAAGAGTGGTATTTGATATGAGCAAAGACATACTTTTGTAAAGTATCTTTATTTATAGAAATGATCAAATTTGGACATAAAATCTTGGTGTTATTGTACACATGTAATAAAACTAATGGGGGAAAAGCATGTGAAATCTTAACAGCAATAGTTTTAGTGCTTAGTCTGTGTCAACCACTGCAGAAGTGCAAACCAAGAACTCTAAGCTCCATCTTCTGCTAAGTAGATGTTACTTTTCCAAAAGGAATTTTGTAAAAGAACATTGTCATGGCCAAAGGACTGCATAATAAAACAAGAGTCGTTTTGACTTGTTAATCCTGATTGGCTTCACAAACATCAAGAATATCCTCTTAGAAAAACCCACTACTAAAAGAAAAATTCTGTTTTTGAAAAGTTTAAGTAAATTATAGTTGTGCTCAAAATCTTGTCAACCAAGTTAAATGTATTGGAAATTTAGTCATAGTTTAAGATAAAGCCTCTAAATACTACAGCATGTGTCTTTTGTGTAAAGGCTTTGGATTGTCTGAGACTTGTTCCACAAATAAGGCAACTCATCATCATACACCAAGTTCCTATGTTGGCTCCATATTTGATTTTTTCCCTTATTTTTCCACAATAAATTACAATATATGCATGGCAAGTGGTCTTATAACACAGAGTTTCATTGAACTTTTTTTTAAGCCCAAATTATCATAAAGTATAGGCTGTTGTGGTAGATGATCCTGGTGGTCTGGTGGGATTTAGACTCATATTGGAGACAGATCTTTGGGCAAGAAGGTGAGGGGTTATGTAGGTTAGGTTCACCATGTTGGACTTCCTGACTCCAGAGATTACAGGCTGCCTGAAGTCTGCCACTGTGACTTCTCCAGCATAGTGTGTTGTTTTCTTGAACTGTGAATTATGCATTTCTTTCCTTGAGTTGCTTTCTTGATATTTTGTTGAAGCAATGAGAAAAGTAACTCATACAGTTGAATTGACATTGGAAAGAGAGTGTTTATGAACTTATTATCAAACCAAAGCAAAGGCCAATGCCACATGGCCTTCTTGTGCCACTTACCAGATTTTGGATATGTAATTATGAAAGTATCATCATCTCTAACTTCATAATCTTCCATATTTTCCACTATGTTCATTTTAACTAAAGTTCTTTCGAAATTATAGCCTTTGAAGTTAAGTAAAAACTCATCTGTATTGTCCATAATTATTCACCTAGAAGTAAAAAGGAAACATTAATTTTCTTCACCTTCTTAGTATCTTGCAATAGTTTTACTTATTGTGTAGTCTACATGTGCCAAGCACCACTGAACTCTCTCTCACATATTAATGTTTATTACAATAAACATACTGCATATGCTAGATTATTTAAATTTACAATTTAAATAATTGTTGCATTTTAATTATCACTATATAAAATACGAGGAAACAAAGATATCAAGAAACTAGAAATGTTTTTCTATACCTCCTAAAGAAAGATAGTCATAATTCTAAACATACATATGAGGGAACTACAGCACAGAGAATACAACTACATTATTCAAGTATGTCCATCTGGTCAACTTAGAAAGACTTGACAACAATCAACTTAGGCACGAAGTCTATATTTATAACTTGAAGAGTTTTTGTGCTGGAGAAATGGCTCAGCCATCAAAGGCTAGACTTACAACCAAAAATTGTAACTTAAAAATTTCTTTGTACATTATATTTTCATTCTTTTTACTTTTGATATGAAAATAAGAAATTCCTTAAGGAATATTCTTCCGTTCTTATTTTCCTAGAGTATGAATAACCTGCTGTTTCTGGGTGACATTTCTGAGACTCAGCATCTGAGATGCCCTGCAGGTAACCATGAAGATGGCCTGTTCTATATGCCTTGAGAGACATGCATCATAGGTGGTTCAGATTAGAGTCTGTGTCTCCTGGGGCACTGTATGCCTTTCAAATGGCACCCAATGTTGGGCATTGCCATCATATCAGTCACATCAATGAGGAGAAGGAATGAAATAGAAGCTTCAAACATCACAGAGTTAATTTTTGTTTGTTTTGTTTTCTGCAAAAATGTCCAGATACTAGTGAGTTGAGGCAGTCTTGATAAGAGGCATCTACTATGGTGATGAGAACTCCACCTTATGAGGAAACCCTTCCTGCAGACAAGGTTACTATTTCTATCTCCTGCAAACCAGACTCAATCTTAAAATCTGGAAAGTGTTTCCTAAGGGTAAGCACAAAGAAGATCTCTTCTAGAACGGGTTGAGGTTGTATCTTGTGCTAGCAGCCAAACTTAGTACTGTAAAAGTCAACCAGGTAGTACTAGTTTTGAAGGCAGGAAGTGGTCATGGAGAGAAATTGAGGCTCACACTATGAGTGGACAGGAGAGGCCATTGGTGAGGGTACAGCCTCCATTGTCATTGAAGGCTCAGATTGAAAGGGTCATGCTCAGATATTGAGACTTGGCATCATGCAAAAAGATCAGAAGAGACTCTTGGTGGAGGTACAGCCTCAGTGGCAGCAAGGGACCCCAGTATTCTGAAGATTCCAGTGCCATGAGTTGACCACCAAGAATAGCAGCAACAGAGGTGGGGAACCAGCCAGAACCTATAAGACAAGCTTTGTGTACTATAGAGATCAGATCTAGAGTATGACCCAAGCACTTTGGAGGAGCTCAGAAGATCGTGAGTGAATTCCAAATAATTGGACATTAATGTTTTTCTTTTGTCCAAAGACAATTTAAAATGCTTAATAGATGTTTGGTTTCACTTTGTCCTATGCATTAGCAACCATCTTGATCCTCTTGTAAATAGTGTTGTTGGTGTAGTTTTAAACTGTATTGTAGAGATAAAGCAATTTTTTTGTCTTATACAAAAAGGGGGAAATGCTATGGAAGTTTACTTATAATTATATGTACAATAATTGTTATGTGCATAGCTGGGTGAGTGGAGGATTAGATCTTGGCCTTTTGCATTCTCCGCAAGTGTTGAATATATGTGGGGGATGTTTGATTCCTAATGATCTGCATGTGTTATCAGTAGAACATCTGAGGAGTTCTGGATTAATAAAAACAGCTGAGCTCCCATATCATGGTTCCACTGTTCAGTATCAGGCTTGTTAGAATAGTGGTTCCCTCTGCTGAGTTCTGGCAGTGTTTGCATGTATGAATATGCCTCCATGTCCTCCTTGCTGAGCCACCACGGTAGGTGTACAACTCAACAGGTCTTTGAGATTAGAGTTCCCGGCTCCTAGGGCACTGTATTCCTGTCAGTTCTGAAAGACTGAGGCACTCTCTCAGTCAGTGAAGTGTTCAGGCTGCTTTGTGCTTCTCTGTATGTTCCCTTAGTAATCAAGAAAGCATGGAAGTGTGACAGGACAATTGGTCTTAGGCATAATTCTTATGTACCTTATATGTCTTGTATCATTGTATCCTGGCAATTACAAGTGTATTGTTCCTGTCAATTACATTATATTCTGTTTCTGATAATATCTACTGAGTAACTGAGTCAGATCACTTGGAACCAATGAGAACAACCCTAAAAACTAAACTGGTAGAACTTTTGGAATTCCATTGACATTATAATATGAGGTATCATTTTATTACAAAATCTCTGGTCTAATAGCTTAGTTTGTGAAGGAGAGTTAATTCTTATGCCATTGTGATACTTCTCTGTACTTAAATTAACAAAAACAAATTATTATTTGTCTAAAAATGTCTGATTGTTTCAATAAACTTGCCACAGCCTTAGTCTTTCTGTGGCCCCTCCAACCAGCTTGTTTTAACTTCTTGACCACCCTTATCAGGTAACCTTGGCTCATTAAGTAAGCATGGATACCCACAATCCAATTTCTAATGAAAATTTTTTATTACATTAAAATCCTTGGTCTTTAGAAACATTGTTCTCTAACAACCACAAACATTTATGAAATGCTCATAATCACATTATACTTTTCAACAGAAGTCTTTTAAATAAAACATTTTTTCTATGTTTCTTTTAAATTATGAAACAGACAACCATGTTTCATATGGCATTTTCATACATACTAGTTTGGAGTGACTCTCCCGTTGTCTTCCAGTTCTTTATGACCCCTGTACCTGTACACTTCCACTGGCTCTATTTTTCTTACTTGTCATAATTGTTTTAGTTACCCCTGATAACTTTTTAAAGCATCTTTTGCCCTTTTACTGCCACTTTTTGCTTTGATGACTTACACCCTTATTCCCATATAACTACATATATATACACAAATTGGAAGCTAGGATCTTCGTACTATAGAGAAGATGTGATAATTTGCTTTGGTGACCCTGCATTACCTCACTTAATATATTTCAAGCTTCCTTCAGTTTCCTTAAAATTCCTTAATTTCATTTTCTTTATGTCTGAATAAAATTTATTATTGATTCATCAGTACGTACATATTAAGGATAATTTCATTATACATTCATCAATAGGTAAGTATTAAGGTTAAATCCATTTATTTGCTATTGTGAGTAAAGAATCAATACTAACAATAGCAGTATAGGTCTATGAAGAGAAACAATTTTTTTCTGGTCAAGATAATAAAACCTCTGACCCGAGCTGAGATCTAACATTATGCTTGGCAATACAATGACCTGGCTATGGACTCCCTAGGAAGGCAGGCTTACCTTAAGCCATCCTAAAGAAATAAGGGGAACAGGTTGTCCTTTTCCTTCCCACAATTCCAGCTCTCTAATGTATACCCTATAAGCTACAACGAAGTTCTGACTGGTCTGCCAAATTTTTCCCTTTTCTTCTTCCTCTTCCTCTTCTTTTCCTTCCTCTTTTCCCCTTCTTCTTCCTCTTCCTCCTCCTCCTCTTTGTCCTCCTCCTCATCATCATCCTTGTCCTCATCCTCTTCTTCTTCTTGTCTTTAACTTTTAGATGATGACCAGAGTTAAATATGCTTTCTCTGGCACTATGATGAGCCTTCTCACTCATTTCTAAATCTGTCTTCCAGCCATGCCCACCAAGTGGCTGATCCCCATTCTGTCTCAATTCACAGGGCATGGCTTTTTTCTCTTTCTCTTCTCTGTCTCCCTCCTTCAAGTAGCCACTGAGAGACAGCCTGATTCCCATCGAGTGTTTCTTTTAAACTCATGTAATAAAATTGTACTTGAGATTACATTCCAGTTTGTTCTTAAATTATTTTATTACTGAGACAGACTCCCAAGAGGGAGGCTTTCCCCAGTAGCATGAGTGATTCTGGTGGACTCCCCAAAATTTCTAGTAATATATGAATATGAAGCTATCTCTGATAGGATAGAGATTCTCTTCGGTATGTATGCAAAAGCATTAGAGCTGTCTCACATTGTAGTTCTAGTTTGAGGGTTTTTTTTTTAAAGAACATCCCATCCTGATTTCCATAGTAACTTCACCAGCTCACACTCCCCCTAGTGATGAATGAAGGTCCCTCTTGTCCTACATCCTCACCAGTGTTCATAGTAATCAGGCAACATAAAAGAAATAAAGCAAATGGATCATGGTGAAGGACACATAAGTGGACTGCTGAACTTCCAGAGAAAAACCCAGGTGTAGTTGGAAAGGATCCATTGATGATGTAGGATGCGGTGTGAAAACACTAGTGTTGGATGCAAGGAAACAAAAAAACAAACAAACAAAACTTCAGAAGACAGATCTGAAGGAGAGTCCAGAGACTGTTCCAGAGGGCTCATCTTCAATAAAGAGTTCCTTCCTTCTAGTGTGAGTGCTTCTGCTGGGGGCTGGAACCACAGCTCTAAGCAAAGCCTCAGATATTTTTACTGTGATTTTAATAGCATTACATTCTAACAAAACTTACAAATGAATGCATACACATATACATACACATACACACGCTGTATATGTGTTATACACAGATGAGTGGAGACAGGGACAGGGACAGAGACAGAGACAGAGAAAAAACTCACAAGGGGTAGGTACTGGTTATAACAAGGGAGGGAGAAGTGCTAGGAAACACTAACAGAGGCTGACAAAAGGCCATTTTAGTGAGAATCTTCCTGAGTTGGAGGCTAGGCAATTCTAGAGGCAAAGATCCCTTCCTGCATGTTTCCTCCTGGGTAGTCAGAGGAAGGGCCATGGGACGGTATACTATCACTTGACCTACAGAATATTTCTAACTAAAGGGAAAGCACTTTGATTCAGAATGTATTCATGTTCTGTGACGTAGAAATCTGGTGTGAGCAATAGCTTGTGGAGGACTGACACAGAGAGCCAGTCCTGGAAGCTGTGCCCATGCAAGAGACCTGTAGGGAACAGAGGGCTGTAAGGGCCAGTTTATGTTTAGACAACATGGCTCCAATGTGAATAAAACATGGGTCAAGATGGACTGTGCTGAGAATCCAGATATTTAAGAGTGAGCACAAAATTGATGATATTTTTTCATATTTTGATGATATATTTGATGATAAAATGTTACTTTCCTGTGATTCTGCATAAATATGTTCTTAGGGGAAGAGCCCTGAGTTTTCATGTTCTCCCTGCAATTTGACAGTCTATGTGTGTGTCTGTCACCCAGTGTGTATAGCTCCAAATGGCCTGAGTGCCAGTGAATAAAATATGTCTGATTTGTCCATGGCTTTTCTACTTCCTGGCTTCCCGTGACCTTCCTCCTTTCCTGGCCCAGAAGCTTGGACTTTACAGGACCGTGTACAGATAAGATCTCCTAATATACAGTTTCAATTTAGTAGATCAGCTTTGTCCTTCCTTGTTCTCTTTCTCTCTTTATCATTGTTTTGCTTTTGCTTTGCAAGGACTTTCCACAGAACACAGCTTTCCACAGAACACATGAAGATCTCCGGCTTCAGCATCCTGAGTGCTAGGATCATTTTAGTTCTCTGTTTGAATTTGCTTCTTTCTTTCTTTTTCTTTGTACTTTTAGCAGATACTGACTTACCACCTCTCTTCTTTTTACTGTACCTTATTTCTCTTAACTTTTCTTTCTTTCATTTTCCTTTCTTAATCAAATATGAATTACTAGTCTTAGTTGCTTTTCTCTGTTCCATTCCTCCTTTTTTAGTAATTGATCTTATAATTCCTATACCAACCTTCTTCCTTTATTAACTCTTATCATTTGAGTTGAGAGGGTTACTCATTTTTAATGAGCTATTACTGTATTATCATTGTGGATCTATCCATGCAATTTTCTGTAGTATTCTGATCTTGAAGTAGAGATAAAGCTGAAGCCTGATGCCTTGAAGTTACATGGAAGTTTTTAACTGCTGAAGTATGCCTGCATTCCAGTGGAGCAAAAGGACACCTCAGCCTTACTAAACCTTGTACAACTTAACATTGCAAATACCATCCCTGAAATAATATCAGTGACTAAAAATTATAAGTAATTCCAAAACCAGATGTTCTGCCACAGCCTCATGAGGACCTAGGGCTGTATCATGCTGAAAGCTACTAACCCACACTGCCATGGATCTAAGGAGAGAGTTTTGTGAAAGATTTCATACATGGGAATGAGGCCAGGTCACTGTTTCTCATCCTGTATAAAATTCAATTCATAAAGAGACAAAAACCTTATGTAAGACCAGAAACTAGGGGCTTTTCTAGGGGAAAAGACAAAAAACAATTCGTGATGAAAGTAATGACTTTGTAAAAAGAACTCTTATAGCTCAGAAAATAATACTAAGAGTGAACAAATGGAAGTTAGAAAGCCTCTACACACCAAGGGAAGCAATTAATTCAGTGAATGTTATCTATACAGGAAGTTATATCTAGATTTTTCTAAAGAACAAAGCAATATCAACAAGAAAAGTCCAATCTAGAAGTAGACTAATAAACCTATTATCTATTCATATTTTCTATCATTTCTGGACCCTAGATTTTCTAATACATAAAATCATATGTACATGAGAGGCTGGGAGAGGAAAGGAGATTGGAAGTACAGTTAGGGAAAAGGGAGAGAGAGAGGGGAAGGCATGGAGGTCGACAAGTCCAAAGGGCATGATATGTTAATGCTTTAACAGCGTTAATGTATCCTGCCCTTTAAACACGTTTCTATTAAACTTGATACAATGAATGTATGTCCATTAAAACAATAATGATCTAACCAAACAGTTAAAAGGACAGTTGATAACAGCCAGCTGTGTATGAACTAACATCTCAGTTATGTGAAGTATGTATTGTCATAAAGCATATGGAAAAGTGCAGACTAATAAGAAATGCAATGAATATAAAAGATTAGCCTAAAATATAAACATATCATATGATATCCTAAAATTGATAAAATTTTCCTATTAGGAATTACTTGTCAAATTTCAATTAACATAAGCTCAGAAATTGAAAAGTTTTAAACATTAGTTGCATTCTTGGCTTAATTTTTAGCTTTTATTCTGAAATTAACCTAAAGGAAGTGATAAATATAAATAAAATAATTCAACAAATTCACCTTCATTCAGAGACAGAGAGAGACAAAGAGAGAGAAAGAGAGAGAGAGAATGAACCTAAAGACAGATTACATCTTTTCAAAATTCAATCTGTGTAGGATCTATCAGAGAAATCTCTACTTAATGCTTAAATACATTAAGAGGATGTCAAAGGTTCTAATAACATTAGAACTGTATATTTCAATTGTTTATTCCAAAAGGATTTCTGTGTATACTAAGAAATTAAGTGTGTCAAATTCTAAAAATATAGTTCTGTTCAAACTGCATGCCCTCAAATAGCATTTATTTTCCCTTAAACTGTCTAAGTCACTTGATCAATACAGGTCAGAGTTTAGATGTCTTCAAAGAAGGAATAGAAAATACTTTACCTTATAGTTTCCTGTGTGAAGCCCTTGGAAATTGTAACTTGAGTACAACTAGAAAGTATAATTTGGGTCTAAGTCTCTAGTGGTTATCTTTCTGCAAGCTAAAGTCCAGGCAGCCTGGCTAATGAGTAACAGAATATCTGAGCTCTGTATCACATGACAATAGTTTTATTGGTAAGTGAAGCCAAATTTTGACACTGACACCATAAGTTTCCCACCAAGTTACCCCCAACTTTCTAAATTATTTTTGAGATTTTCAAACAGAGGAGTTTCTGAGCAGAGAGTCAGGATGCTTCTAAAAATGTACTGAGAGAAACTTTCATTATCCATTTTTATTATGTTTGGTCACTCAAGTAGTCCGTCTTTTTTGATCTTAAGAGAAAGTCTTAAGAGCTGTGTCTCTTCAGTAAGGGAGAAAGATGGGAGAGAGAAAGATTCATACACAACATTGCCATGGGTATTGTAAGGTAGTCTGTATCTTGCTATTATCATTTGTTCCTAAGAAAGGAGAAAAACAGAAAGAATAAGAGAAAAGATTGGATATGTCTTACAGAGGAGAAAATGAGCTGGAAAGGTGCTGAACTTTTACCTTTTGACTATGCACGGTTGCAGATCAGCTGAGACAATGAAACCGAGCCTGCTGCAGTGGTAAAGATGGCAGGGACTGAAGGGTTGCTGAGGTACAAATAGTCCTGTGGCATTTGTTTTGGGGGTTGAGTGCATTGGGGAAGGCTCTAGTAGTTCAACCTTAATAAGTTGGGTAAACGTTGAGTTTCACAAAAAAAACCTATCATACTATTACAGGAACTCCGAAGGTTTATTTATGGAAGTACAAAGAACATCAGGAAAACAAAGTTCATATTTACTCAGTTTCTGAATTTATTAAGCAAACGGTAAGATTTATTTAAAACTACAGGTCCAGTGAGATTTGGTAACCTTCCTAGATATAAAGAAATCCTGTTCAAGCCTGTCTAGGGGTGGGAGTTGGTTCCATTCCTCAAGGTTTTATCCCCAGTATCCCATGTCCATGTCATGCTGGTCATTCAGACTGTTTCTTCCATTACAAAACCGGCTTGTAGAAATAGAAGGCTCAGGGGTTTTATAACCTCGCTGCATAAATGAATTCATTTTCAAATGCTCAAGTTGTCCTTTGCTAGCCATGATCTTCCAATTCTGTTTGTTTTCTGATTGGTAGATATAACCAACTCTTTGTTTTCTGCAATACTAGGCTTTTGCTCCAACCTGTTCTGCTGTCTTCTCCGATATATTAGTCTGTTCTTCAGTATTCTATTTCCCACATGGGCTGTTCCCAGATAGTGAGTCTCAGGTTCCCAAGGAACACAGAATTTGACCCCAGGAGACATTGTAAAGCTGTTCAAAGTACAAACCTTCCCTGATAACAGAACAGGGCATTATCTGATGACAATTTAAGTTTCTAAATATCAAGTCTGTCTTTGTGTGCACAATGTTGCAATGTTTGCAAAATAACCCATTTTGTTAGGGCAGCATATAGTACAAAATGTAGAAATCAGTATAGCAGACTATTTCCTCAAAGGAATAGCCCAGCCAAGCA
Organism: Cricetomys ansorgei; assembly: GCA_026225945.1. NCBI lineage: Eukaryota > Metazoa > Chordata > Mammalia > Rodentia > Nesomyidae > Cricetomys > Cricetomys ansorgei. The sequence continues at coordinate 6,999,316 of JAMJFZ010001042.1, read as the reverse complement.
TTTCTGACTACGTAACACAAATTGTCACCAAACTGAATGCTTTCAGGGTTCCATTAGAGATATTTGGATCATATAGGTATGGAAGAAAATATAAAGATCACATCCATGGGGGCAATTGGAATGAAATACAAACAACTGCTCATATAATAATGGTGAAAATATGAACAAAATTAGTTTCCACTCAAATGACTTTTTTTGAAGAAATTATGTAAAGATGAAAAAAAATATCCTACTGAGTGTGCTGGTGTTTGCTTTTAATTCCAACACTAAAGAGGCAGAGGCTGGTAGATCTTTATCAGTTCCAGATCAGCCTTGTCTACATAACAAGTTCTAGGCCAGCTAAAGCTACATAGTGAGAACTTGTCTCAAAACAAACAATAAAAATATTATATCCAATCCAATAAAAATGCATCTATGTATGATTATGATTCATTGCCTGTATTTTCTTTAAATTAGTAAGAAAAAAATAAGTAACTCTATGAAGCAAAAGACTAAAATCATGAATATGTAAAAATGAAAGTGATACCTGAATAGGGTATTAAGATTTATACTAAACTTTCTGTTTTGGCCATACTCATTGAAATACAACTTTAAATATTTCACAGAAATTAATTTACATCTACTGATGTTTTAATCTATGGTATTCAATTTGGTTGGCTTAGAAAGATCTATCACAGGAGGATTAAAGTTTAGTATGTGGTGACTTCTATAATTCTTGTGGGTATTTGATTAAACTTTGTATATTTCATTTGTCTGGAATATTAGTTTCATTAATGATAGATATGTTAGATAATGTATTTCCACCTACACTGACTATACAACAAGTTAATGTGTAACGGCCCTGTGATTTGAAGTGATGTAATTACCCATATGTACAAGAGGCCCCAACTGGCTCAACTGCAAAGCAAAGTATGAAGTGAATTAAATGTTTGGGACCAGAAGGGCAAAAGGGAAGTTAAGGCCTCATGTGGCTGACATAGCTATATATTCATGGGGAAGCGATTTAGAACAATAATGGGGAACTCAGATTAATATCCCTTCAATTCCAGACACGGTATACAAAGTAAGGTCACAAAGGTAAGATGCTCTTCAAAATGGGGATACACAGGCTGTACAGGTTGTTCAAAATCCAGACACAATAGATACTGAGTTTCCAAATTTAAAATGGGGACCACTTCCCTACCCTTAAAATGATTAACTAAGAAGCCTCTGTGGCTAGAGCAGTGTCCCTTAACAAATGAATGTTTTCATGGACTTGAACAACTAATATAGGAACAGATAAAGGCTCAGCATATAGAAGAATCTACCAGCCCATGGAACTCACTTGTATTTGTTAAAAGAAAAAATCTTGAAATGGAGAATGTTAACTGATTTGAGGGCTACAAACAAGGTGATTCAGCCTGTGGGTCCACTACAGCCTAGAATTCCTTTACCCTCATTATTACCTAAAGCGTGACATGTGATAGTGATTGATTTAAAAGACTGTATTTTCACTCTCCTTTTGCAAGTACAGGATAAGATTTGCTTTTACAGTGCCTACCTATAACAATTCTCAACCTGTCAAAAGATATCAGCGAAAATCCTTCCCCAGGGAATGTTAAATAGTCCAATGCCATGTCAATATTTTGGGCAACAACCATTAGAATTAATTCTAAAACAATTTCCCCAATTTGTTATCTACCATTGTATGAATGGTATTTTGTTAGCTGGTTCTGACCAAGAAACTTTGGAAAAATTGTTGCAAATTGTTCCTGAAAAAATACAGAGGAGATTCTATTAAATATCTAGGTTATAATATAAGTCAGCAAAAAATTCAACCACAAAAGGCACAGATCAGAAGAGATCAGTTGTGAGTTCTTAATGATTTCCAAAAACTATTGGTAGATATCAATTGTGTAAGACCCACAATTGGATTAATTATGCAAGAGCTGAGCAATTTGTTTCAAATGTTACAAGGACACTCCAACCTAGATGCTCCAAGACAGTTAACTGCTGCAGTAGAACAAGTGCTAATTCTGGTCGAGAAGAGATTACAAGATGCATATATGGACCACATAGATCCCTATCTGAATTATATTTTGGTCATTCATTCATTCAAAACATTCCCCTATTGGAATTCTTATGCAGAGAGAGGACAATATCTTAGAATGGATAGTTATGTCACATAAGCAGAGTAAAATATTAAAGGCCTATATAGAAAGAGTTGCTGATTTAATTAAAAGGGAAGAGTAAAACTTTGTCATCTGTCAAAAACAGATCCAGCAGAAATAGTGGTGCTTTTACATGAATGCTGAGATTATGTCATTATGAGCAATTAATGAAGGTTGGCAAAGAGCTTGTAGCAATTACTTGGTAGGTTTTAATAACAAATATAGTAAAAGTAAGAAAATTCAGCTCATGAGAAGGACTGATAGGATACTCTCTCAAATAATGAAAGAAAAATCTATTTCTGTAGTACCTACATTTTATCCTTATGCCAGCAAATTAGGAATGGCAGGCTACAAGTCAGAAAAATAAGTAAAGTCAATCAAAGTCCATATGATTCAGTTGAGAAATCAGAGTTGTATGCTACTGTTTTGGTACTGCTAGGTGCTCCTAAATCTTTCAATATCTTCACTGATTCTCAACAGTTTAGAAACTGTTGAATTTATTACTGAGAATTCAGAAGGAACATCATTATTTATGCAGCTGCAACAAGCAATTCAAGACAGGAGTTGTCCACTATATATAATGCATATTAGATCTCATACAGGGTTGCCAGGCAGATTGGCACAATGGAATGATGAGATCAATCAGTTATTAATAGAAAGATCACTGAAGCATCAGAATTTTATGAAAAGCACCATGGAAGCAGCACAAGTTTTAAAAGGAACTTCTCCACTCCTTGGCTAGAAGCAAAGGAAATTATAAAGAATTGTCCAATATGTTCCTTATATAATCAAGTCCATTGCCTGCCAGAAGAAACCCTAAGGGTATTAAAAAGGGAACGATCTAGCAAATGGATTTGTTCCATGTTGCAGAATTTGGGAAACTAAAGTTTGTACACAATACTATTGATACTTATTCAGGATTTCAATTGGCTTCTGCTTTTAGATCTTAAAAATATGATTCTGTAATTACACATTTCCTGGAAGTAAGGGCTATTATGGGAATACCATTACAGATTAATACGATAATACTGCTGCATATGTCTTAGTAAAATTTAAAAAATTTGTATATTAAAGCATATTATTGGTATACCACATACAGGACAAGCAGTCATAGAAAGAGCTAATCAGACATTAAAGAAAATACTTGCAAGACAAAATGAAATACAAAGACATCCCCAGTGAAAGACTATATAGTATACTACTAACTTTAAATTTTCTGAATGTTAATGAGACAGGAACAACAGCTGCTGAAAGGTATTGGACTATAGAAAAGTCTACTGAGTTGAGGGCTGACATATCAGAATGTCTGATGCATTAACTGTTAAAGTCTCAGGCATCTGCAGATTGTGACCAAGCTGCTTCTGAAAATATTCTGTAAACATCAGTCAACAAAAGGAGCAGATTTTCTTCCTTCCTTTTTAGTTTTTTCCAACATAATATATTATCAATACTTGAGTTTCATATAATGTATCTCGATCATACCTTCTCCCTGGTCCACCTCCCACCAACTGTGCCCTCAAAGAAAGGAAAAATAACTAAGTCAGTCCTATGTCCTGGGAGCATGGATCATGGATATGACTCTGGTTTTTATGGTGATAAATGGATAATGGACCGCCTCCTGGCTTGTATTAGACTGAGATTAAGCACCACAAAGTTGAACCCTATGTTAGGCTTCACTGTTCAAACACACCGGGACATGGACATCCTACAAATATCCAGCCAACCTGCAGGACCACAAGTATAACGACATTTTCTTAATTGAGGTACCCTCCTCACAAATGACTTTAGCTTGTGTCAAACTGACATAAAACCACCGAGAGCAACATATTCATAAAAAGTCACTATTTGTTTCAAAAGATTATTGTCTTGAATTTCACTGAACTCATTGCCCACTAGGCTGGTTTTTACCTAGGTTCCTTCAGAAAACTGTGTAAATCTGACCTAGGAAGTACCAAAGACTTCACAGTTCAAGGTGCCCAGGAGGCAGTAGAGTTGATCATGAAGGCAGTCAGCAAAATGGACCTTGAGAAAACACACTTGGAAGTGTCTTGTTTCTGTTTTCACTCACTGAAGCTCATCAATGTCTAGAGGCTTCGGACTAGTAATACATGGCATGACCTGACTCCCCTCTTCTCCTTCTGGGTGCCTGGCCAGTACCTGGGAGGGGAACAGGGGGGATGATTAAGAATATCAGAACGTATGACACACTTCACCCCCGGTGTCTCATATAATTAATGTCAACTGAAAATAACAAGTTCAGGTATTACTGCCATGTCATCTTTTGTTAACATGAAAACATGCATTTTAAGCAAGTAAAATAATCCTAACGAACTATGTGTTTTCTGCAGTGAATAATGTGTAGTTGTATCCATTTAACTCACATGGTATTGCAAATTTCTTGGTTGCTTCTCCACTTAGACATGATTTTAAATGGGAACAGTCATGAAATAATGTCTCAGTATGAGAACTATGATGAATTTTAAAATGCAATAGAGAAGATATTTCTATTAAATGTCTCCAGCTATTATTAAACTAATTTAAATCTAAGACAGAAGAAAAGGTTAGAAATTTGTGCATTGGGAGTACACAAATATGAACCTATTCTAGTTCTTCAATATTTTGTTATGTGTATCTTGAGTTGCTTCTGTGTTGTTTGAGTTACATCGTAGGTACAGACTTTTTTCTCAGTTTTGTGTGTGAATGCTGATATTGACTGCTTACTGGGGGCAGATCTGTTCTTTAACTAACAAGCTGTGTATTCAGTCATGTGATTAATTGGTCAAAGGGGAAAAATATAATGTGAAGATTGGTGGAAAAACCATTTCATTGATGCTTTTTGTGAAGGTCGTCCTTCAAGCTACAGTTTAGTGTAGTCTTGATATCAAACTTGTCCTCTTTGGGTGGGAAACTAAAATGTTTAGCACCCTGGAATAACTTCAGGATCCACTGGTGACCATGCTTACGTCCTTCCAAAGGCCAGGGCTTAGCTTTGTTTCCTTACAATGTTTTTTTTTCCTTCCCTTTAATTACAGTGGTTTCATAATAAACTGTTGTGGAGTAGCAATTATTTCTTCCATTTGGAAAAGTATGGATTAAATATCATTGAATCATTTTAACCCGGCTTGGTCTGGTTATTCCTTCATGTCCATAGACCAACTGGCTCAAGATAATTAAATTATTTATACTATTCCCTCCTTCCCTCCATTATTGAACCTATTATGTAAAAGAACATAATTTTATAACTTCTACAGAAAATAAACCAGAAATAGATCCTAGGTTTTCATTTGTTCATAATTTTGTGAAATGTAAAGTTCTACTGAGAGGATTCCAGCTCAGGAATAATTATAATGAAGAGCATAAATGCTTTTGCACATCTGTCATTCTGTCAGAATTATTTAGGTTTAAGCAACTTAACAATAATGTTTACTTGTTCTACACACTCTATATAATATGCTATTCAAGTAGAAATCTATTCATAACTTTTCAGATGGAAATGGAAATATGAATGCTTACTTCTTTTAAAAAGTCTCACTGCTCCCCAGGCTAATGTGGTGATTCACTTCTGTACACACCCTCCGTTCTCATTTTTGTCCTTCAGTGACTTTTCTGAAATGCTTCTCAAGTCAACATTTTCCACATTTTACCTTTACTGAGTGCTACTCACTCACTGAGAAGTACTCTCAACTATCTGGCAATTCACAAAATGTCCCCAAGCCCTACTTGTCTTCTAGGAATGACTTCCCTCTTTCACCTGTCAGTTTAGTCTATTTCTCCACCCTGGGTTAAACATCATAAAGTCCCATTTCATAGAGATCATTTGATCTCAATGATGGAGTAATGAAATGAGCGATATTAATTTAACATAGAAGTAGACAATAGCACTGTATTGCAGTATGTATAATATAAAGACACACGAAAGAACAAGTTTATAACTGGGTGAAATACTTGAAATAAAGTAGAAGAGTTTTTGTTTCAGAGAAGGAAGTCTCGAACAAAGACTTGTTGAAGGATTGTCAGAATTTCAGGATCTAATCCAAGGCAAGGTAGCTCTAAAAAGAGGTAACGAGAAAGCTATTTTAAGATCGTAAAGGATGAACTGTAATTTCTTGTAATTATGGCAAAGACATACCAAGAATTGCTAACTAATGTAATAATATTTAATCATATCATATTTAATTACCATATAAAATACGGTAATTTTAAGTAACTTTCAAGTGGCATAAACTTGATTTGTGTTTTTTCCTAGATAAATTGCTCTTATCAATACATAAAAGTGTGAGATCTGTGGAGTTCCAAATTCTCTATCTAAAGGAAATATGTGAGAGCAGAGGGCGTTGCCTAGTGAAAATGTTCCAACTGAGAGAATGCAAGACGCCAAGAACACCCAGCAGAAGACTGTCCCCAGGAGTCTCTGAGGAACACGGGAAATGAGCTAGATCAAGCAAGAAAACTCCTCAAAATTCAAAAAGATCTCAACAATGGATTTCAGTGTGGGTGAAGAAGATGAAATCCCAGAGAAATAACTCAAAGGGATTGTAAGAATTCCCAGTGGAGTCAGAGGCTCTGAATAAGCCCTTGAACGAATTTTAAAAAGCACACAAAAGGCCGGATGAAATAAGCAAGACGACAGAAGACAGGATCTGTAATTCAAGAGAAGAAAAACTGAGAAAGAGCAGATACTCTGGGAAATGAGAAGTTCGGTAAGTTAATCAGGAAAACAACCCATTACAACGGCCTCAGAAAGACAGAAGAACAACCCTAAGCAGGAAGGTGGGAGATCTTTACCAAGGGAATGGAAAGCGGCATGTGAAGACACTGGAGAAGACGCGAGAGGACGGAAGCACTCCTGGGGTGAACAGGGTTAATTTCATGAGAGATTCCAGTACATGGCAGATTCCATGCAAGCTCCATCACATTTCAAAATGCTCTTGTTCCTTGTGCTTCTTAAAGGGAAGAATTCAAACCGGGGACATGTACAGCGAGCCAGTTGTCGAGGTTTATTTTATCAGCAGTGAAGCGAGCAAAGGAGAACGTAAGTACATCTGTAGACATGGATGTGAGCGCTGATTTATTAATTACTCCAGTGGGCTCATAAAGAGGACAGTTTACTATGTACTGACTCAGTCTCTGGACCTACAGGCTTTGGACTTCTGTACAATCACATTTCGACAGTCTTATTGATTTTGAAGCCAATTAGTTAAAGTTTAATTAGAACAGTTCAAGATTTTGTAATGTTTATTTAATCCTAAATTAATTGAAGATAAAGAAAATGTGACGATAACTAAAATAGAATACTCTCCTAAGTCATCTACAGGTTACGTTATATATTTATAATTTCTGTTATACCTTTTTTTTTGTTTTGAAAGATACCAAAGCTAGTAGCTCCCTTTGAAATCAATATCATGTCAAGCATTCTAAGCATAATTTAATCATTTTTTCATGGATCATGCTTTATAATTAATAGTTAAGTGAGAGTAATAGTTAAGTTTAATGTTATGGTCTCTGGTTAGTACACTTTCACGTGATTAATTCACATGATAATTTAAAATTCTACTCCTCATGTATGTCCCAGGTGAACTTTAAGGGAATGTCTTTCATGTTCTCATGGAATATCTTGTCAAATTTTTCATTCTGTTCCACAGTAAAATGATGTTTCCAGTCTCCAACGGTACCTGTTGGGAGAAGCACAGGTCAGTACCTAAGTAATTAGAGTCATCATGGCAAAGTCCACCCAACCCACTCTACTGTTTACAACTGGCAGAACACATCCCTGAGTTCCCAGCAGGGTTCAGGTGGATACCTCACTGTTCATTACAGAAGAATGATTTTTAAAGGAAACTTCAGATTGGTAGGTAAGTGAGAAGATATCATCAGCTACTACCACCCAATCATCATCAATTTTTAAAAAGAAAGAGAAATCCTTTAAAAGTTTAAAATGTATTAGAATCTTAGAGTTATATTTTGCTATTTTAGTATGCATTAATCATTATACTAAGACAACACTTATACTTCAAACGTATTATACTTCAAACGTAACTAGTGAGGTGTGCTTTTTTTTTTCATTTTTAAACCCAAAAAATGGGGCCCAAAGGTTATTAGCAAGTGAAGTCAAAGTGACCTAGGGTATGGGAATAGCCAATCTTACAAATTTACTGTATAAGAATTTGAAAGGACCACTAAACCAGTTAAAATGAAAATAGCCACATGAGATCTTGAAGTGTCAGAAATGATGATATTAAATTGTTATTTGAAGTTGGAGTAAATGACAAGCTACCATGGGTAAGATTTGGTTTTATTGACCAATGAGATGTGGGACTTGATGCTAAGTGGCCGAGGAGGCAAGAAGAGTTTTTGAAAATACAAAAATCAAGAGATATTAAAATATAACCTAACGCTCATAATAATGATAAGTACTTCAAGAAGAAAATGTTCATTTTTAATAATCTCCTGGTATATAATAATAAAGTTTATTGCCTTTTTCTATAATTGAATTCATATAAAATAAAGTTATTAAGATATCACTCTAATTTTTATGATGGAAAAAAATCCCAAAACTGAGGAACCAGAACTTTAAACTTTGTCTTCAACATAGTCACACAGTAAATTTACTTACAGAGTATCCCAGAAAAAAATTAGTGAGTAAAATTGTGTCTAGGCAGTGCATGGTGTTTCATGTCTGTAGTCCCAGCACTGAGGGAGTGGTGTGCTAAGAGACAGGAGAATTACGAATTCAAGCCAGCCTTAGTTGCCTGGGATACATTGTGAAATGCTGACCAAAACAAAGAGAGAGAGAGAGAGAGAGAGAGAGAGAGAGTAAGGGGGGGGAGAGAGGCATCAAAGCAAAACAACACAACACCACCAAAAATGAAATATAATCCTCCAACATATTTTTGCCAAGACAAGACTGCTGACAAACTTTAAAAGGCTGAGTTGTGTGGTATAAAAGGAAGGCTATGCATATTTATTTAATAAGTCAAATTGCAAAATTTTGTGCTAAAACACTACTAGAAACCCTTCGGGTGCTCTGTCAATTAAAATGTTTGATTTTCTCAAATGTCATTTTCACCTGCACAAATATACTAGAAACAAGATTATTTTTCCTAGGTACAGGACTCCAGCGAACACTCAACATTTTTGCTACAACAGACCACTAAGTATCACCTTTGCGAAGGAAGCAGCCCTCATTATTTCTTGTCCCAAATTCATTTTTTAAAATACTCTCGTAATTTGCTCGTGGGTCAGATTTCATGTTCTGAAACATAGCCTGTCTCACAACAGCGTTCACATCTTCATCACTCAGTTCTTTCCCCAGAAAACTGCAGAGTTTAAGCACTGAGCCTCTGAGGTCCTGAAAAAGTCATGGGTTGAGAAATTACTGACCTTGTGATGGAGGTATGAGTTACAGCCAAACATGTAACATGAACAGGTAGGATTTACTTTTGGAATGCTAAGATAGTCCAACACATGAAAACATCACAGGATCAGGGTGAAGAAAAACTGAAATTATTATTTACTGTCATTGATACAGTAAAAGCCTTTAATAAACAGAACAATGCTGAGACCCTGCAGCCTAAGCTAGCCTGGAACTCAGTATGTAGTCTGCTCTCAAAATTAGGACTGTCTCCCTGTCTTAGTGTCTCTTGTGTTGGGATGACAGCTAGGAGCTACCACATCTATCTCAACTCCCTTTTATGAAATAAAAACATCAACAAACCAGCAGAAGAAGGAAATTACGTCAATCCAAAACACTGTGTATTAAACATTTGTGGCTAAACTCAACCTCAGTTGAGAAGAATATGATCATTTTTATCTGAGTTCCGGAGTAAGCCTGACTTTACTATTTCCATTTAACATATTACTGGAAAATAATAGGCAAAGCATGTATTTAGTCAACAGAAAGAAACACAGCATTTACATTAGAAATGAAGTAAATTTATCTCTGTAAAGCAGACTGTATGTTCTCACACGTAAAAAGAAAATGTAGCAAAAGCACAAAAAATCTGTTAGAACAGTGAGATTTCACATTGTTTTAAGATATAAAATCAAAATCAATGTACAAATATTAGTTGAAATTCTAAATACCAGTAATGAGTAGTCCTACAGCAAAATAAGAAAATATACATAATCTTTGAAATGGTAGGACAATATCTAGGAAAAACTTTAAAAAGGTGGGAGACAAGTCTATTGAATAAAAAAGAACATTTTTGGATGAAAAAGAAAACAGAAACAAACAGAAGAGTATCCTACATGCATGAATTGGAGGACAGTTACTTTAAATATACTATACAAACTGACCCACAATTTAATTCAGTCCACATTAAAATTTCAATAACTTTTCATTTTTTCAAGAAAAAGTAAAGAAAATCTTTCTAAAATTCATGTGAAGTCTCAGAGACCACACAAGCCAGTCTTAAAATAGAAGATTAAATTTGGAAGAGCCACACTTTCAGATTTTGAAAATATTTCATTATATTTTACTTACTAATTTGTTTATTTATGTATTTGTCACACACACACTCAGAGATTACTACTTGTAGGAGATGGATCTTTCCTTCAACAATGTGTGTCTCAAGAAGCGGATTTAGACCATCAGGATTGGCAGCAACCCCCTTACCTGCTGAGACATCTCTACCCTGAAAAATTACTTCAATTTCATAGTAATTCTAACAGCATGGTAATAACATGAAAACAGCAATGTGAGCCAATGGAACCAAATAGGATTCCCAGGAATCATCATTCACTTATGATGGTCAAATGATGTGACTGCCAAGAACATTAAATTGGAATGGTCATTCATTTCAAGAGGTAGTCTTTGTTAAATTGGATGTCCACATGCAAAACATAAAAGATGAATTCTCCATTTACAATGTATATCACACAGCTGAAAACTGGTCAAACATTAAAGTAAGAGCTTAAAATATAATGCTTTTAGAGAGAGTGAGAGAGAGAGAGTTAGGGGAATGATTTACAGCATGGGACTTTACAGTGGTATCTTGGATATGCCTCTACAAGAACAGAGGTATATCACAGGACTTCACAGTGGTGTCTGGGAGTTGTCTCTACAAGTATAGGCAGACAAAGATAAATGCAGTAAATTGATTACACCAAACTTTAGAACTCCTATATATAAGGGAACATAACTAACAAAGTGAAAACTCCACCTATAGAATGGGAACAATATTTCTAAGTCATTTATCTGATAAGAGAATATCTCCAGAAATCACCAACAGAATCAACCCAATTACAATTTTAAATACATCATCCTCAAGGGGGTTTTAGAAACATCCAGTAGCCACAGGAGAAACTGCTGAATATCACTAGTCATTTGAGAAATGGAAACCGACAAGAAGGCATGCCACTTGTAACCTATTCTGATGGCGATTTCTCAACAAATGACTGAAAAGATTAGGTGAAGAAGCGTTATACAGTCTGCTGGTAGAATCGTAAGATGGGGTATTTGTAAAGGAAAATGTATGTGCTCCTTTACAAACTAAAAGTAGAATCACTATATGACACAACAAGTATACTTCCGGCTTCCACTTCTGGTTTTAAAAGGATTGGACTCAAATATTTGAAAGATTTGCACATCCATCTTTACAGAATCAGCATGCACAACAGCTAAAATGTGGAAACAAGGCAAATGTATATAGATTATAGAACTTACGCCATGGGGTACTACGCACACATGGAGAGGGGAATTCTGATGTGATGCAATATAGATAAACCTTATGACACTGAGGACATCATAGTAAGTGAAATAAGTCAATAAAAATAAAGCTGCACGAGTCCACTCATATGCAGCACTAAATGAGGAAATAAGCAGAGGAAGTAAGTGGGGTGATGACTTTCAGGGGCTGAGAGAAGGGAAAGGAGTAGTTATGGTTTAATGACCTTAGGGTTCCAGTTTGGCAAGCAGGAAGAATTTCAGGAGGCAGAGTGACAATGGTAGCATTAAAAGTCATAATAGTGAAATGGCACATTTTATCTTACACAATTAAGAGCACAATTGAGGTAATAACATGACTAGGAATATAGTGGACATTTGTGATAGACTACTTTTACCTAGAGAAGTAACAACATTCTTCATGAGGAAGAAATACTACTAACTCCAATTCAACAACAAAAAATAGAAAATGTCATGGATTTCTTTTCTAAATGTAAACATAAATACTGAAATCACTTGAAATCCCTTCCATATTTAATGAAAACTGACCCTCAGAGGACTCTGCATATGAGATACAAGAGACAGAGCTGGGTTTGCATATGGGGCCAGATGATTGGGGCCCAGCTAAACTGGCTAAGGATGTGAGTCCTCATCTTCGTGAGTGATCACTTGGTGAAGGAATATAGTGTGGTGTGCTGAACAAGATGACAGGATTCTAGTGCTCAGTGACCTATACAAACGACTCTGAGGTACAGTGTCTGAGAAAAAATCAAGACCTGAAAGAATATGGAAAATAAACAATGTACCTATAAAAAGTTAATAGTACTTTGGATGCTACCAATAATGGAGTTATTTAACTTATTATTTTCAAGGAAGTAAAAGACATCTTTAAATTATTCTCCCAACCCCAATATTATAAATAAGAACAAATTAAAAATAGATTACCCTTGATTACTAAAAAGTAAATCTCGGTGAATAATTTATTAGAAACTTCAACTCAGATGAACCCAGTAACACTGCACTCAGATGCAGTAGCAGAAGGAAACATCAGCATGGCACAGAATGGAAAGGCAAAGAAGACATTTACTCCTTACAGAGAACCTTGCATGAGGTGGCACGTGCTTTTAATCTCAGCAGTTCGGAGGCAGAGGCGGGTGCATCTCTAGTTCAAGGACAGCCTGGACTAAATAAATGCATGCTAGGCCAGCCAGAACAACATGCTTAAATGTTGTCTCTAAAAGAAACAATCAACAGGACAAAAGCCAAACAGAATTTTATCAGTAATACAGACTCCTGTGACTCTAAAGTGTGCAGCATAGTTCTTCAGCAACAATGCCTTTCCTAAATCTGCCACGTTTCTCTGTCTGTAATTCTGAGACATATTTTACAAAAAGAGAAAAATGGTTTCTATGCAACTCAAAGGACACCTCTCTGGCTTTCTCCATATTCAAGATGCAGAATTTATTATACTACAGTGTATAATAGAGACACATTTCTTTTATTGAAGAGTTCAGTATTTCAGTCCATTGTAACATACAAAAGAAACACACACACACACACACAGACACACACACACACACAGAGAGAGAGAGAGAGAGAGAGAGAGAAAAGAAAGATTGTTCACTCACAACCCAGAAGGATATGCCAGTAAATGGGTTCTCATGTCTTTTAAAGATAAAGTGACATCTCTAATTTTTTTTTCAATTAAAAAAAACCTTCATGCATGGGAAAGAAAATCATGCAGCTAAGGAAATTATCAGGACATGAATCATAATTCTACCATGGACATTCCTTATAGAACCCACCAAACACATCCCTTCCTAATCTTCAATGATTATCCTATTTGATGAGAATGACTATTTCTGTCTATACTTTTGCCACATATATAGGAATCTTTTAACACAATCTGCCCCCTAACCACTTAATCTATACCTGAGATAGGAAAACAGAAAATGTCTCTGCATAGTCACTAAGTTCTTAGGGTTGTCACTGTAAGTCAGTGAAAATAACCACAACCATCTGAAATGAAGGGACTTGTCCTGGTTGGATGATCAGAGGAGAAGCAAGTATGAAAGGTAAGACAAAATTACAAAGACATTTCACAGTAGTGGACAAGGAAGATACCTAACTTGTCTTAACCTTTTTGGAAATATAATTGTTGAGGAATAGTGGCAGTTCTCTCTCTATTTCTTTAAAAAATGATTAATTTTATTTATAACTATGAACATAAATATGTGCCTTTACTCAATGGATAAATACTCTTGTTTAATTGATCTTATTGATTTATTTATATTTCCTATTTTCACTCTTAAATTCATGATAAAGAATTATATTCCAAAAATACTAACTTTATTCCACTGCTGTGGTTTTTCTATCTTTTTATTTGTTTATTTGTTTGTTTTCAAGACATGGTTTTGCTGTTGTTGTAACTCTGTCTGGCTTTCCTGGTACTTACTCTGTAGAGTAGGCTGGATTCAAATTTACAGAGATCCTCCTGTCACTGTGTCCTCAGTACTGGAATTAAAGGCATGAGCAATTCGGTTTTCATATCTCTTAGTGGTTCTTTACGACTTTAGGATTACAGAAATAACAGTCATTAACATGACATACAGATCTTGCACATTGTGACTCTTATGTACTAATTTCTTGTCCCTTACATCTTTGATGTTCAAGTTCTTCCCTGACAAGAATCTGTGGACATTATTGCTTCAGAGAATATACACATATTTATATCTTGTGTTATATCCATATTACTGTCGTCTCAGAAAAGCAATAGTCCTCAATTATACCAGAAACACTTATATTGATGCTGTCATACCACACTCATCTGAGCATGCCAGTGTGCTTGTACACATACACACATACACACATGCACACAAACACACACACACATGCTTTACACATGATGGGAGCTCTTCCATTGTTCATTAATGTACTTTAGAAAACAAACTTAGGGAGCTATTTATGGCCTTCCATCTTCATGAAGGTTGTGAGGATTGGACTAGAGTTGTCAGGCAAGCCCCTTTATCCAAAGAGCCTTGTTGCCAGTCCCCACACGCATATGAATTTGGCGTGTGTGTATTTGCTTCTTCAATATTTGCCTTCCACGTTAACTCATGACTCTGGAAAAAGGTAAATCCTATTTTACTCATGACATAGTGTCTATCACAGAGAAATCATTCATTTATTCTTCATTAATCAACACGTAGATAAGTGCTCAGAAAGTGAAATTCAACTGTTTTTCTGTGATTGATGCAGCATGTTAAGATAATTTTGAATTGTGACCAATCCCAAATTGTCCTATAGATTCATCTGAGAGATATGCTCCAAGACTCTTTATAAAACCAGGGAGAGCTTGTCCGATAAGGTCAGTTCTGGTCTGTGGCCCTAATTATCCATATTTTATAGTAGTTTCTTGCCTTGCAGCTCCTGGGTAGCCTTCATTAAATAGTCACATGGAAAACTTTAGTAGAGTAGATCATCATGTCAACTATCCCATTCTTGAGTATGTAGCCAATGTAAAGGAAGTGAGAGCCAGCCTGCCTCCACCTTCGGCTTCAAAGTAATCTTATAGTAAAAACAGACGAGGTCCATTGCTGTTCATGATTAAACTTCTGTTTCTCAAGGACTGAACCATGCCCTACCTGTAACCTTAATTACAAATTGCTCTGTACTGCCTGTTCCATGAAACTGCAACCATGTCTTTGTTTCAAAGAGTTAATAACCATTTTGCAACCCTAACTTTGTTTCCAAAGGGTTTTTATTACTACCTTGTTATTACTACCTGTTGTAACTACCTTGTTTTGACTGCCTAGTTATGTCCTGCTTCTGTATCCCAACAAATTCCCCCTTTGGAAAGCACCTATCCCTGAGCTATCAAAACTTTGTCTTCCTCACATCCAATGCTGACCTGTCAATCTCTGCTGTTAGGAAGGAGCAACCCATCTACATGAGTAAAAACATCTTTTTAAAGTAATTACTCCCTTTAATTACTTTGGCATGATGATTTGGGCAGCTGGTCTTTCTCCTCCCATCGTTGGGATTAACAGAAATCATCATTCAAAACTTTTTGTGGAGGGTATGAGGTCCTGTTCTCACAAGAGCATGAAGGAGACCAGAAATGTTAAACATGGAGGGTTTTCTCTTCAACAAAAGGAATTTATACCTGTTTTCACCCAGAAGGCTGCAAATAGATGCTGTTAGTTACCTGATATTCTTTGCTGTAGGGCCAGGCTTTGGTCAAATCCCCCAGACTATTACATTAATCAAAGACTCCTGAACATTGTTTCTCAGTCAATAGAACCAATTATTGTGAAAGAGGTCCCAAGGACTTTGCAAAAGACTTGTACTTTGCAAAGGAATTTCAAGTTAGTCGAACCTTAAGATTTATTGTGGTAATTATCACAAGGAAATGTCGAAAATAAATGGCTATGGGTCAGACCATAGAAGTTTGAACCAACACAGTCTAATTAAGTCATGTTGAACTAAATTTTCTTTTTTTACTTTAAATTTGTCCAAGGAACTCACTCTGTAGACCACTCAAACTCAAAGAGATCCACCTGCCTCTGCTTCCCATGTACTGAGATTAAAGGCTTGTTCTACCACTGCCCAGCTAGATCCAGTAACAAAAAATTACTCTGCCAGCTGCAGCATGTACTAGTATCACTGCTGTCCATTTACAACCGTAAGACATGGACTCAGCTTTGAACACATGAAATGGTAAAGAATTTATGATACATGTTGTACATGATGTAGATAAGATAGATTATTACTCAGACATAAAAATGAAATGAAATCTTCCAACTGAAGTAAAATGTATGACACTAAGTATATCAGGTTAAGTGAAAAAAATTCAGACAAATGTCATGTGTTCTCTCATATGTGGACACTTAAAAGAAAGGTCTAACTTAAAGAAAGTATGATTGTGATTAATAGTGACTGGGAAGGTTGTTAGATGGGGGATAAAGGTGTAAATTAAGGGAAATAAAGGAGAGTGAAAGAAGAGTGGCTGAATAAGATCAATGCATGTTCTATTCATGTGGAGAAATATCAGGTCAAACCCCCATTACACATGTCATTAATGTGTGAGAAATAACGTTTTAATTGTGAAAGCAACTGCTGCTGTGAGCATCTGAGGCCGCCTTTGACGCAGGCAGCTGCACAAGACGGGATCACAGAAGATGACGGTGAGGGAGAAGAGAGTGCTGAGGAAGAGCAGTCCGTGAGGCAGAGGCAGGGAGTTAGGAATCATCTCCAGCAAGCCTAAGGAGGAGTTCAGTGTGAAGGTAACGGGGAGAATGTGCTTCACCAAGAGAAGAAAGATGCAAAAGAAATCCTTAACGACACGGCTTTCTCCTCTTACCTTCTTCATTTCTTCATAGCTCAGGAACATAATATTGTAGTCATGCCTGTGTTCATACCAGCCTCTTATGTGATCAAACCAACGGCTTCCTACCACTGAGAGAAGGTAAGGAGTCAGAATGCCAAGCTGTGTGTGCACGCAGTAAGCAACAAACTCTACTCTTTCTTTCCCAGTTTGGAATTTTCAGAAATAAACCAGAGTGTCTACAGTGGACATCTGTATCACTATTTAAAATGTTCAGTGGTTTGGGAACAATGCCTGACATTGATAGAAATCTGCCTATGTAATTTTACTTTGCCAGTAGGAAGGAAGTGATACAGGAACAAGGTGCCCATGGTCCTGGGGCTGAAAATGAAGATGGCTGTAAGGCACACCTTCATTATCTTCTCCACTGAGGGTGCATGTCTCTATTCCCTCTTGTTCTCTAAGATGTCTGGGCAGCAATGGTCACTGTCTGCAGTGGCACAGAGTCTGAGTATGATCCTAGAAATGAGGGAGATCCTGACTCCACATGCTATGAGTTTCTTGCATTAATTTATCCACCCAAAAAGTGGAATGAACAATCCCAGAGCTTCATTATAAGGCCTTACACAGGCCCATGAGGAGCACAAACTGACACTCTCCATTCACTCTGTTAGAGTGAATTACCCTATGTTTGTCACTAGCTGTGAGAGTAGATAGGATATCTGTCACCCAAATACTTCCTACATGATGAGCCTTTGGAAACTTGACAATCCTCAAATGGTGCTGACAATGATAGAAAACCCAGTGGGTTGCAGTTGTAATTGTATTCAAGTTAAGTTCTTTGAGTCTTGTTTTTCATTTGTTTTCTATTGTTTTAACTCCTCCTTCTCCTCTCCTTGCCTCCTTCTCCTTCATCCTTTTTTTTCCTTTCTCAGAAATAACATGTACTGATGTGGATTCTGTTGCCCTGCTCCACTGCATTAAATTGTGTTCTGTAAGTCTGAGAGTTTGGCGAACATGCAGCTTTGGTGTGATTCATATGCATCTGGGTATATGAAATAACACTTACATTTTCCATTTAGAAATGTTTGCATAAAATTTTCTATAGTATCTTCACTTGCAAATTTAATGACCCAATTTTTATAATGAAAAAAAGAAGTCAATACATCTTTAGGATTCCTGTAGATATAAACAATCTGCAGAGAGAATTATGAAATTATTTCTTTCAAAAAATCTTGATTATGTTTAAATAGTTTTAAACAATTTTACAGTATTGGATTATGACAATAATCATAATTAGTTTTTCTATTCTTAATTCTGGAGAAATTCAAGTGGCTGTAATGATTTTTTTGTGTTTCACAGAGTATCATAGAAAACATCTACTCCCTATGATATGCCGTATGTGCAGAAGAACGCAACACAGGACTCAGAAAGTGGCATTATTTGTAACGTGCACAGATCTGAAAATTAGTTTGGTTCATGTGACCAAAATATACTGTGTAATTTTTAAATTAAAAAAAATTCAAAGGAAGATTCATTTGCCACAAGGGTCAGTTGATTAATATTATGGGGTATTACATGTATAACTTAGGTAGCAAAGGAGAGAAATTTAGAGAAAAAAAAAGCTAATAATTATATTGATATAACTAGGAATTCACATGTAATTTTCAGAGGAAAATGAGTTTCTCTTTTATATCTTTCAAAGTAATATCTTAAACATGGGATAAAAGTATAAGTAGCATAAAAATTTACAGACAAAATAATGGTCTGTGCGTGTCTGCCCACAGTCCTACTTCTTGTGAGGCTGGGACAGGTGAGGAGGTTATGCCAGGCTTGTCAGTGCAAGATTCTCACACGGAAAAAAGAAAGAAACGAAGGAATGCAGGGAAGAAAAGTACAAGCCTATATAAACAAACTCAAAGAACATATCTACAGCCTCTTACATTACTAAGGAAAGATTTTTTAAATTCAATTTTTTAGAAGAAAAATGAGATGGTTAACACTGTAGATAATCAAAGCATGCATGAGAAAAGCAATGTGGATGAACGAAAATAGATTCATACCTAGAGAGGAAAAAACCCAACTGACAGGAAGAATGTAGAAGAATGTTAGGCCTCTTCACAGATTCAAAACTAATTTTGGCCTATAAACATCAAACATAATTATCTACATTATGAATATACATATGTAAATTAAGACCTTTTGAGTCACCTTTTGTTAGATGCCATGCTGATAAACATTTATAAATCAGACATGTCAGATTTTATGCCAGAAAAAAAAAAAAAGAACATATTCATTGGGGATTTCAGCAAGAAATGAGAAATCTGCTTTCAGCAGAAACACTGCAACGCTCAGTAAGTTGATCACTTTGGTACTTGTGGCTCTGCAGTTCTGTTCACACAGAGGGATTCTGGGGAAGCTGGTGGAAGAGAGCCCAGGGGACACACCCAAGAATGTTCATTGCAGCTGCATAATAATAGCAAAACACTGAAATAACCTACTTATCCATTATTTAGAGAAGGCGATGCATAGGGACAATAAGTGACTGAGCTCTGTGACATACTTTGGCCTTTTTTTTCTTGAGACTTTTTGGTGCTAAATAATACGGGATGTGGGAACAGAAGATGCGAGGTGATGGCATTTTGGCATAGTCCAAATTATGAATATTGTACTCAAAGAATGGTGCTCTATCTATTACTTCAATGTTTTCAGTGTTGTTCCGGTAGCCCTCAAAATAAATCAAACTGAGTATTCGTTGAGTCCAGATGGTACCTGTGAAAAGAAAAAAATATGGCTTTCAATCCTTAGGTAGGTTTTAATAATGCACACCAACTATAATTTCAGAAATGAGTTAGAGTTGCCCATCCACCTTAAAATAATTTGAGGCTTTCTTTACCCTTAACACTACAAGCATCTTGGATGTGGCCACTTCTCATCCTCATTGTCTGTATTTAACACTCAAGATGGTAAAGCTAAAATCAAGGACTCTTCATTCTTCTCTCGCTTGAATATCTGTGGTGCTTTCTTGGTGGTGATGATCTAGTTTACTCTTGTAGTGTCCGTGTATTCTATTTTTCATGTGTGGTCCTTTCTGTAATATTTCACTGTTATTGACAGAGCATTTGTAGATATTAATGTATAGCTCAGTGAGTACAGTGTGAGCAAATCACATGACGGTGAGGGCCCCTTCCCTCTCACTGCAAGGCTTTCTTCTGTTTGGAGACTTCTGGTGTATTTCTTCTTTGTTTTCAAAAATATATAGCTGGTTATTGAATGCCACTTTATGGTTGTTTGTGGACAACCATAACACATTTCAGAAATTACTTTATAATTTAATTGCCATGAAGAATTCTTGAAAAAAAGAAATAGTATTAAATATTTCCAGTTTTCACTCTCTCTTGCTTTGCATGCTCAGTGGTAGATTATGGTACACATGTTGAAAGAGGAAAACAAAGACTTCAGTGTTCTTACTGACATTTAGTCTCCTGACCATTAGAGTCAAGCCAAACAGTGGAAGCATTTGGGCAATACACACAAAATTTCAATCCTATTCCCTTTCAGAATGAACCAGACGAAACCAGTTACCACAGGTCTGAAATTTAGCCTTATTTATTAATGGCTATTCAAGATAATTCATAGGTGACAGTGTGGACTTGTCTAATCAATCATTATTTCCAATGAGGAGTGATAGTTCCTTTTGTGAAGCACAGCCTGAAATTTTGAAAGAACTGGTCATGTCAAGACATCCCAGCCTCCAGAGTTTATAATAGTGAATGTGGCTGGTATCCTGTGTGGCACGTTATAAACTCTCATCGCCCATTTAAATCTTACTGAGGACCTTCAGAAGAACCCAGTGAGTATTAGTGGCTGAGTTATTTAGTAATTATCTACAGTGAAATAGAATGACTTCCCTACAGACTGCTTCAAGTTCTATAGCATATATAATACAAAGATGGAATGCAAAGTGGGATTCGATACGAGCAAAGAAATTCTTTTGTAAAGGACCTTTATTTACTGAAGTGGTCAAATTTGGACATAAATATTGGTGTTATTGTACACATGAAATAAAACTAATGGGGAAGAAACATGTGAAATCTCAACACTATAGTTTTAGTGCTTAGTCTGTGTCAACCACTGCAGAAATATAAACCAAAGCCTGGAAGCTTCACCTTCTGCTAAACAAATGTTACCTTTAGAAAAGGAATTTCAGTATGTCTTCATGCCCAACAGGACTGCATAATAACACAGGAGTAGTTTTGACTCAATTGTTCTGCTTTCCTTCACAAAACTCAAGAGTAATCCTTCTAGAAAAGCTTCCTACTCAAAATAATTTTTTTTCTCTTTTTTTGAGGATTTCAAGCAGATTACAGTTGTGTTGGAAATCCTGTCATGCATATTAAATATACTGGAATTTTAATCTTTGTTTAAGATAAAGCCTCTAATAATAGAGCATGTAACTTTTGCATAAAGGCATTGGATCGTCTCACACTTTTTGTAAAGGTAAGACAACTCATCATCATATGCCATAGACCTGCTGTTGGCTCCATATTTGATCATTTCCAGTTTTCCACAATAAATTACAATATATGCATGGCAAGTGGTCTTATGCCACAGAGACTTGAATTTTATTTAACTTTTTTAAATCAAAAGTGTCATAAAATATAGGCTGATGTGGTAGATGATCTTGGTTGTCTGGTGAGATATTTACCCATAATTGAGACAGATCTTTGGGCAAGAAGGTGAGGGGTTATGTAGGCTACATTCACCAGATTGGGCTTCCCGAGTGCAGATGTTACAGGCTGTTTAAAGTCTGCCATGTTGACTCTCCAATATAATGTGCCATCTTCTTGATCTCTGATATATATAATTTTCCTTGAGTTGCTTTGGTTAAGTATTTTGTGTAAGCAAGTGGAAGGGTAAGTCATGCAGTTGAATTGACATTGGACAGCAGAGTATTTATGCACTTATTATCAAAACAAAAGACCAATGCCACATGTCTTGCTTGTGCCACTTACCAGATTTTGGAAATGTAATTATGAAAGTGTCATCATCTCTAACTTCATAATCTTCCATATTTTCCACTATCTCCATTGTAACTAAAGTTCTTTCAAAATAATAGCCTTTAAAGTTAAGTAAAATTTTATCTTTATTGTTCATAATTATTCACCTAGAAGTAAAAAAAACTCATTAATTTTCTTCAACATCCGAGTATTCTACAATAGAAATATTTATTGTGTGCCAAGCGCCACTGAAATATCTCCCACATGTTAATACTTATTATAATAAACATACTGCATATGTCAGATTACTAAAATTTACAATATAAGTAATTTTTGCGTGTTAATTATTACTATTAAAATATGAGGAAACAAAGGTATCAAGAAGCTAGAAAGGTTTTCCTATAACTCCATGTGGGAAAGATGGTCATAATTCTAAACATACAGAAGAAGAAACTAGGGCACAGAGAATACAACCAATGTTATTCTAGGTTGTCCAACTGGTCAACTTCGAATGACTTGACAACATTCAACTTGGGTACAAAGTCCATATTTATAACTTAACAGTTTTTGGACTTGAGAAATGGCTCAGCCATTAAAGGCTAAGCTCATAACCAAAAATTATGGCTTAGGAGGTTCTTTTACATTATATTTTTATTCATTATACTTTTGATATGAAAATAAGAATTTTTTTTAAGGAATTTGCTTATGCACTTCTCTTCTTAGAGTACAAATAACCTGTTGTTTCTGGATGGTATTTCTAAGACTTGTCATCTGAGATGCCATGCGGGGAACCATGGAGATGACCTGGCCTAGCTGCCTTAGAGCCACCCGTCATAGTTATTTCAGATTAGAGTCTGTGACACTCGGGACACTGTATGCCTTTCAAATGGTGCCCAAAATGGGGAGCTACATCATTCCAGTCACAGCCAATGAGGAGACATGAAAAAAAGAGAAACTTTAAACTTCACAGAGTTTGATTCGTTTTGTTTGTTTTGTTTTCTGCAGACTTGTCCATATACTAGTCAGATAATGCAGGTTTGATAAGACACATCTGCTCTGTTGTTAAGTAGTCCATCCCATGAGGTAACCCTTCTGCAGTCAATGTTACCAGTTATTTTACCTGCAAACCAGACTCAATCTTAAAATCTGGAATGGTTTCCTCAGGGTCAGCACAAAGAAGATCTCTTCCATAAATGGCCGAGGTTGTATCTTGTGCTGGCAGCCCACTTGGTAATGTAAGAGTCACCCAGGTGGTACTAGTTTGGAAGGCCTAGAGCAGTCATGGAGAGCAACTGAGGCTGCACTATGAGAACACAGGAAAGGCCAATGATGAAGGAGGGTGTAACCTCTGTGTTTGATGAAGGCTGTGGCGAGGCCCCTGATATTGAGCTTAAGTTCTGCTGTGTGTCTTCAGCTAATTCTCATTTGGGACAGCTGCTAAGCAAGGCTAAGTTGTAAGCAAGACAAGCCCAGAGGCAGTTCGTTTCAGGGAAGTCAAAGATTACTTAAAGAGACCTTCTTTTTAATCTCAAAAAACAGGAGGTTGGCTTTATGGCTAACTAAAGAACAATAATGTTTTGTATATATTTTGATTTACCTTGCTGGTTGTAACCTAGTGATTACACATATGCCTTTTTCCCTTGTGATCTGTAACCTTGTGATCAAACCTATGCCTTCTACCTCATGATTTCAACCCCGTGCTTGCAAGCACACCTGGTTTTGCCACTTGTGATCATTGCCCTGGCAACCTCACGTATGTCTCTGGTCGGAAAGGGTATAAGAAATGGACAATAAACTATTTGGCCAGCTCGGCCCCTATGAACTCAAGATGCAGTGTGTGTGTGTTCCGGTTATTCAGGCTATCCTTCAACCAGTACTAGCTGAACTGGTAAGCTGACCTTATCAGAATGGCGACCAGCACTGTGTGTGTGTGTGTGTGTGTGTGTGTAGTCTGTTACAACAAGAGAGCGTCAGGCTTGGTATAGTGAAGCTTTGGAGCTTTGGGATAAGAGAAGCTAAAATTATAAAATTAAATAATTTTGTAATGCAATGTGGAACGGACAGACTTCGGGATTGAGGAGTCAAGGTCAATCATATGCAGCTGTATCAAAGTAAGAGCCCGATTTTTCTGGGAAACACCCAGATGGTCAAGAAAGATAGTGAACCCCCATCCCACACACGGGTTCGGCTAAAGGAGCTGTGGGGAGGTTTTGCAGGTGGCAGCGGTGGGACCTGTATGCAGCCACTGCTATGCCTCTGCCTATCGAGTAGTTGGTGGGAGTTTGAAAAAAAAAAAAAGGAAAAAGAAAAGAAAAAAATCTTTGCTCACAGGGAACTCACTTAAGAGTATAGATTTTAAGACTTTATTAACATTGGCCCCCAAGGGGGGAGAATATTTTCTTTCATTGGTACTGAAGCTATGGATCCTCTGAATGTTCTGTGTTCATTTGAATATCATTGTCCTGAATCTGTATGGCCAAGATGATCTAGGGCAGGTTAACTTGTAAATGATTCTTGCTGCAAACTTAGAGGAGAGACTTGGAGCAGTTTCTGCTGCTAGCCAAAACTCCAGAATGCTTTCTGCACTGTCCCTGTCGTCTCTGTCATCATTTGTGTGCATGGCTACAGAGATAGACTTTTGGAACGGCATGGAGGTGAACTGTTTCATATTTCTGTTTAAGCAGACAAGCTGTAAAAAGCAGTGGGTCATCTCCGGAGAAGTTCTGAGGTTTCTCTGTTCTTCCAGGCTTGATTTTCTATGTCTCTAAAATCTTTTTCTGTTTGTGTGTGTGTGGATGGTGATGCGTTTTTCTGGTTTAAATCTAAAAAAGAGAACATTGAATTAAAGCTTATTACATGTGGTTGATAATAATCTTGACTACCGCATGTGTGACATGGACTACATGTGACTTCCTGACAAGTGAAGGAACCATGAAATTACAGACTTGGCTAAAATTAGGTGAGGAATTACAACAGTACCATGAAAAAGGTGATGGACAGAATGTACCTGTTGATATTTTTTATATATGGAGATTGATTAAGGAAAGCTTAGACAATGGGGAGTCTGCAGAGTGGCAACAGAAAAAAAGGCTAAAAATACTGAGGAAGTTATGTTTTTTAAAGAAGACATAGATAATCATGAATCAGACCCAGGAGATGAGTCTGACAGAGAGCGAGTTTGTCGGAGATCACTATTTGGATTCTGATCTAGATGGTGGAGTTGTTTTGAATTATACAGCTCTGCTTGCTATGTCTAGAACTACAGAAATGATGTTTCAAGGAATATCTATAAGAGAATAGCCTTTGCTTCATAAGACTATGGAACTCAAGGAAGCGGCCACGTGGCTGGTGGAATGGCCATGTGTGTGTGCAGCCATTTTTACTAGGGTCAGAGAGGACGAATGCCATGTGACTCCACCACCACATGTTGCCAATCGAAGAGACAACAGCTCTAAGATATTTTAAATTAAGTTGGATTTTGTATGGTAATTTTCTATGCTGAAAATAAGAGGATTTTTAAGAACGGTGTTTAATAAGATATTAAAGCTGTGCCTCTGTGCATTCATATACAGAAATGTACCTTGTGCTGACAGACAAATATTTTCAGTGTGAGAGTTAAGGGATTAATACAAAATAAATAAAAACAGCTAAAATTTGGGTAAAAGGAATCTGGCAGTTTTTAGGGACTGAGAGGCCATGTGGTAGCTGAACTGCCGCTACACTGTTTTTGGCAGGACTAAAAAGGCAGACTGCTGCTAAGGATGGGACAGAAGGAATGTGCATTACAATAAGGAACCTTATTTATTATATTACAAGCATGTAGTTGAGAGGTTTTAAACTACTTTTCAAATTTGGAATTTTACAAAAAGATAAAATTTAAAATCTGGATATTTTTAGAAACAGCTTTTTAAGGTATTTAAATTTATGATTCGAAGTCACTAAAACATGAGAACTGTGTTAAAGGTTAAGAACCACTAGCTTAAAATTTGTCCCTGCTTGTCTTTGCTAACTTTGTTAAGCCCTGGCTATTTTGATAATTAAAGTACAAATTTTAAAAAATTACAATATTTTGTAATGATAGATTCTCAAAAGGCCAGGAAAGGAAATTGTAGTTATAAGTTGAAAGTTTTGTTTTTAACAGGAGTTTCAATTCAGGAATTATTTTTAAAAGCTAATATCTAACAAGGAATAGAAAAGAGCCAAACCCTGGAGCAGTTGTTGGACTTCAGAGATCCAAACTGGGACCCCCCCAGGGCCCAAACCAAAACGCCGTACCCCCACAGAGACTCACAGATGGGATATCGATGCAAATAGCAAGAGGATTTTATTCCAGTATACTGGGACCGCTCTAACACGCAGGATAGAACCGACGACTAGGAGCAAATGGTTAAGCTTTTTATACAGTTGAAACGGTTGCTAGGCACAAACCGAGTTGGGACAAGTTGATTGGTCCCCAAATTGTTTTCCCATTTTGATAGGTAGGGGCCAGTTAACCTTTAAACTGATTGGTGCTGGCATATAGCAAGGTTGCGGGCTCCTAGAAAATGTAAACTTTAGGGTCTTAGTCAATGGGGGTGGGGGAAGACCCTTAGCCCAAGGCCATGGGCTATGTGGGGAAACTCTTTTAGCCCAAGGCCGTCTTGTTTGTCTTAGAAAGTGTTTTTCTTTAACTCTGGGAACTGTTTTGGGTCATGGTGCTCCTGGCTTGGGCCTACACAATTTTGGTGCTCTTAGAAGCCTGACTAAAGTTGGCTGCTTTGGTCTTTTTCTATACTAGGGACCTGAATCTTAAGGTGGGACCCCCACACAGTGACCTTTAATACAGACAGATAGAATTCTCTTATTTTTGTTATCAAAAAGGAAATCTGGGATATGGAGATTATTACAGGATTTGAGAAAAGTGAATGAGACCATAGAATTAATGGGAGCCCTACTGCCTGGGTTGCCCACTCCTTCTGCCATTTCTATAGAGACTTATAAAATTATTAGAGATCTTAAAAAATTATTTTCACACTATTCCTCTTGCTCCTTGCTTTTTCACATACCTTCTATTAATTTTAAAGGACCTTGGAAAGTTCTTCCTCAAGGTATGACTAATAGTCCTACATTAGGTCAGAAGTTTGTAGCATAAGTACTTGAAAGAACTAGGAAACAATTACTGATATTCTTTTAGCTTTAAGCAAGAAGGAGTTTTACTTAAAGCATATGCTCCTTTACAAGTTTTAAAAAGTCAAGGTTTAGTTATTGCTCCTGAAATGGTACAACAAGAATTACTTTATTCATATTTGGGATATAAATTGTATCCTCTAATTATACTGCCTCAGAGTACAGATTAGAAAACATAAAATCCCTAAATGATTTTTAGAAATTATTAAGAGATATTAATTGGCTTAGGCCTCATTTAAAAAGTCTCCACTGGAAAATTAAAACCATTATTTGGCATTTTAAAAAGAAATGCTTCACCTACATCCCCTAGGTAGTTAACAGTACATGGACAGGCCATTGTAAAACAACAGATTCGATATATACATTATAATCAAGAATGGGTTGCAAGTATCTTATCTACTGCACATATACCAACTGCAGTTCTACTCAATTGGAACTTGCACTATAATTGCATGCTATGTATCATCAAAATAGTCAAAGTTTTCAAAAACAATTTAATATTATCAGAGATGTCACTCATCAAATTGTTAAACAATGCATCTCATGCCCACAACATCATACAGTACCTCATCATGGAGTAAATCCTGGGCGTTTAAAGCCTAGTCAAATATGGCAGATGGATGTTACTTGCATACCAGATTTTGGAAAGTTAGGTAAGTATGTGCATGTGGTTACTGTTACTTTCTCAGAATTTGTTGTTGCTTCCGCACAAACTGGGGAAGCTACTAAATATCTTATGACTCACTGTTTAAAATATTTTACTATAATGGGACAGTCTACTATATATTGTAATCTACTGATAACAGCTCAGGCTATACAAGCCAAGCATTTCTATGATTTTGTGCACAAATGTCAATTGAGCATAAGTCTGGAATTCCTTGTGATCCTCAAGGACAAGGAATTGTGGATACAGCTCATGGGACTTTGAAAAACTAATTACTTATTAATATAGAAAGCGGGAGTTATACCCTCTGTCTTCACATAATATTTTAAATTTTTATGATATCTTTATTATGAAAATTTTTTAACTGTGGATGCTCAAGGATTATCTACAGCTGAGCGCATTTTGGCATCCAAACACAGAAACTACCTGTGCTCAAGTAAGGTGGAAAGATCCCCATAAAGGAAAGTGTAATGGGCCCGACCCGGTATTGATATGGGGGGAGGCCATATCTGTGTTTCTTCCACAGGATACTGAAAATGCCAGGTGGCTTTCTGAGAGACTACATCCTCCTACTGATGATGCTGATGACTTCTCTGACAAGTGATGCTGAGACATTTTGGACATACCTGCCTGATCTTCTATTGTGCATCCCATGAAATGAGAAGGACCAGAAATTATCGTGAGAGTGAATGAAATTTATTCGTAAAGTTGGATGTATGACTCTAAACTGGGACTATCAATATAATGGATATCAGAGAGAGGTATTTGGACTCTCATAAAAAGAAGAGACTAAATAATATTCCAGAATGCTCTATTGAATGTAGAGCAGATACATCAAAGATACTTTGGACTGGGTGTAGATCAAAATATCCATAGATGCAACAAATTCATGGAACTAACAGAACTGTGACTAATTGGTCTGGGGGAGAGCGAGACATCTCCTCTAGCGGTCCACTGACATGCTTAATTGCTGGACTTTGGTGGTCTGATAATGGACATCCTCAAACTTTCACTTGGAAACTGGCTGCTGCCATGAGAGACATTAGTCATGACATGTCTGTGAAAGATTTCAATCGTCCTCCCATTAATATAGACTCTAATATGGCTTGTGTACAAGCCCCTTATGATTTATTGATTGGTGATATTCAAATGCATTTTAAGGGATGACTGTTTGATGTCTCCTGCATTAATTGTACTCTTTCTAATTGTATTGCAGCACATGATCTTGACTTGTTTTTTCCTCATTTAGCTGTTATGGTTTTACATCAACCTGCATTTGTTATGTTACCTGTTGATATATCTCAACCATGGTATGATGATAGGGGGTTAGCAGTTTTAGAGGAAATTAATAAGGCTTTAATGAGTCAAAAGAGAGTAGTTGAACTAATTGTTGCTGGCATTGTAGCTCTAATATTGATTATAGCTACCGCTGCAACCGCTGCTCTTTCGCACACCATTCGTAATGCTCAGTATGTTAATGCTTTGCAAAAATACTACACTTGCACTGGGGATGCAAGAAGACATAGCTTCTAAGTTAGAACAAAAGGATAATGCTCTTTATGAAAGAATTCAGTTTTGGGGAGAAGAACTGGAAGCATTAAAAGAAAAGAATAAGCTTAGATGTCATATTAATTACCAGTGGATTTGTGTTACTCCTAAGATTTATAATGATACTGAAGGAAGTTGGGCTAAAGTTCAAGCTCATTTACAAGGAATAAGGCATCATGAAAATTTATCATTAGATTTGATACAATTGCATAAATTTCAAAATTTAAAAGATGCGGAACCCATCAATTTTGATGCCACTGATTTTATATCTAATATTAAAAAGACTGTTGGTAAGATGGTTTGTTCTATGGCTTCCTTTAAACAATTGCTTATTACTGTTGGCATAATTGGCGGATTGATAATTCTTAGCCTGCTCTGTGCTTTCATGCTACTGAGGCTACTTATAAACACTTTCTGGAAGATGAAGGTTGAATTACGTGGCCTAAAGCTCAATAAAGTATATTAACAACTAAGTAGTTTTCAGTGACGGGTTTTTTGGGCATGGACCGCGGTGCCAACCTAAGACAAGAAATTATGGAAAAATCGTCAATAATCTCCCATGACGGGTCAGGGCAGATGATGCATATGCCAAGCCTAAGCCAGATGCCTTATTTTCAAGAAGGGGGAATTGTGGAGAGCCCTCTGATCTTGAGATTAAGTTCTGCTGTGTGTCTTCAGCTAATTCTCATTTGGGACAGCTGCTAAGCAAGGCTAAGTTGCAAAAAAGACAAGCCCAGAGGCAGTTCGTTTCAGGGAAGTCAAAGATTACTTAAAGAAACCTTCTTTTTAATCTCAAAAAACAGGAGGTTGGCTTTATGGCTAACTAATGAACAATAATGGTTTGTATATATTTTGATTTACCTTGCTGATTGTAACCTAGTGATTACACATATGCCTTTTTCCCCTGTGATCTGTAACCTTGTGATCAAACCTATGCCTTCTACCTCGTGATTTCAACCCCATGCTTACAAGCACACCTGGTTTTGCCACTTGTGATCATTGCCCTGGCACCCTCACATGTGTCTCTGGTGGGAAAGTGTATAAGAAATGGACAATAAACTATTTGGCCATCTCGACCCCTGTGAACTCAAGATGCAGTGTGTGCGTGTTCCCGTTATTCAGACTACCCTTGAACCAGCACTGTCTGAACTGGTAAGCTGGCCTTATCAGAAGGCCCAGATTGAAGGGGTCATATAAAGAGGTTGAGGCTTGACACCATGCAGAGAGATCAGGAGAGGCCATTGGTGGAGTTACAGCCTCAGTGGCAGCGGGGAAGCCCAGTGTTCCAGAGTTGCCAGTGTCATTGGATGGCCACCAAGACCAGCAGCGGCAGTGGAGGGAAACCAGTGAGAGCCTCGAAGACCAGCTTTGTGCGTTGTAGAGATCAGACCAGAGTAGTGACCTATGCCCTTTGGAGGACTTCAGAATGTCATGAGTGAATTCCCGGTTATTGGTGATTGATAATATTTTTTCTGCTGTCCAAAGACATTGTGAAATGCTTAATCGATATTTGATTTCATTGGGTCCTGTATGTCAGCAGCCCTCTTGATCCTCTTGTAAATAGTGTTGCTGGCCTAGTTTTAAACTGTGTTGTAGAGATAAAGCAATTTTTTTTTGTTACACAAAAAGGCAGAAAAGCAGGGGAAGATTATTTATAATTAAATGCACAATAAATGTTCTGTGCACGGTTGGGTAAGGGGCCCCTTAGTTCTTGGCCTTTGTATTGTCTCCAGGTGTTGGATTTATGTGAGTACGTTTGATTGGTAATGATCTGCATGTGCTAAAAATAGAACATCTGAGGAAGTCTGGATCAATAAAAGCCCATGAGCTTTTATTGGGATGTTGAGAATTCCACCTGTCCATTATGGTGTTTGCCATGATGGTGGTTCCCTCCACTGAGGTATGGTAGGGTTTACATCTATGAATATGCCTCCATGTCTTCTGTGCTGAGCACCACAATACAGCCCAATAGATACTTCAGATTAGAATCTTGCTTAGTTGGTGGTTAGGCCTTTCCAGGAAAGAAGATTCCTTCCTGCATGGCTCCCTCTGGTGGTCAGAAGAAGAGCCATGAGACTGTATACTATCACTTACCTACAGAATATTTCTAGCTAGAGGGGAAAGTACATTCATTCAGAATGTATTCATGATCTGTGATGCAGAAATCTGATCTGAGCTGTAGCTTGTGGAGGACTGACACAGAGAGCCAGTCCTGGAAGCTGTGCCCATGCTTGGGACCTTTAGGGAACAGAGGACTGTAAGGGACAGTTTATGTTTAGACAACATGGTTCCAATGTGGATAAAACATGGGTCAAGATGGACAGTGCTGAGATTCCAGATGTTTAAGAGTGAGCACAGAATGGATGATGCCAGAAACCTGTAAGCAGTGACATGGGATGTTATATAACTATTTCTTGCAAAAATATGTTCTTAAGGGAAGAGCCCTGAGCTTTCATGTTCTCTCTGCACTTTGACAGTCTATGTGTGTCTGTAGGACTGTGTGTATATCTCCAAATGGCCTGAGTGCCAGTGAATAAAGTATGTCTGATTTTTCCATGGCTCCTTACCTTCTCTTCTACCTTCCTGCTTCCTGTGACCTTCCTCTTTTCCTGGCATGGGAAGCTTTGACTTTACAGGACCATGTATAGATGCGATCCCTTTTATACAGTTTCAATTCAGTAGAACTGCTTAGTCCTGCCTTGTTCTCTTTCTCTCTTTATTATTGTTTTGAATTTGCTTTGCAAGGCTTTCCTGAAGAACACAGGTTGACCTGGACAAGAGGATCTCCTGCTTCAGCATCCTCAGTGCTAGGATTGCTATGTTAGTTTCCTGTTTTCATTTGCTTACTTCTTTCTTTTTCATTATACCTTTAGCTTATCCTAACTTACCTCCTCTCTCATCTTTACTGCTCCCTACTTCTTTTCCTTTTTCTTTCTTCCATTTCCTCTGTTAATCAAATATGAATTACTAGTTTTAGTTGCTTATCCCCTGTAGATTTCTCCTTTTTCAGTGATTGATCTTTTAATACATTTCCCTGTCTTGTTCCTTTATTAACCCTTATTACCTGAGTTGATAGGGTTACTCAATTTTATTAGTTACTACTAATTAATTGCTCTTAAAAATTACTCATTTTAGTAGCTATCACTGTATTTTAATTGTGGGTCCATGCATCCTATATTTCTATACTATTCAGATCTTGAAGCAAAGATAAAGCTATAGCTTGGAATGTTTTAACTGCTGAATTTTGCCTGCAGTCCAGTGAAGCAAAAGGACACCTCAGTCTTACTAAAACCTTGTCCCACTTAAAACTGTAAATGCCATCCCTGAAATAATATCAGTGACTAAAAACTTATAAGTAATTCCAAAACCAGAAGTTCTGATACAGCCTAATGAGGACCCAGGGCTGCGTGAGTCTGAAAACTACTAACTCACTGCCATGGATCCTAGGAGAGAGTTTTGTGAAAGATTTCACACATAGAAGATTGAGCCAGGTCATTGTCTCTGATTCTGTACAACAATCAGTTCAAAATGGAACAAAACCTTAAGTAAGACCAGAACCTACAGGGCTTTTCTAGAGAAACAGACAAAAAACACTTCATGATGTATGTAATGGCTTTGTAAAAATAACTTCTACAGCTCAGAAAGTAATACTTAGAATGAGCAAATGGAAGTTAGAAAGCCTCTACACACCAAAGGAAGCAATTAATTCAGTGAATGTTAGCTATGCAGACAGTTATATCTAGAATTTATAGATACTAAAAATACCAAAAAGCAAAGTCAAATCTAGAAATTGACTAATGAAATAAAGCTATTATATGGGCATGTTTTCAATCCTTTCTGGACCCTGTATTTTCTGATACTTAAACCTATATACACCTGAGAGGCTGGGAGAGGAAAGCAGTTTGGCAGTAGATTTAGTGAAATGGGAGAGAGAGAGAGAGAGAGAGAGAGAGAGAGAGAGAGAGAGAGAAAGGCCTGGAGGCCGATGTATCCACAGGGCATGATATAGGAATGCTTGAATGAAACTGTGTCTATTAAACCTGGTACAATGACGATATGCCAATTAAAGCAAATATGACCTGACCTAAAGCAGTCACAAGGGCAGTAAAAATAACAGCCAGGTGTGCATGCACTGACATCTCAGTTATGTGAAGTATGTATTGTCATAAAGCATATGGAAAAGTATCAGCTAATAAGAAATACAATTATAGAAGATTAACCCTAAATATATACATATATGATATCCTAAAATAGATCAAATTTACCTATTAGGAATTACTTGTAAAATTTCAATTACCATAATTAAAAGTTTTAAATATTAGTTACATCCTAGACTTAAATATTACCTTTTCTCTGAAATTAACCTCAAGGAAGCAATAAAAACGCATAAACTAATTCAATATATTCACTCTCATTTAGGAAGGATGAGAGAGTGAGAGAGAGAGAGGGAGGGAGAGAGAGAGAGAGAGAGAGAGAGAGAGAGAGAATGAGGGAGAGAGAGATAAAGAGAGAGAGAACATGACCCTAAAGACATTTTATATCTTCTCAAAACTCAATGTGTGTAGCATCTGTCAGAGAAATCTCTAATTAATGCTTTAATAGGTAAGAGGACGTCACAGGTTCTAATAACATCAGAAGTACACATTTCAGTTGCTTATTCCAAAGGGATTTCTGTGTACATCAAAAAATCAAGTGTATCAAAGTCTAAAATCCAAATTGCATGCCTTCAAAAACATTTAATTTCTTTTAAACAATCTAAGTCACTTTCTCAATACATGTCTGAGTTTAGATTTCTGCAAAGAAGGAATAGAAAATCCTTTACCTTACAGTTTCCTATGTGAAGCCTTTGGAAGTTGTTACTTGAGGAGTACTAGACAGTATAATTTGGGTCTAAGCCTCCAGCAGTTATCTTTCTGCCAGCTGAAGTCCAGGCAGCCTGACAAATGAGTAACGGGGACAGAATGCTTGAGCTCTGAATCACATATAATGGTTTCATTGCTAAGTGGAGCCAAATTTTAACATTGACATTGACATCCCCACCAAGTCACCCCGAATTTCCTAAATTATTATAGAGATTTCAAAAAAGCCTTGTTGCTGGGCAGAGTCAGTCTGCCTCTGAAAATATACTGAAATAAACTTCCATTCTTTGTTATTTAACGTTTGGTCACTCAAATACTCAGTCTTTTATGGCCTTAGAACAGAATCTTAAGAGTGGTTTCTCTCACAAGTAATGGAGAAAGGTGGGAGAGAGAAAGATCCTGTTACTATCATCTGTTCCTAAGAAAGGAGAAAAGCAGAAAGTTCAAGAGAAAGATTGGATATGTCTTGCAGAGGAGAAAATGAGCTGGAAAGGTGCTGAACATTTACCTTTTGACTATGCACGGTTGCAGATCTGCTGAGGCCATGAAACCGAGCCTGCTGCAATGGTAAAGGTGGCAGGGACTGAAGGGATGCTGAGGTGCAAATAGTCCTGTGGCGTTTGTTTTGGCGGATGAGTGCGCTGAAGAAAGCTCTAGTAGTTCAGCCTCAGTAAGTTGGGAAAAGTTGACTTCATAAAAAAACTTATCATACAATTGCAGGAACTCCAAAGAAGGTTTATTTATGGAAATGCCAAGAACATCAGGAAAATAAATTTCGTATTTACTCAGTTTCTGAAATTATTAAGCAAACAGTAGATTTATTTAAAAGCTTTGGTGACCTTGCTAGATTAAAAGCAATCCTATTCACGCCTGTCTGGGGGTGGGGACTGGTTTAAGCCTCGAGGTTTTATCCCCACTATCCCATGTCCATGTCATGCTGTGCATTCAGACTGTTTCTTCCATTACATAACTGGATTGTGGAAATGGAAGACTCAGTGGTTTTATATCCTGTTTGAGTAAATGAATTCATTTTCAAATACTCCAATTTCCTTTCTCAGCCAATCTCTTCTAATCCTGCTTGCATTCTCATTGGTAGATATAAAGAGCTTTTTGTTTTCTACAATAGTAGGCTTTTGCTCCAGACCTGTTCTATTGTCTTCTCTCATATCACACTCTGTTATTCAGTATTCTATTTCCTATGCCTGCTGCTCTTAGATAATGATTCTCAGGTTCCTAAAGAACCCAGAATTTGACCCCAGACCCCGTTAACAGAACAGGACATAATCTGAGGGTAATTTAAGCTTCAAAACATCAAGTCCTTTGTTGTGTGCATAATTTTGCAAACTAAAGCAATGTTTGCAAAATAATCCATTTTGTTAGGACAGGGTATAGCACAAAATGTAGAAATCAGTGTAGTAGACTACTTCCTCAAAGGAATTGCCTAGCCAAGCATTTCTGACTATGCAACACACTTTGTCACTGCACTGACTGTTTTCAGGATCCTATGAGAGATATTTGGATCATATACATATGGAAGAAAACCCAAAAACCACATCCATGGGGGCAATTGGAATGAAATACAAACAATTGTTCACATAATAATGGTGAAAATATGAACAAAATTATTTCCCACTCAATGACTTTTGTTGAAGTTTGAAATTATGTAAGAATGAAAAAATTAGCCTACTGAGTTTGCTGGTGTTTGCTTTTAATTCCAACCCTTAGGAGGTAGAGGCAGGTAGATTTTTATCAGTTCCAGGTCAGCCTTATCTACATAACACGTTCTAGGCAAGCTAAAGTTACATAGTGAGAACCTGTTTGAAAACCAACAAACAAGGAAACAAACAGGTTTGATCTAATCCAATAAAACTGCACCTATCTATGATTCTGATTCATTGCCTGTGATTTCTCTAAACTAGTAAGAAAAAACAAGCAACCCTATGAAACAAAGAACAAAAATCATGAATAAGTAGAAATGCAAATGATATCAGAATAGTGTATCAAGATTTATAGCAAACTTTCTATTTTGGCTGTAATCGTGGAAATACAACTGAAAATATTTCAGAGAAATTAAGTTATATCTATCAATGTTTTAATCTGTGGTATTCAGTTTGGTTGACTGTGAAAGATTTATTACAGGAACATTTATTACAGGACTTCTGTAACTCTTGTGGGTATGTCATTAAATTTGTGTGTTTCATTTGTAAGGAATATTAGTTCCATTAGTGACAGATATGATAATTACTCTATCCCGCCCGCACTGCCGAGGCAACAAGTGTGGAACGGCCTGAGATTTGAAGCGTGTGGTTACTCATACGCACTCTAGCCCCCAACTGGCTGAAACGCAAAGTATTTATTTTTCCAATTTTACTCTACTGTTATAAATTTTTGGAGAATTTTGTACAATGTGTTTTGATCACATTCACCAACCCTCCCACAACACTTTCCGTTCCCCTCCCACCCAAATTTACATACCCCACCTCCTTTTAAATTATTTCTTTTAGCACTCAAGGCCAATGTGTGCTGACCAAATGGTCTTTAGTGTGTGGTCTTCCACTTGAGTGTGATCAACTTACTGGGGAACCACAGTTTTTGAGGAAAGTGACCCTTCCATTGCCAGCAGCTTACAGTTGCTAATAGCTTCCTGGAGAGGGATGGAATTTCATGTCCAGCTCTTTCTCCATGTTGGATTCAGTCTGCAATAGGTCTGCCCAGTTCTTGGGCCCTGGTCTTGCACATGGTATCACAACCAGTGTGACTTCATATGCACAGCTGCACTGCTGTTGCCAGCAGACATTGTTTCCTTCCTTCCATTCCTCTGGCTCTGACACACTTTCTGTCCCCTCTTCTGCAATGATCCCTGAGATTTTGGAGGTGGAGGTGCAGTATATATACTTTTTTTAGGGCTGAACATTTTCTAGTCTCTTATTCTCAGCACTTTGACATACGTTGAAGGGATAGTGGTAAAAAACCAGCCCCATACACGCTAGGTACATGCTCTCCCACTGGGCTACATTTCTAGCTCCCAATATGCAATTCTTCTGACTCTCCGGTATAAAGAGTAAAACAGTCACAGGTAACAGGAAAAGTTACCAGAACTGCACAGTTCACAGTGTGGCTGTGCTGTCCAGGAAGGTAAGTGTGTCACATGTACTGTCAGCCTAGGACGTTTGAGACTTGCTGAGGGTTACTGGGAATCAGTCCTCCATCCATTGAGGGACATCTGGACTGGCTTTTACTTCTACCTGTTCCTCCTTCTACTATCCTGTTATCCATATTGCTTGTGATGCTTTTTATAACACTTTAATACATGCAGGAAGATAGTTTCCCATACTGGGAATGTATATGGCTAGCAGATGACTCAGTGGGTAGTGGCACTTTCTGCATAAGCATAGGGTTTAAGTTTGTGGTACTCTGCATCTATGTAAGAAAAAAAGAGAAAAAGCAAACAAGCAAACAAATGAACAGGTGTTGCCAGGCTCATATTCCCAGTGTTTTTAGGGGAACAGAGACTGGAGACTCTCCCCAAGCAGCAGCCTGTCCTCTAGTTTCTAGCAAGCTCTATCTCAGTGGCAGTCATTACAGGACACCTGAATCTTTAAAACCATTAGTTTTTTTTACCCAAACCACATACATATTTTAAAATACCATTTGAGTGATTTTTACACAAGAAAGTTTGGCTGTTATCTCAGGAGTGGGTGCATTTCACCCCCTCCTGTCTCAGCAAGGCCACAGGAGTGTTATCTCAAGAGTGGGTGAGTTGCACCCTCTCCTGCCTCTTTTTGGTTGCTTTGCCTCATTGAGTCTTTCCCTCCTGTGGCTGAGAGCTCCAAACCAAGGCTGCTGAGTTGAAACTGGCAGCTCTGGCTGGGGTGGGCCCCAGAGATCTGCTCAACGCAGCTCCCCCCCCCCATCCCCTGCAGCTGGTCTTCCACCCCTTGTTTAGGCTTGGCTTGTATTCCCGGCTGGCAGCACTGCCACTTACCCACAGCATATGAAAGGAGTTGCTTGGCCCACGTTAGATCTCGTGTGTTACACAGGAAAACAGACAAACACAAAACATATAACTATGAAACAGAGACAAACATGAATCAGACAAGACAATGGCACCGCACAATTTCTCAGAGGTTTTCAGGTGTCCAAGAACAAAAAGTATGCATTTTTTCTCTTTTTCACTTCAACTGACTGATAAGTCACTCTGTCCTTGACTCCCTTAAAATGAGACATAATTATGTCAAGAGGTCCAGATGGAGTTTGTCCCACATCCAAAAACAAAGTCAGTTCGAGTCTAGCCATACACACACACAGAATCATACAGAAACAGCAGTGCCCCCTCCGGTGTTTCTAGAGTCAGATAAGCACTGGGCACCACTGTCCGCCCAGAGCTCTCAGCCAGAGTGTCTGTCAGCGGAAAGGCCTCCACAGCCTACAGATTCCAAGCAGGTCAGGACCTCCAGGTGGGTCCTATGACCCCAGATGGGTCCTCTCACAACCCAAGCTTCCCGACACGGGTCGTTACGACCCCCAGACAGGAGGATAGCTCATCAGCAGCCCTCTTACGGCTATGGTGTAACCTCAGACCAATGGTCAAGCGTCAAAGAGAGGGGAGTCGAAATCGTTTGTCCCATCATCAACAAGTCAGAAAGAACCAGTGAGAATACAAGACAACACACATTGTGTAACAGATTATGCAGATGCGTCCAGGAGGGGACTTCCACAGTCCCTCTATGGAAGTCACAGCAGCAGAGGGGAGTCCTTGACTCTCAGACACACAGAAAAACAGAGCCCAGATATCAGACAGAATTTCCCTGCCAGTCTCTGCCAAATCAAAAGTATGGCAGAGATTCCGGCCAGGTCGAAGGGCTGCCTGCCCTGACCCCGGCTCAGATGGATAGAAAACCTCACGGTGTCCTCTCCAAAATCCCTGGAGCGTCCTCCAGGGTGGGTCCTGACTTATACCGTCCCGGTAAGCTTAAGCCGCGCGGCGGGATCCTCACGGACCATGCACACCACAGACCGTTACAGACACAGTTTACAGCTCTGACCAGTTACTTGTTCCAAACAGACAGGCAGACAGGTGATCAGACAGACAGACAGACAAACAATAGATGCTCGAGCTTACCTCCGATACCCGACTTGCGGGGTCTGGGGGGATGCGTCGATTCCCGGTCAGGGAACCAAAATGTTGGACCTCAGAGATCCAAACTGGGACACCCAGGGCCCAAACTGGAACGCCGCACCCCCACAGAGACTCACAGATGGGATATCAATGCAAATAGCAAGAGGATTTATTCCAGTGCACTAAGGCCGTTCTAACACGCAGGATAGAAGTGGCCCCAAGGAGCAAATGATGAAGCTTTTTATACAGTTGAAATGGTTGCTAGGCACAAACCGAGTTGGGACAAGTTGATTGGTCCCCAAATTGTTTTCCCATTTTGATAGGTAGGGGCCAGTTAACCTTTAAACTGATTGGTGCTGGCATATAGCAAGGTTGCGGGCTCCTAGAAAATGTAAACTTTAGGGTCTTAGTCAATGTGGGTGGGGAAGACCCTTAGCCCAAGGCCATGGGCTATGTGGGGAAACTCTTTTAGCCCAAGGCCGTCTTGTTTGTCTTAGAAAGTGTTTTTCTTTAACTATGGGAACTGTTTTGGGTCACGGTGCTCCTGGTTTGGGCCTACACAATTTTGGTGCTCTTAGAAGCCTGACTAAAGTTGGCTGCTTTGGTCTTTTTCTATACTAGGGACCTGAATCTTAAGGTGGGATCCCCACACTGAACTTTTACCTTTTGACTATGCACGGTTGCAGATCAGCGGAGGCACTGAAACCGAGCCTGCTGCAGTGGTAAAGGTGGCAGGGACTGAAGGGATGCTGAGGTGCAAATAGCGCCTGCACCGTTTGTTTTGGCGGATGAGTGCGCTGAAGAAAGCTCTAGTAGTTCAACCTTGATAAGTTGGGAAAAGTTGACTTTCATAAAAAACCCATCATACAATTACAGGAAATCCAAAGAAGGTTTATTTATGGAATTACAAAGAACATCAAGAAAACAAAGTTCATATTTATTTGTTTCTTGAAATTATTAAGCAAACGGTAAGATTTATTTCAAGCTACATCTCCAGTGAGCTTTGGGGACCTTCCTAGATAAAAAGAAATCCTGTTCAAGCCTGTCTGGGGGTGGGGGCTGGTTCCATTCCTCAAGGTTTTATCCCCAGTATCCCATGTCCATGTCATGCTGGTCATCAGACTGTTTCTTCCATTACAAAACCGGCTTGTAGAAATAGAAGGCTCAAAGGTTTTATAACCTCGCTGACTAAATGGATTCATTTTCAAATGCTCATGGTGTCCTTCCTTGCCAAGGTCCAGCCCTAGCCAGGGTTTCAATGACCCCTGAGGGAGGGGCAGAGTTGAGGAAATAATAAGAAAACCACACCTCTTGTGGATGGGACAAACTTCTCTTTATTCCCTCTGCTATTTCCTCTTCCTTTCGCTATTCTCCTTCTTTCCTCTTCTCTGCCTCCTCTCCTCTGTTACTGCTGCTCTTCTCTCCTACTCCCCCTCCAACTCTCTCCTTCTCCCACTCTCCTACTTCGGCTCTCATTCCCACTCCCCTGGGAGTCTGTTTTCCCAGGTATCTTATAAATATTTTCTGACAAAGCCCCTCCTGGGGAAAGGTTGCATTCCAACCACATCTTAATCATAAACTTAAACTTTACATAATGAAATCAGATTTTACATTTCAGTGATTACAAGTTCCTCATTTGTTGAAAACAAGTTATCTTAAAACCCACACCTGAAAACCTGGTTTCCATATATTATTTCCACACAGTACATATGTATTCTAGAAGTAATCATTTTTTATTATAAATTAACAGAGGTTAAGTAAGCCAATTAATTTCACAACCAGCTTCTACTGTAATGGGCAGGTTGCTCGGGAATGAATACACGCCATAGTATCCTAACATACCCAATTCTTATTTAGTTAACATGGCGAAACAAGTTTATTATAACTAGAAAACTTTCAGTCAGGGGTCTTTTTGCTTTTCTTAGGTGAAAGGAGAATATGCTGCACAGCTCTATATCCCCAAACTTAAGAGTAATTTTTTGATTATAGAGACTAGGAGTCAATTTTATTTGTGATTGAGGAAGTTCAAGCCTAACAATGGGCACTGAGCCTGTTTTCATAGGTGAAACTCTTGGGCCCTAGCATTAAGTGTTCTTTGTTCTAAACTTCTTAACTCCGAACTAACAAGTCCTTTGCAAAAAATATTTTTTCTTCTTATGTTACTTATTCTAATGTAGTTAGCAAAACATCCTAATTTAACTCTGTAACTATATATGAAAAACACCTCCTGTTTTTAACCATACATGTTTTTTTTTTTTTTTTTAGTTAGTCTTTCAGGAGTTTCAATAGTCACCAATTCAGCTGAGTGGCACTGCCTTGCTGAAGTGGCATTGCTCGAGAGAAAATCATCACCATTGTTACAAGTGCCAGTGACACTGTCCAGTGAGGGGTTAGGGTCCCCCATCTAAATTTGATGCCACAAAAGAGACAAGAAGACCATGGTAGCAACAGGTATGATAAGGCCCAGCAGAAACAAAGGGCATCCAGGAGACAATCCCCCAGGAGGACAAGGTAAAACCTGCTGTCTCCCTGCTAAACCCTAGGCTGAATCCTGAAGCCCCAGTTCTGGCTGCATTCCCCTGCATTGCTCCTGCAAATCCCCTGCAGTCTCTCAGCAATTTCCTAGCTATGCTCTTCCAATCCTGTTTGTGTTCTTATTGGTAGATATAACCAGCTTTTTCAACAACGGTAGGCTTTTGCTCCAGACTTGTTCTACTGTCTTCTCTCATCTTAGTCTGTCCTTCAGTCTTCTGTTTCCCACATGAGCTGCTCACAGTTAATGATTCTCACGTT
The DNA here is from genome assembly GCA_026225945.1 of Cricetomys ansorgei. Taxonomy (NCBI): domain Eukaryota; kingdom Metazoa; phylum Chordata; class Mammalia; order Rodentia; family Nesomyidae; genus Cricetomys; species Cricetomys ansorgei. The sequence continues at coordinate 6,957,027 of JAMJFZ010001042.1, read as the reverse complement.
CCCAAAGAATATAGAATTTGACCCCAGGAGAGATTCTTAAGCTGTTCAATGTACAAACCTTCCCTGGTAACAGAACAGGACATAATCTGAGGGCAATTTAAGCTTCTAAACATCAAGTCTGTCCTTGTGTGCACAATGTTGCACACCAAAACAATGTTTGCAAAATAATCCATTTTGCTAGGGCAACATATGGTACAAAATGTAGAAACCAGTGTAGTAGATCACTCCCTCAAAGGAATTGCCTAGCCAAGAATTTCTGACTGTGTAACACAAATTGTCACTAAGATGAATGTGTTCAGTGTCCTATGAGCAATATTTGAACTGTATACATATGGAAGGAAACACAAAAACAATACACATGGGGGAAATTGTAACGAAATTCAAACAATTGTTCATATAATAATGGTGAAAATTTCAACAAAACACTTACCAATCAAATGACTTTTATCGAAGTTTGAAATTGTGTAAAAATAAAAAAATAGCCTATAGAGTGTGCTGGTGTTTGCTTTTAATTCTAACACATAAGAGGCAGAGGCAGGTACATTTTTTTCAGTTCCAGGTCAGTCTTATCTACATAACAAGTTCTAGGCAAGCTAAAACTGCATAGTGAGTACCTGTTTCGAAGCAAACAACAAACAAACAAGTTTTACCCAATCCAATAAAACTGCACCAACTATGATTCTGATTCATTGTTTGTGATGTCTTTAAACTACTAAGATAAACAGAAATGTGTGTGTGTGTGTGTGTGTGTGTGTGTGTGTGTGTGTGTGCGCGCGCGCATGCGCACAGGGAACTTAAAAGAGCCAAGACAGGTTAAACAGTACAAAAGAGAGAACAAAGGGGCTCTATTTTTTCTGAAGGTAGTCCTGCAATAGTTCTGGCTATAGACAGACAGCTTACCCTGTCTCCAAACATTCAATGCTATAAAATTGCTACTAGATTTTATGGTCCTCTTCTCCCAGGGACATGCTAGGTAGAGTAGCCTAACATTAAAGAGATTTGTTGTGAATCCTGGAATTGGAGATTTTAAAGGAGAAATTAAAATTATGACCCATGTAAAATAAGACCTGCAATTTAAATCAGGAGTTAGGATTGCACAGCTGCTACAATCTCCCTGTATCAAAAGTAAAGCCGCTCCTGTAGAGAGAATGGTTAGGTTTGGGAGCACTGGGAAATGTGTGTTCTGGTAAGCTGTCATTAATGTTAAAAGGCCAAACTTTAAAATGCAAATAAATGGCACTGAAATATAAAGGTTACTGGACACAGGTTCAGATATTACAATAATCTCCCAAGAGTCATGGAATTCAAATTGGCCCCATCAAGAAGTAGCCTCACAGTTTATAGGGATTGGGAAATTATCCCACTTAAAGGAAAGGGTGAAGTGGGCTAAATGTTTGGGACCAGAAGGGCAAATTGAAAGTTAAGGCCTTATGTGGTTGACATGGCTATAAATTTATATAGAAGCAATTTATTGCAATAATTGGGGACTCAGATGAATATCCCTTCAATTCCAGAAAAGGTACCTAAATAAGGTCACAAGGTCAAGGTGGTCTCCATAATGGGGATGAACAGAATGTACAGGTTGTTCAAAATCCAGACACAATACATATTACGTTTCCAAATTTAAAAAGGGTGCCACTGCCCTACCCTTAAATGGTTAACTAAGAAGCCCATGTGAATAGAGCAGTGTCCCTTAACAAATGAATGTTTACATGTACTTGAACAGCTTGTAGAGGAGCAGTTAAAGGCTCATCATATAGAAGAATTGGCCAGCCCATTGGAGTCACCTGTATCTGTTATAAAGACAAAATATTGAAAGGGAGAATGTTAATTGATTTGAAGGCTGTAAACAAGGTGATTCAGCAAGTGGGTCCACTACAGCCCGGAATTCCGTTATCTTCATTATTACCTAAAGCATGACATCTGACAGTGATTGATTTAAAAGACTATTTTCACTATCTCCTTTCAAGAGCAGGACAAGGAATGGTTTGCTTTTACAGTATCTACCTATAACACTGCTCACCCTATCAAAAGACTTCAGTGGAAGTCCTTCCCCAGGGAATGTTTAATAGTCCAATGTTATGTCAATATTTTGTGCAACATCCATTAGAATTAATTCTACAACAATTTCCCCAATCTGTTACCTACCATTATATGGATGGTATTTTGTTAGCCGGTTCTGACCAAGATAATTTGTAAAAGTTGTTGCAAATTGCTCCTGAAAAAATACAAATATGAGATTCTATTAACTACCTAGGTTATAAGATAAGCCAGCAAAAATTCAACCACAAAAGGTATAGATCAAACAGATCAGTTGTGAATTCTTTATGATTTCCAAAAACTATTGGGAGATTTCAATTGTGTAAAATCCACAATTGGATTAACTAAGCAACTGCTGAGCAATTTGTTTCAAATGTTACAAGGAAACTCCAATCTAGATTGTCTAAGACTCGTAACTGCTGCAGCAGAACACGAGTTACCTCTGGCAGAAAAGAGATTACAAGTTGCATTTTGAACTACATAGATTCTCATCTGAATTATATTTTGGTCATCATTCATTCACAACATTCCCCTGCTGGTATTTTTATGAAGAGAGAGGACAATATCTTAGAATGGATATATATATGGCAGATAAGCACAGTAAAATATTAAAGGCTTATGTTAAAGATTTGCTGATTTAATTAAAAGGGAAGAGTAAGACTTCATCAGCTATCAGGAACAGATCCAACAGAAATAGTAGTGCCTTACATGAATGCTGAGATTATGTCATTATGGGCAATCAATGAATATTAGCAAAGAGCTTGTAGCAACTTTTTTGGGAGAAATTAATAAAAAATATATTAAAAGTAAGCAAATATAACTTATCAAAAGTTCTGATGGGATACTCCCTCAAATTTTGAGAGAAAAACCTCTTTCTGGACTGCCCACATTTTATGCAGATGCCAGTAAATAAGGAATGGCAGGCTACAAGTCAGAAAAAATGTAAATAAAGTCAATCAAAGTCCTTATGATTCAGTTCAGAAATCAGAGTTGTATGCTATTGTTTTGGTACTGCCAGACTTCTTGAATCTCTCAATAACTTCACTGATTCTCAGTATGCAGAAAGGGTTGTTTTGCATTTAGAAACTGTTGAATTTTTCCTGATAATTCAGAATTAACATCTATGCAGCTGCAACAGCAATTCAAGACAACAATTGTCCATTATACATTACTCGTATTAGATCTCATACAGGTTTGCCAGGCCGATTGGCACAAGGGAATGATGATATCAATCAATTATTAATAGGAAAGGTGTTAGAAGCCTTAAAATTTCATGAAAAGCTCCATGTAAGCAGCACTAGTCTTAAAAGGAATTTCTCCATTCCTTGGCTGGAAGCAAAGGAAATTATAAAGAATTGTCCAACGTGTTCCTTATTTAATCAAGTCCATTGCTTGCTGGAAGAAACCTTAAGTGTACTCAAAGAGGACAGATCTAGCAAATGGATTTGTTCCATGTTGCAGAATTTGGGAATCTAAAGTTTGTATACCATATGATTGATACTTCATCAGGATTTCAATGGGCTTCTTCTTTTAGTTCTGAAAAAGCAGATTCTGTAATTACACATTTCATGGAAGTAAGAGCTATTATGGGAACACCTTTACAAAATAAGATGAATAATTCTGCTGCATATGTCTCCAGTAAAATGAAAAAATATTGCATACTATGGCATAAAGCACGTTACTTGTATACCACATGATCCTACAGGACAAGCAGTTATAGCAAGATCTCATCAGACATTAAAGAAAATGCTTGCACGACAAAAGGAAATAAGAAAGACCCCTCCCAGAGATAGATTACATAGTGCACTACTAACTTTAAATTTCCTGAATGTTAATGAGACAGGAACAACAGCGGCTGAAAGGCATTGGACTATAGAAAAGTCTGATGAGTTGAATCAACACATATATTATAAAAACATATTAACATCTGAAGGGAAATCAGGACAAGTCTTATGCTGGGAGAAGAGGTACACTTTTATTTCCAGTGGAAATGAGGAGTTGTGGGAACCATCAAAACTGATAAAGATTAGATCTGAGCCGGGAATATCTCCTGAAACCCTGGACCATTAACCTGAAAATTGTGGCTATGGAAAGAAAAGTTCTTTTAAAAAGATAGAGCCTGCTAGTAGTAAACTACAAAAGCTAAAAGCAACAATTGGCCCTGGATTACAAGTAAAGTTTCTGAAACCTAAATATACACCTGACTCCCATACCAATGACAGTAAAGAGAATAAGGAAGATGAAAAAAAAACATGAAGCCTTGATGGAAAAATTGCCCCTGTGTGAATCTGACTTTGGCTGATTCGGAAGAGTTGGCTATCAGTCATCAGAAGGTTAAAAGAAAAGATAATAAGAGTGTTAGCCCACCACTGCAAATTTGACACATCTTCCAAAGGAAGAAAACACTTAGAGCAAACAGAAACCAGAGAAAAAATCTTAAAGCCAAAGTTCCAGCCATACAAGGGGATAGGCTATCTCTAGGCAAAAGGATCAGTGGACAGAACATTGAAATAGATTGTTGCCTTTAATGATATCAGTGAACCACAGAGTTTCTTGAAACATGAAGAGCCCTGTAGCATTGCTGTAGAAAATGGAGTAGTACAAAGAATAACAAGACAGAATCTGACAGAAACATTTGCCATCTGCCTGGAAGTAAAAACTTCAGAGAATGGGGATTGATCCCAACAACCTCCCATTCCCTGAATTTTTACTCTCTGTTAGTAATGCAAAGTATACATGAATGCAAAATATAAACTCCTGAAGACCAAAAGGGAGAAGGGATGACCTAACAGAAGGCCCCATAGAAAAAGTAAACAATATCATACAACTTGTATCTTAGGAGAAGGGGAAAATATGTAAGGGAATACTTTGCCAAGAGGCTTTTTGTGCTGTGTAGTCTTCCTTATGATTACATGCTGTTTGGACTTCTGGGAACAGTTTGGAGGGAGGTATTTAAGAGAGATTGTGTCCATTGGAAAACACAGTTGTAGTGACAGGGGAAGAGTGAGCACCAGATTGGGTATTGACCCGGGTAGAGTGAGCACAGAGTTGGTGTAAGGAAAAAATGAGTTCTGAAAGCTGATGTTAGGGAAAGCAAGAAGAAACAAGGCTCAGATAGATAGACAGTTTCAGAGAATAAGAAAGAGGGTTTTAAAAAGGTACATATTAGGATCTTTTTCAGTAAGAAGAATCGATGTGGGGGTGGAGTTCCATTAGGAGTCTAGTTGCAAGTAAAAAGGTCACAGTTACAAAGTTTGAAGCTTAGATACACTGTTTCGAAATTACTTCAGATTTTAAGAAAACAGTTACACTCTTTATCTTTTATCCCACAAGCAAAACAAGCTTGAGAGCCCAGCTCCAAATGCTAGAAAATATCAAAACTCTCCTTTTTATTAAAAAAAAAAAAGTATGCAGTCTCCCACCAGAGTATACTCCATATAGCATAAACTAGGTTGGGATCAGATAAAAAGTTTAAAATCCAAACTGTGGCTTTTATACGATATGTTTTGCTTCTGAACTCTCAGGAAGTCAGAATTCTGTATTGGCAACTAGATACACATCAATACTCACTGAGATTGATTTTTTTATGTTTATGTTTCATGATTTGTGACCTTGTTTCTGTGAAATTGCTTCTTTTTCTTATCAACTAGGAGTCTTTCTACACAGATCCATTAAGATATAGATACAGAAACTTGCTGTGTACATGAGTTTGATTCCTGGAATCTGTGTAAAGGTGGAAAGAAAGAACCTATTCTACAACGTTGTCCTCTGGCCTCCACGTCACACAAGGCCATGTATACTTATACACACACACATCATACAATGAATACTAAGTCTAAAATCATTTTATTAGTATGTTTGTAATGACTGAATCTTTAAGTATCACAAATGATTTCTATTGGACTGTCTTAAACCTCTTCATCTTTATAAGATTTCAAATTTTAGTAAAAGTCTCAGAGTGAAAGAAGGCATTTGTACTCTCTACCCATTATTGTGGGTTGTTTATATCATGTTCCAATCACATTTGTATTTCTTTCTCCCTCTATCCTCCTCCATTAACATAAGTTCCAAGTATCTCAAGTGATCCTTAAATCATTCAGTTCAAAGACAATCTATGTTACAAAATCAGAAAGTCTTAGCTGGGGTGTTCCTGTCTGTAAGTAGTTTATGCCCATTAGCTTCCACATTTTGAAACCCTGTTCTTATAACAGAGATTGTTTTATAAACACCGCCTTAGTTTTCAAGCTTCCAACATGGGGGCATGCTCAACGTTCAGAAGCTTAAATTACAGCAACATTATATCTTAAACGTATATCAAGGAAGAGATATACATTAAACATATTATAAATTTTGTGAGGGATCAAAAATATTACATGTGGGAACCTGAAAATCATTACTTAAGAGGGACTTAAGAGGAGATTGAAGAAATGGTTAACACATAAAATAACATTTTAGAATAGGACACACACACACACACACACACACACACAAAGGAATTATTATAGAAAACAAAATTACAGAAGTTATCTACATTTTAACAAAGGAACACACTGAATTGGGAGGGCATAACTGAGGAAGGAAATCTTGAGCCTCAGGTAACGAATTCCTACAATCAGTTCACAAATTCCTGGGATTTTTCACTGCTGCAAGGCACTTTTCCAACAGAGTAAACAATCTAGGTAAAATTAAGGTAGAATGAGGTCAAAAATTGTAAGTTAGGCTTGAAAAATGGGCTACCAAGATGGGTAAAATGGGAAAGGCACTTGTTATCAAGGTTGTCAAGACTGAATGATATTCCAAGTTCATTTCCTGGCACTCACAGGCTCAAGAAAAGAACTGACTCACAGGTTGTCCTCTAGAGAAGATATTGCAGTGAGCCTTGTCTTCCCTCTCTACCATCATTCTATGGGTACTCAGCTTTCCTCTCTCCTCCCATCTCTTTTTGTTATCCACTTCTTCTTAAAGACACTCTCCATCTGGAAACCTGGTGGTCACTCAGCCTCAGAAGCAGATAGGCACTCTTCATACTCCTTCCTGTCCTATACTGCATTTTCCCCCAGTCTTATCCCCTGACCTCTGTCAGACCTCTTGAAGGGCCTGTCTTCTCCCTTTCCATTGCCTGGGCACTCAGCTGGACACATTTGGAGATCCAGCTTTTCCCCTTCCTGTGGACCCTCTCAACCTCCCTCCAGCCCACTTCTGTCCTTTTTGTTAAGTGTTGATACCAAGAAACACTTTCTACTTGGGAACCAGTGTCTACACCAGCCTGAAGAGCAGGTAGACCATCTTCATTATCCTGTTTGTCTTCTATTACAACTCCTGTGTTCTCATTAAGACCCGTAACAGGCTGCTTGCAGGAGCCTGCCCTCTCTACCTCCTTTTCCTTGGGACTCTACCAAGCCTTGTAGCTAACTCAGCTTTCCTTCTTCCTGAGAAACCTCTTAGCCCTTACTCTAAGACATCCCCTTTACTTTGTGTCAGCCCCCACCACCTAAACACATGATCTACCCAAAGCCCTGCTGAAAACACAAGGTAAAGACTCAAGAAGGTGAATCACACCATCCTTCCTGTGCTGTTTCAATTGCTCCAATCTCACCCTCAGCCAGTAACAGCCTGCTTACAGGTGTCCCTCCCACCACCTTAGTGTCATTCACTGGAGACTCCAACTCTTAGTTCAGACCCAGAGTCCCCTTAGCCTTTTTATCCCTGTCTCTCCAGATAATTATTGGCCTTACTGCAACCTACTTTCAGGATCCCATCTTCCACACCTCTAACTCTCCAGGTCTAGATGAGATCAGGATTCCTATTACATCTTTCCTGAAACTCCTGTCAGCCTCTTCTCTTAGTCTACCTCTATTACCCTCTGTCACCTACGTGCATAGACACACAAGCATTCCCCACAGGAAAATCCATAGCCACCACACTTCCCTAAGATCCAGAGAAGGCCACAGAATCCAAGGAACAAAATACCCATCCAGTGAAGACAAGACCAGGTATCAACACCTAGAACCACATTCATCCCTAACACACATGCCTAGAGACCCGTGCAAAACAAAAACTTTAACAGTCAAGGTAGTATGATCAATGATCTTGAAGAGGATTTGAATAAATCCCTAAATGAAGTCTGTGAAAACAATCAATCACTGGAGTGAAATGAGAAAAAAAAACAGTTCAAGATATGAATATAGAAATAGAATCACTAAAGAAATCCTTAGGTAAAACTGGAAGTGAAAAATTTTAGGAAGACAAGCAAGATCTCTGAGTAAGCATAATACACAGAGTACAGAGATTAAAGGAAAAAAAAAAACCTCAGGCAGTGAAAAGAAGGTAGAAAAAATGGATGTCTCATGAGAGAACATGTTGAATCTAAAAAAAATCACCCAAAAAAGCAAAAACAGAAAACAATATGCTGGAAATCCGGGACATTATCAAAAGACAAAATCAATGAATAATATGGATACAGGTATAGAGGAAGGAAGAGAAAGAAAGAAAGAAAGAAAGAAAGAAAGAAAGAAAGAAAGAAAGAAAGAAAGAAAGAAAGAAAGAAAGAAAGAAAGAGAGAGAAAGAGAGAAAGAAAGGAAACAGGTTTAAGCCAAGACAGTGAGAAGTTTCCTCCTTCTTGTATTCTTGCTGAAGTCATTTCAGGTTGAACTAGAATTTGATCTCCTTAACGGAGAATCCCATGAAAAATTATCCAACTCTATTCTCGGAACCCTAGGTCAGGATATCCTAGCCAACTTATCTTAGCTTCTGTTAAATTGCCTGTTTGTGTAAACCCTCCCTTCAAACTAGCCACTTATCTTAGCTCCCATCTAATTTCTTGCTTACATAAAGATATCCACTTCCCTGAAGCTGCCAAGTGAGATATCAGATCATGCTTTCTAAATCTTCAAAAACCTCATGCTCTGAGCATTATATCTCCAAATACCCAGGCATAGTCCCAGTCAGCTGATAAAGACTTTCAATTGGCTATAAACTCTCTGAGTGGTCTTCTCTGGTGAGATCCCTATAATATTTGAGACCCCAACCAGATCCCCAGAGACTGGACCTAACTGCTGAGAGGCCTGAGGATCTCTAAATGTAGGAAATAGTTTGTCCACTGGAGAGGATTCTTGTGGGATGAGTACCAGGAAATGTTCCAGGGCCCCACAAAGATCTTTTTTAACCAACTGCTGCCAAGAGAGCTAGAGGCCCTCCAATACTATCACACAACAGAAAAATAGGTGACTCAGAAGTCATCTGACCTGAATACCTGTTGAGGTATGTTTGATCTATAAAAAGTGACATCTGATTAGGACACAAGAGGGGATCTCAGACACCACCATTGATTGTTTCCAAGGACCCTATTTCAGCCATCCTGCAAATGCCCACTCCCACATTGACCTGGAGATAGTTGACATTACTGACTATGACTAGTGGGATTTGCTAAGATTTTCAAGCCACTCAATGCCAGCTCTGAGGGTATACAGCCTTTGGAACAGACAGAGACTGAGCAGAGGGACTTCACAGCCTTGGAAAAGGACCTGGTATCTGCACTGGCCCTCCTAGACATTACTAAGCCATCCCACCTGTTTGTACATGAAGCTAGAAGCACTGCCTAGGGTGTTTTCATGCAAATACTGGGCTCCTGGGAAAGATGGGTGGCACATCTGTCCAAGAGACTTGACCTAGTCACAACTGGATGCCCACCATCCATGTACAAGGCCCATAGCTGCCACTGCCCTGCTGGAAAAAGATGATGACAAATTAACTTTAGACAAAATTTGTTGCTGACAGAGTCACACTCTGTTGAGGACCTATGAGACAGAATGTTTTTGCAGATGGAATCTATCATCCTCAAGATCCTCTTTTTTCTATTCCATAAAACAACAAGACTGCTGTAGTACTGTGCACACTGTCACTTCTGTGGACAGACTTTGGCTCTTACCTTGTTTTGAACAATTCTGTTGCTGGAGTTGCCCACCTTTTCTTTATTCCCAGGTCACCTCCACCAATCCTTAATTCTGTAGTACAAAAGGACCCTGGATACATGCCCTGGCACACTTAACAAGATTTTAAAGGCATGCCAATCATGACTTAGCAATCAATGAGTTAAAAAATGAAACACAGAGAACTGAAGTGGCCAGAATTTCCTCTTCAGGAGCTCCAAGGTCAAATTTTGCCCCATTACTGTTTTAGAAAGCTTCCTAAACTTACAAAGGATTTGTCAGCTGCTATTCTCCTTATGAAGAACAAAACTTGTAAAGATTTAATATTTTTATGCTTACATAAATCATAGCAGATCTCAACAACCTGTCTCACTATTCTAAATTACGCCACAGATCCCCAAGGGCTCAGAAACCCCCAAACCCTTCCTCCTACATGATGAATGCTGTAGTCGTACATTGCTGCGATGCTTCACCAAGGATGATCAAGAAACATAATCATAGATGTATCCCTGTCAGACCTCAGCAGAGGGACCACCATCCATACAAGCCCAATACTATACAGCAGAACCACGAGCATTTGAGTTCAGGTGTTGGAGCTGGGCTCTCAAGCTTGTTTTGCTTGTGGGATAAAAGATAAAGAGTGTAACTGTTTTCTTAAAATCTGAAGTAATTTCGAAACAGTGTATCTAAGCTTCAAACTTTGTAACTGTGACCTTTTTACTTGCAACTAGACTCCTAATGGAACTCCACCCCCACATCGATTCTTCTTACTGAAAAAGATCCTAATATGTACCTTTTTAAAACCCTCTTTCTTATTCTCTGAAACTGTCTATCTATCTGAGCCTTGTTTCTTCTTGCTTTCCCTAACATCAGCTTTCAGAACTCATTTTTTCCTTACACCAACTCTGTGCTCACTCTACCCGGGTCAATACCCAATCTGGTGCTCACTCTTCCCCTGTCACTACAACTGTGTTTTCCAATGGACACAATCTCTCTTAAATACCTCCCTCCAAACTGTTCCCAGAAGTCCAAACAGCATGTAATCATAAGGAAGACTACACAGCACAAAAAGCCTCTTGGCAAAGTATTCCCTTACATATTTTCCCCTTCTCCTAAGATACAAGTTGTATGATATTGTTTACTTTTTCTATGGGGCCTTCTGTTAGGTCATCCCTTCTCCCTTTTGGTCTTCAGGAGTTTATATTTTGCATTCATGTATACTTTGCATTACTAACAGAGAGTAAAAATTCAGGGAATGGGAGGTTGTTGGGATCAATCCCCATTCTCTGAAGTTTTTACTTCCAGGAGATGGCAAATGTTTCTGTCAGATTCTGTCTTGTTATTCTTTGTACTACTCCATTTTCTACAGCAATGCTACAGGGCTCTTCATGTTTCAAGAAACTCTGTGGTTCACTGATATCATTAAAGGCAACAATCTATTTCAATGTTCTGTCCACTGATCCTTTTGCCTAGAGATAGCCTATCCCCTTGTATGGCTGGAACTTTGGCTTTAAGATTTTTTCTCTGGTTTCTGTTTGCTCTAAGTGTTTTCTTCCTTTGGAAGATGTGTCAAATTTGCAGTGGTGGGCTAACACTCTTATTATCTTTTCTTTTAACCTTCTGATGACTGATAGCCAACTCTTCCGAATCAGCCAAAGTCAGATTCACACAGGGGCAATTTTTCCATCAAGGCTTCATGTTTTTTTTTCATCTTCCTTATTCTCTTTACTGTCATTGGTATGGGAGTCAGGTGTATATTTAGGTTTCAGAAACTTTACTTGTAATCCAGGGCCAATTGTTGCTTTTAGCTTTTGTAGTTTACTACTAGCAGGCTCTATCTTTTTAAAAGAACTTTTCTTTCCATAGCCACAATTTTCAGGTTAATGGTCCAGGGTTTCAGGAGATATTCCCGGCTCAGATCTAATCTTTATCAGTTTTGATGGTTCCCACAACTCCTCATTTCCACTGGAAATAAAAGTGTACCTCTTCTCCCAGCATAAGACTTGTCCTGATTTCCCTTCAGATGTTAATATGTTTTTATAATATATGTGTTGATTCAACTCATCAGACTTTTCTATAGTCCAATGCCTTTCAGCCGCTGTTGTTCCTGTCTCATTAACATTCAGGAAATTTAAAGTTAGTAGTGCACTATGTAATCTATCTCTGGGAGGGGTCTTTCTTATTTCCTTTTGTCGTGCAAGCATTTTCTTTAATGTCTGATGAGATCTTGCTATAACTGCTTGTCCTGTAGGATCATGTGGTATACAAGTAACGTGCTTTATGCCATAGTATGCAATATTTTTTCATTTTACTGGAGACATATGCAGCAGAATTATTCATCTTATTTTGTAAAGGTGTTCCCATAATAGCTCTTACTTCCATGAAATGTGTAATTACAGAATCTGCTTTTTCAGAACTAAAAGAAGAAGCCCATTGAAATCCTGATGAAGTATCAATCATATGGTATACAAACTTTAGATTCCCAAATTCTGCAACATGGAACAAATCCATTTGCTAGATCTGTCCTCTTTGAGTACACTTAAGGTTTCTTCCAGCAAGCAATGGACTTGATTAAATAAGGAACACGTTGGACAATTCTTTATAATTTCCTTTGCTTCCAGCCAAGGAATGGAGAAATTCCTTTTAAGACTAGTGCTGCTTACATGGAGCTTTTCATGAAATTTTAAGGCTTCTAACACCTTTCCTATTAATAATTGATTGATATCATCATTCCCTTGTGCCAATCGGCCTGGCAAACCTGTATGAGATCTAATACGAGTAATGTATAATGGACAATTGTTGTCTTGAATTGCTGTTGCAGCTGCATAGATGTTAATTCTGAATTATCAGGAAAAATTCAACAGTTTCTAAATGCAAAACAACCCTTTCTGCATACTGAGAATCAGTGAAGTTATTGAGAGATTCAAGAAGTCTGGCAGTACCAAAACAATAGCATACAACTCTGATTTCTGAACTGAATCATAAGGACTTTGATTGACTTTATTTACATTTTTTCTGACTTGTAGCCTGCCATTCCTTATTTACTGGCATCTGCATAAAATGTGGGCAGTCCAGAAAGAGGTTTTTCTCTCAAAATTTGAGGGAGTATCCCATCAGAACTTTTGATAAGTTATATTTGCTTACTTTTAATATATTTTTTATTAATTTCTCCCAAAAAAGTTGCTACAAGCTCTTTGCTAATATTCATTGATTGCCCATAATGACATAATCTCAGCATTCATGTAAGGCACTACTATTTCTGTTGGATCTGTTCCTGATAGCTGATGAAGTCTTACTCTTCCCTTTTAATTAAATCAGCAAATCTTTAACATAAGCCTTTAATATTTTACTGTGCTTATCTGCCATATATATATCCATTCTAAGATATTGTCCTCTCTCTTCATAAAAATACCAGCAGGGGAATGTTGTGAATGAATGATGACCAAAATATAATTCAGATGAGAATCTATGTAGTTCAAAATGCAACTTGTAATCTCTTTTCTGCCAGAGGTAACTCGTGTTCTGCTGCAGCAGTTACGAGTCTTAGACAATCTAGATTGGAGTTTCCTTGTAACATTTGAAACAAATTGCTCAGCAGTTGCTTAGTTAATCCAATTGTGGATTTTACACAATTGAAATCTCCCAATAGTTTTTGGAAATCATAAAGAATTCACAACTGATCTGTTTGATCTATACCTTTTGTGGTTGAATTTTTGCTGGCTTATCTTATAACCTAGGTAGTTAATAGAATCTCATATTTGTATTTTTTCAGGAGCAATTTGCAACAACTTTTACAAATTATCTTGGTCAGAACCGGCTAACAAAATACCATCCATATAATGGTAGGTAACAGATTGGGGAAATTGTTGTAGAATTAATTCTAATGGATGTTGCACAAAATATTGACATAACATTGGACTATTAAACATTCCCTGGGGAAGGACTTCCACTGAAGTCTTTTGATAGGGTGAGCAGTGTTATAGGTAGATACTGTAAAAGCAAACCATTCCTTGTCCTGCTCTTGAAAGGAGATAGTGAAAATAGTCTTTTAAATCAATCACTGTCAGATGTCATGCTTTAGGTAATAATGAAGATAACGGAATTCCGGGCTGTAGTGGACCCACTTGCTGAATCACCTTGTTTACAGCCTTCAAATCAATTAACATTCTCCCTTTCAATATTTTGTCTTTATAACAGATACAGGTGACTCCAATGGGCTGGCCAATTCTTCTATATGATGAGCCTTTAACTGCTCCTCTACAAGCTGTTCAAGTACATGTAAACATTCATTTGTTAAGGGACACTGCTCTATTCACATGGGCTTCTTAGTTAACCATTTAAGGGTAGGGCAGTGGCACCCTTTTTAAATTTGGAAACGTAATATGTATTGTGTCTGGATTTTGAACAACCTGTACATTCTGTTCATCCCCATTATGGAGACCACCTTGACCTTGTGACCTTATTTAGGTACCTTTTCTGGAATTGAAGGGATATTCATCTGAGTCCCCAATTATTGCAATAAATTGCTTCTATATAAATTTATAGCCATGTCAACCACATAAGGCCTTAACTTTCAATTTGCCCTTCTGGTCCCAAACATTTAGCCCACTTCACCCTTTCCTTTAAGTGGGATAATTTCCCAATCCCTATAAACTGTGAGGCTACTTCTTGATGGGGCCAATTTGAATTCCATGACTCTTGGGAGATTATTGTAATATCTGAACCTGTGTCCAGTAACCTTTATATTTCAGTGCCATTTATTTGCATTTTAAAGTTTGGCCTTTTAACATTAATGACAGCTTACCAGAACACACATTTCCCAGTGCTCCCAAACCTAACCATTCTCTCTACAGGAGCGGCTTTACTTTTGATACAGGGAGATTGTAGCAGCTGTGCAATCCTAACTCCTGATTTAAATTGCAGGTCTTATTTTACATGGGTCATAATTTTAATTTCTCCTTTAAAATCTCCAATTCCAGGATTCACAACAAATCTCTTTAATGTTAGGCTACTCTACCTAGCATGTCCCTGGGAGAAGAGGACCATAAAATCTAGTAGCAATTTTATAGCATTGAATGTTTGGAGACAGGGTAAGCTGTCTGTCTATAGCCAGAACTATTGCAGGACTACCTTCAGAAAAAATAGAGCCCCTTTGTTCTCTCTTTTGTACTGTTTAACCTGTCTTGGCTCTTTTAAGTTCCCTGTGCGCATGCGCGCGCACACACACACACACACACACACACACACACACACACACACATTTCTGTTTATCTTAGTAGTTTAAAGACATCACAAACAATGAATCAGAATCATAGTTGGTGCAGTTTTATTGGATTGGGTAAAACTTGTTTGTTTGTTGTTTGCTTCGAAACAGGTACTCACTATGCAGTTTTAGCTTGCCTAGAACTTGTTATGTAGATAAGACTGACCTGGAACTGAAAAAAATGTACCTGCCTCTGCCTCTTATGTGTTAGAATTAAAAGCAAACACCAGCACACTCTATAGGCTATTTTTTTATTTTTACACAATTTCAAACTTCGATAAAAGTCATTTGATTGGTAAGTGTTTTGTTGAAATTTTCACCATTATTATATGAACAATTGTTTGAATTTCGTTACAATTTCCCCCATGTGTATTGTTTTTGTGTTTCCTTCCATATGTATACAGTTCAAATATTGCTCATAGGACACTGAACACATTCATCTTAGTGACAATTTGTGTTACACAGTCAGAAATTCTTGGCTAGGCAATTCCTTTGAGGGAGTGATCTACTACACTGGTTTCTACATTTTGTACCATATGTTGCCCTAGCAAAATGGATTATTTTGCAAACATTGTTTTGGTGTGCAACATTGTGCACACAAGGACAGACTTGATGTTTAGAAGCTTAAATTGCCCTCAGATTATGTCCTGTTCTGTTACCAGGGAAGGTTTGTACATTGAACAGCTTAAGAATCTCTCCTGGGGTCAAATTCTATATTCTTTGGGAACGTGAGAATCATTAACTGTGAGCAGCTCATGTGGGAAACAGAAGACTGAAGGACAGACTAAGATGAGAGAAGACAGTAGAACAAGTCTGGAGCAAAAGCCTACCGTTGTTGAAAAAGCTGGTTATATCTACCAATAAGAACACAAACAGGATTGGAAGAGCATAGCTAGGAAATTGCTGAGAGACTGCAGGGGATTTGCAGGAGCAATGCAGGGGAATGCAGCCAGAACTGGGGCTTCAGGATTCAGCCTAGGGTTTAGCAGGGAGACAGCAGGTTTTACCTTGTCCTCCTGGGGGATTGTCTCCTGGATGCCCTTTGTTTCTGCTGGGCCTTATCATACCTGTTGCTACCATGGTCTTCTTGTCTCTTTTGTGGCATCAAATTTAGATGGGGGACCCTAACCCCTCACTGGACAGTGTCACTGGCACTTGTAACAATGGTGATGATTTTCTCTCGAGCAATGCCACTTCAGCAAGGCAGTGCCACTCAGCTGAATTGGTGACTATTGAAACTCCTGAAAGACTAACTAAAAAAAAAAAAAAAAACATGTATGGTTAAAAACAGGAGGTGTTTTTCATATATAGTTACAGAGTTAAATTAGGATGTTTTGCTAACTACATTAGAATAAGTAACATAAGAAGAAAAAATATTTTTTGCAAAGGACTTGTTAGTTCGGAGTTAAGAAGTTTAGAACAAAGAACACTTAATGCTAGGGCCCAAGAGTTTCACCTATGAAAACAGGCTCAGTGCCCATTGTTAGGCTTGAACTTCCTCAATCACAAATAAAATTGACTCCTAGTCTCTATAATCAAAAAATTACTCTTAAGTTTGGGGATATAGAGCTGTGCAGCATATTCTCCTTTCACCTAAGAAAAGCAAAAAGACCCCTGACTGAAAGTTTTCTAGTTATAATAAACTTGTTTCGCCATGTTAACTAAATAAGAATTGGGTATGTTAGGATACTATGGCGTGTATTCATTCCCGAGCAACCTGCCCATTACAGTAGAAGCTGGTTGTGAAATTAATTGGCTTACTTAACCTCTGTTAATTTATAATAAAAAATGATTACTTCTAGAATACATATGTACTGTGTGGAAATAATATATGGAAACCAGGTTTTCAGGTGTGGGTTTTAAGATAACTTGTTTTCAACAAATGAGGAACTTGTAATCACTGAAATGTAAAATCTGATTTCATTATGTAAAGTTTAAGTTTATGATTAAGATGTGGTTGGAATGCAACCTTTCCCCAGGAGGGGCTTTGTCAGAAAATATTTATAAGATACCTGGGAAAACAGACTCCCAGGGGAGTGGGAATGAGAGCCGAAGTAGGAGAGTGGGAGAAGGAGAGAGTTGGAGGGGGAGTAGGAGAGAAGAGCAGCAGTAACAGAGGAGAGGAGGCAGAGAAGAGGAAAGAAGGAGAATAGCGAAAGGAAGAGGAAATAGCAGAGGGAATAAAGAGAAGTTTGTCCCATCCACAAGAGGTGTGGTTTTCTTATTATTTCCTCAACTCTGCCCCTCCCTCAGGGGTCATTGAAACCCTGGCTAGGGCTGGACCTTGGCAAGGAAGGACACCATGAGCATTTGAAAATGAATCCATTTAGTCAGCGAGGTTATAAAACCTTTGAGCCTTCTATTTCTACAAGCCGGTTTTGTAATGGAAGAAACAGTCTGATGACCAGCATGACATGGACATGGGATACTGGGGATAAAACCTTGAGGAATGGAACCAGCCCCCACCCCCAGACAGGCTTGAACAGGATTTCTTTTTATCTAGGAAGGTCCCCAAAGCTCACTGGAGATGTAGCTTGAAATAAATCTTACCGTTTGCTTAATAATTTCAAGAAACAAATAAATATGAACTTTGTTTTCTTGATGTTCTTTGTAATTCCATAAATAAACCTTCTTTGGATTTCCTGTAATTGTATGATGGGTTTTTTATGAAAGTCAACTTTTCCCAACTTATCAAGGTTGAACTACTAGAGCTTTCTTCAGCGCACTCATCCGCCAAAACAAACGGTGCAGGCGCTATTTGCACCTCAGCATCCCTTCAGTCCCTGCCACCTTTACCACTGCAGCAGGCTCGGTTTCAGTGCCTCAGCTGATCTGCAATTGTGCATAGTCGGTTCAGAAGCTTTCCAGCTCATTTTCTCCTCTGCAAGACATATCCAATCTTTCTCTTGAACTTTCTGCTTTTCTCCTTTCTTAGGAACAGATGATAGTAACAGCATACAGACCACCTTACAATACCCATGTTAAGGTTCTCTATAAATCTTTCTCTCTCCCACCTTTTTCCATTACTTCTGAGAGAAACCGCTCTTAAGATTCTCTTAAGGCCATAAAAGACTGAGTACTTGAGTAACCAAACATACTAAATAACGAAGAATGGAAGTTTATTTAAGTATATTTTCAGATGAAGCCTCATTCTGCTCAGCAACTAGGCTTTTTTAAAATCTCCGAAATAATTTAGGAAGTTGGGGGTAACTTGGTGGAAACTCACTTATGATGTCAATGTCAAAACCATTATATGTGATACAGAGCTCTAGCATTCTGGCCCCATTACTCATTAATCAGACTGCGTGGACTTCAACTGGCAGAAAGATAACTGCTGGAGGCTTAAGATCCAAATGATACTTTCTAGGTGTACTCAGGTAACAACTTCCGAAGTTTTTACACAGGAAACTGTAAGGTAAAATATTTCCTATTTCTTTGCAGAAATCTAAACACTGATGTGCATTGATCATGTGGCTTAGATTGTTTAAAAGAAATTAAATGGTTTTTGATGGCAAGCAATTTGGATAGAACTATATTTTTTGACTTTTCTAAATTTAATTTCTTAATGTACACAGAAATCCTTTTGGAATAAACAACTGAAATATACAGTTCTGATGTTATTAGAATCTGTGACATCCTCTTAACTATTAAAGCATGAAGTAGATATTTTTCTGACAGATCCTACACAGATTGAATTTTGAGAAGATGTAATCTGCCTTTCAGTTCATTCTCTCTCTCTCTCTGCAGGGTAAATTTATTGATTTAATTTATCTATTTTTATGGCTTCCGTGTGGTCACTTTCAAAAAAAAGCTAATAATTAAGTCAAGGATCTAATTACTGTATAAAACTTTTCAATTTCTGAGATTACATTATTTGAAATTTTGCAAGTAATTGCTAATTGGTAAATTTAATTTTTTTTTAGGATATCATATAAAATGTTTACATTTGAAGTTATTTCTTATTAATCAGTACTTTTCCATATGCTTTATGACAATACATACTTCACATAACAGATGTTAGTGCATACACACCTGGCTGTTATTTTTAACTGTCCTTGTGACTGCTTTAGGTTAGGTCATTATTACTTTAATTGGCATATCGTCATTGTACCAGGTTTAACAGGAACAGTTTCATTAAGCATTACTATATCATGCCCTTTGGACATTTCAACCTCCATGCCCTCCTTTCCCTCTCTGTTTCCCTTAACTCTACTGCTATTCTTCTTTCCTCTCCCAGCCTCTCATGTACATATGGTTTTATGTATCAAAAAATCCAGGGTCCAAAAATGATTGAAAACATGCATATATGATAGCTTCATTTCATTAGTCTACTTCTGGATTGGACTTTGCTATTTGATATTGATTTTGTTCTTTATAAATTCTAGATACAACTTTCTGTATAGCTAATGTTCACTGAATTAATTGCTTTCTTTGGTGTATAGGGGCTTTCTAAGTTCCATTTGTTCATTCTTAGTATTATATCTGAGTTGGAGGAGTTCTTTGTACAAAGCCATTAGATATATCCTGAATTTTTTTTTGTGTCTTTCCCTAAGAATGCCCTTAGTTTCCGGTTTTACATAGGCATTTGTCCAATTATGAATTGACTTTTGTACAAGGTGAGAATTGTGACCTGGCTTCATTCTTCCGTGTGATGTCTTCCAGCAAACTCTCTCCTCTGATCCATGGCAGTGTGTTAGTAGTTGTCAGAATCATGTAACGTCGGTCCTCATGAGACTGTGTCAGAATTTCTGCATTTAGAATTACAATCTTTTTAGCAATGCTATTATTTCTGGGGTGGTATTGTAATGTCAAGCGGGAGAAGGTTTAATAAGGCTGAGGTGTCCTTCTGCTCCACTGGAGTGCAGGCATTCTTCAGCAGTTAGAAACTTCCACGTATCTTCAAGGTCTCAGGCTTTGGCTCTTTTCTCTACTTCAAGATGAGAGTAATACAGATCCACTGGAGAGATAGATCCAAAATGATAATCCAGGAATAGCTCATTAAAAGCGAGTGACCCTCTCAACTCAAATAATAAGAGTAAATAGAGCAACGAGGCTGGTATATGTATTGTAAGATCAATTACTACAAAGGGAGGAATGGAAAGAAGGTAAGACTAGTAATTCGTATTTGATTAACAGAGGAAATTGGAAAAAAAGAAAAGGCAAAAGAAGTAGGGAACAATAAAGAGAAGAGAGGAGGTAAGTCAGCATCAGCCACAGGTAGAATGAAAAAGAAAGAAGTAAGCACATGCAAACAGAGAACTAAAGTAATCCTAGCACTCAGGATGCTGAAGCAGGAGATCCCTGAGCCAGGTCAACCTGTGTTCTTTAGGAAAGCCTTTCAAAGCAAAAGCAAAACAATGGTGAAGAGAGAAAGAGAACAAGGCAGGACTAAGCTGATCTACTCAATTGAAACTGTATATAGGGGATCTCATCTGTACACAGTCCTGTAAGGTCCAAGCTCCTGGGCCAGGAAAGGAGGATGGTCACGGGAAGCCAGAAGGTAGAACACAAGGTAAGAAGCCATGGACAAACCAGATATACTTTATTCACTGGCTCTCAGGCCATTTGGAGGTATACACACTGGCCTCCAGACACACATAGTCTGTCAAAGTGCAGGGAGAACATGAAAGCTCAGGGCTATTCCCCTAAGAACACATTTATAGAGAACCACACAAAAGTAACATTTTTGCAAGAAATAGTTATATAACAGCTTATGGCACTGTTTACAGGTTCCTGGCGTCATTGATTTTGTGCTCACTCATTAACTTCTGGATTGCCAGCACTATCCATCTTCACCCATGCTTTGTCCACATCGGAGCCATGTTGTCTAAACATGAACTGGCCCTTATAGACCTCTGTTCCCTACAGGTCTCTTACATGGGCACAGCTTCCTGGACTGGCTCTATGTGTCAGTCCTCCATGAGCTACAGCTGACACCGGATTTCTGCATCACAGAATATTGCTACATTCTGAATCAAAGTACTTTCTCTCTAGTTAGAAATAGTCTGTAGGTCAAGTGATAGGATACCATACCATGGCCCTTCCTCAACCACCCAGATGAAGCCATGCAGGAAGGGTTCTTTGCTTCAAGAACTGTCTCACTTCCCACTCAGGAAGATTCATGCTAGTATGGCCTTTTGTCAGCCCTCAGTTAGTGTTTCCTAGCACTGCCCCCTCCCCTCCTATAACCAATATCTGTCCCTTATGAGTTTTTTTCTATTCCTGTCTCTGTCTCACCCCCAGTTCTATGTGTGTGTATTTATGTGTGTGTGTTGTACATCTTATTAGAATGTACTGCTATTAAAACCACAGTACAAATTTCTGAGGCTTTCTCTTTATTTTGAGCCGTGGTTCCAGCCGCCAGCAGAAGTACTCACACTGGAAGGAATGAACTTTTCATTGAAGATTAGCCCTCTGGAATGGACTCCAGACTCTATTTCTGTTCTGCCTTCTAAAGTTTCCTTATTTTTGTTTCTTTGTTTGTTTTACTTGCTACCAGCACTAGTGTTTTCCCACCATGACCTACATCATAGATGGGTTCTCACTAACATCTACTGGGTTTCTCTTTGGAAGTTCAGCAGTTCATTCTTGTATTGTTCACCATGATCCACTTGCTTTATTATTTATTTATTTATTTATTTATTTACTTTTACTTTACTGATTACTGCAAATACTGGTGAGGATGTGGGGCAAGAGGGAGATATACTCCCCTTTATTGGGAGTGCGAGCTGGTGAAGTTACTATGCATATCAAGATCGTTTGTTCTAAAAAAGAAAAAAACTATGAATAAACTACAATGTGAGACAGCTCTAATGCTCTTGCACACATACCCAAGAGAATCTCCATCCCATCAGAGAGATACCTTCATTTTCGTGTGTTACTAAAAATTTTGGGGATTCTACCAGAATCTCTCTTGTTG
Organism: Cricetomys ansorgei; assembly: GCA_026225945.1. Classification (NCBI taxonomy): domain Eukaryota; kingdom Metazoa; phylum Chordata; class Mammalia; order Rodentia; family Nesomyidae; genus Cricetomys; species Cricetomys ansorgei. The sequence continues at coordinate 6,934,876 of JAMJFZ010001042.1, read as the reverse complement.
CTGTGGAAATCAATCCTCTGTTGGGAGTCTTTGTGTCTGTAAAAAAATTAGAACAGGCTAAAATGTAGTCTCAAGGACAATTGTATTACATGACTTTAAAAGAAAAACTCCACTGGAGGCAAACTCTCTCTCAGTGGCTACTTGGAGGGGTGAGAGAGTGAAGAGAAAGATAAAATGACATGGCTTTTGAAATGAAAGAGAATGGAGGTCAGCCACTTGATAGATGTGGCAGGAAGGGAGATTTGGAGATGAGTTAAAAGGCTCATAGTACAAGAGGAAGCGTATTTTGCTCTTGGAAGAAGTATCTAATACTAAAAGACAAAAAGAAGAAGAAGGAGAGGAGGAGGGGGGAGGGGGAGGAGGGGGAGGAGGAGAGGAAGGAGGAGGGGGAGGAGGAGAAGGAGGAGGGGGAGGAGGAGAAGGAGGAGGGGGAGAGGGAGAACAAACGAACAAGAAGTGGAAATGGAAGAAGGGGAAGAAGAGGAAGAGGAGATAGAAAAGGGAAAAGTTTGGCAGGCTAGACAAAACCTCATGGCAGCTTGCAGGGTGTACACTGGAGAATTGGAACTGTGGGACGGACAAGGACTGTTATTCTTCTTTCTTTAGGATGGTTTAGGGTAAGCTGGCCTTCCTAGCGAGTCCATAGCCAGGTCATTGCACCGCCCAACCATAATGTTAGATCTCAGCCCAGGTGAGAGATTTTATTCTCTTGACCAGAAGGAAATTGTTTCCCTTAACAGGTCTATAATGCTATTATTAGTATTGACTTTTTTTATTCACAATAGCAAAGAAATGGGTTTAGCCTTAATCTTTATTTACTGATAAATGGATAATGAAATTATCCTTAACATACATACTGATGAATGTCTAATAAATGTTATTCAGATGTAAAGAAAATGAAATTATGGAATTTGAAGGAAAAAAATAAAGTTGGAAATATCATACATCATGAGGTAATACATGCTCACCAAGACAAATTATCACATCCTCTCTGTAGTACGAAGATCCGAGCTTCCAGCGGGTGTATAAATATATATATATATATATATGGATATATATACATCCATGTATATGAATATGGGTACAAGTCATGAAAGCAGAAAGAGGCAATAAAAGGCCAAAAGCTACTTTACAAAAGAAAGACGCCTGGCTACATAAAACTATTATGACATGTAAGAAAAGTGACAGTGGAAGTGTACAGGTATGGGGGTCATGAAGAACTGGAGAGGTGTGCGAGGATCGCCCCAAAAAGTATGTATGAAAATGCCATATGGAAACATGACACTCTTTTTCACAAGTTAAAAAGAGAACATAAAGCACTTTTTTTTTTAAATTTGAAAGTCTTCTGTTGAAGAGTGTAATATCCTGACTAGCATTTCGTAAAATATTTGTGGCTGTTAAAGAATGATGCTTCCAAGACCATGTGCTTTAGTCAGGTAATAAAATTTTCATTAGAAGTGGGATTGTAAGAACCCATGCTTACTTTCTGAGCAAGGTTACCTGACATGGGTGGTGAAGATATTAAACCAAGCTGGTTGGACGGGCCACAGCAAGACTAAGGCTATGGCAAGTTTATTGAAAGCAATTAGACTTTTTAAGACAAATAATCATTTATTTTTTTCTAATTTAAGTACAGAGAAGTAACACAATGGCATATGAAATAGCTCTCCTGCCCAAACTAAGCTATTAGACCATAAAAGCAAAAGACTATGTAATAAAAATTATACCACATATGATAAAGTCAATGGACTTCAAAAAGTTCTACCAGTTTAGTTTTTAGGCATGTTCTCACTGTTTCCAAGTGATCTGACTCGGTTACTCAGTAGATACTGTCAGAAAGAGAATACAATGTAATTGCCAGGATCAATACAGGTGTAGATGCCAGCACACAATGACATGTGCAAGTCATACAAGGTACCCAAGAATTATGTCCAAGACCAATTGTCCTGTCACGTTTCTGGGCTTTCTTGATTATTAAGGGAACAACATACAGAGAAACACAAAACAGCCTGAACACTTCACTGACTGAGAGAGCACCTCCGGCTCTCAGAACTGAAAGGCTTACAGGGCCCCAGGAGCCAGGAATTCTAATCTGAAAGACCTATTGAGTAGTAAACCTACTCTGGTGGCCAGCATGGAAAACATGGAGGTATATTCATACATGCAAACCTTGTCAGACATCAGCAGAGGGAACCGACATCATGGCATGCAGCATACTGCACGGTGGAACTCTGTATGTGTTAGCTCAGCTGTTTTTACTGATCCTGAACTCATCTACTGATAGCACACGCAGATCATTAGCAATCAAACATCCCACACATAAAACCAACATCTTCAGACAATACAAAGTGCCAGGACTTATGCAGCCCCTAATCCAATCGTGCCCAAGACAATTATTTTACATATTATAAATAAACTTCCAGAGCATTTCCTTCTTTTATCACAAGACAAAAATTCCTTTATCTCTACAACACAATTTAATAGTATACCAGCAAAACACTTTACAAGAGGAACAATCAAGAAGTTAGGAATGCACAGGACCAAATGAAACCAAATATCTATTAAGCATTTCACAATGCCTTTGGACAGCAGAAAAACAGTATTAATGTTCCATTATCTGGAATTCACTAAGGATCTTCAGAGATCCTCCAAAATGCTTGAGTCACTACTCTGGCTCTGACCTGTGCAGCAGACAAAGCTTGTCCTCCAGATTCTGGCTTGTTCCTCTCCATTGCTGTTGCTGTTCTTGGTGGTCATCTCATAGCACTGGCATTTCAGAACACTGGGATGCTTTGCTACCACTGAGGCTGTACCTCCACCAATAGACTCTCCTGATCTCTCTGCATGGTGCCAAGTCTCAATTTCTTTACATGAACCTTCAGTCTGGGCCTTCATTTACCATGAATGCTGCACCCTCACCAATGGCCTCTAATTTCTTCTCATAGCATGAGCCTCAGTTTGCTCCCAATGACTCCTTCATGCCTTAAAACTAGTATCACCTGGGTGACTCTTAAATTACCAAGTTTGGCTGCCAGCACAGGATACAACCTCGGCCAGTTCTGGAAGAGATCTTCTTTGTGCTGATCCTGCGGAAACATTCTCCAGATATTAAGACTGAGTCTGGTTTGCAAGAAAAAGAACTGGTAACCTTGTCTACAGGAGGGGTTTCCTGCTGGGGTAGAGTTCTTATCACCATAGCAGATGTATCCTATCAGGATTGCCTCATCTCCCCCCAGTATCTGGAAATTTTTGCAGAAAAAAAAACTCATTGGCTGTAACTGAATGATTGCAATGTCCAACGTTGGGCACCATTTGGAAGGCATACAGTGCCCTAGGAGCCACAGACTCTAATCAGAAACACCTATGAGGCATGTCTTTCAAGGCAGCTTAGCAAGGCCATCTCCGTGGTTCCCTGCATGGCATCTCAGATGACAAGTCTCAGGAATATCACCTAGAAACAGCAGGTTATTCATACTCTAGGAAAAGAAGAACAGAAGCATATTCCTTAAGGAATTCCTTATTTTCAAATCAAAAGTATAAGGAATAAAAATATAAGGTACAACAAAACTCTTAAGCTATAATTTTTGGTTGTGAGTCTAGCCTTTAATGGTGAGCCTTTCTCCAGCTCCAAAACTCTGAAGTTATAAATATGGACTTTATGCCAAGTTGACTACTGTCAAGTCTTTCTAAGTTGACCAGTTGGACAACCTTGAATACCATAGTTGTATGCTCCGTGCCCTAGTTCCCTCATCTCTATGTTTAGATTTATGACCATCTTTCCCACAAGGAGTTATAGGAAAATCTTTCTAGCTTCTTGATATCTTTGTTTCCTCATATTTTATACAGTGATAATTAAATGCAACAATTAACTTAATGTAAATTTAAATAATCTAGCATATGCAGTATTTTTATTATACTAAATATTAATATGTGAGAGATATTTCAGTGGTGCTTGGCAATGTAGACACACAATAAGCTTTACTATTGTAAAATACTAAGACAGAAAAGAAAATTAATGTTTCTTTTTTACTTCTAGGTGAATAACTATGGACAATACAGATGAATTTTTACTTAAATTCAAAGGCTATAATTTTGGAAAAACTTTCGTTAATATGGAGATAGTGGAAACTATGGAAGATTATGAAGTTAGAGATGATGACATTTTCATAATTACATATCCAAAATCTGGTAAGTGGCACAAGCCGGCCCTGTGGCATTGGCCTTTGTTTTGGTTTGATAATAAGTTCATAAACACTCTGCTGCCCAATGTCAATTCAACTGTATGAGTACCTTTTCTCATTGCTTCAACAAAATACCTAGCCAAAGCAACTCCAGGAAAGAAATGTGTAATTCACAGTTCAAGAAAACAACACATTATGTGGGAGAAATCACAATGGCAGACGTCAGGAAGCCTGTAACATCTGCAGTCAGGAAGCCCAACCCAGTGAACATAACCGACATAACCCCTCACCTTCTTGCCCAAATATCTGTCTCCATTATGAGGCTAAATCCTACCAGACAACCATGGTAGACTACCATCTACCACATCAGCCTATATTTTATGATGATTTAGGTAAAAAAAAAATTAGATATAACTCGAGCCCCTGTGGTATAAGAGCACTTGCTATGCATATATTGTTATTTATTGTGGAAAATTGTACACAGTCAAATATGGAGCCAACAGCAGCCAACTTGGGATATGAGGATGAGTTGCCTTAGTCTGTGAACAAGTGTGAGACAATCCAAAGCCTTTATGCAAAAGTACATGCTCTATTATGAGAGGCTTTATCTTAAACAATGATTAAATTTCCAATACATTTAATTTGGTTGACAAGATTCCCAATGCAACGGAAATCTAATTAAAATTCTCAAAAACAGAACTTTTTTTTTTTTGAGTAGTGAGCTTTTGTGGAAGGATTACCTTGAGTTTTGTGAAGACAAGCAGGATAAACAAGTGAAAAGTACCCCTGTTTTATTATGCCATCCTGTTGGGCATGGAGATGTACTGAAATTACTTTTGTATAAGTAACGTATGCTTAGTGGAAGATGAAGCTTGGAGTTTTTGGTTTATATTTCTGAGTGGTTGACACAGACTAAGCACTAAAAGTAGAGCTGTTAAAATATCACATGCTCCCCCCGCCACTTAATTTTGTTAATTGTGCACAATAATACCAAGATTTTATGTCCAAATTCGACCATTTCAGTATATAAAGGTACTTTACAAAAGTATTTCTTTGCTCCATTCGTATCCCAGTTTGCGTTCCATCTTTGTATTTCATATGTTACAGAACTTGAAGGAGTCTGTGGGGAAGTCACTCAGTTTCACTCTAGATAATTACTAAATAACTCAGCCACTAAGCGATCACGAGGTGCTTATGGAGGTCCTCAGTATGATTTAAATGGGCGACAAGTGTTTATATTGTCCACACAGGATACCAGACACATTCACTACTTCAAGCTCCGGAGTCTGTGATATCTTCGCATGTCAGTTCTTTCAAAGTTTCAGGCTGTGCCTCACAAAATGAGCCATCACTCCTCACTAGAAATAGTGATTGATTAGTCAAGCCCACACCGTCACCTATGAAATATCTTGAATTACCATTAGTAAATAAAGGTAAATCTCAGAACTGTATTTATGCCATCTAGATTCATTCTGAAATGGAATAGAATTGAAATTTTGTGTGTATTTCCCAAATGCTTCCACTGTATGACTTTACTCTAATGGTCAAGGGAACAAATATCGGTAAGAACACTGAATTATTTGGTCTCTTCTTTCAACCTGACCACTGTGAATGTGCCAGAGAAATATTTAAGAATACAAAGCAAGGAAAGGGGCAAAACCTGGATATACTTAATTCTATTAGTTTTTTAACAATACCGAAAGGCAAATAACAAAGTAATTTCTGAAATGTGTCAGGGTTGCCCAAAAACACCAATAAAGTGGCATTCAGTAACCTGTTATGTATTTTATGAAAATCAAGAAGAAGTAAGCTAGAAGGCTCCAAATACAAGAAAGCCTTGCAGTGAGAGGGAAGGAGCCTCACCATCATGTGATCTGATCACACTGTACTCACTGAGCTATACATTAATATCTACAAATACTCTATGTCAATAACAGTGAAATATTACAGAAAGGACCACACATGAAAAATAGAATACACGGACACTACAAGAGTAAACTAGATCATCACCACCAAGAAATCACTACAGATATTCAAGTGAGAGAGGAATGAAGAGTCCTTGATTTTAGCTTTACCGTCTTGAGTGTCAAATACAGACAATGAGGATGAGAAGTGGCCACATCCAAGAAAGCTCGGAGTGTCGAGGGAAAAGAAAGTCTGAAATTATTTTTAAGATAGATAGGCAACTCTAATTCATTTCTGAAATTATAGGTGGTATGCATTATTAAACTTACCTAAGGATTGAAAGCTATGTCTTTTATATTTACAGGTACCATCTGGACTCAACACATACTCAGTTTGATTTATTTTGAGGGCCACCGGAACAACACTGAAAACATTGAAACAATCGATAGAGCACCATTCTTTGAATACAGAAGTCTTAATTTGGACTATGCCGAAATGCCATCACCTTGCATCTTCTGTTCCCACATCCCGTATTATTTAGCACCAAAAAGTCTCAAGAAAAAAAAGGCCAAAGTATGTCACAGAGCTCAGTCACTTATTGTCCTTATGCATCGCCTTCTCTAAGTAATGGATAAATAGGTTATTTCAGTGTTTTGCTATTATTATGCAGCTGCTATGAACATTCATGGGTGTGTCCCCTGGGCTCTCTTCCACCAGCTTTCCCAGAATCCCTCTGCGTGAATAGAACTGCAAAGCCACAAGTTCCAGAGTGCTCAACTTACTGAGGGGTGCAGCATTTCTGAAAAAAGTCAATTTCTCATTTCCTGCTTAAATCTCCAATGAATGACTTCTGATTTTTTCTTTCATAACTTGTCATAGCAGTTTTTTAAATGTTTATCAACATGGCAGGTCCCAAAAATGTTCTCAAATGAATCTTAATTTGCATAGTATACTCATAAGAGAATAATCATGTTTGATATTTACAGGCCAAAATTATTTTTATTCTGTGAAAAGGCCTAATATTTCATTACATTCCTCCTGTCAGTTTGCATTTCATCACCTCTAGATATGAATCTGTTTTCATTCATCCACATTCCTTTTCTCATTTATGTTTTGATTAGCAACAATCTTGATTTTTTAAGCTCATTTCTTTCAAAAAATTAAATTTAAGAAACTTTCCACACTAATGTAAGAGGTAGTGGTACGTTCTTTCAGTTTGTTTATACAGTTTTGTTCTTTTCTCCCTCCTTTCCTTCATTTCTGTCTTTTTTTCTTGTGAGAGTCTGGCAATGTAGACAGGCCTGGCATAAACTCACCCACATTTCCCTGCCTACATGGAGCTAGTTCTGGTGGCAGACATGTACTGAGCATTATATGTGTGTATTAATTTTTCTATTACCTATACTCTTAACCCATGTTTAAGATGTTATTGTGAAAGATGTTAAAGAGAAAATCGTTTTTCTCTGAAATTTATGTGTGAAAATCGAGTTATATTTTTATGATTATTAGCTTTTCCTTTTAAATGTTTCTGATCTGCTACCTCATTTATACAAGTAATATCACACCATACACATCAACTGACCCAGATGGCAAGCTAATTTCCCTTTCTTTTTTCTTCCTTTTTTTTCGAGATACAGATTCTCTGTTGAAACTCTGGCTGTGCTCGAACTCACTGTGTAGGATGGGCTTGCTTCAAACTCACAAAGGTCCAATTACCTTTGCATCTTGAGTGCTGGGATTAAATGCTTATACCACCACTGCTTGGCCTGATTTTCCTTTGAAATTTTTAGTTAAAACAAACACATTATATTTTGGTCATATAAGGCAAATTAATATTCAGTATCAATACACATTACAAAAAAAACACTTTTTGAGAATTGGGCTATATTCTTGTACACATATATATGCCCTGGAGAAAGGATGTTTATTACAGTGCTCTCTGTAATACAAATCTAAATGGCAGCCACCTGACTTCCTGCAGATCAAAGACTAGAAAAAAATATGAATATTGTCATAATCTAATATCTCAAAATTGATTTTTAAAACTAAAAGCATAATCAAGATTTGTTGAAAGAATTTCATAATTCTCTTTACAGATTATTTATGTTTACAGAAATCCGAAAGATGTGTTGATTTCCTATTTTTATTTTAGTAATTTGGTCACTATGTATCCAGCTGCAGATACTATTGAAAATTATATGCAAACATTTCTAGATGGGAAAGGTAAGTGCTAATTCATCTATTCAGATGCATATGAATCACATCATAGCTGCCAGTTAGCCAAACTCTCAAACTTACAGAACAGAATTTAAATAAATGTAGCAGGGCAACAGAATGCACACCAGTACATTTCATTTCTGAGAAAAGAGAAAAAAAATGAAGAAGCAAAAAAAAAAAAAAAAAAAAAAACAAAAACAAAAAAAACCCATGCTAGACAAAAAACAAAACTCAAAGAATTTGGCTTTAACACAATTGTATCTGCAACCCATTGGGTTTTCTATCACTGTCAGCACCATTTGAAGATTGTCAAGTTTGCAATGGCTCAATATGTAGGAAGTATTTTGGTTACAGATATCCTATCAACTCTACCAGCTAGTGACAAAGGTAGAGTCATCCACTCCAGCAGAGTGAATGGAGAGTGTCAGTGTGTGCTCCTCATGGGCCTGTGTAAGGCCTTATAGCGAAGCTCTGGGATTGTTCATTCCACAATTTGAGTGGGTAAATTAATGCAAGAAGCTCATAGCATGTGGACTCAGGGTCTCCCTCATTTCTAGGATCATACGCAAACTCTGTGCCACTGCAGACGGTGATCTTGCTGCCCAGACATCTTAGAGAACAAGAGGGAATAGAGACATGCACCCTCAGTGGAGAAGATAATGAAGGTGTGCCTTACAGCCATCTTCATTTTCAGCCCCAGGACCATGGGCACCTTGTTCCTGTATCACTTCCTTCCTACTGGCAAAGTAAAATTACATAGGCAGATTTCTATCAATGTCAGGCATTGTTCCCGAACCACTGAACATTTTAAATAGTGATACAGATGTCCACTGTAGACACTCTGGTTTATTTCTGAAAATTCCAAACTGGGAAAGAAAGAGTAGAGTTTGTTGCTTACTGCGTGCACACACAGCTTGGCATTCTGACTCCTTACCTTCTCTCAGTGGTAGGAAGCCGTTGGTTTGATCACATAAGAGGCTGGTATGAACACAGACATGACTACAATATTATGTTCCTGAGCTATGAAGAAATGAAGAAGGTAAGAGGAGAAAGCTGGGTTGTTAAGGATTTCTTTTGCATCTTTCTTCTCTTGGTGAAGCACATTCTCCCCGTTACCTTCACACTGAACTCCTCCTTAGGCTTGCTGGAGATGATTCCTAACTCCCTGCCTCTGCCTCACGGACTGCTCTTCCTCAGCACTCTCTTCTCCCTCACCGTCATCTTCTGTGATCCCGTCTTGTGCAGCTGCCTGCATCAAAGGCAGCCTCAGATGCTCACAGCAGCAGTTGCTTTCACAATTAAAACGTTATTTCTCACATATTAATTACATGCGTAATGGGGGTTTGGTGTAATATTTCTCCACATGAAGAGAGTACGCATTGATCTTATTCAGCCACTCTTCTTTCACTCTCATTTCTTCCTCCCCTCTAGCATCCTTCCCAGTCACTGTTAATCACAATTATACTTTAAGATAGACCTTTATTTTAAGTGTCCACTGTGGGGGTCCCACCTTAAGATTCAGGTCCCTGGTATAGAAAAAGACCAAAGCAGCCAACTTTAGTCAGGCTTCTAAGAGCACCAAAATTGTGTAGGCCCAAGCCAGGAGCACCGTGACCCAAAACAGTTCCCAGAGTTAAAGAAAAACACTTTCTAAGACAAACAAGATGGCCTTGGGCTAAAAGAGTTTCCCCATGTAGACAGCCCATGGCCTCGGGCTAAGGGTCTTCCCCCCACCCCCATTGACTAAGACCCTAAAGTTTACATTTTCTAGGAGCCCGCAACCTTGCTATATGCCAGCACCAATCAGTTTAAAGGTTAACTGGCCCCTACCTATCAAAATGGGAAAACAATTTGGGGACCAATCAACTTGTCCCAACTCGGTTTGTGCCTAGCAACCGTTTCAACTGTATAAAAAGCTTCACCATTTGCTCCTCGTGGCCGTTTCTATCCTGCGTGTTAGAGCAGTCCCAGTATACTGGAATAAAATCCTCTTGCTATTTGCATCGATTTCCCGACTGTGGGTCTCTGTGGGGGTGCGGCGTTCCAGTTTGGGCCCCTGGGGTCCAACATCCACATGTGAGAGAACAAATGACATTTGTCTGAGTGCCTGGATTTTTTACTTAACCTGATGTTCTTAATGTCATACATTTTACTGCAGATGGAAGAATGTCATTCCTTTTTATGTCTGAGTAATAGCCTATTTTATATGCCTCATGTATGTCATATATCATAAATTCTTTACCATGTCAAGTGTTCATGGACACTAGGCTGAGTCCATGTTTTACAGTTGTATATGTACAGCAGTAATACTAGCGCATGCTGCAGCTGGCAGAGTAACAATGTTTCTGAAATATAATGGAAATCTGGCTGGGGAGTGGTGGAACATGCCTTTAGTGTCAGCATGCAGAAGGCAGAGGCAGGTGGATCTCTGCGAGTTTGAGGCCAGACTGGTCCACAGAGTGAGTTCCAGGACATCCAGAGTTACAACAGATGAAACCCATCTTGGAAAAAATTTTTTATAAAAAACCAACAAAGAAAATCTAGTTCAGCATGACTTAATTAGCCTGTGTTGGTTCAAACTTCCAGAGTTTGACACTTTGCAGTTTATTTTTGATATTTCCTTGTGTCAACTATCACAATAAATCTTAAGTTTTGACTAAAATGAAATTCCTTTGCAAAGTACAAGGATTTTGCAAAGTATATGGGACCTCTTATATAAGAATTGGTTCTATTGACTGAGAAACAATGTTCAGGAGTCTGTGATTAGCGTAATGCTCTGGGGGATTTGAGCAAAGCCTGGCCCTACAGACAGCAAAGAACATCCTTTCCCTAAAAACAACTACTCTCAGGCTTCTGGGTGGAAACTGGTATAAATTCCTTTTGTTGAAGAGAAAAGCCTCCATGTTTAACATTTCTGGTCTCCTTAATGTTATCTGGGATTGCAGGACCTCGTGCCCTCCACAAAATGGTTCAAATGGTGATGTTAGGGGCAGACGGAAGGAGATCCCTGAGAAATCACCAGGACTCGAGATTGATGCAAAAGCAAGAGGTTTATTTCCAACGCGTTGGGGACCACCCTCACAGAAACCTCTAACAAGGAACAGAAGGCGACCCAACACGTTGCCATTCACCCCCACAGGGCGACCCCTGCGTTGGAGTCTACCCCTACAGGGTGACCCCTAGCACACTCTAAGTATTTCTTATATAGGAATTTCAAAAGCAGAGCTTAGCAACAGAGTATGAGGAACAATTCTATTGGTTACATAGTGATGTGAGTATTGACCTTTAAACTGATTGGTGCTGGCATACAGCAAGGTCTTGAGCTCCTAGAAAATACAAACTTAGGGTGTTAGTCAATGTGGGTGAGGCGAGATTCTTAGCCCAAGGCTATTAGTCAAGGGTCCATACTTTGTTTGTCTTAGAAATTGTTTTTCTTACCCTAGTCCTGGGAACTGATCTGAGTCACCTTGCCCCTGACTTGGGCCTACACAGTTTTGGTGCTCTCAGAAGCCTGACTAGAGTTTGGCTGCTTTGTTCTTGTCCTTTCAGTGACTTCTCTTAATCCCAAAGTTGGGAGGAGAAAGACCACCATCCCAAATCAACATAGCCAAATTAATAAAAGGAAGCAATTAATTAAAGAAAGATTTTGTATTCATGAACATGGGATTCCCCTCCCTAAAAGTGAACATCAAGAGGTCGGAATTGAATGTGGGGAAGACAAGGTTTTGTTAGCTCAGGGATAGGTACTTTCCCAGTGAGGCATTTGTTGGGTGAATTAGGTTGAGTTACAGAAGCAGAACATGAAAAGGCAGTTAAAAGAAGATAATTACAACAGGTATTAGTAACAGGATAGTCATAAAAAAAACCTTTTGAAACAAAGTTAGGCTTTCAAGATGGCTATCTTAACATGCTGTATCAATCACAGAAAAAGAGTTGGCTTTCACTTTCTGAGCACTTATTGACATGTTGATTAATGAAGAATAAATGAATGTTTTGTTTGTGACAGGCCCTGAGTCAAGAGTAAAAGAAGATCTACCTTTTTCCTAGAGTTCATTAGCTAACGGCGAAGGCAAACAGTCAAGAAGCAAATGCACACATGAAAAAGTCATATGTGTTTGGGTACTGATGACATGACTCTTGGGATAGAAGTGCTTGCCATGCATGTCTGACAACTCTAGTCCAATGCTCATAACCTTTATAAAGGTAGAAGGACAGGAATAAATCTCTAAATTTGTCTTCTGAAATCCATGATGAAACTGGAATAGCTCCCATCATGCATAAAGCACATGTGTGCATGAGTGTGCGTGCTCAGACATGTACGCATGTCAGCATTGAAATTACGGTGTCTGGTATAATCAAGGACTATTGTGTTTCTGAGACAACATAATAGGGAATTCACAAGGTAATATATGTGCATTAACAAAAATAAGACAAGTAAAAGAAAACACAAGAAACAGTATGTGGATATTATCCTAAGCAATGCAGTACCTAGAACCAAATCTGGGAAGGACTTGAAAATCAAAGGTGTAAGGGACAAGAAATTAGTACATAAGACTCAGAAGGTGCAAAATCTGTATGTCATGCTAATGATTGCTATTTCTGTAATCCTAAAGTAGTAAAGAATCATCAAGTGTTATTAAAACTCATTTACACAAAACTTTAATCCCAGTCCTTAGGAGATAGAGCAAAGAGCATCTCTGTGAGTTTGAAGCCAGGCTGATCTACGAAGTGAGTACTAGGAAAGCCAGACAGAGTTTCAATAGCAAAACTGTATCTTGAACCCCTCCTCTGCCAAAAAAAAGTTATAAAAACCACAGCAGTGGAATAAAGTTAGTATTTTTAGAATATAATCCTTTATCATGAATTTAAGAGTGAAAATATGAAATATAGATAAATCAATATGATCAATTAAACATGAGTATTTACCCATTGAATAAAGGCACACATTTATATTTATAGTTATAAATAAAATTGATCATTTTTTAAAGGTATAGTGAGAGAACTCCCACTAATCTTTACCAATTATATTTCTAACAAGGTTAAGACAATTTTGATGTCTTTCTTGTCCACTGCTGTGAAATGTCTTTGTAATTTTGTCCAACCTTTATGCCTGCTTCTCCACTGATCATCCAACCAGGACAAGTCACTTCATTTCAGATGGATGTAGTTATTCACTGACTTAGAAGTGACAATCGTAACAACTTAGTGACTATGCAGAGACATTTTCTGTTTTCGTATCTCAAGTACAGATTAAGAGGTTAGACTGCAGACTCTGTTAAAAGATTCCTATATGTGGCGCAAAAGTATGGGTATACCCAAAAGTCTTCTCATCAAATAGGATAGTCATTGGAGATTAAGAAGGGATGTGTTTGGTGGGCTCTATAAATTATGTCCATGGTAGAATTATGATTAACGTCCAGATAATTTCCTAAGCAGCATGATTTTATTTCCCATTGTGTGTTTTCTTTTAAGAATGAAAAAACATCCAGTGATTTTACATTATCTTAGAAGACATGAGAACTCATGTAATGGCATATCCTTCTGGGATGTGAGTGAGTTAATCTCTCTCCCTCTCTCTCTCTCTCTCTCTGTGTGTGTGTGTGTGTGTGTTTCTTTTTTATGTTACAAATGACTGAAGCCTTCAGTAAAATAAATGCATGTCTATTATATGTCCTAAGCTCTGCAGATTGAGCATGGAGCAAGGCAGAGAGATGGCCTCTGCTTTATATAGTAACAATTGACTCTTTTGTAAAATATGTCTCAGAATTACAGACAGAGGAAACTGATAGATTTAGAAAAGGCTCTTTTGCTTAAGAACGATGCTGCACACTTTAGTCACAGGAATCCAGTGAACTGTATTACAGACAAAATTACGTTTTGTTTTTGTCCTTTTGATTGTTTCTTTTAGAGACAGGATATAAGGATGTTATTCTGGCTGGCCAAGCAAGCTTTTATTTAGTCAAGGCTGGCCTTGAACTCAGAGATGCACATGCCTCTGCCTCCCAAATTCTGGAACTAAAAGCATGTCCCACCTCACCCAGGACAGGCAAGGCTTTTTGTAAGGAGTGTCTTCTTTGACTTTCCATTCTGTGCCATGCTGATGTTTCCTCCTGCTACTGCCTCTGAGTGCAATGTTGCTGGGTTCATCTGAGTTGAAATTTCTAATAAATTATTCACTGAAATTTACTTTTTAGTAGTCAAAGATAATCTTTTGAATTTGTTCTTATTTATAATATTGGGCTTGGGAGGACACTTTAAAAATATGTTTTTTACTTCTTTGAAAATAATATGTTAAAATTTTAACAACTCCATAATTGGCAGCATCTAAAGTACTATTAACTTTTTTTTTGGTACATTGTTTTATTTTCCATATTCTTTAAGGTCTTGTTTTTTTTCTCAGTCACTGTACATCAGAGTCATTTATATTGGTCACTGAGCACTAGAATCCTGTCATCTTATTCAGCACACCACACTATATTCCTTCACCAAGTGATCACTCACGAAGAGGAGGACTCGCATCCTTAGCCAGTTTAGCTGGGCCCCAATCATCTGGCCCCATATGCAAGCCCAGCTCTGTCTCTTGTATCTCATATGCAGAGTCCTCTGAGGGTCAGCTTTCATTAAATATGGAAGGGATGTCAAGCTTCTCTGAATAGGTATTTGTGTTTTCATTTAGAAAGGAAATGAATGCATTTCAAGATATTTCCTATTTTTTATTGTTGAATTGGAATTAGTAGTACTTCTTCCTCATGAAGAATGTTGTTACTTCTCTAGGTAAAAGTAGTCTATCACAAATGTCCACTATATTCCTAGTCAGGTTATTTACCCCAATTGTGCTCTCAATTGTATAAGATAAAATGTGCCATTTCACTATTATGACTTTTAATGCTACCACTGTCACGCTGCCTCCTGAAATTCTTCCTGCTTGCCAAACTGGAACCCTAAGGTCATTAAACCATAACTACTCCTTTCTCTTCTCTCAGCCCCTGAAAGTCATCACCCCACTTACTTCCTCTGCTTATTTCCTCATGCTTAGTGCTGCATATGAGTGGACTCGTGCAGCTTTATTTTTATTGACTTATTTCACTTACTATGATGTCCTCAGTGTCATAAGGTTTATCTATATTGCATCACATCAGAATTTCCCTCTCCATGTGTGCGTAGTACCCCATGGCGTAAGTTCTATAATCTATATACATTTGCCTTGTTTCCACATTTTAGCTGTTGTGCATGCTGATGCTGTAAAGATGGATGTGCAAATCTTTCAAAGATTCAGCTTCAATTCTTTTAAAACCAGAAGTGGAAGTCAGAAGTACACTTGCTGTGTCATAAGGTGATTCTACATTTAGTTTGTAAAACAGCACATACATTTTCCTTTCCAAAAGCTCCATCGTACATTTCTATCGGCAGAATGTATAACGCTTCTTCACCTATTCTTCTCGATCATTTGTTGACAAATCGCCATCATAATAGGTTGCAAGTGGAATGCCTTCTTGTCGGTTTCCATTTCTCAAATGACTAGTGATATACGGCATTTTCTCCTATTTAGTTCGATTAGCTCACATTGCTATATTCATGTCATTACCACGCTGTTATAATTACTATGGAAATTTTCAGAGTAGAGATGGTTCAGCAGGTAAGGGGGATGCTGCCAATCCTGATGGCCTAAATTTACTTCTTAAGATACACACAGTGGGAAAGGAGAACCATCTCTTACAAATAGTCATCTGAGTGTGTGTGTGTGTGTGTGTGTGTGTGTGTGAGAGAGAGAGAGAGACAGAGACAGAGACAGAGACACTATCATAAATAAATAAACAAGTAAGTAAAATATAATGATATCTTCTGGAAATCTGAAACTGTGGCTTCTTAAATGTAATCTTCTATTTTAAGACTGGCTGATCATGGTCTCTGAGATTTCATATAAATTTTAGAAAGATTTTCTTTACTTTTTTTTTTTGAAAAAAAAAAGAAAAAATCATTGAAATTTTAATGAGGACTGAATTGAATTTGTGGGTCAGTTAGTACAGTACATTTAAAGTAATTGTCCTCTGACTCATGTGTGTAGGATACTGTTCTGGATGTTTCTGTTTCCCTTTCCTCTCAACAGTGTCTTGTTGGATTCAACAGACTGGTCTCTAACCATCTTAAAGTTCATGCCTAGTTTTTTTAATTCTACCATTTCAAAGATTATTTTTTTCCCTATCTTGCTGTAGGACTACTCATTACTGGTATTCAGAGTTTTAACTAATATTTGTGCATTGATTTTGATTTTATATCTTATGATTTTGTAAAATTTCACTGTTCTAACAGATGTTTCGTGCTTTTTGCTACATTTTTTTTTACATGTGAGAACATACAGTCTGCTTTACAGAGATAAATTTACTTCTTTATTTCTAATGTAAATGCTGTGTTTCTTTCTGTTGACTAAATACATGCTCTATTATTTTCCAGTAATATGTTAAATGGAAGTAGTAAAGTCAGGCTTATTCCGGAACTCAGATAAAAATTATCATATTCTTCTCAACTGAGGTTGAGTTTAGCCACAAGTGTTTACTATACAGTGTTTTGCATTAAGGTAATCTCCTTCCTCTCCTGGTTTGTTGACAATTTTAATTCACAAAAAGAGGTTGAGAAATGTAGTAGCTGTCATCCCAACACAAGAGACACTAAGACAGGGAGACAGTCCTAATTTTGAGAGCAGACTACATACTGAGTTCCAGGCTAGCTTAGGCTGCAGGGTCTCAGCACTGTTCTGTTTATTAAAGGCTTTTACTGTATCAATGACAGTAAATAATAATTTCAGTTTTTCTTCACCCTGATCCTGTGATGTTTTCATGTGTTGAACTATCTTAGCATTCCAAAAGTAAATCCTACCTGTTCATGTTACATGTTTGGCTGTAACTCATACCTCCATCACAAGGTCAGTAATTTCTCAACCCCTGACATTTTCAGGACCTCAGAGGCTCAGTGCTTAAACTCTGCAGTTTTCTGGGGAAAGAACTGAGTGATGAAGATGTGGATGCTGTTGTGAGACAGGCTACGTTTCAGAACATGAAATCTGACCCACGAGCAAATTACGAGAGTGCTTTAAAAAATACAGTTGGGAGAAGAAATAATGAGGGCTGCTTCCTTCGCAAAGGTGACACTCTGTGGTCTGTGGTAGCAAAAATGTTGAGTGTTCGCTGGAGTCCTGTACCTTGGAAAAATCATCTGTGTTTCTAATGTATTTGTGCAAGTGAAAATGACATTTGAGGGCATCAAACCTTTTAGCTGATGGAGCACATTTATCACAAAATCTGGCAACTTCACTTATTAAATAATTATGGATAGTCCTTTTATACCATTCAACTCAGCCATTTAAAGTTTGTCAGCAGTCTCATCCTGGCAAAAATATTTTGGAGGATTATATTTAATCTTTGGTGGTGGTGTGCTGTTTTTCTGTGTCCCCCCCTCCCCTCTGTATGTGTGAGTGTTTCACAGTGTATCCCAGGGAACTAAGGCTGTCTTAAATTCATAATTCTCCTGTCTCTTAACATACCACTCTCTCAGTGCTAGGATCACAGACATGAAACATCTTGCACTGCCTAGACAAGAACTATTCACTTTTTTCTGGGATATTCTATAAGTAAACATACCGTGTGATTATACTGAAGACAAAGTTTAAAGTGCTGGCTCCTCAGATGTGGGATTTTTTTGCATGATAAAAATTAGAGTGATGGACTAATGGCTATATTTTATGGGAATTCAATTATAGAAAAAGGCTATAATCTTTATTAGGGTCTCATTATATATCAGGAGATTGGGTTTAAA
Organism: Cricetomys ansorgei; assembly: GCA_026225945.1. Taxonomy (NCBI): domain Eukaryota; kingdom Metazoa; phylum Chordata; class Mammalia; order Rodentia; family Nesomyidae; genus Cricetomys; species Cricetomys ansorgei. The sequence continues at coordinate 6,916,763 of JAMJFZ010001042.1, read as the reverse complement.
ATGAACATTTCCTTCTTGATACTCTTTATCTTATCATTATCATGTGCATCAGCTTATATTTTAATGTCTCTTGATTTTTGCATTTTTGAAAACTGTTCTTGCCTCCTCTGCCACTTAGCATCAATTCCCACATCTCAATGATCAATAAGATCAAATATCTTACCCATGGTACCTTGCCTCTACTTCAACTACAAATAATAATTTAAAATCGTCATCTTTGACAGTTGAAGATCCCAAGTGGCTATTTTCATTTTAACTGGTGCAGTGATTACAAATTCTTATATAGCACAGTTATATGTGGGAGCATGCCTGTTCCCCCACCCTGTTTCTCTTTCACTTTGACTTTACTTGCTGAAAACCCTTGGGTCTCATTTTTTTTTTTTCATGTTAAAAATGAAAAAAAGCACATCTCATGAGGTTATGTTTGAAATATAATGTGTTTGAAGTATAATTGTTGTCTTAGTATGATGATTATAACATAGTAAAATAGCAAAATGTACTTTTAAAATTATAATACATTTTAAACTTTTAAAGGATTTCTCTTTTTTTCTAAAAATTGATGGTAATTGGGTGGGAGTATCTGCTTACTTACCTACCAAACGGAAGTTTCCTTTAAAAATCATTCTTCTGTAATGAACGGTGAGGCATCCACCTGAACCCTGCTGGGAACTCAGTGATGTGTTCTGTGAGTTGTAAACAGTAGAGCGAGTTGTACGAACTTTGCCATGATGACTCTAATTACTTAGGTACTGACCTGTGCTTCTCCCATCAGGTACCGTTGGAGACTGGAAACATCATTTTACTGTGGACCAGAATGAAAGATTTGACAGGATATTCCATGAGAACATGAAAGACATTCCCCTAAAGTTCATCTGGGACATACATGAGGAGTAGAATTTTAAATTATCACGTGAATTAATCACGTGAAAGTGTCCTAACCACAGACCATCCTTTAATATTAATACTAATTCATTACTCTCACTTAACTATTAACTACAAAGCAAAATTTGTGAAAAAATGACTAGTTCAAGATCCCAAGTTGCTATTTTCATTTTAATTGGTGCAGTGATTACAAATTCTTATATAGCACAGTTATATGTGGGAGCATGGCCTGTTCCCCCACCCTATTTCTCTTTCACTTTGACTTTACTTGCTGAAAACCGTTGGGTCTCATTTTTTTTTCATGTTAAAAATGAAAAAAAGCACATTTCATGAGGTTATGTTTGAAATATAATGTGTTTGAAGTATAATTGTTGTCTTAGTATGATGATTATTACATAGTAAAATAGCAAAATGTACTTTTAAAATTCTAATATATTTTAAACTTTTAAAGGATTTCTCTTTCTTTCTAAAAATTGATGATAATTGGATGGGAGTAGCTAGTGAAAAAATGCTTAGAATGCTTGCCATGACATTGATTTCAAAGTGCGCCACTAGCCTTGGTATCTTAAAAAAAAAGGTATAAGCGAAATTATAAAACTCAGCTTGTAGATGACTTAGGAGAGTATTCTATTTTAGTTATCGTCACATTCAATTAATTTAGGATTAAATAAACATTACAAAATCTTGAACTGTTCTAATTAAACTTTAACTAATTGGCTTCAAAATCAATAAGACTGTCGAAATGTGATTGTACAGAAGTCCAAAGCCTGTAGGTCCAGAGACTGAGTCAGTACATAGTAAACTGTCCTCTTTATGAGCCCACTGGAGTAATTAATAAATCAATGCTCACATCCATGTCTACAGATGTACTTACGTTCTCCTTTGCTCGCTTCACTGCTGATAAAATAAACCTCGACAACTGGCTCGCTGTACATGTCCCCGGTTTGAATTCTTCCCTTTAAGAAGCACAAGGAACAAGAGCATTTTGAAATGTGATGGAGCTTGCATGGAATCTGCCATGTCCTGGAATCTCTCATGAAATTAACCCTGTTCACCCCAGGAGTGCTTCCGTCCTCTCGCGTCTTCTCCAGTGTCTTCACATGCCGCTTTCCATTCCCTTGGTAAAGATCTCCCACCTTCCTGCTTAGGGTTGTTCTTCTGTCTTTCTGAGGCCGTTGTAATGGGTTGTTTTCCTGATTAACTTACCGAACTTCTCATTTCCCAGAATATCTGCTCTTTCTCAGTTTTTCTTCTCTTGAATTACAGATCCTGTCTTCTGTCGTCTTGCTTATTTCATCCGGCCTTTTGTGTGCTTTTTAAAATTCGTTCAAGGGCTTATTCAGAGCCTCTGACTCCACTGGGAATTCTTACAATCCCTTTGAGTTATTTCTCTGGGATTTCATCTTCTTCACCCACACTGAAATCCATTGTTGAGATCTTTTTGAATTTTGAGGAGTTTTCTTGCTTGATCTAGCTCATTTCCCGTGTTCCTCAGAGACTCCTGGGGACAGTCTTCTGCTGGGTGTTCTTGGCGTCTTGCATTCTCTCAGTTGGAACATTTTCACTAGGCAACGCCCTCTGCTCTCACATATTTCCTTTAGATAGAGAATTTGGAACTCCACAGATCTCACACTTTTATGTATTGATAAGAGCAATTTATCTAGGAAAAAACACAAATCAAGTTTATGCCACTTGAAAGTTACTTAAAATTACCGTATTTTATATGGTAATTAAATATGATATGATTAAATATTATTACATTAGTTAGCAATTCTTGGTATGTCTTTGCCATAATTACAAGAAATTACAGTTCATCCTTTACGATCTTAAAATAGCTTTCTCGTTACCTCTTTTTAGAGCTACCTTGCCTTGGATTAGATCCTGAAATTCTGACAATCCTTCAACAAGTCTTTGTTCGAGACTTCCTTCTCTGAAACAAAAACTCTTCTACTTTATTTCAAGTATTTCACCCCGTTATAAACTTGTTCTTTCGTGTGTCTTTATATTATACATACTGCAATATAGTGCTATTGTCTACTTCTATGTTAAATTAATATCGCTCATTTCATTACTCCATCATTGAGATCAAATGATCTCTATGAAATGGGACTTTATGATGTTTAACCCAGGGTGGAGAAATAGACTAAATTGACAGGTGAAAGAGGGAAGTCATTCCTAGAAGACAAGTAGGGCTTGGGGACATTTTGTGAATTGCCAGATAGTTGAGAGTACTTCTCAGTGAGTGAGTAGCACTCAGTAAAGGTAAAATGTGGAAAATGTTGACTTGAGAAGCATTTCAGAAAAGTCACTGAAGGACAAAAATGAGAACGGAGGGTGTGTACAGAAGTGAATCACCACATTAGCCTGGGGAGCAGTGAGACTTTTTAAAAGAAGTAAGCATTCATATTTCCATTTCCATCTGAAAAGTTATGAATAGATTTCTACTTGAATAGCATATTATATAGAGTGTGTAGAACAAGTAAACATTATTGTTAAGTTGCTTAAACCTAAATAATTCTGACAGAATGACAGATGTGCAAAAGCATTTATGCTCTTCATTATAATTATTCCTAAGCTGGAATCCTCTCAGTAGAACTTTACATTTCACAAAATTATGAACAAATGAAAACCTAGGATCTATTTCTGGTTTATTTTCTGTAGAAGTTATAAAATTATGTTCTTTTACATAATAGGTTCAATAATGGAGGGAAGGAGGGAATAGTATAAATAATTTAATTATCTTGAGCCAGCTGGTCTATGGACATGAAGGAATAACCAGACCAAGCCGGGTTAAAATGATTCAATGATATTTAATCCCTACTTTTCCAAATGGAAGAAATAATTGCTACTCCACAACAGTTTATTATGAAACCACTGTAATTAAAGGGAAGGAAAAAAAAAAAAACATTGTAAGGAAACAAAGCTAAGCCCTGGCCTTTGGAAGGACATAAGCATGGTCACCAGTGGATCCCGAAGTTATTCCAGGGTGCAAAACATTTTAGTTTCCCACCCAAAAAGGACAAATTTGATATCAAGACTACACTAAACTGTAGCTTGAAGGACTACCTTCACAAAAAGCATCACTGAAATGGTTTTTCCACCAATCTTCACATTATATTTTTCCCCTTTGACCAATTAATCACATGACTGAATACACAGCTTGTTAGTTAAAGAACAGATCTGCCCCCAGTAAGCAGTCAATATCAGCATTCACACACAAAACTGAGAAAAAAGTCTGTACCTAAGATGTAACTCAAACAACACAGAAGCAACTCAAGATACACATAACAAAATAGGTTCATATTTGTGTACTCCCAATGCACAAATTTCTAACCTTTTCTTCTGTCTTAGATTTAAATTAGTTTAATAATAACTGGAGACATTTAATAGAAATATTTTCTCTATTGCATTTTAAAATTCATCATAGTTCTCATACTGAGACATTATTTCATGACTGTTCCCATTTAAAATCATGTCTAAGTGGAGAAGTAACCAAGAAATTTGCAATACCATGTGAGTTAAATGGATACAACTACACATTATTCACTGCAGAAAACACATAGTTCGTTAGGATTATTTTACTTGCTTAAAATGCATGTTTTCATGTTAACAAAAGATGACATGGCAGTAATACCTGACCTTGTTCTTTTCAGTTGACATTAATTATATGAGACATTGATGAGCTTCAGTGAGTGAAAACAGAAACAAGACACTTCCAAGTGTGTTTTCTCAAGGTCCATTTTGCTGACTGCCTTCATGATCAACTCTACTGCCTCCTGGGCACCCTGAACTGTGAAGTCTTAGGTACTTCCTAGGTCAGACTTACACAGTTTTCTGAAGGAACCTAGGTAAAAACCAGTCTAGTGGGCAATGAGTTCAGTGAAATTCTAGACAATAATCTTTTGAAACAAATAGTGACTTTTTATGAATATGTTGCTCTGGGTGGTTTTATGTCAGTTTGACACAAGCTAAAGTCATTTGTGAGGAGGGTACCTCAATTAAGAAAATATCGTTATACTTGTGGTCCTGCAGGTTGGCTGGATATTTGTAGGATGTCCATGTCCCGGTGTGTTTGAACAGTGAAGCCTAACATAGGGTTCAACTTTGTGGTGCTTAATCTCAGTCTAATACAAGCCAGGAGGCGGTCCATTATCCATTTATCACCATAAAAACCAGAGTCATATCCATGATCCATGCTCCCAGGACATAGGACTGACTTAGTTATTTTTCCTTTCTTTGAGGGCACAGTTGGTGGGAGGTGGACCAGGGAGAAGGTATGATCGAGATACATTATATGAAACTCAAGTATTGATAATATATTATGTTGGAAAAAACTAAAAAGGAAGGAAGAAAATCTGCTCCTTTTGTTGACTGATGTTTACAGAATATTTTCAGAAGCAGCTTGGTCACAATCTGCAGATGCCTGAGACTTTAACAGTTAATGCATCAGACATTCTGATATTTTAGCCCTCAAATATAGCTTGACCTATTACAATGGCCATGTTACTATTAGGAACCAATATCTGCAGAGGTTCAGATGATCCAATGATGCAGAATTTGATAATTTGATTTTAATGGTCATAAAACTTTTTTACTTTCTGTGTTTGCATTTTCAAATGCCATTGTCTCAATCAGCACATGTCTCCCTTCAGGGTCTGAGACGGCTTAATTAACTGCTGCAGTTAACCATTGTAAGAAATCAGTAAAACCTTCTCTTGAGCTTTATATAATATTTGTAAATGAGGTTTTTTTTTTTTTACTGGTTCCTGCCTTTTCTTAAGGGTGTAAAGCCACTAAGTGACATTATTCCGAGGTCAAGTCATCAAACATAATCTGTTCTTGTAATTCAGCATACTGATCCTCACCAAGGAGCTGATTTCGGTCTGTTTATTCCTTTAGCCCTATTCTGCTGTTCCATGTTGGCTGCTCAACTATTAAGACTGAGGACATGCCTCTAGCATAGCTGATGTTAACCCTTTCCAATAGAATGCGACTATCTGCTATTGCAGAGCAGTTATTCAGGATCTGCTTTATATAGGGTGAGTGCATGCCGTACAACACCACAGCTTCCTTCAGTTTCCTTAAATCCCTCATTTCTATTGGATCCCGTTTCATTTCATTATAGCCTTGGGAATGATCCTTATCAGCTGGAAAATGCTGGACCACTACTAGAAATACTAATGGTGATTTGGGGACCCTAGGTGTCCTCTTCTGATCGTTTTCTTGTACAGACTCTTCCCTTATTTTCCTAACAGGACCATTATCCTGTACAATCTCCACCCTTACATATATTCCGGGGAAATCCTTCTGTCACTGTGAAGGAGCCCAGGTGTATTCCCAGTTCCTCGGTCTGTACTCCCATTTTCCCCAGTTTTTCTATTTTCCACCCTTGGCAGTTCCTCCCAAGTTTGTGTTCCCAGTTTTGGTTGGTTTTTTTTTTGGGGGGGAGGGGTTGTTTTGTTTTGTTTTGTTTTTTGTTTTTGTGGAGAAAGAAAAAATTGAGCCATTTTGTTCTCCCTTTTGCTCTGTTTTTCCTGTCTTGGCTCTTTCAATGCCTGCACACACGCACAACACACACACACACACACACGGTTCTTCTAGATGTCTAACCACTTCCTTATTATTTTTTAAACAAAATATTAAAAAACAGGAAAAAAAAAAAACATCATGGCTGAAAGCAAAGTAGTATATATCCTAGTGCCAACAGACATTATAAATATTGTGTTGGCTTCATGATCACAAAAATCCATCCCTGTTTTCTTCTGCTTTTACCTCTACATTTGAAATAAAATTTTCCATCCTTTTATCTCATTTTCAAGCCCCTCGTAGGGACACCAAAATATAAACTTTTTATTAAACAAAAGGAGTGTTGCTGTCTTCTGCCATTTGGGTAGGGCTCTCAAGCTCTCTTTGTTTAGAGCCTAAAATGTCAACGGTGTAACTGTTTTCTTAAAAGCTGCAGACTTTTCTAAATGCTGCACCTAAACACTGAAGCATTTTGCAACTGTTACATTTTCACTAATAACTGGACCCTAACAGAATTCCAACCCCTCCAGTCCCTCTTCTCCCAGCAGTTACTGAGAAAGATCCTAACTTGTCACTTTTTAAAACCCCTCTTCCTTATTCTCTAGAACTGGCTGTCTTTATCTGAGCCTTGTTTCTGCCTGCTTTCCCTACCATCAGCTTTTGGAGCTCACCCTTTCCTGACACCACCACTGTGCTCATTCTTTCCCTGTCACCACACAACCTAGTGCATATTCTTCCCATGTCACCACCCCAACCTGGTGTCCACTCTTCCTCTGTCACTGCCCTGTCTTTGCCAACAGACACACTCATTCCAAAACACCTCCCTTCAAGCTGTTCACAGACTTCCAGGAGGCGTATAACCATAAGGAAGGTTGCATAGCACTAAAAGATTGTTTGCAAAGGATTTCTTTATTGGCTGCCAGAAAGAAGCCACATGCCAGAACTCTGGCAGGCCAGTGAGACGAAGAGGAAAGTACCAGAACTCCACAGTATTCCCTCCTACTGAATGAGGTTGCTAGGTAATGCTGGAGTGCTATGTGCCTTGTCAGCTGGGATACATTAAATTGCTGTGGGTTTATTAGGACTCAGACCTATTATAGGTTGAGTGTTCTGGATGAACTTTTAATTATACTCTTATTTCTTGCTTTTTCCCTATGCAATATAGTCTCACACTCCAAGAGCAGAGGAGGAAGGCAGGCATCCTGTTTTATTACCTTTAGACATATACCTTTAAGACAGAATCTGTCATTCAACTTGGAGCTCACCAGTTTTTGTTGTCATCTAGGCTGGTGGCCACCAAGGCCCAGTAAACTCTCCAGTCTCTGTTCCCCTAAAAACACTGGGAATATGAGCCTGGCAACACCTGTTCATTTGTTTGCTTGTTTGCTTTTTCTCTTTTTTTCTTACATAGATGCAGAGTACCACAAACTTAAACCCTATGCTTATGCAGAAAGTGCCACTACCCACTGAGTCATCTGCTAGCCATATACATTCCCAGTATGGGAAACTATCTTCCTGCATGTATTAAAGTGTTATAAAAAGCATCACAAGCAATATGGATAACAGGATAGTAGAAGGAGGAACAGGTAGAAGTAAAAGCCAGTCCAGATGTCCCTCAATGGATGGAGGACTGATTCCCAGTAACCCTCAGCAAGTCTCAAACGTCCTAGGCTGACAGTACATGTGACACACTTACCTTCCTGGACAGCACAGCCACACTGTGAACTGTGCAGTTCTGGTAACTTTTCCTGTTACCTGTGACTGTTTTACTCTTTATACCGGAGAGTCAGAAGAACTGCATATTGGGAGCTAGAAATGTAGCCCAGTGGGAGAGCATGTACCTAGCATGTATGGGGCTGGTTTTTTACCACTATCCCTTCAACATACGTCAAAGTGCTGAGAATAAGAGACTACAAAATGTTCAGCCCTAAAAAAAATATATATACTGCACCTCCACCTCCAAAATCTCGAGGATCATTGCAGAAGAGGGGACAGAAAGTGTGTCAGAGCCAGAGGAATGGAAGGAAGGAAACAATGTCTGCTGGCAACAGCAGTGCAGCTGTGCATATGAAGTCACACTGGTTGTGATACCATGTGCAAGACCAGGGCCCAAGAACTAGGCAGACCTATTGCAGACTGAATCCAACATGGAGAAAGAGCTGGACATGAAATTCCATCCCTCTCCAGGAAGCTATTAGCAACTGTAAGCTGCTGGCAATGGAAGGGTCACTTTCCTCAAAAACTGTGGTTCCCCAGTAAGTTGATCACACTCAAGTGGAAGACCACACACCAAAGACCATTTGGTCAGCACACATTGGCCTTGAGTGCTAAAAGAAATAATTTAAAAGGAGGTGGGGTATGTAAATTTGGGTGGGAGGGGAATGGAAAGTGTTGTGGGAGGGTTGGTGAATGTGATCAAAACACATTGTGCAAAATTCTCCAAAAATTTTTAACAGTAAAGTAAAATTGGAAAAATAAATACTTTGCATTTCAGCCAGTTGGGGGCTAGAGTGCGTATGAGTAACCACATGCTTCAAATCTCAGGCCGTTCCACACTTGTTGCCTCGTCAGTGCGGGCGGGATAGAGTAATTATCATATCTGTCACTAATGGAACTAATATTCCTTACAAATGAAACACACAAATTTAATGACATAACCACAAGAGTTACAGAAGTCACCACATACTGTTCTTTAATGTTCCTGTAATAAATCTTTCACAGTCAACCAAACTGAATACCACAGATTAAAACATTGATAGATATAACTTAATTTCTCTGAAATATTTTCAGTTGTATTTCCACGATTACAGCCAAAATAGAAAGTTTGCTATAAATCTTGATACACTATTCTGATATCATTTGCATTTTTACTTATTCATGATTTTTGTTCTTTGTTTCATAGGGTTGCTTGTTTTTTCTTACTAGTTTAGAGAAATCACAGGCAATGAATCAGAATCATAGATAGGTGCAGTTTTATTGGATTAGATCAAACCTGTTTGTTTGCTTGTTTGTTTTCAAACAGGTTCTCACTATGTAACTTTAGCTTGCCTAGAACGTGTTAAGTAGGCTGACCTGGAACTGATAAAAATCTACCTGCCTCTACCTCCTAAGGGTTGGAATTAAAAGCAAACACCAGCAAACTCAGTAGGCTAATTTTTTCATTCTTACATAATTTCAAACTTCAACAAAAGTCATTGAGTGGAAAATAATTTTGTTCATATTTTCACCATTATTATGTGAACAATTGTTTGTATTTCATTCCAATTGCCCCCATGGATGTGGTTTTTGGGTTTTCTTCCATATGTATATGATCCAAATATCTCTCATAGGACCCTGAAAACAGTCAGTGCAGTGACAAAGTGTGTTGCATAGTCAGAAATGCTTGGCTAGGCAATTCCTTTGAGGAAGTAGTCTACTACACTGATTTCTACATTTTGTGCTATACCCTGTCCTAACAAAATGGATTATTTTGCAAACATTGCTTTAGTTTGCAACATTATGCACACAACAAAGAACTTGATATTTTGAAGCTTAAATTACCCTCAGATTATGTCCTGTTCTGTTAACGGGGTCTGGGGTCAAATTCTGGGTTCTTTAGGAACCTGAGAACCATTATCTAGGAGCAGCAGGCATAGGAAATAGAATACTGAATAACAGAGTGTGATATGAGAGAAGACAATAGAACAGGTCTGGAGCAAAAGCCTACTATTGTAGAAAACAAAAAGCTCTTTATATCTACCAATGAGAATACAAGCAGGATTAGAAGAGATTGGCTGAGAAAGGAAATTGGAGTATTTGAAAATGAATTCATTTACTCAAACAGGATATAAAACCACTGAGTCTTCCATTTCCACAATCCAGTTATGTAATGGAAGAAACAGTCTGAATGCACAGCATGACATGGACATGGGATAGTGGGGATAAAACCTCGAGGCTTAAACCAGTCCCCACCCCCAGACAGGCGTGAATAGGATTGCTTTTAATCTAGCAAGGTCACCAAAGCTTTTAAATAAATCTACTGTTTGCTTAATAATTTCAGAAACTGAGTAAATACGAAATTTATTTTCCTGATGTTCTTGGCATTTCCATAAATAAACCTTCTTTGGAGTTCCTGCAATTGTATGATAAGTTTTTTTATGAAGTCAACTTTTCCCAACTTACTGAGGCTGAAATACTAGAGCTTTCTTCAGCGCACTCATCCGCCAAAACAAACACCACAGGACTATTTGCACCTCAGCAACCCTTCAGTCCCTGCCACCTTTACCATTGCAGCAGGCTCGGTTTCATGGCCTCAGCTGATCTGCAACCGTGCATAGTCAAAAGGTAAATGTTCAGCCCCTTCCCAGCTCATTTTCTCCTCTGCAAGACATATCCAATCTTTCTCTTGAACTTTCTGCTTTTCTCCTTTCTTAGGAACAGATGATAGTAACAGGATCTTTCTCTCTCCCACCTTTCTCCATTACTTGTGAGAGAAACCACTCTTAAGATCCTGTTCTACGGCCATAAAAGACTGAGTATTTGAGTGACCAAACATGTTAAATAACAAAGAATGGAAGTTTATTTCAGTATATTTTCAGAGGCAGACTGAGTCTGCCCAGCAACAAGGCTTTTTTGAAATCTCAACAATAATTTAGGAGATTGGGGGTGACTTGGTGGGGATGTCAATGTCAATGTTAAAATTTGGCTCCACTTAGCAATGAAACCATTCTGTCCCCGTTACTCATTTGTCAGGCTGCCTGGACTTCAGCTGGCAGAAAGATAACTGCTGGAGGCTTAGACCCAAATTATACTGTCTAGTACTCCTCAAGTAACAACTTCCAAAGGCTTCACATAGGAAACTGTAAGGTAAAGGATTTTCTATTCCTTCTTTGCAGAAATCTAAACTTAGACATGTATTGATAAAGTGACTTAGGTGGTTTAAAAGAAATTAAATGTTTTTGAAGGCATGCAATTTGGATTTTAGACTTTGATACACTTGATTTCTTGATGTACACAGAAATCTCTTTGGAATAAACAACTGAAATGTGCACTTCTGATGTTATTAGAACCTGTGACGTACTCTTACCTATTAAAGCATTAATTAGAGATTTCTCTGACAGATGCTACACACATTGAGTTTTGAGAAGATATAAAATGTCTTTAGGGTCATGTTCTCGCTCTCTTTATCTCTTTCTCCCTCATTCTCTCTCTCTCTCTCTCTCTCCCTCCCTCACTCTCTCTTTCTCACTCTCTCATCCTTCCTAAATGAGGGTGAATATATTGAATTAGTTTATGCATTTTTATTGCTTCCTTGAGGTTAATTTCAGAGAAAAGGTAATATGTAAGTCTAGGATCTAACTAATATTTAAAACTTTTAATTATGGTAATTGAAATTTTACATGTAATTCCTAATAGGTAAATTTTATCTATTTTAGGATATCATATATGTATATATTTAGGGTTAATCTTTTAGAGTCATTGTATTTCTTATTAGCTGATACTTTTCCATATGCTTTTTGACAATACATACTTCACATAACTGAGATGTTAGTGCATGCACACCTGGCTGTTATTTTTACTGCCCTTGTGACTGCTTTAGGTCAGGTCACATTTGCTTTAATTGGCATATCGTCATTGTACCAGGTTTAATAGACACAGTTTCATGAAAGCATTCCTATATTATGCCCTGTGGACACGTCGGCCTCCAGGCCTTTCTCTCTCTCTCTCTCTCTCTCTCTCTCTCTCTCTCTCTCTCTCCCATTTCACTAAATCTACTGCCAAACTGCTTTCCTCTCCCAGCCTCTCAGGTGTACATAGTTTTATGTATCAGAAAATACAGGGTGCAGAAATGATTGAAAACATGCCCATATAATAGCTTTATTTCATTAGTCAATTTCTAGATTTGACTTTGCTTTTTGATATTTTTAGTATCTATAAATTCTAGATATAACTGTCTGCATAGCTAACATTCACTGAATTAATTGCTTCCTTTGGTGTGTAGAGGCTTTCTAACTTCCATTTGCTCATTCTCAGTATTACTTTCTGAGCTGTAGAAGTTATTTTTGCAAAGCCATTACATACATCATAAAGTGTTTTTTGTCTGTTTCTCTAGAAAAGCCCTGTAGGTTCTGGTCTTACTTAACGTTTTGTTCCATTTTGAACTGATTGTTGTACAGAATCAGAGACAATGACCTAGCTCATTCTTCTATGTGTGAAATCTTTCACAAAACTCTCTCCTAGGATCCATGGCAGTGAGTTAGCAGTTTTCAGACTCACGCAGCCCTGGGTCCTCATGAGGCTGTGTCAGAACTTCTGGTTTTGGAATTACTTATAAGTTTTTAGTCACTGATATTATTTCAGGGATGGTATTTACAGTTTTAAGTGGGACAAGGTTTTAGTAAGACTGAGGGGTCCTTTTGCTTCACTGGACTGCAGGCAAATTCAGCACTTAAAACATTCCAAGCTATAGCTTTACCTCTGCTTCAAGATCTGAATACTATAGAAATATAGGATGGATAGACCCACAATTAAAATACAGTGATAGCTAATAAAATGAGTAATTTTTAAGAGTAATTAATTAGTAATAACTAATAAAAATGAGTAACCCTGTCAACTCAGATAATAAGGGTTAATAAAGGAACAAGACTGGGAAATGTATTAAAAGATCAATCACTAAAAAAGGAGAAATTTACAGGAGATAAGATACTAAAACTAGAAATTCATATTTGATTAACAGAGGAAATGGAAGAAAGAAAAAGGAAAACAAGTAGGGAGCAGTAAAGATGAGAGAGGAAGTAAGTCAGGATAAGCTAAAGGTAGAATGAAAAAGAAAGAAGTAAGCAAATGAAAACAGGAAACTAACATAGCAATCCTAGCACTGAGGATGCTGAAGCAGGAGATCCTCATGTCCAGGTCAACCTGTATTCTTTAGGAAAGCCTTGCAAAGCAAAACTCAAACAATAATAAAGAGAGAAAGAGAACAAGGAAGGTCTAAGCTGATCTACTAAATTGAAACTGTATATAGGGGATTGCATCTATACATGATCCTGTAAAGTCAAAGCTTCCCATGCCAGTAAAAGAGGAAGATCACAGGAAGCCAGAAGGTAGAAGAGAAGGTAAGGAGCCATGGGCAAATCTGACATACTTTATTCACTGGCACTCAGACCATTTGGAGATACACACACAGTCCTACAGACACACAGAGACTGTCAAAGTGCAGGGAGAACATGAAAGCTCAGGGCTCTTCCCTTAAGAACACATTTTTGCAATAAATAGTTATATAACAGCCCATGTCACTGCTTACAGGTTTCTGGCATCATCTATTCTGTGCTCACTCTTAAACATCTGGAATCTCAGCACTGTCCATCTTGACCCATGTTTTATCCATATCGGAGCCATGTTGTCTAAACATAAACTGTCCCTTACAGCCCTCTGTTCCCTATAGATCTCTTGCACTGGCACAGCTTCCAGGACTGGCTCTCCGTGTCAGTCCTCCACAAGCCACAGCTCAGACCAGATTTCTGCATCACAGATCATGAATACATTCTGAATCAATGTACTTTACCCTCTAGCTAGAAATATTCTGTAGGTAAGTGATAGTATACAGTCTCATGTCTCTTCTTCTGACCACCAGAGGGAGCCCTGCAGGAAGAATCTTCTTTCCTGGAAATGCCTAACCACCAACTAAGCAAGATTCTAATCTGAAAGATCTATTGGGTTGTAATGTGGTGCTCATCACAGAAGACATGGAGACATATTCATAGATGTAAACCCTACCATACCTCAGTGGAGGGAACCACCATCATGGCAAGCACCATAATGGACAGTGGAACTCCCAACATCTTAGCTCATGTGTTTTTATTGATCCGGAACTCCTCAGATGTTCTACTGATAGCACATGCAGATGAATAGCAATCAAACATTTCCCCACATAAATCTAACACCTGGAGACAATACAAAAACCAATAAATAAGCAGCCCCTCACCCAACCGTGCACAAAACAATTATTGTACATATAATTATAAACTTCCACAGCGTGTTCCCTTTTCTGTATAAGACAAAAAACACTTTATCTCTACAACACAGTTTAAAATTACATCAGCAAAACTGTTTAAGAGAGGATCAAGAGGATTGGTAATGTACAGGACCAAATGAAACCAAATATCTATTAAGCATTTCACAATGTCTTTGGACAGCAGAAAAACATTATCAATGTACAATTATCTGGAATTCACTCCCATTCTTCTGAGCTCTTCCAAAGGGCTTGGGCCACTACTCTGGCTCTGATCTCTACAGCACACAAAGCTTGTCCTCAAGGTTCTCTCTGGTTCTGCTCCACTGCTGCTGCTGTTCTTGGTGGCCATCCAATGGCAGTGGCATCTTCGGAATACTGGGTTCCCTGCTGCCACTGAGGCTCTACCTCCACCAATGGTCTCTCCTGATCTCTCTACCTGGTGCCAAGCCTCAACTTCTTTACATGACCCCTTCAATCTGTGCCTTTGACAACCATAGACTCTGCACCCTCCCTCACCTCTCCTGTCCTCTTCATAGTCGGCCTCAGTTGCTCTCCATGACTGCTCCATGCCTTCAAAACTGGTACGACCTGGGTGACTCTTACAGTACCAAGTTGTGCTGCCAGCACAGGATACAATATCAGCCATTTATGGAAGAGATCTTCTTTATGCTGACCCTGAGGAAACACTTTCCAGATTTTAAGATTGAGTCTGGTTTGCAGGAAAAAGAACTGGTAAGCTTGACTTCAGGAAGGATTTCCTCATGAGATGGACTACTTAACACCAGAGCAGATGTGTCTTATCAAGACTGCATTATCTGACTTGTATATGGACAAGTCTGCAGAAAACAAAACAACCAAAACAAATCAAACTCTGTGATATTTGAAGTTTCTCTTTCTTTCTTGTCTCTTCATTGAATGTGACTGGTATGATGTCAGTGTCCCATGTTGGGCACCACTTGAAAGGCATACAGTGTCCCAAGTGTCACAGACTCTAATCTGAAATAACTATGACGGGTGGCTCTCAAGGCAGCTAGACCAGGTCATCTCCATGGTTCCCTGCATGGCATCTCAGATGACAAGTCTTAGAAATATCATCCAGAAACAACAGGTTATTTGTACTCTAAGAAAAGAAGAGCATAAGCAAATTCCTTAGGGAATTTTTTATTTTCATGTCAAAAGTATAAGGAATAAAAATATAATGTACAAAGAAACTCTGAAGTCATAATTTTTGGTTGTGAGCCCAGTCTTTATTAACTGAGCCATTTCTCCAGCCCAAAAACTCTTAAGTTATAAATATGAACTTTGTTTCCAGGTTGATTGTTGTCAAGTCTTTCTAAGTTGACCTATTGGACATCCTTGAATAATGCAGTTGTATTCTCTGTGCCCTACTTCCCCTATCTGTATGTTTAGAATTATGACCATCTTTCCTATATGGAGTTATAGAAAAACCTTTCTAGCTTCTTCATACCTTTGTTATCTCATATTTTATACAGTGACAATTAAAATGCAACAATTAATTAAAATGTAAATTTAAATAATCTAGCATATGCAGTATGTTTATGATAATAAATATTAATATATGAGAGATATTTCAGTGGTGCTTGGCACATGTGAACCTCATGGTAAATATTACTATTGTAAAATACTAAGATGTTGAAGAAAATTGTTTACTTTTTTACGTGTAGGTGAATAATTATGGACAATGAAGATGAATTTTTACTTAACTTCAAAGGCTATAATTTTGAAAGAACTTATGTTACTTTGGAGATAGTGGAAAATATGGAAGATTATGAAGTTAGAGATGATGATACTTTCATAATTACATATCCAAAATCTGGTAAGTGGCATAAGTGGGTTATGTGATATTGGCCTTTGTTTTGGTTTGATAATAAGTACATAAATACTCTGCTGTCCAGTGTCAGATCAACTGTATGAGTTACTTTTCTCAAGGCTTCAACAAAATGTGTAACCAAAGCAACTCAAGGAAAGAAATGTGTAAATCACAGTTCAAGAAGACAACACATTATGAAGTCACAATGGTAGATTTCAGGCAGCCTGTAACATCTGCGCTCAGGAAGCCCAATCAGGTGAACCTAGCCTATGTAATCCCTCACCTTCTTGCCCAAAGATCTGTCTCCATAATGAATCTATATCCCACCAAACAACCAAGGTCATCTACCACATGAGCCTATATTTTATGACAGTTTTGGTTTTAAAAAGTTAAATAAAACTCAACTCTCTGTGGCATAAGCGCATTTGCCATGCATATATTGTAATTTATTGAAAGTCTTTATGCAAAAGGTACATGCTTTATTATTAGAGGCTTTATCTTAAACAATGAATAAATTTCCAATACATTTAATTTGGATGACAAGATTTCCAACACAACTGTAATCTATTTGGAATTCTCAAAAATAGAAAAAAAATTTATGTTTGAGTAGGCAGCTTTTCTGGAAGGATTACTCGAGTTTTGTGAAGCAAAGCAGGACAATCAAGTCAAAACTACTACTGTTTTATTATGCAATCCTGTTGGGCATGGAGATGTACTGAAATTCCTTTTCTAAAAGTAACATTTATGTAGCAGAAGGTGAAGCTTCCAGGCTTTGGTTTGTATTTCTGCAGTGGTTGACACAGACTAAGCACTAAAACTATAGCTGCTAAGATTTCACATGCTTCCCCCCCCCCGCTTAGTTTTGTATCTGTGTACAATAACACAAAGATTTTATGTCCAAATTTGACCATTTCAGTAAATAAAGGTCCTTTACAAAAGTATTTCTTTGCTCGTATCGAATCCCACTTTGCATTCCATCTTTGTATTACATATGTTGTAGATCTTGAAGCAGTCTTTAGGGAAGTCATTCTATTTCAATGTAGATAATTACTAAATAACTCAGCCACTAACACTCACTAGGTTCTTCTGAAGGTCCTCAGTAAGATTTAAATGGGCAGTGAGTGTTTATAACGTGCCACACAGGATCCCAGCCACATTCACTATTATAAGCTCTGGAGGCAGGGATGTCTTGACATGACCAGTTCTTTCAAAATTTCAAGCTGTGCTTCACAAAAGGAACCATCACTCCTCACTGGAAATACTGACTGATTAGTCAATTCCTATGAATTACTGTGACCTACGAATTACCTTGAATAACCATTAACAAATAAGGCTAAATCTCAGAACTGTGGTATTTGATCCCATCTGAATTCATTCTTAAAAGAAATGGAATTGAAATTTTGTGGTATTTCCCAAATGCTTCCATTCTATGACCTGATTCTAATGGTCAGGAGATGTCAGTATGTCAAATGTCAAATGTCAGTAAGAACACGGAAATCTTTGGTTTCCTCTTTCAATATAGGTTATGATCTACTACTGGGAATATACCAGAGAAGTGTTTGAGCATACAAAGCAAGGGAAGGGGTTAAAACTGGATATACTTAATTCTATTAATTTTTAAACAATTCTGAAAGACAATTAAATAACAAAGTAATTTCTGAAATGTGTTAGGGTTGCCCAAAAACACCAATAAAGTGGCATTCAGTAACCTGCTATATATTTTATGAAAATCAACAAGAAATAAGACAGAAGTCTCCATATAGAAGAAAACCTTTCAGTGAGAGGGAAGGGGACCTCACCGTCATGTGATCTGATCACACTGTACTCACTGAATAATACATTAATATCTACAAATGCTCTATGTCAATAACAGTGAAATATTACAGAAAGGACCACACATGAAAAATAGAATACAAGGACACCACAAGAATAAACTAGATCATCACTACCAAGAAATCACCACAGATATTCAAGTGAGAGAGGAATGAAGAGTCCTTGATTTTAGCTTTACCATCTTGAGTGTCAAATACAGACAATGAGGATGAGAAGTGACCACATCCAAGAATACTCGGAGTGTTGAGAGTAAAGAAAGTCCCAAATTATTTTAAGATGGATGGGCAACTCTTACTAATTTCTGAAATTATAGTTGGTGTGCATTATTAAAACCTACCTAAGGATTGAAAGCCATATGTTTTATATTTACAGGTACCATCTGGACTCAACAGATACTCAGCTTGATTTATTTTGAGGGCTACAGGAACAACACTGAAAACATCAAAACAATAGATAGAGCACCATTCTTTGAGTACAATATTCATAATTTGGACTATGCCAAAATGCCATCACCTCGCATCTTCTCTTCCCACATCCCGTATTATTTAGCACCAAAAAGTCTCAAGAAAAAAAAGGCCAAAGTATGTCACAGAGCTCAGTCACTTATTGTCCCTATGCATCACCTTCTCTAAGTAATGGATAAGTAGATTATTTCAGTGTTTTGCTATTATTATGCAGCTGCTATGAACATTCTTGGGTGTGTCCCCTGGGCTCTCTTCCATCAGCTTCCCCAGAATCCCTCTGCGTGAACAGAAGTGCAGAGCCACAAGTACCAGGGTGCTCAACTTACTGAGGTCATGCAGTATTTCTGATGAAAGCAGAATTCTCATTTCTTGCTGAAATCTCCTATGAATGACGTCTCTTTTTTTCATAACCTGACATATCGGAGTTTTAAATGTTTATCAATATGGCAGCTACTGAAAGGTGTCTCAAATAGGTCTTAATTTGCATACTTATACTCATGATGAGAATAATCATGTTTATAGGTCAAAATTATTTTTGATTCTGAGAAGAGGCCTAACATTTTTCTACATTCTTCCTGTCAGTTGGGTTTTTTCCTCTCTAGATATGAATCTATTTTCATTCATCCACATTGCTTTTCTCATGCATGCTTTGATTATCTACAGTGTTGTCAAGCTTATTTTTCTTCCAAAAATTGAATCTAAGAAATCTTTCCTTACTAATGTAAGAGGCTATAGATATGTTCTTTGAGTTTGTTTATACAGTCTTGTACTTTTCTTCCCTGCATTCCTTCATTTCTTTCTTTTTTCCTTGTGAGAATCTTGCACTGACAAGCCTGGCATAACCTCCTCACCTGTCCCAGCCTCACAAGAAATAGGACTGTGGGCAGACACGTACAGACCATTATTTTTGTCTGTAAATTTTTATACTACTTATACTTTTATCCCATGTTTAAGATATTATTTTGAAAGATATAAAAGAGAAACTCATTTTCCTCTGAAAATTACATGTGAGTTCCTAGTTACATCAATATGATTATTAGCTTTTTCTTTCTATATTTCTCTCCTTTGTTACCTCATTTGTACATGCAATATCCCATAATATTCATCAACTAACTGTTGTGGCAAACTTGTTTTCCTTTAATTTTTTTATTTTAATAATCACACAGTATATTTTGGTCATATAAGGCAAATTAATTCTCAGTATCTATGCACATTACAAATAATACTACTTTTTGAGAATTGTGTTACATTTTGTACACATATGGTAAACCATGAAGAAAGGGTGTTTATTACAATAATCTGTGAAATACAAAAAATAAGTATAGCCAATGACTTTCTCCAGAACTAAAACTAGAAAAAATAGTAATGATTATTGTCATAATCCAGTACTGTAAAACTTTTTAAAAACTTATAAGCATAATCAAGATTTGTTGAAAGAAATAATTTTATAATCTCTCTGCAGATTGTTTATATCTACAGAAATCCTAAAGATGTTTTGACTTCCTTTTTTCATTTTTCAAATTTGATCACTGTACTTCAAAGTGCAGATACTATTGAAAACTATATGCAGACATTTCTAGATGGGAAAGGTAAGTGTTAATTCATCTACCCAGATCCGTATGAATCACACCAAAGCTACCAGTTAGCAAAATTCTCAAACTTATAGAACACAATTTAAAGAAATGGAGCTGGGCAAAGAATGCACACCAGGAGGAAGAGGAGAAAGAAATTGAGGAGGAGGAGGAGGAAGAGGAGGAGGAGAGGGAGGAAGAGGGGGAGGAGGAGGAAGAAAAAAATACCAAACAAATGAAAAACAAAAGTCAAAGAACTTAACTTGAATAAAATTGTATCTGCCACCAACTGGGTTTTCTATCATTGTCAGCACCATTTGAGGATTGTCAAGTTTGCAAAGACCCATCATGTAGGAAGTATTTGGGTTACAGATATCCTATCAACACATTCCCATCTAGTGACAAGGGTAGAGTAATCCATTCCAGCAGAGTGAATGGTGAGGGTGTGTGCTCCTCATGGGCCTGTGTAAGGCCTTATACTGCAGCTGTGAGATTGCTCATTCCACTACTTGGGTGGATAAATTAATGCAAGAAGCTCATAGCATGTGGAGTCAGGCTCTCCCTCATTTCTAGGATCATACGCAAACTCTGTGCCACTGCAGACAGTGACCATTGCTGCCCAAAAGTCTGAGAGAACAAGAGGGAATAGAGACATGCACCCTCAGTGGAGAAGATAATGAAGGTGTGCCTTACAGCCATCTTCATTTTCAGCCCCAGGACCATGGGCACCTTGTTCCTGTATCACTTCCTTCCTACTGGCAAAGTAAAATTACATAGGCAGATTTCTATCAATGTCAGGCATTGTTCCCGAACCACTGAACATTTTAAATAGTGATATAGATGTCCACTGTAGACACTCTGGTTTATTTCTGAAAATTCCAAACTGGGAAAGAAAGAGTAGAGTTTGTTGCTTACTGCGTGCACACACAGCTTGGCATTCTGACTCCTTACCTTCTCTCAGTGGTAGGAAGCCGTTGGTTTGATCACATAAGAGGCTGGTATGAACACAGGCATGACTACAATATTATGTTCCTGAGCTATGAAGAAATGAAGAAGGTAAGAGGAGAAAGCTGGGTCTTTAATGATTTCTTTTGCATCTTTCTTCTCTTGGTGAAGCACATTCTCCCCGTTACCTTCACACTGAACTCCTCCTTAGGCTTGCTGGAGATGATTCCTAACTCCCTGCCTCTGCCTCACGGACTGCTCTTCCTCAGCACTCTCTTCTCCCTCACCGTCATCTTCTGTGATCCCGTCTTGTGCAGCTGCCTGCATCAAAGGCAGCCTCAGATGCTCACAGCAGCAGTTGTTTTCACAATTAAAACATTATTTCTCACATATTAATGACATGCGTAATGGGGGTTTGACCTGATATTTCTCCACATGAATAGAACATGCATTGATCTTATTCAGCCACTCTTCTTTCACTCTCATTCCTTTCTCCCCTCTAGCATCCTTCCCAGTCACTGTTAATCACAAGTATACTTTAAGATTGACCTCTTTTTAGGTTTCCACATGTGACAGAACACATGCCATTTGTCTGAGTGTCTGGACTCTTCCACTTAACTTGATGTCCTTCGTATCCTACATTTTACTGCAGATAAAGAAATTTCATTTCACTTTTATGTCGGAGTAATAATCTATTTTATACACATCATGTATGACATATATCATACATTAATTACCATTGCATCTGTTGCTAGACACTAAGCAGTTTCCATGTCATACTGTTGTAAATGTACAGCTACAGCTGGCAGAGAAACAATATTCATGAGATAAGAAGGAAATCTAGTTCAATATGACTCAGGTGTTTATTCAAACTTCCTGAGTCTGACCCTGAGTAGTTTGTTTTTGATATTTCCCTGTGACAATTATCACAATAAACCTAAAGGTATGCCTAAATCCAAATTCCTTGGCTAAATACAAGTCTTTTGGAAAGTATATGGGACCTCTTTCATAAGAATGGGTCCTATATGTGGTTATTAACTCTTTGAAGCAAAGACATGGTTGCAGTTTCCTGGAACAGATAGTATAGAGCAATTTGTAGTTAAGATTACAGGTGGGGCATAGTCCAATCCTTGAGAAACAGAAGTTTAATCATGAACAGCAATGGACCTCGTCTGTTTTTACTATAAGATTACTTTGAAGCCTAAGGTGGAGGCAGGCTGGTTCTCACTTCATTTACATTGGCTACATACTCAAGAATGGGATAGCTGACGTGATGATCTACTCTCCTATAGTTTTCCACTGTGACTATTTAATGAAGGCTACCCAGGAGCTGCAAGGCAAGAAACTACTATAAAATATGGACAATTAGGGCCACAGACAAGATTCTTTTTATAAAAGAATCTTAGAGTATATCTCTCAGATGAATCTATAGGACAATTTGGGATTGGTCACAATTAAACATTGTCTTAACTTGCTGTATCAATCACAGAAAAGGAGTTGAATTTCACTTTCTGAACACTTATTAACATGTTGATGAAGAATAAATGAATAATTTGTCTGTGACAGACACTGAGTTGCGAGGAAATGAGATAACAGGTAAGGGAAACAGTTTAGAAGCAAATATATACATGCGAAATTCATATGAGTGTCGGGGCTGGAGACATGGCTCAGTAGGTAAAGGGACTTGCCATGCATGCTTGACAACTCTAGTCCCATCCTCACAGTCTTCATAAAGGTGTAAGGGCAGAAATAACTTCGTTTGTGTGTGTGTGTGTGTGTGTGTGTGTGTGTGAGAGAGAGAGAGAGAGAGAGAGAGAGAGAGACAGACAGACAGACAGACACAGAGACAGACACAGAGAGAGAGTTTTTGTGTTTCTCTTGTATGTTACACCTGATTGAAGTCACCATTAAAAGAAATGTATGTCTATTATATGCCCTAGTATAGTAAGGTCTGCAGATTAAATATGGGGATGGCAGAGACGTGCCCTTTGTTTTACATAGGAGCAATTTACACTTTTGTAAAATATGTCTCAGAATTATGGACAGAGAAACATGGCAGATTTGGGAATGCCTATTTTACTTAAGAACTAACTCACACACTTTAGAGACTCAGGAGTCTAGTGAACTGTATTGCTGATAAAAATTCTGTTTTGCTTTTGTCCTTTTGTTTCTTTTCCAGACAGCATTTAAGCATGTTGTTCTGGCTGGCCTCACATGCTATATTTAGTCCATGCTGGCCTTGAACTCAGAGATGCACCTGCCTCTGCCTCACAAGTCCTGGAATTAAAAGCATGTGCCCCCTCATCCAGGACAGGCAAGTTTCTCTGTGAGGAGTAAATGTCTTCTTTGCCTTTCCATTCTGAACAATGCTGAGTGTTTCCTCCTGCTACTGCCTCTGAGTTCAGTGTTGCTGGGTTCAACTGAGTTGAAGTTTCTACTGAAATTATTCACTGAGATTACTTTTTATTAAAGATAGGCAATCTGTTTTTAGTTTGTTCTTATTTATAGTATTGGGTTTGGGAAGACAATTTAAAATTTTGTCTTTTACTTCTTTGAATATACTATGTTAAAATCTTAACAACCCCCATTATTGGAAGCATTCAAAATACTATGATCTTTTTTAGGTACATTGTTTATTTTCCATATTCTTTCAGGTCTTGTTTTTCTCAGTCACTGTACATCAGAGTCATTTATATTGGTCACTGAGCACTAGAATCCTGTCATCTTATTCAGCACACCACACTATATTCCTTCACCAAGTGATCACTCACGAAGAGGAGGACTCACATCCTTAGCCAGTTTAGCTGGGCCCCAATCATCTGGCCCCATATGCAAACCCAGCTCTGTCTCTTGTATCTCATATGCAGAGTCCTCTGAGGGTCAGCTTTCATTAAATATGGAAGGGAGTTCGAGCTTGTATAAATCAGTATTTATACATAAATTTAGAAGGAAATCCATGCATTTCACGAAATTTCCTATTTTTTGTTGTTGAATTGGAATTAGATTTCTTTGTCATGAAGAATGCTGTAACTTCTCTAGGTAAAATTAATCTGTTATAAACGACCACTATATTCCTAGTTATCTACCCCAATTGTGCTCTTAATTGTGTAAGATAAAATGTGCCATTTCACTATTATAACTTGTAATGCAACCACTGTCATGCTGCCTCCTGAAATTCTTCCTGCTTGCCAAACTGGAACCCTAAGGTCATTAAACCATAACTACTCCTTTCTCTTCTCTCAGCCCCTGAAAGTCATCACCCCACTTACTTCCTCTGCTTATTTCCTCATGCTTAGTGCTGCATATGAGTGGACTCGTGCAGCTTTATTTTTATTGACTTATTTCACTTACTATGATGTCCTCAGTGTCATAAGGTTTATCTATATTGCATCACATCAGAATTCCCCTCTCCATGTGTGCGTAGTACCCCATGGCATAAGTTCTATAATCTATATACATTTGCCTTGTTTCCACATTTTAGCTGTTGTGCATGCTGATGCTGTAAAGATGGATGTGCAAATCTTTCAAAGATTCGGCTTCAATTCTTTTAAAACCAGAAGTGGAAGCCGGAAGTATATTTGCTGAGTCATATGGTGATTCTACTTTTAGTTTGTAAAGGAGCACATACATTTTCCTTTACAAATGTCCCATCTTATTCTACCAGCAGACTGTATAACGCTTCTTCACCTAATCTTTTCTGTCATTTGTTGACAAATCGCCATCAGAATAGGTTACAAGTGGCATGCCTTCTTGTCGGTTTCCATTTCTCAAATGACTAGTGATATAGGGCATTTTCTCATGTGCCAAATGGATGTTTCTAAATTCCCTTAAGGATGATTTATTTAAAGTTTGAATTGGGTTGATTCTGTTGTTGATTTCTGGAGATATTCCCTTATCAGATAAATGACTTAGAAATATTGTTCCCCTTCTATAGGTGAGGTGCTCATTTTGTTGGTTATGTTCGCTTATATGAAGGAGTTCTAAAGTTTGATGTAATCAATTTACTGCATTTATCTTTGTCTGCCTATACTTGTAGAGACAACTCCCAGACACCACTGTGAAATCCTATCACAGGTATAAATCATTCCTTTATACCTCTGTACTTGTAGAGGCACATCCAAATTACCACTGTAAAATCCCACGCTGTAAATCATTCCCCTTAAGTCTTGGTCTCCCTGCCCCACTCCTCTCTCTGCAAGAGCATCATATTTTAAGCTCTTCCTTTAATGTTGGCCAATTTTCAGTTGTTGATATACATTGTAATGGGAGAATTCACATTTTTTACTTTTCCATGTGGACATCAAATTTACCCATGAGTATTTGTTGAAATGAATGACCATTCCCATTTAAAGTTCTTGGCAGTCATATCAAAAAATCAATTGAATATTATAAGTGAGAGATGATTCCTGGGAATCCTATTTTGTTCGAAAGATTCACATTGCTATACCATGCTGTTATAATTATTATGAAATTGAAGTAATTTTTCGGGATAAAGAAGCCTCAGCAGGTCAGGGGGTTGCTGCCAATCCTGATGGCCTAAATTCACTTCTTGAGACACATGGAGGAAGAAGAGAACCATGTCCTACAAGTAGTCATCTACTTGTATGAGTGTGTGTGTGTGTGTGTGTGTGTGTGTGTGTGTGTGTGTGTGTGTGTGTCAAATAAACAAATAATTAATTAATTAAATAAACAAATAAGTAAGTAAAATATAAAGAAATATTTTCGAAATCTAAAAGTGTGGCTTCTCCAAATTTTTCTTCTATTTTTAAGACTGGCTGGTTGGGGTCTCTGAGATTTCATAGGAATTTTACAAAGATTTTCTTTTCTTTTTTTGGAAAATGAAAAAATCTGTTCAATTTTAATTAGGACCGAATTGAATTTTGGGGTCAGTTTGTATAGCATCTTTAAAATAACTGTCCTCCAATACCTGTGTGTAGGATATCGCTCAATGAAATTCTGTTTTCTTTTCTTCTAACAGTCTTTGTTTGGGTTAAATAGACCTGCCTTTAACTTTTTCAACTGTTTTCCTCGATTTTTTAATGCTACCATTTCAAAGTTTATGTATTTATTTTCTTATCTTGCCGTAGGATTACTCATTCATGACATTTAGAATTTCAACTAATATTTGTGCATTGATTTCTATTTTATGTCCTACAACTTTGTAAAATCTCACTATTCTTACAGATTTTTTTATGCTTTTGCTAGTTTTTTTTTTTTAATATGTGAGAATATACTGTCTGCCACACAGAGATAAATTTATTTCATTTCTAGTGTAGATGCCCTGTTTCACTTTGTTGACTAAATACGTGCTCTGCCTATTCTTTTCCAGGATATGATAAATGGAAGTAGTAAAATCTGGCTTATTCCAGAACTCAGAAAAAAATGGTCATATTCTTCTAAACCGAGTGTGATTTTAGCCACAAGAGTTTAATGTGCTGTTTTCCATTGTGGTAATTTCCTTCTTCTGCTGGTTTGTTGATGTTTTTACTTCATAAAAGAGGGTTGAGACAGATGTAGTAGCTCCTACCTGTCATCCCAGCACATGGGACACTAAGACAGGGAGACAGTCCTAATTTTGAGAGCAGACTACATACTGAGTTCCAGGCTAGCTTAGGCTGCAGGGTCTCAGCACTGTTCTGTTTATTAAAGGCTTTTACTGTATCAATGACAGTAAAAAATGAGTTTGGCTGTAACTCATACCTCCATCACAAGGTCAGTAATTTCTCAACCCCTGACATTTTCAGGACCTCAGAGGCTCGGTGCTTAAACTCTGCAGTTTTCTGGGGAAAGAACTGAGTGGTGAAGATGTGGACGCTGTTGTGAGACAGGCTACGTTTCAGAACATGAAATCTGACCCACGAGCAAATTACGAGAGTGCTTTAAAAAATGAAGTTGGGACAAAAAATAATGAGGGCTGCTTCCTTCGCAAAGGTGATACTCAGTGTTCTGTGGTAGTAAAAATGTTGAGTGTTCGCTGGAGTCCTGTACCTAGGAAAAATCATCTGTTTCCATTCTTCAGGTGATAATGACTTTTGGGAACATCAGACATTTTAGTTGACACAGAGGGTGAAGAGTTTCTAGTAGTGTTTTAGCACAAAATCCTACAATATCACTTATTAAGTAAGTATGGATAGCCTTCCTTTTATACCCTTCAACTCAGCCTTTTGAAGTATAGCAGCAGTCTTGTCCCAGCAAAAGATTGCCAGAAGACTATAATTCATTTTGTGTGTTGTTTTGCTGTTTTACTTTGTCCCTCCCCCCGTGTGTGTGTATGTGTGTGTGTGTGAACACTTCACAGTGTAGTCCAGGCAAATAAGGCTGGCTTGAATTCATAATTTTCCTGTCTCTTAGCACATCACTCCCTCAGTGCTGGGACTACAGACATGAAACACCATGCACTGTCTAGACAAGAATAATTGTTATTTTTTCTAGGATACTCTATAAGAAATTTAATGTGTGTTTATGTTAAAAACAAAGTTTAAAGTACTGTTTCCTCACATGTGGGATATTTTGCATCACAAAAATCAGATTAATGTCTTAATAGCTTTATCTTATATTGATTCAATTATGTAAAAATGCAATACACTTATTATTTCATTATATGCCAGGAGTTAAAAATAAACATTCTCCTCTCGATAATCTTTTAATATATCATTATTATTAGCTTAGATTATATTTTAGTATCTCTTGATTTTTATATTTTTAAAAACTATTCTTGTCTCGTTTGCCACCTAGCATCAAGTTCCATATCTCATTGGTCAATAAGACCAAATGTCTTACCTATGGTAGCTTGCCATCTGCTCCAATTGCAAATAATAATTTAATATCATCATCTCTGACAGCTCAAGATCCCAAGTGACTATTTTAATTTTTACTGGTGTAGTGATTACAAATTCTTATACAGTAAAATTGTAACATTGGCTGTTCCTGCACCCTGTGTCTCTTTGAATTGACTTACTAAAACCCTTTGGATCCCATTTTTTTCATGTTTAAAAATAAAAAAAAAATGAAAGAACACAGCTCATAAGGTTTTGTTTGAAGTATAATTGTTGTCTTAGTATGATGATTTTTACATAGTAAAACAGCAAAATGTACTTTTAAAATTCTAATATATTTTAAACTTTTAAAGGATTTCTCTTTCTTTCTAAAAATTGATGATAATGTAGCTAGCAATATCTGCTTACTTACCTATCAATCTGAAGATTCCTTTAAATATCATTCCTCCGTAATGAAAGGTGAGGTATCCACGTGAACCCTA
Organism: Cricetomys ansorgei; assembly: GCA_026225945.1. Classification (NCBI taxonomy): domain Eukaryota; kingdom Metazoa; phylum Chordata; class Mammalia; order Rodentia; family Nesomyidae; genus Cricetomys; species Cricetomys ansorgei. The sequence continues at coordinate 6,888,460 of JAMJFZ010001042.1, read as the reverse complement.
CTGGGAACTCAATGATGTGTTCTGTGAGTTGTAAACAGTAGAGCGAGTTGGGTGGACTTTGCCATGATGACTCTCCTTACTTAGGTACTGACCTGTGTTTGTCCCAACAGGTACCATTGGAGACTGGAAACATCATTTTACTGTGGACCAGAATGAAAGATTTGACAAGATATTCCATGAGAACATGAAAAACTTTCCCTTAAAGTTCATCTGGGACATACACGAGGAGTAGAATTTTAATTGCCATGTGAATTAATCGCATGAAAGTGTACTAACCAGAGACTATACTTTAACACTAAAACTAACTCATTACTCTCACTTAACTATTGATTATAAAACATAATCCATGAAAAAAATGATTAACTTATGTTTAGAATGCTTGCCGGGAAATTAATTTTAAAGGGTGCTACTAGCCTTGGTATCCTTCACAAAAAAAAAGGTATAACAGAAATTATTAAACAGAATTTGTAGATGTCTTCAGAAAATATTCTGTTCTTCACATTTTCTTTATCTTCAGCTAATTTAGTATTAAATAAACATCACAAATTCTTTTATTGTTCTAATTAAACTTTAATTCATTGGCTTCAAATCAATAAGATTGTTAAAATGTGTTGTATGAAATAAAGAGAAATGTCGTATAAAAATCTATGCCTTTTAAAATAATGTAACAGATCTCAGTTTGCAGTAAATACATAAAAATCAAATATTAAACATATTCTGGTTTCATTACGAGGTATTAGGATGAAACTAAAGTTTTGTCTATAACATATTACTTATTAAAACCATGCCATATCAATTTAATGGTTAAACATTTAACATAGTCGCTTTAATAACTACAAAAAAATAGGTGAATCTAAAATTCTCAATGAAGGAAGAATTTAGTTAATAAAGCAACCATAAACTGTTTAAAAGTTTAGTAAATTTGGATCAACATATTTCATCACAGCATTCATAACACTCATCACATGGAACCAACCCAAGTTGGTCAGCTTTACATCACTGTAACAAAATACCTGAGATGTTTAACTTACTGGAATCGAAGGTTTACTTTGGTTCATGTTTTCAATTGTTTTACTGCACATTTCTTTACAGCCTGTGGCAAGGCAGGGCATGGTGTAGAATGTGGTAGAGTAGATTAGTTTTCCTCCCAACATCTGGATGCAAGGAGAAGAGAAGGGAGAGACTAAGAGATGAATATCCCTTTCAGGGGCATGCCTTCATGTGCATGTTTTCTTCCCATTAGTTCCCCTGTCCCCGCTAAATTCTAGCATCATGGGTTGGGGCTGAGCCTTTACCTTATGACCATTTGTGGGAATATCGTTAAGACAACATATACTGCACAGCCCATGTATGCTGAAATAAATATGTAAATTAATGGCATTTCAAATATTGGTGTGTGTCTTATTCTTCTGCTGATTTTGTTTTGTTGTTGTTGTTGCTATTATTTTGAGACAGTGTCTCTCTACATAGTTCTTAATGTCCTGAACTCACTATGTAGACAAAGTGACATTATAAGCATACAAGACAATAAATAGGGTCATATGAAATCAAAGATCCCCTCCATTCCACATTACTCTGCCTCCGGCTATTAATAGAGAGGCCTTCTGCATGTAGCTTTAGTAGTATTTAGCTGCATGACATGGAAGTCAAATTGATTCAATATTCTATTTCTAAACTAAATGAGAGGGAAGACTATGTTATAAAGTAATATGCAAATGAATATAAGATTTTAATTTCTGTATTAAATGCAAATGGCTGTAAATGTAAATAATTACAAAGAAAATTCTCTCTGGTAGTTGTTATGTGTTAGTAAACTGAAAAAGAAAAACTGGGTTTATAAGAAGCAAACAACTCTAGACTCTCAGTCTAAGGATATACTGGAAAACAACTAATTCCCTGGAGTTTAATATTCTACTTTGAATAATGAGGTAATTTCAAGCATAAAGGAATACATGTTAAAAACAGAACTCAGTGGTTGGATTTTACATTTGTATTCTAAGGGCTAGAGATTCAACAGCTCAGCAGTCAACAGCAACAGTTGTTCTTCCAGAGGACCTGGGTTCAATTCACAGCACCTACGTGGCTCATTACTGTCTGTAACTCCAGATCCAAGGGAACCAACACCCTCACACAGACATGCAATCAAGAAAAACAACAATGCACATGAAATAAAAAAATAAATTTTCAAAAGTTCCTATTCTCAGTGAGGTTAAGCTGAATCAAGTATGAAAAATGAATGACACACTAGTAAGTAGTCGTGTTTTGGGAAAAAGCAGGCCTTGGCCAGTACAGGGAGCATCTAATGCAGGCTGAATAAAGAATCTTGAAGAAGCTGTAGCTCGGATTTGTGACATCAAGGAATTGGGAGAGCATTTAGATGCCCTAACTTAAGTGAAAGTCTCACTATTAGCCCCTTCTCAGAAGACCACACTGCTTCTGCCTGCTGCCCCTCTGAAGGGTGAAGCCCTTCCACAGGACTTCTGTCACTCAGCTTTCTAGAAAATGAGCCCAAATTTGGTCCTGGACTGTCTTCGTGCTGTCTGGACCTGAGCTTCCCAAAGAGCACCTACAGAGCCTTGGCTGCATTTCCTTCAGTATTCAGGACCTTTGTGCTGTAGACACTACTTCCCGCATTGTGCAGAATGGACCAGGATCCTGAACAGAACCAGGACCAGGGCCACACTGTGGACAACGGGCTGCACCAGGATGGATTCCCGCCCTCCCAGTCTCTCCTTCCCCTCCATTGGCCATTTAGACTGATCAGATTAAATACATGTGTTGCTTGTTAGACAAACTAAAGAAGCCAGAGAGAAGGAAACTGCCTTCTAGGAAACTGCCTGAGCAAAATGTAGTTAAATGTAAGCTCATCAGCTCAATCTAATAATTTTAATTATAACAGAATTGCAATATTTAGTAGAAGTGCCCTAAGAACTCAACAAAAACTGCCCCTAAAACCACACTGTCCATCAAAGTCGTCATGATTTTGAAGATTTAAAAATCCATTCCATGAAACAAAAGTGACAGTCTCTCAAAAGCAGTTAGTCTGGTGGAGGCAGATGGGAAACAGCGAGCAAACTGTCGCACGTGGCTCTCCAGGCAACCGTCAATCCTCTTCTCAGACGCCCTTCACTCTGCGTGGTAGCCCGAGGAGTCCATTCACTCCAGCGATGATGGTGCCCCACTTAGCCCAACCTAGCTCTGGGATCCCGAGGAGCTAAGTGAACATCGGAGGCTCTCCCACACCGACCCGGAACACTGTAACCTTCAGGACGGATCTGAGCTCAAGGTTACTTTGTGATACCCAGGAACCAAGTGATCATTGGAAGTTCTCCAGCACTGCCCGGGACACTGACACCTTCAGGAGGGGATCTGAGCTGCTGAAGCTAGCTCTAAATCAAAGAGGTCCTGGTGTCATGAGCTCTCACTTCTTAAACAAAAGCCCTGATAAGATTTCTTACAAAACCATCGTCTGCGCCACCTTGCAGTTTTTGATTGGCACCACTCTCATCGTGACCGGTTGCCTTCTGCTGATGGGTTACATCAGCCACATGGGGACCAGCCGGGCCATTGCCGTCCTGATTGTGGGCATCTTGGTGTTTGTGCCAGGGTGTTACCACCTGATCATCATCTACAGAACTTTCAGACGCTGCCAGGACTACTCTTACAGTGACCTTCCAGATTGTGAGGACTAGTCCAGGACGGCAGAGGGGAGGAGGGTCACAGGTGGCCCTGAAAGGAGCTGCGAGGCAGGTGGAAAACTTCACCTGAAATTAAGAAATTCTGCTACTTTATAAATGATAAATAAAATTATGACCATAAGTGCATTCCAAAATGTAGCTTGTATTTACTGCTAGCCAAATGTCAAACAATGCCTAATTTTTTAAATCTCTTGGCCCTCCCAAAAGCACCAGTCAAATTTCTATATAGATATTTATAGTCAGAGAACAGGATGAAAACCTAGGTCTATGTGGTAGTATTGGACCACCACCACCACCACCCAATATAGAGTTAAGCATATCTTTTATAGTTCTCATTGACAATTTTACTATGTGGCAACTGGAAAAGGCTTGTATCCAATTTTATAATATTAATTTATTTTTTAAATTTATTATTCTTTCCTCCACTTATCTCTACTTTGTATTCTATGTATGATTTAGTGAAATCAAATATCATTTGAGGAAAAAAAAATACTATTGTTTTGTTGTGTGGAGCCCCAATGGCTTTCAGAAACAAACTAGCTTAAATTCAAGACTTAAGTTTTCTTGCCATGTTATCTTGAAAGATTACCTTAACACAATAAGACAGATTGGGACATAATTCCTACTATCTGAGATTCGTGTAAGCAAAATACTTTAGATCAGCGCCGTGAGACAGGAGCAGTCAAAAGTTAATTCCTCTCTGTAAAAATAGGCCTCTACAGAAGAACATAGATAATGTTAACTATAAATTAACAGTGAGTTGCACTCATTCACTTCAGTCTAACATGGAGAACATAGTCACTGATGAGAATGGAACTACTCACATAAATATACTTACATAAAGCTATGATGTCATCATGAACCAGGGCACTGGGTTGATTCTTATTTGTTGATTCTTATTCATATTTGCCTTCTCTTTTAAGGCTCTCAAACAAATAAGGCAGATCCAAGATTTTTGAGCCCTGGAGCCTATTTACTTTGGAGGAGTCTCTTATTGAAAATAATACAAAATTATAAATATAAAATTTATGAAAAAGCCTAGCAAGTGTAGGGCCTGAAGCAAAGATTCATTAATTCCAAAGAAAATCTGGCTTTAGTATAGAGGGTCAAGAGACAACAGTAAGTGACTGTCGATACACCTGCCATTGAGTTGTGGCTCTTGATGAAAAGAGACAGTTGGTAAATCAGTGATGTTTTATAGAGTCAAGGATAGAGCATTTTAAAAGCAGATAGTAGGGTGGAGAGATATCTCAGCAGTTAATTGCTATTCCAGGAAACCCAGGTTCCATTCCCAGCACCTCCATGGCTAACAATCTTCTGTAAGGCCAGTTCCAGGGGTTCTGATGGCCTCTTCTTGGCACTGCACACACATGATGTATAGACACGCATGCAGGTACTACGCTCATAATCATAATTTTTAACTAAAAATAAAAATATTTCTGGAGCTTTATATTTTGTTGCATGAAAGATGTGAACTTAGTCTTGTGAAAGGTAAGGAAAAGTACTGTGTATTTCCTTAAGAATCTTTCTATTTAGTAAGAAGGAAGAGTCTGTAATGTTCCATATTGGGCACTTGATGCTACTTGGACAGCTTACTGCCCTGTAAGTTCTGATTATGTGCCTGAGCATAATTGAATGGAAAAGTGATGAATATTGTTTGAGACCAATCACATTCTGCTAAATGAACATGTAAAATATAATGTGTAATATGTTTGTGCTTTCATGGTAACATCATAGAAACTACAGGAAGTAGGAGAAAGTCCGTGGAAAAAGTGAGTACTCACAAGACCACCATGGCTTCAACATGAGTCATTAAAATCATCAGGGACTTGAGTATGTGAAGACAGTGTCTTAAAAGACTCTTAAATGTATGGTGTTCCAGTGTAGTTTACCTTACGTAAATAGACAAGGACAGAAATCATATGGTTCCTCACTAGATTCAGAAAAGGCTTTTGAAAAATATCCAGCTTCCCTTCATGAAGAAATCAGGAATAGAAGGAACGTATCTGAAAATAATGAACGTTATACACAGGAAACCTACAGCCAACAGCCAACAATATACTAAACGGTAAACAACTGAAATATTTCATCATAATCAGGAACACGTCATTTTCTTCACTCTTGCCCAATATGGTGCTTGACGCTTTAGCTAGGCAGAAGAGAAGAGACAGAAATAAAAGGGATACAAGTAGGGGGAAAACAAAAGCATTCTTTTCAGGAGACAAGGCCTTCTTGATATCAATCACAAGCATGCTGAGAAAGAAATTAGAAAAATAATCCCATTCAAAATTTCCTCAAGGAGGAAAAAGAAACTGGAGACTAGGACTAGGCCTAACCAAGTATTCTAGTTCACCTTCTGTCTCTGTGTGGGCACAAACCTACTTATGGGAGGAAAGGGTTTATATCAGCAAGCACTTCCAGATCACCACTCTTCATTGAGGGAAGGCAGGGCAGGAGATAATTAGGAACTGATGGAGCAATCCTACTTGCTGCTTCATTCTCTGACTGACTTACGTTAAGGTGATATAAACATTATCCAGCATATCAATATTCCAAAGAAGTGAGAGAGTGCCACAGTGAAAACTTCAAAACACTAAAGGAAGAAGTTGAAGATGTGAAAGGATGGAAAGATGTACCTCCTACACTCATGGATAGGAAGAATTGATATTGTAAAAATGTCTATACTGTCAAAAAGCAACCTATAGATTCATCAGATTCTGATGCAGTACCCAGCAGAACCCCACTGTCATTCTTCACAGAATTTTTAGCTCTCACAAAGCTTTATCTCTGTAAGAAAAGCTACAAGAAATTAATGTTTGCTGAGAGAGAGATTCAGTCTTCTCCAGAGATAAGTTCCCTGATAGGCTAGCAAAGCCTAAGGGGTCAGCCCTAACTCCTATGCCCAATACAATTTCAGCAGGTTGTGTTTATAAGCCTATATGCATATATGTGTGTGAGATGGTCATAATAAGAGGCCATGAATTTAAGGAATATCTAGACTTTGTTTCTGATCTAGAATATGGCTTTGTCTCTATGGGAAGGTCAGTATTACCAAGAATAATTTTTATATTATTATAACTACAGAAAGTATGAATAGTTTACACACATGCCAAAAACTTGAAGGCCAGTAAAAAACTGTCACAATTACTTAGAGTTGAGATGGCAATGTTCCTCTCCCAGCCAGCCCAGGAATTGATTTGAGTTTTCACTATTAGGCCAAATAGACAATATTATTGATGAAAGGCTTTTGTCACCATACAGTAAAGATGAGAAAGGGACAAAGCAGTTGGTGAGCTTCAGATTCCTAGCAAAGGTAAAAACCAGGATTTTTGTCAAGCTGGTTACATCCACAGCCTGGGTATCATCAGCCCTCAACACTTAAAGTGCATTGCATTATTATATAAATGGTCTTATGTAGGCCTGTATAATAAAAAATAGTAATATAATGATTTATTATAATGTAATATAATTTATTATAATATAATAATTTATTATAATAAAATATAAAATTAAAATAAAATATAAAAAGAAAAGTCATTTTAAGATCAAAATAAGACCACATAGTAAACATTCACAGATCAATGAAACCTTAATAACAAAACAACAAATGAGTGAATCATACAGCTGGGGTGTGAGTGTGATCACACGACATGACATGAGAAAGACTGCTTACATTCCAGAAACAATTTGCATAACACATACAATGACTTAAATTTTTATTTAACCAACATTTTGATAACTCTTGTTTAACATGTTTTGAAAAATATTTCCAAATTATCTTACAGCTGTCAAATCGCAGTGCATGGCATGCTAAGGCAGGCTATCAAACACAAAGACACTAGGAAGCAGATTCCAGCAAAATTCATTTGTAAAAGAAATTAATATTCCAAAGAGCATTCAGAGAGCAGAGCCTTTTCCTTGATTCTGAAACAAATCTCAGCATTTTATTACCGCTTTGAAGAAACCCTTGTCTTCCCAGGACCATGGGCCATAATGTAATAATTTTCTCTGGAGTTTTCTTCCATCATTTTATCCTTCAATGATACTCCAAAGAATAATGGTGTTCTTTTAGAAAGTTGAGAGTTGTATATGGATCGTGACCAAAGTGAACTATGGGAATATTCAAGGAGATAAATTCAAGAGGAAATTTTTTAAAGTAAAATAAAGAGCATTCTATATGATATTTTTAAAACAACAATATTTTGTTTTCAAATATTTGTTTCAAAAACGAGTAATCACAGGGATGGTTTCAGACTGAAAGACGCTGCTGGGCAGATGTACTCACTGAAGGATTTTTGCTGAAGGCTATCTTACTTTTCCTGTTGCTGTGAAAAAAAAAATTCTAACAAAAGCAACTTAAGGGAGGAAGAGTTTGTTCGTTTTCTGGCTCTCAGTTCCAGATCACCATCCAGAATAGTGTGGAGTTACAGTCTTAGACTTCAAACAGCTGGACATGCTACATCTGCAGTCGGGAAGCAGAGACTAGGGAATGCTTGAACTCAGCTTACTTTCTTCTTTTTGTGCAGTCCAGGATCTTAGCAGAGGGAATGGTGCCACCCACAATAGACAGGTCTTCTCACTTCTAAAAGATGGACATAAAGGTCAATTATGGTAGCATTTCTCTGACAGCTTTTGAGCCAAAACCCTGTTATGTGAATTTGATGAATATGTCAGCTAGAAGCAGATGCACACTCCAGAGGCAATGAAGGCAAAACTAGATGATTCAGAACTAAATTTCAGTAAACTGGGCTTAAAAACAAAGAATAGCAGAAGAAAATGTTCCTGTGCTTCTGGTCTACTTTACACTGTAGAATCTTTAAGTCCATAACCATATTCGACTTTGGGGGATTCTTAGGACGCCTTCAAGTTCATAAAGAAGGGTTTTCACTTTTATAGGTTTCATTTTAAAATGTGTATATGTGTGGTATGTGCACATAAGTCCAGGTGCTCTAGGAGGACAGAAACAGGTGTTGGAGCTCCTGGAGCCAGAGTTGCAGATGCTTGTGAGCCGATGGGTGTTAAGAATTGAACCCAGGTCCAAGAGCAATACAATCTCTAAACCACTTAGTAATCTCTCCAGCCTCTGGTTTGTGCTTTCAAAATCATATTTGTCATATGAATTGTCTAGTTCATGTAACCAGGTATGGTGGTACATGTCTTTAATCACAGGCCTTAGGAGACAGAGATATGAGGATCTCTGTGAGTTCCATGACAGTTATGGCAATGTAGAGAAACTGTCTCCAAAAGGGGGGGGGGGAGAAGAGGAGAATGGGGGAAGAGGAGGAGGAGGAAGAGAAAAGGAAGGAAGGAAGGAAGGAAGGAAGGAAGGAAGGAAGGAAGGAAGGAAGGAAGGAAGGAAGGAAGAAAAAAAGAGAAAAAAGAAATGTACTCAGGGTATTTTTAACTGGGATACTCTTACTAGATACTAGATGCTTCTGAAAATGCTATCTACATGCTCCCTCCCGGCCTCCCGACCTCTGTTGGCCAGCGGGGGTCGCCGCTTGCAGCATGGTAGAGGCCATGAACTCCTTTGTGTGGTCTAAGGGCCTCCTAGAGATCAAGGAGCACAAGAAAAAAATTGATACTGGGACTCTTGTTCTTCATACACACTGATTTGGAGAGAACAGAAAAATAATGAATGCCGTGTGGCCATTCCTCTGTCCCAGATTGTGTTTATTGTGGAAGAGTGCCAAAATCGTAGTTTATCTGCACCCGGCTTCTCCTAACAAAGAGCCTGGTCCATCATTACAGAGCAGCAAGGATTCATACCTCAAATGCTCCTTCAAATAACATGGCCAGATTGAGTTTTACAGGCATCTATCAGAGGAAATGGGAGTATGTACCAGTTTCCCAGTCATTACAAATAAAGGGCCCCAGCCAAACAGAAAGAGTAAGAGCTATAGAAGTTGTAGGTTTTGAAAGGAAACTCAAAGAAAAATAAAAAGGAAAACTGACAAAAATGTTTTTGCAGCCACTGAAGACCTTAATAAGGACCAAGGCTAAGGAACTGGTGGCATTATAAAAAGTCATTCATTAATAAGATTAAAGAGAAGCAAGATGAAGTCACAGAAGATGAGATCATCAGGTTTAAGTCCTCTTTACTGAGTGTGGGAATAAACAACCCAGTTACCAGGGAAGCACACAAGTACCACACGCAGCTAGACAAACAGCTGGCTGTAATATTGCAGGCACCTTTACAGAAACATGTGGGGAATGATGTCACTAGCAGAGGTGTACTGATCAGTAAACCCAGATGGAGGTATGGAATTGTTCTCACCAGAAGACTTAGTGAATGTGTGCAAGACGCTGGAAGCACTGAAATTACATGTCAGACTCCAGGTTTTTGACAGTGGTGTCACAGTATATTAATTGAGCTTCTTGCCTACAAGGAAGAAGAAATGGCAGCATCATACTGGAGACAGTTTCAGAAAGGGGATTCTTAACATCATTGATTATTTTTTCCCCCATTTGTGTTTGGTTCTACCCTAGGTCTCAGTGCTTTCTAGCCTCTGGCTTCTAGTCATTCAGGCAGTGTCAGGGTTGGGCCTCCTTTCACGGCCTGGACCTCAAGTTAGACCTGCCATTCGTTGACTGCTCCTACTAGTCCTTAGCCACCATTGCCCCAGCACATCCTGCAGGCAGAACAGATTGTAGGTCCAAGGTTTTGTGGCTGGGTTGCTGTCCAAGTCCCAAGTCCCAAGTCCCATCACTAGAAGTCTTGGCTGGCTACAGGAAATAGCCTGTTCAGGCTCCCTATCCTTCATTACTAGGAGTCCTCACTATTGTCACTCTTGGAGATTCCAGGGAGTTTCCATTGCACTGGGTTTCCACATTGCCCTCCAAATGCCCAAATTTCAACCATCTCTCCCTGTACTCTCTCTCTCTATCCCTTCTTACCCCAAGACTGATCCCTCCTGTTCTGATCTCCACCCACCCCCAGTCCACTAGCAAAATCTGTTCTAGTTCCCCTTCCCAGAAAGATCAATGCATCTCCCCTTGAGTCCTCTTGAGCCTCTTTGAGTCTGTGAATTGTAGCATGATTATCCTTTACTTAACAGCTAATATCCACTTATAAGTTAATACATATTGTTTGTCTTTCTGAGTCTGGGTTACTTCAATCAGGATAATTTTTCCTATTTCCATCCATTTGCCTGCAAATTTCATGTCCTTGTGGTAGGATGGAGGATGGAGCATCCTTTGGGCATATACCCAGGAGTAGTATAGCCAGCTCTTGGATAGATCAATTTCCAACTATTTCCATAGTGGCTATACAACTTTGCACTCCCAGCATCAATGGATGAGTGTTCTCCTTGCTCTACAACCTCAACAGCATCAGTAATCAATTGTTTGCTATGTTACACCACTCTGACAGTTGTAAGATGGAATCTCAAAGTGGTTTTGATTTGCATTTCCCTGATGGCTAAGAATGTTGAAGTTGAACATTTAAATGTTTCTCAGCCATTTGAGATTCCTCTTTTGAGAATTCTCTGTTTAGATCTGTACTCCATTTATAATTGGGTTAATTTGGTTTGATAATATCTAGTTTCTTGAGTTCTCTATATATTTTGGATATTGACCCTCTATCAGATATGGAGTTGGTGAAGGCATTTTCCCCTTCTGTAGGCTGCCATTTTGTCTTATTAACAATGCCCTTTGCCTTACAGAATCTTTTCAGTTTCATGAGATCTCATTTATCAATGTTGATCTAAGTGCCTGTGCTGTCAGTGTTCTGCTCAGGAAACTGTCGCCTGTGCAAATGTATTCCAGGATATTCCCCAATTTCTTTTCTGACAGCTTCAGTGTATCTGGTTTTATGTTGATGTCTTTGATCCACTTGGATTTGAGTTTGTACAGGGTGATAAATATGGATCTATTTGTATTCTACTACATGTAGACATCCAATTAGACCAGGACCATTAGTTGAAGATGCTTTCTTTTTTTCCATTGTGTTTCTGGCTTCATTATCAAAACTCAGGTATCCATAAGTATGTGTATTTATTTCTAGGTGTTTGATTCAAATCTACAAATCCCCATATCTGTTTTTATGCCAATACCATGTGGTTTTTATTACTATAGCTCTGTTTTTACAGCTTGAGATTAGGGATGATGATTGTCCTTTCAAGGTCTGTAAAGATTTGCATTGGGATTTTGATGGGAATTGTGTTGAATTTGTAGATTCCTTTTGGCAAGATGGCCATTTTTACTATATTAATCCTACAGATTCATGAACATGGGAGATCTATCTTCTGAGATCTTCTTCAGTTTCTTTCTCCAAAGACTTCAAGTTTTTATCATGCAAGTCTTTCACTTGCTTAGTTAGAATCACCCTCCAGATATTTTATATTGTTTGTGGCTATTGTGAAGGGTGTTGTTTTCCTGATTTCTTCCTCAATCCATTTGTCCTTTATATATAGAAGGGCCACTGAGTTGTTGTTTTTTGTTGTTGTTGTTGTTGTTTTAGGGTTTTGTTGTTGTTGTTGTTGTTGTTAGCTAATCTTGTATCCAGCCACTTTGCTGAAGGTGTTGATCAACTGTATGAGTTCCCTGGTAGAATTTTTAGAATCACTTATATATACTATCATATCATCTGCAAATAATGATACTTTGATTTCTTCCTTTCCTATTTGTATCTCCTTGATGTCCTACAATTTTCTTATTGCTTTAGCTAGAACTATATTAAATAGATACTATTTAATATAGTTATAATACGGAGGAAGTGGACAGCCTTGTCTTCCTCCTGATTTAGTAGAATTGCTTTGGGTTTCTCTCCATTCAACTTGATGTTGGCTATAGACCTGCTGTAAATTGCCTTTGTTATGTTCAGGCACGTCCCTTATATCTCTAATATCTCCGAGATTTTTATCATGAAGGGACGTTGGATTTTTTCAAAGGCTTTTTCAGCATCTCATCTAGTGAGATGATGGTGTGGTTTTATTTCTTTCAGTTTGTTGGATTACATTGACTGATTTTGTTATGTTGAATCATCTCTGAATCTCTGGGACTAAACCTACTGGATCTTGGTGGGTGATCTTTTGATGTGTTCTTGGATTTGGTTCACAAGTATTTTATAGAGTATTTCTGTATCTATGGTCATAAGGGAAATTGATCTGTAATTCTTTGTTGGACCTTTGTACGGTTTGTGCATCAGGGTAGATGTAGCCTCAGAAAATGAGTTTGGTAATGTACCTTCTGTTTCTATTTTGTGGAATACTTTGAAGAGTGTTGGCGTTAATGCTTCTTTGAAAGTCTGGTAGAATTCTGAGCTAAAATCCTCTGGCCCTGGGCTCTTTGTGGTTGGGAGATGTTTAATAACTGCTTCTATTTCACTAGGTATTATAGGTCTATTTAAATTGTTTATACGATCTTGATTTAACTTCAGTAAGTGATATCTATTAAGATAGATCTCCATTATCCATTTATTTTATATTTTCCAATTTTGTGGAGTAGTGGCTTTTAGAGTATAATCTAATGATTCTTTGTATTTCCTCAGTGTCTGCTGTTATGTCCCCTTTTGTTCTGATTTTGTTAATTTGAATATTTTCTCTCCTTTTAGTTAGTTTGGATAAGAGTTTGTCTATTTCTAAGAACCAACATTGTATTTGACAGATTCTTTGTACTCTCTTTGTTTTTATTTTATTGGTTTCAGTTTGATTATTGACCATTGACTATTAATCTCAGTTTGATTATTTCCTGCCATCTACTACTCTTGAGTGTGCTTACTTCTTTTTATTCCAGATCTTTCAGGTGTGCTCCTAAGTTCCTAGTATGAGAGCTCTACAATGTCTCTATGTAGACACTTAGCACTATGAACACTGCTTTCATCATCGTGTCCCATAACTTTGAGTATGTCGTGTTTTCATCTTCATTGAATTCTAGAAAGTCTTTATTTCTTTATGTCTTGACTCAGTTACCATCCAGTGGAGAGTTGTTCATTTCCCTGAGTTTGTAGGCTTTCTGTTGTTTCTGCTTTTGCTGAAATCCAGTTTTAATCCCTTGTGGTCTGATAGGATGCAAGGGATTATTCCAGTTTTCTTGTATCTGTTGAGACTTGCTTTGTGACTGGGTAGGTGGTCAATTTTCAAGAAGGTTCCATGAGGCACTGAGAAGGTATATTCTTTTGTGTTTGGGTTAACTGTACTGTAGATATCTGTTAGTCCATTTGGTTTATACTGCCTGTTAGCTCCAGTATTTCTCCGTTTAGTTTTTGTCTGGATGACCTGTCAATTGGTGAAAGTGGGGTATTGAAGTCTCCTACTATCAGTTTGTAAGGGTCAATATGTGATTTAAGCTTTAGTAGTGTTTCTTTTATAAACATGGTTACTCTTGTGTTTGGGTATAAATGTACCTAATGTAGCCTCAAGCTGGCTGATAAACATTTTCTAATGGCTTAAATCCATGTCTGAACAGTCTTCTCTGATGAATATCCCACAACAATGTCTACCTTTGATGTTGAATTGTTTTTTTACATGCAGCAGAAGGATGGATCCTGTTTTTGCATTCATTCTGCTAGTTTATGTCTTTTTATTGGGGAGTTGAGACCATTGATATTGAGAGATAGCAATAACCAATAAGTGCTAATTTCTGTTATATTGTTGTTGCTGTTGTTGTTGGTGGTGGTGGTGGTGGTGGTGGGGTTGTTGTTGGTGCTAGTGGTGTGTGTGTGTGTGTGTGTGTACGCGCGCGCTTGAGTGTGTGTGTATGCATACATGTATGTGTGTGTTTCTCCTTTTGTTTTTTCTGCTGTAAGGTTATTTATTTCCTGTGTTTTCATGGGTGTAGTTAACCTCCTTAGGTTGCAGTTTTTCTTCTAGTACTTTTTGTAGGGCTGGATTTGTAGATAAACATTGTTTGAATTTGGCTTTATCATGAACTATCTTGTTTTCTCCATCTATGATGAAAAGTTTTGCTGGGTATATTAGCCTGGGCTGGTATCTGTGGTTTCTTAGAATCTGCAGCACATCTTTCCAGGTCCTTCTTGCTTTTAGAGTCTTTTAGGGATGCAGCAACAGAGGGAGGAAGGGTAAAGAGGAATGGATTGTGGAAACTGAACCAAGTGAGTTGGAGAGTTCCACAAGTGGGCAGCTTACCTGTTCTTTTGGCTAGTATGGCCTGTGCATGCACAGGGGTGGGGAGTGGGGGAGTGGAGGTGGAAGATGGGGGAAATGGTGAGGTGGGGGGGGTATGAGAGCTAGTGGGAGCAAGGGTGGAGCAAAGGGAGGTGGGCAAGGCAATAGAGGAATAGACTGTGGAAAAGCATTAGACGGGCATGCGGCCTGCCTGCTGTTCTGGGTGTCATGGGCTATATTCTTTTTATTTGTATAAGTGATAACTTCATGGTTGGCATTTTCAAAGAATGCAGCAATGCCATTTTGTTTAATAAATGTTGTGAATTTTTAAGCTTAACTAAAGATCTATATAGACAAATGAAATAAAATACTAACTTCAGACATTATTCCTTTTACCCTTCCCTCACCCAAGCCCCAGATGCAAGTGGTCTTGAGTGTAACAGGGCAAAGATTTCTCCATCTTGTCTCAGCTGAAGCCATCTTTGATTTCTAGCCCCTGCTCTGAGAAGTCCCGTGGAAAAGCACCCAAGCCTGAAACAGAAACTTAGGGTAGAAATGCCCCGGCTAACTGCAGGTTCTTGGCCCTTGTTAACCTGCTTGCTTGCTTTCCCATGCAATTGCCAACAATTGCCAATTGTAGTTTTTCTGTATTCTTTGTCTTTAAACCCCACCCCCTGTAATATGCATTCAGGGCTGCTCTGTGAGAAGTGTTTCTTTCCAAGCAGTAGTCAGCTGGTTTAAAATAGACTCTGAATTCAAACGTTGGTTGTGTAAAGTGGTCTCTGGGTCTTTAACCTATTACAAGAGATATTTGAAGTGAGAGGTTAACTGAATATCGGAATCTGATGGTTTATATGAGGTCATTATCCATGATGAGGTAGAGCTTTGTGGAGATGCAGCTGTTTGGTGTTCACCCACAGTCCTGTTAGTAACCCTTTACTTGTGGGACTGGCCTAGAGCTAAGAGAGAGTTGAAGTGTGCTTTGAACCCTGGAATTCTCACCCTGAGAGAGGTAGGAGTTTGACTGCTCCTCCTTCTTGCTCTGGTGCCAACAAGACCCCAGCTAGCACTAACAGCTAGCAGAGCCCCTCCAATGCTGCCATGCTTTATGACACGCAGCACCTCATAAGATCTTGCCTCTTCAAGGAATCTGGTCTGGTTGTTGCCTGTCTGACCACTGCAGCTGGAGGTTCCCGGGCCGGACTTCTCCTCTCCCTTATAAAGTCACTTTCTCTGGCACCCATGAAACCTCTACCTGTGCAAAGGAATCTTCCTCAGGACTCTCACCCCAGCCAATGACAATACAACCACCCAGGTCTGGTTGGGAGCCTCCCGCATGCAAATGGAGCTCACCTGGTGATACTGCCCTAGCAAATGACATCAGCACTTAAGGTAGCCCCTTTTCCTCTCTACTCTATATATGTAACTTCCTTTGCTTCAGTAAACTGAGCTGTTCCCTGAAACTGCCTCCTGGGAAGCCTGTTTCTTATTATTCCTCAGCCTCTACCCAAGACCTGCCCTGAAACTGAGCCATCTGTGCACAAGGCTTGGCTGCCCCGGGGAGGGAACCACACTTACACTTTCACTGAGTAAGTTAAAGAACTCATTGGTGGAATCCTTACTGTGTCTGCCATCAGTGCTCACCTATCTGGCTGAGCCGGTTTGCTCATGCAACACTGAATTAGGAGTTCCTGATCATTATTTCATTTCTTCTCATTAGACCAAGTTTACTTTTCCTCTATTTTTAAGTCAGATGCTTACCTCATATATTTTAAACATCTATATCTTTAAAAAATGAATAATTTTAAGGCCATGCATATTCTGATGTATTTTAATTCTTCATACATTCTGAGTCCCTTTCTGTTTTTTGTTGTTTGGTTTTTTTTTCTAGAAACTACATGTTATTTAAATTTGGGGATTTTGTCAACTGTCTTTGAAAATAATGTATACTATTAGGTTTCCTTCACAACTCTCCTAGCTGAGTGGCCCAAAGAGAGCATGGCAGTAGTATCCTGGCAAAGGGTGTCCAGACATAAGGCAGCATAAATTCTAATCAGTGATGATAAGAAGGAAGATTGGCCAGAGGTCCCAGGACTTAGGGGTGATGCAGTGATAAGCTCTGTCCTTTGTTTACTATTCTACATATTCAAGCCTATTTATAAGAAGTCTGCACACAAAAAAATTCTAAACAGTCGTGGTGAACTATAAAAAACCCTTCTCCACCTTGGTACTAGGACCATCAGTAAAGACCTTCAAGCAGAATTTTTACCTTATCTACTTTATTTCAGATGAATAAAATGGAAGAAACCACACTTTGCTTCCTTAACACTAGACACTGTCATCATTTTGTTGCAGGTCACTTATCTTTTCCTGCACTACATGGGCACAAGCATAGGTATCATCTCCCTCCTCCTCCCACTGACATCTACATCTTCAGAGACAGTGAGATCAGTAGCATCTTATTTTAACAAAAGCAGTGCTGGGAGTGATGGCGTACAGCTGTAATTCCAGCTCTTGGGAAGATGAGGCAGAAGGATAAATAGCAGTAGTAGGAAGAAAAAGGAGGAGGAGGAAGAGGAGGGGGAGAGGGGGAGGGGAGGGGGGAAAGGGGAGGGGAGGAGGAGGGGAACCTCTTTCCTGTAACCATTACAGTGACTAAAACAAAGTTTTATCAACTGTTTTTTAAGAGAACAAGAACACACCCCCTTTTAATTTTAGAATGAGGTAAAGAGTATGGAGAAAAAAATTGAAAAGACAGAATTTGGTCTGTCTTTTTGGGAGATTGTTCGGTCCTCATGTATTAAGTAAACTTATGATTTTTGTGTTGGGCCACATTCATAGCTCCCCTGGGGTAGAGCATCAGCTGTCCACAGGTTGAACACATCTGGTTGGGTTGTAGGTTGAGGCAAGAATAATAATGGACATCGTCCTTAGATTGTTTCTTCTGTTATTCTAGTTTTCTAGAGGGGATATAATCTATCTCTAAGTGTCTGTTGCTTTATGCTTCCTTTCTTCTGGGATGACCACTCTATTCTGCCTTCATAGATTGCTTACCACATGCATGGAGATCCAGGAAGGAGAAAATGCTTAATTCAAATCTTCCAATACCAAAATATACCAATAATTATAGCTAAATTTTCTTTATATACATTTTTTTTTTTACTTTTAGAATTCCAAGGACTCTACATCTGTCTTCATGGAGTCTCTGGAGCAACAGAAACTGTATGCAGAATTTTCTGAGTGGGTACATGTTGTAAAAGTTTATTTTTAGTTATGTATAAAATAATTGTTTTGTGGACTGTTGGGTGAGGGGCTGCCTAGGTCTTGGCATTTTGTATTATCAGCAGGTGTTAGATTTATGTGGGAGATGTTTGATTGCTCATGATCTGCATGTGGTATCAGTAGAACACCTGAGGAGTTCTGTATCAATAAAAACACCTGAGCTCAGATGCTTAGGGTTCCACTGTTGAGTATGGCATTGGCCAGGGTGGTGGTTCCCTCTGCTGAGCTCTAGCAGTGATCACACCTATGAATATGCTTCCTTGTTGTCCTTGGTGAGATGCCACAGCAGACTTACAACTACAGGTACACATACGTACTGGGGAAACGGGAAAATCTGCAGCTTTATCAGTTTTTGAACAATTTGTGAAAGTCTCAGGATATTATCTCCAACATCCTATTAAATGAAAGTCATATTAATGTGAAGTATCAAATGTCACATATTTAGGTTGGCATATATTAAAATAGAAACATAAAATAAATTAACATTAAGGATTTTAATTAATTTATGATTTATAATCAAAGCCAGATATGGTCCCTCTAAATACCTTCTTCAACTTGTTAACAGCATCTATAAATCAATATTCACAATTGACTGTACATCATTGTGAAAGTATGAACTCACTTCTATCGTATTAAATGAGCATTTTATTATTATATCATATAGCTTCAGTGTTCATTTGAATTTCATTTACTAGAAACAGGTAAGTTTTGAACTATTCGTGGAATGTAACTGAAGACTTGCTTCTTCTATAAAAGTCTGCAGAGTGGGATGGCTGTGTCAGTGCAGAAACCACAGTGTGTTTGTTGGGTTTTCCCTATGAGGCCATTGCACTCGTGAGGGGCCCTCCCGACACCTCCAAACTTCTGGGCCTCTTATCTTCAGCATCTTTATCACCATGTGCTAATAAAATTCCTGAGCTACAGGCTTGGTGAGGTCAAGGACACACAGCAGGTAGATGCAGAATGATCAATGTGAGGAGGAATGTCAAGACAAAGTCCAAATGAACATTTTGAAGACAGTGAAAACCAGGAGAAACAAAACAAGAACCAAAATTCCTTCAAAGTTCCAAAAGCGAACAAAATACTGACCAAAATGTCTTTTGAGATCCTAAAACAAGCAAATGACCAAACCGAACCAAACCAAGCCAAAATGCCTAGACCAAAATGTTTCCAAAGCAAAGAAACAAATCAGACACACTTTGAAAGCAGACCAAAAAGGTACCTATCGAAGTAGGATCCTTCTTAACCAGCTCAGAACAGACCATTGACCAAACCAAGGGAGGTCCAGAGTCTTGAAAGAACTCACCAACCCTCCACTGAGGAAATAAATAAATAACCCCAGAATGCCTGGATTCGGTGGGTTCATGCCTGTAACTGGCTTCCACTCAAGTGATTTGATTCTCCAGTGAAAAGTGGATCATTCTCCATGTCCCACATTTCAGTACCATAATTGATGACACAAAACCCACGGCTCTCATCTTAAAGGATGTAAGAGATAGTTTATTCTGGAGCCATTTTGACTGACCATGGCCCAGAAACAGATTTAGGTTACTCCAAATTCCATGTTTCAGAGTGGAAGCAATTTCATGAGATTTTTATAGTTTTGTAAACAAACAAACTCACAAATTTAGGCAAGTTTAAAATACATCCCTGAATACCGCAGAGAGGCAGGTACAATGATATGTGGAGAGCTATTCCATAGGCTTAAGATGCTATCTGATGATACTTGGCAGACACTAGTAGTCAGCTAAACTAAAAATTCCAAAAAAGAGTTGTATCTATTGTCATGAGATGTTAGTTCTGACACAGTGGGTCATGGAAAGGCTGTTCTAGAGGGCTAGAACTTAGCCCAAGATAAGATAATTAATTCTGGACCTGCAACATTGCAGTCTCTCTACAGTACTGAAATTCTCATCAGCCGATCTGTCTCCACAGAAACATTGCTCTCAAGACTTTTCCTTCACAGTCAGATGCAGCTTCCTTTGGGGAGTTTCTGTTTACAGTAGGTTGGCTCAGTGAGACACTTACACACTGTAAGTGTGCATCTTAGGCTCTCGTGTTCCCTGAAACAGTATGCATCTCTATCTCATTGTCGCCTAACGTACAAGATTCTTCTGGTGTGCTCAACAACCCCACTCCTCTCTGTATCTGTCTCTCACAGAGAGGGAGATACACAGAGAATAATCGTCTTTCCACTAGTGCAGACATCATATTTCTTATAACCTGGATCAAGCTGTCACACCCTTAAAGACCTCCAGCACCAGATCACAGTTCCTCCTGCTCTCTGCTTTAGGCTGAGGACTTGCATGTCTAGGGTTTCCAAAAGAAGACAGAAGGGGTCCAGTTCGGATTGGCTGAGCTAGGAAGAAGGATAGAGACTTCATCAAATAACAAAACTAAAGTATGTTTGTCTGTTTGTTGGTTTGTGGGTTTTTGTTGTTGTTTTGTTTTGTTTCCCTCCCTGTGTTAGTTTCTTCCCTAGACTCCTAGCAACAGGCTACTTGATTTTTTTTTTTTCCCTACAGAGGCAGCCAGCCTGGGGTTGCTATGGAGACAGGACGCTGTAACCTGTAGAGCCACTCGGACTCAGAAATTGATTGCTTAGGAGGTCTCAGCAAAATCCGGGGTAGCTTCCTCCCATATCGTCACTCTCCCTTCAGCCAGAATCTTTTATTTATTGGCTCCTATGGAAAACTCTACCACTCTGAAGCAAGAAAAAGAAAATGAAGAGACAGAGGAAGCAGAGAAGCCCTGGAAAGGAGAGTCAGAAACTTCTCCCCAGGATCCTGGTCCCCAGTCACCTGAATACTGGAAGGAAGAGCAAAGATCAGACACTGAACCCCAACCCAGAATCAGCCCTTCTTGGGATCGTCAGTCTAGAGCCAGTCTGTCTCTGGGAGACCTCGTGGGACCAGGAGAGTCATCCTCCCCTCCCCTGCCTCCTCCGGAGACTCATGCCACTCCTCCCGTGACTGCATCTATGCAGGACCCTGTGACTTCATCACAAGAAGAGGGGACCCCTGGTGGGATTCTTGACACTGGGACACCTCGTTGTGATCCTTGGGAACCGTATTCTGTTGCAAGGCAATCAACTTCTAACCACACAATCCGAACGGAGGAACGCACCTTCCCACAGTCTCCGCCACCTCAACCTGACCTGAGTAGATCAGTGGATACCAGCCATAACAAGTCCAAGGAAAAATGGCAGAGATTTGACCTTTTTCAGGAGGAAGACTCAAGCAGTAACTGTGATCCAGAAAAGCCTGAGTTTGGGGCCCAGGAAACAGCTCCCAGTATGCAGGAGGTGGCCATTCAGAATGCGAAGGCATTCCTGCTGAGTACCAGCAGCAAGTCTGGCTTAAACCTGTAAGTATTACAGGGGTGGGAGGGAGGAGAGTTTGACAAAGCAGGCAAGGGCCAGGGGAAGTGAAAACGTGTCTGAGGTGAAAGAAAATAGAATTTGAAAGGATTTTATTTTAAAAAGAACGTTGCTGAGTGTGGCGGCACAGGCCTTTAATCTCAGGACCTGGGAGGGGAGATAGAGGCAGACACAACTCTGTTATAAGCCACCCTAGTCTACACAAATTCTGTGTTAGCCAGAGCAATAGAGTGGGACCCTGTCTCTAAAAAAAAAAGGGGGGGGGAAGCAAGGGAGAAAAAGAGGGAGAGAGAGTTTGAGAGAGCGAGAGAGACAGAGAAATGAAGGAAGAAATGAAAAAAGAAAGAAAAGAAACTACAAAGAAAGCGAATTATTGAGAGAACACCGTCAAACACTTAAACCTGGGCCACTGGTGAAGATTATTTAGGTCTTTGAAGACAGTCACACCGGTTTTGTTTGTTTGTATGTTTTTTTGTTTTGCTTATTCTTGGCTTAGAAGAGATAGTAAAGTCATGAAATCTAAACATCTACCCACGATGCTTATAAAATTTAATTGCCTACAGTGACAGTGTGTGTTCTTGTAAACATTGGAGGATTTGTGTAGCTTGACTGGGTTCACTCCCAGGCCAGGGCTGGGGTGACCACCCACCCTGGTTTTCTTAGGACTGTCCTAAAATTTGAGCACTGGAAGTTCAATCCAGAAAAACTGGCCCCTTTAAAAACATGCTAGGTTTCTCTTTTAAATATCTGGTAACTAACTATCCAGATATGTTCTTGACATCTCAATGTGGCTTTAATGTGAAAACTCATAATAATGTAGGTTTCTAGACAATTTTGCTTCCAGGCTTACATGATCATAGATGAATTTGTGGCTGGAAGCAACATTAGTAAACACCAAATGGGGGCTGAAGAGTTGGTCAGTGATTACGAGCACCGGCTACTCTTTTAGAAGACCTCAGTTTGATTCTTAGCTCACTACTGTCTGTAACTCTAGTTTCAGGGGTTCTGAAACCCTTTTCTGGCCTCCCTGGCACCATGCATACATGGACTGCACAGACTTACATGCAAGCAAACCCATACATCTTTAAAAGGGGGTGGCGGTAAAGAAAACATCAAATGAAGTCATTCTTCTCTAATATGAAGGACCTGAGTCAGGGACTCACGGAGAATTTGATTTGCTTGAGTCTCAACTTTGACTCCTTCCTCATCACTCTCCTCCAGTCACAAGCAATAGTCAGTTCCGACGATCACTCTGCTGAGAAGGCTCCTTCCTTCAGTTCTTGCTTAGTTGGCTCCTGGCCCTTCAGAACTCAGCTTCCACAGAATTCTCTTGCAGCAGTGGATTCTGTTTTTACAAATGTTTATGGAGTCATATTTTGCTGCCTGGCCTTCCCACTAGGAACCATCAGCCTCCAAAATATGAGTAAATAGCAGCAAGAACTAGAGCCTACGTCTTCCAAAGATGACGTAGGTGTATGTGAGTACTGGGAACCCAACTAGGGTTCTCTCAAAAAGTATGAAGTATCCTTAATTACTAAGCCATAGCTCCAGGTCATAAAAAAATATCTTATTTTTAATTATGTATGTATGTTGGGGGGGGTTGTGAATATGGGTGCCCTTGGAGGCCAGAGGCATTGGACCCCAGGAGCTCCTGTTTATTTTCCATATTTCTTTTCAGCTGACACACGTGTTTACTGACAAAACAGGAGACAACACCGTAAATTTTGATGAGATTGCAAACAGAGTCTCAGGAAGTGTAGGCTAGAGACCCTGCCACTATTTCCTCATTCATTCGTCAAGTCTTCCTTATTCTATAATTAGCATTGTGCTAGGAGATAAGTACATAGTAATGTGCAAAGCCCATGTGGTC
The DNA here is from genome assembly GCA_026225945.1 of Cricetomys ansorgei. Classification (NCBI taxonomy): domain Eukaryota; kingdom Metazoa; phylum Chordata; class Mammalia; order Rodentia; family Nesomyidae; genus Cricetomys; species Cricetomys ansorgei. The sequence goes on along the minus strand of JAMJFZ010001042.1, from coordinate 6,865,165 downwards.
CATGTAAATCTGATGCTACGGAGTATCAGTTATGAACAAAGTGTAATTGGGTGTAATTGGTTGCGTGGGTAGATGAAGTTTCACTAATTTAGTTGTGAAATAGAACAAAATTTTATAATCACCAGTCCAGAGAAAGGTCACACATCAAAGAATATTTGGGCAGTGCAAACTGGCCTTGAGAGAGAGAGAGAAGGAAACACTAAGTTGAATAGGTAGAGAAGGGGGTGAACCTGGGAAGAGTTGGGAAAGAGTTGGGGGACAGAAAGTTAATATGATCATATAAAATTTTTGAATAATTAACAAAAATAGTTTAAAACAAAAGGGAAAAAAAGGAAGTAATTTGGTGACTATATGTGGGGAGGTGGCAATATGAAATGCATTCTTTGGGGGCTTAAAAACATTATAGCAAATTGTTATTTTAAAAATATGTTGTAGGGGCTAGAGAGAAGGCTCAGTGGTTAACAGCACTAGTTTGTCTTGGAAGAGACTGGGATTTGGTACCCAGCACATAGTAGCTCACAACCACCCATTAATTCCAGTTCTAGGGGATCCAATAACTTTCTCAGGAACTAGCATGCAAATAGTACACACATACATACATGCAAGCAAAACACTCACATACATTAAATAATTTTTAAAAGATGTAGGGGTTGGAGAAATGGCTCAGGAGGTATGAGCATGTACTGCTCTTGCAGAGGACTGGAGTTTAGTTTCCAGCACCCATATCAGGCAACTCACCAGCTCCTGCAACTCACACTCCAGGCCATCTGGCATGTTCTAGTTCCCATGGGCACCTGCGTTCACATGCACATACCCACATGCATAGACATAATTGGAAAAACATCTTTAAAAATATATAAGATGGTAAGAATATAACTCCCAAAGAGTTAACAGGATTTAGATATCAATGTATATTTGGTGAGGCCAAGGATGGGGAACAGAAAGGAGTTTAAGGTAAGAGAGTGAAAATGTTCATCTCTATTAATATATATAGCTAAGAGAGCTCAATTTCAGAAATGAAATGTAAAAAAAAAAAATAAGCTGATATATACTATATATCTTGCTGTTATGTTTTCTCTACTAACCTAAATATCCACATCATATTAAGGGATTTACTAAAGAGAATTCTAGAATAGTTTCTATCTGGAGTGGTAAAAATTACCTTCACTTAAAATCGCTTAAGATTTCAAATTTTAACTTCCCTAAAACCCAACTGAATTTGAATGAAATTATATATATATATATATTATATGAAATTATATATATATATATGAAATATATATATATTTTATCTGGAATTTTCTCTGTTTGTGTAGATATGATCATCTATCTAATGTGTTGACCATGATATTAGATAAGCGTCCTGCAGATGCTGTGGACATCATTGAAAATATAAGCCAAGATGTCAAAATGTCACATTTTAATAAAAAATTAGATACACTCCACAATGAAAATGAGATGCTTCCAGCATATGAAATAGCAGAGAAGCAAAAGGCTCTTTTTCTCCAGGGACATTTGGAAGGAGCTGATCCAGAACTAGAGGAGGAAATTGTAAGTGTTTATCAACTATCTCAATACTAGTAATGAGCACTGAAATCCCAGGGATGGGTGGGGTTTGCTTCATGTTCACACCATTTTTATAGTTCTGTAAATTGTAGTAAGAGATTACCAACTATCTTGATACTAATAGACACTGGAATCTCAGGGATGAATGAGGTTTACCTTATGAGCATCCTGACTGTTTTTATAGCTCTGTAAATAGTATTTGAATCAGATTTTTCTTACATCCCTTCAAGCCTTTTCTAATCAATGCATTTCACTATACTCATATGGTGACTTCTATGTTAGTAAGTAGTACAAATTTTTCATAATTTTGTGGTGCCTTCGTCATATACATTGTCATTTTCTAAAACATCATTATTTGGTGCATAATTAAATACGACATTCACTCCGTCTTAGTCATTGTTCTATTGCTGTGAAGAGATACCATGAACAAGGCAACTCATAAAGGAAAGCCATTGAACTGGGATTTGCTTACAGATAAATTCATTATCATCACAGCAGGAAACATGGCAGCACACATGGTGCTAGAGCAGTAGATGAGATCTACATCCTTATCCAAAGGCCAAGAGAGAACCTAGATTTGGCATGGGCTTTTGAAACCTCAAAGCCCACCCCAGTTACACACTTCCTCCAACAAGGAACATACCTATTGCAACAAGGCCTTCCCTCTTAATTCTCCTAATCCTTTCAAAGAGTTCTACTCCCTCATGACTAAGCATTCAAATATATGAGCTGGTAGGGGCCATTCTTAGTCAAACCTGCATTATTATTCAGTGAGTACTTCATAAACAGGTCTAAACCCGTATCTGTTCCAGGACATTTCAACAAGTAAGAAATGTGAAGAAATGATTTGTCTCTGATTTCAAGGAAAACATAATAAAATCTAACCCTGTAAAATGTGAGAAAATGAGAAATTCTTGTAAAAAGGGAGTGTTGTGAACTGAGGTGTAAAAACGTATGTGATTGTGGTGATGGTTCCATGAGCAAACCTGCTGCAGTGATAAAGCTTGATTTAAAAGTAAACACAGGCAGGGCATGGTAGAACATGCCTTTAGTCCCAGTATGCCAGAGGCAGAGCAAGAGGTGGGAAGATACATTCGAGACAAGACTAGGCCAGTCTACATAGTGAGCCCAAGGCCAGCAATGGATTCATACTGAAATTATTTCTCAGAAGAGGGGGTGAGAGGTTGAAGAGAGGAGTCAGTGGTTATAAGCACTGGCTACTCTTCCAGAGGACTTAGATTTGATTCCAAGTACCTACATGGAGGCTCACAACCATCAGTCCATTCCCAGGGGATCCAGCACATGCACACAGTACACAGACATATATGCAGGAAAAATACCAAGACACATAAAAAGTAAAATTAAGGTTAAACAATTTTAAGTAAAGTACACACAGTTATGTGTACTGAGTTTTGGTAGGCTACGTCATCTAGGCTTGAAGAAGTTCACTCCATGTTATTTGCAAGATGAACATACTGAATGAAATTTCTCCAAATGTCACACCATAAAGTAATGCATTACTATAATTAAAAATTTTAAATCAAGTTGCATATTTAACTTTAAATTAAGTTCAAAACTTAAAGGTACTTCTAACGTCACTACTAATGTGCATCCTTTTTTAAGGTAAGCTTCATTTGTCTTGATATTTTATATTTTAACCATGGTCCAAAATACAAGAGATTAGGAATAAAATGGTTTATATAATTGTTGAAAGTACAGCAGGTGAAAATATTTGGTGAAAGACAGTAACGGGGGTAAAAGACTACAGTACAAAGTAAAATCTGGTGTCTCCCAAAAATGTGAATTTCAAATATTTCACAATAGCATCCAATATCCTATTTTCTAAGTGTTTATATACTTAACAATTTATATATAACTTCTGAACTTTCAGGTTCTTTTAACAGCATCCTATTTAAAATACATTTATATAGAGACAAGTGCAACATTTCAAACAAACTATTTTCAAGAAGAATTCTATAGGGCAAGGCAAGAGGGAAAGGTCTTGGCAACAACCATACTGCCTTGGGAGCAGCAATCTTTGGGAAGAAACATCCACCCCAACCAATGTCTTTATATTTATCTTGACACCACAATGAAAAAAAAAATATGCAAATAATAGCAAGTCATTTGTGAGAATAATGAGTATACTTAACTGCTCTATCCTGTGAGTCAAAATTGTTTGGGAAGCATCTCACGTGAGTTAAGGTTCTTTCCTATTTCCCATTTAGTCTTGTAAATGCTATTTTATTGTCCATTTTGCACTCTGTTTATTTACCTGTATTTTTTTATGGAATTATGTTTCTCTTCATTATATCAAATGCTGTTATTTACTATAAATAATGTCAAGTACTTACATTTGTATTTTAAAGTGTAGATCATATAAAGCACTTCAAAAAATTTCCTTTTTTATTCTTTCCATTATCTTCATATGTTACTATGTAGATTTTGCTACATTTACCTGATATACATGTAAGACAATGAATACATATTTTAGTGACAGCACAAATGTATATAAATGTGTCTATAAGTTATGCTATATCTTATTTTACCATTATTCACATACTTTGTATGAAAAACATGAATTTGTTTCTCAGACAGGGTCTCACTATATTGCCCAGGCTAGACTGGAACTTGCTACATAGTCCAGGTTGGCTTCAAACTCACAAAGAGGCATCTGCCTCTGCCTTCTGAGTGTTGAGATTAAAGGCATGAACCACCAGGCCTGGCTTGAATTTTTATCATTAGTAATCATTAAATTCTTTCTAGGAGTCATATAAAACAGAGTAACTATCATATCAATGAGTCATAGTCTACAATTGGTGTAAGAAGCTACATGTGTGAGGGAATGAAATTTAGGGATTAACACAATTTGATGAACATCTTGAAACAGAGTAGAGGAGGAAGCAGAGCTAGTATCAAGACATAGAGAAGAGGCTAACATTCCCCTTATGGATACAATTTTAATCATGGATACTTGTTTTCCTAGGTAGAGAGCTCTTTACCCAATGTAATGGAGTCAGCTTACTATTTTGAACAAGCTGGAATTGGTTTGGGGACAGATGAGACTTATCGAGTATTTCTCGCCCTCAAGCAACTTACTGACACATACCCAATCCAAAGATGCCGCTTCTGGGGTAAGATCTTGGGTCTGGAAATGAACTATATTGTTGCTGAAGTGGAATTTCGTGATGGAGAAGATGAAGAGGAGGTGGAAGAGGAAGGAGTGGCTGAAGACAGAGACAATGGAGAAGGTGAAGCCAGTGAGGGCGAGGATGATGAATTACCAAAGCCCTTGTATAAAGCCCCACAGGCTATACCTAAGGAAGAAGGTAGAACAGGTGCCAACAGGTATGTCTATTTTGTTTGCAATGAGCCTGGAAGGCCTTGGGTGAGGCTACCGTCAGTTACGCCTGCACAAATTGTTACTGCAAGAAAAATCAAGAAATTCTTCACTGGGCAACTAGATGCTGCCATCATAAGCTACCCACCCTTCCCAGGAAATGAGAGCAATTACTTAAGAGCACAAATTGCCCGCATTTCGGCAGGAACCCATGTCAGCCCTCTGGGATTTTATCAGTTTGGTGAAGAGGAAGGAGAAGAAGAAGAGGAGGTAGAAGGTGGTCGAGATAGCTACGAGGAAAACCCTGATTTTGAAGGCGTCCAAGTGACTGACTTGGTGGAATCTCTATCCAATTGGGTTCACCATGTGCAGTACATTCTTCCTCAGGTAAGGGAGTATTCAGGTAGTACACAGATTCAGATTTAAGTGTGCTCTTAAATTACTCTATTTGTTACATTGTAAACATTGATGCATATTAATTTTGCAAATAGTTTTTATCCTACTATAATACATGAAGTTTTATGACAAGAACACTAAAAGATTATGAAAGAAATGAACAACAGTTTGTACAGCAGTTATATAGATCCTTTTGTGCTAGGTGTACTATATATAATCAATTATGAATGTAAATACATATGATTCAATCCTCACCACAACCCCATGAAGGTTACAGGATTACCTTTATTTTATAATGAGGGGTTGAGGCAGACAGGTTAGAAGAAATGGTAAAGCAACCTTAGCTAACATGTTATACAGTGAGATGTGAGACAAAGAACTCAGAACCCTTCCCTGAAATATCTGCTACACTCCTCCATCATGGGTAGAAAATCTTCAATACACTTCCGTTAGATAAGAGGTGCCCCTGATAGGTAAGTTATTGCCTAAGCAATTAGAACCCCAATCTTATCACATTTAAAATGTTATTAATAATAATTAGCATTGGAAGGGATACAAGAGAAGGCAATGAGGGCTGAATATGATCAAAGTGCATTATATACTTGTATGAAAATGTCACAATGAAATATTTTGTTCAATTACTCTATGCTAATAAAAACAAATTCTAAAAAAAGTACTGTGAAGGCCAGTTATGAACCATTATAAACAATTTCACCAGGGCCATTGTGGCAATGTCTTAGAACTGTTAATATTTTAGGAATATCCTATAAATAAGGAAGTATAGGAACTAGAGATAAGAGTGCTCAGCTGACGATTGCTTGCTGCTCTTCCAGAAGACTGTCAGGCAGCTCACAATGGCCTGCAACTCTAGCATTAGGATAGCTGATGTCTTCTTCTGACTTCCAGGGACACCTGCACACATGTGGTACATGTGCATGTGTGTGTGTATATGTATGACACACACATACACACACTCACACAAATAAAAATAAATCTTTTTTAAAAGAGGGAATTATGATGATGGATTTTATTTTTTGAGACAGGGTCTGATTAACATATTCCTGGCTAGCCTGGGACTTGCTACGTAGACTAACCTTAAATGCATAGAAATCTGCCTGCTTCTGCCTCCTGAATGCTGGAATTAAACGTGTGTGTGACACCATACCTGGCTTTAATGATGGAATTTTAAAATGTTTAATGATCTTAAAACCTTTCTGATTATTTTTAATCTAAAATAAAATACCAACAAAATCAATTAGAACATTTAAAAAGGGATAAAAAAAGTGTGCTTTTTAGAAAAATCGCCATGTTGTTTATGTAAAGTATTACAAACTAGTAAATGCATTACTACCATTTCCACTAAGATTCTGCCCATTTTAAAGCATGCTCTGACCTTCAAGTTCCATAACTCCAAGAAATACAAAATTATTGAAATAACTAGTACAGGTTTTCTTTTTTTTTTTCCCCCCCTGAAGTAAACCAGATGGAAATAATTCTTGGTAAAAGTATATAGAATGAATAGGCTGGGTGTGGTATCGCGTGTCATTTAGCCAGCACTCTGGAAGCTGAAGCAGGAGGATCACATAAAGTGACCCAGTATCAGAAAAGTTGACCAATTTTCCACACAGAGGGTTAACTACCAACCAATATGAATATTATGAGATTTGTAAGGTTCTCATTAATCCATTAAACCTTGCAACATTCATCTCCAGGGTCGCTGTAACTGGTTCAATCCTATACAAAAAAATGAGGAGGAAGAAGAGGAAGAAGATGAAGAAAAAGAGGAAAAAGGAGAAGAGCCTGACTACATAGAACAGGAAGTGGGGCCTCCTCTTTTGACACCAATCTCTGAAGATTTAGGTAACTTTTACACAACTGGTAAAGAGGACTGATAAATTATATCTCACACACATTATATGGTACATATGTGACTATGGGGAACTCTAAAATGTAGGTAGGGAGCTAGATCTCATCTCTTCTCTCCTTCCTGGGTTCTGGAAGGGTGGGAGTAAAGAGTGCTTCTGTATATATTAACACTCTTTGAAAGAGAGGCTCGAGGAGTGGTGCACAGAGGAAACATGAATGGTCAGAAACTAGAAAGGTTGACATCATTAAATCATTCTTGTCTTGCATTCTGTATACTACACATAGTATAGCTACAGTAAAATATCACATATGATCAATAGTTTGCTTTTAATCTATACTTGTCTCTGTATTGTTTCTTCCTATTGTTTTGCCTGCAACTCTTATTAATCTCTTACATAGTAATGAACTGCATTTCCTTTGGTTATCACACTACCCCCTGACTATACAAACCTCCTCTCCTTTAGTAAAGTCTCAGTTGCAAAAACAGTGGTACTTATGTTTGTTATATATTTATACGCACACGTGAGCATGTGTGTGTGTACTATCTGTACACTCTCAAAATTGTATTGGTCAAGAACATTCAGAAAATACTCTCTTGATTCTACATCAAGCTGCTGCTTTAACTTTTTATAGCAAATGTTGATTGTTCCACGTTTATATAAAAATCACTTCAGTTACCAATAGATTGTTGTCGATTTAGGAGTTAAGCTTTTAATTTCTCATTGGGTTCCAGAGATTCAGAATATACCCCCTTGGACAACACGGCTGTCCTCAAATCTCATTCCACAGTATGCTATTGCTGTCCTTCGATCCAATCTTTGGCCTGGAGCATATGCCTTTTCCAATGGCAAGTAAGTATCTGGCCACTTACAAGCCATGTGTAACCAAACTCAGTTTATAATTTGGTAAGCATGAAACCAAAGCAAGCTCCACCAGGACATAAAAGTGGAAAGGGATTTATCAACAACAGGTAAGCAGAACACAGAAATCCACTTCAAAGCACCTCCCTGGTCAAAGGATGGAAGAATGATGGCTTTTGTTCAGGGAGCGCATACATTCATTCAGGGCAGGCCCACTCCTGAACGTACTGAGTTGTAAGCAGAACATTCCAAAGCATGTTCAATTTAAGATCATAATCAAAGAAGGATATCAGACACAGTTTGAGCTGAAGGTCATAAATAACACAGTTTAGGATTTAAATCCAAGACAGGAATGACTCTGGAAATGCTCAGTTTGCAACATAAATTTTAGATACAAATAAAGGATGCTTTGAAAATACATTAATATAGGCATTTGGTTTTGAAAGTGGTTGCCTTGCTTAGTGTTTGACAACTTTTGTAATTATTTAGAACCTAAAAATTATGTTATCACAGGGATGTTAAACTATTGTCTTACTCATCTCTGTTATGTTAGGTATATAGTATATGATTTATTTAAATGTCTTCTGTAATACAGTAAAACATGAAATTCAAAACTAGAGTAATTCAGGGTTGTACCTATTCATCTTAATTATCCCATTTATCTACAATGGACATGGTTTTACATCACTGACTCATTAAGTTGGTAGTCATGGAGAGTTTTAAGATGCAATTGAGTTAGAAGTTATTTTTGTTGAGTGTTTGATAAAAAAATATTTAAAATATGCTTTATTTAGGCTATCACTTTCAAGAGAATTAGGATCAAGAGACTATCAACTCCTTTAATCCTTTGCTGAGAAAGAACACCGTTCAATTTGTCTTGTTCTCTTTCCTAATTAGTATCAGAAAGCTCAACTGAGCAGGTGAGAGCTGTGTTGCCAAGGTTAGACTAGCCATTAAAGCAAGCCTCATGCTCAGGAGTTGGCCAGAGCAAAACACTCCATGTAGGTATGCATGTGTGTGGTGTGTGTCTATGTGTGTATGCAGAGAGAAAGAAAATTGAGTTGGATGGATGGGAGTGGATCTGAAAGAAGTTAGAGGAAGGGAAAATATGATTAATTATATGAAAAAAAACCATAGTAAACCAAAAGTTAAAGCCCAGCTTTTAATTATGAATCATGATAACATGAAGAAGAAAAAGCTTTGACTTATCCCCCACATCATTCTCTTCAAAGGACCAGATAGGTTTGCAGAAATGTGGTGTCATAGATATGTGGGTATTGTGAGGTTATCTCTTTGAGAAGGAACCCCATGAAAAAGGCTCAGGAAGTTTTATGGGTGGGTAGCGGTGGAGCTATGTGCAGAGATGGGCCTTCAGGTCTGAGATAGAACTCTAAGAACGAAGGTTCTTGAGTTAGGAATGCAAATGTAAGAACATGACCAGCCTTGGGGCAAAGTCCCTCTCTTGAGCAAAGAGTGTCAGTCAACTGGTTGTGTATGTCTGATGTAGGACAGGGAGTCTTCCTAAGAGGGCTGAGGCCTACAAGGTAAAGTCTCTGCAATTTCCTATGATCAGGCCTGAAAAAGTAACACATCAATTTTTAGCCACACCTCTTATTCTTCACCCAGCTAAGGGCTAGCAACTTTTGAACTTTGTGGAGAATGTCTGTAAAAAAGTAAATAATTGAATAACCTGAGGCTTTCTCTTGAGGGAGGTCTAAATGGAGGGACATTTTTGACAGATCTGGCCCTTTATTTTTCATAATCAACTTAGCAGTCTAGATCAAATACTTTCCAGTACTTGGAGCATTACTGGGGACTATTTCACTCTAGCATTTTAAATGCCTTGTTTTTTAAAAAATTATGGTTCCAAGATATAGTAACAACATTATTGCTATAAAGGGATCAACTTAAAAGACATGACTTTATTTTCTTTTCACTTATAGGAAGTTTGAAAATTTCTACATAGGCTGGGGTCATAAGTATAGTGTGGAGAATTACACCCCCCCAGGCCTACCACCAGTTTATCAAGAATATCCCAGTGGACCAGAAATTACAGAAATGGATGATCCCAATGTAGAAGAGGAACAGGTTTTCAGGGATACACAAGAGGCAGCTGAATTTTCAGCTGAGGAGAATGAAGAAACAGAAGATGAAGATGATAATGATTATGACGACAATAAAGACTAAATAATAACACACACACAAATCTTCAAGGGTGACTGACTGTATATACATACATGTAAATGTTGGTGCAAAATGTCATTCCTTTAAAGTTATCAAATGGCGAGGGAAGAGTGGGGTGGAGATGGCTCAGTGGTTAAGAAAAACTCTGCTCTTGCTGAGGGCAGGGACTCAGCTCCTAGCTCTTGCTGAGGGCAGGAACTCAGCTCCTAGCACCCAAGTCAGGTGGCTCACCGCCATCTGTAACTCCAGGTCGAGGGGATCCAATGCCCTCCTGCCTCCATAGGCCCTGTGCATGTGCATGCATGCTCACACACATGAGATAAATACTTAAAAAAGTAAGTTGCTATAGGAGAGCCACTGGAGGAAGTAGGTCACTGTGAGTGTGGTCCTGAAGGGTATATAGCTTGTCCTGACCCCTCCTGCTTCTCCCTCTACTTTCCGGTCACAGGAATAAGTGACTCTGCTCTAGCTCTGCCATAGCCTACATGATCTTCTGTCTCACCACAGGGTGGGTCTACCAAGCACTAAAACTTTGAAATAAAATGAATCTCTCCTTTTTAAAATTGGATCTCATGTATTTGTCACAGCAATAAAACCCTGACTAACACAACAGCCAAAAAGATAGAGACAGCTGTGTGCTCCATTGTGGAGCACGATCTCTCAGAGATTCAGCTTCCTTGTGGGGCTAATAATAGTACTTGCCTCATAAGTTTAAAATTAAACTTATGAATAGATGTTAAATACTAAGAATAGTTTACACAAGTAATGCCCAGTTCATATTAGCTTGTAACTATAAAGCAGTTTCTGTGACTTGAACAAGAAATAGAAACCAACAATGTAAACAAGGTATTTTATTCAACTAATTACTAGACAATAAATGCTAAGAAGTATAACTTAACAGACATTTATAACTTAATATATCAAGGACTTGAGTGAAATCAAATTCTTCAACTGTATCGGAGTTCAATATCAGAAAAAAAAAAGTAATTACAAAATCATTGAAATATTTGATTCAAGGAATCTTCTCCGCTGTGAACACTTGAGAAGCTTGCTTCCTGGCCTTGAAAAAGAATTGAGAAGAAAAAGGCTATAATTATAATCTAGAAATTAATTTAATTATGCTATGTTATCACTTTAAAATGTTAGTCATATTTATTGTTCTATCTATGGGTGTGTGTCTGTGTGTATGGGCACACATATGCCATAGCACTTGGATGGAGCGCTGAGCACACCCGTGAAAGACAGTTTTCCTTGTACCATGGGGATCCTGAGGATAGAGTTTGTCAGGCTTGGCAGCAAGTACCTTTCACTGTTGAGTCATCTTGTCAACCCTGTATCTTATCATTTTAATATGTAAAATAAAACCTAGACTTTTTTCAAGATAACAATAAAAATTCCTACTGGAAAATTATTACCTAAATTTTAAAAAATTAGTACATACATATTTTAAAGGTCAAGTTAAAGAAAATTCTAGATAAAGACAAAATAAAATGAAACAAAATGTTACACATCAATGGACTGTGTCAAATGTAAAAATGCTGGCTCACAAGAAATACAGAAGGGGTGGGGTGTGCAGCACACCAGGGGACCAAGAAGAAGCCAAAGAAAGGCAGAGTTTAGTTTCCTCATTAGACACTAAACATGTCTTTTAAAGAATCTGTTAATCCCACCAGTCAGGAAGCAGAGGCAAGTAGATTTCTGTGGATTTGAGGATTTGAGGACAGCCTGGTCTACACAGTGAGTTCCAGAACAATCAGAGCCACAAGAGTGAGACCTTATCTAAAAAACAAAAGGAAGGAAGGAAGAAGAAAATAACCATTTTTTTTTATGAGTCAGTATTCCAGCTCCTGGCTGAGGAGCTACTGACAGTTGGTTTTGGATGGAGAGTCAGTTTCTTTAAGGGTATGGCCCCTGATAGGTTGACTATGCTCCCTAGTGGCTGGTTTCACTCCCAGGAATAGATGAGCAGCACGAACTGGACCACAGGGGTTATTAAAAAAACAAAACAAAACAACAAAACAAAAAACGTGATGGAAGTGTGGTGAAAGTGGATCTGGGAGGAATTAGGGGGAATAGAAGGAAGAAAACATTATCTACAAACTAAAACAGTGGTTCTCAACCTTCTTAATGCTGTGACCCTTTAAAACAATTCCTCATGTTGTGGTGACCCCCTAACCACAAAATTATTTTCATTGCTACTTCATAACTGTAATTTTGCTACTTTTATGAATCATAATATAAATATCTGAGATGCAGATGGTCTTAAGTGACCCTTGTGAAAGGGTTGTTCAACCCCTAAAGGGGATGCAACCTACAGGTTGAGAACCACTGATGTATAGCATATTAAACTATGCTAAAGTAAACAAATTAGGTAAAGTCAAGTTCAGAGTACAAGGATAACACAATGAAAAACTAAGAATGTAGTGAGGTAAATTAACAACCGTTATCAAGATGTGAAAAGGAACTAGGCATGGTATTAAATATCAATAATCCAGCACTTAGGAGGTTGAGGTAAGTGAGTAAGGAGTTCACAGCTAACCTAGGCTACAACAGTGAGTTCAAGACCAGCCCGGGCTACAGAAGACCTTGTCTCAAAAGTTAAAATTTTTAAGTGAAAATAGCGTGCTAGAGAGATGGCTCAGTGGTTAAGAATGCTGTTCTTACAAAAGATGTAAGCTCAGTTCCCAGCGCCCACCCTGGGCAGCTCACAGTCACCTGTAATTCTAGTATACGAGCTCTGATGCCACCACCTGGTTTCAGAAGGCAATCACACTCACACAGTATGCAAACACAGGCACACACACAAATATAAAAACAAACAAAATGCCTTATGGCATACATAAGACAATTTAAAGAATAAAAGAAGTTTTGAATGACAACCACTCTTTGTGAATAACAGGTACATGATTATTATAATACCATAGCAATGGGGCCAGTGGAATGGCTCAGTGGGTAAAGGTACTTCCTGCCAAACCTGATGAACCGAGTTCAAGTCCTGGGACTTATATGGTAAAAAGAGACAAACGCTTCCTGAATGCTGTCCTCTGACCTACATACGCAGACACACATAATTTTAAAAATAATAAAAAATAGTAAAATTTTTAAAAATGTTAACAAGGCAGAACATGGTGGTGTACACCTTTAATTTCAGCACTTGGGAGACTGGGAAACAGCCAGTCTCTGATTTTCGAGGCCAGCCTGGTCTACACAATAAGTTTCAGGTCAGCCAGTGAAGCATTGTAAGACTTATCTCCATATATAAAAAAAAAAAAAAAAAAGTGGGAGGGAAACAGAAAAGGGTTGAGGTGGTGAAAATAATCAGAATTCATTATAAACATGCACAAAATTGTTAAAAAGAAAAAATAATTTATTAAAACTTGATTAAAAAGTATCAGAACTAGGACTGGAGAGACGGCTAAGTTCCTTCAACAGGCAACACAGTGCAAAGGTCTGGATGAAACTGCCTGAACTACAGGTCTGACTTTACTATTCAGTGTAAGTATTCTGATTTATAACATGGGAACAAAAGCTATTTATCTTACAGTCATGCTGTGTGCATTGACGTATGTAAAGTGCTTAGGATGGATACAATTCTTAAAGGCACAGCTACTACCTAATACTCCCCCCATCCCAAAGGAACAACATCAAAATTAAAGTACAGGAAAAAAAAACTTGTAGTATTCTAATAGCAACAGTGGCCCACTTTCAGAAATTGGAAACATAAAAGCCAAGTAACATATTGCGTACCTGGAGCCCATGACAACACTCTATCACCACTGCTATGTTCTCAAATGTTCCTGTGCACTGGTAATCAAGTATCTTAACACTTAATAATTAAATGAACCCTAATTTTATTTGGCCAAACTAGTAATAAGATTAAAAAGAAGACTGCAACTGAGAAAGTCATTACGAAAAAATTAAATTGAGTAACCTTTCAAACAATCCCTGTCTTATTTCAAGTTAAGAAGCTGAGATTAGCTAGCTCCCATATCAACATTAGTTCTTTCCCCTTGATCCTGTTATTTTGTGTGTCCCTCTCAATTACTCTGTCTCATCTTTAGATGAGGTACTCAATATGAGGTACTCAAATAAGTACTCTTTTTTTAAAATTTTCTCATGAAATTTCCAGATCTTAGGCTGGAGAGGTGCTCAGTGGTTAAGAGAGCATGGTGCTCTTTCAGAGGGGTGGAATGAATTTCCCAGCACCCACAATCAGCAGCTCATAACCACCTGCAACTACAGCTCCATGGGATCTAATGCCTTCTTCTGGCTTCTGTGAGCTCACATGTACAATCCCATATATAGACATACACAGATACATGCAATTAAAAACAAAATAAAATAAAATTTTAAGATTATGCATTTTTCTAGCCTTGGTGTGCTATGATTAGCTGCAGCTTAGAACCTCAGTGGAGGTGTTCTAACACCTAGAAATTCTTCAGTAATTTGAAACTTACTAAGCACTTAACTAAAAAGGTCAAAAGCAAGAGTTATTCTAGAACTGAGTACAACTAGAAAGCCAAAGCATAAAATACAGCTTAGAATCACATTTTAAAAAGTAAGAAGACCACATGGGTTAGGTTACGAATTGTTTTTATAGCTATGTCTGTTATTCACCACTTACCTGACATCAAAAACTAAAATTAATTTTTTATGAAGATTAGTTAAGCAACTGAAAGACATTAGGTACCATCTAAATTTTAAAATGACCATTCCAGAAATTCAGTGATATTAAAAGCAAATGTATTTGTCATTTCATGGAATAGAATGAGTTGTGAGGAGATTAAAAAAAGGGATAAAGCTGATTTTAACTAAGTTTTAAACTACTTCACCCAATATTGAGATACTTACAACTTTTTCCTCTGGGGAAAGAACACCCTCTACTGCTACGATCTGGTACTGCTTATGTTTTAAATTTCCCACAGATTTCCGTAGCTGCCTGAGACTACTAGCCTCTATGTCTTGCTTTAACAGTCTCTGCATTTCTCGAGAAGGACATCCAGGATCAAATATTAGTAAACATAATGTTCTGTTTTTTCTCTCTTCAATTCCAACAATTGTTCGACTGTGACCTAGTCAAAGTATTAATAATGTTAATATGTCACATCAATATACAGCTATTACTATATGTACATCCATATCTCTGTGTGGGCTTCTATGTGTTTAGTGCACAAGCATGCACACACACACACACACACACACACAATCGTAAATAAGTGTGGTCTGGAAAGGATGAACATAAGAGACAAGTGGATAAAGAACGGAAGAGAGCAAGAGATGAATAATGAGAGCAGTGAACCAGAAAAAGACCACAGGAAGTGCAAAGGTCCCAAGATGCCAGGTTACCCAAAAATGTACCAAAATGACAAGTAGCTCTGACCATCAGTCACAACCTCCTCCCCACCTTAACCCATCCCTGTCTCCTCTACTATTAGAACCTTAACCTGTTCTTAAGCAAGTCAATAGTTATGTGTGTGATATACTAACCCTGATGCTGGAGATAGACAGGAGGTTTAGACGTACATACAACCTTTGAATTCCCTTCCCTCTCTGAAGAATAATAGTTCAATATCCATTCAAATAAGCGAGGGTGTGTACCCGAAGGACCAGTTGACTTGTGAAAATCAATAATGCAGCACCTAAACACAATAGACAAAGCAGATAATTTAGAGAATATTTTACAAATTTTTGCATAAATGTAATTATTCTAACAAAAAATATTAATCTACAACAAACTTATGCATCTATTACTTCCCTACGAAAGAAAAGTGTAAATAAAAATTTTTATTCTTATTTAGAAAAACTACCATTTTTGTGGGGAAAATAGTCAAATCACCATTCATAGTAAGACCAATGAATGAGCTAATTTGTCCACAAATTTGTCTTCTGACCTCCACATACACACTCAAACACACACATAATAATAAAAATTAGGGGCTTAGAGAAAAATCTCACTAATCTTGCAGAAGACCCACATTTGGTCACAATTGGCTGTTAACTCCAACTCAAGGGGTCACAGGCACCTACAGTCATGTGCACATATATTCAAACATTTAGGTACACATGTAATTAAAAACTAGTAAAATAGTATTGTTAAAAGGATAATCTGAATACTTTCAATTTTCTTCAATTCCAGTTACAGACAATACTGGTGAAGAGCATAAGAAAATGTGTGGGAGTTCACATCTCTACATCCACATGTCTCCTGTTTGGTCCTGGACTATGGTGGTATGCTTCCTCCAGATGGAGTCATAGTGAATAAATAAGATTGTTGAAGTAGGCTCACTTTCATGTTACTCAAAAACTATTTTATAAAGTATAATGAAAAAGCATTTTATTGCTTGATTATTTTAAATTTCAGCACAAATAGCCTATCTTGTCTCTCCTGGCAATAAAATCTCTGAAATACTCAAAACTGTCAGTGGTTTTTGCCATAGTCTGAAATGTGAAATGTGAAATGTCCCTCATAGGCTCACATGTTAGACTTGTTCCTTAGCTGTAGTGCTATTTGGGAATGTTGTGTAAACTGTAGGAGGTTGAGTCTTGCTGGAGGAAGCAGGCCATTAGGGCAGGCCCTGAACCTTTACATCAGGTTCCCATTTCCTATTGACACTCTGCTTCCTGACTGCTGCTACAATGTGACAGCCAGTCTCCTACTTTCTGCCACCATGCCTTCCCTGTTTCACCAACATGATGGACTATAGTCTTTGAAACTGTGAGCCAAAGTAAACCAGATGCTTTTGTCAGGATTATTTTATCACAGCATGAATAAACAGCTAAGACTGTTGTTAACTTTAGTCATACTAAATTTACTGCTAATTTGCAAATGAATATAATAATATTAACTGGTGTTTGCAGGTACATACTTTATTCTCAGCGAGGTCAGAAGCGTATAAATCTCACATGCTCCAATCCAGGCCTTTGTTCCCTGTAATTTGTTATTAAGTTGAGAGGCCCCTTGAGGATCAAAGCCTTCCTTCCATGCATCTTCAATCATGGACTGAATTTTTGGAATACAAGGAACTGACATACCTGAAATTATGTAGCAAAAAGTCACAAGGCCAGGTACTAATATATTGAGCAATAATATCACATAGTAACATACACTCTACTGGAAGAAACCACAAGAGCTTCTAAGACACTTATTCCTATTACATTCTGTATATCACAAACCAGATGACAATAGTACTTTACATACCTTTCAAGCAATCACCGTACACATCATTCTGTAGTAATGATGAAAGTAGCATCTGGAAATTTCTATAACCGCAACCCCAACCTTTGTCTCCAAAAGATGAATGAAAGTGATCTACCACTGTTGAGAGCCACACGCACCTCACATCTGTGGCAGTGTTCTGATAGTACCTATGGAGAGCTTCAATAATTCCTAAAATAGAAGAGAGTTAGAACATTTAGAAAGATTCATTATCACTGTTGCATGGCTGTTTATATGTCTAACAGCCTCAAACTCCACAGAAAGACCCTACCAACTTCATTTTTAATTTACCTTCTTACTGCTACAACCTTAGCTCATGTTCTCATTGTCCCCAAAACCAAGTTTTCGAACATTAAAACAGTACACCTTGCATTGAATTGAGCTGTCTGCATCTTTAGGCTCTTCAATTGCAAAGCCTGGGACACAAAAGTACACTTGCATTTCTTCTTTTCATTTATTACACTAGCTCAGGCTTCCACCTAAAAGAAAGAATCTCCCGATAGCTTACAGAATTAGTATTTCTCTACAACATATAGTCTATTGCAAAGTGCCCTCCATCTGACCTTCATTTTTAGCATTCTTCATGACATAATTTTGTGACCTAACGATGAAATATTTTGCCTATGAGTTTTAATTAACTTCAGTATTTTACTTTGCATACGTAACAGGATAGTTAAGAGCTAAGCAAAGAAAGATAAATGTGACGATATCCCCAGAAACATGGCCCTATACTACCGGTGCTAGAATACAGTTAAGCAAGGTATTCGGAGAAATTGCATCTGATTCTCCCTTTTAGAATATTCTTTCATTTAGAATCCTTAGAATCCTTTAAGCATCAAGCGTCATCTTCAAATTACCCTTTTCTGACTCTTAAGAACAATCACTGCAATTATTTTTTCATGACTCCTACTTATCTAGTCATACTTTGTCACAGCAGGACATTACAGTTCTTTATGTATATTTTGCCTTCTTTAAAAACTCTGAAGCTACCAGGAGGCGGTGGTGGCGCACATCTTTAATCCCAGCACATGGAGGCAGAGGCAGGTGAATCTCTGTGAGTCTGAGGCCAGCCTGGTTTTCAGAGTGAGTTCCAAGACAGCCAGGGCAACAAAGAGAAACGCTGTCTTGAAAAACTACAAGAAATTCTTTTTTTTAATAAAATAAAAACTCTGAAGCTAATGGGCAGTGATGTCTTTTGTGTAGTTCATGCTTTCTCATAGTATGTTGCACAAAAAAGAAAAGTCCTTATACGAATTTTATTTGAATGAAATACAAAGAAATAGAGCTTTAGGGAGACAGATAAAAAACAATAAATCAAAACAATCATGTAACCAAGAGCTGTAGCTACCTATGCCCACTATAATGAAGAACAAAAGTTATAAATTTCAAAAGAAAACTTAAATAAGACTTAAATTCAAGAAAAAGAACAATAAAAATGACTTGTAACTGAGTACTACATTTGTATATGGAGAAAAAACTTGAAGTGACATGTAACAGTACTATGTTTATACATGGAACGGGGACTCTAGGGACAGAAAGAAATGTCAACTTGGATGAGATCAAAATTTAACATAGTCCTTCAAGAATCGAAAGGGAGAAAAAACCTCCAAGAATAAAGTAGTATATATCTGAGTATATTCTGGAATGCTTGTTATATGTAAGACAGGACTACCTCATTTCCTGGTAACCTTTGTCTTAGCAATGATATACAACCACATTAAAGAAAAATTTTCTCATATTAGAAATATTTTTTATTCCTAAATTTCCTTAGATGTTTTCAAAAAAAGGCTACTTTTTGTCCAATTGTATTTTATTGTTAAAAATAGCAAGGCTGTAGATATATAAAGGGGAATTAAATAATTACTGCTGCTCTAATAGACACTTGTATAAGTAACAAAAGAACAAAATTCTTTGTCATGGGATTGGAAAGATGGCTCAGCAGTGAAAAGCACTTGCTATTCTTACAAAAGACAAGGAGTTAAGTTCCCAATGCCCAAATTGGACAGCAGCTCAAAACCACCTGTAACACAAAGGATCTGACACCTTTACAGAAGGAAAATAGACTCAAGAAATGGTTATCAGAGAAAGAATTGCTTCTGTCATATATAAGTATTTACAAATATAACATTGTTATAAATAAGAAAAAAAACAGATCCCCACTTTTTCTTTGATCCCTGCCACCCTGATAAAGAAATACTAGGTATTAAAATAAATAAATTAAATAAATAAAATAAAAGTTTATTAAAAATAAAAATATAGGAACTGGAAAGCTGTCTCATGGTTACTCTTCTGGAGGATCCAGGTTCAATACCCTGTACCTATGCAGTGGCTAAAACCATGTGTAACTCCAGTTCTGTGTGTGTGGTGTGTGTGTGTGTGTGTGTGTATAAATAAATATATATTTATCCTCTGGATCTGGAGCTACAGACTGTGGTGAGCTACCATGTGGGTACTGGGAATTGAACCTGGGCTCTCTCCAAGAGCAACGAATACTCTAAACCACTGAGCCATCTCTCCATCCCTGTTAAATTATGTCTTTAAAAAAAAAAAAAAAAGTCTAGTCATGGGAATGTAACTGTTTCCACATAAACTATGTTGTACCCTAACAGACATACAAAAACATAATTGAGGGGGGGGCACCAGAAGAAAAAGATATATCATCTTAAATATGGCAGATCTGAGTAGCCCTACAGCCGACTATTCAAGTCCGAAGAAAGTTACATAAACTGTAAGTGTCAAGTATACAGAAATGTTCATTTGGGCCCAGAATAAACACTGTACACAATAGCTTTTAGTATCCAAAAATGTAATGAGCAATTGGGTGGCCATTACATAAGGGGCTACTGAACATTTTAACTGTGGTTTATCCAACTGAAATACGCTGTAAAGTATAAAATATATAATGAATTTGGAAGACTATAAAAACAAAGTAAAATATTTCAATTAATAGTTCTTGTGAGGTGAGTATGATAACCAGTATACTATGAAAAAATCCTCTTAATACTGACTACGTGGTGAAATAGTGCGGTAGACACTGGATTTATACTATTAGAAGATGGAATACAGACTTCTGATATTCAACAGGAATTTTTTTTTTAACTTTACTACAAAAGCAATACATTCAGCATAAACCATGCTTGGACTATAGAAGTGTTCCTGAACTATGAATGGGTATATAGTAAGTTATTTTCTACAGATTGTTTCGGTCAGTCACCATATTAGGAAGGTAACTGCAGATTGAACACAGTGTAATGTCTTGCTTGCTACATGACGGTGTTCAGTAGTTTAGATATATATAAAATGCAATTTCAACTTATAAAATTTTCAATTTTATTTACCAACTCATAATTCACCATAAACTGAAATGCTTCTACCATTCATGTTTTTTTTTAAAATTTTCTTTAATATGGCTACAAGAGAGACAAAATTCTGCATGTGGTGTACATTAAATTTCTATAACGTGTTCAAACAACCAATAATTTAAGCTAAAGGTTCAATTACATGATAGCTTGGGGTAACCAATTTCTGACGGGATTGAAGGTGTACTCACAAGAGGCCAGTCATGTCTGGTACTGTAAACAAAGTAAAATTTCCCTGGGTAGGTAACTCATGGGCCCTAACAGGAAAGCTACTGTAGTTTTGCCAAACTGACATGATATGCCTATCAACTGTCTTCTAAAGGTTTGTATTTACATCCATAGATTAGTATTGTAAGCTTTGGTCAGAAAAGAGTCTTTTGGTAGTGGGTGTCAGTAACTAGTCAAAGAACTGAATGAGAAAAAATGAGTGTTTAGGATATCTACATCAACCCCTCCAAGGCTCAGGAAATATCAAAGAAGAGAGGGTTGAAAAAACAAAAGGGTCTGAGGAAGAGAAGTGTGGAAGACTGTCTTCTGGGTATGGCATGGCTGTTGGCTTTCAAGCTCAACAGCAGAGATTATCTGAACAACACTGAGCTTGCCAACACTCTGTCTCAGAGAAGAGAGGTGTTAACAAGGACCCACTCATCTCTAAGGATTTACAGACATTAAACCATTACTACAGGGGATGTCATAAGGCCCTCCCACTCCCCTAGCATCTATACGAAGTTAATGGTTACTGGGGGCTGGAAAGTAGAAAACATATATCCTTGTTGGGCTCATGCTCTTGTAAATAACACTCCATCCATGTTCTTGTAAGTAACCCTTAACTGAAACCAAATAAACCCAAACAAACAAATAAAAACACATGAAAGAAGATGTCGAAGTGGGTCAAGGGGTAGTGTTGGACACTGGCTGGGAAGAGGAAAAAGGGAGCAGCAGGAGTAGAAGGACAGGACGGTAATGGGGAGTAAACAGGACCAAAATATATCACATACATGCATGAAAATATCATAATGAAACAATATTTATATAATAATAAAAATGGAAAAAAGAATCCTAAAGGTCCACTTCCCATTGTTGTTAGTTAATACAATTGAAACTAAATTATTTTTAGTGAATTATTTACTATAAAAATAGAAATTTAAAAGTTTTAAAATATATTCTAAAAAGTATGTGAATATACAGTCTCACCTCACACTATATAAACTGTTGACTAAAAATTCAGCAAATTCAAGTAGTTTTATTACTTCAATGGTATATTGCAATATTAAAACTGTGGCTTAGATTTTTTAAGCACTCACCAGAAGTTTTTGTTTTTCCATCATCAATACCAATAGCTATTGATTCCAACATGTCAGCTTTTCTGCTATGAAATTCAGATGGATGCATTCTTCCCCTATTTACTTCTATCTCCATGTGTCGTAGCTGCTGTTGTTTGTATCCTCCAGAATTATCTAAACCATACTGCCGCTATTGAACATAAAAACAAATAACTTATTTTTATGTCCCTGTACTTAAACCATATGGAAACTTATAACTTTCATTTTTGTGGAAAAGTATGCTGAAATATTCTGGTTTGTAGATTTTTCATACAGCCATAAAGATTTTTATGAAAATTAAACCATACAGCCGTAACTTAATAATCAGCTATTTCTCTGCAAGCTTCCATGGCTTTTATAAATAACTGGTTGCTTTTCTTATAATAGGAAAATGAAAGACCCATTTTTCTGCTTAAAGTATTGTGAAAGTCAAAAATCTAAAGATTCTGCTGGTTACAAAAGAACTTGCTATTTATCCCAAATCTAATCTGCAAAGGCCCACTTAGTCCACAAACCACTCAATCATGTTCCATTGTAAATAAGTTGCGTTTTTGCAAAATGGACTGAGAGACTCATATAAACTGCCTTTATAGATAAGCTTCCTGAGAGCTAAACAACTTCACAATGTTACATCACTGTCATGGTTAATTTTGATTATCAAGTTGAAGCAATTTAAAATCACCATTGGATGGTAGGCGGTTGTGGCACACATCTTAAATCTCAGCATTCAGGAGGCAGAGGCAAGCAGATCTCTGTGAGTTCCAGGACAGCCAGAGCTACAACAGAGAAACCCTGTCTCAAAAAACAAACAAACAAACAAACAAACAAATAAATAAATAAATATCTGTGAGTTCCAGGACAGCCAGAGCTACAACAGAGAAACCCTGCCTCAAAAAACCAATCAATCAATCAATCAATCAATCAATCAATAAATAAATAAATAAATAGTAGATGGATAGATAGATAAAAACCACCCCAGAAACAAACTTTTGGGCATGTCTGTCAGGGAGTGTCTAGATTGAGCTAAATAGAGATAAAAAATAAAAAATAAATAAAATAAAAACTCACCTTAACAAGGCATCATCCTATAGGATGAAGTCACAGACTGAATAAAAAAGGATAAAATAGTTCATCCATCCCTGCTTCCTGGCTGCAAATGCAATGTGACCAGCAGCCAGGCCTTCCTCACTGTACATATAAGCCCTACTCCCTTAAGGTGCTTCTTGTCAGTTGTTTGATCAAAGCAACAAGAAAGGTGTAAGAAAACTTAGCAAGGAGTGGGCTTCTACTGTAATAAACCTGACCACGGAGTTCTTTGGCCTTTTGAACCTGTTTATGAGGAGGATCACGGAAGAGTTGGGAACTTAAGGCTCAAAAAAGCCCTAGAATACTGTAAGCAAGGCTTAAGGGGCTATTCTGATTGTGGAAGACCACAATGCCAGGAGAAATGTAAATAGTGAAGGTTTCAGAAGCAATCTGGGCTAGAAACCATTCAGAATATAGTGTGGCAAAGAGTTTGACTTCATTCTGTTCGTGTCCTGAGACCTTTCCTGAGGTTGATTCAGAAGTAATGAACTGGTAGAGAAATCTCAAGACAAAGCAGCATTCAGGGTACATCACAATTATAGCTTGTATCCCTTACACAGGTTTCCAGTAGAGAGCAGGGGAGAACAGAAAGCTGAAAATATGAAGTCTGGTGAGGAAAAGTGTGAATTTAAAGTTACAGACAAAGCAGATATGAAAGTAGCTGCAGGGCGAGAGCGCTCCAATTATGAAGGTATTTGCTGAGGACCAGATGACCTGAGTTCAAAGCCTGAGATC
This sequence comes from Cricetomys ansorgei, assembly GCA_026225945.1. Classification (NCBI taxonomy): domain Eukaryota; kingdom Metazoa; phylum Chordata; class Mammalia; order Rodentia; family Nesomyidae; genus Cricetomys; species Cricetomys ansorgei. The sequence goes on along the minus strand of JAMJFZ010001042.1, from coordinate 6,841,235 downwards.
CATATGTTGGAAGGAGAGAACCAAGTGTCAGAAGTTTTCCTGACTTCCACAGGCTTGCCTGGCATGACATTCTTACCAATAAATAAATGTTTTCTTTCTTTTTTTTAAGTAGTAATTGTTGTGATGGTTTGAATCAGAATGGTCCCTATAGGCTCATATGTTTGAATGGCTGGTCCTCAGTTACTGGAACTGTTTGAAAAGGAGTAGGAGGCAAAGCATCATCTTGGAGTAAGTATGGACTTGTTGGAAGAAATGTAACACTTAGAAGTGGACTTTGAGGCTTCAAAAGCCCTCAGCAGGTCCAGACTTCTCTCTGCCTGCAGCCTACAGATCAGGGAGAGTTCCCAGCTCCTGCTCTGGCATCATGCCTTCCTGCCTGCTGCAATCCCCACCACGATAAAAGACTAACCTTCTCAAATTGTAAGCAAGACCCAGTGAGATGCTTTTATAAGAGTTGCCATGGTCATGGTCACCTCACAGCAAAAGAATAGAAACTAAGACAATTGGTAAAGAGATAAGCACATTAAGAGAGAAAATGGACACTGTACTGTGACAAGAGAAAAGGTACCTTAAGTCCCACCACTAAAGGCTCCATCTAATGAAAAGGACAACTCATTTAAAAGGAGAGAATCTAAACTGAGAATGCCACTGAAGGGTTCCATAATCAAAAACTATCATGTAAAAATGTTTCCCCATAGCGGGTACACAAGGTCAATGGTGTTCCAAAGGGAATGGTTCCATCCCAGGCTAGTGGCAGAATCTGAGTGTTATTCAAGCCATACTGATTTTGCAGGTATGAAAGATGCAAGACTCACTGGGTCATGCACCATGGTTCTAGAGAGCCACTGAGGTCACAAGCCACAAATGTGTGGCAGGGTCCTCCCACAGACGAATACCAGCAAGGAGGCCCCAAGAGCTCAGTGAGTAAAGCTATGAAGGCACAGCATGAGTTATAACAGAGATCCTAGGATGCTGGAGATGACAGAACCATAGGACATCTACTGAGAAAAGCTGAAGAGATAGAGTGAAAATGCCCCAAAACAAAGGCTTTGTGCCATAACAGCAAAGCTGGAGAGGTAGGGCTTCCCAAGCCGAGTCTAGATGATTCCACCATGAGTCCCAGATGCCTAGCATGGGAGTACAAGATTTAGTGTTTGGTCTGCTTGGTTGTGTTATTGCTTTGGGCTGTGTTATTTCTTTTACTATGTCCCCATCTTTCCTTACTGGAATTGGAACACCTACTCTGTACATTCATATGGAAGAAGTGTAAAACTTGTTTTGCATTATAGAAGTTTACAGTTAAGAGATTGTTTTAGCCTCACAAGAGACTCTGCACTTATACTTTTGAACAGTACTATATTAAAGACTATGAGATCTTCTGAAGTCAGTAGAATACATTGTGCATTATGGGACAGTATGAAACATGTTTTTTTTGTTTTTGATGCTATAGGAATTCACAGTTAAGGTAGTGCCTAAGTGTCAAAGTGACTCTGTACTTACATTTTTGAACAGTGCTGACACTATTAAAATAGACTAGGGGGCTTTTGAATTGGAATGAATGTTTTTGTCCATGATGAGGTCATCACGAGTCTATGGAGACAAGTGGAAGAACACTTTGGTTTAAAAGTCGCATGTTTGAGTTTGAAGTTGACAAATGGTAGAGTTGCAATGGTTCATTTTGACTGTCGACTTGAAGGGATTTAGAATCAACATGGAAGGCTGGTGGAATGGCTCAGTAGGTAAAAGAGTTTGCCATGCAAAACTGATGACATGAATTAATTCGATCTCAGAAATCCACAGTGGAAGGAAAGAACTGACATCCCAAAGTTGTTTTCTGATCTCCACATATACTGTATGGCACTTAGGCACAGGACCACACACACAGAAATAGCAAATAAAATTAAAGTCACCATGGAAACAAATCCTGGGGAATGACTGTGATAAGAGCTTATGGATTTGGTTAATTGAAGTGGAAAATTCACTTTGAATATGTACTGCACCATCCCATGGGCTTGGGTCTCAGACTGAATGAAAAGGACCAAGTGAACTAAGACCTGTAATCATTTTGTTACTTCCTGAACTATATGGACGCAGTATTAACTAGCTACAGTCCATTTCTCCTACCATGTCTTCCCTATTCTGATAGACTATATGCCCTCAAACTGTAAACCAAATAAACACTCCCTTCTTTATGTTGCTTTTTGTCAGGTACCTGATCATAGCAACAAGTCACTAACACAATAACAAACCTCTTTAAATGCTGGGGACTTTGTATATTGTTAATATTCAAAAGGCAATGTACATTTTTATGGTGTTACATTCTGCACATGAAAACACAAGCCATGCTTTGAATACCTGCATCCCAGGCTAAGGCGCTATTTTGGGAGACTGTGGAACCTGTGGGAAGTTGTGTCCCTCTGGCAAAAAGATGCCAGTAAGGAGGAAGCCTGATTCCTATCAAACTGCCAGCGTCCTGGTCCACTGTAAAACAGGAATGGCCTCTCCGTATTTCCCACTGTGATGATCTGAAACTCGAGTTCAAATATTTCCTCTCTTAAGTTGTTTCTGAAGACAATTATGTTTGTAGCACTGTAAAAACTAATATGTATGGCAAAAAAGACTTAGAAAAACAATTTTTTTACATGTTTAAATTCTGATATAAAAAACATTTTGCAAATAAGTGAGTAACCAATGATTTCTGAGGGGGGTGGGGGGATCCTAAATTAGGATCTTCCAAAACATATTCCAAGGAAAAATAGTCTGTGTAGGATGCCTGAGAAAAAAGAAGAAATTTATATGTATAGTACACATTACTAAAGGCTTTCAAGTGTATGTAAATTTGGGAACATTTTCAGATCCATTCATTAACCCTTTATATTTATACTATTCTGTTAATACAAAAAAATGGCATTTAAAAATGCTGCAAGTATTATCAGTACAAATAACTGTATTCCACAAAATAGAAATTAAAAAGGAAAAATATGTATTAAAATTTTTACCCTCAGATGCTGTCAATTTAATCCAACAGACACTACGTTTACATAAAGAAAATGTTACTTTAAACATCATAAAACACCAGCCTGTGTTCATTAAAAAAAAAAAAATGTTGGGGCTGGAGAGATGGCTCAGAGGTTAAGAGCACTGACTGCTCTTCCAGAGGTACTGAGTTCAATTCCCAGCAATCACACGGTAGCTCACAACCAACTGTAGTGGGATCAGATGCCCTCTTCTGTCATGCAGGTATACATGCAGACAGAACACTCATATAAATACAATAGATAAATCTTTAAAGAAAAGAAAAGTCTGAAATTGGGATCTTTAAAGGAATTTAAGACTAAGGTGAGATACACAATAATTTTAAGTAAAAAGACAGGCAGACTCGCAGTTTACTATCTAATATTTGTCTAACCCAGGTCAAATCACCAAACATTTTATTTTCATTATCCACTTAGACACATGAAAGGAGGAGGGAGAAACAAAAAAAATAAAATCATGTGGGTTTTCTGAGAAGATTTGCACATATTTTTATCTGAAATGATTATTCTAATATTTGCACAGATAGCTACATTGTTTTGTTTTGGGTATTTTTTTTTCTCTTTTTAAGATGGGTCCCAGGCCAGGCTCAAACTCAAGAGATTCACCTTCCTCTGTCTGCCTAGTGCTGGAGTTAAAGGCATGTGCTAACACGCACAGTCAAGAATAGCTACTATATGTGCTTATTGTTTATTTTTATTGTGTGTGCACATACATGTGTGTGACTGTGGAGGCAAGAAGAGAGAATGGCACCACGTGGAGCTGGAATTAGAGGCAGTTATAAGCTGCCTGAAGTAGGGCTGGGAATGAACTCAGGCCCTCTGTGGAGCCGTAAGCACTCCTAACCACTGAGCTATCTCTCCAGCTTTGAAAACAGCTACTTTTAAATGTGTTTTTTTTTTTTTCCTTCAATAAACTAGAAAGTAGATAGATAAAAATATGTTTTAGATAACATGGAAAGACTAGATAGAGATTTTTTTGGCTTTGACCTTTAGCCTTTAAATGGGAAACTTTATCTCCAGACATAGGCAGACATCTCAAAAGCGTTATCTGGGACATGAGAACTTAACTCAATAAAACTGTCAGTAATCTTTGTACCTGCAACTTCTGAAACTCTTCTCTTTCTTGTCTCGATTCTTCAGACTTTCTCTTTCTGTCTTCTTCTTGCTGAAGCTGGTGAGCTAATTCCCGATCACCAGAACACTGGACTCTGTCCAAGCCTAGCAGAGAGTAACAATCGAGATTCACTCAGTGCTTAGGCTGTAACCAGCTCTTCTCACTAACTAATTTGCTTTTCCTGAAAACGTTATGAAGTATTATATGATGAAAAAAAAACAACAGAATTTGAAAGGTTAAGTGACATTTTCAATTTGTACCTCTGAACACAACCACTAAAGATTCATTTTTTAAAGAAATACAGAAAAAGAAGAAAGTAATAAGGATACAAAATATACATTTACGACCTCCAACTGTTGCATTGTAGTTATAGTATTTACCTAAACAAGCTGAATAATTTTACAACATACTCCCCTTGCTTCCTCTTTCCCAGTGCAACTCTGACTCTTTAGTCAGTGGCTTTTGTACAGTATCTTGTTTCCTAGATTTCTTTATTGTTCAAGTTTTCCAGTAAAACAGGACTGAGGGCAAGACAGAAACACCACACACACACACACAAGACACACACACACAGCTATATATAGAGAGAGAAACAGAGAGGAACAGAGACACAGAGACAGAGAAACAGAGAACGTTAACTATCATGAGTCATAAGGGGATTGAGTCACATAATGGTACAACGGAAAAGTCCTTGATAGCCAGAGAGTCAGAGAAACTAATAATGAGATTCAGACCAAGAAGTTGGAAGCACCAGAACCAGTGTGGCAAGGACAGGGATTCCAGTCTGAGATCAATGGCTCAAGATTTCCAGTAGGGATACTCACAAGAGTTCCAGAGTCCAAAGGCCAAATATTCTGGAGTCTAATGGCAAAGAGCAGCAGGAGGAAAAACAAGTTGAATCCAGAGGGAAGGAGCCAAAGTGAGTTTGCTCTATCTTCAGCTTTCCTGGTCCATCTAGAATCCTAGCTAAGTTGGATGAGACTTGCCCACAGTGAATGTAGATCTTCTACACTGCTTGCCAACATACATATCAGTTTCCTTGGAAATACCCTCAAATACCCAGAATAGAATAGCTAAGAAATCTTCTAGGTATTTTTCAATCTAGAAACATTATAATCCACAAATCTGATGATTTAATTCCAAAACTGAATATTCTTTTTTCCAAATCTCTCAGCTGTTGTTACACCTTCCTGCTTGGTTCTCCCTTCCATTGTTGGGTATGTAATTCACAACTGATTTTTAGCATGCTCTCAGACTATCTTCACTGGTTTATAGAATACATATGTCAATACAAACCTATCTATCCATAAAGCAAGAATTACCAGACATTCAGCATTTAAAAGGTTACCCTTCCACAGCATTCCCTCACAATCTTACTCAAAGGAAGAGACAGCTATGATGGCTAGCTTTATGTCAATCTGACACAAGCTAGAGTCACTTGGCAAGAGGGAATCTCAATTGAGAAAAACAAGATTGGCCTGTAGGCTGGGCATGATGGTACACACCTTTAATCCCAGCACTTGGGAGGAAGATGCAGGTGATCTCTGTGAGTTCTAGCCTGGCTTACTCATACTGAGTTCCAGGGCAGCCAAAACTATATAGTGAGAACCTGACTCAAAAAACCAAACAACCAAACAACAACAAAGACAAACAAACTAAAAGACTGGCCCATAGACAAGTAGGTTTGTAGTGCATTTTCTTAGTGATAGATGTTGGAAGGCCCCGTCCTTGTGGGTCATGCCACCATTGAACTGATGGTTCTGGGTGCTATAAGAAAGCAGGTGAACAAGCCCGGAAGAAACAAGCCAATCAACAGCACTCACTCCTTCATGGCCTCTTCATCAGCTCCTTCCTTGAGTTCCTGCCCTGACTTCCCTCAATGGTGAACTGTTACCTGGAAATGTTTAGATAAAATAAACCCTTTCCTCCCCAAGCTACTTTGGGTCATGGTGTTTTCACAGCAATAGAAACCCTAAACAATGACAATAACATACCAACTGGGGTAGGCAGCAGAGAACCACTGAGATGGAATAGTCTTACATCAATGCTCTAGAAATTCTGCTCTTGTGGTTAGGAATAAAGCAGGTGTATGATGCATAGAGATCACTGATATTGGTACTAAGTCACTGAATACTAAAACTCCCCACTTTACTGCAAATTATCTATATACTCTGAAATATTAACATATAGTAGAATACAGTTGATTTCTCTTAGAGGTCACTTTGTTTTTCAGTAGGAGCTCATATAAGATTCTTCCATTTCTAAAGCTCCAAAAGAAATATTTAATGACACCATTTAAAAAGACAGACAAGATCAGGTCTTGAGATATTTCAGTTAGTAGTAAAGTGCTTGCCTACCAAACCTAAGGACCCCAAACTATATAAAACTCATGGTTGTGGTTGTTCATGGTTATAATTCCAGCAATAGGGAGGGGGAGATAGGATTATTTCTGGGATCCAGCCTAATTGGTGAGCTCCAAAACAGTAAGAGTCTCTATCATAAAGGAGCTATACGGCATTCCTGAGGATGATGTCCAAGGTTATCCTATGATATCCACACAGGCATATACCCGCTCACATGCACCTGGACACACATGAACACACACACACTATTAAAGAAGAGAAAGAACAGAAGAAAGGTTTTGTAAAGTTACTATTAAACTGATAAATAATTTTAGAAGCTGAAGCAACCAACTGGAAACACATTAAGACTTTTAGGTTATGGTTGGTAAAAGTTTCCTTGAGATTGAAACATTCTGTCCTGCAGGGTAGCTCTTTCAGTAGGAAGGTAAACCACTCAAAATAGCTTCAGGAAGTCCTGAAAACTGACCATATTCACTAGATACCTCCCTACCAGAGTAAGCAACAAAAACTGAGGGTCCCCCTCAGATGAAAGGAAGCTGAGCTGCAAAGACTCTCAGAGTAGAGCAAGGCTGCAAAGACAACTCTGAGGCCACACCAGCTCCCTGGGGGGGGAGGGGGGAGTGCAGCTCAGCTGTCCAGAAGAGGTTTAAAGCAACTGAGTCGCTTAGAAAGGACACTCTCCAACACGTTAAGCTGCCTGCCGGCTGTGTAGTGTACTCCAGGTTTCTCAGATTTTGTGAGCTGCCCTCCATGATGGGGTGGCCCTTGGTGATGCAGCTGCCTTTGAGTCACTTCTGCTCTTGTAAGCAACTCCTCACCCATATACCAGTAAGTAACTGTAATAAAACTCACCCGTTCACCAAGCTGGACTTTTGAGGTACCGGTACTTTGGTCTGTCATTGGTTCCCTATCTGGGGTGAGTAGATGTCTGTTGTATCTCCCCAGGAAAAGTTTTGTACCCAACAGTCAAAAGAGTAACATAAATGCATATAGTTTTTAAAATTCACAGCTTCTTAGTTCAAAAGTTTTGCTGTCTAAATGCTAACTGCATCACTTCAAATCAGTGAAAGGATGGCCTCAACTTGTCAATAAAAACTTATACATGGCATACAATTTTAAAAGCATCATCTTCAGTGGTGTACTCGCTACATGTCAGAGCAAAATCCAGGATGTATAACCTTGTTTTGAATGTTGTCTCCACAGTTCATTCTTTATAACTTTTCTGTAAAAAAAACTTCAAGGAAAGCAGTGCAGCTCCAGGAGAATTATTTAAACAACAGACTTAATTTTAAACAGCACAACTTTTTTTCACTGCATCATTAACCTGCAAGAGAGATGTCTAGGAAGTATAAATTAAAATATTTTTAGACATAAACATACCTTGTTGTTGAAAACTGCTTTCTTCTAAATGCAAGTCCACATGTTCCTGGAGAATGTGGTAATTTGTACAGACAAGCCCACACATGGGACAGTCATAGAGTGGTTGATGACAGTCTGTATTAGAGATATAGGTAAGCTACTTTAATTTGCAAAATGTTTCACCCTCTGCAAAGGACTATTTACCATCTAGCAACTTTATCATATGAGTAAAATGTTTCATAGTTAGCATCAAACATGTTACCAGGCACGGTAGTGCACGCCTCTAATCATTTAGATTATGAGGTAGTGTACTCAAAAGCCAGAGGCAATCAGATTTCAGTGAGTTAAAGCCAGCCTGTTCCACACATCAATTTCCAGGCTAGCCAAGGCTATATAGTGAGATCTTGCTTCAATAAATAAATAAACCAAACACTTCAAAGACTTTCTACTACTTTTTACCCTTATTATAAAAATAAATGCTCTTTATTGTTGGGATTCAAAAGCTACTTTCTGGGAACCAGTGAGACATTTCAGTAGATAAAGACATTTCAGGCCTGATGACCTGAGTTTGATATCTGGGACCCACATGTTAAAGGAGGCAATCCTCTGACCTCCCCAAGTGTGCGATGGCAAAAATACAATACACACAAAGTAAATATATGTAATTTTAAATTAGTATTTGTATTAATTTAGAATGTTGTTTGAACACTGTTGGTGCTTATGTCATCCTTGGATAAGCACACTGGATGGTGCCAGCTCATCTCTAAGACTAGATTAATGGTGATAAAATGGAGTATGTAGTCATGAAGTAAGGCACAATGGATTAAACATGTAATTTTTTTAACATGTAATTTTAAAAAATAAATTACTTTTCTGCTTCTATTTCTGATTGATGATAATACAGATTTCTCTTACTGTTCTATAGTAAGAAAATAACGAACATTCACAACAAGTAGAAAAGAAAACTCATATTAAGTGGGTACAAGTCTGGATAGAGGGTTGGGTGCTATGTTAAACTCCCGGTATTTACCATGCAAAGTGGTCAGATACTGAACTCAAGTGTTAGGCAAAAAGCTCAGCACTGAAGTCATACTGCCTACTTGGAAAGAGCAGATTAAAGAGATGACTCTAACAGGTAAGCCCAGAACAGAAGAAGCAGTAGCTCAGAAGACGAAAGCCTAGAGTCTAAGAATTATATACATAGAGAGAGAGAGAGAGCACTAAGCAATTTATACGTGCAAGATCTGGTCTGACATGAATGCAGAAATGCCCTGCTGGAGGAACCATAAAGCTTCTTCATTGGGAAAGGATATTATTATAGAAAACTTTTTACATAGATGAACACTAAAATATTAATTATAAAACACAATAGGAGGTCTAATGCCAAGAAAAGCAGTTTAGAATCCACACACTATGCACCTGTTGACACTGTCTGTAATCCCAGCAGTTATTTGGGAAGCTGAGGCAGGAGATTCAGAATTCAGTACCAGCTTGAGCAACACAGACCGTGGAGAATGTAAGATTACGATGTGTATATTACTTTTTTGTATTCTCTTTTTTTCTTTTTAGGAGAATATAAGAACTAAAAGAAAGCACACAAGAAACCACATTAGGGAGCTTGCAATTAATTATAACTAGTTCCCTCTCCTGGACTCCAGGAGCGCCTGCACACACACACATACAAATCAATAATAAAAATAAAATGAGAGTGCCTGAAGAAATAATGAAAAGGTCAAAGAACTGTCTTCTCTGATATGAATGACACATTACAAAATCATTCAAACAGCCACGTAGTAAAGAATAGCTAAGTAAATGGGAGCTAGAAGGCCAAACACTGACTCATTTAGATATAATAACAAGTATTATGAAAATATAGGAAATTTTTAGACTCCAAATTCTCACAATATACACTAGTATATACAACACATACATAATTCAAACAAAATAAAAATATGTGAAGCAAGAATATAAGTGGATACCTTTATTATCTCAAATTTAAAAAAGACCCATTGTGGGCAATATACGGAGCAAACACAAAAATGTAAATCCTGCAAAAATTAAAAACTAAGCAATAGTGGTGGACAAGAGCTTAAACCAAAGATTACTAATGAGAATGAACTTTCAAAGGAACTGAATAAGATATGTCAACAGGTAGGTGGAGGAGAATGCAAGAGCTAGAAGAACACGTGCGCGCGCACACGTACACACAAGAATACAGAGAAGTAATATACACATCGCAGTAGAGGAAATCAACTAGAATTATTGATAATTATGGAAATGTATTTAAAAAGAACATATACTGACTTTATGCCTTTTCCAAGAATATTTATTCAAATTTATGCAAAAATTAATTCAAAGAAGTCATAGCTCTAAGTGCAAAATGCAAAACTCTAAAACTTTTAGAAACTGGCAATGAATTTTCAAATACAACCATAAAAGATCTATAAAGAAAACATTAAGTTGAACTTCATTAAAATTAAAATGTCCTATTTGTTAAAGATAGTTAAAATAAAACTACAACTCATATACATACTCTGGGAGAAAATATCTGCAAAATACTTATCTTATAAAAGACATATCTGGACAGGTGTGGTAGTGCATGCCTTTAATAACAGCGCTCCAGAGGCAGAGGCAGGTGGATCTCAATGAGTTTGAGGCCAGCCTGGTCTACATAGGGAGTTCCAGGCCAGCCAGGGCTACACAGAGAGATCTTGTATGAAAAACAACAGCAACAAAACCCTTATATCCAAAACATATGAAGGACCCTTAAAGCTTAACAATAAAAAAATAAAAATAAAAAGACCTTAGTATCCTAAACCTATGTGTATACCAACAATAGCGTCTCAAAACACAAACTGGAGAGACAGCTCGGTAGTTCAGAGCACTTGCTGCTCTTGCAGAGGACCCAGGTTAAGTTCCAGTTCTGGCCTCCCTGGGCAACAGGCACACATGCACATAGTGTATGTATGTACATATATGCAAGGTAACACTCATATACATAAAATAAATCTTAAAAAAAAGAACTCAAAGGAAAAAGACACAAAATTACAATTATAAATGAGAATTCCAACAATCTTCTCAAAAACTCATAGAACTATTAGAAAATAAACATGGAAATACATGTCAACATAGACAGGATCTAAGTGATGGATCCTGAAAGACAAGAAAGAACACATTTTTCAAAGATTTATAAAACATAAACGAAGATAGACTATATTTTGTGCTATAAAATAAGTCTCATCAAATCCACAGAGCTCAGTGTATCCTGTAATCATCATTGAATGCAAGCTACAATTCATTAACACAAAGTCAGAATTCAGACAGTCCAGATGTTGTCGGCCGGTGGAAGTAAGAATGTTCTCTAGAAATTGGAAAGTTTCCAAAATTGCTCTCAATTCAGCTAAAACATTTTATATCTGCATCAAAATTCTCATAATTTATTTTTATATTACAATGATAGCTAAAGAAGAATATTATGAACATAAATCAAATCTTAAAAGCACATTTGTTGCAATTAACAAACCAACTTTTTAGGATACCATACATTAAACTGAGACTATTGTTCCCATAACAATTGAAACAAACTGAACACTTAGCCTTACCTTCTAATGGAGTGTCTAAAAGACTGGCATGCTTTGTTTTCACATGAGTTTCCATATCTTGACTACATCCCTCTATTTTTCCACAAAATGGACATTCGGGAGGACTATATGTTGTTTCATAAATGGATCCTTGTACCTCAGGCAATCCAGACGGCATTTCCATGCTTTTCAGGTACTTTCTTGATTCAGTTATATTCTCTGTATAAAAGGCTTCATGTTTTAAAGTCCCATCTTTAGGTAGGCTTTGAGCTGAATTTTTTGGAAAATTAGAAGCACAAGCTGAATGAGTACTTGAATTAACTTCCATGGTACTCTGTAGGGTGGTGTTCTTGCTGTCTGCCTTTTCATACTGTATTGCATTTAGCTTCTCAAAGTTTCTTTCTGGTGTATTCTGCTCAAAATGAGCAGTTTCAATATGAAAACACATCTCATCGTAATTTATACCTGACAACTTGCAAAATGGACATATAACTTCGTTTTCCATGTGAACAGTGAGATGAGCCTTCATGTCTGGTTCTGAGGTTACTGTTTCACCACATATATCACAGGACAGCATGGTGGGGCATATATCTAGAAATGAAACAAATTACAAGTTTGAAATTAAGAGCTGAAAAAAAGCACAATGCATAAAATGATTTGGGATTCTACTTTGGAGTATTTAGAGCTGTATTAGCTTTGGCAAAGAAATACTCAATGTATTTATCATTCCTTAGATGTATACACTTATTTCTAAGTCTCAACCAAAACCTCACTACAGGTTAAGCCAGCTCTGATCCAAAAATCCAAACTCCAAATGCTCCAAAATCCAAAACTTCTGAGCTCTGATATGACGTCACAAGTGGATCTATGCCTGGTCTCATATGATGTATGACAGTCAAAACACAGGCACACTGAAAATATAAATATACATGAAAATACAAGATTATATGACATTATATAAGTAAATTTTCTGTTTAGCCTTATATTCCTGAATATTTTAAAGAATATTCAAACTGCCTGAATTCTAAGACATCAAACGCTACAATAAAATTAAAAAAAAATAAATTTATGAATAAAACATTTCAACAGGCGCGGTGATGCACACCTTTGATCCCATCACTCCCGAGGTGGAGGCGAGGGGGATGGGGTCTCTATGAGTTGGAGGCCAGCCAGATCTGTATAATGAATGAGTTGGAAGCCAGCCAGATCTGCACAGTGAATTCCAAACCAGTCAGGGCTACTTAGTGAGATTCCATCTCACAAAACAAAAATTCAAAATGTTTGGTCCAAGGGGTAGAAAAAAGTATATTTAATAATTTGTCCATGTAAGATAAGGTAAAAGAAAACAGGAGGTCTACTATTGAGCAACATATTTACTTGCATGTAGTACAATGGGGATGGTAAATGCACCTTAGTAACACTTCAGAGCTTTACATAAGTCAGACTAAGTACTAATGCTATCATTCTACATACATGGAAACCCTGGATAGGACATTATGGCCCGAAAATGATGGACGGACGCTGCTTTTATTATGTTAGCTAACATTAGCTCATCCTCTCTGAAGTTCAGTATCAAACAAGTTCCGAGACTTTAGGTCTGATTGGCTAATGGAATACCTATTACTTATAGGAAGATGTTTAACAAGCAAAAACAAAAAAACTTTTAAAGCAATCACACCACCACCTTCCTACTAGACTAACATCTGGCTGTCTCGTATTTAACGATTAAATAAGAACGAGGGCAACTATTCCCTTCATCTAAATTCAGCTTTACAAACTCTCTCTCCGGTTTCTTTTTCTAGTTTCTCTCCAGACAAGTGAAAATAAGTTCCTGATTCTGGAAGTTAGTTCTCTTGACACCCAGTTTCTTTTCTCCCAGGGGCTAGGGCACGGCAGATAAAGGATACGCTGCAAGAGAGAGAACCAAGGCCGACGAAGGGCTAGCCCCGGCCCCAGTGGCGAAGGCGGTAAGGTTAGAATCCGACAAAGTTCTGCGCCAACGTCCACCGGGCGCAGAACCGGATCTGTTGTGCAGAGCCGGCCGGCGGGCCGGGACCCTCGTCCGGGCCGCCCTCCCCACCGCCGGAGCCAGCCACCGCCCGGAGCCGCGCTCCACACCTGCCCGCCCGAGCGCCGCGGGCCAGGCCTCCCGGGACTCCGTCCCACCGTGAACCGAAAAGAGCCAGGCCTTGGAGAGCGCTCCGCAGTACCGCAGTCACCACAGCCTTCCTCAGTCGCAGGGAAGTGGAGGGATCCCAGCATGCCTCGCTCCAGAGCCGGCTGAGTTGTGGTGCATTCTGGGACTTATGGTGAGTTTCTGCATCTTTTGCTAAGGTACCACCCCTTTCCCCTGTCCCTCCCATCCTCCCATCCTCCCTTCCCACTCATCCACCCATCCCTCCCAACCCTTCCAACCCTTCCATCCTCCCGTCCCTCCCATTCCTCCCATCATCCCTCCCATCCTCCTGTCTTCGGAAGGGTGTTTCCATGCCACAATTTAAAAAGAGGAACTAGGTTCTGAGATATTTTGAAATCCGAGCAAATGTATACGTCGGATCCTAGGGCAAACACGTTTTTATTTACACATTGTCTAATGTCAAGTTCTAAATTATGGTCTGCAGGTTAATTAAGGCACGCTGTTTCGTCACGGTTACAAAGTTGTCTGCCTCTGTAGCGTCTCTCTCTCTCTCTCTCTTTCTCTCTCTCTCCCTCCCTCCCTCCCTCCTTCCCTCCTTTTTCCTCCCTCCCTCCCTCTTCTCCCCCCCCTCCCCCCCTTCCTCTCCTCTCCTCTCCCTCCCCCTCTATTCAACAAATTCTAAAGAGTTCCCATTAGAAGTATTACCTGGTGGTACCACGCAAACTAAAATACACAAAAACAGGACAGTTTGGTGAAAGAGACAAGAAAAACAAATAAAATGAACACCATAATGTTATAGACAAAATAAAACTGAGTTACAGAGGCACTAATGTTGTCAGAAAGTCTTCAACTCATAACTTCTGAAAAATCTACTGGAGTATTTAAATAGGAGAGCAACATAATCTGTTAAGTATAATACTTTCAAATGATGGGCATATGGTTGATTTGGTACATGGAGAGAAATATATTTTTTTTGCTTCTCAGATTCTACTAAAGGAGAGTAAACGATTGGAAATCATTATAAACGCTAATGTTATTTTTCCAGAACACTGAAAGATAGAAAATGGACAGATTGGTTGTTACCAATTGGCTGAGAGGTCATCAAAATATTCAATTCCCTAGAGGTATAAAAATGTTCAGAAAACAGGAAACTTCTGGGAAAAAAAAATTGAATAAAAGAAAACTTTGTGAAATGTCTAAACAAGAGGTAGCTAAAACTCCACCTCCAGATTTCCCACACCACCAGCATCCCATTTGACTTGTCTTTCCCTCCAAGACAGGTTTAGTTAATGAGGAAAATGAATTCTAGAGGCTATGAACCCAGCAATACATGGGTAAGGCTGGTGTCAAGGTCTTGGATTAAAAATAGGAAATAGAAAAGGGTAAATATTGAACAATAAATGAGAAGTTTTGTGTTTAGAGTTAGGAGAACTCTGAGGTAAACTGCCCATTGAGACAAGAAATATATTGAGTTATTAATGTCATAGACAGGCAGGCATTAGCCAAGGTGCTCTGAGGAAAGTATCTTTTTATAGGTTTCAGAGGAAAGGGTAGTGGGAAGGAGATTTTAAAACTTTTCTCTTTTGGACTACAACTGGCCATTTCTAGAGTATTGAGAGAGCAGTAATTTGTTTTATTAGGATTTAAGGGAGTGATAAATTATTTTGTTAGGGTTTTTATTGCTGTGGAAAAAAAAAAAAAACTCGAACAAAGGCAACTTTGGGAAAAAAAGTTTATTTCAGCTTACAACCCTGGGGTCACACTCCATCACTGATGGGAGAGGAAGGAACAGAGCAGTAACTCTGGAGGAGTTCTGCTTATGGCTCTTCATGGCTTGCTCAACTGGCTTTCTTGTATGACTAAGAACAACCTGCCCAGGGATGGCACCACCCACAATTGGCTGAGACACCCTCCCCCAGCGCTTAATCATTGATCCAGAAAATGACTCTCGTGCTTGAGCCATTGTGGTGGGAGCATTTTCTCAACTGAGGTTCCCTCTTTCCCAATGACTCTACCTTCTGTCAAATTGACATAAAACTAATCAGGATATCAGTTAAAAGAATGGCAAGTGATGGGTAAACATTTCTCCTGAATAGACCAGGGATGGCAGGAACCTAGAGAAACATGCTACTTGAGTTCTGCAAACCAATTGCTAATTTTGAGAATTGTTACAGATCAAGCAAAGCGGAGGAACTTTACAAAATGCCGTGGTCCTGGCTACAGTGAATCCCTTAACCTTTTTATCCTATCTCATCCTGAGGCCTGATGTGTGTCCCAAAGACAAGGAGAGATTCAAAATTCCTCCCCTGAGAAATGATAAAGGAGGAAACAAGGAAGGGAGAAAGAAAAAGAAAAAAAGGAGGAGGACAGAGAGAGAGGGAGGAAGGGAGAGAGGGAGAGAATATTGTCTGACAAAAGTCAGTCCTTCCCTTGTGTTGTAGAGAAGTTACCAGCTGATGGGTGAAGAAGTGCCAGCGATGCACACTTGTAGTGAGTTACAGGCACTTCAGTGTTTTATTCTTAAACGTGAGTTATTAGGACTGGATCGATCCAAGCAATGGGAAAATCAAAGGGGAGATAGACTTCTGCAGAAACAGATGGCCTTTACTAGGACAATGAAGGCCAAGAAGTCTCTTTGCAGGAGTCCAAGCACAGGAGGCTTAGAGTTTTATAGGGCAGAAAAGGGACGTTTGGGGTTGAAAATTTTATCTGTAGATCTATTCTTTGTAGTCTCAGGACTGAATGGCGAATAATGCCAGCAGGTGTTCTTATAAATAATTGGCCTTCTTGTTAATAGTCCCCCAGCTCCTAACAGACTGAAGATGCTCTCATTACTGTGTTGATTTTCTTGTCAGGCAGGTGTTCAGACAGGAGTTTCTGGGCTCATCCCTTTGTTTTATGTCATTAACCCTTCAAGAGTCTATATTCAAGGATCACCAGGTATTTGAGTAGAGCCCCAAAATCAGATAGGATGGAACATATACATATTTGAGTCAGGGTAGTCTCACTGTGTAACCTTGACTGATTTGAAAGTTGCTATATAGACCCCAATGGCCTTCAACTCACAGACATCCAGCTACTTCAGCCTCCCAAGTACTGAGATTAAAGGTATGCATCACCACACCTGGCTTCAAAACAATATTTTTAATGTTAGTTATGAAGAAATGCAGTATAAAAGTGATAGGGGAAAATTCAAACCGCAATATTGTCTAAGGGACAAGAAAGATATAATGAATTTCTGAATTAAAAACACAAACACCCCTTGGGATTAGAAACTACTATCACAAGTTTTAAGTGTTTCTGTCAATGCCAATTTAGAGGATAAAACAGAAAGTTTCTCAGAAACTAGAAGAGAAGGAGGAAGAGATGTAAAATCAGAAAGTGCAAAAATTTAAAAAGTACAAAAACAGTAATTTGAGTTCCTTCCCTAATAAGAGCTACACAAATGAATAAGAGACAAAAAGTAGACATTAGTTTTGAAAGTAATGAAGTTGGAGATAATTTCTCCAAACACCACCTTTCTTTTTCTTTTTTCTTTTTTTTAAAGCAGGAATAAGGAAAGAAGCAAAACAAGAAAAGTAGAAAGCATGGAATTCAACAGGAATCTCCATCTATATGAGGCAGCAAAGAAATAAATGGAAGAGTTGAGGTCAGGGTTTTCAGATTTAGGATTTCTGCTCATGCCCCAACAACCAGACTGGCCTCCTATCCTCAATAAGTTGATTAAAAGAGCCAAATAAATTGTGAAAAGCAGAAAATGGGGATTTATTCAATGTGGCCACGTTGGGAGGGGAGATAGAGGGATCCAGAGACCTCTCAAGTCCATTTCTGGGTCCTGACTTGAAGTAGGGCTAAAAGGCAAGGCAAGAAGTACACTCATGACTGAGCAGTCCAGCCAAGGCATGTTCTTTTGTCCACCATTGTCTCAGCTCCAAGTCTCTCCTGCTAGGACATCTGATAAGTTGTGGATCTTTCTTCAAGACACAAGTCCTTGTCCTGGCTACCCCAGAGGCTTCAGCCATTTTTTTGTCCAGCAGGAAATTGCTGGAGAAATTTTACTCTTGTGGGATCTGTATTTTAAGTAGTTTGAAAGGTAAAGAACACAAATGTCTCTTTAGAATATATTCATTCTTGACCAGACAGTCTGTTCATGGTATTAATATTTGAAAAGTCCTGTCCAGGTTCCTTTTGTTAAGTTTTCCTTCTCAGTCACACACATAGACAAAGTACCAGAGACCAGCTCCAGCAAGGAGGCCAGGGGATGTAGAAGAAAGCAGGCACAAGTCTTTTTTGCAAAGCAAGCTCTCTCTCTTTATTCCTTTTGTTCCTTCTTAGTTCTCTATTCTTCTTCTTTCCTCTTCTCTCTCCCCTGTCTGTTTTCTTTTTGTTGCCATATACCTATATACCTTTCAAAACAATACCCTCTACATAAGAAGAAAGCATCATAATCAGGAGTCCTATTTTTTCCAGTGAATGACTGCAAGTTACATATTTTTAAAAAACAGGTTATTTTCAATTCCCACACCTGATTACACATGAACACCCAGTTTTACATGTATGTTTTCCCCCAAATATATCTATATTCCAGAAACAATAATTTTGTTATTATAGGTTAACAGAGTTTAAACAAGCCAAATATTCTCACAGCCAGCTTCTATTGCAGTTACTAGGAAATGAGTACATGTCACAGTATCCTAACATACACAATTCTTATTTAGTAAACGCAGTGAGACAAGTTTATTATAACTAGAAAACTTTAAGTCATGGTCTTTTTACTTTTCTTAGGTAAAATGAGAATCTACTGCACAGCTCTATATCCCCAAGGGCTACCCCAAACTTATCAGTAAACTTTTGATTATTGAGACCAGGAAAGAGTCAATTTTATTTGTGATCCAGGAAGTTCAAGCCTAAAAATGTGCACTGAAACGCATTTGTTATTACTTGATCATGGGTCTGTTTTTCATAGGTGAAACTCGTGGGCCCTAGCAATTAAGCTTCCTTTGTTCTAGCTTTCCTGATCAAACAAGTTCCTAGCAAAAATGTGTTTTCTTTTTAAGTTACTGATTCTAAGGCAGCTGGCAAAACATCCTAATTTAACCCTGTAACTGTATGTGAAAAGCACCTACTGTTTTGAACTACACGTTTTTAGTTACTCTTTCAGAAGTTTCAATAGAGTCACCAATTCAACTGAGTGGCACTGCCTTGCCCAAGTGGCGTTGCTTGAGGGAAAACCATCACCATTGTTATGTGTGCCAGCAACACTGCCCAGTGAAGGGTTAGAGACCCCCTATCGAACTTTCATACCACAAGAGAGATAGGGAGACCATGGTATCAACAAGAATGAAAAGGCCCAGCAGTACCAAAGAGCATTCAGGAGACAATCCTCCAGGAGGCCAAGGTAAAAACCTACTGTTGCCTTGCTAAACAGTAGGCTTACTCCTGAAGCTCCAATGCTGGTTGCTGTTCCCCTGCACCTTTCCCAGGAACAAAGAATCCCCCCTCCCCCAGACTCCCACCTCCACCCCCCCAACCCCCCCACCCCCGGCTTTGTATATAATTCCAATTAGTGAACACAACAAACTTGTTAGCTACTTTAATACATTGCAAACTTCTTTGTGGCAGGAATCATGTTATTTACCTTCATATTCAAAGCTTAGCATTACACATGGAACTCAGTATGCCTTCACTACCCTTTGTAATTCTTCAGGGTGGATTGCTGGGCTTATGTGAGTTTGCTGTAATTTATAGAGTGCTCCAGCTGAAGTTAATCCTTGTATTGATAGGCACCTACATTTGTTGAAAACCTTCAGGTGTTATATAAAATTACAAAAATTACAAAAAAAATTTGCAAATTCAAAACAAGCATTTGAGAGGCTGACTCAGGAGACTATTCTTTCTGAGCTACATGATGAGTTCTAGGCCAGCCAGGGCTGCACCGTAAGACCTGATCTCATTAAATTTGAAAGATTATTCCTTAAACTAGACAGTGTGTGTGTGTGTGTGTGTGTGTGTGTGTGTGTATGTATATATTATATTGTAAAGCTAAACAATGCAAAAGGCTCTATGTAACTTTCATGAGCTTGATTTTGTTGTTTTGCTTTGCTCTTTTAAAACCGGTTTGGGTACTAGAGCTATAGTTAATCGCATTCTTGGGTACACACAGCACTCTCAGTATCATATTGTAGGATGTAGAGATAGATGAATGAACGCACGAAGGAGAGCTCGCCTTTGCAGGCACAGGGAGGACTAGCGACAATCTTGGCACACAGCCACAACCTTGGGGTCAGCGAAGCCACTCAGGCTGCCCAACATTGTCCTTCAGTGCAACAGCCGGGCAGCCACGCCCCTCCGTGACCAGGCTCACTGCCACGCCCCCGCCCCCGAGGCCGCCGCGCGAGCAAGGGCTTCTGGGAGCCGGCTTGGGGTCTGAGGAAGGGGCGCTGGAGGCCGCCATCTTGGCTTGCTTGTCCGATCGCGGTGCGGCGCGCTCGAGGCGGAGCGTCTACCCCGTGCTGTCTGCAGCCGAGGTCACCGCGGAAGACTGCAAGTCGGGGCGCGGGAGAGGACCGCGTGAATGGGTAAGTGTGAGTGACGCAGGCCGGCCTCGCGAGCGCGGGACTGGGACCGCGGGACGCTGCCGGTGTGTCGTTCCTTCCCCTGAGGAGGGTTCGGGACCGGGACCGGCGTCTCGCAGGCTCCGGGTGGGTCGCGGCTGTGGGGGCGTGGCAGCGATCGCTCTGCCCAGCAGGGCTCCAGCCCTGCTCCTGGTTCCGTGTTAGTTCTCCGCCCGTAGTCTTGAGGCCATCCCGGTGTGCAGTGGCTGTCGCCTTATGGAAATGCACCGTGCCTGCAGGGGAGACAGGATGGCTCGGGGACCCTCCGTGCTGCACCCGAGCAGGCGTCTCTTTCCTTAAGTCCCAAAGCCTGCAGCCATGGGTTCCACGCTTCGTTTTCTCAGCTGTCTTTCCCCCTTTTCAAGGTGAAAATGTAATGCATTTTCTAAGTGTTTGAAAGCTATGAGGGCGGAGCTAGACGTCAAGTATGACATTTACACATGAGCTTTTTGAACACATCAAAACTCAAGGAGAAAAAGATGAGAGGGATTTTGACTTGTCTCTCAATTTCAGTACTCAATGGCTAGTGTTTTTGTGGAAAAGGGTTTGCAAAAGGTAAGCAAGGAACTTTGCTTCACACCTAAGTACTGTGTGTGTTTGGTCGTAGAGACTCAAGAGCATTTTCCTCTCTGTACAGGCTTGTCATTTCCTAAAGAGGTGTCGAAGCACAGAAAAAGGAAAGCTTTACTGACTTGAGAAATTGCATTAAGAAATACAAAAAAAAAGAAAGAAAGAAAGAAAAAAAGTCTTGGAAGTTCAGATACATGCTTGTGTGTGTTCTTAGGGCTACATTTTATCTTGGTTACAAATTTAAATTGGAATATTTTAGTGTAGTTGGCAAAGTTAATAATCTAAGAAGGAGAATGCAAAAGTGTGGTGGAGGAGAAGTGCTCAAAATGACCCAATCAAATGTGAGGAGAAAAGATTAGAACTTCTATTCCTTTACATTTCTAATTGATTCCTTGAAGAAAATGGCTAGTTTTATGATTTCCACGATGGAGTAATAGATTATGGTAGTAGCACATGTATAAAGATAAATATTGAAGAGGCTTGGAAGATAGATCATTTCTCACAGCGCTGGCTAGGTAAACACGAGGGCGTTTTTTTAATCCATGTAAAAGCAGGACTTGGACTCTAGATGTGGTATTGCATGGCGTTAATCCCAGCCAGCACTTGAGAGGCAGAGTGAGACATATCTCCATGAGTTCAGGGGCAGCCAGGTCTATATAGCATGTTCTAGGACAGCCAGGGCTGACCATAAAGCAACCTTGGATCACTTTTATGATTCCATTTCCAGGGAGGTGAGGCAGGCAAGGCAGGTCCATGGAGTTCCCTGAGAGCCAGCCTAGCCTAAATAACAAACCCAGGTCCTAGTAAGTGAGAGACCTTGTCTCAGAAGAGAAAGTGGGTACTCTTAAGGAATGAAACCTAATGTTGACCTCTGGTGCTGACACAAATGAGCATACAAATATAAATGAATAAATGTTAAAGATGAATACACAGAGCTATTTCACAGATGTAAAAGTTTGTACTTAAAAATGTTTAAATGCCCATAGTCTAGAGAATGCCATGTATGTAACTGACAAAATTTATTTAAAAGATTTATTTCTACGAATGTTTCATTTTTAAAAAATTTGCTTTATTCAGAGTATTTCAGTAACTAATGTTGAACAATAGTTTATTTCTTGATTTTTCTACTTAAGCCTCTGCTGTTAGTGAAATTAGATTTTTAAAATTATCTTTTTTAAAATTCTAGATTTATTTTCACTATTTTAAATTATAGGGAATCTTGGGTATGGGTACATGAGTGCAGGTGCCAGAGGCATTGGATTTCTATGGAGCCAAAGTTCTGGGGTGTTGTGAGCTGCCTGATTTGGCTGTTCCAACTAAACTGGGGTCCTCTGTAAGAGCAATACACACTCTTAACCACTGAGCCATCTCTCCAGGCCAAGATTTGCAAATCTTGTAAATATAAAATACAGAATAATGCATTTATTGCTATTAATTAACCTTGATTTAACAATTCCTAATTACTGTTTGTAGATTGTCTTAGTTATTTATATATTGCTGTAATAAGACACCATGACCAAGGCAATTTGTAGAAGAAAGAATTTATTTGGGGCTTATAGTTTCAAAGGGATGGAGTCCATGACTGTCATAGCAGGGAGCATAGCAGCAGGCGAACAGCATGGCCCTGGAACAGTAACTGAGAACACACATCTTGAGATAACCATAAGGCAGAAAGGGAGACACTGGGAATGGTCAAGTCTTTTGAAACCTCAAAGCCTGCCCTAGTGACCCCCCTCCCCTTAATCCATCCTAATTAGTTCTATCAACTAGGGACCAAGTATTCAAACATTTGGGCCTATGGTGCCCAATCTCCTTCAAGCCACTACATAAGTATATAATGAATTGCTGAAAAGGATTAGATGTGTTAAAGTTGGATTTGACTACCTATACATTCTGAGCATAGACTCTAACCACTAAGCTACACCTTCAATCCACAAATGAGAGCCTTTTACCTCATTCTTGAGTCCTTAGCCCATTATGTTTTAATTTGAACTCCACTAATAGTGAGCTTTGTTTCACTGTCTTTATCAGTGACCTCAGATTATCAATTCTGATGCCTGGTTTGGTACTTGGCTTCTTTGCTTAATGAATCAATGAAAGAGTAAAATAAATTTAGGGTGTGTTATTAAGGTCAGTACCACTCAAATACTTCCCTAGCTCCCATTTCTTACATTCCCCCACTCCATTGTTTTGTCTTACCCACCTGCCTACTCTCTGTTCTATTCTTTTTGGTTTTCTTTTTTCTTGCCTTTTTTCATTAAAATGTGAATGCCATCAAAAGTTTTCCTGGACACCTTTCTTTTGGTGGCTCTCCACAATACTGGATGATCAAGTTAGGACCCTTATTCTATGTTTTGACCTGTATTTTCAACCATCTATAGCTCAAAACAGTCTCCTAAAGTCAGTATTCATCTATTACACTGACTACAGTTAACATCAACAATACTCTTATTGAGATTTCACTTGTTTTCACCCCTTAACTTCTTTAGTTTTGTTCCATAGCTCAAGTTTAACTTTCTGAGCTGGATTGCGGGAACCATATTTGCTTTATGTTCATAGCTATGTTGCCGGTCGCTTTCCTCTTGAATCCTTTGTTGAGGCACACTTTATTTCTTACTGCTCTATATTGACTTCTATACTGACTTCCTTCAAATCTTTTGTCTTTATATCTTCATATATTCTTCTGAAATGCTTATTCTTTGTTACTTTTCCATCCTTTAACAGAGGGTAAAGGTTAAGGCTTTACTTAACCTTAAAGCTTCTTAAGGTACAGTTAATTACTGTGTCTTACTGTGCTCTCACAGGACTTAATGTATTTTAGTGTACTTTTTTGCTTATACATCTGCAGACTCATTAGCATCTTATGTTAGAGATAACAGATAGATGAAAGCCTCTTCTGTTTACTTCAAAAGTTAACTGATTACAGTAGTCTCTGGTCAGGCCTGGGTATGTTCCTCAAACTTACCACAAGAATGTATAAATACTCACTAATTAATTGCCTGTCACATTTAACTTACAGTTTAAATGCTTCTTTAGACTACTGTTTAGTCTTCATGTGTAAACCCAGAATAGGTTATAACATAAGCATAAAATATTCATTTCATATACCAATATAATGTTATATTAAAAGATTTGTAATTTTCTGAATGTGAAACTAATACGTGTATTTCAAATGCAACATTTCATATTAAGTTTTTAAAACATTTGTGTTAATGTTTTCTATTTTTTTGAGGCAGAATCTCACTATGTACCATTCTGTAGCCTAAAACTCTCAATGTAGATCAGGCTGGCCTTGAACTGACAGAGATCCAGTCGCCTGTCTCCCAAGTGTTGGCATTAAATGCATGTGCCACCACACTGGGCTTTGTATTGCTATTTTAATATATATTTGTAATATAACTTTAGAAATATATACGAACACTTAATTGCTTCAGAAGAACTAATTATATCAGAGGTAATATCTTTATTAAGTGAAAGAAGATAGACTCCAATAAATCTTGAAGTGTGTTTATTGGTGCTAACAGTTTATGTAGTTGAAAACAGGACTGTATCATCCTGGCTCTTTCTTGGTTTTGCCAGCAATATAATTCAGAAATTTCCTTTACCCATATAGTTCCTGAGTTTCCTGACAGTGATTGAAAGAGGTAAGTCCTTCAGAAATATTAAAATACCACAAAGGGTGGAACTGTTGAATTTTGAACTCTGTGAAATAAGGGCAATGAGTGTTTTTAGACCCAAATTTGCTATTCATTTAGTATTGCTAAGGCTTAGATGTGATTTGTGCCTGCTAAAATTTGTGTACAAATTTCATTATCAGTGTAAAAGCCCTTTCATTGGCCAGCAGCATTGTCCCCCTTTCTCTACAAATGCCTGTTGTCTTGTTTTTCTGCTTCTCTGCTGTGTGTGAATCAGCCTGAGGCTCCATCACAAGTGGGGCATCTGCTGGCACCTTCCTGGCCTCCAGATCTGTGAGCTAACTAAACCTCTTAAAGTAAGTTGCTCAGGTCTCAAGTGGTTGTTAAAGCATCAAGAAATGTGCTAAGACTAATAAATAATTGCTAACATATTTACTTATTTTGCTCCAACATGATAGAGGAGTGAGTGAATATGTATTTTTGTCTATAAGTTTCAAAGGGGGTTTTATTGGTCTTTATAATCAGTGAGCTTAAATTTAGTTGCCTAGAGTAAGCCTCTTAACGCAGTTTGAAAGTTTATCCCTCTCTGTTTTCTTCTCCTAAGATTCAATGGCTAGTCCAGGGAAGGATAACTACAGAATGAAGAGTTATAAGAATAAAGCCTTAAATCCCCAGGAAATGCGAAGACGAAGAGAAGAAGAAGGAATACAACTTCGAAAACAAAAAAGAGAAGAACAGGT
Source organism: Cricetomys ansorgei (assembly GCA_026225945.1). Taxonomy (NCBI): domain Eukaryota; kingdom Metazoa; phylum Chordata; class Mammalia; order Rodentia; family Nesomyidae; genus Cricetomys; species Cricetomys ansorgei. The sequence continues at coordinate 6,816,087 of JAMJFZ010001042.1, read as the reverse complement.
AGGTGTTCTTAGATACTTAGTTCTGCTTAGCAGAAACAAATCCATCTACCCACTCATCTAATCTGTATCTCATGTGAAAGTTTGCAAATTTTATTATCATTGCTGTATTTTAGAAAATTTTAAATGCTAAGTATTTGAGAAAATTGATTTGCTAAATCTATTCCTTAATTAAGTTCCTGGAATAATCTTTGTGAATTAATAATTAGAATCCTGTACTGTTTTAGTCAGATTGGAGTGACTTTTCTTTTGTGTTGATAAACATTTTATTAACCATTTCTGCCCACTGATAAAAATGTTTACCCTTGAGTCATTTAGATCACCTCCAGTTTTCAGTATAGAATTTGTCCCCAGAAAGCACATTATATGAATTTTTGAATTTTATAAGTCTTAAGGTAATTAGAGTCATCTTTCCATGTTTTCATTCTATGCCTTTTATATTCCTAATAATATATTCATATTTCATGGCCCCTATTTATACTTTGCATATGTGACATAAAGAATATAAAGCCGTTTAAGAGAACACTTCTCAGTATTTTTCATTCCAATATAGATTTGGATATATTTATAAATAAATAAGTAGTCCTCATGATAACAAATTAAAAATGATATATGAAAAGGACTAAATTTCAAAAGTTCAAAAGGCCTGCTTAGAAATATAGTTATGGCTTTTCAACTTCTGTCTGCAGTATCTTGTAGGACTTATATCAAACAAACAAACAAAAAAAACCCTGTTTTTTTTTAAATCAAGATTTCTCTTTTTTTTTAGATTTATTTTTATTTATCTTAATTATGTGTATATGTGTATGTCTGTGTGAGGGTATGTTTACATGAGAATAGTTTCCTATAGAAACTAGAGGTACCAAATGACCTAGAGCTGGGGGTACAGACAGTTATAAGTTACCCAACTTGGGTACTGGGAATCTACCTCTGGTCCTCTGCAACAGCTGTATGCATACTTTTAACTACTGAACCATCACTCCAGCCCATAATGAAGATTTTCTTAGAAAAATTCTTCAACAGTTAGTAATCCAATAAAGAAATGTATACTTCTTCAAGTCCTATAAAATGTAAATGTCTCTTTAATATTTTGAATTATAAAAACTGTTTCATTTATTCACACGAAAAAAGGAATCCTGTAGCCGTCGAATGTTTTTGAAAACTCGGTATATAAAATAATTTCTCTTTGTTGCAGTTGTTCAAACGCAGAAATGTCTCTTTGCCCAGAAATGATGACTGTATGCTAGAGAGTCCCATCCAGGACCCGGATATCAGTTCTACTGTACCCATTCCAGAGGTATAGTTTACAAAAAGTATTTTGGTTTATATTATACCTAATAGTATTTCAGAGATACTATACACATCAAATAATATAATGTCATGCAAAAATGTTTACATGTTAATTTTGTTTTTTGTGTTTTAGGAAGATGTGATTACCACAGATATGATTCAGATGATTTTCTCTAATAATGCTGAACAGCAGCTGACAGCAACACAGAAATTTAGAAAGCTGCTTTCTAAAGGCAAGAATTATTTTCAGTGTTTTATTTGATATTACAGAATTTTATGGTAGGGTTTTATATTTTTAAAATTTTTGGGACGCCTTTTTTATTTTTCCTTGCCAGAGACAGGTCTTAATTTCTCTTTAAAGTATATTTTAGCCTGGTATGTTTGTGTACATCTTTGTTTTGTGTAGCTTTGTTTTTCTTTTAGAGAGGGTCTTACTATGTAACCTTGGCTGGCCTGGAGGTTACTGGGTAATTCAAGCTGGCCTCCAGCTCATTTAGGTAGATCCACCTGCTTCAGCACCCAGCTTGGTTGTGTTTATCTTTAATCCCAGCACTTTGGGGGTAGAGGCAGGCAGGTCTCTCTGAATTGGAAGCCAGCCTGGACTACATCATGAGTTCCAGGCTATTTAGGGCTATAATGTGAGATCCTGTTTCAAAAAAAAAAAAGTATTTTGAAGTATCAGCATCTTTTAAAAAAGATATTGTTAAAAAAACACATTTTAAAAAAATTGCAAGTTGTAGCAGAATCTAAAGAAGCAGATATAAAAATTATTGTTACCAATAAATATGGTTATAATTCCTTATAGAAATATTTTTAGACATACTTTTTTGTTCGTTTTTTACTTGGAGACAAGGTTTTATATTCTCCATCTTCCTGCCTCACCTTCCTAAGTGCTGGGAGTTCAGCTCTGTAGCACTGTACCCAGCTCTTTCATTATTTACTGACCATTTGTAGTTCATAATGACCAATTTATTTATCCAGTTAATACCGTTTCATATGTAGAATTTATAGAATTAGTAATTTAGTTGTAAGGCATTTTTAAACTGTTAAGATTTTGCAGATAACTTTGAGTCATCTGCCTCATCTTCCTAAGAAAGATAAAATTTACTCACATGATGAGTGAATAAAATCTTGTGGTTTGGTCAGCATGGATTTGAAGGCTTTTTGTCTTTGCTGTCATGTACAGAGTAAGTATATTATAAAGCAATTGTAAAATAGGGGCTAGCAAGAGGGCTCAGTGGGTAAAGGTGTTTGCCACCAAACTTTAACCCGAGCTCGATCCCCAGAACCTGTATGGTCCAAAGAGAGAACTCACTTTCCCAAAAGTTATCCTCAGTCCTCCATTTTTACACAGGGGCATACAGTTATGTGTGAATACGTATGTACACATTACATAAAGTAAGAATAAAAACATTTAATAAGAGACAAATTATCAAATAGCTTTTACTTTTTAAAAAATACATGTAATTTTTTAATCTCATCTTTCATCTTCCAGTAGCTCATCAACTTTAAGAAATACTTAATATAAGCAAGAATGTCTTCTTTTTACCTCTGTGTTTTAGTATATTTTTGCAATCGATTTTTTTTTTTTTTGCCTGATTTAAATTTTTTCATTATATTTTTTTTCAAGATTTGTTTTTGACACAGGTATAATATATCTGATAGGATTTCTGTAGATTGTTTGAGAATGTTAAAGTTGCTCTCATCTTTCTACCACATCTTTATCATTATTGAATTTATTTTGATTCTTTAAACTAAGAACATCGTTTGAAGGAGTTTAAATAATCTTCCTGTTGTCTGTGACTTCATTCTCTAAGTCAAGACTGTCTTAGTAAGTCGACTTTATTTTCTATAATTATTCAGACTATCGTGTTTCTCTTGTACTTTATTGTATTATAAACAGTTTTTAATGTTTCTTAATAGTTGGATTTGTTAGGGTAGGTTAGACATAAAACAAGTTATAAACATTTTCATTTACTGACTGACATGAATTCCTGCCAAATATATCAGGGCTAGAATTATATTAGATTTACTCTACTTTTACTTGATCTATCACTGTGGAAATCATAGGAAAGCAGCTGTAAATAGAACTAGAAGCAAAAACAGCAAGAAATTTGTATTTTATCATTGTTAAGTAGTATTTTAACTGTTGGAACTAGGAAGACTTAAGTATGCCACTGGCTACTGCATAGCCTACCATTAAATCTAGCACACATGTCTGATTCAAGTCAGGTAATAACTTTTTACTAAAACCTTTTCTGTTTCCGAATCATGGCCACTTCTGTAAATGTAAGTCACTGGTCACACTTCTTCAATTCTAGTTTTACAGCAATTTCTCCAAAGCCTTTTTGTTTTGTATTATTCTTTATTACACCGCTGAAGCATATATTTTCCTAATTTGCTTATGTTCACATTGCCAAAGGTGACTGTGATTCTTATGATAAGCATTACCTTTATAATGACTTTTGTTATGTAATATTAATAACAATTCATATACATGTTAAATTTTCAGATAGTTCCAGTGCACTTTAATTGATTTCTTTTAGATGGGATGATAAAGAGTGTTGCTTTTAACTTTGCCAGAAGAGACTGTTTTTGTGTAAATGACAGGTCTGTGTCTGCATTTACCTGTAGATACTGATGTAGCTGACAGTTCAGTGTCCGTTTCTCATTGCCTTCTAACTGCACATCCTATGTTTTCTCTTCCCATTTCTTCACCTCTGTCCTCAAAAAAAGACAACACAGAATTTCTGTCCTTTAAATTAAAGTAGGGGAAGGGGTTAGAATTTTCTTTCAGAAAAAGAAAGAAACAAGGTGAAGCTAGTAACTAAACTTTTAAAATTCTGATCGTCTGTAAGGTCAGTGGGTAAAGGAGTATAAACATCTACTGATGTTTAGAACTAGATCAATTCTTTAAGATAGGGAAGAGACGAACATTTTGAAATGTCTGGACTTTCATTTAGAACACTTGGAAAAAAATTTAATGGGTATAAATTTTGTCAGCTTTGCAGAAATCAAAGGTAAAATGAGAATTATATACTTGATGAACAGTTGCTTTAGTACCAGACAGGTTGAGCATAGTGGATGCTGGCACAAGTAAAGGGTCATGCTGATATGCATGTGGTTTGCCTGTGCTTCTTAAAAAAACAATTAGGAAAACAGAAAGCCTCATCTGGTCGACACACAAATGTATGTGTGGAACATAGGAGAAAAGAATTCAGTTAAGGAGGTTTGAGACATTTTATGAGTAATAATGAGTGACTAATGACTTTAACAAAATAAGTAAATTTTCTAGGAAGAGAATAGAAGACATACAGGAACAACATTCCAGAAGCTACTGAACCACAGAAGGCATTTTTTACCGAAGCGTAATTAGAAGAAAGATTTCCTTATATTTAGTTGGTCAGAACTTGAAATAGGTTTGTTTGAATTTTATATGAATTTCAAGAGCATTTGTGATTCCCAAAAGTCTGCATTTCATGAAAATTTTCAAGATTTTTACATAGTATAAGTAGCATTTTTATAAATAATAATGTCTAAGCAAAATAAAATTTTGACTGAAACAGATAAGTGAATGATTATTGCTTCTGAGGGAACACTGAGGATGGTGCTGTAAGGATTTAGGGAGAACTTTCTCCGTTGGTATTGCAAGTATTAGACCCAAATTCTTCCATGTTGTAAGGATGATATTTTTAATATATTTCAGCTTAGGAAATATATTTTAATTTCCTATCATTGCACTTAATGAAAAGATAGCGTTTACTTTGAAGAAAGCACTGTAGTAATGAGAACATTTATCTACAGTTACATCCAGCTAAGAGTTTAAACTAGGTCAGCAGAACCTAGGGAAACTATTTCCTATGACATGTATGATAGTTACATTACTTGCAAATTGTTAAAGTCTAGAATAAGCCTGGAGACTGGAGATGGGTATCTGAGCATACCTGTGAGGGATTATCTGGATTCCTTTAATGAGATGGGAAGGTCTGCCCACTGCAGTTAGCACTGTTCCCAGACTGCTGTTTGGACTGTATAAATGGAGAGGGGAACTGAATAGAGGGAGGCATTTGTTGCTCTCTGCAAGATGCAATGTAACCAGTTGCTTCAAGATCTTTCCCCTATGACTTCTCTATTATGATGGACTAAATATAACTGATTTTCTCAGGTTTCTTTTGTCAGGATATTTTATCACAGGAAAAGGAACTAAGATACCATGTTGCATGAAACAGGGATCAATTATTGTCTTTTTGTGTCTATGTAACAACCTTTCTTTTTAAATCTTAGAACCCAATCCACCAATAGATCAAGTTATACAGAAACCAGGAGTTGTACAGAGATTTGTGAAATTTCTTGAAAGAAATGAAAATTGTACTCTACAAGTGAGTTTGAAGTTTTCTTTCTTAATCTTTTTTTTAGAAATGATAGAGTTTCTAGTAGAAATGGCTTCTTTCAATGCTAACTATATTGTAAGCATTCATTAAATACTTAACAATGAGAGGAAAAGTAGCTGTCACTCTTGGCTAAGGCTATGATGCTAGTTTCTATTAGGAATTACTTTGCTAAACAGTTTTGGAAAGCGTAAAAATCACAGTTAATATTAATGAAATTCTGTAGTTGTCAGCCTTCATTAACTGTTTTCTTTTATAAAACTCAAACTAAAGTGCTAATTTTATTATTAAACGTCTTTCTTCTTTCTGAGACAGGGTCTGTGTATATATCCCTGGCCTTAAACTCGTAGAGATCTGCCTGCCCCTGGTAATGTGAAGTTAAAAAGCATGAGCCACCAAATCCAGTTCTATTGGTTATTAAATAACTTTCTAATTTTAATCTGATTTTTTTTTAAAGAATAAATTGGTATAACCTACAAACACTATGACCAAAGTTAGATTTTTTTTCCTAGAGAGTATTATTTCTCAACCCTGATATGGTTACAGTCTCTCAAATAATTTGCTATTAATGGTAATTTACTGAAAACATCTTAATATAAAAAGAGATAATACTGCCTCACTTTGATGTATATGTATACTCTAGACTCATTTATGTTAGGAATTAGAGAAGACCTCCATCTAACGCCAGTGCTGTTGTCACTAATGAAGGGCTTGTTGAGATAGTTGTTGAAATTGCAGCTGAAAGTAGTGGCCTACCTACTTGAGCAGTTTGAGAAAGACCCCTTTTGTAGGCATAAATAAGCAAACAAATATTTTAAGTGTGTCAATGAAAAGTTGTTTAGAATGTTTCTAATCAGAGTCTCTGTGGAAAAGGCTACTTTATTCAAGTCAGTTATTTTGGATTAGAAATCACAGGATTCAGTCTTTGCTTTATATAAGCTGTGAGTACAAATTGAGACTCAGGTCTCTGATATATATCTATTGTTATTTGGCTCTTTACTTCCAGTGAATGAAAGAAGAAATGGTTATAAAAACTAAAATTATTGAGTGCTAACATGAGAGACAGGCTTTATATAAGATATTATAGGTCTAAAATTAAAACATTGTGCCTGCCTACAGCAGTTCTTCAACTACCTTGCAGAAGGTAAACATATCAGGAGATAAGAAGAAATACAGTATGCTTAGCACTGTAACAGAACTATGAAAAAAAGTACTCTGGGAACATAGAGGATGTAGCAGTTGACGCTGGGTGAAGTAAGGAATATTTCATGAAGGTATTTTTGATTTGGCAAAGTGAAAACAGAAAAATTAACTTTGAATTGAGAGCATTGCATGTGTAAAGAGTGTGGTGTATTTAAGAGCATTGGGAACTTGAATCTTTTTTCAATCCCAATGAAATTCACCAGCCTAGTTTGGGGATGGCTCCACGTTATGCTTGTTGCCCAAGTGGGTATTAACCTGCTAGTTCAGACATTAGTCTAAGTTCAAATTAGGTTTCTGCAGGACACATTGTCCTATAAGCAATTTTTGTTAGGCATGCACACATTTTAAAACATGTGAAGTAGATAAGAGGCTTTTAAAGCATGGGTGATTTCAAATGAATATGCAGATACTTTACATAACAATAAACCAAAACAGTTGACATGACTACCATATGATATTGTGTATAAGTGGTGGATATGTTGCACATTGAGTGTCAGCGCCCTCAGAAGTCAGAGGCATTGCGTTTGTAGTTACAGGCAGTTTGAGCCTCTGTATTTTTGGTGCTCGGAATCATACTTGGGTCCCTGTAAGAGCACACATGACAGGCAGTTTGAGCCTCTGTATTTTTGGTGCTCGGAATCATACTTGGGTCCCTGTAAGAGCACACATGCTCTTCACTACTGAGCCATCACTCCAGCTCCTCCTGCCTTTAAAATCATAGCTGTACATTACACTTTTACAGTTCTTCTGTAGATTTGTGACTTTTTTTTAATAGACGAATGATCTTAGTCTTCACTAATGCATTCTCCTAGGGAATAGCAAGGAGGATTTTGTAAACTTGAAGTTTTTTTCCACTTACTTGCTTATTTACGAATAGCAAAGACTGTCCTCTCTTGGTACTAAGTATAAGTTATTCCCTTAGGTTTTTTTTTTCAGTCTATCAGAGGTTTGTAACTGAAGGCTCCTGTTCTCTTGCTCCACGTTGGAGTGCCGCTTGTAACTGAATTCTGAAGCCTGTTGTCTTGCCCCAACACTTATTGAGACAGATTCCTAACTTGTAACTGATTCCTAGCTGTATCAGATTCCCACTGTGCTTTTTACTCTATAGCTCTAAAAAGAGACAGGAAAGAGAAATCCTTACCACTCTTGCAGGTGGCCTTTAAAGATGGAAAGAAAAAAAAAATCCACTGCCTTTTTGGCTGTCCTTAGCTTAGAGAACAGAAGCTGCTAACATCTCACAAGCCACCCCACCAACTGTCACCTGCCTCCTTTATATGCTAAGCTGTTCCTAGAAGTCTAAGGGGCATCCAGACGTAAGGAAAACTGTACAGGACAGAAAAACTCGGCAAAATGTCCTGCTATAGAGGTTCTGTTGTATAAAAATTAGCAGATTTGTAGTCCTACCTCTGTTACTAATAAAACCTTCATGTTCAACAAACACCTCAATATCTGGCACTCTAATATTCATGTTTTTAAATGAGGCTTAATTGAGGTAACGTGATTCCCAAGGAAGCAAGTATCGTTTATGATTCTGTCACTCTGTAATGTAAGTAGTATCTCATTTATTTTTGAACTACTTGCTTTAGAATAGCATTCTGAAATAGTAAACATTTGGAGTTACATGAATTAAGTTGTATTTATATATTTTTGGCAATACAAAATATACTCATTTTGGAGTTTTGTTTGTATAAACTGAAAAAAATTTTTTTTCTTAAAAAAAGGTTTTCCAGCTATAAACCTGACTTCTCAACATGTTTTTATAATCATAAGTCAGTCTTCCTTTCAGATTTAATTTTTACTCTAGTTCTTCTTCCTTCTCCTTTGTGACATTGTCTTTATGCTTTCATTCATTTCACTTTTCTTTCCATAGTTTGAAGCTGCCTGGGCATTGACTAATATAGCATCTGGAACTTTTCTGCATACCAAGGTAGTGATTGAAACTGGGGCTGTTCCAATTTTTATCAAACTTCTCACTTCAGAACATGAAGATGTGCAGGAACAGGTATGTTTCTAACCTGTGCAGCATGTTGTATATGGAGATTTTAATTTTCTCTTGAAAATACTACTTGTAATTTTGACAAGTACTTCATTTTTATACCTAATTTGCCTAACATTTATTTATTAAAATGCATTAGTTTCTTTTATGTTTCAGGTTAGAAGTGGGAAAAAATGAACTGCTTTAAGCATAATTCTGGGTTTTTGTTAAGAATGGTTTCAACATAGGATCCAGTGTTTCTATTTATGAAAGCACAGTGAGACAAACAGGAGTGCACCCAGTCAGCATGGGTGGCTGCAAGGCTTACATCTTGGATGCTCTGACTCATTCTGGTCATGTTTTATGGCTTCTTTTAAAAATATTGTGGTAGTTTGAATTTAATCATTTTAATAGATTTCAGGAGTAATTTTCAAAGTTTCATTCTAAGAGGGAAAATTTGATAACATTATTAGACCTTCCAAAGAAACTCACATTTTGGATACTTTTATTTTTGCTATACATGTTGGTCTACTGATTATCATTTAGTTTCATGAAATTTTTGTACCTACTTACCACTAATATTGGAAGGTTTTCTTATGATGTTAATTACTCTTCCAAGAAAATGTTACTAATTATCCAACACAAACTCATAATTTTTAATAATTTATTATCTATTCCTTAATTGTACATTTGCTATTTCTAACTTAAAATGGTAATAATATTGTTGTAAACATCATTGTGTGTTGGTTTTTATGTGCTTCTGGATTACCTGGCTATTTTGTTAGGGAAAAAGGTCTACCCTGTCAAAGAATATAAAAATGATAGCAAATATATATGTAGCCCCACCAACAGAAACAGAAAGTACATTTTTTTTTTTTTAAAGATAGGGTGACAGGGCTTTACTCTGTAACTTTAGCTGACGTCAAACTCTTAGATATCCACTTGCCTCTGCCTTCTGACTGTGATTAAAGGCACATACCAACCCCGCCTTGGTGCTATTATAATTTCAGATAGTAAGAATAATCTTTAAAGTATTTTTTCCTTGTCTGGTTTTAAACATTTTTTTTAATTAAGCTTAGGTTTGAAGTAGATGTTAAAGATAATAATTCCTGTTTTAAAATAAGAGAATCCCAGTTGAAAACATATTTCCATGAAAATTTTAAAGTGAGACTAATAAAAGAATATTTCTCATTTGGATAGCTCCTTATATAATTTAAATTACTACCATTTACTTTTAAAATTAAACTTTAATCCTAAATTTTCAGTGGTCATCTAATTCTCATCTTAATTATTGTTCTTTGTCTATGTTTTGACTCTTATTTAAAAATCAATATCATTCTAGCTAGAAGATTTCTTGGGAGAGAAGCAAATCCCTAGTATATGTAATTAGAAAATTTTCTAGATATATTTTGTCTCTCTTGGTAGATTCAAAATAGATAAACTCCTTCAGCTCTTCCTTGAATAGTGTTGACAGTTTGCTAGAATGTAAGGGAAACTTTTTAAGTGCCCTTATCTTATGATTTAAAATATTATAGCATTTTACTTAAAATTTTATATATACTTGAGAAATAATTGTCTTGTTTTTGTAGTAAATGTTTCACTTTTAGCAGAGTGTTAAGATATTGTCTTAAGAGAACTTTTTTATTTTTCTCAGGCTGTTTGGGCACTTGGTAACATTGCTGGTGACAATGCAGAATGCAGAGATTTTGTCTTGAATTGTGAAATACTTCCACCCCTTTTAGAGTAAGTACTTTGTTTCAGTTTATTACAATTAAGTTAATTTTGCCCTTGGAAAAGAGAACTATATATTCCTACATTTATATGTAACAGATACATTCTTTTTTTTTTGAGACAGGGTTTCTCTGTTGTAACTCTGGTTATCCTGGAACTCACCGTGTAGACAAGGCTGGCTTCAAACTCACAGAGATCCACCTGCCTCTGCCTCCCAAGTGATGGGATTAAAGGCCTGGCCAACAATTAAATTCTTAAACAATATTTTGTAGTTTTTGTTTATGATTGGCGAGGCTTATAGTTACTTGAACGTAGTTAAAACCAGGAAGGGAGGGAGGGAGAGTCATTTTTAAAAATGTCTTATGTTCTCTTAATCTGTGATCACTTTAATGCCAAAATAATTCTAACAAGGACATATACCACTTTATAATACATTTAAGTGCTCCCATAGCATAAAATCTTTTTTTTTTTTTTTTAAGATTAAAAATGAGTGTATATTGTGAGTGTGTTTGGGGTTAAGTTGTATGCACATAACTACAGGTGTCCATGGAGGCTAAATGAGGGTGTCAGATCCTCTGAAACTAGAATTAATAGGCAAATGTGAACCACTCAAAATGTGGGTACTAGGATCTGAACTCAGGTCCTCTGCGAGAACAGCGAGCACTCTTACTGCATTGTCTTTCCAGGGACTCCTAGCATAGACACTTTAGTACTTACACTAACTATATTTATGTCTGCAGAATTTTATACTTGATTTTGAAATGTCTGCAGAACAAAGACAGTAAGAGATTTCTCTTTTGGTACTTAAAAGTTACTTTTTAACTAAAGTGACTGTGTAAGTGGCTTCCCGGCTGCTTTACTTACAAGATTTATCTTTCTTTATAGTGAGTCTGTGTTAGTATGTTCATGTGAGTGCAGGTGTCTGAGGAGACCAGAAGAGGGTGTCAGAGCTTCTGGAATTGGGGTTACAGTGGTTGTGAGCTACCTGATATGTGTGCTAGGAACTGAACTCCAGTCCTCTGGAAGCAAGTGCTCTTAAATGCTGGGTGTCTTAACTGTTTGACATTTAAAAATAAATAACACTATGCTGTATGATCCTTTAGAGAAACGACAAAAAATTATTTGAAAGAGGGATTTCATTATGCAGGATAATTAGCATTCACTGAAAGACCTTGAGGTTAAATGTCAATGAGAAGTATGATGAACGGAGGAAAAAATAATCAGAGAGATTGTAGAAATAAAAATAATTATCATTCTGTGCCATTCTCCTTTTTGTTTTTTTTTCAGGAGAGGAATTAATAGAATAGATTTGAACATTTAGACTCTTGTTTGCAACTCTTTGTTCTAATAAACAACAACATAGAAATGATTTCTCAGCATGACTTAATATAACTAAACTTAATTAAGAACCAGTTGCTTGCAGGCCACTGAATTATTTGCTATAATTTTACTACTATGAATTTAGGTTTTTTGTCAGTGTCCTTTCCATATGGCATTTTTCTGATCTGATAATTTGATTTATAGATTAACTGAGCATTTTGTTTCATTTTATGCTTTTGGTGCTATTTCTCTAGGGTTTTTTTTGCTACTTGTTAATTTATCAAAATGGTAGTGGTTTGTGAAGTAGTAAGCATTTGTTAAAGTCCAAACTCTTTTAAATGTTCTACAAAAGTCTTTGTTGGTGACTGAGTAAACCTAAGTTAATGGAGAACAAAAAGTCAAGCATCTAGCTGTGTACTGATAGATGTTTACGTAATGCATTTCAGAGAGAATGTTAGGAAATACCAGAGTTTCATTTTAAAATTTGACAATAGAAAGTTGAAAATGTCATTCAAAATTCGGGAAGTTGGCCAGGCATGCCTATAATCATTGCACTTGGGAGGTGGAGGCGGGAAGATCAGTTCAACATCCTTCTCTGCTACATGAGTCCTTGCCTACGGGTGTAGGCTGGGGAGAACCAAACAAAATATTGAAAAGTTTAAAAAGAAATTAAACCAGGCTAGCTACCAGATGTTACTTTAAAGAAAGTTAGTAGCTTTCATTCAGCTAATGTTTTAAATAAATATGTATTTTCTAGTAATATGTCATTGATCATTTCTGATGGAAGTTTTATTTATTTTGTAGCTAATTCATTTCATTCTTAGTAAATATAAATCTGTTCTGTAGACAACTATATGCTGACACAACTTTATTAATTAGATGTAATTTAGCTTTAAAAAATACATACAATTTTATACTTTTTCATAATAAAATACATAGTCAGTTGACCAATTTACTTCCTCAAACCAAATATGGTTTATTAACCTATTTTCTTTTTGCTTTGTATCAATGCAATTGAGTAGCAACAGAAAAGCCTAAAACATTTGCTGAAAAAACTTGCCAATCCATAGTATAAAAAAATCAGTGTTATTACTTTTGTTTCAAAATGAGATGTATTTTTCAGAGGCTTCATCTATTTATAGGAAAATCTTGAGAACAGTTTTTGTTTTTTGTCTAATATAGATAACATAAAATTTACCATTTTTTCTGTGATAGTAAATACTGATTGTCAACTTTAGAGATCCAGAATAACCTAGGTGACAAACTTCTATGCATGCTTGTGATGGAGTTTCTAGATTGTAGTAATTAAAGTGAAAAACTTAGTTGAGGTGGGTGGTACCATTGTATAGGTTGGGCTCCTGGGACGAATAAAAATGATAAATGAGCTGAGTGCAGTATTCACCACTCTCTGCTTCCTGAATGGATAGTTGATTTACTTGTGTCCAGTTACTTAGTACTCTTACTGCCAGGCCTTCCCCACCATGGTGGACTTTACCCTCAAACTGTGGCTTAAAATAAACCCTTTCTTCTTTAACATTTTATTTTTCTTTTTCTAGCTAGCATCTCACACTTGACTGAGTCTAACTTGGAACTTTGTATGTAGCCTAGGATGGCCTCATGACATTCCTCTTGTGCTGGATTACAGGCATGAGCTGCCATACCCATCTTATGTTAACCATTTATGTTCTTCTGGTACATAGTTGGTGTTACACAATTATCAGCATTATATATACTTCCCTGAATTTTTTTATTTAACTCAGAGACCTAATGCTCACTAAACAGTCATGTCTCAGTTCAGTTTCACAGCCCTGGGGAACTAAAATCTGCTTTATGTTTTTGCTTTTTTGGGTATGTCATAAATTGAATAATACAATATAATATTTGTGTCTGGCTGTTTCTCAATACATTGTTTTCAGGCTTCATCTGTTTTGTTTCATGTATCAATACTTCATTTTAAGGCTGAATAACATTCCATTTTTGCAAAAAAGTAATTGCCATTTGAATCTATAGATTGTTTTCTTAACAATATTAAGTGTTTAAATTGAAAAACATAAGATGTAATATAATTTATTTAGGTCTTCTGTAATTTAAATATTTAATAGTATTTAATAAACAAGTCTTATGTCTTGGTTAAATTTACGCCATTCAGTCTCCAGTTTACATTGGTTGAACATATGATAGGTTGGCTTGATGTCTTAACAGTGAAATGCATTTGATGGAAGTGTTTTTTTTTTGTTGTTGTTGTTTTTTGTTTTTGCTTTTGTTGTTTTGTTTTTGACTATTGACCTTGTCCTGGATCAGCAGTATGTGAATAATTCTTTTGTGATTCCAGGAAGTAGTAGCAAATTGAAACTTCTAGTCAGCCATAAGATTTTGAGAGCAAACAATTGATACTCTGTAGAGTACTATGTTGCTATGCTGTTTATTTTGGTAGGTATGTTAGTTTTCTATCATTGTGACAAACTTGTGGGGGAAAAAGGCTTATTTTGGCTCTCAGCTTCAGAGACTTCTGTACCTGATTACTTGGCAGAGTTACTTGTGTTCTGCAGAGACATCATTGTGGGGATGTGTCATAGGATGAAACTGCTGACCTTCCTGTGGTCCAAGAAGCAAAATTAACATGCAGAAAGAGCCATAGCCTCCACATCTTGAAGTCATTCCTCTATCATGTGGATCCTGTGGGTGGAACTGCAGTTGTCAGGATTGGTGGCAAGTGCCTCTACCTGCTGAGCCATCTCAGAAGTCTCCTATTTAGACATAATTTAAACATAATTAACTAAAACATATAAATAATGTATTAGTTACTTTTGTATTACTATGTTAAAACACCATGACCAAAGTAACTTACAGAAGAAAGAATTTAATTGGGCTTATTGTTCCAAAGGGTTATAGTTATGATGGCAGAGAGAAGGCATGGTGGCTGGAGCAGCAGCTGAGAGTGCACATCCAGTCCACAAGCAGGAGCCAAGAGAGTGAACTGGGGATGCTGGGAGGCTTTTGAAACCTCAAGTCCACTCCCAGTGGTGCACCTCCTCTGCTGGGGCCATTCTTCTTAATCCTTCCTAAACAGCCTCCAGTTTGGGCGTGGGGGCACCTAAGTATTCAAATATATGAGCCTGTGGGGGCCAGTCTTATTCAGACCACCAGAATAACTGAAGCATTATGTTCTATGCATGGGAAAACTGTTACTAACCTCTTAGGGAGCTGAGAGAAGAGCCATTCTTGTTTCAGATACTCAGTTTCTTGGCATCTCTTAGGATTCATTGTAAAATATCTTTAAAAACTGCTCATTGTAAGACCTATTAAAATAAAAACAAAGAACTTCTTTTGCTAATAACTGACTTTCACTTAATTTGACATTATATTCACTCGTTCCTTATTTTGTACAAGGTAGTATTTTCATGATTTTAATAAAAGTAGTCTTGTACATTACTTTTGACATCCCTTATCGTCAATCTGTTATGATTTACTTGTTTAGATCTTAGATTCAGAATTGAAAAATCAGAACTATAATATTTTTAATGAAACTGTAATGAATTTTAAGTACCCTTTTTCTATTTTTTCAGTTTAAATATCTTATAAAGAATATCAGAAGTAATTATTGCAAGAAAATGGTTGAAATGGAAAAGTGAATATAAAATGACAGTTCTTTTTTCTTTTCTTGGCAGGTTATTAACAAATTCAAACAGACTTACAACCACCAGAAATGCTGTATGGGCCCTCTCAAATTTATGTAGAGGCAAAAACCCTCCTCCAAACTTTAGTAAGGTATGAGTAAAATATACAAACTAAAAAAATCTGTTTCCAAAGAATAAGTTTCCTTATGATAGATTTTTTTGAGATTGAAGAGACTTCTTTGCTTTTTGTTATTTTCTCTATTAACCAGACACTGTTTACACATTCAGCAAATTAAATAAAGTTTATAGACTTCTACTCTTCTTTTGTCTCTCTAGTACCTTTAGCCAGAAGCTCCCACTGTAACCAGATATTTTTATATGTCTTAGAGTTGAATTAGAAATGTTATTTATAGTCTAGCTCTTTTAATTTATAGGAAATTGAAGTCTCTCCCTCCGCCCCCCCATGATTAAGGTAATTTGTTCAGATCTACTTTTAGATAATTCAAAATGGAAAATGGCATGGAGACTTTGGGATGAATCATCTAACAGTCTCACTGTTTGGTACTTTATTAAAGACATTCAACCAAAGTAACCATAAAGATTCCCATGTGCAGATATTTAGGGCAGCTGTATTTATAATTACAAAAGAATCCAGAAACTGCATGTTCATTAGTTGTTGTATGGATGAGTTAATTATGGCATGTTCATTTTGGGAAATAAAACTCAGCAATAAGAAGGAATAAACTACTGATACATGCTTTAATCTCAAAAGCATTAAATTAAAGTAAAGGAAGATATAAATCTTTCATCTTATATAAATCCATTTACATGTTTTGGAAAATAAATCAAAAAAAATATGAATCATATTGGAGACTCTCTGAGGTGAGAAAATTGACCACCAAAGGGCAGAAGCAATTTTTTCATGATGGTAGAAGTCTTTCGTAATTTGATTAGATGTTGGATATTCAACTCTATACCTTTTTTACAATGCAAATTGACACACCAAAAAGAAATTGATATATTGAATTGTTTACTTAAAGCAAGTATAATTTCCTGGTATGTACTACCTCAATAAACTTGTATTTTAAGGCATCTTTAAAAAAAATAAATGTTTAATTCTTGATTAGAACATGGACCAGAATACTTTTTTGCTTAAAAAAATTTGATTATTATTGATACCTTAGATAATACTCTGTCCATGTTAAATTTTCTAAGTGTACCAGGCATTTGGGGGCACATTTTTAATCCCAGCATTTGGGAGACAGCCTATAAATTGCAGGCCACCCAGGACTACTTAGTGAGACCCCCTTCTCAACAACAACAATAAACAAAACAAATTGTGGGTGCGATAAATATATTGTAGAAAAATGTAGAATGTGCCTTTTTTCTTTAGACATATACTAAAGCATTTAGAGGTGAAGTATCATGGTGATTTTTGTAATTGGCAAACTGATTCACCAGTTGAAGAAAGAGAAAAATATATATATAAACATATACAATTATAAACATATGTGAACGTTGAGAGAGAATAAATGTGGCAGAATGTTAATTGGTGAATCTAGAAACAGGTATGTTGGTATTGATTGTGATTTTTGTACAAAGCTTCTATAGGTTTGAAGTTTTTCAAACCTTAATATATTGAGGAAGGAAGTGTATCACCTCTTGCACTATAGAACGCAGTACCTTTGCTGAGCGTTAGTGCCGCACACCTTAATCCTGCACTTGGGAGGCAGAGGCAGGTGGATCTCTGTGAGTTCGAGGCTAGCCTGGGCTACAGAGTGAGTTCCATCCAGGACAGCCAGAGTTAAAACAGAAAAACCCTGTCTTGAAAAGCCAAAAACATTAAAAAAAAACAAAAAAAAAAACAAAAAAACACAGTACTATTTATCACTTAGGTTATTGCAATAGCTTCCTAGCAAATCATTCTGGTTTGTTTGTTGTTTTTTGTTTTTTTTTTAAAGCCCATCCATCAATTTTTTTCTTCCCAAGAAAACAAAGAATGATCCACAATATGTTTGAAACTACAGGTCTGTTCCCAGTGACTGGCTTTTCTTATTCAAAGAACAAGATAATTTTGTTAAATACCCTGTAGGAATTACCATACACCAGCCACTGTGCTCTCCCTGACTCATGTCCTGTTTACCATCTCTCTTTACTTTCTGGCCTCACTAGCCTCTTTGCTACTCTACTCTGTAGATCCACACAGGTTGTTTTACTTTAGCTGTTCTCTCTGCCTAAAACAACTAATAAATGATTCTTAATATTTTTGGCCTTGGGACTTCATTCCACTCTTAAGCATATAGTGACTTTTCTATTGCTGTAAGCATGACCAGGACAATTATAAAAGAAAGCATTTATATGGGTTTATGGATTCACAGAGTGAAACCATGATGTCAGAGCAAAGTAGGCAAGCTGCAGACATGTTGACTAGCGCAGAAGCTGAGAGCTCACATGTTCATCCACAAGCAGGAGGCAGAGAGCACACTGGGAATGGCATGAGTGTTTTGAAACCTCAGTGCCTGTCCCCAGTGACACACCTCCTCCAACAAGGTCACACCCCCTAATCCTTTCCAAAATAGTTCCAGTTCCACCTGCTGGTGGAACTCATATGTCTTCAAACATATGAGCTTATGGGGACCATTCTCTTTCAAGCTACCACAGGATCCAAATTCTTCTTTTATATAACTTACATGCGGTAATACTAGATTAAAAATTTAAACTGTGAAGAGTTTTAAATATTTATTCATTTATTTATAAAAATAACAAATCAATTACATATTCAGTAATACTTTTTACAAAAAGCAACAAAGAACAAGAGGAATTTTATAAGAAGACTAGTATTGACTTAATGTTTTTTTACCTTAGCTTTTTGTGCTAAGCTACTGAGATTATCCTCTGCCTTTCACTGTTGTTTTGAGACAGGGTCTAGTATGTCCTTTATACTAGTCTGACACTCACTGTGTAAACCAGGTTGGCTTGGATCTCACAGAAAGATCCATTTGCCTCTGCCTCCCCAGTGCTGGGAATAAAGATGTGTAGCACGATGCCCAGACAGCTCTTTGTTTTTTGAATAGGATCTTACTACATTGCTTAAGCTAGCCTCAACTTTTTTATAGTTTTCTTGCTTATGCCTCTAAAGTTCTGGGATTGCAGGTGTGTACCACAGTGGCTGGAGCAGTTTTACAAATCTCGTTTCTTTTTGTGTACTTCTGCTGTGCTGTGCTGTTCTAGCTAAAGAATATGATGTCTTGATAGTCATTAATGGATGTTCTTTGATACTATAACTATACCAAAGCTTGAGTGATATGCTTATTTGAGACAAGGTCTCACTGTGCATCCTTTGTTGGGCTAGAAATGTTAAACCAGGCTGCCCTGTAACTCAAGGAGCTGCACCTGTGGCTTTTCCCAAGTTTTTGGTGTAAAGGCATGTGTCACCAAAGCCCATCTGAATGAGTAGTTTCTTAAGAGTCCCTCTCATTGAGGAGTTTAAAATTCCACCATTGAACTTTTTCTTCTCAATTGCATTAAAATCTGTCAGTCTTATCTTAAATGTAGTCTTTTTCTCACACATGATTTGTAACATTGTGTCCTGGCCATTTGAAAAATAAAATCCCCTAAATTATTGTTGGAACACTGTGTGTGTGTGTGTGTGTGTGTGTGTGTGTGTGTGTGTGTGTGTGTGTGTGTGTTTTAAAGTGAAGCATTATTATCATCAGCATTAGGAAACTGTCCGACTCAACTGGGGAAGAAATAAGTTTTCTAAAATTCTGAGTTTTGAAATCCCTAAATTATTAATTGGCAAGAAATAACAGCCAGCTGTAGTTCTTGAAGTGACTGGCTCACTTTGTTTATACTTTGTAAAATACCCCCCAGATACTTAAGACTGAATAAAGATTAAATCATTCAAGTAAAAATGGAGTTAGGTGGGGAGAAGTGGCTAATCCAGTGTAGGGCTCAATCCTAAGAGTGCTCGTTCAGGCCACCCAGGTGCTTCTATGAGTAGAAGTGCTACATAGATGTTTCCCATTTCGTCTGATAAATTATTCACATAAGGCATGAGTACAAGGGGTGAGTTTAATGAAATTCGGATTTCATACTGCTAGTTCAAGGTGATTCTTAAATGGACTCTTCTTAATATTCCTTTTTGCTGGAGGTGAAGAATGTAGTGATGTATAGGGCATTTTACTACTTCTGCCTTGAATTGTGTCCAGGTGCCAACAATTGTACACAACATTTACCTTTTATCTATTAGTGAAAATGTCACCAAAGTGAAAAAAGATACAAATTATATTTTACTATTATTATAAAAGCAGTTTTGAGATCACACACCCGATAAAAATATTTGAGGAATCTCCTCTCCTAGAGCTTCATTTCCTACTGTGCTCACTGTCCTGCCTAATTAATTGCTTGTCTCTTATAGTGGGTACTTGGCTGATATCTTCCTTAAGATATTTTTTATTTGCATGTATGTGTTTGTGGAGGCCAGAAATGTGTCAGAAGTTACAAACAGTTGTGAGCCACCTGGTATGAGTTCTGGGTAACTCCTTTCCTCTTCAGGAGCAGTAAGTGTTGTTAATGACTCATCTCTGCAGTACCTGGGCTGATCCTCTTGTTGCCTTTGCTTGTGAAGTACTGACTTTGTGAGCTCTGTGCTGACTCATTTAGGATTTAATATTGTCATCTGTCAATATAGTAGCCATAAGTTTTGCTTGCCTCATTATTTTCCTCTCTTTTTTCCTTTTGACATAATGTTATTTAATTTAAAGTAAATCTTTTATTAAAATGTAAACTCCACACTGTGTTGACTTCATAGGAAAATTTGTGGTTGAATAAGATTTTCTGTTGTTAACTTTGAGTTTTTTTATTTCTTCATTCACATTATATCATTAGTGATTATTTCCCTTATTGTTTGTTTGCTCATGTTTATTTAGAATTCTGTTTTCTCTTACTAACATCTATTTGAAGATGAGATTTTTTTTTCTTATATCTGTTTGAACTGTTTTGTTTTATTTATGGATTATTGTTTGTTTTAGTTTCTTTCCTCCTGGATGCTGTCCTCAGTTATCTGCTGATCCTTAGCTGTGAACAGATTTAGGACTGAGTTACAAATGCACTGGAATATAGGTGTATGTATGTGTAGGTTTGTTATTCATTGCCTCATTCTATGGTGATTAACCAATCGGGCAGCATGATCTTACTGTCTTTAAGGAAATTCATTTAGAGTGTTTTCTGAATATATTGTGTTTTTCCAGAGACAGGTTTTGCATACTTTTGCTAGAAGATGAGGTAGTGTAGGTAACACAGCTAGCTCCTGGAGTGCTGAGAACTGGATAGTAGAAGAGAGGTTCTTAACAATTGGCAGGCATATTTTAACTAAACCCCCTGGTTTCTGAGTCCTTCATTGCTTTGTTTCAACCTTCTCTCTGTGGGACACCCATTCACTTTGCATGGCTCATATTTTGTCTTTTAGTTCTGAAATCCCCAACCTCTGTCTTTGAATGCTAGTCACCTTCCTACTGTAATAAGACTCAGGTTCTGAGCTCTGTTCATGTGCTTTGCCCTTCCTTTCAATGCAGCTCTGCATCTCCTGCCTTCTGTGACACTGAGGGGCAGTAGGCGCTTTGTTTGTTTGTTTTAAGGCATTTTAGGTGATGGGAAATAAATAGGCTTTTTATTATTGGAACTTCTCTCTGTAAGTGTTGGCTTTTGTTCTTTGTCTTCCTTTTCTTTGTCAGTTATTTCATATTTAAATTTTAGTTATTGTGGGCAAGATTTAAGTGTCTGCTGATTTCCTCAAAGATAAATGTATGTTACTGTTCCTTGTTTCTGATGAGACTGTGGAGCAGAATTGTGTTTAGCTTTCTTGTATGAACTCTAGAACTTGTGGGTTTGTTTGTTTGATTGTTTTTGAGAGTCTCACAATGTAGCCCTGGCTGCCTTGAAACTCACTGAAATCCATCTGCCTCTGCCTCCCAAACACTATGATTAAAGGCATGTGTCAGAACACCTGACCCTAGTACTTTGTTTTTGAATTCCACAAAAAAGTATATATAAGCTATCCTGAATTTTTAAACTTAGAAATCTCTATAGTTTTAAAGCAATGTTTCATTGGGAATTAGAACTCACAACCATCTAAGTCCATTTCCAGGATCTAATGCCCTTTCCTAACCTCTGAGGGCATCAGGCACACAAGTAATGCACAGACAGACATACATGTGGGCAAGCATCTGTATACATAAAATATATATATATGTAAAACAAAACTATTTGATGCATTTCCTTTTTTAAAGAAGGAAGTTATTGGCAGGGATGCAGGCATGGTTATTGAGGAAGGATCCAATTGTGCTAATTCTATTTACTAATTTATGGGTGGACATGTATTTTATAAGCTTATTTCTGTACCTGAGCCTTACAGTTATCCTTAGAGGAAGGTTGCAGCAAAAATAATAATCAGTTTCAGAAGATAGAGTTTATGATTCAGCCTTTAGAGGTAGAGGGAAAACTAATATTAAAATATTCTAATTTTTAAAAAATTTATGACATATATAGCATTTAATATACAATTGCTACCATATCTGATTTGTAGTTTAGATTTCTGAGTTTTCAGTCACTCTTGATCCAAATATGCCAAATAGGAACTCCAGAAATAAGTAATTAATGAGCTTTAAATTGCATGCCTTTCTATATGCCATTATGCCACCTTTAGCAAGATTATCGTACCTTGCTAAAAATAATGTTTTGTGAGATATTTCTCTTTTAAATGAAAATATGAAAGTTTTTGGACTAAAAAGAAAATAAAAATTTATGTTGAGGTTGCTGAAATCTGTGGTAAGGAAAAAAATCATTTATCTATAAAATTATAAAGAACTACAATGATTCATGTTAATTTTGTTGAAATTTGAACTTCAGTGCCTGACTAGTGCTTAATTAAACCAGAAAAACATTACATTTGTGTCTGTGTATATAGACAAACAGTACAGACCTATGCATGATTCCAAGCATCCGCTGATGGCTTAGGAGGGATCCTCAACAGAGAAGGAATGAGTATGGAAGCCACTACTGTATCTCCTATCTCAGGGATAAGACTAAGGGATATTTGAGGCTGCCAGTTTAAAAAAAAAAAAAAATTAAAATAAGTTGGGAAGAGACTCAGTACTGATAATGGGGGTAGGGGTGTGGGAGAGGAGGCTGCTATTTAAATCATTCCTGAATGCCAGGTATTGTTCTTACCTTCTGCAGGCATTTTTACACATCCTTCAGTTCTTTCTTATGTCTGTTTTACAAGTGAAGAAATTTGGATATACAGATATTAGGTTCATTTATCCATGTCCCAGAGGTTAGCAGATAATATCTGAGCTAGGGCTGTCTGGCAGGAAGTAGTAAAGATCACAGAATCTGATTTAATCTTCTGTTTCACATACTTGAAAACAGTCACTGAGAGCTGTAAAGTGACAAGCTCACATGACTACTACACTGCTTGGTTGAAGTAATAAGAGGGATTAAAATAATTTCAGTGCGGGAGGAATTAAGGCATTTTATCATATTTTTAGCTGGTGTTTTCTTTTGAGTTGAGTTTTGTTTATTTGGTTTAGACAGTATTTCAATATGTAGCGGGGCTGACCTCAAAAGTCTTTATCTTCCTATCTCAGGCTTCTGAGAACTCAGATTACAGGTGTGCATTTGAACACACCTGTTTGTTTTTGTTTTTTAAGTTGAAGATAATATGACATTATCCATTACAGTAAGAAGAAACAGAGCTGGGTATGGTGGCACATGCCTGTAATCCTACATTGAGGCAAGAGATTGAAGTTTGAGACCAGGATAAATAATCTAGTTTAGGGCTTGCTACCATGTCCAAGGTCCTAATTCAAGCCCCAGCATCTTAAAACAAAAAAGAAAAAGAAAAATATATATATACTATTAGTAGTGGCTTCTACTAATAGTAGGAAAACCTTTCAGAATATTTGTTTTTACATTTCTCCTGTTTTTACTGCTCAAGTTTATTCAGTTTTCTTGTGTGAATGCATGTATGAATTTTAAAAAACTAATTTAAATTAGTTTGTATACATGAAGCATTTAGAAGCTTTTTAGTCTAGGTATGTACGACTTAAATATCAAAAGGAGATACCATACACATATTTTATGCTTTAAAAATATTTAATAGCAACCATAATCATTTTGATACTCATATATAACTCACATGATACTCATCATAATCTTAAAATAATAGAAGAATGTATTAGATTTTGGTTTTAAACTAAATTTCTACATTTTGCTAAGGAAGCTTGATATTAAATAAGAAAAGTAATCAAATATTAACTCATTTTTTCTTACAGGTTTCACCTTGCTTAAATGTCTTATCACGATTGTTGTTTAGCAGTGATCCAGATGTGTTAGCAGATGTGTGCTGGGCCCTTTCTTATCTCTCTGATGGACCCAATGATAAAATTCAAGTAGTCATTGATTCTGGAGTCTGTCGAAGATTGGTGGAACTTTTGATGTAACTATAATTTATGCTTAGTAGTTATGTGGTTTGTGTATTAAGTTTAACAATTAAGATCATGACCTTAAACATCTCAAAAGTCACCATATTTAGGAAGAATTAATTATTTTATAAATTAATCTCTGTGTGAGTAAAACTTTTCTTTATGAAGGAGACTTCACTCAGCAAGGATTTATAGGATGTCTGTTAGCACCAAAGGTAGCATGTAAAAAGTTGTCGTTTGGGAGAAGACACAGTTTGTGCCCTCACCGAACCAGTAATCTAGTTGTTCTTCATTACAGAAATTAACTTGTATACAAAGCCAGGAAATTCACTTAATGTATCAGTGATGTTTCTCTTACTGGTCAGTTTTATTACCTTTGTTTAAAACCAGGTTTTCCAAGCAAAGAAATTAAAAGGAAATTTTGTTTTAAAAAATACTAAAACTTCTTTATCTCCAACCTTTTTTAAAAATTGTCTTCCTTTGTTTTGTCAAAAAAGCTGTTAGTAGTAAGCCAGGCATGGAAGCTCATGCTTTTAGTCCCAGCACTCGAAAGGCAGGGGCAGGTAGATCTCTGTGAGTTTCAGGCATAACAAGTTCCAGATCAGCCAGAGCTACATAATGAGATCCGGTCTCAAAGAACAACAAAACAAAACAAAAGGCCATTAGTTAGGCCCAAGTGAGGCAGAAGGCACAAAGAATAGAGTTGTGTTAAAGGATTGGTGTTCTAATATGAAGACGGTATCAGAGAGATGACAGGTGCAATGGGATGGCAACCAACTTGAGTGAAGCTTCTAATACAGTGGCAGACAAGCAGGCCGAAACAAGGTTTAAAGCCCCAAGTCATGACCTGGTGGCCTGTCTTGTAGGGTTATCTATATGTGGGAAGATGTGAACCAAAGCAGCTGACTTCTTATCAGAAAATGTGAAGGAAAAAAGTCTTTACTGTTAGATTAGAATTATTTCCCTCAGTGGATACTCATAGCTTTCAAAATAAGGAGCTATATGTGTGTGCATGTACATTAAAGTTTGGAGCAGTGACACTTCTCTAGAAATAAGTGAGCACACTAAGGGCACAACTCTTGGTTTCTAACTATCACTGTTCATTTAAGGAAAGTAGTTCTCTTAGAGAAATGATTGGATTAAGAATGAGGAAAAATGAGATGAATACAGAAAATAATAAGCTTGGAAATAAATTATAGTAATGTATTATAAAGTAATGAATAGCAGCAACCTCAGAATCCACATTAAAATAAGTGGATGGATCAATAGGTAGGTAAGGCATGTGGTCGAGATGATAGCATTACAAAATGATTATTACAAACAGTACAAATAGTTACTAATTCACATAGTGAGCATATAGACACTAAAACTAGTGGCTTAAAAAAGGGGGTGGGAATCAACCCTGAAAATACACATACAACACTCTGTGGACTGAAAAAGTTGTATTTAGAAACATATATGTATATACATACACATATACGCATGCGATAACAATTTGTGAAAAAAGAGGCCATGAATTTGAAGGACAGAGGGGAGGGGTATGTGGGATTGTTTGGAGGGAGGAAAGGGAAGGAGAAATGAAGTAAATAGGTTAAAGAATGGGATTTTTACTTGGTCTCAAGTATTTACTCATCAAATACTGAGTATAAAGGAGAAATTAGGAATAATGAGGAGTAACAACATGATATATATATACTCTTAACTGGTGACCAGAGTTCAGTACCACAATAATGGATAAAGTACACACAATATTTCACCCAGTAAGATATAATGAGATTATTAGCACTTAAGATACTTGATTTTTTTTTTTAATTTAACCAGGATAGCAAGTGAAAATTGAATAGTATCTCTAAGTGAAGAATATGGAAGTTTTCTGTACTATTTTTGCAACTTCATGTAAATTTTAACTTAGTGTTTAAGCTCATATTTTCTTTTTAATTTTAGGCACAACGACTATAAAGTTGTATCACCTGCATTAAGAGCAGTTGGTAATATTGTGACTGGTGATGATATTCAAACACAGGTGAGTTCAGAATTTAATATACATTGTTAACATTGTTGCATATCACTTGATTACATATTCATCAAGGCCATAGTTCTATAATTAAACAGGCATCTTTGACAGAAGCACAGTTTTCAACTTCAGTTATTAGGAAGGTACTAACATAGAGCTTTGTCAGTGCAAAGTACAGCAGGTATTCTGCTCAGAGGATTCAGAATCTCAACTAGGTAGATAGACATCATATTGAAATAAAGCCAGGTGCCCAACCAGCTCAATCACTAGAGCTTGAAACTCTTAAAGCAAACAAGGAAATACATGTGCTATGACCTGATCAACCAGTAAATGCTGTAAAGGTTTAATGAAAAAGATGAGCATGAGATGATGATGAGAAATCTGTTGTTTCTATAAAGAGGTGACTAAACAAGTAGATGAGATGAGGTTTACAGGGTCATAAGAAAAGAGGCAGATACATTGAGGTATGTTTAAGAATCATTAAACTTCATTAGAAGCTGTGACTTATTATAGATTATAGTATTTAAGACTCAGATTATGAGACCAAAAGAAAGATAGCAAGGAAGCAGTTCCAGAATTGGTAATTAATGTAATGTACATTTGCTTATTTTGGGAGAATGGTAAGATGCTAAAAGTGACTCCAGATTTGGGCTAGAGTTCTACTTAGGTCCACACCAAAGTTGTTAAACGGGTAATCATTAGCAATCGATAATATCCATTTAAAGTTGCTTTCTGTATTGGCATTCACTGTGCTTACCAGCTAAATTTTCAGTGTACTTCTGCTCCATACTACACACCTTCACTAAATTAAAATGATTGTGGATGGTTGTGAATGTAAGGACAAAGCAGACAGTACTTACTTTAATTTGTGTATTTGAAGGGCATGTCTTTGATTCATGAAGAACAGAGCCATTCACTACAGTAGCACTAGGTAAGCTTCGCTAACAGCAGGATGTAAGAGTTAGCAGTTGCCTAAGTTTTACTTTAAGAGGAATTTATTTCTTTGTTTTTCAGATTGCTTTCTGTACTTCTAAGTAGTTCTTAAGATTTTTACATTTATACTAAAAACTCTTTTTTCTGTCCTACCTGTTTTAGGTCATTTTGAATTGTTCTGCACTGCCCTGCCTCTTACACTTGTTGGGTAGTCCAAAGGAGTCAATTAGAAAGGAAGCCTGCTGGACCATTTCTAACATCACTGCAGGAAACAGAGCTCAGATCCAAGTAAGTTCCTTTCAGATTGAGATGGCAATAGGAAAGTCTAAGCTGAGATGCCAAGCACTTTATCAACACGGCCTTTTCTTTAAATAATAGCATTTATGTTTAGTTTTCTAGTGAAGAATATCAGTTGCATCTATAAAAAATATCTGAAACATAAAGTTAGTTTTGAGAAATGGATCGTTTCTGCTGAGCATAGTGGCACATACCTGTAAGCCCAGCACTTGAAAGGCTGAAGCAGAATGATTTTTGAGGCCAAAGTGGGCTATGTAGGGACAGCTTGTCTGAGAAGAAGAAAAAAAATTTTAAAAAGGTGTTGCATCAGGTTTAAATTGAGAGACTGAGGCAGGATGCTGATTTTTGAGGCCAGACTGGGCTGTATGGGGAGGTCCTGTCCTGTCAGGGTGGTTTTCCATCAGTTCTAAATGTTAGGAATTGTCTTCCTGTTGGCCTTAAATGATTATTAGTTCCTCTCAAGTTTCTTGAGCCACAGAATACTTACCCATTTTGGTTAGTCACATGCCTACAGTTTTTCACTTTTAATATTTATATTTTACTGAAATATATATGAAATTTTATTGAAAAAAAGTTATTTCTTTTTACAAAAGAAAACAGTTTGTGTGTGTTGACAGATTACAAACAGAACCTTTCTAAAACCTCTCACGTTTAAGATTAAAAGAAATTATGTGTATGTGTGTGCCTGTGTGAGTTTATGTGAAGCACGTGTGCAGGTGCCTGTGGAGGCCAGAGTGTCACATCCCCTGGAACTGGAGATACAGGTCATCTTGAACCCCTTGATGTGGTTGCTGGGAACCAAACCCAGCTCCTCTGCAAAGAGCAACAAGTGTTCCTAATTGTTGAACCACCCTCCAGCCCTCTCACATTTTAAAGCCTCTGCATTTCAGTACTCCATGTGGCAGTAACTCCAAAACAGTATGTGCACTAATTTTGTTGGATCATTTTTCTTCTTAGGCTGTCATAGATGCAAGTATTTTTCCTGTTTTGATCGAGGTTCTCCAGAAAGCAGAATTTCGTACCAGAAAAGAAGCAGCATGGGCTATAACTAATGCAACATCGGGAGGCACGCCAGAACAAATAAGGTGGATTCAGATTCTTTAATACTGTCTTTTAAGTGTGAATCAGACAATTTTTTTTTATTGATGAAACTAACATTTTTAAGTGTATTTTTGATATACATTAACATGGAATCACAGTATTTGGTGTGTCTTTCATTTGGTTTCTTTCATTATTTTTACTAACATGATAATTAGCCCCATCCTCCTTGGCAGAGAATAGAAATTCACATGTGGGAAAATTTGTTGATTTGCAGAATATCCTATCATGAGCATTAGATTTGTTTTAAACATTAAAATCACAAAATTGACTTTATTATATTGAAGTAACAAATATGAATATCAACCTATTTAAAGTAAAATTAAAATATGCATTTGTTTAATGGTGCTCATTTCTTATTGGTTGTTGTCTTGGTAGTAGGTAGTATAATACTTTTATGTACTACTTTTTTCTTTTGTACTAGGTTTTATAGTCTATGCTTTTTATTTTGTGTATTAGCAACAGCATTCATAGTTGGCATGTGGCTTTAAGTAAGCCTGGCCAAGTCCTGGTCAAGTCCTGATCTTTCAGGATCAATTTTGACAGAATCATTTAACCTTTCTAGTGCAGTTTCTTCTTTTTACTATCGAATTCAGTTACAGTATCTAAAGTGAGTTATATGTACTTGACATGCTCAGCACAGTGCTTTGAACATTAGGATCTCAGATAGAATAAGTTACTGGTCTCATTCGTAATTGTTCTTTTCAAGTATTGATTCCAGTCTCTTTGTATCATTTATCATGACTTAATTGCAAAGATATACCTCAAATAAACCTGACTTCTCTACATAATCTTCTCAATCTTAAGTATCCCTCCACAAAACTTGAAGTCACTAGGAAATATTTTCTAATGAATATATGACTTTAAAAAATGTATTAAATAAATCAAGTTATACTATCTTACAAACCAGAAGATTTTAAATCCATCAAATGATAGCTCATTATCTTGTCTGTTTCTTGTTTTTTAGAGGTAAGTGCTCACTGTTGTCTGCCTCTTTCATGTTTTTTTTTTTTAAATAAAAGCAGTACAGTATTTGAAAATGTATATAAACATACATGTATATGTATGTAAGTAAGTATGTGTGTATGTATATATGTGTGTGTGTATGTGTTTTGAGACAGGGTCTCCTGGATCTCACCCTGAATTGTCTGAAATTTACTGTATAGACCAGGCTGGCCTTGAATTCATATCTATCACCATATGCCTCCTAATTGTTTGGATTAAAGATGTGTGTCACCATACCCATTGGGAAAATTTTTTTAAATACGTCATCTGTAACTCTGTTGTGCTAACAATTGTTTTCATTATTCACCTTTCTTTTTTAACTGATTTTCATTATTTCCTTGGCCAACCTCCCAAGTGCTAGGATTGTAAATGTGCTACTGCATCTCAATAGATCATTGTCTTTCGTTACTTTCCTGTGTACTGTCATCTTCACATCTGTGTGTAGAGACATCATCTGTCTCTGTTTCTTTTCCGTCTTATTATTTTAATTAGTGTTTTCATTATATTTGTGTCATAAATACAAGCAGTATTAAAAAAAGGTCTTTGTTGCGTCTTTTTTAATTATTACTGTTATTTTTATCTGTATTAAGCTGAAAGTAACCACATATACAGGAAGAAAATGTCTAAATCACAAATTAGATTCAGCATGCATACAATAATAGTTGAGCTTACTATTGCCAGATATTGTTCTGGTAGCTAAGGCATTTTAGTTACACCAGATATTTTATATATTTTATTTCATTTAGCCTCATACCTATCAGATAATTACTCATTCAAAAATATTTTTGATCAGTTACTATATAATTTGGAGAGTAAGTGCATACCTTTCTTTTTTAATGTGTGGGTGTGGGTATGTGTGCCATAGTGCACATGTGGAAGCCACAGGATGACATTGTGGGATCAGTCTTCTCATTGTGGGTTTCAAGAATGAAGTCAGGTACTCCTTGCACAGCAAGTGCTGAGCCATCTGTCCTCGCTCCCTTTTCGGAGGAGCAGAAACTTTTGCTAAATACTTCCTTTTGAGAGACTGAGGTTGGGACCAGTTACTCCAAGTTGTATAACTAATTTAAAAATGGAATTGGGTGGAAACTACAAATCTGGCTTCAAGCCTGTTTTTACCATATGTGGTTCATATGAACTCTTTGTCAAGTGAGAAAAAAAAAATCCATTTACATAAGAGGGAGTGGAAACGTAAGTGATAATAATGCATTAGGAAATGAATGGGCTATTTCTGTACTTTTTAACATTTACCTTTGCATTTCTAAATATAATGTCTGTTCAGAGCATTGGCTGTGAGTACTGCTGTAAAAAAATCTTTTGAAAATTTACTTGGGTGTTCCCTTGCCTTCTCCATTAGTACCTTCTAAGCAAGTAAACCAAGACCAAGAGGGAGGGAGGGAGGGAGGGAGAGAGAGAGAGAGAGAGAGAGAGCAAGCACCCACTGTATTACTTTTAAGAAAGAACAGGTGGAACCTACTCTTCCTAATCTGTGCAGTCATGTAAGTGCTCGTCTGCCTCTGTATATTTAGTAGTATTTGCAGTTCCATTAATGCTAATTATGTGAAACTGGAGAAAAAAAATATTTACAGATTGAGGTGTCAATAAAAAACTTTCTGAGTGTAAGCCATGTATGATGACATACTGCTGTAATCCTAGCACTCAGGAAGCAGAGGCAGTCAAATCCGTGAGTACAAGGCTAGCCTGATCTGCATAGTGAGTTCCAGGCTAACAGGCTACGTAATCAGACCCTGACTCAAAAGAGAACAACAAAAAATGTGTATAGAAACACTTTCATGCTTGGTTATATAAGATTTCATTCTGATTTTGTGTTATTATAATATACAATGTTTAAATCATCCCTCCCCCATTTCTCTTTCTAAAATTTCTGTGAAGGTATTTGGTAACTTTAGGCTGCATTAAACCACTTTGTGACCTTTTGACTGTCATGGACTCCAAAATAGTTCAAGTGGCTTTGAATGGACTTGAAAATATTTTACGTCTTGGAGAACAAGAATCTAAGCAGAATGGAGTGGGCATCAATCCATACTGTGCTCTCATTGAAGAAGCATATGGTAAGCAGGCAGTTGGAAGTTTGTAATTATAGTTAGCTGTTACTTACCCACTCTTGGCAGCCTCTCCCCATGTGCACCTCCACCTTCCCACATGCTACAAATTGTTTAATTATAAAAGCACTGTAATATTTGAAAAAGCCAGGTGGTGATGCAGCATGCCTTTAATCCCAACACTCAGGAGGCAGAGGCAGATGGATCTTGAGTTTGAGGCCAACCTGGTCTACAGAGTGAGTTCCAGGACAGCCAGAGTTACAACAGAGAAACCCTGTCTTGAAAAAACAAAAGTGAAATAAAAGGTATTAAATAGATGTATAAGTGCAGTGTTAGCAATATTTTAGCAGTTTTAGCCACATACATGTAACTGACCTTTAGTATGTTTCCAAATTATTTAGTGTTTCTTCCATTTATTGGTATCTGTTTTTGGCTTGTTTTTTTTCGTTTGTTTGTTTGTTTTTTGTTTTTTGCCTAGTTCTCAACTATGTATCTGAAATAGGCCTAGAACTCACTGCATAGCCCAGGCTGCCCTCCAACTGGTAATCCTTCTGCCACAGTCTCCTTTGTACTGTGATTAGTAGCATAGACCATCATATCCAGCTAAATCAGTATATCCAGATAAATTTTTAGTGCAGTTGCTGAGTTGTAGGTACAAAATTTGTTTATTCTTTCATTTCATTTACAAAAGGGCCTTTAGTTGACTGTTACTGGCTGTGTGTGAAAGGACCCCTATAACTTGATGATTTGTTTTATTGCCTTGTGTAAAATGATGACACTAAGTTACTTTCATGTTAATTTCTTGATTTATTTTGTAAAGAAAGTACTATTTTCCTTGTATAAGTGTACTTCTTCATCATAGTTGACTATATATTGTACTGTGTCCAGTTCTATATTTAACTTTTTAAAGATTATTGTGTGTGTGTGTGTGTGTGTGTGTGTGTGTGTGTGTGTGTGTGTATATATATATATATACATGTTGCCAGCCTTGTATGGCAAGCACCTTTACCTGCTGAGTCATCTAGTTGGCTCTAGTTAGCTTTGAGTGAAAAAATATTCTAGTATTACTCAGATCTGTGTAGAATTTTTTTCTTGACAGCAATAAATAGGATGCTACACATTTCCCTCATTCTTTCAGAATAAAGTTGTTTCTCAAGTTTCATGTATACCTTGTACTTTTGAGACATTCTCTAACAGCCATATATGGTGGTGGTTGTTGTTGTCAAGTGTCTTGGATTCAAATATAGTTTGCCTGTATTTCATACTAAAACCCTCTGGTACATTAGTTTGTTCACTTGTTTTGTTTCTTTCAGTTCTTTATTATTTAGCATAGTTTTGGAAGGGGGTCTGTGGAGTTAATCTAAAACTAGACTTTTGTAATTCAAATGCAGATAATTGTACTTCTTTTTTTTTTCTGAGACAGGGTTTCCCTGTTGTAACTCTGGCTGTCCTGGAACTCACTCTGTAGACCAGGCTGGCCTTAAACTCAGACATCCAGCTGCCTCTGCCTCCCAAGCACTGGGATTAAAGGTGTGTGCCATCACTACCTAGCAATAATTGAACAGCAAGCTGGTTTGTTCTTGTCAGCTTCCTCCCCAATTTGTAGACTCTGTCATTCTTCCCTGTTGTGGTATGCTTTAAAATTGTGATGTTTAAAATAATATTTTAGTTAAGATCCGCTTTTTACTTGTTTACACCTCTGTGCCATCCCCAGCTTCCACTACTGCAGGAGGTTCCTGTTATTTGTTTATTGAGGGTCTGTGTAAAAACAGGAAGAAAAACACCTGGGGAATTGAGGGGTGGAGCAAGGAGGGATCAGGGAGGAGAAGGCAGAGCAGGAGTATGAGGGGGATGAGAGAAGGAGAACCAAGAGAGTATGGGGTGAGGAAGCCTTGGAGGTAGCTCTCTGCCTAAGCCACCCGGGTATTGGACCCTGAGATTTGTAATGTAATGTGTTAATAAATAATTTTAATATGAACAACAATGGACATTTATTAACACTTCCCTGTACTTTTTATTTTATTTTTTTAATGTCTTGTTGAAAAGACTGGATTTCATTAGCCTGTCCTGGAACTCTGCTTGTAGGTATGGATGATCTTGAACTTCTGATCCTTTTGCCTATACCAACCCAGTGATAGGGTTACAGACGTGTATTACTTACCTGGTTTTATGCAATGAGAGTGTTTGAATCTAAGGTTTCCTGTATGCTAGGCAAGCATTCTTACCAACTGAACTACAACCCTAGTCCCCTATACTCGTCATTCTTAAAAAATAAGATGTAAATGTGAAGTTATTGTTTTGTGCAAAAAGTAAATTTAAAAAATGTCCCAATCTTAGGTGGAGTGAATAGATGCTATTGACTTATTTTCATACAATATATACGGAAGCCCTCATAATAATTTGTTTTTTGTATGTGTTCTTTCTGTGATAGGCTTGGATAAAATTGAGTTTCTGCAGAGTCATGAAAATCAGGAAATTTACCAAAAGGCTTTTGATCTGATTGAACACTATTTTGGTGTAGAAGATGATGATCCCAGCATTGTACCTCAGGTGGATGACAACCAGCAACAGTTTGTATTTCAGCAGCAGGAGGCACCAATGGAAGGTTTTCAACTCTAAAAGGTGGTGGGGAAAAAATGACAGACCAAAAATGGGTAGTTTCTGAGATCTCTTCCATATCACGAGTATTGGTAGAAGTGTTTTTATATAGTACAGAAAAGAAGACATCTGATGCACTTTTAAAAAGCAAAAATGAAACAAAAGTTTCCATTCAGATGCATCCTTTCTTTATAGATTTCTGTTTGTTGTTTTAGTTGTTCATTTTGATGTACCTATATTTGTCTTCTGTTGTTTGGATTTTTGGATCTATTTGTGAATATACATTATGCAATTATTTCACTCAAGCTTGAAAAGGAGAACTTGGTGAGTATTACATAATGATTCTGAACTTTTCAATTATTCTTGAAAACTGCACAATCGCAGTGCTGTGAATATTGGTAATTGCATTTTGGCAGTAAGTCTGACAATGCCCACTCTTTACTAAATCTACCTCTGTCTTGAAGCAAATGTAAAAATAAAAAAGCTTCAGAAGCATGAAATCATATAAGAGCTGAATTAGAATGTGATCATCTTTATTACTTTAGATTATAAAACACTATACTGTAAGTTGTACTTCACAAAAAATTGCATCAGAAAACTTACAAAAGTTATTTATAAATCATAGAAGGAATAGTGTACTGATGGTTAAAATGTGGCAGTTATGAAGAAAGAAGCTGTTCATGTTGAACACATTACAAACCTATACGACATATTTGTGTTGTTCACATAAAATAGTATTATTCTTGTATAAGTTATATTTTATCCAGGTATGCTACCCTGTTTGGAATAGTGTTTATTTTCACCCTTCATTTTAAAGAGGATTATGACAGAGAGTTGATGATGATTCTAAAGTAGTGCTGCATACCTAAAACTGTAATTGTTTCCTCTGATTTTTCAGAAGATCTTGAAACATTTTAGTCTCTGTACAATAATGAACTCAAGTACTTGAATGACAAAAGTATCCTGAAGAAAAAACCTTGATATGATTAAATTTTGTGAAATGCATTTAATGTTTTGACTAAATGAGTGATACTTACGAAAACTGGTAAGGATTATTTAATGTGTAGAAGTCTTTATTTGGAATATTTCCTTTTGGTATGCTCAGCAGGTCATACTGCTGCTTATTAGGAGCTATGTGGTAGATGACCTTTGTATCAGATTGGTCAGTCTAATTTGTGTTTTATGAGTTAACGCAAGTCTCTTGAAATATGAAAATCTAAAAGGTTTTGATAGAAAATTTATATTTATTTACATATATATGTGTTTGTTATTCCCATAGAACTGTGTTTGGTAGTATTTTCTAAGCAGATTTGGTGGTGTTGTACTCAGTCTTTTGATTTATAGTCATTTGTAGATTATGTATATGTCCAGTTATATGCTTAAGAATACTTACGTAAATCTAATTTACAACTCTTTTAAGATGGGAACTAAAACAATTTTGATATGAGTCATAGTCTATTCTGTAAAGAGAGATTTCATTTATGATAGCGTTTGTAATGTTTCTGCTGGAAATCAGAGGCATGTGACATAAGGAAAGTATAAGGAAAATGTATAGAGGAGTACTTTTAAGTAGTAGGACACTTTGTATACTGTGTATAATGAATCTAAGCTTTGGCAAGACACTTAAACTCTACAGCCATGAAATCTAGATTTAATTGGTGTCCTTACTACTGACTGCATCTGTCAGTCCTTTTGTACCATTCATACAGGATTGTGTCTGTGCCCTTTTTATTATAATGGAAGTTACAGTTTTTCTTTTACATTATGTACATTGAAACAAAACAGGGTAGTGATATAAAGATTACCAAACTGATGGATGAGTATCAAATAAGCACTGTTTTATGGTGCCAGTGTTTCCAAGTATAAGATAACAGGGTATTCAACTCTTTATAATCGGTTGAACTTAATGCAGCATAATTCAAACCTAGCCAGCTGTGCCTGCTTTGAGGACCCAGTAGTCACTATAACAAAACTCTTAAGTGTGTGTGCACACACATACACATACACACACACACACAGAATAAATGACCTATCAAAGGAGATTTTATAATTGGCCAGTAGACAAATATTGTATTTCTAAGTAGAGAATTTGATCATACTTTGAATAGTTAAATACAAATTTAATTTCTTGGATCTGTATCTTACATAATTTTATTAGATTTTAATGCAAAGGGTACTTTGTCCTACTTTAAGGCCTAGTTCTTTTTTTTTTGTTGGGCCAATAATGAGATAGCTTTAAAAGTATGCCATTTAAAATGCTCCAAAATTTGTTTTCATCATCATTATTGTTCTTGTCACGCAACTTAATAAGTTGCTTTTCTCATATTTATGACACTAATATATGATACTGTGCCAAATAAAATGTGTTTTAGGAAATGCATATGTCATTAATGCAAATACAAAGAAAATATTTGA
The DNA here is from genome assembly GCA_026225945.1 of Cricetomys ansorgei. Taxonomy (NCBI): domain Eukaryota; kingdom Metazoa; phylum Chordata; class Mammalia; order Rodentia; family Nesomyidae; genus Cricetomys; species Cricetomys ansorgei. The sequence goes on along the minus strand of JAMJFZ010001042.1, from coordinate 6,779,657 downwards.
AAGAGTCCATTTAACTAAATTTAGTTCACTTAATTAAATTTATTTGAACTTGAATTTCTACTGGTTGAACTATGCAATCATGCTTACTTGTTCTATAAATACTTGATGCAGTGGCCTAGGTTTTTATTGCTTGTTTGTTTTTTGCTATAAGTTTTGAAATTTTGAAAGGTTATTTTAACCTAATTTTTAGTGTTCTTAATTTTTAGTGTCATTTGTCACTTACTAGTAGCACTGAAACAAAGTATTGTTTTAATTTTGTTTTTTGTTTTTAAAGTAAATCTGCTGGCACAGAAATAGCTTATTATCATTTGGTTCCTGAAACCTGTTTGCAGTTAAAGCTTGACTCACTGGATAAAGAACTAAAAAAGAAGCATTTATTACCTCTGCTTTTATAGTTTCTCTTCTTTATAAAGGAGTATTATGAAAAAATATAAACAAAAATGTCTTTGTGGATTTTTGTTAGTGTTACTAATTCAGCAATTTAGTGGTCACTTAATTGTGATACTGTGAAATAGAATGAACTCCTGTTCATTTCAGTACGTAGCAGATATATTTTCTGAAATGTGGTATGCTGTTGGGAGCCAGTATAATAGGGCTCTAAAGGCCATTGGCTCCCTGATTGGAAAGTGAGATGAGGGGTTCTCACCTAACTCAATAAACAAACTTTTGAGCATTATGCAATATTACAAAATGTTACACTCTTCTAAACACAATAAAATATTATTTTACAGTTGCATTTATATAAGTGTGTTTATTTTCACTATTATTGCTGAGAATTAAATATTCCTAATGGAATAAAAACAGATGCCACCATCCGTTAACAGTCTTTCAGTTATATAAAACAAGAATCATAAGGAGAATAGTTCATTCAAAACTAGGTAGAAGAGGAAAAAGGGGGTCCTCCCCACAAAAATACAGAGCGAATAGCAAGATGCTAGATCTAAATCAGTTGCATCAGTAATCACAGTAATTAATGAGTTAAAGGTGTTTGAGTGGTTCTCATACAGGCAGTAGGTAGCTGTACTAGATGCTTTTCTATTGCTATGATAAAGCATCATGGTCCAATTAACTAATACAAGGAAGGCTCACACTTAGAAAGTGTCATCAACCCCAGTGACACACTTCCTCTAGCAAGGCCATACCTCCTATGCCTCCCAAACAACCACCAACTTAGGAGCAAGCGTTTTAATGCCAGACCTATGGGAGACATCTCATTTAAACCACCACAGTAGTGTGTATCTCACAAAAGACTAAAATGGCGAAATTGTCCAGTAAAATAAGCAAGTCCCATGTGGTAGTTTTTTTGTTGTTTTTTAGAAATTTGCATACTTTTCTCCAGACTGGCCTTATTGATTTTATTCTCACTGATAGTTTATAAGCATCCTGCTGTATATCCTCACCAGAATCTTTTATCTTGTTGTCTGTTCAGTAATAGCCATTCTAATGAAGGAGATAGTATTTCATTTTGTTTTGATCTGCGTCTCTAATGGCTAATGAAGTTGAGCCCTTCTGGTACATATCCCAAGGCAATGAAATCAGTATAACAAAGAGATAACAGCACCCAGAGTTATTACAACACTGATTCCTAACAGCCAAGGTAAAATCAGCCTGTGTGTTTTGTTCTTGAGTTGTGTAATAAACAGCCTACAATTAAGTTATGTGGGTAAAAGAAAATGTAATTTTTTAAAAAACATACAAGCTTGTTTAAACTTTGTAAAACAGTTGTAAAGCAGCCCTTGCTACTGAGGCAGTGCTGGTTGGAGCATTTCCAACAGCCTGTCAGTTACAAGGAACTGATACTTCCGCTGCTGGCTGACTCAGCTGCAGTTGAGTTCTAAGGATTGTTTTCACTCCTCAGGCAGTTACTTGGATGGCCACGAGTAGTAATCATACCTCTCAACCTAGTGAAGACAGAAGGGAAAGTGCTGCATGTATGTGAAAGTCTGCCCCTTCATGCCTGCCTTCCATACTCTGTTGTGAGCTTTGCTTGTCTTGGGTCCTAACTCAGATTTCAGGGGTTCCCTGCCTTGCCAGCCATCTTTATACTCCCTGGGAATGGAAATGGAGCAGTCATAGGTCCCTTTGATTTTATAAATAACTGCCCACAATATTTACTGTCCACATTTTTTTCTGGTGATTTTTGCTAGAGTACAAATTGAGTCCTTACTCCTCCATTTTGGCAGGAAGCAGAAAGTATGCCAGTCTACCATATTGCCTTAACAATCTGGAAGGTGGGCTTCTGACTCACTTGCCATTTCTAATACTTTTTTTCTTTTATCTCATTTATTCTGAGATATTTTGGTTACATTGATTTTATATGGCTTGGTTTATTTAGGTTTCTGCCTTTAATTTTATAGTCTCTGTGTATTGTGGTCTTCTTGTTGTTTGTTTGTTTGTATTGTTTCTGTGCTACACTCCCTTAGCATATTCAAGACATTTTGTATTTTTTGTAAGAAAAACAGCTTGTGAGGCTAAAAAAACAAAACAAAACAACATTCATGATTAAAAAAATAGATGCTGAATAAAGCACATGTGAGTGTGAGGTACAAATTTTAGAAAGTTTGAAAACTTAACACACTTTTTTCTATATTTTCTTTTTCTTAATTGCTTTTACAATTTTTGTTTTTTAGTACTTCATTTTAGTACTTCTGAGGTTCTGTTGATTATTTTACCTTAGGCAGTGAGCATACCAGTGCTGTGATCCATGGAGACTGGATCTGGAAACCTGACTCTGTCAGGGAGGGAATGAAGAAAGGACAGACACATAGACACATTGAAGAAAACCTGGGGTTAAGTGGGGTGTGCATACTCTGATGGAATGGCACCTGCTACCAGCACACCCTGTTTATTATGTATAGCACCAAGGGAGCAATTAGCTAGTCTCCATAAGAAGTGTCTATAGGCAGGTTGGCTTGGGCTGTCAACATCCAGGAAGAGGAAGCTGTACTTGCCAGTGTCTGTCTGTAAACACTGCCACGAGGATCAGAGGAAGAAGGCTTTGCCGGCTTCAGGCCTGGCCCCTACCAGGAACAGCTTTGCTAATTTATGGGTCCAAGGCCTTGGGTCTTTGACAATACACATTCATTCAAAACTTCCCTGGGGGCTTCCTTCCTGGTTTGCTATGTAAAAAATCTACCAAGATATGTGTACTTTTGTGTATTATTTTTTAATGAATTTTAGTAAAGTTTTACTAAAAATGAAAAGGATCTTAATACATTTTGTCACCAGAATAAAACCATAGCAAATATTTTATCAACCTTTTATTATTGCTGATAATAGTAATGGCACCTGAGTACTTTGGCACTTAGAACATCATTTAGCCTTAGACTCTGCAGCCAGTACAGCTTCACGCCACTTAGCTTTCTTTGCCAGATTCCAACTTGTCAAGGATTCATGTCCTCCTAAAAACAAAACCCAATATAACACAACACTATGGCATTTTAGAAGAACGTACATCTTTGTTAGATATATGGAAAAATGCTTGTGAAGTGAAAAGAGAAGAATGCCTTTAAGCAGCTCTCATAGATAGTATCCAAGAAAAACACTTCTGTATTATAGTAGAAGTCACATAAGATGCTAGACTTCTAGTCAACTGGATAGTTGATATCTGGAATCTGCTGCCACCTCTCTTGGTTCAAATAGACGTGTGTTGGGAAAAAATCAGAAGTATGAAGTATTTTCAAATGCTGAAGCCCAAAAGGGAGCTCCTTGAGTACCAGAAATGAATGTACCTCAAGGATTCCATTGGAGAGAGATGTCAGGATGGATGGGAGTGGTTTCAGTGAGTGTAGGGTTGGGGTCTTCACTGTGGAGCTGAGCTGTGGGGCTGTCCTAGATCTAGGAGTGGGTTGAAGCATGCCTTGAACCCTGGAATTCTCACCCTGAGAGCAGCAGGAGTTCGGTTGCTCCTCGCTTTCAGCTAAATATTAAATACTGTCTGCTTCACAGAAGGTCATTGCCAAAGGAAAATGGCTTGGTTGGTGCTTGTCTGCACTGTAGCTGGAAGCCTAGGGCTGAGCCCATTTTCTGATAAGGTGTCTTCCTCTTTTCCATGTGGGACCATACCTTGTGCAGAAGGTGCTTTTGCAGGACTTTGACCCTTAGACAAAGAGCCCCACATACAAATGGGGCTACTTCAGTATCTCTGTCTTAACCAGTGACCCCCATCCCTGGGTACCGAAGACTCTCGTCTGTCTTTATCCTATAAATGTAACCACCGTTCCTTCAATACACTGAAATGATCCACTGACAACACTCTCTCAAGAATCCTGCACATTCTCCTCGTCAGCTCACAGGTCTTTGGTCTAGACCAGGTGGGTGTTTGGTAAGAACCTCTAGGGCCCATGCAGCTTCCTGTCCCGGAGCAGCCGCTGTAGCTGCTGGCTGGCAGGGAGGGAGCCACCTCTCGGAACTGGGAAGCTGCAGGCAGGATTTATATTTTACGACACTGAGTTGTGAATGGAAAGATGAGTCAGGAGAGGTCTGAAACAAATCCGTTCACCAGCCTGAGAAACTGGCAAGAAGGGGGACATTTATGTGGTAAAAAGCAAAATAACAATAAAACAACCCTAGTGTTTGTTCATCTTGTAGAAGAGAATATAGTTCCCATTAAAAGTTTTCTAGAAATCAGATGATTGTCGGTTTGGTGAGCAGTTATCTGGGATTGGCTGAAAAACAAGATGGTTTAGATATCTGTGTTCACTTTTGAACACTCGGCCCAGTGACCATTGTTTTGAAGTTCCCCATCTAAGGAGAACATGGGGTGGGTTAATCCCTAGCTCTTAGAATGACATTACTAAGTTTAATGACACCTGGTCCCTGAGGTTAGGGAACCAGACATTTGGAAACCTAAGAAATTAAGACAGAATTGAGGGTATTGTGCTATTTCCTCTAATGGTGTAGCCACTGGGAGGCAAGGTGGGAATAAACAGGAAAAGAAAGGAGATAACAGGATAAAAGGGTGAATATAATCCCATCATACATATGCATGAAACTTAACAAAATACCTATCCAGGCAGCAAAGTTTGCTGAATTCCTGCCACCACCAAAGAAGAAACAGTCAAAGGATTAGGTAGAATGATGATGGCCTAAATCTGCTCAGAAGCAAGGATAGTGATCCGGCTACCCATGTGATAGGGTTGCACTATAAGCTGCCAGACTCATAAGGAAGGCAGCCAGCTCTAACCGGACCAGTCTAGGTGACACAATGAAGTGGAGTGTGTCTAGAGACAGCTCCCATCTGGAGGCTTTTAGAGCATCTGCAGTATTGTTGGAGTTGCTCATGGTAAGAACGTGGTCCAGAGGGTCCAGAGGCGGAGGATTTAGAGGCAGTGTACAGAATGTGAATTGGTTAGTTCCCTACTTCTCTTTACAGGTATAAACCGAGTGTGTGTGGAAGACAGCAAAGAGCAGCTCAATCTTGACAGTAATCTGCACACTTCTGTCTCCTGAGTCTGTGCAACTACTACTTAAATAATGATTCAGAGATTTTTTTTTTTTTTTTTTTGGTTTTCTTTCACACAACAGAATTCTTAGGCAGATTTTAAACTTCTTTGTTATTTTGCAAATGAGAAGACAACCTTTTGAATAATTTTTTAATCCAAATTTTCATGAATAGATTTGTGTCTACTGTGATATATGTATGTTGGTGGAACCGGAATCCAAAGATGACTTGTTCTTAAAGAATAGTCAATCCCTGAATTCAGAACAAGGTCCATAACACTTCTTAAAACAAGTTTGGTTTTGCAACCCACTCATGAAGGGGTGAGCCCTGGGCCTCACAGAAGCTGGGCAAGTGGTTCTCCTCTGGATCTCATCCCTAGCCCATCATCGCTGGATGTTTATTTTAAGGACACACTCACCCTCTTGGCGGACACAGTCACAGCAAAGCAAAGAGGCAGTGATTGTGAGTCCGATCCTTATGTAACAAGCTTTCACTCAAGCTTTGTTTCCAGCAGCATTTATCATTTCAGGCCTAAACCGAGATGTGCATTTTGTTAATTATTTTTAAGATTAATTAATATTTTAATATATCTTAATATTAAAGCAATATAGCTTTCTGATGAGTATGATAAGCAATGGTTTCTTGCTTGAATAGCCCACATATTTCCCCAAATGCAAACTTTAGCTATAAAAGATTAACAGATGCTCATTTGTCTTATTGCAGTTTCAAGTTAGCACTTATTTATTCAGATTTCAATGTTAAAGTTAGTCACTGTGAAACCAGTGTAATATATTTGGTTTCTAGTTAATCAAGATAGAACTACTAATGATGTGCTGGAGTATGGCTTCTTGTTAGCTGGGATAAAAGATTTAAAGCCATTCAGAACAGTTTATGTTTAAATCCGCTTTCCACACTTTCCTTCAAGAGCCTCTCAGTTTCTTCTTGACTCTTCTTACCTTATTCTCCAAAGAGACTAGTTACATGCAAGTAATAGTACAATCACTTTAGCATTTTAGCAATATTACTTACAAAACTGTTACAATGAGAATCAAGCTTTGGGTACTTTTATATTGAAACAAAACTTTACCAATTTACCAGGATAGCTAAGTGCCAATTTATCATTACTCAGCAAGGTTCTTGACTCTTGAAAATATGGAGTGGCGTTTTTATATAAAGCTTATATATAATGTAGTTACATTTTTAAAATTCATAAAGATGTCATAAATTTCTCTTGAAAGGGAAAACTTTTAACCTTTTCATGATTTGAGAAAAACCACAAAAAATACAATAGCCTATTTTTATTATACTTTAGGCAGAATTAAGTTAGGTTCAGCTAGTGTCCACAGAGACATTATTAGATTATATTTGTTGCTAGCTTTTGTTCCAGATGAAACCTAAACGATTGGATATTTTAACTTCATCTGACTGTGATCTGGCATACCGAATTAGTTTAGCAATTAAAAACAAAAGAAAAAACACGGTTACTAAAATAAAATTAGTGTGCAGTGCAAAAACTGTACGTCCCCTGTCAATTATCTATTAAAATAATTGAAAAGAAAGCTCATTACATAGCTAGCTTAACATCTGAATAGGGATGTCCCTCCTAAATAGCAAAGATACTCAGATACTCTGAGCTCAAAAGTACAAATGTTACAATTTATAAGTGTCTTACTCATTGTTCCTATATATGTTATTTCTGTTGACTGTGATCCTGAGGAAATTATCTCTGTAAAATGGATTTTTCCCCTTTGTTAATGCAATTCAAGAATAGGTAGGTTCTCTTGGAAATTAATTTACAACATTGCAGATTCTTTACCTTCTTAATTTGTTATAATGCTAAATATCAAAATGCAAACCAACTGAGGGTGGAATTTTATTTCCTGTTCTGTTTATATTTCTACATTTTTATTTGACTTTAAAATATTAAGTTTTAATAAGCAAAAAATGTTCAATAAAGTTTTCTGAGACTGATTAATGTTTTCAGCAGTTTGGAGTCTATACCTGTCAAGGGGAGTAAAATTTGTTTATAGTATTAGAAAAATAGGGGCTAGAGAGATGGCTCAGCAAGTAAGAGCACTGGCTGCTCTTCCAAAGGACCCAAGTTCAATTCCCAGCACTACATGGCAACTCACAACTGTCTCTAACCCTGTTACAGGGGACCCAACACCCTCACACAGATACATATGCATGCAAATCACCAATGTACATAAAAATAAATAAAATATTTAAAAAAGGAAAATATCTCCAAGTTAAATAACCATGAGAAGATTTTTAAATTTCATGTTTTATTTTTTAGCTAATGCTCAAAGAGCAAGGAAGTGCTTCAGAATTCATTACTGGCTGTGTACTTTTCCAGCACATGTTTTTCCTCTTCATTTACTTGAGGCCATTTATGATGTGACCAACCATTCTGAAGCTGCCTAGCTTCCCAGGGCTAGGAAACCTGGTACCCAGATGGCTACTCTCCAGTAGCCCAAAAGTTATACTGGGGACTCTTTCTTTGTATGGAGCAGTAAGGACAATGGCCCCATTCTGTCTCTGTCACCCAGCCATCACCACCCAGGTTCTAGTTTAGCTTAAGTGTTTGAATTACTTTTGCTGTGACAAAGTACCCTGACAAAGGCAATTTAAGGAAGGGTTTGCTTTGACTCACAGTTTGAGGATGCAGTCTATCACGGGGGGTAGGGCATGGTGTTAGTAGCTGATACGTCTCAAGTGTCCACGGGAAGTCAAGAGTGATGAATATGTGTGCTCAGCTCTTTTATTCAGTCCAGGAAACACAACCACCACCAGTTTATGGTGGGTCCTCCTCAGTTAACAGAATCTACTAATACCTCACAGACGTGCTCAGAAATTTGTCCTTGGAATTCTGTATTCTGCTAAGTTCTTATTAACCATTACAGTACTCCATTGCTCAGCCTGCTCAGAGTTCTCCAGGAACCAGTATCTGAAAGACTGGCAAGTGCCCAATAATCCTAGGTTTTCATCCAACTTCTGCACTCTATAATCCCAGCTACCCACTGCCTACTCAAGCAACTAGCCAGTTACCGACATTAGGGGAGTGTTATAATTTACCTATGACAGTATTAGTGCAAAGAACCGAGTGGCACCATGGCTACCTACATCCTGGCAGGCAAGCACAGTGAGTAGACACTGCATCCTCCCCCACCCCCCACTCCGACTCTCCCCATGGGCAAAAACCAGGCAAAGACTCCCTTCAGATTTTCTTGTGTGAATTGTGAAGGTTTGTACAGAGCGGGGATCCTGTGACTTCTCTACAGCGAAAGTGCACAGGCAGACCAGAAACAATGCTAGGCTCAGATAAAATGACAATAGTAGAGGAAAGGAAAAGCAGACAGTTGCTGGGAAGGCTCAGACAGAGTTACATTTTGAGAAAATATTTACAAGTGGCCCCCAAACAAAGAAGGCTTTGAGGAAGTTACAGCGTCAGAAATCAGTTACATTTTAAGAATTCATTCACACCCTTCTGCATGTTTTGGCCTGATGTCAAATTAACTATTTCATAGGCAAAGACAGGCCTCGACTTCTTTGAATGTTATTCAAGTTTCTAGAAGACACAGAGCCCAAGGCCATGGTCAGCACGCAGCTACTAGGTTTTGCCTTACGAAGCCACATCTAGATGATGCACACATTTCCAACAGAGACTGAATGAGACTTTACATTTAGATTTTAATTTCTCTTACATTTTGTAGCACAAATCCCCATGTCAGAAAACCTTTGACCTCAGCGCTGAGTTCGCATATACAGGCATGCTGAGAGTGCCAGGTGACAAGTACTGTTTATCATACTTGTCAGTAAGTTCTGACACAATTATAGAAAAATTTAGAAAAATATAGAAAAATTTAAACATTCCGAATTAATTTTATTGCTGTTTGCACAAGGGGTGAATATTAAAAAGTTTGGAATAAATTAACATAAAATATTTAATGATGATTTTGTGCATGTACATTATATTTACATTTGAAAGAAAATCTGTGCAATTATTTTACCCTAAGGATACAAAGTGAAAGATGAGAGACTATATCTTGCTAAACATTAAAATTATATTCTTTTCTCTAAAAGTTTAAAAACAAATTCTTTGCTTCTAAGAATATATTTATATGTTACTATTTCTAATTATTATGAGTAAATGAATAAAATAAATATTTTGTGTCTATGATTTTATTTAAGAGTATTGAGTTATACCAAAAATGAAACAAATAATAGAATTTATCATGAAATTATTATTTTAAAATTCTTTTAGTAATAATTTGAGTTTCATACAATGTATCTTGATAGCACCCTCTTCCTGTTCCTCCCTATTCCAACCTCCCACCCCTATGTCCTTAAAAAGAAAAAGAGAAAGAACAAATATAAGAACATTAAATTGAGGTGGTGTGGCAGAAGCAGCGTGGATCATGGGCATCACCATGGTCTTTGGAGGCAGCAGGCTGCTCTGATCATGGAAATTCACCTGGCCCATACTAGCCCTAGACCAAGCACCATAAAGTTTGACTGGAAGTTGGACCTCACTGCCCAAATCTGCAAGTGCCTGGGACTCTAGCAGGCACCTGGACATCATTCAGGCACCCAGACACCAAGCAGGCACCCTGATATTCTGCAAGCACCAGGGCATCCTGCTATCCCCGCAACACCCCACAGGCACCCAGACATCCTGTAAGTGCCAGGACCTCCCACAGGCACCAGATCATCCCACAGGTTCCAGCGCATCCTGCAGATGACCAGGCATCATGCAGGCACTAGGCCAACCCACAGACACTAAAACATCACACAAGCACCCAGACATCCAACAAGCACCCACACCCCACACAAGTACCCAGACATCCCTCAGGCACCCAGACAGTCCACAGGTACCACAGCCTCCAGCAGGCATCTGAATATCCTGCAGGCACTAGAAATCACACAGGCACATGGGCATCCTGCAGGCACCAGGGCATTCCACATGTGTCTAGACCTCCCACATACAACAGGACATCCTGTAGGCACCAGAATGTCCCATGGAAACCAGGGCAACCCTCAGGTGCCCAGACATTCCACAGGCACCAGGACGTCTCCCAGGCTCCAGAGCATCCCATAGATGCCCAGGCATCATGAAGGCACTGGGCCAACCCACAGACACCCAGACATCCTGCAGACACGCAGACATCTCACAGGCATCCGGCCATCACTTAGGCATCTGAACAGCACACATGCACCATCATCCCTCGGGCACCCAGACATCCTGCAGGCACCAGGACATTCAATTGGCACCAGAATATCCTACAGACTCCAGGGCACCCCATATGCACTAGGGCATCATGCAGGTACCCTGACACCACTCAGGCACCCAGACATCCTGCAGACACCAATACTTCTGTGAGCACCAGGGCATCCAGCAAACACCTAGGCATCACACAGGCACTTAGCCAAACCGAAGACATCTGGACATAGTGCAGGTACCTGGCCTTCCCACAAGCACCCAACCAGCCCTCAGGCATCTGGGCATCCCATAAGCACCAGGGCATTCTGCAGCCAACTGCTCACCCCGCAGGGAACTGGGCATCCCACTAGCACCGAGACCTCCCCAGAAATACTGTTATTTTATCTGTATTCCTTGAGAATTTCAGTTCATTATAATGAAAAGTAAAAATATAATTGCCCACTAGATGGCATCAGTATCCTCAAATTGTTTTACAAACTGATCCTTAAGGAAATTCCTGGGCTTTGCAAAGAGGATGACTTTCTGTCCTCAAAGAACCTGTCTGTATCCCAAATGTACATACACTTTTTCAATTTTTTCTTTTATTAGTGAACAATTTTAAACATAGACTTCTTCATGTAAGAGAAAAAAAATGGGGCTCCTCTGATTTTCCCAAGTCTGGAGTGCACAAAACCAAATCATGAATTTTAAGGTCACTACCCCACCCTCCACAGACAAGCTTGTGACCATTCTTTCAGCGAGAGTATTTTCTGGCGTGTATTTTCTATTTTCAAAGTTTTTCCCAGCTCTAGAAATTGGATGGGCTTTTACAGCATAATATTTCTCTGTTTTTCTTTTAAAGCAGGAGCTCATTAATGCAGTCCAGTCACGAACTTTCATTCTCCTGCTTCAGCTCCCCACTGCTAAGGTTATAGGCATATGTCACTACAACTGACTTATATTTATCTTATTTCATATGATAACTTAGTGGTTGTGTTTATAAGATGAAATTATTTGTAATTTCTTCTATCTCTAATGTGGATAGTTAAGTTGTTTTTAAATCTACCTGTTGTAATTATTTATAGGATGTTCTGGATAGACTTGAGTTCAGCTACTTTGTTTAATTTTATCTTTATATACTCATATTTTTCAATAACAATTTTATTGCTTTGTTTGTTCGTTTGGTTGGTTGGTTTGGCTTTTTGAGACAGGGTTTCTCTGTGTAACATTCCTGATTGCTCTGGAACTCCATTTGTGGACCAGACTGGCCTTGAACTCACAGAGATCCACCTGCCTCCTCCTGAGTGCTGAGACTAAAAGTGTGTGCCACCTTGCCCAGCTCAATAACTATTACTTGAGTTTAATTTCAAACACCCACTAAAACCATCTGAAGGAGAGGGACAGGACACTTTTACTTGGGTGAAACTGATTTGATTTAAGAGAATAGTTCAACAGAAAGAAAATGTTTGAACAATATGACACTTCTTCATACTTTGATTTTTGTGATTTAGTGTCTGTGTGGGTCCATCTTCATGTATGTGCGTACATGTGGGTGCTCAGGCATGTGTGCTCATGAATAGATGTGCAAAACTTCAAGTGCCTTTGCAATGGCATAGTTGTCCCATTTTTTGAGACAGAGTCTCTCTCTCACTGGCCTGGAGCTCACCTCTTAGGTAGGCGACTTGGCCAGTGGGGCTCATAAATCTGTCTACTCTGACTCCCTCCCCACCCCTGGGGTTACAAGTGTGTGCTACCACACTTGGATTTTTTTTTTTAGATAGGTTCTGGGGAGGGAGATGACTTGGGTTCACATATCTGTATAGCAAGCACTTCATGGACTGAGGAATCACCCCAGCAAACAGACTTTATTTTTTGTATCTAAAGTTTTTTTTTTTTAAATTTCTGTAACATTTCTATGTCAAACGATTGACAGTGTTCATTGATCTGTGAGTTCTAGAGCTTTCATTTTCTTCTTTCTCCTGCTCTCCACCTAAGGGTTTGCTATGTAGCCCAGGTTGGCCTTTACCTCATGATCTGGCTTCCTCTGTTTCTTGAATACTGAAATTACAAGCATGACACTTAACTGCATTCTAAATATTTATCCTTACCCCCACAGGTAAGTGTATCTCTCACTCCTATTACAGAAGCTTCTTTTTGAAGCAGATGGAGACCACTACAAAAAGCTACACTGGTCAGAATGCAGAGAACATCTAATCATGGAGTACTGGGCCCCAGCTGGTACATCTACAGCACAGTCCCCACACCTAAGGCTCAGGGAACATCTAGAGGAAGGGATGGAAAGATTACAAGAGCCAGAAGACCAGGAAACCTGTTGCAAGATTGTCTCTTAGAAATGACGGGGAAGCTTAACCCATAATACTTCAATAATGTAGCTGCCTAAATAAGACCTTAGAAATGACACCAATAAGGGACATTATAAGACCTGAAGGGGAAATCTCATGAAGCTGCAAGTCTAGACAAAGAACTATAGGCAACTAAGGACTGCTGAGAGTAGGAGGGAATAGTCATCACCAGGGAGACACTTCCTATTTGGTTGTTCAATACTAAATAGTCAACCCTGAAATCATATACATACAACCAACAGTTAAAAAGAGCTCAGCTTGCTTGTATTTGTACATGCACTAACTTATATATTTAACCATAATAAAGAAAAAGAGGTCTTGAATTTGAGAGGAATCCAGGGGCAATATGGAAAGAGCGAAGGGGAAGAGAATGACGGAGAAATGATGGAATTGTATTTTAAAATTTAAAAATCTCAAAAAATAATTTGGATTAGAAAACAAAAGGAATTACAGACATGAGTCATCATATCTTATTTGAATTTTATATTTAATCCGTTTTCTCTTTGTTGTATTATATTTGTCACCTCATATTTATTAAATATGACATTAAAAATTAAATATTTTTATCATTTATTATTTATTAATAATAGTGTAAAAGAAATTGTTCTAACTTGTCCTTCCCTTTATAATGTATGATAATTCCCATATCCATACTCACTCTTTCCTCCTCGTTTTGTCTTTCTAGAGGGACAGGTTTTTGATGGTAGCTGAACCTTTTCATTTAGCCATCTGTAAGATGATCTATCCCTTTGTCTCTTCTTTTTCTTCAAGACTAAACAGCATAGGGCAGGGACATGGGGAAAATATGTTTTTATAAGATGCTAGAAATCTTTTGCTCAATTTCACTGTGCATGATCTTGTATTGTAGTAGCAGGTCATATGTGTGGATTCATTTCAACTTGTGTGAGCACAAGCAGGACACTCAATACTGCTGTTCCTTAACTTCCTCCTTAGGGTTACATCACAAGACTGCTGTGAAAACAAACACAATAGTGATGGCAACAGTGATAATATTTTGAATAGTGATGTACAGCTTTCAAAGTACTTGAATGTGCATTAACTTAATTAAATTTTTAAATTTTTAAAATTCTATATATATGAGTGTTTTGGATTCATACATGTATGTGGGCCATGTGTATATCTGGTGTCCATGGAGGTCAGGAGAGGACACAGATTTCCTGAAACTGGAGTTAAGGTTAATTATGAGCCACTACGCTAGGGATGCTGAGATTGAAACTGGGTCCTCTGCAGAAACATGTGTTCTTAACTACTGAGCCATCTCTCCAGCCTGTGCACTTTCTTTTGATCTTTATACTAATCTTATATGGTAGGCTATGTATAGATTTTTTTTTTTAGCTTTTAAAATTGCATTCATCTCTCTGTGTGTGTACATGCCATGGTATGCACACATGTAGATATCAGAGGACAATGTGAAGGGGTCACTTCTCTCCTTCCACCGTGTGGGTCTCAGTGAATCCAATCAGGTCATCAGGCTTGGCTGCAAGCTTCTTTAATAGTGGAGCCATCTCACCTGCCCCTAGACAAGTAGTTTTATTAGTCTTTTTTATCAGTCTTTCTTTTCTTTCCTTTTTTAAAGCTAACAATGCTGTTGAAATTTGGTAGAAAAATCAAAAAGACCTTCTTTGAGATGTTAAAGGAGCTATTTAAATATAATGCCAAGGAAAAGAAATAAAAATGTTTTCTTGGCAAGGAACTGCTGTGGATACGTTTTTCTTTCTGACATAAAAGGATTCTTGCTGTGAGGAAGAAAAACAGGTCTGTGGCCAACCCTTTCCCTTCACTTTTCTCAACCAAATTATTCTTTTTTCTTTTTCTTTTCTTCCTCCTTCTTCCTCCTTCCTCCTCCTCTACTTCTTCTTTCTTCTTCTTCTTCCTTCTTCCTTCTTCCTTCTTCTTCTTCTTCTTCTTCTTCTTCTTCTTCTTCTTCTTCTTCTTCTTCTTCTTCTTCTCCTCCTTCTCCTCCTCCTCCTCCTCCTCCTCCTCCTCCTCCTCCTCCTCCTCCTCCTCCTCTTCCTCCTCCTCCTCCTCCTCCTCCTCCTCCTCTTCTTTTTTTTGGAATATTACCAAATTATATTTATTTATTTTTAGAATACTTTTACTAACAATTTGAGTTTCATACAATGTATCTCAATAACACTCTCCTCTAATTCCTTCCTGTTCTACCCTCCCACCCTGTGCTCTCAAAATAAAGAAGGAAAAAGAAGAATGAAAATTAAGTCAAGTTTGTATGCAAGGAGCATGGATGGCGGGCTTCACCATGGCCTTTGGAGGCAGAATGCTGATCTGATTATGTGCTTTGGCCTGGTCCAAACTATCCTGAGATGAGGCATGGTAGAGTTGACCTGAAGTTGGGTCTCCTCTCCCAAACCCAGACACTGATCAGGCTCCCTGGTATCTTGCAAGCACTGGGGCATCCTACAGGCCCCCTGACATCCCACCAGGACCAGGCCTTCCTATAGGTAACCAGTCATCCCTCAGGGGCCAGGACTTCACATAGGCAACCCAGTCATCTGGCAGTCACCAGGACTTCCCACATGCACCAGTGCTTCCTGCAGGCACCCAGACATTTCGCAGGGACCCAAATATTCCACAGGCACCCAGACATCCATAGGCACCAGGGCCCTCCACAGGCACCAGGACCTACCATGGGCAACAGGGGATCCTGCAGACACCCAGGCATCATGCAGGGACCTAGAAACCCTGGAGACACCTGGACATCACACAGGCAACCATGATCATTTGGTCATCACACCAGCACCTAGACATAACACAGGCATCAGGGCCACCCTTCGGCACCAGGGTGTCCCGCAGCTGCCCAGACACTCACCAGGTACTCGGCCATCCCTCAGGTACCCAGACATCACATAGACACCCAATCATCTGACAGTCACCCGGGTCTCCTGCAGGCACCAAGGCATCCCACTGGCATCTTGAGTTCCCATAAGCATCTGGACATCCTGTAGGCACCAGGGTCTCCCATGGGCACCAGGAGTCCCCATGGGCACCAGGGCATCACACAGGCATCCAGATATCCCATAGGCTCCAGGACTTACCCCAAGCTCCAGAGAATCCTGCAGATACCTGGGAATCATGCAGGTACTGGGCTAACCCACAGACACCTGGGCATCTCAAAGGTACCTGGAAATCTCACAGGCACCTGGACATCCTGCAGTCATCAGACCTTCCCAGGGATATGAGGACCTCTCGAAGGTACCAGGGAATCTGGCTGATGCCTGGGAATTGCTATGGCAGTGGGCCTATCCACTGTCATCTGACATCTCACAAGGACCAGGATATCCCACAGGCAACAGTACATCCCACAAGCATCAGAACCTTCCACAGGTTCCCAGACCTCCCCTAGTCATCTGGGCCTCCTGCATGCATCTGGCCCTCCTGTGGGGACCCAGCTATCCCACAGGGATCTGGTCTTCCTGCAGGCACCTGGTCATCTCAGAGGCACTCATATGTCATGTAAGCACCCAGACTTCATGCAGGCTCCAAACAGCCTGCCAGAACAGGTGACCCATGAAGCCAGGCTCAAACACCCAGTGAACTCTGGTAGTGTCAGCAACACAGACATATCTCTAATTGTTCTGGTCCACATGAGCTTCTTGAGGTTTCTGAGATCTCTTTCAAAGGGGAGAGACCCAACCCCCAGTATGGAATATTCTTCAGCTGGGACATCTTGCTGTTGCTCAGGTTCTGGGTGATCCTGGGGTCTGGCAGAGCAATCAGGGTCACTAATTGCTTGAGCTCTGATAGTTGCATACACAGCCCCTGTATACCCTTATTGCCATCCATCCTGCTGTCTTGGCCTTTGTGATTGCAAACCTTGATATCACCATAGTCCTTGGTCTCCTCCCATCAGGCAGAGTACTATGTATAGTAGTTACTGCCTCAGGAGTGGTAGAATTGGCCTGGAGGGCAGTGAAAAGGCCAGGAGGGTCCATTGGTCAGTAGAGGACAGTTCTCTTGTGTGGATACTCAGTCCAGGAGATGAGACACTCTTCAGCTGGACCATCCTGCCCTTGCTCTGGGGCAGGGTGATCCTGTGGCCTGGTAGTTAGTTTGGAGGCAGGACCCAGTCCAGCTCCATATCACTGCATCCTACCCTGCCCTTATCATCTGGCCTTTGTGTCTGCAGCCCCTGGTGCCTCCTCAGTGATTCTGTCCCTTCATTCAACAAGGAGAGCAATATGAGTGGCAGCCATGGCCATGGGAGTGGTGGAATTGGCCTGGCTCCACTCCTAGTGGGGAGACTAGGATGGTTAGGTGGCAGTCTGAGGACCTCTCCATCCATTGTCTACCCTGGGTGTGCACTCATGCCAGTCCCAGCCTCCAGCATGTGTCTCCTAGTGGCTTTCGCCACTGTTCCTTTGTTTGCTGGGTCTCAGAGTCTGCCTCTCAATGTTCTTGCTTCATCCAGGGAGTGGCAGCTCCAGCCTGGCAGGTCACAATAGGGTGACCCATTTGTGGCCTCACCTTTGTGGAATCCCTCCCTCTCAGGAATGCCTAGCTCCCTTGTCCTCCATCCTGTTCATGACCTTGTCTCTAGGTCAGTATCATCCATGCAGGCTGAGCCTGTGAGCTCATTACTTTTAATTCGCTAAGTTTCTCCTCCTGCCTGACAGGCACCAGTGCCATTCCCTGGTCCATGAATATGTGAGGATCCAGGACAACATGAGTGGGGTCATATGCAGCTGCCACAGCCCTGCCAGATTCCACCTATTTTCTGCAGCTATCTTGAGCTCACTCCTTGGTTCTGATACTGTAAAACAGATGCCCCTAACAGCCTTCCTCTTCCAAGTCTCTGGCAGAACCCATGGACTGAGTGGGGCCACAGCCCATCAGGCAACCATGGTGCCTGGCAGGCAGGCTCCTGAGTCTCTCTGCTGTGGTTTCTGCACAATAGAAAAAGAGACAGCATCTTTCAACAAATGGTAATGGTCAAACAGGATGACTGCATGTAGAAGAATACAAATAGAACTATATTTATCACCCTGCACACAATTCAATTACAAATGGATGGAGGACCTCAGCCTGATGACAGATACCCTGAATCTGATAGAAGAGAACGTGAGTGGGGAATAGCCTTGAACCCACGGGCACACGAAAAGTCTTTTTGAACAGAACACAATTAGTACAGGCACTAGGATCAACAAATAATAAATGGGATCTCATGAAACTGAAAAGCTTCTGTATGACAAAGGACCACTATCATTTGGACAAAGCTGAAGTCTACAGAATGGGAAAAGATATTTTCCAATTTCATATCCACTAGAGAGTTAACAACTAAACTATATAAATAACTTTAAAAACTGTGCATCAAGAAAAGACTAACCCAATTAAAAATGGGGTATAGGATTAAGCAGAAAATTCTCAAAAGATAAAACACAAATGTCTGAGAAACACTTAAACAAATGTTCAGCATCCTTACCCATCGGGGAACTGCATATCAAACTACTTTGTCTTACACCAACCAGTCAGAATGGCCAATATCGATAAGACAAATGACAGCTCGTGCTAGTTAAGATGTGAGGTAAGGGAAACAGTTATCTGTAGCCAATGGGGGTGAAAACTTGTGCAACCACTATGGAAATCAGTGTGGTGGTTCTCAAGAAGCTGGGAATAGATCTACCTCAAGATCCAGCTGTATCTTGAGCATGTACCTAAAGGACTCTACACCCGACTACAAAGACCCTTGCTCATTCATGTTCATTGTGGCATTATTCTAATTGTGAGAAATTGAAAACATTCCCATGTTCAACAATAGATGGATGAATAATGAAAATGTGGTACATTTACAAAATGAAATAGTACTCAGCTGATAAAAATATCAAAATCATGAAGTATACATACAGATGGACGAAGCTAGAAGAAAATCATCCTGAATGAGGTAACTCAGATCCCAAAAGACAAATATGGCATGTATTCTTTCACATGTGGATGTTAGCCTTTAAGCCTTCAATAGGCTTGCTATATTTTGTATAACCAGAGATGTTAGATATAGAATAAAGTACTTGGGGAGAGAAGAGGATCTGCTAAGGAAGGAGAAGTAGAATGGACAGTTATGGAAAGAGAGGGACAGACTAGAACAGAAGGATTATACAGAAGAGTAGAGAAGATGGAGAAAGGAAAAGGAAATGGAGACAGACAACAAACACTGAGCAATTTGAGGGGTCATATTGAAACCTACTACTGTAGAGGCTTCTTAAAATATATACAAATAGGAATGAAATATAAACAGAGTCACCAAATAGCAGGGAGACAACAACCCAACTAGACATCTTTCACCAACAAGTAAAACTTCCAGTGCCAGGAATAGCTTACATCTAACTGAGTTGTTGGCCAAAGGGTCCCTATGGAAACCCCCAGGCAACTTGAGCTATTGGTTGCTCTTCACAAACTGCCGATATGGTTCTATTACTGAAGACAAAACGTATATACTTCACTGAACACGGAGAAGTTGATCTGGTATCTAACTAAAGACTTCACTCCTACTGACTAGTGTTATGGTACTAGAAGGAAGGTATTTTGTATGCTACCAGAAGACAATGACAACCATTAACCGAGCTACAACCCCTGTGATCTATAAGGATAACCTGCTTGCATACTAGCATAATAAGCTCATGCAATAATGGCACTAACATTGTGGGAGTAATCAACTGCTCTATGATTGGATTTAGGCCTCATTCTATGAGATGGAACCCATACCTGACACTGTTTGAATAGACAAGAACTTGAAGCTGAACAGGCCATAGGCCTAGCAGGGTCTACCTATTTTTTCTGCTATATTCATACATTACTGTCTCACTCAGCTATCATCACAGAAACTTCTTCTTGCAATATGTTGGAACTAATGCAAAGACCCACAACTGGACAATGTTCAGAGAGTGAGACTTTGGAACACTCAGTCCTAAATAAGATGTCTTCATCAACTCCCCACCAAAACCCCAGGGCTCAGGGAGATATGCAGAGTAGGAGGCAGAAAGATTGTAAGAGCCAAAAGGGATGCATAACCCCAAGGAAACCATGTCTTCCAGACAGAACAGGGCTAATGCATATATGAACTTACAGAGACTGTGGCAGCATACACAAAAGGCTTCCACAAGTTCAAGCCAAAAGGGGTCCCAGGGCTGAGAAGGTGAAGTGGACATGAGATCCCATCCCTAACCAAGGAGCTATCTCCAACTGACAACCACTTGCAAAGGAAAAGTCAGTTTTCTTCAATGGAGTCTCACTGAGTTTATAAACCACACGTAAGGGTGGGTTCCATACCCAGCAATAGATGGCCAACACAAGGTAAATTCAATGGTATTTTTGTAGATTTTTTTTCTCATATTGCTTTGTTTGGACATTTTAATGGTTTCTGATTTTCTGTTTTTATGGGTTTCTTGTGTGTGTGTGTGTGTGTGTGTGTGTGTGTTTTCTCTATGTGTGTGTATCTATAGGTCTTGTGTTTTTTCTTTTTAAAAATTTTTGTTTGTTTGTTTATTTGCATATTTGTTTTTTAAAGAGAGAAAAAGGATGTGATGGGGAAGTTCTGGGAGCAGATGGGAGAGCAGAGACCATGATCAAAATATATCTTATGAATTTTCAATAATAAAAAAAATCATCTGAAACAGAGTACACACACACACAAAAAGAGAACAAAACAAGTGAAATTAAAGAGTTGAGTAGAAATGTAGCTTTAATTTTGACAACCCACATTTTACTTTATATTTCACAGCTTTGAAAATCATTTCTAAATGCAGTTCTTGGGGAGAGGACTACTAATTTCAGAATTTCCTATGCATCAGCTTGCCACGCCTGAATGTCAGGATCACTGCTGCAGTAGTTAGTAGAACCTCCCTGTGTTCGTTTTCATTGTCAGCTCGTCATGGCCTGGAGTCACGTGGGATTCTCAACTGAGGGATTGTCCTGATCATATCGATCTGTGGGCATGTCTATTTTCCTGTTTGATGATGATGCGGGGCTGGGGAGCTCAGCTCATTGTGAGTGTCACCATAACTGGGCAGGTGGACCTGAACTGTACTTTTAAAAAGCCAGCAGAGCACAAGCCAGTGTCCAGTAAGCTAGATTCCCCCATGGTTTCTACTTCAGTTCCTGCTTTAATATTTCTACCCCACAACTCCCTTGATAATAATGAGCTGTGACCTCAAAGTGTAAACTGAAATAAAACTTTTTACATAAAAAAAATGTATAAATACACACAAAAAAAGAAAGAAAAGAGAAGAGAGAAAGAAAGAAAGAAAGAAAGAAAGAAAGAAAGAAAGAAAGAAAGAAAGAAAGAAATGAAGGAAGGAAGGAAGGGAAAGAATTACAAAGGTAGTGCAGTCCTTTTTTGTAATGTCATGATGGAAGCTTCAAAACTTCTTTACATCTTTAGTCTCTGTTTTACTTTTGCTGGCAATTGGAACAGTGTACAATGAAATGCTTTACGCTCTAGCTGTTTGGAATTCTTCTGGGGATACTGTAGTATGAGAAGAGAAGTTTGGAAAAATGTCATTGAGTTATCGCGCAGGTTGAGAGTTTAAGAATATATAGGAGAATCTTGATGACTCAGTCAATGTTACTGAGTTCTAATTTGAGGGTGGCCTTGTGTGAAATCTAAGACACACAGATAATAATTACACTGGACTTTGCTCTTGAGAGCCTTATAAAACCTGAACTGACTAACTTCTGGCTTCCTAACAATAAAAACTGTGTGTATGGTGTGGATTGTACCCCACCCCTAAGTTAGTAATAAAATATTTACTACGTATGTCCCTGTGAACAGGATAAGAGGGTCATTATATGAGTTATTCTGACACTGGATTCTAAGTGCACTGAATTCTAAATCAGTTGGCTTTAACTAATGGCAAAATATCCATTTGAGTAATGATTTTGCTTTACCAAGATAATCTGTAAAGAGCTGGCAGACTGCTGGCTGGTTAGAAGCTATGGGCACTTTTTTTTTTTTTTGTTTTTCTTGCTTTTATTTTTGTATTTAAAAAATCATATTTTGGTATTTCCTTGGTATAATAAAAATGGAATGCATCCTTTATTTAAAAAAAAATTAAAGAGCTTATTTATCGTATACCCACTGGACTCTAAGAGCTTCAGCAAAGTTAAAAGTAAATTATTAAACAAAGTAGCCATTGTCTTACTTGCCTGTTTCACATAGATACAAGGATGTAGTTTCAGCTTCGAATAATTCAGAGCTCCGTTTCTTACTCTGCTGAAATAAAGCCTGAGAGCTCTGTAACTGGAGTAAAGCTCGCAGCTTATAAGGAACAATGTTTCTTTTGTTGTTCTGCTGGTGCCGCATTGCGGGGATTTTTGTTTTGTGTGGCCACCTCAGGAATCTGGAAGCAGTCCTGCGGCTTCGGTAGTACAAACAGGAGAAACTGTATTTATGTCAACAGAGTTGTGAGCCAGTGAATCCACAAACAGGATAGTCATTTCTTAACATTTTTATGTGGATCAGAATACTTTTTCCCTTTAACAATTTTATGAGATGGCATCACCACATTGGGTTTTTTTTTTTAAATCTTATTTTATATATCTCTAGATATTTTGCCTGAATGTATGTTTGTAGGGCATTGTCTGGTGTCTGAGGAAACCAGAAGTGGTTCCAGATCCCCTAGAATTGGAGTTACAGACAATTATTAGCCACCATGTGGGTGCTGGGACCTGAACTCAGGTCCTTTGGAAGAACAGTAGTGCTCTTAATGACTGAGCCATCTCTCTAGTCCAGTATAATCATATTGTATATGAATATATTCAGGCTGAGTAAGAAACCATTATCTCCTTTTATTCTTTCTAAAAATGTCTACTGCTCAGCACCCGTGAGGTCCCACATTGCCTGAAGCAACAGACACAGAATGTGCAGGGTCCCTAGATATGTCTTGTGGTTGTCTGGCTTGGTGTTCTTGCAGATATCCTATAGGCTAGCGTGTGTGTGGAGAGTCTCTAATGCTTTTGCCTGTCCTTGGGACCCTTTCCTTCTCCTGGGTTGCCTAGTCTAGTGCCCTGCCTTGTTGATCTAGTTGTGCCTTGTTTGAGCTGTAACCCTGGAAGGATTGCTCTATTTTGTGGGGGGAATTAGGGGTGGGGTGGGTGAATGGGGTGCAGGGACAGTAAATTTGGAGGAGGGTGGAGATGAGGGAAGCTGGGAAGAGTGGAGGGAAGGGAGGAGGGAGTCAGGATGTATTATATGAGAGAAGAAACATAAGTAAATAAATTTTAAAAGTATCTATTGCTCAGCAAGGAAGTGAAATTCAGTTGTGAATGTAATCAGAGGTTATTAAATTTTCCTGACTAGAAGAATGCTGCTATTGTAATTACTTGAGAAAGATTGATCTTTGATGGTGCATTTTATGTATTAGGAGGGATTCCTGGGAAGGGACTCAAAGCAGCAGAGACGTGAACTTAAAAGAGGTGACATTGGAGTGGTTGGAGAGATGCTTCAGTGGCTAAAAGTGGCTGCTCTTCCAGAGGACCTGGGTTCTATTCCAAGCACTCTCATGGTAGTTCATGCCTGTCTGTAACTCTGGTTCCAGGGGTTCTGACACCGTCACATAGACATACATGCAGGCAAACATCAATGCACATAAAATAAAAATAATTTTTAAAAAAAGTGAAACTGGGTGGGGTCTTAGAGGTGGTGATGGTTAAAGGCAGTGAAGGAGCAAGCACAGAGGCCAGCATTTTCTTCACCACAAAGTGATACAAATACTAGGATGCAAACTTCCTGAGCACGTGGAATTTAACTGTCATTTAGTGTTTTTATTTTTTTTAATATCTCTTATGTTTAGATTATGCTTGTAGGCATAGTAGGCCTTACCTGAATAAATTAAGACAAACTAAATGAATGCAAATAAATGCCATGACAAAGGCTGAAATCAGGTTTATTAGAAGAGGAAAAGCGTTCTGTCTGGGGGATTGAACTGTAACGTTTCAGATCATCACAGGTAACGAAGACGCAATGCAGAGAGGAGCCCAGGCTTTGAGGCATGAAGCAGCTTGATGTGGGCTGCCACTAACGCTTTGCCTTTCTAAGATTACTGCACCTGGAAGAGAGGAGCAGAAGTTGGTGCTGAACTTGGAGAGCTTAGACATCAGGATGAGATCCTCTGACTTATTGCAAGCTTTACGTGAATATATGGGTAACATGAAAGGCACCCCCACCCCATGGATATAGAACTGGTGTAAATAAACACAAAGTTTATGGAGAGATCTTTGTTGACAGTAAGGTATTTGAGATCAGAGTCAAACTAGTAGCTGTCGCTACAATTTATGAAAGACTCGACGAAGGACTTGATTAAGGAAGTGATGACAGCAGGGACAGATTGTACAGCAGGGTAGTGTGCGTGTGTGTGTGTGTGTGTGTGTGTGTGTGTGTGTGATTGAGACTGGGTCACACTGTATAGCCCTAGCTGGCCTGTAATTCACTATGTAGACCTGTCTGACCTCAAACTCACATATATCCACCTGCTTCCCTACTGAGTGCTGGGGTCAAAGGCTTGTGCCACTGTGCCTGGCAGGTGATGGAAAAGTTTTGAGAAAATATAGGAACAAGAAAATAAAAGATACAAGACAAATGAAAGGTGTGAGAGGGTCAAAAGGTCAATGTGGTCAAAGAATGAATCCCAGGTTTCCAGTTAGTCCAGAGTAACATAGCATGGTGAGAGACAGAAACTAGGAAGGAAGGATTAAGGGAAAGAAAAACGTGTGTTTCATTTTGGGTATACTGACTTTTAAGTCTCAGAGAGACACGTGGGTAGGTTAGCTACAGACTGACTTTGTCCAGGAATGTGGTTTGGAGAATTATTTAGGCCAAAGTACAGACTTGGAAATGATATTACAGGAGAGAGCATGTTGAGAGAGCACGTGCTGCTTGAAGACAGAACTCTCGGGAATATTCACATTTAACAGCCAAGTCAGGAAAGACACACTAACAGAGGAAGCCAACACTGCTCAGGATGGCACAAAAATCAAAAAAGCGTTCACATTTGGACTGTGGAGTCCTGAAACCATAGAAGGAACTAGGAAGGAATAGTTCAACAGACACAAAGGCATAAATTAATTTATAAATAAGAAAAGAAATAATGTGTCTCTCTAACTTTTCTGTGGACTATTTCGACAAAGTGGTCTAAGTAGCTGACAACTCAGCGGTCTCAGAAATAATATGTCACTAATACGTAACCAACATGACCACAGTTACATCACCCCAATGATTGTAAAGGGAGGGAAAAAAGTCGAGGGCAGCTAAAGAGAAAATTAGATGAGGGACAAGATTGTTTCACATGTGTGTGTTTAAGATGTATTTTATTTTTATTTATATGTTGTGTGTTTCACTGTCTCTGTAGAGGCCAGAATAGGGCATTGCGCCCTGTAGATCTGAAACTGTAGGGGTCTTGAGCTGCCCAGTGTGGGTGCTGGACACCGAACTCTAGTCCTTTGCAAGAGCAGCAAGCTCTTAACTCCTGAGGCATCTTTCCAGCCCTGTTTTTATTTTGTTTTGTTTTGTTTGACACAAGCTCTCAAATATGTTTATCTGGCTAAACATTTTTTTTAGATTTATTTATTTTATGGTTAAAAATGCATATGGGTGCTTTGGCTGCATACAGGCATGTGCACCGTGTATGTGCCTAGTGTCCTCAGAAGTCAGAAGAAGGTATTGGACCCCCTGGAACTAGAGTTACAATCAGTTGTGAGCACCATGTGGGTGCTGGAAATCACACTGGGTCCTTTGAAAGAGCAACAGGGCCTCTTAACTCCTGAGCCAACTCTTCAGCCCCGTTTAATCTGCTTTTCAAAGGGTAGAAGTAACATGAACCCGGCATCTGAATCCTTACTACCAGCTTTGCAGACTGTCCACTGAGTTTGAAGTCTTATGTCTGTGTAAACGCTGCCTTCCGCCATTTCAAGTTCAACATTTTCCCTTCTGTGCTTCCTCTTGTATCCCATATCACCTTCCAATAAACTAAACTAGAACCTTATAACTCCTCCTTCACCAGTGGCTTGAAATAAATGGACACTTCCTGTCCAGCTTGAGGAAAAAAAAATATACACACACACACACACACACACACACACACACACACACACACACACACATACATCCTCCTTTCCATTTCCCGGTACAGATCCTGATTGTTCTTAACAAGATAATCTTTACCTTGTATCAGAACGATCTTTCTAATGAAGAACTTTGAGCCAACTATCACAGAGCCAGACACTGTGAGAGTCACCACTGCCAGCAAGATAAAGACTGAGCTCTCTGGCATGCCACTCATTCCTGACCTGACTCCACAGGACACAAAGGATTCCTGTGCAGTGGCCAAGTGGAAGCAGTTCCTGTACGTGTATTCTTACTACTTTTCCACTTCAATTCTTGCTTTCCCCCTTTCTGTGCCTTCTTCAATTACCTAACTTCCATTTGTATTTTAAGGCATTATATAATATCGCATCCTTTACCTAGCCTTCTAAACCCTTCCTTCATCTCTCTCAGCGGGTGACTGTAATTATGCTGTCACAGTTCTCTGTACACATTAAAACGAAGAATCTTTAGAGTGATTTGAAGATGTCTGTTTGGAGCTGTCTTCTTCCTTTGGTATTTGAGCTTTCTGAGACTAGAAATGATTCATTGTGACTTCTTGTACCTTTGCATTTAGTATATTACCCAGTAGATAGTAACTGCCCCAAAGCTTGTTCAACTGCATTAGACTAGAAGGATCACAATGCTTCAGAAGGAAGCAGGACCCCTACAAAGAGGTCTCCTCCTTCCCCAAAGGGGATGGAAAAAGGCTGGTGTCTTATGCATTGACTTTGAATTCCCTAAGAGGAAGGCTGGCTAAGATAAAGGCTGAAGAAAGTAATAGAAGATAAAGGGAGATTAATATTGAAAGTTTTATTTTTCTTATTAGCAGGTGGTTAAACAGAGTGAGTATTCTAGTAAATGACAGCGAAAACACGCAAGATGTATTTGCTGGGAAAGTAAATATACAACTTGCTGCAAAGACTAGAAACATCTTCTTAGGGATGGCGTCATCTCCTAAGAACTCATTCATATACTTGAACTTCTTTTCTGATGCAAAGTTTTAGACACATTCGGTGCAGTTTCCCTGCCTGTGCAAGTAAACACTTGTACCGGGAAATGGTTGCTTTTCTCTTTGGCTAGAGCCGTGCTACCGGGGCTTGGACTGGTTGTTGGGGTATCATGGTTAGTGGAGTGCAGGGAAACATGACTCAAGGCAAGATTGTCTGCACTGTGAGACGAGTAGTTGTAGACCATCTGAAGGAAGGCTGATTTGGTGTTGGTCTTTTGCTTGCAAAGAATAACGTAGCACTTGGGGAAGAATGTACAGCAGAAGATCCCATAATTGGATATCAGAATAACTATGATCTCCACAGCGGGCAAATACTTGCCGAATGTAGTAGCGTAGACAGGGATGAATGTGATCCAAGCTATGAAATAAATCAGCATGCCGAATGTCAGGAATTTCGCTTCATTGTAATTCTCTGGAAGTTTCCTCCCTTTGAACGCAAATACGAAGCAAACGAAGGCCAGGACTGCGATGTAGCCCAGCATGGTGCCAAAAGCAAGCGCAGATCCCTCCTGGCATTCAAGGATGATGACTCTAGGCCAGGAGACATCCTCCTCCACCGCAGGCGCTGCCAGGACCAGCCAGAGCGTGCAAATGACCACTTGGACACCTGTGCAGGTGAAGACAATGGGGACTGGCTTATAGAGGCACTTCAGGAAGGTCTTCAGCTTGGGGTCGAAGCTGAAAGCTAGCAAAATTTTCAGGGACTTCATCAAAATGCAGGAGACACAGAGAGTAAAGCTCACTCCGAACAGCGTCTGCCTGGTCTTACACGCGAAGTCTTGTGGTTCTCCGATGAAAAAGCCTGTGCTGGCAAAGTTAAGAGCATGGCAGAGGAGCATCACGTAGCACACCGTTAATCCCCCAGATGATTTCACGACCGGTGTGTTCAGGTTTCTTGTAAATATTATGCCAACGGCCAGCACAAAGGCGATTCCTAGTACGGAGAGAGCGATGAGGAGGAGAGCCAAGGAGTCACTCCAATCGAGATACTCCACTTCCTTCTCGAAGCACATAGTGCTCCTGACTGGGGCCCAGTGAGTTTCGTTGTTGCATAAAAGGCAGTGATCCATGTCTAACACGGAAAAAAGAGTCGGTTACATGGCAAACATTTAAACTAGGTAGTTGCCTATAACACTGTACTAAAAAACAAGCACAGGGGAGACCATATTGGTTACTTATTCAAATACAACCTACACAGAACTCCAAAAACGTGGAAGAGAAGGGTCGATGGACGAGACAGGGAGGTGATAGAGAAAGTGACAGAGGATGAAAAAGTCACAAGGTCAGCTGGGCCATGATTCTTCAGGAAATCTACATAATCCAGAGAGAGACTGGCCTCTTACGAACTTGCTATTATTATTGGTGGCAGTGTAGGGACTTAATGTAGTTTTGGAATTATATAAAGTTCAAGGCCATTTCCTCCCTCTACACCCATGATTCTTGTAATCCTGTCCAAGCTAACTGAACTGTGTAAGACTATTTCTGAATCTCTCTATCAAGGACAAGAACAACAACAACAGAAAAGAGGGGTGGCAGTGGCTGGGGCTGTAGCTCAGTGGTTAGAGCAGGGGCCTAGAGAGGGGCTGGGCTGTAACTTAGTGGTTAGAGCAGGGGCCTAGAGAGGTGCTGGGTTGTAGCTCAGTGGTTAGAGCAGGGCCCTAGAGAGGGGCTGGGCTGTAGCTCAGTGGTTAGAGCAGGGCCCTAGAGAGGGGCTGGGCTATAGTTCAGTGGTTAGAGCAGGGCCCTAGAGGGGGCTGGGGCTGTAGCTCAGTTGTGGGCCTAGTATGCACAAGGTCCAAGATTTGATACCCATAATGGAAAATAAAGAAACACATTAATCAACAAAACAAAACCAGAATTAATGTACAGAAAAGTCAGCTTAAGAAAAATAATTCAAAGGCGGCACTGTCTGTGTGGCGGTGACTGCAGTTACCTGTCTGGTTGCTATAGTGGTTTTCTGGACAGCTCAGACATTCATAGCAGCAGATGTGTTGGCTTCCTGTGGCTTTCTTCATTTCACCAGGACTGCATTCCTTGGAGCATTTAGATAGAATTTGCTACAGTAAAAGAAAAAACACACAAACAACAACAACAACAAAACAAATGATTTAAAAAGAATTATCCTAGCTATTCTTCACTTAAATATTTGCCTAATAGCATTTTTGGTCATTTTCATAGTATTAGGGATTTTTGGACCATCTTAAGGAACAGGAACAAGGTTAAAAAGTATAAAATGTTTTGGATGAGAAAGCTACTTTAGGAAATACATTTATAACCTTTTTTTTGATTGGCTCTCATGGTGTAGCTCTGATTGGAATAGAAGTTAGCATGTAGAACAGACTGGCCTTGAACTCAGTAATATTCACCTGTCTCTGCCTCCAGAGTCCTGGGATTAAAAGCATTTGTAATCATGCCCTGTGACATTTATGGCTTCTATAAACAAATCGTAAAAATTGGCTCTTTCAAACAGCTCCCAGCATAGGGAAAAATACATATTTGTAAAGCTGAGACATGAAGTGAGGGCCTGGGAATTTCTAATTCCATGGTGAAGGAAGAATTCTGCAAGAAAAATAGGGCTTCTGTTTTTTTTTTTAACAAGATTTAAGAAATTTATGTGTGAATGTATCTCTCTCTCTCTCTTCCTCTCTCCCTCTCTCTGCCGTGTGTGTGTGTGTGTGTGTGTGTGTGTGTGTGTGTGTGTGTGTGTGTGTGTGTGTGTGTGTTCCAAAAGAGACTGTTGTATCCCTCTGAGCTGGAGTTCCAGGTAGTTATGAGTCACTGACTTAGATTCTGGGAACTAAACTCTGTCCTTTGGAAAAGCAGTTAAGCCCTCTTAACCACGGAGTCACCTCTCCAGCCCCTATACTTTTACACTTTTAGTGTATCTTTGAAAACCAAAGCGATGGACTATTTAGAATTTAAAGTTGTTAGAATGTTCATGTAAAAAAATCCAAAAATATATATTTAAAAAATACTTTATTTTATTTTTGATAGTATTCAATGTGGTATTTCAGTACATCATGCAATGTGGTTTTTGTTGTTTGTTTGTTTTGGTTTGGTTTTCTGAGATGGGTTTCTCTGTTGTAACTCTGGCTGTCCTCG
The DNA here is from genome assembly GCA_026225945.1 of Cricetomys ansorgei. Taxonomy (NCBI): domain Eukaryota; kingdom Metazoa; phylum Chordata; class Mammalia; order Rodentia; family Nesomyidae; genus Cricetomys; species Cricetomys ansorgei. Next base: position 6,749,432 of record JAMJFZ010001042.1, on the reverse strand, counting down.
AACTTACTCTGTAGGCCAGGTTGACCTCAGACTCACAGAGATCCACCTGCCTCTGCCTCTCAGGTGCTGGGACTAAAGATGTGTACTACCACCGCCCGGCCTACATTATGCAATGTGTACCAATCAAATCCATACCCCCGGTGCTCATCAACTTCAGATCTTTGTCACCTTCCAACATACTACTCTACATTCAGCTTGGCTGTTTAAGCTTTCAAATATGAGACAGAATATATGGTGCTTGCCTCTCTGTGTCTGGCTTATTTCTCTGAACATGTTTAAAGCTCTTCTCATTTTGTTACAAGTAACAAGATTTCATTCTTCGCTATGGGTGAATAATATTCCATTATGTATATATACCACATTTTTCTTGTAGATAATACTTAAATCATCATGAAAATTTAGGTTGTAATTCTGCATCATTAGGAATAAAAGTGCAGCCTTCTTTTTCAGGAACACAGTACTTTTTCTCCCTGACATAAAGAGACAGTAAATACATTGTAGAGTCTGGCACAGATAACTTTAGAATAGAAATAGGTGTAAGGTTATATGATGTTTTGGACAGTGAGAAGTGGCACTCCAACTGGCCTGCACATTGACAAGTAGATCTTGAAATCTGAACAAATGCTCTCAGATATTGTTGGCCTTTGCAATAGCCTAGGTATATATGAACATCTCCATCAGAAAGGGACACTTGTCTTCTTGGTGGTGGCCAGCCCTTGCACTTAGACTAAACCCTCACTCTTGTACCTAAAGCTTTACTCCTCCACCTCAGGGCATATGCCTCACAGTCATATTGAGAATAATAGAGAACCCTCTCTTTTTTCAGTGAGAAAATGAGACAGGCATGGTTTTAAAAGCCCAGGTGTGGGGAGAGGGATGGACGGAGGGAGTATATTCAGGGACAGCCGAAACTGCGGGACATTGAAGAGGGGGGTCTGGAGACCAAGGGCAGTGGAAACTCACTGGAGCCCATGATGGAAACCTTGGTGAGGACCTCTAGCAATGGGGGATGGGGAACTTGAACAGGCTGTCTCATGTAACCAGCAAGGCTCCCAGTGGAGGGACTGGGACACCACCACAGCCACAAAACCTTTGACCTATAACCCATCCTCCCTACAGGACCCACTGGGACAGTGGGAGGGTAGAACCCCATGACTGGGGAGAGAACCCCATGACTGACTCTGTAGGGTAGGTCAAGAACTAGAGACTGGATAGCCAGGAGACAATTTCTAATGATATCCTGTTCTACTTATAGGTTGGTATCTAGCCCAGTCTCTATCAGAGAGGCTTCTGCCAGCAGCTGATGGGAACGGATGCAGAGGCCCAGAGCCAAACATCATGCAGAGCTCCAGAAAACTCACAAAAGAGAGGGAGGAGGCATTTCGGGACCAGAGGGGTCAGGGACATCAGGAAGCAGGCTTTATGAAGTAAACGGACCAGCACTCTTGGGGTTCCTCAGAGCCTGAAACAGGATACAGGGAAACTGAAGGGTCTCTTAGATATATTATGTGGCTGTCTAGCTTGGGGTTCTTGCAGAGAACCTGCAGGCTAGAGTATATGTGGGGGTCTCTGACCCTTTCCCCTGCCCTTGGGACTCATTCCCTCCAGATGGGTTGCCTGGTCCACCCTTGATGTCGGGTTTGGTGTCTGGCCTTGTCCCATTTGTTGTGCCCTGTTTGAGTGGTGACCCCGGGAGGACTGCTCTCTTCTGTGGAGAGAAGCAGTGGGGTGGGGGTTGTTGAGGAGGATATATAAGAGGAGAGGGAGAATGTGGGGAGCTGGGAGGAATTGAGGGATGGTAGAAGGGGTGTTCATATGCATTATACTAAAGAAGAAAAATAAGCTTAATAAAAAAAAAGCCCAGTGTGAGCTGTAGTGCTTAACATAAGGTGGGGCTCATCAGAGAGTGATGGATGATGTCTGTGATAGCAGAGAAGATGAAAAAAATTGAGGGCACAAAGATGGTTGTATTTCTGTCTTCTAAGGATGTGTGGTCTTGTACTAAAACATTGATCAAGAGAAATATGGTTGAAGCAAATGGTTTCTAAAGTTACTGTATTCATTCTTTCAGGTACTGAATATTTGCTGAGTGACTGTTAGTGTGCCAAGCACGGTTCTAATGGGAGCCGTAGCAGAGAATGGAACAGAATTCTTCCTCTAGAAGGTCTTCCATTCTAGCTGACAAAGTTGACAATATACAAGATAAAAATAAGCAAAACAGAGTGAGAGATGGTAAAAGTGGGAAGAAAAAACAAAGACAGGGAAGTGAGTAGAAATAGCAAGCTTGACAACACAGAGTTGCCTCTCTCCTGCCCTCCCTCTCCTTTTTATTTCTTCCTGTCTTTTTTCTTCTTTCCATCCTTCCTTTCTCTTCCTTCCTTCTGGAAATCCAACACAGTGCTAAAAATGTGCTTGACAACTGAGCTACATTCTAAGCTTAGGTGTTATCTCTCGTCTACTTTTTGAGGCAGGGTCTCACTGTTAAATGAAGCTGATGATTCTCCTGTCTCTGCTTCTCGATTTCTGGGATTACAGGCACTGACCACCAGGCCTGGCTCAGGTGTGGTAATTTTAAATAGAATGCTCAGGAAATGCTTCACTGAAAAGCAGGTATGTTGGAAAAAGACAAAAGAAATGTGAGAAAGTTAACCATGTGGACACTAGAGAAAATTATTTTCAGGAAATGGAAATAGGCATAGAGTTCTTTCATTAAGAGAAAGGAAGGTTGCCAGGTAGTAGTGGCATACACCTTTAATCCCAGCACTAGGGAGGCAGAGGAGGGAGAATCTCTGTGAGTTCGAGGCCAGCCTGATCTACAGTGTGAGTTCCAGGACAGGCAGAGTTACAACAGAGAAACCCTGCCTCAAAAACAAAAACAAAAACATAAACAAAAGCAGAGAGACAGAGAAAGAGAGAGAGAGAGAGAGAGAGAAGAAGAAGAAGAAGAAGAAGAAGAAGAAGAAGAAGAAGAGGAAGAGGAAGAGGAAGAGGAAGAGGAAGAGGAAGGAGAAGGAGAAGGAGAAGGAGAAGAAGAAGAAGAAGAAGAAGAAGAAGAAGAAGAAGAAGAAGAAGAAGAAGAAGAAGAAGAAGAAGAAGAAGAAGAAGGCATACATGAAAGAGAATGGGGACTGGAATTTCAGGCTAATAGAAAATGAGGAGAAGATAGAAGGAGAGGAGGTACTGGGGACAGGGAGCATTTTTTTATGAACACTAGCTTTTACCTGGATAGAAATACAGTGCTGTGGAGGAGTTCTGAGCAGAGCACTGTGTTAAGACATCCAGGATGATGTCTTAAGAACAGAATGAAGATGTGTGAGTGCAGGCAGAGCAAGTACAAAACTAACACACTGACTGGGGGAGAGGAGGCTGTAGCTTGCAGTGGAATGGAGGTGACACATGGGATAAAACAGTAGTCAGACTTTACAGTCATCATAGAAGTTAAACTGTCAGTGGGTATGCAGCGTGTCAAGTGTGTTGTGAGACAGACGGGGGGACAAGGATCCCATCATGGTGTCTTAGGAGCAAACGACTAAGAAGAGTTACCCTTTTGTGAGATGTGGGAAGAATATCAAGAGCTTTGTTTCATAGACAGTCAGTGAGGGCAACCATCAGATAGCTATCCACTTAGAGATGCCAGTTAGGCAGCCAGCATTTATTTGAGTTAAAAGATAAAAATCTAGAAGCCACCAGCCTCCCACAGAATGACATTATTTAGAGACAGGATCCTGATAAGGTCACTAAACAGACAAGAAAGAACAGGGCTGAACCTGGACACCCCAGTGTTTAGAGGTATTGGAAAGATAAGGATCCAACAAAGGAGACGGAGAAACAGTGGCTTGAGATACGGGGGAAAATCTGGGGAGTGTGGAGTCTAGGAAGCAAATAAGGCCCATGGCTTGGAGAAGAGTAAAAGGAGCTGTTACATGAATTATGATGTCATTTGGATTTAGTGTACATGAGCTAGACAAATAATTTTGATAGATTATAGGCAGCTTGAAAAAGAATGGACAGGTGAGATATCAGTTAACTTGAATTCAGCTAAGCAGCCGATGATAAAATCACCTTAAGTTTCTTGAATTCACTTTTTGTTTCTTGGTTTGTCATGATGAAGACATCGTGCTGCTGGTCATATTCTGCCATCTTTGCAACAGTCATGAGGCCATTGATCTCCTTCCAGAGCACAACATCATAGCCAGTATTTAAATCGCCGTTGGCATCGAAATGAAATGAATTCCTTCCATCAGTGAATGTCACGTTTTTCAGCACGTCAAGTAGCTGTGAAAGGTAAAAATGTGAGTGAGCAAGGAACAGGAGCATTTGCAGTACACCCTTTACCCCAGTGACGACACCACAGCCGCAGGAATATTACTTAAAATAAGGAGAAAACAGAAGATTCTTTATCACTGTTTGGGGATGCTTAAATATATCTTACAGTTTAAGAATGAGTCGCCTCTCTGGTTCTAAATCCGATCTCTGCAGAAGTTTTCCTATGTAAAATTATAAAAGCAGGTTACTTTTTGGAGATGACAAACAGCTCTTCCAGCCTATGAAATTGAAATCTGGGCACCTGCATGTATCCATGTGGCAGACTTGCAGAATGGGTTCTGTGGAGCAGGTGGGAGCCTTTGGCTCCTTCTTGCTTTACTATTGCAATACTGATGGTAAGTTCTTGGAATCTAGTATCTCTAAAATAGGATGTCAATATTTCCCCACCAGAGCTCCGTATTTCTCCATGTTTCCATCTTGATGCAGAGCATTAGCTGCCCAGATTAGCAATCACTTGGGATATCTTTGGTGTGTTTTCCTAAAAAAACAAACAAAAGAAAAACAAACAAACAAAAAAAAAACAAAAAAACTAATCTATCCCAAATGTTCTTTATCTATTTTCTCGAATAGTCATGTCAGTCAAAAGGCTATTTCTACAATGGAAAATAGATCATCCCTTGGCAGCCAGAGAAGTATTTAATTGGCTCTCCTTTAACTCTCTAAGTCCAAGCTCCTGGCATAATTTTCAGCTTCCATGTATCAACAGCAGGAACATTACCAGGTATGTCGTTAAAAATACAGGTTTTCAGGTTCCCAGACAATTCAATTGCACATCACAATTTTTGATGTCTTATCTGGCAAAATCTTTTGATAACTACCCCACATGAATCCCTTGTCTCATTTGTTTTTAGCTTCCTTTCAAAACTCTAGTCTTGTGATGTTGTTTTCTGCACCCTGAAGGTGCTGGGCTTTTCGAGAATGTTCTTTAAGTTGCTAATGCTGAGCTCATTGCCTCATTTATGTGCTATGCTGCCATCTCATGTTTGTATGAAGTGCTGTAGGGCGCCCTCCTTTGTGGTAGTCAGCTCTGTAATCATCCGATTGATTATATACCACATTGTAGAAAGGGATGCTGTCTTCCTCCCCAGGGTATCTTTAGAACTCACTCACCACGACTCCTGGAGCACTGAGGTGCCTAACAAACACTTCCTAAGTAAACATGTGAGGTGTGACTATTAGGCATTTTCTCATCTCAGATGTGCCGCTCATTACTCAATATAGGATCAAATGGAAGAAAAAAGCCAAAACCAAACCACAGGTACAACAGGAAGCTGACTCGCTCACATACCTCTGAAGAACATCAAAAATCTGCTGAAGTAAATCAAGGGTGACCTGCTCTGTCCCTGAACACTGCTCTCACCACACACAGGGCCAAAGCACTGTCCTCACTCCACTGTCATCTGAATCTCTTTGGAGGTAAAATCACTCATGTCGTGTCGTATGAATACTAGGGCATTTTGCTAGTGGGTGAAGCAATTAGGAATACATCCTTCATGAGAGACCCTAAATGTTAATGTTCGGTTTTAAAATTTAATGTCTGTAAATATTTTCTTCATGGGAAGAACACTGGCTGCATGATTTATCACCCAAATCTGGCAGTGATTATCCTGTGACTGACTCACTTACATCATGATCAAAGGAGCACGCCACCCTTCTCCTCTTTTTCCATCTGTTTCTAGGTTAACAGCTTCTCAGGGGCATAAAAAGCGACCTCAGATTCTTAGTGTTTACATAAAATATTTAGACCGTGTTTTCTCAAGTCTTTTCTTCAAACTGTTTGAGATATATGTCTGACTTAAAATACCTTCCTGGACCTTTGGTAGATAAATAGCTCTGTCTGTTTCTGTTTCTTTTCACTTGTGAGATTCTTCCTATTTTTTCTCTCGAGTATCCTGTAGGATCAATGAGTGGTCTCAGTTTCTGTCTTCCAGTCTCGCATTTCTAAATTTCAGCTCAGCCATTTAATTATGATATTCTGGTTTTTCAAAGAAGACGTGCTTTTCTGTAGTACACTTGGTGAAAAGCATTGAAATGTATAGAAAATGTCATACAGAATGTACTATAAGGAAGAAGAGTGTCTAAACAAAGAAAATAGAGAGGATTTCCCCCTAATCCCTCATTAGCATTTTACAGTACAAAGGGAGTGCTTTCGAGTAGATGTTTAAAAATTGTTAGAAATATATGTAAATTATTTAGAATAGTTTTAGTTTTAATGAAGACTCTAATTGCTAATCATTTTCATCTTCATTAGAGTTATGGCTTTCTATTTATAAAGCAAAAATTCGCTAAAAAAGAGCAATATATACCCCACAATATGTACAATGATTATGCACCCATTAAAAACAAAAAATAAGTACAACTTAAAAATGAGCAATTTCAAATGCATGGTTCAAGGCTACATCTCAGAGGGTAGATGCTCCTGGTGTATATGAGACCCTGAGTTAAAACTCCAGAACCCTAGGGCAAAGCAATACAAAGACAACGGCAAAAACAATAAAGTAGAAACAAACAAAAAACATGAAAATTGTTCATCTAAATGTGTTAGCAGGTTACTTCAGTCATTGGTGCTTATGTTGTAGGGGATTAAAACACAAATGATAAGGGCTATGATGGAGCTCCTGGTAACACATGCTTAGCTTCACAAGGCCATTGGTTCAATTCTAAAAAACAATAAAAGTGATGATGTCAAAATAGCATTCTAAACGCCACTCATATGATCCAAATGGTCTTCTCCTATTCTAGTCTTTGTTCACTTACAACCCTGAAGGACATGTATGTTGTAATATGACACTGTCTCAAGATCTAGAATTCTTTTGAATTCACATGATTGAGAAGTTTGAGTCTCACATGTAAAACATTATTATTAAAAGAAGCACTTTCTTTTTATTTTCTTTTTTCTTTTTGGTGTTTTTGAGACAGGGTTTTTCAGTTGTAACTCTGGAAGTCCTGGAACTCACTCTGTAGACCAGGCTGGCCTCAAACTCACAGAGATCCCCCTATCTCAGCCTCCTGAGTGCTCAGATTAAAGGCATGTGCCACCATTGCCCAGCTAAGAAACACTTTCTTTTATATGCTTCATTCAACATCATTAAAAAATCCAATTTTTCAAAAATCAGAGTCGTATTAAACTTTAAGTTTTTCCAAAATAATCCAAGGAAAGAAATGAAAGCATTGCATTATGCACATTTGGCGTTCCATTTAAAACTAGATTATCATAATTTCCCTAACAATATTCCTTTGAGGAAGACTCAAGGAGGCTGAAGAGGTGGCTCATCAGTTAAGAGCACTGGCTGCTCTTGCAGAGGACCCAGGTTGCATTCCCAGGACCCACATGGTGGCCATCTTTAACTCTAATTCCAGGGGATGCAACACTCTTATCTGGCTTCAGTAGGCATTTCAGACACACAATGCACATGCAGACATGCAGGAAAAAATCATACAAATAAAACAAACAGGCTAATCTGAAAAAAAAAAACCTACAAATTTCAAGTTCTACAGGAAGCACCCTACTTAAGAGGGTAAGAGCATTTAACTAGAGGACAGGATTATAAAGCACCAGCTGCAGTTAGAGTGGATGTTCAGGAGACCAGGACTGAAGTCATGTTTACAGTACTTCTTGTTGTCAGTGTCCTCATATACAAGATGAACATCCCCAGTTCAAAATGTTATATATCTGAGTTTTTATGAATCTACTCGATGCCACAAATGAAAAATTCTACACTTAACTTCATTGGCACTATATAGCTGCACTAAAAATATTCACGTTATATGAACAAGAAAAGAAAAGATGAATTTTACATACTTTGTCCTATACCTAAGATAACTAATCAGAAAAACTTACAGTATTGTGCATCTCAGATGAGGGAAACACTATTGTATTTAGTAACAACCAAATAATCTTTCAACTCGTATGGTCTAATTCTTATGTAAAAAATCATTAGAGAGCATACTGTATATGAGACATTGAAAATATAAATCTGAGGAGGAAGATAGCACTATTAACAGAATCTCCTCATAAAATAAAACAAAACTTTGGGGCTTAGGGAAAGAAATGAGAATAAAACATAACTATCGTGAAAAATAGAAAATCGTATTAGCAATACAGGTTATAAAAAGACTGCATTTTCTGCTTACAGAAGGAATAAGGTTGAGAATAGGTCCTTTGTAAAACAGAGTAAGAGGGGAAATGATGGTAGGGAACAGGCTTGGATATGTGAGTTACTACCTCCCAAGGTTGAAAGGCGTTGGGTTTCTGGCAGTCTCGACCTTGGCACAGATCCCTGACAGCATGGCCAAGGGCAAACACTGCAAGCTGAATGCTGTGAATGAGTCCCGGCTCAGTATAATGCCAGAGGAAGTTGTTTCTTGTGAAGAAGTAGTTTTCCATGGTCTTGGTAGTGTCATAAGTCAAAGTTCCCTGAGAATAGTTGGAAATGCATTGACTCAAATCACCATCTTCGATGTGTTTACAGGCAGAAAAAAGCATGGCAAATTCATGTAGGGGTTTGTTATTGTCATTGGGATACATATGCAGAGTTTGAAGAAAAGAATGAAAAGAAGACATATTTCCTCTTCTAAAGGTAAATCCCACCACTTTGCCAAGTTTCTTAACATCAGGAATGGTGATGATCTTGGCAGCGGTTGACCAATTATCGCTAGCAATCCAGATTTTACTTATTTTCCTTTCGATGGCTTTAGTGAAGAGATTAAAAACATGGAATTTCCTCAGAAACACCACAATGACATTCACCTGGGCTTCTGCAATGATTTTTTCCAGTGTCTGATTGATTCTGACTTCAATGGTATTATCTGAGAGGAAGGCTGGTAGGACCTCTTTGAAGGCAATGCACACGTTGTTTGCCCCAGCCTGAATTGCAAAAGTGTTCAGAGCCAGTCTTCCATAGTCGTCATCTGTTGTTATGACACCAATCCAGTTCCATCCAGATTGTTGAATCAGGTGGGCCATGGCTTTAGTTTGATAGAAGTCACTGGGCACGGTCCGTAAAAATGAGGGAAAGCGGATTTTGTCACTCAGGATTTCTGCAGTGGATTCATAGCTCACCTGGAAGTGGACAGAATCTTTGGGTTACGGTGGTGACAGCACATCAGCAGAAGAGCTGATGATAGTTAGCTCAGATCCCTTTGATTCATTCAATCCTTCCCTAAACTCTCTACAGCTCCCGTTAGCACCCAAGGATGTTTAGCTACATTGCGGTCTTCAAACCTGGCTGAAGTTATTTTGGAAATAGAGCAGTTGAGGCCCTCAGAGATATGTGTCTTTTCTAAATCAAGTTAAAACTGTCAGAAATTAGTTATTGACTTGCAAAAAGTGACCACCTGCTAATTCTTAAGTTTCCCTCGTCCTTTTAGAAGAACATAGGATCCAGTTCAGTATATGGAAGGAAGCAGAACAAAACCTACCTGTGGCATGAGCTGTAAGTTCAGCATCCTTGAGACAGCCATGGATATTTCTGAGTAGCCAGCACCTATGACAGCCTTTACTCTTGGCATGTAGCTGGAATAATCACACTGAAAGGTCATTGTTTCTCTAGAGCAGTTGAATTTAGAGAGGAACCTCAAAGTGGCCGCCACTGCTGCTGTGACTTCGGTACAAGTGTCATAGATTTCATATCCCAGTTTGACTCCGGATAACAGTGTTGAGTTATTAATCATCTCAATGCTGTGTACCATAGCCAGAGCTTGAAGAAATGCTGATACTTCAAAGCTGTTGAGAAACAAGCGTTTTGTGAAACAAAACGTAACTGTTCTATCGATATGGGGATATCTCATCTCATCCACATCTCTGACCTTTGATGAATAATTTTTGGACAAGTCAAGTTGATTTCACAAAAAGTGAGAACTTTATTTGAAAATAACCTCTCCTTTCTCCTCTCCTCTGATAATAATTTTAACAGAATACTTTCTATTTATTTGTTGAAAGTTTCATAAATGTAAACATAGTATCTTTCAAAAATATGTTTTTAATTAAAATAGAATTGTATCACTTTCTCCCCTTTCTCCCATCCAGACCCTCCTAACTACCTTCACTCAAAACCCTTGTAAGCCCTCTCAACTCCAACTGATAGCTTCTTTTTCTTTGATTACATGCATATGTATGTATGTACAAAAATATGTAACTACAACCTGCTGAACCCACTCTTGTTGTTTGTGTGTATATGGCTTCAAGGCTGATCACTGTGTATTGGATGACCAATAAAGAGACTACTTCTCCCAGCAGTTACTTATAGTGCTTTGAACAATTTTCCTAGATCATTCTCAATTCCTTCCTCCAACCTTCCTCCATGAAAATAATTTTAATGGAACCCTTTAAAAGGGATAATGTTAGAAACACAAGTTCTTTAAGTAGTCTACAGTACGACATTTAGCCTTTTTATTTGAAGAATCTTTGGATCGTGGTGAACATTTTGTTAATGGTCTGTGATATGTGGTTTGCTGAATTTTGCTCTTTTTTGCAGTTATATTTCAGCATGTTATTGATGTCATATGCATCCTAGACTTCAACCCTACTTTTAGTTTTCTGGTTTTAATCTGTTGTGGTTGGAAATCAGATAAATGAGACACTTATAAATTTAAATTATATTTTAAAAAAAATCTTTCTTTTTTGAGATTATAATGTAATTACATAATCTTCTTCTTCCTTTATCCACCCCTGTCCACATATATCCCTTTCTTTTTTTCAAATACTCAGTCTCTTTTTTCATTAATTGTTGTTACATACATATATGTCTATGCATATATATATTTCTAAATACATAAATAAGACTTCTAAGAATTACTGGGTAAAGCCTAGAAGTTGTCTAATGAATGTTGACTAGTATAAACCAGAAACACAGCTGTTTCAGAGAATACTTCCTGCATGCATCTAGCTTTGGGATTATTTCAGAGACCTCAATAATTTAATTATTTATTTATTAAATTAATAATTTAATCCTGATTCACTCTTATTTCACTCAGTACTGTACACAAACATTAAGTATAACATCATATATAATAAAAAACCAATGGATGCTTTTGAAGTGGATAATCAGGGTTTTGATTCTAAAGTTTCCTTAGAGCTCATTAAGTTATGATTACTTGAAAATTACTGTTTGTCACTGTAGGATGTCTGAAGGTGAAATATCATTGTTATAATCTTCATTAAAAATGAAATGAAAGAAAGGATAAATAGATCACCTTATTAAATCACATCATATTTTCATAGTCCCTTACATGTAAGCTCAATTACCTTTTGTGGCCCCAGTGCTCGGAACAGGGACCGGGTAATGCCAGTACTTGCTAACTCCTGGCTCAGTGTGGAGTAAAATACATTTTTCTTGAGGAATAACAATAAAGTCAAACATTTAATTTATTTGTGATTTTTTTCTTCCCAGAAGAAATTTGTTAGATCAAATGTTTCATTTATATTTATCATTGGTTATTGACTTAAAATTATGGGCATCAATTCTTTGAGTACCAATTTGGTGCTGTGAAAATCTTCACTAAGTATCTTGTGCCATTCAGCTAGTCACTGGTTATAGTAACAGCGTTCAAGTGGGGATGAAAACCAGTAAGGGATTTTAGTATGACACAGGAGCCACATGTGATCTTAAAGCATTCTTATAGGGCTTAGAAAGCACTAGTCGATAAAAAACAAAAACAAAAAACAAGCGATTACAAACAAACAAACAGGAAATTGGATGTGATGATACACTTTTGAAATCACAGCACTTTGGAGGTTAAGCAAAAAGAAACAAGAGTTGAGGTTCGCTTGAGATATATAAGGAGACCTTGTCTCAAAACAAAGCAAACAGACAGAATAGTAAAATATATGAGGAACTTAAGATTATATCAAGTTGCAATCAGAATTTTAAGAGTCATGGGGAAGCTTGAGGGTCACATTGCCACATCAATTGAAGCTGATGCTGCCTGTGTCCTTAAGGGTTATCCAGTCTCATGTTTTACAGACAGGAACTGCAAGTTGTCACAAAACCAAGTCTGCCCTAAAACTGACATTTAACTAAAACTCCTTTTTTTTTCCCCCTTAAAAACAAAACAAAACAAAACATCTGAAACACCTTCCCCCTAGCTTTAGTTTCTCACATGACACCATGCCAAGAATTACATTGGGTGCTTCAATTTTCTTGTTAAAAGAAAAAGGAGCATTCTGATTGTAAGATGGTCAAAATATACTAGCAAAGGGTTAGATTATTCTAGAGTGAAACGAATACAGCACTGATGAAACATGAGCATGAAAAACTCAAATGTGGACTTCTAAACAGGCATAATATGATAAACTCCTGCTCATAACAACGCAGTGCATGCTGTGGGAGACAGAGATATGAATGTGCTGTGTTTGCGTGTGGTGCAGGACAGGTTACAACAACAACTCCAAAGTCCTTACAAGTGACTTCAGAGATCTTTCAAAAGGTATAATAAGAAAATACATTACTGTAAAGCATCCCTACCCCTGACGCTTGGATATAAGGCTGATGAATCTATTTTAAGAACAACGAAGCTAACCAGACACAACTTCAGACTACACGCATGTTCTATTTTATTAAAATGTCCTCACAAACAAACCATCAGCATGTCTTAGTCTTACTCACAGCACAATCTTGAAATCTAAGTATATTATTTTTCTTTTTAAGTTTTACTCACCCAACACATTTCTGGATTTGTGGTCTCCTGGGATGGTCATCTGAGGGCAACATTTTTTCATGAATTGCAAATAAACCTCCAATCACAATATGTCCAGGAGAAGTGATAGCCACAAAGTCATCTGGGGTGTGGCAAGACTGGGAGGTACCAAGAATAATCACAAAGCAGGTTATTACTAAAATTAATAGGGCCATGCTTCTGCCTCATTTGCCCAGTTCAGGAGAGTGGTTAAGAACCATTCAGCTCACAGATGCCCAACAGCACGATTCCCACTTCCCCCAAACACCTTGGAAGCATAGGACAATGTCAAGGACCAGAGATACTCAGTACTCAGATTTTTGATGATAGTGAAAACAATTCTTTCACCAATAAGACATGTCAGATTCTCGCAGTCTCCGGTGCTGAGCCTTGTGACAGTGGATGTGTTAGAGCTAGGGATACACTGACAGAATTATAAACACAAGATCATGCCAATGGCATTGCAAAAACAGATCTTTGGAACATTGCATTCTTCTACTCCAGAGGGATGTCAAGGGCTTTGCATCCTGCTAGCTTATCTTTGGAAACAGGTTGTAGAACCTTCTGGAATAAGCAGATTAGGAAAATCCTTCTGTTTAAAAAAAAAACAGACAACTCTCTATTTTCAAACATGCTGTTTTCAATGAAAAAAAAATTAAATGTCATTGATCAGCTATTGAGAAAAAAAATCAACCTGCTTCCATTTCTCCTGGAAATATCAATTTAAAAAGATGAAATTCAGTTTATTTGGGCTTTTATCACTTTTGCTTTATGTATAGTAGTAAACATAAATGGCTTTGTTTTGTTGGGCAAAATCAAGATGGGACTTGTCAGAGAGGAAGAAAGCTTGCCGTAGATCATTGACATTTATATCACTATGCTATTTATTTATTTATTTATTTATTTATTTATTATTTACATAGACTTTGAACATGTTTTTAAATGCTTATACATCAGGAATAACATAATTTTACAGGTTTTTTATTTGCTTGTTTATTTTGAGACAGGTTCTCGCTCTACAGCTCTAAATGGCCTGAACTCACTATGTAGACCAGGCTGGCCTGAAACTCCCAGAGATCTACCTGCCTCTGTCTCCTGAGTGCTGAGATATATGCTGACAGTGTGAATCCTTTGAAAAAAAGAGATTTATTTTTGTGTGGGCATTTTGCCTGCGTGTATGTATGTGACTTGGTGCTTGCTCGGTGTGTGCAAAAGGCCAGAAGAGAGAGGAGGCCAGAGGAGACTACTGAATCTCCTGCGACTATGGTTACAAATGATTGAAGCTGTCATATGGGCTCTGGGACAGACCCCACATCCTCTGCAAGAGCAGAAAATGCTCTGAACTGCAGAGCCATCTCTCCAGCCCTAATGGCTATCTCTTGGAATTTAAGGGAGTCTATAAACTTCAGCATCTTAGGCTCCATTGAGAATGAACTTAAAGTTTATTTTTCGAAACCAATCTTTAAAAAATGCTCAGCCGCATTTGTTTTGTTTTGGTATTTTTGTTTCATTTTGATTTTTATTGTTTTGGTTTTTTAATATGAAAGAGAAAGAATGTAAATGATGTTAAGTAGGTTGGGAGGTGAATATGATCTGAGAGGAGTTAGAAGACGGGAAAGAATATGATCAAAATATAATATATGAAAAATATTTTTTAATTAAAAACACTTGCAATAGGGCTGCCAGGATGGATCAGCAAGTAAAAGCACTTGCTACCCGCAACGGATTGCTTGAGTTTGATCCCTAAAACCCATGATGAAAGGAGAGAACCTCCACCCATGCAGTGGCATGCACACAAATGCACTTATACACATCAAATACACCACCACAGTGGAGAAAACATTTGCTGTAAAATGTGCATTTCATGCACAGCTCTCTGTCTAACATCTCTCTGTTGTTTGGAGGGTAGCAGATAAGTGGTTGGAGGAATTTTTAAAATACAATAGCTTAAGAGCTACTGTAGCATTTTAAACAATCCAGATTAGTCGTAGATTCATAGAGGCATGAAGTTAAGCTGACGGAGGAGTAGAGTCTCGGGTCGTTACACAACGTTGATTTTTTTTTAAAGTTAGTGTATATGAATTATAGAAATGCTGATCTCATTACATTTTTAACATATATATCACAAAATTTCATCATAATCATTCCCATTATTCAATTATTTTGACAAATTTTTTTTCTAGACTTTTTTACTTACTGGTGACAGCATTTCTAATAAGATGGAAGATGGTGACTTCATTTGTCCACAAACCTTAATAAAGACGCACAAGTTTGCAGACTTTTCAACTATTTATAATTGCATTGTACTCAACTCCCTTGTTTATTTGCATGTGTGTGTGTATGGAATTGAATTGCTTTACGTCTTTATAAATGTAGTTATTTTGCTCAGGTAAGCTTGAAGTTCTTATAAAATTGTAAGTTCAAAGATGAGTTTTGGTAAAATTGTACTAAAAATAGAAAATTCAATTTCCTGGCAAAGCTACTGTGTTGCTTAGATTTGGTCAAGTTGACACAAGCTAGGGTCATCTGGGGAGGGAATCTGTCTATGAGCATGCTCTGTGGGGCATTTTCTTAATTGCTAATTTATGTAGGAGGTCTCAGCCCTCTGTGGGTCATACCATCCCTAGACAGGTAGACCTGGGCTATATAAGAAAAGTAGCAGAGCAAGCCAGAGAAAGTAAGCAAGTAAGCAGCATTCCTTCAGGGTCTCAGCTTCAGTTCATGCTTCAACTTCTGCCTTGTGTCAGTATGCTTTAGCACAGAAGCAGAGAAGCAAGCTAGGCCAGTCCCAAGTATGTATAAAGAACCCTGATTGATTCTGAAGATGAGTTGATCTGATCAGACATGAAAAAAAAAATCCACGATAAAGTTTGTACTAGTAACTTCTCTTGACGTGTGATTTCATCACTATTTAGCATTCTTATAATCTGACACAACATAAACTTTCTCATTTTGATAAATATTATATAGATTTGCCTTCAAAGGTAGCAAAACAAAAGTTTTAGAAAGTAATTTGTCCTGCTATGAATGTGGTTGAAAGGGCTCAAACCTTGAAAGCTGAGAGACTGATGTAGCTTTTTCCACTGTCCAGCTAAGCAACAGGGAGCAAGTTATGTTAACTCTCTGTACAGTAATTTTTCATCTGTAATAATTAAGACACTAATATATCTAATGAGGTATTCTGTGAGATAAGGTAATAGATTTATAATGCTTCTTTATTATTATAGTAGATAATAATTATTGCCTTACTTTTCACTGAAAACCAGACTGAAAATGATTAATTTCAAAGTTTGAAGACATAGCTTGCTAGATAATTCTTCAAAAAAATTTCTCAAATATGTTAAATGCATTCCTAGCAGAAAGGTTTTTTCTTTGTAATAGGACATTATTTAGCTATTGTCTTCCCAGAATGAAAATCCATTATTGAATTAAGCTTGAAGAAACATTGAGATTATATTAATTCCTTCAGAAATTTATTGAATGTGTTATCCCTCTCCCCCCCGCTTTGGTGCTGGAAATTGAATCCAATACTTTGTGCATGCTAAACATGGAATAAATAGCTACACTTACCATTGAGCTACACCCCAGCCCTGAACATATTCTCTTGACTTCCATAGCATCTATTAGCATCAGAGTTTACTTTTGGATCAAGGTCAAAACTATTAGCCATTATTTAGATTCTGTTATTACTGCATACAGGTTTAATTCTGTTCAAGAACACACACAATAAAAATAACTATTCCTTTTCCTAAAGACCATGAAGTTTACCATAAGCAACTGCTTTTGCAGGATAAAAATTCTTGAAGGAAAATGTGAAATAGGAGTTAATGGTGACACTAGCTTGATCATTCCTTTAATCTGAAGATTCTGTATTTTTTGTGACAATTTTTATGTGAAGAGATAACCCACTGATATTACTTAAAGAGAACAGTACAGAAGTGACATACTTACCCAAGTTACCCTCATACAGGCACCATTGCTTGCTTAACAATCATAATAAGAAATAACAATCGATGAAAGATGCTTTATTCTAACATGAGTTTGTAGCATTGACAGTTAGTGAGATGGCTTTCCTAATGATGAAAACTGATAGATACCAAGTCAGGCTCAAAGTGGGACTCTGGGCCTAGAGACATAGACTACAGCATCAGCACTTGAGACAATTTCTGAAAATGTGGCTTTGGACACCTATGTTTCTTTAGCTCTTGCTTTCATTCCCTGTAACATGTCAACTTCCCAACCATCCTCCCTAGACAAATACTCTTCCTTTTTCATTAGTTTTCATACCAACGAAGACATCAGAGAATTGTTTTCAGAGACACTTGCAACTTCAAAAACAATTTAATAATTTCAGCGCATCAGTACAATACACTTTTAAGGTATACATTTAAAGCAGTAGTATTTCCGTTATCTGCAAGAGTGGTTGGGAAAGGGAAGCATGACAGGGCTCATGAGCAGCACTGGATCTGTTGCACAGGGAACCAGCGAGTCTACCACACATGGAACCAGCCCGACAAAGCAGGTTAGTTAGAGTGCCACTTTAGATCGAAAGAAGAAGCCAACACTGATGTTGAGAAGGTAGATGCCAAGATCTACAGCCTGAGGGAACAATAAACAGAACTTACGAGGGACTTCTGACTCATTGTTTTATGTTGTCAATCTACTTCACATTTTTCAGGGCTGCACACACAATATTTAGCCTGATGAAGCAGGTATTCAAAAAATAATATTACAACTACAGTTTTTATTTGATCAACAATAAATGTGAATGCATTTTTTTTCTGCCTGAGAGAGGCTTTTCTTCCAGTTAATTTCTACCATGAAGTCACACCAGAAGCTATTTTATCCTTAAGAACATAACCTTTGGTAGTAAACAATGAATGCCATGATCAGGCACTTTCAACATTGATTTCTTAGGCAAACGTCTTAAAAGCTTATTTCATTCTCCTATTATTTCTTAAAAATTTTATGCTCTCATTGCTTTTTTTTAACTAAGTTGAAGCTTTTTGAAGGCAGAGGATGTTTTATACTTTGTATATTTCATATCTAATTACATCTAAAAATAAAATTGTAAGTTTGGTGGTGCATTTAAACATCTTAGAATTATATGGCTCAATTTATCATCTTAACAAGTCATAAATAAACTTACACTAGATAGAGTAATCTTTGTAGGCTAATCCAAACTAAGGTCTTTCACTAGATATGGTCACCTGCTGTTATCATCGCTGGTGTGATCACTCATGAAAATAAAACTGTCAACTCATATCACATAGTATTAGGCACTGGAATGAAATCCCTGCACTGTAAATCACAAAGTTCAGTGAAGTCTCTACTAGAAGTGAAACGACAAGGCAAAGGCTTAAATCCCTAAAGAATTCAGCTATGTAGTTATGCAGTTAAAATGTTTATCTCATTGTGCTAGGTATCAAATACACAGAAGACTAGTAATAGTCCTTAACAAGTTTATAAAATAACCCAGTCAGATTTGGGTCTTCTTGACTTCTTTCCTGATCAGGATTCTGTTCAGCTGGCTTTGAGATCACTTAGTTCAGTATTGCATCATTGTATCACACACACTGGTTCATCACTTCTGTTCTTGCTTAGGCCACTGTTGTAGGTCTCTGAATGGAATTTATGAAAGTCAGTGCATCCCTTGAGTTTAAAAAAAAATAAATGAGTAAATGAGCACATAAAGAGAACATTCAGTGCTTTTGTCGGATTGTTCAAAAGGTCCTGTTAATCTGCACATAAAAAAAAAAAACACTACCAAATGGAACAAGTTGGACCCCTATTTCCCATGAAACACAGAAATGTTTTTTGAGATAATGATTCTGCCTTTGTTGTCAGTCATTTGTAAAGCAAAGCGTCCCCAGTAGTCTTCCACCAACAGCTTCATCATGCGCTTGACACACTAAACCTTTTAGCATCAGTCAAAAGATTGCTAATGAAATTTTATAACCTCCAAATTACTTTTAACCCCACTGAGAATAGATCACAGCTTAGGTCATTGCCTATGAGGTCAAACCTACCTACTTTGCCACTAGGAAACATACAGAATGGTAGCTTTATTCTAAAGTTAATGAGCCACAACAGTCTAAAATGTTTATTAATTCATATTAGTCCATATGTTTATTTTTTTCCAATCAATTTCCATCCTTTTTACTAATTTCTACAAGTAATACAAAATTTTGACTGTTATTTGGCTGTAACTTGCACATTCACATATTGCATAACACATACACATGCAAACGCACACTCTACACACATGTGTGCACACACATGCACACACACATATACACACATACGCATGAACATGCACATAGCATAAGGAGAGAGCTTTAATATTTTTGGTACCCATTTAGCCCTATACTTGACCTCAGGAACAATGTAGCTGTTCCTCATCTTCTCCCTTAAACTTGATCACAGTTCCAATCATAAAAATTATTTCACCAACTCAGCATTACTATTCAACAGGCAGTGAAATAAAAGTCCCAAAGCATCTAGCCATTACCTAGCTCAGCTTCCTATCATCGCCTCCCATTCTCGGTTGTACTAAGTCTTTTATATTGCAAACTGTATTTTCAGTGGATTCACCAGCAAAGCAAAGTTTTAGTTTTTGTGTATGACTGATTGGGTGAGTGTGAAAGCTTTTTTTTTTTAAACTGAATTAATTTTTTATATGTATGAGTGTTTGCCTGCATAAATATCTGTGTACCACATGCATGCCTAGCGCTTGTAGAGGCCAGAAAAGAGCATTGGTGCCTCTGGAACTGGAGTTTCATGCACCTATGAGCTACTAAGTGCGTGTTGAATCTTCTGGAAGAATAGCAAGGGTTCTTAATTGTTGATATATCTCTCCAATCCCTGGAAATTGCTTTTGATATCAAACTAATTTGTGAATTGGATGAAAAACAAATCGATGAATCACTACTTTATTGTTGGTACAAAATTTGTAGATTGAGTCTTGTAGAAATATCACATTTTCAATCAGCGTTTGGTATGTTTGGATATAGTTCAAGTCCACTTTGCTCTTTTTCTACATGATAAACAGTATAGAATTTATAAAAACACAGTAACTTCAGGAATCTCAAATGGTTCTATCTCTGTGTTCTTAGATACCCTAATAGAACATTCTGCACATAGTAAAGATGCTTAAATTATGGAGAAACTTATTTCTTCTTACCCAGATAGCTAATTAGGCTATTAGTTGAAGGAGCACCCAGTATTTTCACCCGAAAATACTAATATTAGAGTATTTTCAGCCATTTAAAAAACATTAGAAAATCATGATGTCTTCGGTACATGTACTCATTTTTTCACAGTATTTATCAAAATAGTCCACTCATAGATGGTCCTTTTTTCCTCCCCATTTTGTTGTAAAGCTCTATAAGGATAGAGTCAAGTCCATACATTCACTAGACTATTCCCAGTATCTCGCGAAGAGCATATGTACAGTGGATTACTTACCAACTAGAACTGGACGAGTAGCATATATGTAAGGAAAGCACATAAATTGCTAAATATAGCTTAGGCTGCCCTGCTGGGATGGATGAAGAGACAACATTAGGAAACCATAAAACCTGGAAGAACTCTGAAGGATGAGCAATGGTGAAGACAACTAACAAGCTAAAAGCAGAAATCCCAGGTTTACATCGGCTCCCTCCTGTTCATGATGTCAGAAAAGAGATTTGTTTGGGGAGCATCAGTAACACCTGCCTCCATTTCTATTCATTCTTTGTGTTCTTTTCCTAAGAGGAAAGAAATAAAGTCCACACTTGGCTGATGTAAGCCCAACATTCTGCCCACTACCGACTTGGTATTTGTTTTCCACGAACATGTTCCAAAAGTTCACAGTTCATGTTACGAATATGCCATGTCTGTGTTTTAAGTATAAATATCCTTTTATATGTACTGCATAAAGAGCTCTTTGGTTCAGGTCAGTTGCAAAGGATGGCCACATCTGATAACAAGTAACGAGACAGCAAGTGCAGAAACTGTCCTGGGAGAAGGCTGTAAGGATTTCTTCAGGGGCTGGGGATGCAGCTCTGCTTGCAGAGTGCCTGCAACTATGCATCCAGCCCTGGGACTGAGCCTCTCAAAACAAACACAGGTGGTGATTGCCTGCAATCCCAGCACTTGGCGGGCAAGGGCATGAACTTCGTAAGTTTAAGGCTCTTTTTGACTACTCAGTATTTTCAAGAGTAGCCTGGCTCTGTCAAAAAGGGGGGAGTTGTTCAGAGATAAAGGTACTTATATCACATTTCTTTATTAATACAAACCAAATAAGAGCTTAGAGATTTGTTAGTAGACAGTGAGATAATATGTAAGATAGAGAGGAAAAAAAACAAAACAAAACATTGCCTTCGAGATTCCATAAAATCAGCAGCATTACTACCTCAAATAGAAGCAAACAGCTATGGTTAAAAAGCTACGTAAATTATTGTAGCTCTGGCTGCTTTAGTTGGCAAGTATTCATTGAAAGTTTCCTTATAAATATTCTTTGCAGATCAAGTGAACTGGTTCAACTACTCTTGCTACTGAGCATGATGACCTGAGTTCTGTTCCTAGAACACACACGGCGGGAGGAGAGAACTGATTTCCACATGTCTTCCCCTATCTCCATATTTATGCATGTACACACACACACACACACACACACACACACACACACACTAAACAAATAAATAAATGCAAAATATATTTAAAATTTTTCTTTAGAGCCAATGAAGCTGTTGCTATTTCATTTTCTCTGCATTAGGTAAAGATAAAACCCAGAGTACAGCAGATAACTTTTAGAGAGATAAATTTTCCTATGATTGCTATGTAGAGTTCTGGGTGGTTAAATTGGTCAACATTTAAGTGGTTTAACTAATAAAATTCATCAATTTGTCTTTACATAATATATGTAATATATATTATATATACACATACCTGTGTGTGTGTGTGTGTGTGTGTGTATTCTTTTAAACATACAAGAAGGTAAATTGGAGATTTAAATTATTGGAGATAAGTGAGCTGGAGTTATAACTATTCCTGTGCTGAAGACCTTTATCAAATTTCTTAAGTTGTCAAGAGAAATTAAGTGACCATGCAGAGATTCGGTGCTTTAGGAAAGAACAGAGAGGATTTAGCTTGTTTATGCTACCTACTTATGAAAATTGCTTCCTTCATCTAAACTAGTACTGGATAATTATCTGCTAATTAGTCAAATTATTCATTTTCCTGTACATGTTTTCTTTACTTGTTGAAGAGGCAAGACAAGCCATGCTTATAGTACAAGAGATTTCTGTGTGTCAGACATTGTCCTAGATACCAGAGAAATAGTAAGAATACAACTGGGGAAATATCCTTCATAACATTTACATTCTAATGAATAATTACTATACATTTGTACACATGTGTATTATAATGTGGTTTGTGGAAGCAGGCGTGTCCCTGACAGGATGAGTGGTGACAGAGTCACTAGCCCAAGAAACTCAGACTCTGGAGGTAAGCTTTGTGGTGCAGATCTACTTTACTGTGAAAGGAGCAGGGCTTTTATGGAGGAAGCAGGACGTTACAAAGGGGAGAGGTCCAATCACTTTTGTCCATCCTTGCTAGACACTTCAGTCAGCCTACCTAAAGCTTGCTATAGCAGGGGGTGTGGACAAAGTCGGGAAACGTCCAACCATTTTCAGTCTTGTATGTTTACGCTCTTAGCCCGTTTCACTGATGTCGGTGAACACGATTTCCTATTTTGGTAAAGATGGAGGAAAAGGCATTGCCCTGCTGGGTTTTCCCATCTTGGGGCCCAACCCATATCCCAGGATCTGCAATTTCAAAGGGCCACTCCATGTGTCACAAGCTGAGATACTCACCCCAGTGAGGGCGCTGATGACTGCTTCTCTCTCCCGCCATCAGGATTCCTTCGCCACCAACATGTTAGAAAGTTTGAAGAAGAAGAATGTTACCAGTTAAAAAGTCACTAAGTTTCCAGAGTCTGTGTGGACTTTTATTCTGGTAACTTTGTCAATCTTTCCAGCAAAGTGACTTGTGACCAAAGACTAAAGGAAATGATGGCTATTCTTGTTTGACAACTAGATTGAATCTGAAATTAACTAAAACCCAAAAATGGCTGGGCACACCTGTGAGAAATTTTTTGCTTAATTGGATCATTTGAATTGGGAAGATCCACTTCTAATCAAAATCTTTGAGTTAGGAAGATCCACCTTTAATCCAGATCTTTTGAGGTGGGAAGACCCACCTCTAATCTGGCCCACATCTTCTGTTGGAGACCTATATAAAGGACATGGGAGTGGGAAGCTTTCTCTTTTTGCCTGCTTCCTCCGACCCTCCCTAGCAAGTCTATTCCTTCATTGGCATTAGAGCCTACTTCTTCATGATTCTGGCATACACTGAAGACCAGATGAAATATCCAGCCTCGTGAAACTGAACTGGATTTTTGGTTTCTTGGACCTTCCAGACATCACAGGCAGCCATTGTTGGACTTGCTGGGACACAGCCTGTAAGTCATTCTTATGTAAATCATTATGTATATGTATATGTATATGTATATGTATATGTATATGTATATGTATATGTATATGTATATGTATATGTATATGTATAACCAACCAATCAATATCTGATTTGACTTAAGGCTCATTGCATGGGATTGAGTCCGTGCCTGACACTACTTGGATGACAAACAACCAAAGACTACATAGCCCAGGCTGGGACCTAGGGTAAAACTATATACTACTGTTCTAAAAAAAAAAATAGGAATAAAATGGCTCCTAATGACATTTGCTATACTTATAGATCAGAGCCATGCTCAGCTATCAACATAGACACTTTCTCCTGCAGCCTATGGGAACAAATACAAGACCCATAGCCAGACATTATGAAGAGAAGAGATCTTGGAAGATTCAGCCCTAAATGGGACGTCTCCAACAACTTCCTTCCCTAAGGGCTCATAGAATCCCAAGGAAGAAGCAGAAAGAGTGTAAGGACCAGAGACCATGGATACCACCAAGAAACTAAGATCTTCTAATTCAACATGATTAAAAGTCATATAAACTCACAGAGACAGAGGCAGCATTCACAGAGCCTACATGTGTCTACATCAGGTCCTCTGCGTTTATATCATGGCTTCCAATTTAGTGTTTTTATTGAATTCCTGAGCATGAATGAGTGAGCCTCTGATTCCCATGCTTTCTCTAGGGCTCTTTTCCTTTTGTTTGTCTTGTCCAACTCTGATGTAATAGGTTTTGTTTTATATTATTATATTTTATTTTGTTACAGTTTTTATTGTCCCTTAGAAGCCAGTTTGTTTTCTAAGGATAAACAGAAAGGGAGTGGATCTGGATGGAGGGGGAAGCTAGGGAGGGACTGGTAATAGAGTGAGGGGAGATCATAATCAGGATATATTATGTGAGAAAAAAATCTATTTTCAATAACAATTAAAAATTAAAACAAACAAACAAACAACGAATATTCTAATAATCCCTTCATTTTGTTTCTGTTGGAGATAAATTCCCTGGATTTTCATCCAAATGTCCACGTCTTGATTTACTTCTCTTATCTTTAGATAGTTTTATTGATAATCGGATTCTGGTTTACAGCTGGTTTCTTTCAGCACTTGAAATACGGTGTCACTTTCTTCTCATGAGTTGAAGTTCATACTTCCATTCAATATTTGCTTCAACGTTGTAGCAATTTCTTATCTGTCTATATTTTTTACACATCTACATTCTTTGAAGTTTGTATTCAAGAACAGCTTCTATATGTCAGGCTCCCTGGCCAATACCCAGTGTACTACACAAACTTGAAAACAAATTTCTCCCTAAGAAAGAACATATGATGTTCTGATTCTTAAAGCCCTGTCCCAGTGAATTTCAAGTCAGATCCCTAGAAACAAATACTTTTTATCTATAAATAAATACTTTTTATTTATTTTATTATTATTTATAAAAAATAATTTCTACTATGAAAAACTATGATACTATGATACATAATTATACTATGATAATTTCCACTAAATAAACAGACTTTGCAACTTACAAAGGGATAGGAGGGATGAACTTTTGGTTCTGATTTCGCATAAGTCAACATTACGAGAAAAATTGTCATCTCTAAAATCTGTAATTTTCCCTTCTAGATTTTTTTTCCCATAAGTTCACTGAAGATTCCAAGCCAGATTGAGAATGACAGATGACTTTGGTTGTGTGGTCTGTAATTGGCAGTAGATAAACTGTCAAGAAAACTACATAGTGTACTGTATATCAGTATTTTGTACTGTTATATTTGTCTTAAGTAATTCAGAAAAGTGGGATAAAAGATAAAATGCAACGATTTGTCTCCTACAAGGTATGTAAATGTTTTGATGAGGTGTGGCTGAGGCGTTTGATTGAGCTTTGTGGTTCTGTCCTTCTACTTACCTAAATCTAACAGAGCACATATATCTTGGAAAACACAGAAGATCAATGGTTCTTCCTCATTTTCTTCAAAAAGAAAAACAGGACAATCGTAATTAACATTTTCCAATTTTTTAAACTCCATTGCCATTTCCTACTTAGTGTATTTTTATATCTTATTTTCATGGTTAGATTAAAAGCCACTATACTTTTCTTTAGTAAATAAGAGATGATGAAAGCATTTTCTTGGGACTACAAAGTAAATGAAAACACTTAATTCCACTATAAAAAAATCTATTCCAGGAAATAGAAGAGAAATAAAACATTAAGGAGATTTAATTTGTGTGAATGATAGAATGTTAGCAATAGAGGTGTATGATGACTTTCTCGATTGGATCCCAGGAAAATCTGATGAAGCGTCTCACGTGAGGTATCGGAGAAATAGGAAAATCATTCAAAATCTTAAGATGATAATAGTTTGTAATAAATCATTTTTAATAAAATTTTTTTTACATGTAAATAAAAATAGAAAGCATCCAGTTGAACTAAGTAATTAGTGAATTAGGTTATTATTTCCACATGTCAAGTCTCTCACCTCTCAGGCTTTACACCGTTTAGATGATTTGATGCCTTGAGCGAGAATGGCCCCATAGGCTCATATGTTTGCATGTTGGGGCCCTGGTTGGTAGAACTGTTTGGGAAGGATTAGGAGGTGTGTCCTTGTTGGTGGAGGTGTGTCACTGGGAGCGGACTTTGAGGTTTCAAAATGCCCAAGAAATTCTCAGTTAGCTGTCTTGGCCTTGTGCTTGGGGATGATGGTGTGAACTTTCATTGGCAGCACCATGACTGCTTCCCACTATGAGGATCATGGTTCTAACCCTCTGAAACTGTAAACTCTTCCTTCTATAAGTTTTCTTCATCATGATATCTTTTCACAGCAATAGAAAAAGAACTAAAGATAGATGGATATAATCAGTGTTTCTGTACCTTCAATCTGTATTACTAGGTATACCTATATGTGCGTATATCCTTATACACATATGTGTGGTAGCTTCTTCTGTGTGTTTTTCATTTAATCCTTCTTAATGTGTCTTTTCTTGAATTTTGTTTTGCTTTATACTAAAATTGTACAACTGTTTTCTTCTGATATTGACTTGGTATATATTTTCCACACTTTTAAAAACCTCAACATACCATTTCATTTTAGCTTTTTTGTCTTGTGACTATTGTGTAACTCAAGTTGTTTTAAAAATCTAACTCAGCTATACCACAAGTCCTACACCTAAAGCTCAGAGAACATCACAGAAAACGGGGCAGAAAGATTGTAAGAACCAGAGGATTAGAACATCCACTGCAGGATAGTGTCTTCTATATATGATAGGGAACAGCATGCCTAAAATCTTAACAATGTGGTTGCCTATGTAAGACCTGCACAATGGCAAAACAAGTTGACACACCAACATGGATAGGAGAAATGTCACAAGGACCTATCCTTAGATTAAGACCTACAGGCAATTAATGGCTGCTAAGAGAGGGAGATAATCTTTTCCAGGGATAACCCAACTGATAGGATATCTAATCTCAAGTGGCCAGCACTCAACTATATACATATATACACAGATATATCCACATATATATATATCCATATATATATATATCCATATATATATATCCATATATATATATATATATATATATATATATATATATATATATATATATATATATATCTCCCCATATAGTTGCATTTGCTTAGAATTTTTTTCATCCTCTGACTCTGAGGTGGTATACTATCATTGGTGGTAAAGTATGTTTCTTGGAGAAAACAAAAAGATGAATCCTGTTTTCTAATCCAATCAGTCTTTGTGTTTTTATTGGGAAATTAACTCATTAATATCAGATTTATTGTTGAAAGGGATGTGCTAATTCCTATCATTTAGCATTTTGCTCTGGAGTAAATCTAACTGCAAAATACACACTGGCTATCATTTATTTCACATTGAAATTAATACACATCCTATTAGCTTATATTAATTGCACATGAATGGAGTTACATGTGCTATTTTAACAATGCACACACTATGCAATCTTTGCATTGATAAAATGTAAGCCTCGCTTTACGACTTTACTACTAACCTTCCCACGACATTCATGTCAACTATTGTTTGCTTCCACGTGTGTGGCAAAATATATAGTCTGTCTTTCTGTGTCTGTCTTATTTCACTTCACATGTGTCCTCTAGTTCCATCCACTGTGTTGAAAATGACAAAATTTCATTCTTTTTTTGTGACTAATGAAAACACAATGGTGTGAACACACCACGTTTTCTGTATACTGATATATATATATGTTTTCATGCACTAAGGCTGATCCCTTAACTTAGCTGTTGCATTCAGTGCTTTGCAGTAAATACGAGTGAATGCATGTTTAACGTAGTTTCTCTTTGAAAATTCAGCAAAGATATTTAGATATCTTGTTGATGAAATGGAAATTAAAGTACGAGATCAGCCAATGTTGGGTTCAAATTCTGCTTCCATCATTTTACTAATTAGGTGAACTGAGCCAAGCAATTCAATTTCCCAGCTCTCTTACCTGTAGACTACACGTAATAATGCTGATATCCTGGGACCTTTATGAAGATTGCAAGTATGGAAATCACCTAAGTGACCTCACGCCATAAGCAACAGGCGTTCCATAACTGTTGTCAAGAAGAAAGAGCATAACTACTAAGACTCTCTAATATTGCATTTTTAAGACATTGGGCATTTAAATGTCACTCTCGTGTTGTAATTCATCTCCAATGCGCTTTGCTGAAAGTGAGGAGATACTGATTTAGAGTCTAACACACAGCCCAGAGACAAAAAGGCTAAAGTAGTAACTCTGTACCCAGAGAACTTCAATCTCCTGAGCTCCAGATTTCACATTCTAGGCTTAATTCATCATTATGCATATTTTAAAAAAACCCTAGAAAGTTATGTTTTAAATTTTTCATTTAAAATAGATTATGCAGTATAATAATAGAGTGCATGTGCATTCTCAATCCTGCCTTTCAGAAACAAGGTTTATGATAAGATGGAAAAATACTGGTCAACATCCCCACCTACTGGCTACTCCACACTATGGAAATTTTCAATTAGTGAAAGAGCAGCAAATTTCTATTACTTTTTAGTACATGCTCTTTATTTTAATAAATTACTAGCAATATTGACAGTAGCTAATGTTTGTTAAACCCTTATTTTGAGTTGGAGACATTTTCAAGAGATGTATGTTATGGAAAAGATCACAAAACGCGACAAAGTAATAGACCCCCACAACAGTTATATTTTGACTAAGCCAATATGATCTAGTGAAGAAATAGTTTCCATCGTTATCCCTGTGGGGAACTCACTCATCAACACACAGCAGGATCTTGAACGTACAATATCTTGCGTCTAGAGGACTGCAGCACCCTCCCAAGGGCCTTTCTGTCTTCATTTTTCCCCAACGCTATTCCATTCTGCACTCTTGACAATTTTCTCAGGTTGTTAACAACAAAGACATCAAGTAAGTTCTTGAGTAGAAGTTAAAGACAATTAACTGATATTTGACAGTGCATATTTATAGGATCGAGGATGATAATTCATTACACGTGTACAGCTTATAATGAACAAATAATAGAGCTCGTCATGGCCATCTCCAGGAACATTCATTATTTCTTTAAGATGTGAGCCTTTTAACTCTCTTCTCATACTTAAAAAAAGAGAGAGGGTGGAAAAAAAGAGAGGTGGAAAGGTATTGAAATGTATTATATGATAGAAGAAAATTTTAAAATATTCTAATAATATAACATTACAAAAAGGAATATAAAATCCACTGTTTTATGCAAAATAGGCACACTGGCCACATTTGCCTTTGTCTGGGCTAACCCCATTTCTTTCTTTTTTTTTTTCTGGGTAGGAAAGAGTTTATTTGGTAAAATTCTAAAGTTCTTCCAGTGACTTTCAAAGCCTTGCCCAATCAGACTTTTACTATTTTCCTAGCTTATTCTTACACATTTTAATTTTGTGTATCATCTCCTAACACAGTGGCCATCTGCTATTGCAGATAAAATTCAACAAGTTTCTACTTATGACTCATCAGTCTCCCATGCCAAGAATACTCTTCTCTGTTACAACTTTGTTAACGTCTTTATTGTTGTTAGATATTTACTTGAGTGTCATCTTCTTAATTATGCCTACCTTGATTTTCTTATTTGAAGCTACTATTTATTTTTATTCCCTAGCATTCCCACTCCTTGCTCTCTTGATCTCACCTAGGCTATTTCTCTTTCTCTCTCTCTCTCTCTCTCTCTCTCTCTGTCTCTCTCTCTCTTTCTCCTCTCCCCCTCCCTCTCCCTCTCTCCTTCATGTGTGTGTGTGTGTGTGTGTGTGTGTGTGTGTGTGTGTATGTGTGTGTGTGTGTGTGTGTGTGCACACGTGAACTATTTTTTGTGGCGGCAGAAGGATAACCTTAGCTATCATTTTTTACGAGCCATCCACTTTGATTTTTGTGACAGGGTCTCTCACTGGCTTGCAGCTTGTCAAGCAGGCTAGGCAAACTGGTCAGGGCACCTCAGGCATCTAGTCAGCACAGAGATTACAAGCATGGACCACCACAGTCATCTTTTTTATGTGGGTTCTAGATCTCTAACTCATTCCTTCTACTTCAAGTGCAAACATTTTGCTCACTAAGCTGTCTCCTTACCCTCTATATTATGCTACTTTTACTTTTTCGCATAGGTTTGCTCTTTTTACTTTATTGCAATTGATTAACTCATGGTGGTGAGAAAATGCCCATATTTTCACCAGAACAAAAGATCCTCAAGAACAAGAATTTAATCTTTTTTTTTCCCACTGATGAATCTCATATGCTTGGCATACATCAAGTGCTCAATATCTGCGGAATCCTTGGAAGAACAAGATGGTCATGAATTAGTATTTTTGCATTCATTATACTATACTTGGTAAACTTGGGGCCTCAAGAATTGTAGCTGACTTCAGTTCTAAAGAGGAAAAATATATTAAACTAGCTCACCTGAAATTTCTGAATGTAAAGATATATTCACCCTTATTTCTTTTGGTTATGGACGCACTAGCAAAGATGCTAAATCCTGAGAACAAAATTTCTTAATACATCATTATCACCATCAACCTCCGGTCATCACCATCATCACTGTTGCTGTCCTCCTCCTCATCTTAGCAAGGACAAATGAAAAAACAGTAACAACTTTACCACTGTAGTATTTTGTGACATAATCGCCATAGCATGTCTCAACTCATTTTCAGCTATTATTTCTGTAACAGTTTTCCTTATGAGCCCCACCATGTTTCCATCCCATAGCAGGACACTTGGAAGAAGTTGTTATTTTGGTTTCTTAAAAACACAAAATGGGATTTGGACTAGGTTTGTGTTCCCATCCCAGGGGCAGTGGATGATTATGAGTTGGATTTGGAATGCTTGATGCTGGTGGCTATAATTTGGTTCGGTGCAGCTGTTTTTGCATGTGTAGTTTGTCCTTGGGATTGTGTACCACTTGGTTTATGGGAACTTTTGCTTACAGTAGAAAAGGTTTGAAGACCCAAGAGCCAGGGTGGCTATTGGTTGGTGGTTCGTTGATTGGTTTGTCCTCCTTAGTGTGTTGAATCTTGCATAGAAGAACAGCAATTGGGAGAGATTGGATTTGCAGCTTGTGGTCTGAGACTGTAGTTGGACTCACTATCAGCTAGTCCTCTCCAAGCTTAGGACAGCCAAAAGGGTTTGAACATTTCTACCTTTCTGTCTTTCTCTATCAAGGCCACATGCTAAAGCAGTGAAAATTGCCTTCTGTTCTTCCTTTTGCTTTCACTAAATTGAGGGCAAAAGATTGTAGTTTACTACTACAAGTGGCATACTAATGTGGGGCACGACATCACTCCAGCCACATCCAAAATTGAGACAAGGAAGAATGAGAAAGAAACTCCAGTCCTTGCAGAATCCATTTTGTTTTGTTTTGTTTTGTTTTTTTGTTTTGTGTAAACCTGTCCAGATACTCCTGAGGTGATGTGGTCCTGATAAGACATATCTGCTATGGTGATGAGAATTCCACCCCATAAGGGAATCCTTCCTGCAGAGAAGATTACCAGTTATTTTTCTTGCAAACCACATTCTATCTTAAAATCTGGAAAATGTTTCCTCAGAGTCAGCACACTGAAATTGTCTTCTAGAACTGGCTGAAGTTATAACTCATTCTAGCAGCTGAACTTGGTACTGTAAGAATCACCCAGGTGGTGCTGGTTTTGAAAGCATGAAGGGGACATAGAGAGCAACTGAGGCTTGGTACCATGAGAGGCCAGGAGAGGCCATTGGTAAAAATGCAGCCTCAGTAACAGTTGAAGGCCCAGATTGAAGGGATCAAGCAGAGAAGCTGAGGCTTGGCACCATGAAGAGAGCCCAGGAGAGGCTATTGGTGAAAATGCAGCCAAGTTGTAGCAAGGGACCCCAGCATTCTGAAAATGTCGGTACCATGAAACAACTACCAAGAAGAGCAGCAGCAATGGAATGGAGCCAGTCAGAGCCTGGAGGACAAGCTGTGTTTGCTGCAGAGGCGAGAGCCAGAGAAGTGATCTAAGCCCTTTGGAGGAGCCCAGAAGATCGTGAGTGAATTACAGATAATTGGGCATTAATAATGTTTTTCTGCTGTCCTAAGACATTGTGAAAAGCTTGATAGATGCTTGATTTCATTTGATTTTGTTCATTAGCAACTCTCATGATTGTTCTTCTTGAAAACGATTTTGCTGGTGTAGTGTTAAATTGTGTTGTAGAGATAAAGCATTTTTTTAGTCTTACATAGAAAGGGGAAGATGTGGAAGCTTATATTTAGTTATATACAAAATAATTGTTTTGTGCACTATTGAGTGAGGGGCTGCTGCCTATTTCTTAGCATTTTGTATTGTCTGTAGGTGTTGGATTTATGTGGGAGATTGATTTCTCATGATCTGCACATGCTATCAGTAGAACACCTGAGGAGTTCTGAATCAATAAAAACACTGGAGCTCAGATACTCAGAGTTCCTTGCTGACCCACCACAGTAAGTGTACTACTATACCATTGTGGTAGTATACCACTATGGCAGCTCACCAAACAGGACATGGAGGCATATTCATAAGTGCAAACTCTGCCAGACCTCAGCAGAGAGAACCACAGTCCTGGCAAGCACCAGACTCCTTAGTGGAACCCTGAGCATCTCAGCTCAGGTTTTTTATTGATTCAGAACTCCTTAGATGTTCCACTGATACCATATGCAGACCATAAGCAATTAAACATCCCTCACAGAAATCCAACACCTGCAAACAATACAGAATGCCAAGGCCTATGCATCCCCTTTTCCAACAGTGCACAAAAACAATTATTTTAAATACAACTAAAAATAAACTTCCACAGCACACCATCTTCTCTAATTAACTGAATACTTCTCATGAATGGGCACTGAACTGTGACAAATGTGTTTTTTCTATGTCTAAGATTTTTGCTTTGTATTTTGAGTTAATACAATCAGCTTATGGACTGACTTTTTAGAAGATTAAAACATCTTGTTTTCCTCTAATAAACTTTTTATCACAATGTATAAATCTTCTAATTAACCATTGGATTCAATTTCATTAAGATTTTTTTTTACTTGGTCATAGGTACTTAGTATCATATTAGTGTATCTGTGAAGATACTTCCGAATGAGATCAATATTTGAATTGGTAGATTGAGAAGAGTAGACTTCTCTTCCTCATTCAGGCAGTTGCTCAGTGAGTTGTTTTTTCTCTTTGATTACAACAGGTATCTGTAACTTCTGCATTGATAGCTTTTCATTGTAAAACATCGTCCCATCACTGCCTTACTTCTGCTGCAGGATATTTTGGGGGTATGTGTATTACTATATACTATGGCTGTTCTTTGTGCTCCCTTCCCCAATTTTCTCATATTAACTTTTTTCTTTGGTAGTATGGAGTGGCAGAATTACTACTCCTAAAAATGCTGAATAATGCATATTCCCATTAAAATATGAAGAAAATAACCAAACTGAAATTGGAAATTCAATTATCCACAGCAATATGCAAAATGTACACGACCCTTAATTTAGCTGGGGGAGGGTATTCTTATAGGCTTTCAGTCTGCAGATGTTATGTTCATAGATGAGCTCCAGTTCTTCCTTTTCTGTGTATGTTATCATTGTTGGAGAAAAATAAGACTTCTGTTCATTCTCTTTTTGAGGAATTTGTTATGGTTTGAATATAAAATGTTCTGCACATGCTCCTATGTTTAAAGCCTAGGTCCTCTGCTAGTGGTTTGGAAAAATTTAGGAGGTAGAGCTTAACTGGAGGAAGTCGGTGGGTCACCAGGGTGAGTCTGGGACTTTCTTGTTCCTGCCCCATTTTGTCCACCTCTCTTTGCTTCTTGGCCACATGAGGTGAACGGCTTTCTTTTCTGCATGGTCTCACCACTGCAAAGTTTTGCCTCACTGTTGGCCCAGAATGAATAGAGCCAAGTGACAAGGAGAACAAAAGACGTCTGTGACCACCTGCTTCCTGGGCACCTTCAGGGACACGTGAAAATCAGTCTGCCAGAACTGTCTATAACCTGACTTTTGCTGTTTGCAGCCTCTAGTGAAATGGAGGGTTGATAACACTATTTGATGTAGACAGAAGGCACTTCCTGTGTTATCTCATGATAGCCTCTTTTGACATAAGCAGTAAAATCCCTCTTGTATTAATGACAACATCCTGTTCTACAATCTTAATCAGAACAGACCACTCTAAAAGGAAGGATGTAAAATGATATACCTGAGGACATGACAAAGAAATGAGAAGATTAACTGTCTCCTGGATGAGCCAGTTGCTGCTGAGATGGTTCTAAGGATGAAGGTACTTGCTGCCTGATGACTGGAGTCACACGGGAAAAGGAAATCCTGCAAGTTGTCTCCTGACCTGCATACACATACAATTGCACATGAACATCCCCAACTACTACATACATGCATCATAATAAAATAAATGTAATGAGTTATATGCTTATTATGTGTGTGTATATATATATATATATATATATACACACACACTTATATATACTTATACATCTCAAAGGCCTTAACAGAAAGATGCCTTGACACAGAATAAATCAGATATGGTTTATTTATAATAGATCAAAGAAAGGGTATAGATCCAGATAGGAGGGGAAGGGCAGAGGAACTGGGAGGAGTAAAGGGAGGGGAAACTATAATCAGGTTATATTTTATGAAAAAGGTCTATTTTCAATAAAATAAAAAGAAAGGAAAAAAAAACAGCCTTTCAGTTGAATTAATACTTTCACACCCTTGAGTCTACAATGACTCCATCCAGCCAATTCCTGAAATTCCAAAGGCATCTCTCCTCTCTCTCTCTCTCCCTCTCTCCCTCTCTCCCTCTCCCCTCCTCTTTCTTTCTTTCATATATTTTTGGTTACTCTCACAAGGTTTGTGCCACCATTGTTTCTATGTATTGGGAGCTGACACTTGGAATGGAGATGGGCTGGTGGGGGAGAGGCATTGAAGAGGACTACAGGGGGAAGGAAAGAAGGGTGTTTCCAGGGATCTGCTTAGTCCCCTGGGAGGAGAGGCCACAGCAGGTGGTTTGCTACTGAGCTGAGCATGAGACTAGGGGACTGGATTTGGAAGAGAGTGAAGATCTGAAGATCACCTACCTGCTTCTCTGGCCTACCTGTCCTGGCTAGAGTGGCCTGTGAGTACCCAGGGAATGACTGTGAAAGTTGGTGGCTGAGACAAAGGGATGAGTCCAGGAAGGCTGTAGGAGAAGGTCTGCATGATCTTCTGGGAATGAGGGCAGAGAAGAAGGGGAGCTGCAGCAGGTGGCTTGCTGTACAGCTGGGGATGGGCTAGAGGGTCGGATTGGATTTGGAGGTGAGGAAGGAGCGCAGGTGTCTGAAGATTGCCTACCTGATTTCCAAGCCTGCAGGTTTCCAGGGAATGAAAGATTGTTTCCTAAGGAAAGAGAAAAAGAGAAGGTGTGATGTTGGGTGGGTGGGGAGGTGGTGAGGAAAAACCATAACCAGAATCCATTGTATGAAAATATTATGTATATGTATGTGGACAGCACCTCCTTGGGGAGTCAGTGGCTCTGGAGGAGTCCTGATTACACAGGCTGCGTAGGGAAGTGCTTTGTTGTTGTTGTTATTTGTCTGTCTGTTTTGTTTTGATCCAGCTGTTTAAGCACTCAGGAGCTGCTGCAGGCATGGCCCAAGGGTCCCAGATAGGATTCAAGCTGACCATAGACTGTGGCATGGTCCAAATGACACTGCTTTTGCAGATGTGCAGATGCAAGAGTTGATGGACTATGGGGGCCTCCAATCAGATTTTGAAGGAAGACCCAGAAGGGTAGTCAGTGTGTGGTAGGGTCAGGGTTCCTGCAGGAAATGCCTGAGAAGATAGTATGTGCAGCACTAAGCATGAAACCTAGGATCCAGTGGAGACCTTCAGGATGATGGGGATGCCAGAAATTTCTGCTTATGAAAGACAATAATAAGATGATGCCAGACAAAGATCACGTGGGCTGCAAATAGCAATGCCCATAAAGGCAGGGATATACAAGTCCTTCAGAGCTCATTTCCAAACATCATGCGCCCTGGACACTTGATATGGGGCTCCAAAGGTTCAGAGTTTGCCCTGCTGGATATGAGACGGTCTTTGATCTCATTCCACGTTTCTGAGTACAAATTCTTCCCTTTTGGGATGGGAATGCTTACTCTGTGACATTATATATCGGAAGGCTGTAACTCTCCTTCTTTTTGGTTTGATTCTCGAATTGCTCAGCATATATTGGGTGATAATTCTATAAGCCTAGATGATAATTATTTTACATACAAAAACAGAAGAGTTTTGGTGTGGTATTCAACATGGTGACAGTGTTACAGTATACTCATAATGGTGGGAATATTGCAGTTATCTTGTCATTTCTAAGGAATTTACAGATCCATTCTAGCTTAATTGTAGAGTTCAGGTGCTATCACCCCATCTCCCCCCACCCCCCACCCCACATTATACCAAATTCTACTTCATGTTCGTCTTGGTTATTCTCTCCAGGTCTGGAATTTGCATTCAGATATATGAGATACGTTCTTTTTTCAATCTCCTTTTCTCTCTGGGTCTATAAACCCATCCATGTTTATTGTGTTCCTGCTCCATCTCAGGACAATGCACAGGTGGATGGGAGCTTTGTGAACTATTGAAGGTCTGGAATCTCCTGTGTAGACGAGGTCATTTGGTTGGGAAGATGATACAGTCTTCTTCCTCGGAAAGTCCAAAGGGGGTCTTCTCCATGCAAACATTCAAGGCTACCCCTGACATGGGGAGAGATTCTCTTCCTTCAGGGCACAGTATCCACAGAGGGTTCATCCCATGCCTGCTGTTTAATGAATACATTACAGTCTTCCAGTCCCTGACAAAAGGAATCTTAACAAAATAAGAAGAGGTCATGAACTTGATAAATTTGCTTTAGGATCAAAAAACTTTTAACGGAAAATTCAGAACTTTTTTTTTTTTTTTTTATCCGCGACTGGCATGCATATTTTACACAAATCTTCAAGATTCCAATTGCTGTAGCTTAGACACTTAGATTCAGTCACCTCACAGTAGACAATGAAATGACTGAATTCTAAAATGTGCCTCCTGTTGGCACTATAACATTACCTTTTCTTTCCACAGTCTTGTAATTACCATTATACCGGAACAGGGTCAAAACAGAAATCACCCTAATGTGACTCTCACTCTATAAAAATCCTTATTTTACTTCATCACTTCCTGTATCAGTGATTGCAATTTCCTTTATTTTATGGTCTCCCTCAATCCTCTCATTTGTAGCACTAAGTGAGTACCGAAGGATTGGCAATCCATCGACTATTTAACGGAAACTCGTCATAGGATAATTTTCCATTAGTTTAATTTTCCTTATATGATCAACCCGTAAGTCAGATAATGACCTTGCTGATTTTACTTACTATCTCTGAAGGGAACAGGTAGCTTTTATGTCTCTCATGTGCCTTTCTAAATTCAACTAATAATTATAAAGAGATAACTACATTCTAATGTGACTAAATTGTAAATTGGTTCTAATAGCTAAGCTTTACAAATGAAGAGCCTATTTATTCACTTTATAATACTAAAAATTAGTTCACATTTATTCCAAGTTCATGAATATCCTTATATTTACTGTGATTTTACATCTGCTCTTACATTGTCCTGCTGGTCAGTGATTTGTTTCTGGAAAGCTACACTAAGAGAAATTACAGGTAGATCAACCTAAAAGGTGTGATCATATGTAACTATTTGCTTTCTCTGTTAGTGCAAATGTCGCAGTAGTTTATTTTGATTTCTGATTACCATTTAATTTTTGAGACGATGACATGAGATATTCAGGATTAAATATTTTCTGATTTATTCTGAGACATTTTAATATTATGACATATCCAATCTTATATACATTTAGCAATGTATACATTGTTACAATTCACTATAGCGTGAATTATAAGTGAAACCCAGTTTCAGTACTGCATCATTTAGGAAAATGATCAATTGGATTTTGCACTTGAAGGATCAATCCTAGTATTTTTTTGTCATTTTATTTTAAAAGCTTCAATGCCAATGCTATCATTTTCCATTTCTAATTGATGGCTTTTCCTATTTATTTTACCTGACAATGTTTATTTACCTGTTTTATTTTTTTAAGACGCAGCTATGATCAGCAAACAACTGTCATATAAAATAATTTAATAGATTCTATCACTTTTATATATTCTATACCTGCCTC
This sequence comes from Cricetomys ansorgei, assembly GCA_026225945.1. NCBI lineage: Eukaryota > Metazoa > Chordata > Mammalia > Rodentia > Nesomyidae > Cricetomys > Cricetomys ansorgei. The sequence continues at coordinate 6,711,193 of JAMJFZ010001042.1, read as the reverse complement.
TGTTGTCACACTTTATGTCAAATAGTCAAAACTCTTGAAATTTCACTTTGCGTTGTCATAGATCACTAGCTGAAAATACAAGCATATTATATAATAATTATTAAATTACTGATCTCACTCAAATGCAACTAAAATATGCTAAAAAGAACTTTCTACATGTCAGGTTCTACATGAAATATCCAGTTTAATAGTTCACTAAGTATCCTTGGAAATGGAGACAGTAGCTGGAGAACGACTCAGTAACTTCCTGATGTCAGGCTACAGGTTAGATAGCACTCAGGCATTACTAGCAACATACCTTGATGAGTACATTAGCAGAGAAGTTGTGGGATGTGCCTTGGAGGATTTTCAACAGGTATTCCCAATGGGATGCTACTGGTCTCCTCAGCTGTCCCAGAAGGAGACTGGAGTCTCTGGTGTACAGAACTCTGTTATGCTTATTCTAGTGAGCTGGGTGCACTGTACCATCTTACAGATATCTGGCATGAAACACTTGTATCACAACAAAGGAATGTTAACACCTTTCCCTACCAGCCTCAACTCTTTCCTCTACCCTGCCCTTCTAAATAAGCACCATGTTAAGTTTTAAGCTGGTTGAAGGAATCCTTTACTAGGATCTCTACATTTCTAGACTATGGCTCGGGTAGTGACACATTCTTACTCCCCACATTTTCTTAAAGCAAACTTTCCTTGTTGTAATTGAGAAACTTATAACACCTGACGTTATCTCGATAAATCTATTTAATGCATTGGTTCATAGGTTCTCAGGTTGGTATGACTTCAAGTAATTCTAATGTAGATAGTCAGATTTCAAGAAACACTAAATCCCTTGGTTATATTACAGCTAACTGCTTCTTCTCTTGATCCAATTTTTACTTGCTTATTACATTATTCTATTGTTATCTCTCTTCTCCAGGCACCGAAAAGCAATGTTGGGAAAAGAGTAGCTTTCACTCAGCTCTTCCATTTGGTAAATTGTTCAATAAGGCAGGTATATTGGACTCACATGCTTTCAAGCAGTGTGAGAGGTGGAAAATAAACACATTGTATTCACAGTCTTGAAGTACAGCTTGCAATTATCCATTCCATCCAATGACACTGAAATAAAACTAGTAACATAATTTATCTGGGGCTTATTTTTTGTTTGTTTGTCTGTCTGTTCTTTTGAGACAGGGTTTCTCTGTGTAGCCCTGACTGTTCTGGAACTCACTCTGTAGACTAGATTGGCCTTGAACTAAGAGATCCACCTTCCTCTGCCTCCCTTGTGTTGAGACTAAAAGCATGTACCACCACATCTGGCTAAAACTCATTGTTTTTTGCTTGAGGAAATTATATAAGTTAGAAAAGAATATATTTATCTGAATATTATATTTAAAAGCAAAGAATTTCATCAAAATTACTACTGATTAGTCAAATTATCATATGTCCAAAGTAGTTATGATTAACACATCCACATAGCAATTTTACAGAATACAAAACACTGAACATTGAGGGGAAAAGATATAATCTTGCATATCCTTTAATAAAAAGTCTAAGTGCAATGAATGGTTAAGCAATGGTACAAGGAAGCATAGAGAAGAAAGCCAATACGGAAGTCCGCTGTGAACTCTGAAACATCAGGAATAGATATGGTATATCATGTCTAACAAACTTATGATTAAAACATGTCTTTCTTTAATGTGTTGTTTTTCAGATGATTTAATTTTGCTATGCTTACAGTAAATAAAACATGGTTAAAATCATCCTCAAGGCGTGTGCATTGGCTAGTCTTATGTCAACTTGACACACAAACCAGACTTATCTGAAAGGAGGGAACCTCAGTTTGAGAAAATGTCTCCATAAGATCCAGTTGTAAGGTATTTTCTTAACTATTGATTGATGCAGGAGGGTACAGCTCTTTGTGGGTGGTTCTATCCCTGGGCTAGTGGTCCTAAGTTCTATAAGAAAGCTGAGTGAGACATAGGAAGCAAGCCAGTAAGCAGCACCCTTCAATGGCCTCTGCATCAGCTCCTGCCTCCACGTTCCTGCCCTGTTTGAGTTCCTGTCCTGACTTTCTTCTATGATGTACAGTGCTATGGAAATGTAAGCAAAATAAACCCCTTTCTCCCCAACATGCTTTTTGGTCATGGTGTTTCATTGTAGTAATAGAAACCCTAACTAAAGTTGGGTGGTGGTGGCACATGCCTTTAATCCTAGCACTCAGGAGACAGAGGCTGGATCTCTGTGAGTTCAAGTCCAGCCTGGTCTACAGAGTGAGTTCTAGAACAGCCAGAGTTACAACAGAGAAACCCTGTCTCAACGCCCACCCCCAAAAAAAAGAAAGAAAGAGACCCTACCTAAGACAGCATGTTAATATTAATATCATTTATTGGCTTTGTTAGGATAGAATTATTATGATAGAAAAACTGAAAAGCAATCTGGCTTTGTCCATCACTCTCAAATGAACACTGATATGACATTAACTGGTTTATCGTCTTCATTTTACCAATACCACAGTATATTATAAAATTAAGTGCTTTATAAAGTAACATCTTATTTCAGAGCTCTTAAATAATATAATATGCAGTTTGGCTCCAGAGACTCTAGGAAAACTATAGTGTAAAGACTTCTTCAATCATATATTGTGAAAGTGAACTTGAGTTTTTCTAGTTTTAAAGTGTACCTGATTTATTTACAGGGTTTAGGGTTTACAGTTGGAAAAGCTTCTGCTGTTAACATTCAGAATGCATCTCTGTGTGAACAGCTTGCAGAAGCAACTGCCGAATTCCCTGAGTTTGGTGTAGTAGAAAAAGAAATCTGAATATAAAAGTTACACTTTTTTTCCTGTAGCAGACCATTTAGGAAGTACTTTCTGGTACACTGCTATATCCAACTTGTTCTCCCCAATATGGAATCAGCACATATTTCTCTGTGTGCCCAAGGTTCATTTCATCCACTTGTACACAGACCAACAAGTTATTTTTCAGTTGCTGTTTTTGTGTCTATTATTGCATTTGACTTTTATATGAACACTTGAAGATTTATTTTATAAAAATTTCCTCACCTTTGAATTATATTCTTTCCTCACTTGAAAACTGAAAGCTAACAAAAACTCCTTTAAAACTAGAAGGCCTGAGTCTGAGTACATGGCTTGACCTACTGTGCATGAAGCCCTGGGCTAGATCTCCAGCACTGCACACACATGGAGGGCACACTTGTCATCCTAGTAATGGAGTTCGAGGTCATCCTTAGCTATATAGTAAGTTTGAGGCCATCCTGGGCTACATGAGAGTCTATATTAACACAAAACAAACCAAAATCAAGCCACATAACCAACCAAATAAAAACCAAAACCCAAAGTTAAAAGAAAGAAATGTACCTCTTCATTCTGCAAACTGCTTCTCCCATTGCTAAAGCCTACACATTTTTGTAAAATGTAAAATGTGAAGCTTAACCATCCACAGATGTGCATACAGATAACAAATCATCCAAATTTCATACCTTAATTCAACTGTTCACTTGTTGACAGTTGCCAACAGCTGACAGTTGTCAGCTACATATGCTGGGCTTAGCTTTTCTATGCTCCATGGAAGCCCATGCATAAGGCTGTGGTCAACTGACTAGAGACTGCTGATTTCAGAATGGCTTTGCTCTCCACAACTCCTGTGTCACAAAATTAGCTCTGACCAGTGAAATTCTGAATGTCAGCTGCGTAGTAGGCACATCTCCTAATAACTAGCCTCATCAAACCACATGATAATTAGTAGTCTCAAGGTTTCCAGCATCAGCAAGAGTCTGAGTGCACATATGCTTTTCAACCCTCTGCATGGACATTGCTAATAGTCAAGTTCAGAGTCAAGATGGCAGTAGAGTTTTGAGTAGGGTAAGGATAGAGAACACATGAGCCTTTGAAGCTACTATTGTGACAATTAACCCAAATATCTGCATGGTGCTCTTTAATCAGCTTTTCCCTTTGTCTTGCTTACTTGCTTACTCTGCACTTTTTTTGTATTACCCAGTTTTCCTAACTTTCCTTCCCCACAATTGACTCACCTTTTTTCTTCCTTTTTTTCTTTATCCTTTTTTCTTTTTGGTTTTTGGTTTTTCAAGACAGAGTTTCTCTGTTGTAACTCTGGCTGTCCTGGAACTCACTCTGTAGACCAGGCTGGCCTTGGACTCACGGAGCTCCACTTGGCTGTGCCTCCCAAATGCTGGGATTAAAGCTGTGTGCTGCCACCACCCAGCTTGACTCATCCTTTTAACCTTCACTCCCAAATTTCTCTCCCAGATTTGGTATGGTTCCTTCCAATAAAGTATGCATTTATGAGCTTAAAAAGGCTTCTTAAGGTTTGACCCGCTCACAACCCGCCATGTTCCCATTCTGCTTTTCACCAAACTGTCCCTAGTACGGACTCTTCCACTTGTCCATTGTCTTCTTAGCTCTGTGTCTCTGCGCATTCTGTTTCCTCTGTCTGGAAAGCATATTATGTACAGTTCCATGATGAATGAATACAAATCCTTCAAGTTCAGATAAATTATAACCTCATTAAAATTATCACTCACATGTCTTCTGTGGACCAAAACTGCCCTTGCTTTTGTGTTCATAATAAACACCGTATTTATCATCCTGCATTCTAATGTATCTGCCTAATCTACCATTCAAAGAGTATGACAGGTAGAGTAACTGTAGCTTACTTATTTTAAAGTCAATGTTATGATAAATTTAACTTTGGGTTAAATGAAAGAGAGGATGGGAAATATTTTCAAATATTTACAAGGCACCCACCATGTACCAGATACCATTTAACACATATATTTAGCATTTCATACAATTTGCAACTTGTACTTTTCCCATTTATTATATGCACCAATTCAAACACTCCATGGGAAACAGTTTTCTCACAGGCAGAGTACCCTGACTAACTTATTTTCTTCATTCACTGTTGCAAACATATACTTAGTTGTATATTAATGAAAGAGCATTAAACTACCTTTTATTGGAAATAAATAATAAGATATGAAGGAGACATTGGATGCTAAGTCTTGTAAAAGAACCTTTGATCAAGGGCCATTATGATAGACATTTGATCTCTGCTCTGTCAGCATGATTGCTCTAGGGTAGAAAGAATGTCAGTCAGGCTAATCCTGTCCTCTGTGTGAATGCTAAATGAAAGGGAGTTCTGTGGTTCCTCCCCAGTAACTAACATCAAGATATGAGGAACAACCTGTGTCTCTCGTCTCTCAGTCTGATTTTCATCTAGTGGCAGCAAGGTTGACTGGTCTGGAGTTTTGGAAGTGAATTATAGGATTCTCTTCATTAATGCAAAATAAGACTTTATCTGAAGGCAATTTAGCACATGCCTTTAAACCCAACTCAGAAGGCAATGGTGGCACATGCTTTTAATCCCAGTTCTTGGAATATAAAAGGAAACAGTAGAAGCAGCTGAGCTGAGAGAAGCAGAAGAAGAAGCAAGGTAGAAGCAAAGATGGAAGCAGATAAGAAGCAGAGGGAATAGGGGAAATCAGAGAGTAGAAGCAGAGAGCTCAGAGTGAGAAGCAAGAAGAGTCAGAAGAAGGAGATAGAAGCAGGCAGGTGAAGCAGCAGATGAGAAGGCAGCTAGTCAGAATGCAGTTCACTCTCGGAGGCTGCAGCCCTCTAGGTCCAGGCTTGCATCTTGAAGATTGTATCTTGTTCTTCCTTGAACCCTCACAAATAAAAATGCTTTTACAAAGGCTCAACAAAATAACGTTCAATTAAAAATAGAATGTTCTCCTTTGGCTTAAGAAGTGAATATTCAAATATTTAAATGTACTTTCCCCTCCATTTTTTGACATGGGTGTTATAATAAAAATATACTTCTCAAGTTTTAACATGTTTTCTGTGAAAATATGCATCTCTAGAATTGTGCAAATATATTCCATTTGTAAACAACCAGTAGTTAAAGCCTACTTGTGATTTTGAAAAATCATTTGGCTTTAATTTTTTTTTTTAACTTTGAAACGGCTTTAATCTAGAGAAGAGTAGCAAGCACCTATAGCATATTCTATTTCTGTTCTTGTAATTTTTCTAGTTAGTATCAAATAATAGATGAACAGATTGAATCAGTCTCTCATTAGAGTCATGCTATGAAGAATTACAAGGGAAGAAGATTGCCTCAGCCCTTAGGAAATCATTAGATGTATGGATAGGTATTGAGACACTGTCGCTCGGGATCTACTCATTAGAAAGTCCCTGTTCTGTACTTGAAAAGCCAGAATTTGTCTTTGAAATGATTTTCATGAAGGAAGTTGTTATTCTCTGTGAAAATACCCTGTAACTAGATTTGTCTGTGGCTGGTGGTGAGTTTTAGCAACTAGCTGAACAATTTTTTTTTTTATATGGAAAATACTTATCTTCCTGAAAATAACTTCATTTTCATATAAGGCCTACCTACTGTCAGAAGGAAAGGCTCCTTCTTCCCTCAACAATCAACCAGCTTGCGCCACCCACCTCGTGTCCAGCTCTGCCTCCGTTCACTGCCCCACTGGAATCTATAACTTCCTTGAAACCCTCCTTCCTGGCTTTCACCCTCATTTGTTTATTATTCACATGGATTCATAGTTACAGAGAAAAGAATAGTTACCTAGATTACAGGTGTGCACCACGATTCCTAGCCTGGTCTCTTATCTTCTAACCAATGGATATAATTTCTGTTTTTTTTAACTTTGTAGCTCCACTTAGTCACTTTTTAATATTTGCTATCTAAATTGAAGGCATTTATTAAATAGTTAAGAACAAATGCACATGATGGAAAACTATTAAAAATTAAATGTAATTCTACTTTGACTTACATAATTTAAAATTAGTAAGCTAGTAAAATTAGTAAAATTCCATGTTGAGTTTTAAATATTTGTGTTTAATTCACACATAATAAATAGTATAAGCAGAAATCCAATTAATTAAAACTGTAATTTGCCACTGTTGCTAAAATACCTGAGTTTTTTTGGTTTTCCTTTTGAAAATAGAGATAGTAAATTTGCTAAGTTGAAAAGTTCAACACACCTTCCTTTGGTACTTGAGTTGTTAATCAACTAATATGTATTAATAAGATACTTGCATCCCTGTGAGATTATTTGGGTAGAAAATAAAGCAGTTTATACATCTCCAGTGTTACATGTAGGTTTGGTTTAAGGTGGAATATTCTTTATAGCACTGTTGGGCTAAAAATAGTTTTCACAAAGGAATAATGTACACCAGTGATGTCTCTTTCTTACTGCTCTTTTTCCTATATGTTTCTTCTCTTAGCACAAAACATATGATCTGACATTTCTATTCAGAGTCAGAGCCCTGCAGAGTCACAGCAGTACCGCTGGTATTACAGACACATGGCAAAGCTTAAGTAAGTCTTGGCAAAAGATCAGTATATAGATGCCAACTTTTAGATATCTACAGTTAGTAAAAACTTCTCAGATGGAGAGATATCTACTTCTAAGTATGTATTTTGGCATAGTTAATTTTATTTCACAAAAGTTATTTTTGTAATTAATTGTAGTTTTAAAGAAGCTGGTGATATAGTTTCACGGTAGAGCACTTTCAGAGGCCTGCAGTTGAATGCTCAGCGCTTCAAAAAATTTAACAAAAAAAGAAAAGATGCACTCGAAAGATTCTTAGGTGTTGAGTGTAAGTATAGTGGTCAGACATGAAGGCACAAGTTCACATCCCAGCGCTCAGCAAGCAGAGGCAGGAGGATTACCATAAGTTTGAGGCCAGTGTGGGCCATAATAGAGACTGTCCGAAGCTGGGGGGGGGGGGGGAGAAAAAAAAACAATGTTTTTTTTGGTTTTTTTTTTTTTTTTTTAAATTGAAGATAGCAGCCAGTGTTTGCAGAGCTGCTATTTATAAAAGGTTTAAGACTGTTTTTCTAAATCTTGACCAAAAGAAATTTTTTTCTTTCCCCATGGATTTTTTTTTTAATTTTATTTTTTCTTCTCTTAAACAACTTATAGCATACATCTCTGCCTCCCTCTTCTCCTCCCTCTACCCCCCATCTCTCCCTTCTCCCGCAGATTTACCCCCAACACCACCCATGAATGTCCCCCCTTCTCCCCAGAAAAGAACTGTTCCCCCAGGGTTTCAGCACAATCCGGGCATGGCATAACAGGATGCAACGAGGCCAGGCACCAATCTCTACATCAAAGGTGGGCCAGGAAGCCTGGCAGGAGAAAAAAGGATCTCAAGGGCCAGTAAAATGGTCAGAGACACCACACTCCAGCCCGTAGGAGTTTTGCAAGGGCACCAATCCAGACAGCCATGTGATATATTTAGGGGATCTTATAGGCTTCATGTCTATGGTTTCAGTCTCTGGGCCCCTAGGAGTGCTGGTCAGTTGACAATGTGAGCTTATTCTCCAGTTGTCCTCAGCCCTTATGGTTTCCACCATCCCTCCTCTCACTCTTCCGTGTGGTTCCAGATCTCTGCACGATGTTTGGCCCTGAGCCTCTCCATATGTTCCTCTGGGCTGCTGAAGGGTGCCTCTCTAAAGAGGACTGGGTTACGTACAGATCCATGAGCAGGTTGTGACATCATTAAAAATTGCCTCCAGGTTATCCAATCTCTAGTTCCTAGTCTGCCCTGCAGTTTAAGGCAGGGGTTCCCTCCTTTGGCTTGGAGTTCTGCCTTTCCATTGTCAATTAAGGATCTTGCAGGGCAGATAGGCCATAAACCACAGGTTTTGTGGCTGAGATGGTGTCCCAGTCTCACCCCTGGAAACCATGCCTGGCCACAGGAATGGCCTGTTTAAGCTCTCTACTCCGATTACTAAGGATCCTTGCTAGAGTCTCCCTCATAGATTCCTGTGCGTTATCACTACACTAGGTCTCCTGATCATCTTCTAATTGTCTCCTATTTTTATATTCTCTCCATATATTTTCTCTCTAAGTTCCTCTCCTTCTTCTGGTCCCCTCCACTCCCATTCCCATCGGCCCCACTCCACTGTACCCTCTATTCAGTTTCCACCCTACCAGGGAGATCCCTGTGTTCCAACTGGGACCTTTCTTATTGCACAGTTGTTGTATGTCTGTGGATACTAGTACCTTTCTCTTTTGGTTAGCACTTAGTATCCGCTTATAAGTGCGTACGAACATACCATGTTTTTCTTTCTGTGACTGGGTTAATTCACTCAGGATGATTTCTTCTAGTTCCATCCATTTGCCTGCAATGGCGGTGAGGTCCTTGCTTGTGTTCACCTAGCCATTTTTTAAGATGATTTCTTTCCCAACTCAATCTCCCTTCAATCTCTCTTTCTCATTATTTCTTTCTCAACCCACATCCGATACATACAAAATAACAGCACACAGTGTAATTAAGATTGAAGAAGGAAATAAAAACATTTTGAAAAGGAACAGAGGCACAATTAGTTTGTGCGTACCTGACTATGGGAAGGCAACCATCTGTAGCTGGGGTCTGGGCAGGTGTTTCCATGTTCTTGGCCCTTTTTTTTAATCCAAAGAATTGGAAATAAGGGCCCACAAAGATTTGTAAAAAAGCAAAATACTTTTATTTGGAGCTAAGAGAGTACAGATTAAAGAGGGATCACTGTCAAGGATGACAGTGGACCACATGAGCGATGGATGATATTCAAAGGCCCTGACATTTTTCAGAACTTCTTCTTATTAGGTTCAATAGGAAAGGCTGATAACTAAGGGGCATAATTAGGGTGGTTGTCTTTTGATTGATATATTAGATCACACATTTTTTTTTGGCTTTTTGAGACAGAGATTCCCTGTTGTAACTCTGGCTGTCCTGAAACTCACTCTATAGATCAGGCCGGCCTTGAACTCACAGAGATCTGCTTTCCTCTACCTCTCAAGTGCTGGGATTAAAGGTGTGTGCCACCAACACCTACAACATTCATTTTTTTCTTGCTTCATATGTCCTTTCAAATATTACATATGATTTTAATCATATGCATTCCCACTTTGCATAGACACAAGATGGTAAATAGGGAATTAAGGTTGCTTGAGGGCACACTTTTTTTGCCTTGCTATACATGCACACAAAGTCAGTTCAGGCTGGAATGGCTTTTCTATTCTTCATTCCCAGCCATGTTGAGAATACATTCACATAGAAGCCATCTAAATTTGATGCTTACCAAGGGCATGGGCCATTGTTCAGAGAAGCGAGTCAGGGTAGCCCAATGTGGCAGGAGGGTGGAGGGGTTGAAAATCAATGCCATTTGCACTGTTTGGAGAGAGGTGTGTGTGCATAACATGTGCAGGTAAAAGAACTAGGTTGCCAAGTGCATTATTATACTGTGTGTGTGTGTGTGTGTGTGTGTGTGTGTGTGTGAGACCAAACCAAGTGAGGATCTCAGGGTAGACTTGCCTACCGCAAGACTAATAGCTCTTACTTTAAGAATCAAGAATGAAAAATTTTAAACTTTTTAGATGTTGCTCTTAGACGAAATAATAATTTGTACTTGGTCAGAATGTCACATATTTCTTTATAATATGGCCTTTTTGTTTTAAAGTACTTTTTATTGAGATAAAATTCTCTAATTAAGCCATTTTGAAGTGTACAATTTATATTTTTTTTATGTTTCCAGACTCTTCAACCAGCATCACTATATGATTCCAGAAAATTTTCATTACTCTCTAAAAGAAAACCAGTACTCATTAAAAAATAACTTCTCATTTCTTCCTACTTCTGGTCCTGATACTAACATTAATTTACCATTAATTAGTACTTTTTGTGGTTGAATACTACTCCCGGGTATGCTATGCCATGCTGAATTTCTTCTTTTTCCATAATAGTTTTATTAACTACTCTAGTTTCATACAATGTATCTCAATCACACCCTCTTCCCATTCCTCCCCATTCCATCCTCCTACTCCTGCGCCCTCAAGGAAAGAAAATAATAATAATGATGACAAAATCAGGTCCAGCCTGTGCGGCAGGAGTGTGGATCACAGGCACCGCCACAGTTTTTGGAGGTAGCAGGCCGCTCTGATCACGGACATTGACATGGTTCACATTAGCCTGAGGTCAAGCCTGACCAAGTTCAACCTGAAGTTGGGCCCAATCTCCCAAACACACAGGCACCTGGACATCCTGCAGGCACCAAGGCAGCCTGCAGGCACCCAGACATGCAGACAACCTGAATTTCTTTATCCAACAACTGACGAGGTATTGACATTTCATCGCCTTTTTGAGTATTATTCATAATGGTGTAGTGAACATTTTTATATTAGTTTCTATTTGCTTGAATGGAATGAGACTCTAGGAATGAAATTACTGGATCATATGTTCAGCTTTTTTTCATCTGTTTTATATTTCTACCAGCAGTGGGGGAAGGGCCCAATTACTTCACAATCTCACCAACAATTTTTTTCTTTGCACTGTATTCATAAGAGTGCAGCAGCCTTCATATGCGCACAAAGTGGTACCTCACTGTGGGTTTGATTTGTAGCTTCATAATTTCAGTAATGCTCAGCATCTCTTCACATCAATGTTATATATATATATATATATATATATATATATATATATATATATATATATATATCTCAAATGTCCATTTAAACATCGCATTCACCTTTAGAACATTTTGAAATTGTTATTAGCTTTTTGAGAATTTCATACAATGTATTTTGATCATATTCACCTCTCTCTCAACCACTTCTCCTTCCCTACCCTCCCAACTTTGTGTCCCCTCCCCTTTTTTTCTTTTGCTAAATTGAAAATCAGGCTATTTTCTTTGGATTGTGGAATTGTAAAGGGTTTTATGTATTATGGATATTCTATCCTTATGATATGATTTTAAAATATTTTCCCATTGTGTATATTGATTTTTCTACCTTTCTGGTACTCTTCAGGTATATGCATTCTGGAAGAATCCAGTTGATTTGCTTTTCTTTAGCTGCTTGCATCTCATTGTGTTTAAGAAGCCAGGTCAAGTCCAAAGCTAGGGAGATGCATGCCAAGGTCTCTAAGTTGTACAGCTATAGATCTTATATCTTTAGTCTAATTTGATTTTTGCATATTGAATGAAGTAGGGTTCTATATTCCTTCTTTTATAATGTTTTAGCAATGTTAATTAAGATTTTCTTTTCTCAATGGATGATCTTTCTGCCCTTGTCAAATAATTGTTTATTGTTTTCCAGAAGAATAGAACCAATGGTATACACACTATTATGAGAGAGTTCATCAGGTGAGCATAATAATTGTAGGCATAAATAGATCCACAATGGCCAGCTGCAGACTGGGAACCAGGGAAACAAGTACCGGTTTAGTTCAAGAAGCTGGAAGCTCCAGGACAAGGAAAAGAAGCCAACAGTGAAGTGTCAGTCTGAGACTGAAGGCCGAAATTCTCCTAGAGAGGCATGGTGCAAGTTCATGTTCAAAGGCTGAAGAATCTTAAGTCTTGTGCCTGTGGGCATGAGTCCCTGGAAGAAATGCAATGCCTAAAGAATGATTGAGCAAGGATGTACATGTCTTACCTTCTTCCTGTCTGCTCATTCCCCATTGGAGGATGCTGTACCTGTCTTCATCAGTCAATCTACTTACTATATCAACAGACCCCAGTACACCCTCACCGAGGACTTCCCTTATGGAATGTGCCTGAGTGTGCTACACACTAGCACTGGAAAGGTGAGCCCTACACTTGCTACAGACTAGTGTGCTAAGTTGCCCTAGGTATAGAATAACATCCATTTGCCTAACATTGTACACGGAACCTGCTTTCTGGGTTGTGAGACGGACTGTTGGTGTATTGCATGGCTTGTGCTTCATTAATACTCATTTTACTTTCTCAGGACTCACAAATGAAGGACTAGTGAGACAGAGGTACAACCAACACATAAAACAAGGGAGGACAGATTGGCTTTGGCTCCATATGACAACACTGCAGGGCATATCGAACAAAAGCATAGACAGGGTTTAATGCCACCTAGAGTTCTAAGTAACACTGAGGATCTTAGAAGGCATTGTCATGGAAACAGAGGCTATTGAAATCATACACGGTCATCCGGGGTGATGGCAGACTTGCCCATCTTCTGAGAAATACTTTCACTGTACCCTGTAGAGAAGGTTGACATAAATTCATTAAACTTTGGATGCAGTTTATTATTGAAGCCACCTTGTCTTGGGATTTTCAATGTTGGAAGATTATTGATTACTGATTTAATACCTTTAATTGTTACATGCCTATTATTAATTCACAATTCTGAAGAGAAGCACAAAGAACTTCAGTGTTGTTTTGTAAAGCAGATGGTTTACTTTAAATTATGGCCAAAATTTGTTTTAGGGCCTTATAAATATCAGTTTGCATTTCCATTGATCAGTTCAACTGGAAAATTGCCAAATATCCACTTAGTGTCTATATGAGTCATATACACAAACACACCTCGGGGATATCAAGTGGTCTGTCTTTTAAAATGAAAGAAGAAATTACAGTCGTTTTCTGAACATTTTTCTCCTGTTTATGTGACATGAGTAGATAGAGCCCTTTTGCGAACACAAAGAGGACTTACTTCCATTACAGAATGCACCTGAGTGTGTCACTGGAAAGGTAGCACATCAGACACTTTAACACTGAAGTAAAAAGGCCTACACGCTAAGCGGGCTCTGAGGTTTTCAGAGGACTAGATAGAAAAGACTAATATGCCAAGTTGTCCTAGGCAGGGAATAGCCTCAGAACATGCGGTGTGTGTGCAAGTGAGCAGCTCCTGCCTACATCCAGCAGCAAGGGAAGTGCTAAAGAAGAGCTTTTCAAGAGGCAATGCCTTCTTCCAGAAAGTGCTGCTGAAAATGGGGAAGCTGCTTCACAAACAGTTTCAGCTGCCCTTGTGAAATCCTGCTCTTCTGCTCTTGGTTAGACCGCTCCTGTAACTGCTAGACAAATGCACGCTACTCTATGCCTAGGGTAACGCTAGTCTCTACCTTCAGTTATACTCAGCTCGGGGTCTCATTTTGTTTTCTGTGTGTAATGATTTCAGTTTAATGCTATTCCATGCTAAACTCAAGGGTGAGATCTGTTTCTCATGCTCCCAAAGGAGTCACAGGATTGGCTGTGACAAAGCAATGGAAACCAAGGCAGGAACCTGTCTTTTCCCTGAGGACCTGTTTGTCAAAAGGACAGAGAATAGAGTGAGGAAAACCACATGTCAGCCTGGCAATGGGATCCCAAATCCCCACGCAGCACCCTTCCTTAAGAAAGCTCAACTTAAGTTCAAACAAACTTAAAGGGCTGTGGCGGCCCAAGCGCCCAAAACAGTTCAGAAGGGGACACTTGAAGCTGCCTCATTCTTTACGGAGGAGAGCTAAGCTTTTGGGATCTTTCAGAAAGTTCTAGATAGAGAAGTGGCCCTGGGCCTAGAACAAGGTGAGAGAGAATGAAGAGGAAAGGGGTTCCAGTGTGACAGACAACAGGTGTGGACTTGAGCTAGACTCTAGACTCTTAGAGAGACAGCTTTGCCTCCGCCCTCCTTTACCCCGCCATCTGTGAGGTACCTGTGCACCCTGTCCCCTCTCCGCCATCGCCATCGGGGGCTCCGGAGCCTGGGGCCTCCTCCCTGCCCAGCCACAGGTCCCCAGCCCCGCCCCGCCCGCCCCGCCCCGGGGCTCTGGGCTCTACTCCGCGCAGGGCCAAGCCCAGGGCGCCGAGGTCCCGGCGGTGGGAAGGATGGCCAAGGTCCGGGAGCTGGAGGACGCCTTTGTGCAGGAGAAGCCTTTGCCCCAACTTCCCTCCGAGATCGCCGAGGAGTGCTGCGAGCAGTTGCTTGGCAAGGGCTTGCTGGTCTACCCCGAGGACAGCGCGTACCTGGCGGCGGGAGCAGCGGCGGGCACCGCGGGCGGCGGGGAGAAAGGCAGAGAACCCCGGCTGCAGGTTAAATCAGGTGAGTGCTCTGCTCGCCCCGGCGGCGATCCGGAGGCTGAGCCCTAAGGGCGTCCAGCGATAAAAATAAACACACTCCGAAGACACATATAAGTAGGGTGCTCTGTCTGAACCACTTCATTTCACTAGGAAAAATGTTAACGGAAAGACTGTTAACTCCGAGGGCTTTGCTCACCTGTCTTGCCCGGGCGCCCCATTCACCTCAAAGCAGGTAGACGTGGAGGCCACTGGACTGATCGAATGTCCCTTTCTTCTTTGTCACTCCTTAAACTCGCCCTCAGAAATGCATTTAAGCAACGATAACTTTTCCTCCGAAGAAGACGATGCGGACACTCAGGAAAGCAAGACCAAGGCAGCTGACCCACAGCTCTGTCAGAAGAAGAGCATCACACAGATCATGAAGGACAAGAAGAAGCAGACTCAGCTCACCCTGCAGTGGTAAGCGGTCGGGGCGCACCTCTCTAGGACCCAGGCTTTCCCCAAGTTGCTTCTCCCTAAAACTTCCACAAGTTTAAAAGACCCATGAGAAATGCATCTGTTTTCTTTTCACTGCCGATTCGCACAGAGAAATATTCTGATCCTGATGAAAAACGGGATACATTATTGACTAAAACCACAGGTTCTTCACATGTAGGCAGTAATGAAGTTTTCTGTGATTATTTGCAGAACATGAGATGTATTTATTTGGTATTTTTATACTTTTGAGATATGATCCTTCAAAATAACAAAAAGTGGCAGGATCTTAACTCGGTCTTAATCCTCAGGAGGGCAGATACCCTGTCAGTCATAAAACAGATGGACGGAGTAAGAAGTAAAAAACGGAAAAATTAGTTAAGCTGTCATGATTAAGTGATTTAAAATTTTTATAGCACATCACATATATGATTTACTACAGCAAAATATCACAAGTTGAATTTTTCCCAAAGTCTTTTAAAACTGAGAGATCATCAGTAGGTCTTTTATACATTAAGACCGTTTTGTAACGCTTATCTAAGAGACATATAAAGTAAGATCCTGACATTAAGAACCCTTGCATAATGTGAAGAATTAGGGGCACAAATTTTTCCCCCCATTCCAAGTAATAAATGATAGATTACTTATTTACTGATTTGTTATTCTATCTATCTTTATCTAGGGGTTAGAAAAAATAGAATCTATAAATGCTACCGAGCTTTATTTTGGTTTATTTAAACATTAAGTTCTAATTTGCGTAGCTTAAAGTTCTGAAACTGTATGATTGAGCTCTTCCAGTATCTGAACTAGAGAACAAATATTCTTGTAAATCTATGTTTTGGCTATTGAAGTTTAATCACGATTACTAGTTGAACATACCCGGAAGCTGTAAATAATTGAGAAATTTTCTGGAACATTCAGGAAACAACTATTGTCATCAGGATAATTGGGAAAATGTTTTGATTTTTAAATTTATTTTAAAGGGTTTTAAGTGATCTCTCCCAGGTTTTCAGTGAAAATTGAGTTTGGAAGCAATCTTGAGTTTGTCTAAAGCTCATATCATATAAATGTCTAGTTTAATGCATTATTTTGAAGACAAAACAATGACTATAAAAACAACTAACTACCCGAATAAATAGATTGTGGTATTATAATTCTTATCTTTAAAATTCAAGTTTTAAATAGCTATTTCTCATAAAAATTTTCATGTTTTGAAAATTACATAGCACATTTTTTTGTTTGATTTTCCCAATCTTCTAAAAAAGGACTGTTATAAATTTCTCAAAATCCTAAGTTATTTGGATTTTGAGAAATTTGTAAGATGGTAGAATTGTCTTGGGAGTGTTAAAAATTAGAACTGAAAAAATATGGCTTATTAGCTCCCACTTTTATTGTCAATTAGTTATTCAATTTAGATACGTGAATTTATTTGTTTTGAAATACTGCATCCTGGTTAGTTTGTATCTTTAATTCAAAGAATAATTGGTGTCTGAAACTTATGGAGCAGATCCTTTAAGTTTTACTTTGTGTGCATGTTAAATCTGAAGTCTTAAAGGATCTCACCCAATTTTAATCTGAATAATACTGCAGATAACATTGCTCTTGTTATCATTATAATCGTTATAAATGATTATGATTTTATTAAACATTAAATTTGTATAAGTACAGTTTAGTCAAAATAATTTACGGAAAATTAGAGAAAACTGGGAATAGAATCTAGAAGGTTTGGTTTCTAGATTGTCATTTAGATAATTGTAGCAAAAAATATATTTATTACATTACATTTAGTTGAAATTTAAATGAAGTCTATCCAGATGTTCAAAGTTTATATAGTTACATCTATACTATAGAGTTGGGATTATATATGTTATATTTGGAGAATTCTATGGAGATAGATTGTCTCAGTTATATATGATCATAGATTTAATCACAGTAAAAAGGTGTAAGAGTGGGAAAAAATCATTATCATTTCAGCTTAAGTGAAGTGAGTTCTCTTTGCTGTCTTTTCCAAACAAATACAGTACCACGTTTCTCTTGTTCAGGATTCAGGCATAGTTTGTCTATATAAGTAAGGGTGTGTAAGCATTGACAGGCTGAAGTCTGGCATTTCTTTGAATTGAGGATGTTCTTCAAAAGCATGGAACTCTCAATTTCACCATTCATAATCCTAGATCATATAGTAAACTACCGAACAGTGAAGATTTATAAAGAAGGAAGACTTGGTGTTTGCAATGGTGGCCTGAAAGGAGTGGTTTCTACTTTAACATGATGTTGTAATTGCATTCACGGGTGTTCACTGTGGTACTTACTCTTCTAAAATTAGTCCCTGTGTTTTGTTTGTGTTTGTATGGCTGCACATATGTGCTTGCTTACAACTCAAACATACTGTCTTGGAGCTTCTGTGGGTCAGGAGTGTAGACAGATTACCTTGGTGCTAATCTGATAGTCTTACTAAACAAAAACTAATAAATAAGTTGATGCTAAAATTTCACAGAAGACAATTTTGCTGTTGCATTTCTAATCTCACTGGTGATTGAGGAATTTATTCCTGAATTGTAGAACTGAGGCCCTTAGCTCCTACAGATTACCTGCCATTCCCTTAGAGCTGGCCATCTTCAGAAATTGGCATTTGCTCCTCCAGCTCTGTAGAGGGTGTCTGCTAAACTTTCCTTCTGTTTCTGACTTCCAGACAGTGTTTCTAGGTGAGATCATCAAGAGAATTTCCTTTCGGAGAAAATTAATTAACACACATAATCTTTGTACATATTTTTTTAAAGTCCAGTGTTATATTTTGATTATGTAAACATCAGATAGTGATATCAATACAAGGAGTATTTCCATCCGTAAACTGCTATGGTTTCTTATGGAAAGCACATTCAAATTCCTCTCAACAATTTTGGGATATATAGCACATAATTTTTGGTTATTTTTATCCTGGTGTTATTTTAAGCAGCATCCAGAACAAAGACAACCCATTTCAGTCGACCCATTAACTCAGTTGTACAGTCTGTTTTCAAAATGAGCGTTCAGGGTGGGGAGGTAATAATGCAAAGGTTTGACCTAATTTTTACCTTTTCCCTCAGGCTTGAAGACAATTACATAGTGTGTGAAGGAGTTTGCCTCCCACGGTGCATTCTTTATGCTCACTATTTAGATTTCTGCAGGAAAGAGAAACTGGAACCAGCTTGTGCAGCCACCTTTGGAAAGGTATATGACACATATTGGCTATACTACCTTACAACTGACATATTAGGTAGACAATGTGTCAACAAGCTCGTCTGAATGAGTTCTCTTAGAGAATGTTAAGACATTTGCTTTACAGGCATAAATGAAATTCCTTACTGTGCATTTGAAATGGCTCTCTGTTTATATCTTGATTTTTTTGAGTCACAGAGTACTGGCTATCAGATCTAATGTGAGATCAAAGCAAGCTCCCTAAAGCAGTAGCATGTCCTTCAAAGAGGATGCATTCAAGAGCATGGTATAAACCATCTTAAAAAGTAAAAGTAAATGAGAGTTAACCTATAAATACAGACTCTCACTATTCATATAGTTCAACCATTTGAATTTTTAATAGATTTTATTCTATTACTTAAGTAGTAATTCTCTTTGTTTCAGTATGAATATGTTTGTACCACAGACTTAACATTTTTTATGAATGAAATATAACATTTTTATTTTATATTGGTTAAATTTCTGTCATTTAACATTTCTATCATTAGGAGGAGAATCTATGAATCTGACATCAGATGACTTATACATGTTGATATCATTTTGAGAACCAAGAAACAATAATAATTCCTTGGTATAGTGCTTATCTTGGAATCCCTTTCAGTTCTCTGTTGTCTGATAACGTAGGTTCTAGGGTAGCTTAGTAGAGCAGTGGAAAGTTTGGATCTCAAATGTTCTGTCTCCAAAGTCCAGATCCTAACCTGCAGAAGACCATTGTTTGGAAAACAATGAGTGTTAGGGTTTAGCTCCTCAGGGTTTTACAGGAGGGGAGAAGCAGGTGATTTGTACAGGATTTCTCTATGTACCCCAGGCTGACCTTAAACTCATTCTGTCACTTAGGTTGACCTTGAACTTGTGATCCTCCTGCTCAGTATTTTGAGTGCTGGGATTATAAGCATGTTTCACTACATTCAGTTCTCCACTTTAAAAGCCCACTTTAAAAGTGGCCCACTGCATACTTTAAAGAAGTAGTTTATTTGAGGGCAGGAGAGATGCCTCAGTGGTTAAGAAAGCTGGCTTCTCTTCCAGATGAACTTCTGTAACACAAATTCCAGGGGATCCCATGCCTCTTCTGGCCTACATGGCCGTTGCATGCATGCATGCAGTACACAGACATACATGTTGTTAAACACCCATACATATAAATATACATATAGAGGGTAGTTTATTTATTTTGAAAACATGTTTTTTGTTTGTTTGTTTGTTTTGTTTTTACAGAGACAGTGTGATATAGAGCAAAGTACTCAAGGGGCCTAGGACCTAGCCATGTCTGTGCCTGTCTGTGATTAGTTTACTGTGATGCTTGCTGATAATCAATCCCCTCAAGGATCAGTACACTCTCTAAAGGCAGATGAGACAGCTTTGGTGTCTATATTAGCACTAATTTTTGTCTGAGTCTGCCTTATGGTGATACTCCCTAAGTGGGAATCATAGAGGATCTTGGACATCCAATAAAACTAGAAGTAATTAACACATCAAATTATCCATGGACCGTTCTTAAGATCCAAGGATCCTTTCAGAATGATGATGGATATTTAATGTGGGTAAACCTCTGGGTAGAATTATTATACAGCAGTGATTCTCAACCTTCCCAAGAGCTGTGCCCTGTTCCTACAGTTCTTCATGTTGTGATGACCCCCCAACCATAAAATTATTTTCATTGTTACTTCATAGCTGTAATTTTGCTACTGTTATGAATTGGAATGTAAATATCTGATATGCATATGGTCTTAGGCAACCCCTGTGAAGGGGTTGTTTGACGCCCCCCCAAAGGGATCACAATCCACTGGTTGAGAATAGCTGTTAAAGAAGAACCTAAACAGTCTTCCTTTGTGCATAAATAAAGTAACCTTGCTTTGATAGTTACACCAAGCAAAAATAGATCTTGGTAAGCTCTTTCATAGTGTTTATATATTCTAACCAATACATATTTATTACTTAAATGTTCCTTTTTGGTCTACAATTTACTTTCTTAGATTAGTAGGATGTGAGCAGCTTGCATTAGAACTACATACGTTATAAATCTTGTCTTTCTTTTTAGACAATTCGACAAAAATTTCCTCTCCTAACAACACGAAGACTTGGAACAAGAGGGCATTCAAAGTAAGAATGGAACAATAGGTTTCTCTTTTATACTTATAGATGCAAGATCACCCATTGTCTTTCTCAGTGAATGGAGCCAGGTGTTTTCTTCTTAATGAAGTAGATGCTGACCAACTATAAGAACTAAGAAAATAAAAGGGTATATATTAAAATAAGATTTAGAAAGCAAAATTTATAAAGGTTATTCATAATATCCATCATGATTTCTCCTGAAATACTTTAAGTGAATAGCTTTCATAATTTTAATCCATTGTTGAAGTCACCAGTGTCATGAACAAGGGAATGTACAGGACAGAACTTAATGACCAAGGAGACCGACAACATTTCTAGAAGACAAGGCCAGTAACAGAAGGGGAGCCGCAGCCTGCTCCAAGTTCTTCCTTGACTTTTCTCCCTCAGATGATTATTTCAGTCACTTCACATCCCAATTCCCCCTTCAAGACAAGTGAACGCACAACAAGCTGCTCGACCATCTCTCACTGCAACTACAAACATGCAATGCGCTCTATGTTGGCTCTTCTTTTGTAACGATCTCTGTGGATCCCCACTATAGGCTCACGCTCACCAGTGACTCCACCATCCAAATCTTCATTTTCTAACAGAATCAGATCTTTCACACTGAAAAAACATCGAGTCAGACCTGTTACACCCTTCACTGCATTTTTTGTTAGTTTGTTTTTCTTCTCTTTGTTGTTCCTGGAAACACTAGCTACCTACCACTGCTCCCACTGCTAGGCATATTACCCCACCTATCCACTTCTGAATCTGGGTAAAACCCCAAAAGCTTATTTCTACAATTAGCCATTTTTCTTGGCTCATTCCTAGCACTTGCTCTTTTTGACAATCCCCTCTTCAACCCAGAACCTTGCCCTCTGGCCTCTCAGTCTTAGCACCTCCCAGCTCCCTCCCATCACTCTAGCTTGCAGACTGTCTCATGAATTCCAGTGCAGTGCTGACCTATTGATGGATAGTGTGGCCTCACATTAGAATAAATTTGCTGGTAACCATAGTAAAAGAGTAAAAAAGAAACAAGCAAAATTAATTTTAATAAAGTTTTATTTAACCCAGTATATCAAAAATTATTTCAGTATGTAATTCTTACAGAAATTTAAGAAGATATTTTATTTGTTTTGTTCATATTGAGTTTTTTAAAATTCTACATGTATTTTGCATATCTCTGTCCAAAACTAGCCACAGTTCAAGTGTTTCCTATATGTCTAGCGGGTGCCTTACATTGGCCAGCTCTGGTCACTTGCAAAAAATTAAGAAGTCCTACTTTTTGATGTCTCCTGAAGTTGTCTCTCCTCATTCTCGCTTTCATAGTGTCACCTTGATTCTGTAATCATTCAGTACAATGTTTCCACACTGGCTTTCCAATGTTCCGATGGAATCACATCACTCCCATTCTCAGTGACTTTCACAGGCTCATAATTTCAACTCTCAAATTTCTATTTGTTCTCTCCCTCTCTCTCTCTCTCTCTCTCTCTCTCTCTCTCTCTCTCTCTCTCTCTCTCTCTCTCTCTTTCTCTCTCTCTCTCTCTCTCTCTCTCTCTCTTTGGGGGAGGCACACACATGTCTGTTTGTTTACACTTATACCATGCATGTCACTTGTGGAAGTCAAAGGATAACTTTTGGGAGTCAATTCTCTCCTTGTATCACATGGGTTCCAGGGACTGAACTCTGTAGGTGTGGCAGCAAGCACCTTTATCAGCTACATCATCTCACTGCTTCACAATTTCTACTCTTAAAGACAGCTTCTTACCTTGATATTCAAAGTCTATTATGTCTTAGTTCCAACCTATTTTCCTATCTTACTGTTTACTTCTCAGTTCTTAGTATATTGCTATGTTGTCATTAAATTATCACCCCAGTACCCTTTTGAATCACCCAACTGCTTCTCTTCTGTACACGCTTCCCCTGCAGAGGACACTCTTGCCCTTGTATGTATGCTGAATCTTAACCATTTGAAGGAATGAGTCTTGAACCTTCTCTTTATATTGCTGATTTGTATAGGCTCTTTGCACTCTCATAGCTGTTTGTCAATATACATCTCAATATGACATTAATTTAGCTTTTTTCCTAAGAGGATAATATTTTGAGGACATATATTTTGTCTCATTAACTTTTAATTATTTCTGTTTTCTAACACATAATTTACTATCAATCAATACTTATCTTGCTTATTTTCACTAATTTAAAAAATACTATGGCCTGGGAAAGAAGAATAGAATTACCACACTGGGAAAAATAGCCCTTTCTTTTTAACCAAGTCAGCTCAGTTTGGTTTGATGATTTCTAAAGTACGGAATTGTGTAAGTGGAGGTGAGATCAGACAGTGTTTGAAGTAGAAAGATAGGGGGCAAAGAGGCAAAGCAACACAAGCAATCCTCTTGACAGCATCTACAAGAGGGTGGGTGGGCAGGCTGCAGAGAAAGTCAATTAATCCCCAAGGAGCCTTTAGGATTAGGGATGAATCATTAACTGTGTCCATTGTGACACAGCCACACTCTAGTTCTTACGTTGATATAGCAACATTTGGTGACTTCTGGCAACTTATTTGATAATTAAGAGCCATAGACATGCTTAAGGCATTAACAACTTGAATTTTTTCTGCCTTATTGATGTACCATTTGCTTTTTATGACATGGCTATCACCCTTTCGGCTATTTTATATTGTAAGTAGAAATAATATCCATTATGTAAACTACATATGTTGGAAATGGTAATGCTTTGATGTGATTATTCTCACCCAGGTGACATTCCTGTTTTGGTTTCTAAAAGATATCCTCACGTTTTATTTTGGAAGATGGCACGTCTAAGACAATGGACAGATCATTCAGCTTTTATCATTAAAGTTTGTCATTAAACTATATATCTTATACAGTTGCTTTGATAACTAAATAATATATAAATAACATTAGTGGAGGATCAAATATACTTTCAACCTTGCAGTAACAGTCTTTTATAAGAAAATTGTGAATGAAGGTATCAAAATTGACAGTGCAATGAAAAGCTATTGCTTATTGAATTGTACACAGAGGCATGTATACATTTTCAATAGGTCTAATCCTCCCAATAATGATACAAGAGAGGAATTACTTTGTTCTATAAATAAAGGAACTATAGTTAGAATATTATTGACTCACCTACAAGATACAACCCACTAGCGATGCTGGCATTTAAAACAAGGTTCAACTGACTCTAACACTTATACTCTGTTGAAGTTTTTTTATTATTTTTACATTTTAAATTGAAATTTTTATTAATTTTGTAGTGCTTTAACAGTTAAGATTCATTACTATTAGATTTTCCCTCAAAGACAATAGTATTTTATTAATATTCAAACACTAATTCTAGAGATATATATTTTACATGAAAGTAAATTTTCCCTACCAATGAACTCTCAGCCTCTTAATTTTAACTCTAATCACCCTACATGTGAATATATTATCTTCCAACCATTATTTCTGCTAGATGTTTAATATTTCATAGACTTAAATTTTATAAAAAACATTTTACATCTATACAAATGTGGACAACTGAGACAGAAATACAAATGACATAATCCTATTTAGAAAAAACCAGGAAATCATGATTTCTTCTATAATTTCAAGTCTATTTTTTTATATTGTAGTTTTTGATACAGTATTCTAAACAATCGATGAAGATTTGCTTCATTACTTTAAAATATAAGTGAACTTGTCAATAATTCATTTTAACTTTATTGTGTGGCTTGTTAAAATGATAATATTATTTGATGATCAATTGCCTCAAAAATAATGATCAATTGCCATATTTCCATATTTCCATATTTTAATAGAATAACTAATATCTAAATATTTTGTTTGGGATTATCAGATGGAATTGTTACTAGGAGATGACTGACATAAAGGCTTTTCTCTGTTCTAGGCAGGAAGTGGGTAGTGTGGTTTCTAAAACTGATCAGAGATGTACTTGGGGTCCATGGAGCAAAGTCTCTTTCCATTTCATAGCAATATAAGGAATCCACATTGGGAACCAATGGTCTATGTGACCATGTGTGGTGAACACCAATCTGTGTGGGACAGTGATAGCAAACTCTACAGATCACGTCAACTCCATTTCTGTTTTGTTAAATCTTATTTTCACAGCCTCAGTAACATACTCTGCATATAAGTAGACACCAAAAAGGAAACCAACTTTATCTTTCTGTTTCTTCTTCTCCTCCCTTTGATGCCAAAAGAATACATAGAACTGTAGCTTCTTTAACACTTTTAAGTTTAAGTTTTCAATAAATGAAATTCTATAAGTACCAAAGAGTAAATTCATTCATACTTATAATTATGAATATTTCAAGAATAATTGAGGCACTCAATTGAAATTGAGGCACAGAGCATGGTCCTGTAGAGCCTTGAAGGTATAAATAATATAAGATACGTTTTTGGCTGTCAAAGATTTTCACTATTAATATTAATTAATAATTAATTGTAATTAATTGTTATTAATTATTAATTAATAAGCATTATATTTACAGTCTCAGTGGTGGCTAGCCACTGGGGATACAAATTGAACAAAAAGAGCCAGTATGTGTTTTTGCTCAAAATAGTTTAACAAAGTAAGGGAAGGTATAGGTGAGCTCATCAATAGATAGCATGTGCGTGGTGGACTGTTTGAATCAAAGTTACATTTTAATTTCTGGTAGACTTTGATCAACCAAATCTGGGTTTTCAGACATGATGGGCAAAAGCTATTATCTCATTTATTAGTGGTGATTTAGTGGGTTAATAAAACTGATATGACATCTGCTCTTATCACAATAAGTTATTGCAAGTCCCTGAGCAGCTTAATCCCATCATTTCCTTATCGGTTATCATTTGCGTAGTGTAAACAGCCAACATCAGGGCTACTAGCTCAGTTGGAACATATGTTTCAGGAATTCTGTATGAGAACCGATGAGGAAAAGAAGAAACGTAAGCATAGGTATACATGGAACAGCTGATGAACATAAGTGCTGGACACCACGCAAATGTGCTGGCTGTGAAAGTGAAATGTTCTAGTTTCACTTAGCCTACAAGACTGTTATAGTTGTATTACAAGCCCAAGGATTAATTAACCGTTCCTCTGTGCTTATAACTTAAAAGTGAGATCAGTCACTTGACATAAGGCATAAGGTGCTAATGAATAGACACAATTTTGTTAGAAAATTAGAAAGGCTAATTTCATGACAAACATTTTTTCCTAGAGAATATAGCTAATCACACTCAGATTTTTAATGGTATTTATAACATGATTCCCTTGGGGAAATGGATGTAACCATGTAGTAATAAAGAACTATGAAATGGTAGAATGACTCATAAAACAAGCAGCCAGTAGAGGTTTGTAAATCAAAACAATGAAGCAAATCTCACTTTTATTTACCCTGAATTAGCATATGCTCTTTTGTTGTAATAGTTCTGGAAACATTTCCTAGCGAGGCTTGTTTTAGCAAAATCTACTAATGACAAGACAGCGCTGTAAAGTGCTACAGCGGAGATGAAGGATCACTGCATACCCTGCGTGAACCCACTCCTCCCAGTTTTACGGGGTTTATGTTTAACTTTAGGAAGACAGAGGTGCTCGTGCACTATCTCTCCTCTTCTCTGAAAGACACTAAATCACCACTAAGATGATAACAGGTGCCTTGTTAGACCAAAAGAAAGCTTAAGGGGAGAAGATTGTTTTATTTGCTCCCGAAGAAGCTAGGTATGAAACACGCTGAAGCAAGACAGTGGACAGAGTAGAATCCTGAGATTTGTGCCGCCACCACCTTTTTGTCTAAACATGCTGACATCATGCCTGTCCTATGCAATATTTAAACACACAACTTTTGCTTTGCCCAAGTGTTTTAGTGGTAACAAGGAAACTCACAGCATCAGGTTTTTATTTAAAAATTATTGACTTTAAGAAAGTTTATATTTTACTGGTTTTCAAATCCTTAGAGTATAATGATTTCTAAATGTTTGAGGATTCTTTCAAATATTGATGCTTAAACCATGGATATAGATACTAATGATTACAGGGACAAAGCTACAGTGGGAGAAATGGCCAAGAGAGGAATTCAGTGGACAGAGGTTAGTTTTGCCTCAGGGAGCAGGCAGTTTTACACATTAACAATATGCCTCCAAGTGCACTAAGAAATGATTCTATTCCAGGAAGGAAGAAAGGCATTTTCAGTGGAGAGCTCAACAAAACAAAGGTAGTAGGCCAGCACAAACTACTTAAGGAAAGCAAGTAATCTAGACAGAAACAGATAAGTTTACAAAGTCCTTGTGACTGGGTGAAACAAGTTAGCAGATTTCCTCGTATCACATGAGATAAAATATTTTGATCTCTACCAGATTTTGCTGATAACACTTACATACATGATTATATATGCATGGCCTTAATTGGCAAGTAATTTTTATAGTTTCTCTGTGACACATTGTTACTTTAAAACTTTTTCCATATATTCCTTTAATTATCCAACAAGTTTACTGACATCCTGTTACAGGAAGCTTGCAGTCTAAAAGGCCTTATTTACACGTGGAAGGTCAAATATGAAACATCCCAATCAATCCTGCAAGTCTTAGGCGTTCACGCTGACTATTTGTGATACTCTGACCTATGATGACTCCTGGAGAGAGTGTGCATGAGTGCACGTGGATTCAAACTGTATTTGAAAAACGTTTCTAATTGTGAGTAAACTTGAGATCCAAAATTAATTGTATCTTCTGCACTTGAGGCGTGAAGGCAATGTGCACTGCTGAAATGCAGTGTGCTCTGTGAAACTGTGGCCTTGAATTTTGCCCTCCAACCCATAATGTTGTTAAATAGCCTTTAAATGAATCACAGAGTTGATAAGATGATGCTTTGAGCAAAAGCACTTGCCATGCATGCCTGACATTTGTGCTTGGAAGGAGAGAACTGACTCCTGAAAGTATTCCTTCTGATCTCCCAACACACAGGCACTCAGAGTCACGCCACATGAAACACACTTTCATGCATCAGATGCCCAACTACACAATAATAAATAGATAAATAAATACATCATAAAAACTTAACATAAATTACAGATTTGTTTTTCAAGCTCTGTGGTGAACTTGTGATGGTATTCTACTTGCAGACTGTGGGCATTAGAATCAAGCACATATTTGGCTATCTCATCAGTCCTAAAAATAAGAGCTGTTTTTCCTCCATTTTGGAGGTGAAAGCAACGGACCAAATCGCATTCCTGGCGTTTGTGTTGATATGTCTGTTACATTTGACCTGTGAGTAAAATTCATAAAATCTTGACATTGAATTCAAGTAAAACCAAAATCTTCTGTTTGTGAAGCTTTCCTACTCTAATGGTTAGAGAGATGATAAAGAATAAATAAAAAATCATTTTCTAAAAATAAGGAACTAGAAAGTGTATATGAAAACAATCTTAATGTCATGAATAAGGAAAAAAGCACAAAATCCACATTAGTCAAGGTATTGAAGGATGTCTCAATTTAAAATAATGACAGCCTCCAGGTAATTTCAAAACCTGAAACGTACTTGCCACAGTGCAGATCGGTGTGGTCACGGCGGCAGGACCAGCAGGTATGTAGCTCAGGAGGCCATGAAGTAGGATGAACAGCTGGTCTTATTTTCTGTGTCTATTTCGTTCATCATTATTCTGACAACTGTCACAATGGCCAGACATGATAGGCATGCTTTACTGTTTGTTGAACTCATGGCTACCTCTTTGACTTATCTGATTGTCTGCCACCTGTGAAAGCAATGCAGTTCTTTATAGACTTCATGGCAAACCACTTTACCATGGATAGAATTTGTTTATTACAGGTTGAAAAAAGGGTTAGAGGTGAGAAACAAGAAGATAGGAGTTCTAATATGTTTATCAATGTTTGAAGCAATCATTAGTATATATATTATCTTAGCAAGTGGCTAAAATATGGTTATTTACACTGTAAAGTCTGGGGAACAAACAGCAAACATTGTAAAAGTACATGAAATTATGATTTTTTTTCATTTTGAAAGATTCTCTTGTCTTTGGACACTGCTTGTTTATATTGTCTAATACAGTGATATTGTACTAGTATCTCATTTCTAAAATTTAAAAAAGGAAATATTAATACTTATTTCAAACCCCCAAATGCTAATTCTACTACTATACCTGACCAAATGCATGTAAATCTGCTGGTTTATTCATAGTTCAAGTATTGCTGTTACTGTGTTACTGCTTCTCCTCCTTCTTTCCCTCCTCCTCTTCCTCCTCCTCTGTCTCCTTTTTTCCTTCTTCTCCTTCTTCTTTTTCTTTTGTTATCTTTTGGGACAGGGTTTCCCTGTTGTAACTCTGGCTGTCCTGAAACTCACTCTGTAGACTAGATTGACCTTGAACTCACAGATATCTGCCTGCCTCATCTAAACAGCCTTGTTTCCTTGGGGACCTGCTCCCAATCCACCAACAGGAGGCCACCTTGCCCTACCTGTGTATATAACCCTAGATTAAGAAGTGGCCATGGGAAACTTGTGAGGAGTGGAAGGATCTGGAATATGCAGTGCCCTCCCAGTGAACAAAGCAAGGGCTGATAAATGGTGTAAGAGTGGGTTTTCTCCCAATGCCATGGTCTCAGATGGAGCTCCGTGAGTCTAAGAATCCTTTTCAAGTCTGTTGTTCCGGTCATCATGGATATGCACTATAAATGTTATGGCCCAGGGATATCTTATGAAGCAGCTTGCTTGTTTGATTTATATTTCTAAGTATTTTGACATGTGATCTATAGCTTCTATTTGCATTTCTGTTCTGGGCTGTGGTAATGTTTAGATGTGAAACTACTAGACCAAGTCCTTTAAATTGCTGATGTCAGAAGAATGGCTTGATGGATATATCTGATACTGTTCTATCCATTTTAAACTTATGTGGGAAGACCAAAGAGTGACATTTTAAAATACAGTCAGTCACCAGGCAATGGTGGTGCCTTTCATCCCAGCACTTGGGAGACAGAGGCAGGCAGATCTCTGTGAGTTTAGGGCCAGCCTGGTCTACCGAGTGGATTCCAGGGCAACCAGAGTTGTAACAGAGAAACCTTGTCTCAAAACAAAAATAAATAAAATAAAATACAGCTAATCTGGAGTCCAGTGGAAATGTCTACATCTTTTAGTTTCATCTATTCCTGATTTTTGATGAATGTGGATAGAAAAGCATGGCAGACAGGTGGGCAGTGGTACTTCAAGGGAAGGTATTCTGTGGGTGGCAGTCCTTACTGGCTAGTTCCATTATTCCTAAGTCTGCTTTCTCTTTCACTAACACAGAACTGGTTCCTATCTTGTTGTAGGTATCATTACTATGGGATTGGCATCAAAGAAAGCAGTGCATATTACCACTCTGTCTATTCTGGAAAGGGCCTGACAAGGTAGAGTGATATCTTATTCAAGATATCTGCTATTTTTTTAAAAATATGCATAATATCTGTTCAATAAAATGACTGTGATTTTGCTTATTAAGAAAATGTTTTCTTCTAATCATCAAGCCTAATGTCAAGTTTTGTATAATTATTATCATGATATTATCTACGTTACTTGGTAAATTATATAATTTTAATGGTTAATGAGAAAGTAATGGTGACTAGATGTCCCCAAAAGATGAGGAGGAGAATCCAAGGAAGCAGAATTGCTTTCAAACTTTCACTTACTCAGGGGCTAGGAAGATGGCTTAAGGGTTAAGAGCACTTTGCTCTTGCAGAGGACCCATATCCTCTAACGAACAACCACCCAAAACTGCAGATCCAGAGGATCCAAGGCTGTCTTCTGGCCTCCATAGGCATAGCACATTCATGGTACACAGACGTGCATGCAGCCTAAGACACCTCTACACATAACATAAAAATAATTAAATGTTTTAAATATTCCCATCTACTCATAAGTTTGAGCCTATCTTCAAGCCAGATTTAGTAACGTAAAAAGTGTGATCTTTTGAAGAGATAGCTGTTTTAAAAATCTGAGCATTTGAATGAAGACCTTACCAACACGAAAGGGTTGTTATAATTACTAAACACATAATCCCTGAGTACCATCTTACCTCAGTAAGACAGTGAGATGTGATTGTCCCATTTGAGTTTGTGGCAAAAATCCATGTTATTATAGAGAGTACACTGTTTTACTCCTACAAGTTGGAGCGGAGGGATCTCTGACCCTTTTGCTTGCCCTTGGGACCCTTTTCCTCCTGTTGGGTTGCCTAGCCCACCCTCTATGTATGGAGTAGAGCCCAGCCTTGTTCCATCTTGTTATGCCTTGTTTGAATGGTAACCCTGGGAGGACTGCTCTTTTCTGAGGAGATGGGGGGGTAGATCTGGAGGAGAGGGGAGCTGAGGGAACTGGGAGGAGCCAAAGGAGGGGAGGAGAGGGGTTGGGATGAATTATATGAAAGAAGAAAGGGTATATTGTTTTAAGCTACCATTAACAGGAGCAGGATATTAATACATGAGGTTATAGTCCATAGGATCAGTGGGTACACACTTTTTAGAAGAGGCTGGTACTGGGTAATTAAACTGCAGCTGTGGTTTCCTCCTGCTCTGGTTACTGAGACTTACTTGTAGCCCTTAAAAGAAGAAATCATTTTAAAAATAAAATATCTTAGGAAAAAATGATTCACTTGAGATATGCTAAGATAAATTCGGGTGTTAACAGTAGCAGGTTACTAGTGAATACCCACAGTAAAATGTAAATACAGGCTGGAACACATACAAACCTTTAGTATAAAGTGTTTTTTGTTTGCCTCAAATTTTACCCAACTTCCTGAGATATCTTTTATTTTAGTTTCCTCCCAAATACCATTTTTTCGTCACCATTTGAGTAGAATTGATGGTATGAGCAGACTACCTTTAATGTTCTCTGTCTTTTCTTGGATTATAATTCATTATTATATAATAATAATAATTCATTCAAACTAATGGAAAGTGTATGGTTTTTAAGGTTTTCGGGGAGCAAACTGAAGAATGAGGTAAGAGTGCTTTTTTATTTCTGCTATGTGTCTTATAAGCTCAGAAAGTGTTGTTACTTAAATATAAAAGTAAATATTGTTTATTGGAGTAGCTTGAAAACAAGGACCCCCCAAATACACTTAAATCAGACTTTGAGTGGGAATCTTTTGGAGGACCTGCTCAGCAGCTTCCAGTTCATTCGGGAGGACTAGTTTTCAGTGATCTAATGCCACATTCTTAGGAAATTGAAAAGTAGAGTTCTAGTCACCTAAAAAATTCTACTTCAATGATTAGAAAAGCTTTAGTAGTGGATACAGAAAAAAATTGGTATTTGAACCATACTAATTCAGGAAAAGCTTTTAATAGTTGTCAAGAAACACCGATGCTATACTGCACTGTAGTTTGTTCTGATACTTTGTGTATACACACAGACACACAGACACACACAGACACACACAAACACATACTCACACATGTAGACACACTATACACACACACACACACACACACACACACACAGAGGCACATACATAATGTATGCAATCTTTTTCCTTTGGCTTCCTCTCCAACCTCCCCTTAAAGAACTGCTCAGCAAACTGACTTTATCTAAATGAGTTAAACTACCATTAGGGACTGCATGGCTAATTAGGCACATGATAAGGCCTTCATTATCTTCAGCATAATGATCATTAAAACAGAACCAAAGTCACATGACAATGTGCTCTGTGGTAAGTCGTAACTGAAGGTAAAGTGTAACTCCATTAGTTTGATGAAATAAAGCAAGCATATTATCTTAAGAAATAATAAAAGCCCCCAACCCTCTAAAATGACCAGTTTCTTTTCAGTACTTTTAAAACAGCTAATGGCTAATTACATAATAAACTCGAGATTGCTTTTTTTATCAATGAAATAATAGCTTTTTATTAAATAAACAATTATGAAACTGCAAAAATATTGACCTAGAAATACACTTTGTTTCATTAAAGATTAGGTCAATAGGGATTGTAAGTGACTCCTTGCAGGTGCTCTTTCGGTCTGATGAGGTGGCAGAGCTTCTGATCCATCCACTGATCACCGTGTGCACAACACATCTCTTAGCTCGCAGAGTAAAAGGAAAATGCTTCTCAGATCTACTTCTTCTTCCTTGGGAAACTACATTTCTAATTCAGATTTAGCTAATAAAGTTTTTAATAAAACACTCTGGGCACTTCGTACGGACTATTTATTGTCTAAAGGCACCTGGAACAATAGTAATGCATTTTTGTGATGATGACTAGAACTAACACAAAAAAAGAGCTTCCAAAAAGCTCAGAATTAAGTCATTTGTGGCAGGCAGAGAATTGAATTTGAGGCCTTGCAAGTGTTAGAGAGTTTCTACCACAGAGCTGTACCTCCACCTACCTAAAGTGGTTTTTAAATGATTAGATATTTGCACAGCGAAGTTGAAAATTTAAAATCATTTTGTGTTTAAGGTGATCAACAATTCTTGTTTGCTAAGGACAAAAAACAATCAGTGAAAATCTATGTGTACTTCAAGTTATTTTAACATTAACAATTGTGAGATAGGTTGAGTAGCTGCCAATACTGTTGATTTACAGCCAAAGAAAGTAGGGTGAAAGACACATTGGCTTGAAAGTAATCAGAGTAGGGTTCTTCTTTTTAAACCATATTCAGAGCAATTAGTTCACATGCTCACAGTACTACAGGCTCTAGAAGACAAGGTAGTATATGGATATACATGTGGAATTTAAGACATGTATTTATGAAATTAAAAATTAAGATAATGGAAATTTGTAAGATCACAAAAGTGACTAAGCTTAACTGACATTTTTGATTTTTCTTTTTAACTGTTTATCTTCTGCTGTGGACAGCTTTTGTTTGCTTCTACACTGAGGAGTATTTAAAGCACTGCAAAGCTGTGTAGAATAGATAATAAAATTGCATAGACTCACCATCCTGACTAAGACATGAGGATGAAGGTGCACTTCTTTCCTTCAAACTGGAAAGAGGAAAGGCGAATTCAGATAGAAGGTGTAAACTGTGTGGCAGCAAGTGGAGGCCACTGCTGTTAGGTGGTCTTGCTTTCTCTCAGGTCACCAGCTGTGAAGCAGCATGGGGAGAAAGGAGTTTGAGGAGTCTTAGAAGAGTCATTCTCTAGGAAAGTCAGCGATTCTCAAGTGCCATTCCCATTTTTTTTTTTAAAGGCAATCCTAATGTCCCGGGTTCCCACTGTATGTAGGAACTCTGCCACATGGTGGATATTAGCTACATATCTTTCTGGGAGAAGTAGAAAAATTCAAATAATATTTGATAACACTTCACTTCTCATGGCTCTTCTGTTGAGACAGTTTGTAGAAAGTAAGAATGGTAGGAAATTATAGAATTTGAATGACAAGAGACAGTTAAAATACAGAAATATTCAAGAGCAATCATAATTTTTAAAAAGCACATATAGAGATACTACTGGTTAGATATACTAGATATTATAAATATGCCAATTTTTTTCTGATTTAATGTATATATTTTATATTCAAATAGACATTTCTATGGTAATTAGTTCTTGAAAATAATCAAAATAGCTATAAACTTAAGATAGAAGAACATTAAGGAAATAACAGTTAAAAGAAGTGTAAACTAGAAGAATCCATCAAAGGACATGTAGGAGATACCAAAATATTATGGCTCTCTGATATGGACTCAACTACAGACAAAAAAAATGCACTAGAGATTCAGAGGCTGAGGGGAAAAACCCAGTATCCATAAGCACTGAGTGTGTGATTAGTGTTTATTGTAATAAAGAGGAAAGAAGATATTTTTCAGACTCGCCTCAAGTCATTGTTAGAGGAAGTTGGGTTATCAAAACAAAAAGTAAAATGAGTTATAACTGTCTGTGTAAATCCTGGAGTGGTGCTTCCTTGAGGGAAAAAAACAAGGAGGGAAAAACAAAGGTATTTTGTTACTATTGTTTTGCTTTTCTACTAATATGCTTAATATAATTTTAAAATAAAAATTTTAAATTTAAAAATTTTAATAATTTTTAAATTTAAAAATTTTTTTGTCAACTAATATATGTGCTTGAGAGAAAAACATGATAATAGTAGATTTTGTCGTTGATTTGGTCTCAAACCCATAGTTTTGGTGTTTTGGTTTTTGATGTTGTTGTTGTTAGTTTTGTTTTACTTGTTTGCTTTTTCTTCTTTTATTGTATGAGAACTTTACACATTCATATAATGCTTTTTTGATAAAATCCACCCCACTTTCCCCTCTTCAAATGGAATTTAGGTAGGCTTTCACAGGTGGCATCCCAGAAGAAACTGACTCTCCTTCTTCCAGCAATTGTCAATTGCAAATAGCTCCTCAGCCAGGAGAGGAACTTTATGAGTTCTCCCCCACCCATCCCCAGGTTTTGGTTGGCTTGATCTTGTCCAGATCTTGTGCATGCAGTAACAGCTGCTGTGAGTTCATGTGTGTAACAGCATTATCATTTCCAGCAAATACTGTTTGCTACAGATGTGTACAACTTCTGACACTTATAAGTAATCTTTCCACATCGACTGCAATGAGTCTAGAAGAGAAGGCATGTGATGCAGATGTGCCAATTAGAGTTGAGCACTCCATAGTTTTGTACACTCTTCACATTGGCCAGGTGTAGGTTTCTATATTAATAATTGTTTGCTACAAAAAGGAACTTCTCTGATAAATATTTCAAGATGTGCTAATCTATGTGTCTAACAATTAGCATTAGGACTTAATACTATGCCCATTTAGCAGAGTAATAGTATTGTGTTCTCCTCTAGAACCTATGACCCGTCTAGACAGAGATAGTATTTGTAACTATATTCTGGGATGTGGTAGCTACTAAATCATATGAAGCTATTAAATGAAAGTCAAATTTTTAGTCACACTAGCTATATTTCAAGTGCTTATAAATTATATGAAGTGAGTGGTTATTATTTTAGACAGAATATATACAGAAGATTAAAAATCATCATAGAAATTCTACTGAACAATACTGTTCCAGGATGTGTAAGAAATTTGAAATTATATATTTTCAGAAGTGTAAAAAATTAGAAATGTAACAGAACGAGGTTGACTAGGTGTCTCAGAGGTTAAGAGTACTTTCTGCTCTTCCAGAGGACTCCAGTTCTTGGTTTTCAGCATCCGTAACAAGTGGCTCAGAACATCCCATAACCCTAATTCTAGGGTATTTGACACCCTCTTCAGGCCTCCATGGGCACCTAAATTCTTGTACATATAACCATAAACATGCACATAATTAAGAATAAAAATAAAATATCTTGTAAAAAGACATATAGCCAAGTATATAAATAGGTAATTCATATAACATTAAAAAGAATAACTACTACAATGTAGTAGTTATTGGGTAGTTAATGGGTGCCTGATGTTCAAGGCACCCATTCTGACTAGCTAGCATTGATACTATATGATCAATACATATTTGAGTACTATCTTTGTCAATAAAAATTGCTCAATACAAATATTTGTTAGAAAATGCAAGTCAGGCATGGTGGTACACATATTTAATCCTACCATTTGGGAGTTCAAGGCTAGCTTGGTCTACAGAATGAGTTACAGCCTTGAATAGTAGTAGAAGCGGCAATATCTGATGAAATTGAAGGTGCCATATTTGATGATAGCATTGAGAAAAAAACTTTTACAGAGCAGTGAAGATGTTCATTTCAGCATTTCACAACACGTATCTCTTTCCTCTGATACTTATTGTAGATATATATTCAGGGTAAAAATCAGTTTATTTTTCAGTTAACTCAATCTCTGGTCCTAGTCTTGGAGCCTTGGAACATTTCAGGTACCATACAATCTAATCTTAAGCCTAGAGCTGGAAAGCTTCAGCTTCCGTATAATCTGCCTCTAAGACATACTGAGCCACTCTGACTAGATCCTTCTGAACTCAGAACTGTACTGAACTCAACTGACTGTTCTGGTTCAACCCAACTCACTAACTGTTCTGGTTCAAACTCTTCTCCAAGCTAACTGGTTCAGATGGATGTTCTGAGACAGCTGACTGTTTCTGACCTAATTCCTCTGACTCTGACTGACTCCTACAACTTTTTTGACTGAACTTCTCTGCTCAGCATCAAACTGACTCGCTCTTCCCATCTAATACTGACTTCTGCCAAACTGCCCCTATGTCTTTGCCTCAGAGTCGTCAAACTGCCTCTGACTGTCTCTGACTGCCTGACTCTCTGAACTGAGAGCCTTTTTTTTTTCTATTGTGAGAGTTGAATATATCCTCACTCTTACTCACTCTGCTAACTCTTCCTCTGATTTGTCACTTTGCCTGCTGTTCACTCTGATCCATCTCAGAAATCACTTTCTGTCTGATACTGACTCCTTTTGAGCTCTGCTTCTTGTATCTGCTTCTACTTGCTTCTGTCTTGGGAAATTAAAGATATGTGTTACCACTGTCTTCTGAATACTGGGATTAAAGGTATGTGATAACATTCTTTCTTCCTAGAACAGCAATGCTGATGGATTAAAAGATTAAATGTTTCTCCACAGCTTATATTTTTTTCTCCATCTTCCATGAGCCTTGGATAGTATGAGCACTGAACAGACACTTGTTCTCTGCACTTTGACCAGTTGTGAGGCTTTGTAGATACTGCTCACTGCGAAAAGAAGCTCCTCTAACCAGAACATACAGAAGCACTAATTCATAATAGAAACATACTTATTTAGAAGACAGCTGGTAGACACCTCATATTCATTTAGCAAAACAATAGCTGTAGCCGCCCCACTGCCTATGACCTTTCTAGTCATGAGCTGTTGACCAGGTTTATGATAAAATTTGTGAATTTCCATCTGTGGAGCACACCTCAAGTTCAATGTTTGGTGGCTGGCTATCTCTGTAACAGACATGCTGCTATTGTACTAGTGCACACATCTTTCTTGTCAGGTAGGTAATGCAGCCCACAGGGTCCACGGCTGAGTAAGACTGTTAATGCTAATTTTCTAGTTACAGCCTTCACAGTACCCACTGGCACCATAGAAGCTGCTCAGCAGTGAAGAAGCTTCTAGCTCAGTTCCAGCTTGATTTTTCTACTTCGTTCAAGTAAAGCATGTGGTGCCTTTAGCAGTAGGATCTTACCATTTAATTTAATTCTTGTGGGCAATCAACATTAGTGGCAATGACCTGTATTACTTTGGGGTATCAGGATCCTCCCTGATGAACAGATCATAAAGACGTCGCCCATTCCAGGCACTGGGATATTAATTTAATAATCTATGATTTCTGTGAACAGCTTTATCAATGCATGCAAAATACCACTGTTTGAACTTTTCAAAAACTTTAGTTTTGTTTAGCTTACAAAGTAGCAGGTTTCCTTATGGTTTTAAAATATATGTACGTAATTTTGGTTGACCCTTGCCTCACCTCATCCTTTCACTCATCCAAGTC
Organism: Cricetomys ansorgei; assembly: GCA_026225945.1. NCBI lineage: Eukaryota > Metazoa > Chordata > Mammalia > Rodentia > Nesomyidae > Cricetomys > Cricetomys ansorgei. Next base: position 6,673,157 of record JAMJFZ010001042.1, on the reverse strand, counting down.
CTCTCTTCTCATTTAAACCTTTCCACTCCCAGTCTTTCCCCTCCCAGTTTCATATCCCATATGCTTACCCCTCCCCACCACCTCCTCAAGAATCTCTTTGCCTCTCAAAGAACTCTAATGGACCCTTTTCTACTATCTGGCTTTTACACATAAATATTAATTCATAAAAATTACAAGCTAGCATTTGTATATGAGAGAGAGCATGTGATGTTTGTGTTTCTTTAGCTCAGGTTAGCTAACTTAATATATTTTCTAGTTCCTTCCATTTTGTTGCAAATTTCATTTTTCCTTACACATACTGGTTAAAATTTCATTTTTATATGTAAATTTCATATATATATATATATGTATATATATATATATATCCCTTCCATTATCCATTCTAAATCCATTTTTACTAACATAACTAGACTATAACGGGTGTGCACATTTCTTTGTCTTAAGATATAGAATCCTTTGGCATATGTTCAGGAGTGGTATTGCCAAGCCTTAAGGCAGATATATAGTTAGTTTTTTGCAGAAACTTCCACATTGCTTTCCACAAAGGCTGCCCAGTTTACACTTCCATTAACATAAATAAGGTTCCCCTCACTGGCATCTGTTGTCATTTGTTTTCTTGAGGCCAACCATTATGACTGGGTGAGATGGAATCCTTAAAGTAGTGTGTATGTGGTGTGTGTATATATATGTTGTATGTGTGGTGTGTGTGTGTGTGTGTATATGTTGTGTGTGTGTGTGGTGTATATGTTGTGTATGTGTGTGTGTGTGTGTGTGTGGTGTGTGGTGTATGTGGTGTGTATGTGGTGTGTGTGTGTGTGTGTGTGCGCGCACGCGCGCGCGTGTGCGCGCGCAAGTGTATGTGTGAATGCAGGCATGCACATGCCACAGTGTGCTTATGGAGGTCAGAGAAAAACAGTGGATGTCAGCCCTCACCTTCCAGTTTGGGACAGAGTCTCTTCGTTGTTTGCTGCTACATATACCAGGCTAGCTGGCCATAGAGATCCAGGGGATTTTCTTGCCTTAGAAGTGTCAGGATTACAAATACATGCTACCTTTCTGAGACTTTATGTGAGTTATGAGGATTCAAATCCAGTCCCTCACACCTGCACAGAAAGCCCTTTACCTGCTGAGTCATCTTCTCAGTCATCAAATTCATGTTGCTTTTGAGAAGTCTCTTCAATTTCTTATTCTATATCTTGATTGGGTTGTTTTCCTGTTTCATTTTTAAATATCCTTATATATTCCAGATAATAATTTTCTGTCAGACGTAGAGCTGGAAAAGATTTCTTTCACTCTACAGATTGTCTCTTTACTCACTTAACTGCATTCTTTGCTGTATAGTTTTTAATTTCATAAGGTCCCATACTTGTCAGCTGTTGACCTTATTTCCCAAGCAACCAGATCCCTACTTAGAAAGTTCTTCACTCTCTTCAGGGGTTTTCCTGGCTTTATTCTCTAGCAGTCTTAGAGTTTCAGGTCTTTGATCTGTTTGCAGTTGATGTAGTTCAGGGTAAGAGATAAGGGTCTTGTTTCATTCTTCGACATGTAAATACATGATCAGCTTTCCAAGCATAATTTGTTCATGATTCTGTCCTTTCTGCAATGAGTATTTTTGGCATCTTTGTCAAAAAATCAGGTGATGATAATAGTGTGGGTTCCTTTTCTTGTGACTCTTGTGGTTTGGGATAAATTTTATCTCAAACAGCTAGCTTAACAAAGCCACCATCACTCCTTAGAGAACAACTTCTTTCTTTCATACATTACAATGAGGAAAATTTCCCAATAGCCAGTTTGTTTCTCCTTCGTATTAACTGTTCCTGGACAGTTGAACAATGTTGTATCAAGATCAATCTTGAGCACTCCCTCCTTGGGATATGCTCTTCAAATATTTGCAGACTGTTATCATGCCCTCTTGTGTCATCACACTGGGCCACTTGACTCCTTTCTTTCCTCTTCCTTACAATCAGACACTGTTACCTTAGAATCATATTCGACTCTTTTCTGTAGGTTCCTTATTCTTTTTTCTTTCCTCTTAGAAATAAGAGTAATAGTTTACCCAAAAATAATAAAATCATCAGCTGAGAAAGAAAAAGAAAAAAAGAAACAAAACAAAACAGAAAACCAAAGAAACAAAGCATACTCTGAGATCACGCTGCAGACTATAACTTGGCATCTCTTGTAGCACAGTCATAGCAAAGAGGGCATAAAAAGATAGATAGCCTTCTTTGTGCCACACACTCTGGAAAGTATAGTATCATTTCTGACTTTTGCCATCTTTATATACAATTACAACATACCCAAAGAACTGTAGTTATAAAAGTTTTCTCCTTGGTCTACCTTGTCTCTTGCAGATCTTCAATCTGTATTTCTAGCTTTGATTATACAAATGTATTACCAATATGAAAAAATTTAAATATTAAGATAAAAGCATGTATTTTGCTCCTTAATATTTTCTAACATGCTAAGCAATTTTGCTGGGAAATGTGCTATCTGTAATACTCCCAATACAAAGATATGAACACATGACCTACCCCATTGGTTGAAAAAGTTCTTTGTGCACCATTCCTCATCTTCCCTCCCTACTAATTACAGGTTGACAATCTCTAGGATGCATTCCTGTATTTCAACCTCAGTTTTATGACTTATGAATGCATCCCCAACCATGTCTGTTGCTAACTTTCTGTTCAGTTTTATTCTCTATACAAATGGATTCATTTGTTTTGTGAATTTGTTTTCATGTAGTATTCATATTTGTAGTTTTTCAAATGCTAAATATAAAGTTCTAGCTCCTTTATTTTGTACTATTATACAGAACGCCATTATAGAAAAAAACTGCAAAATGCTAACTTGCTTGCCAGCATTTGTTGTCAGTTGTTTTGTTGATCTTTGCCATTGTAATTGGGGTAAGATGAAATCTCATAGTGTTTTGGTTTTCATTTCCCTGATTGCTAGAGAAAATGATCATTTTTGGGGGGATGGGTACTGTTTAGCCATTTTTATTTCTTCTATGGAGAACTCTCTGTTCAGATCTATACTCCATTTTTAAATTGGGTCATGACTTTCAACTGTTCTTTGAACTCTTTATATATTCTTGGATATGACTCCTCTGTCAGATGTATAGCTAGCAAAGATCCTTTCCCAGTCTATGGACTTCCTCTTCACTTGGTTGATTCCTCTTTAGCTGTATAGAAGATTTTTAGTTTTATGAGGCCCCACACATAAATTGCTGATCTTAGTTCCTGAACAAATTGAGTCTTATTCAGAAAGTACTTTCCTATACCTATATATCTTAAAGAGAGCTACCTATGTTTTTTCTAGATGTTTTATTGTTGCAGGCTTTACATTCTTTACATTCTTTATACTAAGATTATAACTTGGCCTTTTAAAAAAAATACTAAATCCTTCATTTTCATACATTCATCATTGGTTTTTTGTTTGTTTGTTTGGTTTCTTTCTTTTTTCTTTTTTGACTACAGTACCTGTCTTTGACAGACCACTGGCTGTGTTCATATATGGCAAACTCAAAGCACAGAAAATCTTTGAAATAGATCTTGAATTATGAGACTAATTAAATGGAGTGAGTTGAGATCAACTTGAAATTATATCAACATATGAGGATTGTTTCTGTAATAGTTCTTGACTATTTTAAAATTTTTATTTAATATTTATTATGCTTGAAAATAGAGGCTAGGGTTAAAATTTATAGCAATTAGGAAATACTGATTTTCATGTTAATATAAAATTGGTTTAAATGCTTATATAGACTCTTTCCATATCAAACCAGCAATTTTTAAAGTATTTGATGCTGAAAGACTCAAAAATCTTCCTATTTTTCTTGTTGTTACCATGAAAAGTCTGGGAGGATATATAAAGCCAGGACTGGTAAGACAGGGTAGGAACCCTGCTTATGTACGTCAGTAATCAATCTTTACCCTTGTAAACACAGTCCATATGACATAGAATAAACAAGGAAACACGTGGAACCCAGAATGTGGGGAAGCTAGAAGGAGGACAAAATTCCATCCTTTCTACCTTTACCATATTTGTAATTTTATTCCTGACTCAAACTTTTGATTGAAATCCCATTTATTTTATTTTTTTTCTTTTAGTTTGAAGTTTTGTTTTCTGAGACAAGGTCTCAGGTAGTCCAAGTTTGTTGGCCTCAGTCTATGCAGGTGATGCTGCCCTTGAACTCCTGATTCTTCTGTTTCTACCTCCCAATGGCAACTACTCCAGAAAAGTTTGTTAAATTCCGTTTCTGGAGTAGGAACTATCAGTTCTGGCCCAAGGGACATTTGCAGCGGTCCCAGGTCGTTTCATGCCATTGTCTGCTCTGCAGCATCATACATTATTATGCAATATGTATTGGGGTTTTTTTTCTCCCTAATTTGCTGAAACTGCTTCCTTCAAGAGCTGCAAAAGAATGACAAACACCCTAATTCAGGGTGGGGGTGGTGAGCACCTGGACTGTAGAGAAGTCCAGATTAGTAATTTGGAAAGCAGAAGACTTAGATTCTAATAAAGTCTTATCACTTGAGACTCAACAAGTGAAGCTAATTCTCATCACCTTTCTTATATTAACTAGTAAATGCAGAGTTGGGATCCAGCAATCCTTGATTTTGTAGCTAAATTAATTTTAGCAATTCTAAAAGTAGATCTTCCAAAATGTATCAGTAACACATAATGAACTTAAGTTTGCTCTCTAAAAAGTTGTGAAAACTGACAAATATTCAAAACAAAACTCCCAAATGAGAGGGAAAGTATTTTGATAATGAAATTATTTAAAATTTGGCAGCAAATTGGCTGACATATCTGGTTTATTCAGTTACCCAGTTTACCCAAACCTCTACATATACATGGCTTGAAATTTTCATTTCTGTTTCATTACTGAATTTGGGATCTATAATAGTGACATTTGTTTTTGTGTCTCTTTGAATTGCAGGGTGGTTTTACTCGTAAATACTCACTTAGCTCAAAAACAGGAACACTTCTTCCAGAGTTCCCCAGCGCGCAGCATCTTGTGTACCAGGGATGCATTTCTAAGGACAAGGTATCAATTAAAGACACTTCTCTATCGATTTTCTGATATGCTGGCTCCAAATCTCCTTTTGTTGGGAATCTTATGGCACTTGCAGGAAGCAGTCAGAAATCTGCATTACCAAACAGAATTGATTGATTTATAGGCAAGACAAACGTTTACTAACATTGATTAAACACTTTCCAATTAATTATTTACTGTCTCTGTGATAGTGTGTAATCAGAAGACAGTAAACTAAATCCCCAAAGGCTAAAGATTATTTTTATTTAAAACCCCAAATTTAGGGGAAAATACTAGAGTGCATCTATTGGATGCAGATTTTCAATGGAAAGCTTTATGTTTTTGGTTAGCTCCATTTTATTTCAATCATCACCAAGCATTTCTCTAGAACGTAAACTGTTCCTACTACCGAATGGGACACTAAGAAAATGTGAGGGCTACACAAGATGGCAAAGGGAGAAGCATTTTTATTGAGTTCACTTTGTAAGTATTCCTCAATATAAATTTTCAATGCTTCTTTAATAAAGTCTCACACTAGATCTTCTTCTACTTCTGCACTTCTAGAGTCATTTGTTGGAGAATCACCAGCTATTTATTACCGGGTACATAACTGGCTCAGAGCTTAATGATCTTTATATGTTTCTTTCAAGTAAAGCTCATTATATTCACGTTGAATTAAAGTGCTATTGACACAGTTCATATTTTGAGGTGCAAACAGACAAGGATGTCATTAAAATTCAGCTGAATTACTTTAGCAACAGAAATTTTGTAGAATAAGGAAATAAAAATAGACAAATGATTTTTTAAGCTATTGATACATAAGGAGATATGCAAGGTAACTATAGGTCACATTTGGATGTCAGATAGATCGTATCAGATAAGAACAGGCCACGTGGTGAAGATCATTCTCAGATGCTGGTAGGTCCATTCCCTTCTATTCTATCCTTCAGTTCCCCAAGGCAGAGAGAGTGGAGGATGCTCAGTAGGAAGCTAATCCCAGAAAACAATCTATCATAGTTCCCAAGGTTAACATGCATTTTCTTTATAGATATAATGATTCATACTAGAGAAACTCCCAGTAAATGTTAACATGTGGCAGTGGTAGGGAGAGCTGTGGAATCAGTGGGACTTCTCTTCTTGGAGGGAGAGTTGGATTGGCTCACCTCTGTGGAGAGGGTTGCTTGCATGCGAACATGACATGAAGGTGTTTACTGTGTAAATATATCTGGTGAGAGCCAGGGAGGGAGGCAAGTGACAGAGAAAAATAGAGAGGTGAGGACCATGTGCCGACAGTTTAATTTCAGTTCCTCTGCTGTCCTCCAGGATTCTGATCTTTCACACTGACATTCTGGCAGATCATTTTTCACTAAAGTACCAAAGGTGATTACGAGATCCCTGGGTCCTAAGTTCATTCTCAGTAGACCCTTTTATGACTCCTGGGACTGACACCCTTCTCTTTTTACTGAAGGACAGCTTAGCCTTTTACCTTCTTCAAGTCACCAAGATGCGCAGGTGACCCATCAGTTCCTTCCTAGAACAAGGTTGGGGCTGAAGTCAAGGGCTTAAAGCACCCTTTTCACCAAGGCACAGAGAGTGGAGAATGCTCAGGGAGAAGCTGATCCCAGGAAACAATTTTGCCAACAGTTCAGGATGAGGATGGGGCTCTTTCTCATCCTGCTGTCATCACTCAAGGTGGTGGTCAACTCTGTTACATGCTCACTGTCCATAATTGACATGAACCTTGACTGGGCTTGGTCCTCTCTAAAAAGATATTTATTCTCAGAAAATCAAATCAGATATGTTATAAAGAATATAAGTACACTACAATTAACTTTTAATGTCATAAGACACGTAAATATTAAATAAATTACACGAAATACTAATAATAAGATCTAAAATTTCTGATGGATTGTCTGTAAAGCAGCACACTCAAAAAATATAGTCTTATGAACTAGAGATCATGTTTACATTAGTAGCCTTTGGATCGCAAAGGGTTAATTTTTATTACTTTATGTAAATTGAATAAATATTTAATTTCATTACATTTCATTATACATGTATATTGATACTTTGATCTTATTTATTCCCATGTTACCTACACTGGCTCCCCCACTTTCTTTAAACCCCAGATCCCTTTCATATCCCCTATCAGTATCAAAAGGTTAATTTTTGACAATCTTAGGGCTTTCTTCCCTTTCTTCATGCTGTCCTTATTCTCATTTAAAAAGTATACCTGGATGATCTATTTAAGAATAACAGCTTTTCCTAATGTGTAGAGCAAGATTCACTTGCTTGGATGAGAACATTCTATGGAGATATCCTGCAGTCAGCATAACCCCTAGGAAAGAGCCTGCTAATTTGCATACTATCATTATCCATTGGCAGACTAGACCATAAGGATGGATGCTGCCTCGGAATAAGGAGTAAAATGCAAATGTTAGGACAGGCAACAACCACAATATCCTAGCTGCTATGATTCAAAGAGCTAACATTAATCAATTTCTTAACATATACTAAACACTTTGTATGTATTAATTCATTTAGAACTTGAATTAAGGGGATTCTAGACACCACACTGCTCCCAGCATCCAGAGAGTTGATGTGTTTTAGGCCAGATATGTGGTAGGATACCTTTAATTCCAGAACTTGGGAGGAGGAAATAGGGAGATCTCTATGAGTCTGAGACCCTCTTGGTCTATGTAGTGAATTCCAGGTCGACCAGGGCTACATAGCAAGAACAACAACAAAAAGGTTGATACCTTCTGACATCTTACATTCATTTCTCCAATAAAACATTTTTTATGCTGAAAATTAAGATGTTGTTTTAGCTGTCTCCTTGCTACTACCTTTGAAAATGTTCTTGTATAGCCATGCTGTATCATATTGCACCATATCATGCCATGGTGTCAGATCACCTATCTCCTTCCTTTCTCCTTCACTTGGCAGTAAGCTCCTTGAGACAATGATCTGGTCTTTATCCTAGGTTCTCTGCATTGAGCAAAATGCCTGGTCTAAAGCAGGAGCTTAAAAGTATGCATGGGATGAACAAATAAGGAACATTGAACGATTCTTTAGTTAAACTTTCTCTTCCTTAACACAGGTTGATACTCTCATAATGATGTACAAAACTCACTGCCAGTGCATTCTTGACAACGCAATCAATGGGAACTTTGAAGAGGTGAGCTGACAGAATGCTTCTTTATGGTATTATACAAACGTTCACGTCATATTCTTAATGAGTTCAATGTGCCCTTTGCTCTACACCTAGATCCAGCATTTCTTACTACATTTTTGGCAAGGAATGCCTGACCATCTCCTTCCCCTGCTTGAAAATCCTGTTATCATTGACATTTTCTGTGTTTGTGACTCAATTCTTTATAAGGTAAGCTCCTTTGGGGTGTCTTAAGCATGAACAGTTTGTTTTCTTAAATAATACTCTGAGTGCTTGTAAACACTCAGTTTATGTTTGCAGCTAAAAATGATCCACAATAAGACATGGTGGGTAAAAGGAAAAAAATTTATTAATCTTTGTTACCTCCAAGAGTATTTTCAGATTAACACAATGCAATATCTACTTTCTCAGAGAAAAGCAGAATTAGACACCCTCATAATATTAACACCTTGAAAATCTCTATCTTAAATGCATTAATGCCCAATTCTGTTCTTAGTAAGAGTCCACAGAACTTCAGAATGATTACAAGAAAAGATGCTGGGAAAGATGACTGGGTTGAGCTAGCCAAATTTACTGGGAAGGGAAAGAATGTCTTCCACAATTGAGCAGTAAGATGACCCAAACAGAGGGGTAAAATGATATTGGAATCTGGGCACTTTAAAATGAGTTTGCCTACGTGTCAGGAGATGGTGGCTCATAGCTTTAATCCCAGCACTCCGGAGACAGAGATAGGTGGATCTCTGAGTTGAAGGCCAGCCTGGTCTACAGAGTGAGTTCCAGGACATCCAGGGCTACACAGAGAAACTCCATCTTAAAAAAGAGAGAGATAAAGAGAGAGAGAGAGAGCCTATATTTACCTGCCAAGTTATCATAAGGAAAAACAAAAATTGTCATTTGAGATCATAATCTGGGTTGGCAAGAAAGTCCAAGCATGTTGTGCAAGTTAGTTGCTTCTTGTTAGTTGTTCAAGTTAGTTAGTTAATTGTTAGTTAGTCAAGTTAGTTGCTCAGACACAAAAAACTAGAGAAGACACCGGGCACATCACATCATTCAGAAGCAACTTTGCAACATCTGACAGCTTGACTTGAGGATGAGAAATGAAGGGCCACTCTTTCATCCTCGGTTCTGTGACCACAGAATGGGAGAATGCACAGCTAAGAGCATGGTAGTCTCGTCTTTCCTTCAGGCTAACATCAAAGGACAAGGGAGAGAGCAAGGAGCAATGTCTTGTGTTTTTGTTTGTTTGTTCGTTTGTCTTTGTTTTTGTTTTTTATCGAATAAAGGTCAGTATTTACAAAGAAAGATTCGGTTTGCGTTAAGTGATGTCTGTAATGCTTACCTCTTGAAAAAGCAGTCGTTAGGAGAGGTAGTTCTGAGTGAGCACAGGAAAGACCTGGGCTCAGGTTCACAGCTGTCAGTACCAGAGCAGAGCTGTTGTGATGACTACTCAGATCTTCTGAGAAATAGCTTTCATACACCCACTGCCTGACACAAAAACACACGCCAAAATGGCTTTTTAAATATTAGTCCAATATAAAAACTTCCCAATTTAAAATATCAATAAATACAGTTCTTTTCCTCGTGATAGACCCAGGGAGGCATAGAGGACACAGCAAATAAAACAGTGCAAGCTGAACATCTGTGAGGTCTTCAACCCACTTACAGAGAGCATTCAACCCCTAGTGTGTGAAAAGCAAGGCCAGTCCATGGGTAATTTCCACTAGGGGTGTTGTTTTACTGTCTCACGTGTTCACATACAACTCACACATATGCACTGATTTTGGAGAAAAAAATCTCACTTTTAGAAAGGAATCATGTTACTCTCTCTAGAAAGGTAATGAGTAAAAGTAAGCAACAAATAGTGTATCTGGAGTTAGACCTAATCAGTTCTGGTACTGGGGATGCAGCTCATTGGGCAGCTGCTGGCCTAGCACACTCAAGACCCTGGTTCAGTTCCACCACCGCCTAATCCTGGATGGTGAGACAGAAACCCATTCTCTCAGAACTCTAATCACAAGCATTTCTAAAGTTTATGTTAAACTTGTTTGCTTTGGTTAAGGTTCTTACAGATGTCCTCATTCCTGCAACAATGCAAGAAATGCCTGAAAGGTACGTTCAGCTGATAAAACATGACAGTTCCTCATAAGAATGATAGGTTCATCTCTGGCTTGGAATTCATTCTTTTATCAAGAATACCTTTTTCTATCTTTCTATCTCCTGGAAGGCGTGTGCCTTGGTCTTTATATTTGAGCATCAGCGAATAAAATGGTGAAATAAAAACCTCAAATCCTTTCAGTGTGAAGCCTGCCAGAGTGAACAGTTGGTATCCAAGCACGATCGACTTCCAATGAGCTTGGAAAGTTCTTCCGTGGAGACTAGGTGGAGAGTACATGGGATAATCAATGGGAAAATGAGCACTGTAATAAAAATCCATGAGGAAATTTTGGAAAAACTTAAATTATACTTTTATGATTAACTTTAACTTGATCTGCAAAATCAGGAAGTGTCATAATGAAATTACAACCTTCTTTCAACAAAGAGCTAAGATCCTAAATACTTTATTCAAAATACACGGGGAGATTTTTCACACAGCCTTGTCCAGGGTGAAAACATGGAACTTTGGGTGGAAATGAGCAACATTTTCTCTTGAAAGCACTCTAATGAAATAATGTAAGTTATTTTTAAACAAAGGCCACAAATCAATTTATGCCTTGGTGTAGTGCTCAAATGCATATTGATTGATAAATATATTTATTTTTGACTTTTTTTGTCAGATTATCTTCTTTCTTTGTATAATAGTTGGCCTTGGTCTGGTCTATTGTTTCTTTTAATTATCCCTGGTATACTTTAAGCATCTAATCTGTATTTTGAATCAGTTACACATGACAGTTCTGTGTCACAGCTGAATGGCTGTGCTTATTTAGTGACAAGCAGCTGGTTGTGTGACAGCTGAGCTGTGTTAACTTTTTTTTTTCAGAATACCTGTGACTATGTACAATTGGAAAACTGAAAACACGATACTAACAGTACAGTGTTACGTCCTCCAAGAACATTCCCATCTTAGTACATAGGGCTCGGCGCTCTCCTCTTAGGAGACGGCGTACATCCCCGGCATCCAAATAGTACTGTATTCAATCAACTCCTTATTGTTGAATGATAAATAAGTGCTGGAATATTATACAGGAGTAGTTATTATAATCCCCAGACTTCCAAACGAGGAAGCCGGAAGTGAAAAGAAGTTCGTTTAAAGTCCCAGAGAAAGCTAAGCCCCAGAGTTGACCCCAAACTTTGCTTAGTCTTACCCTCCATTTTGTTTCTGCTTCCCACATACAAAATGCACCAACAATGCTGACATTGCTTTTGTGAAACAAATACGAAGATTTTAGAGTTTTAAAAAATATATGTATTCTATGCACACTGCAGGTAACAATTTTCGAAGTTGCCTCTATAAGCAGTATGTTTTTGTTCATCTGTTGGGTGAAATTTATTTGGATGATATGAATGTATTAATAAGACCAATATTAATACATGAAACACTTTATATCAATGTAGTCTCATCTAAGAAGTCAAGATATGGAGCGCAAAACTGACACATTTTCCAAGAGATTTATTTCACAGAAAATAATTGAGTTATGAGTTAGTAATAATAAGGTACTTACTGATTACTACCTTTGTGCTAAGCTTGAACCAGGGCATTTTTCACGAGTTACTTCATGTAATTCTCAAAATAATCCAGTGGCCAGATACTACTCTTAGTCCCACTTAACAGATGAGGAAACTGGAGGATGAGGAAATTGAGCATTTTGATTATGATCATATAAAGCAGCCCCAGGCTGAGTCTGTTTGGCTTCAAGCCAAACACGACCAAGCACGACCATCATGACCCCTCCATTGAAATGTATATATTTGGTACATTTTTTAACAATGCAGGACCTAATAGAGTTTTCTTTGTAGCTTGCTGGCAGACATAAGAAATTTTGCTAAGAATTGGGAACAGTGGGTTGTCTCATCCTTGGAAAACTTGCCAGAAGCCCTAACTGACAAGAAAATCCCCATCGTGCGAAGATTTGTATCCTCTCTGAAACGACAGACGTCTTTTTTGCATCTTGCTCAGGTATGGGGTGAGCTTAGAATGAGTCACCCAAATCAAAATGTCTCTTCTGATTAAGGATCTTTCACAATTTGAAGGAAAGTAAGCATGCAACATCAAGATGCAGTGTGTAACCTAGGGTAAAGGCTAAGAGAGAACGCATAGACGGATTGTATTTATATCTGTATTTCAGCTAACAGTACAGTGTTAATATCCTCACTTTGGAAATGGATGCTCTCTATGATGATGTACAGAATGATAGGAAGTTGGGTGGAAAGTGTTCTGAAATTCTCTACGAGTTTTGTGATGTTTCTATGATTCAAATGTATTTCAAAATGGAAATTAAAAACATATTATTGCAATCTCAAAAGTGAAACACCAACTGTATAAGTTAAAATTGTGAGCCGTGGGGCTGTGTGAGTCCTTTTTAGATTTATCTTTTAAATTAAGTGTGTGCGTGTGGATGTGTGTGTGTGTGTGTGTGTGTGAATATGTGCACATGAGTGCAGGTGCCTGCAGAGGTCAGAGCATTGGATACCCCAGGAGTTGGAGTTATAGGTAGTTGTAAACTGACTGGCATAGGTACTGGGCACCAAACTCGGGTCCTCCAGAAGAACAGAACGTGTTCTTACTTTCTGAGCCATCTCTCCAGCCTGGTTGTGTGGTATTTAATGTGTTCAAACCTCCCCACCCTTTGCACTTTAAACTGCTACTGACAGTCACTGTCAAATTGGGAACAACAAGCATAATTCATCGATAGGAATACCACATGCAGTTGTCACTGTCAGTATAATTGTTGGCTTTATGAAGGTATTTAGAGTCCTGAACTAAAAAAAAGAAAAAAAAAACAACTAAAGTACAGATAAAAAAAATGTAACATCTAAAATGTTATTTTCAAATTAACATTTTAATTTAATCTTCCTTGCTTTGTAATGACTGATCAAAAACAATTTCATTTTCTTAATCTAAAACGAGATTTTAAATTTTTCTCACAGAGGATATTGAGTTTTAGTTATTGCTTTTAATTTTAAAATGAGGGAAAAGTTCGAGCAGGGGAGTTTCTTAGTTAATAAAGGATTTGCCACGCAAACATGAGCAGCAGACCCTCACAAAGGCCATGCTTGGCAGCAGTTCACACCCGTAAGCCCACGCCAAGGAGACAGAGATGGTGATCTCTGGGGCTTTCTGGTGAGCCCGTCCAGCTGAGTCAGTGAGTTCTGGGTTCGGTGGGAGACTCTGTCTCAAAACATAGTACGGGGAGACCTGAGGAAGGTACTCAGTGCAGCCTCTGACCTCCACACAGACGCATGCATACAAATACACACGGACACGTATATACACAGAGACACGCTCAGGAGAGAAGCTATTTATGATTGTCTTCCTTCAAGAAACTACCTTTATCAAAGCTAAGCATTTTCTCTAGGTAGATTATAATTGATAGAGTTTAGTGTCTTCTTTTGTCTATGTGCAGATTGCCAGACCAGCTCTCTTTGACCAGCATGTGGTGAATTCCATGGTATCTGATATTGAAAAGGTTGACTTAAATAGTATCGGGTCTCAGGCTCTTCTTACAATATCCAGCAGTCCAGACACGGAATCTGACATCTACAGTGAACGTGAGTCTTTTTAGCTAACAACAGAATTTCCTAACTCTGACACTGTTGACCTCTTGGGTAACTTGGTTGGGGGATAAGGAGGCCATGCCATACGTTGTAGGACATTTAACTGCACCGTTGACCTCTGTGCACCAGGTGCCATGAGCAGCGTTCCCTTTAGTTGTGACAACCAAAATGTCTCTAGACGAAAGAGCCTGACAGCAAAATCACATCTGTCGGAGAAACTCTTACAGGAACTATCCTAGTTACGAAAAATTGTACGCTCTTGTAAAAGTTATGTGCACTGTGGGAAATATTGAAGAAAATAAAAGAAACTGATTATTTTACTGCCTAGAAATAACCAAAATATAAATAACCTGGAAATAATCCAAATGGCTTTGAGGTTTCTAAAGTTTCTTTGTGCCCGCTTTTATATGACCTATGAGCACATTTGCATGTGTTCTAGGTTCCTGTCATTGTACAGTGTATGACACATATCAAGACTGTGTCTCCACACAATGCTATTCAAAACAGAGATTTGATCCAGGCTTAGACTATTTGATGTATTTAACCAATCCCATATGGATGACTAGACAGCTGTGTTCAATATCAAGGGATAGCAGCAGACTGCTTTGCCATCATGTTCTGTCTGCTGAGACAACCTGAAGCTCTCTACAGGATATGGCACAAGAAATGGCTTGTTCTTGGAGCTTCTGTTAGCAGGAATTCTACGTTACTTTTTATGATTCCGTAGACCTCAAACTCTTCAACAAGACGATGATCCTAGACTGTCCCTTTAAATTTTATGGGAGATGTTATCTGTGCAAATGGCTCAGTTCCTCAGTGCAAAACTTAATTTGTAAAAGGTAAGGGCCTTACAGAAATCAGAAAATCAATATACCTAGCTTAGACCATTCGTTAGCTTCAACCCATCTATTGAGTTATTTTCATCAAATAAAAGTACTGAATTAAAAAGGAATATTTATTATGTTACTTATTCTCATGAAAGACATGAATATGTAAAAAGTATAAACCTATTTTTCAATATATCCAAGACAGGTACACTAATGATTTCACTAAGCATTTTTGTTACTATTATCAGGATGAGAAATTAATTAATTTCACATATTTATCTATCTCCATTTCCCCTTTATGCCATAGAATTTCTAGTGATTTATAGCTCAAAGTTTTATCTTGGGTTCAAATTAGGTTTTAAGTTTTTATTATCATACACTACTTATTCAAATATGAATATATGAATATGAAAATGAAATGTGAATGAATATGAAATACCAAGTAAAAATAAAATTTTACTATGATGTTTTCATACATGTATATAATGTATTTTGATTGTATTTCTCCTTAATTACCACACTTCTCCCTCCCATTCCCACTGATGGTTTGTTCTCTCTTTCTAACCCTCCTTCCGCTTCCTCCTCCTGATCCCCCTCCGCCTCCTCCCCTTTCTGCTTTTCCTTGTTGACACGGTAGACGACTCTATCACTGTGTTCCAAGAACTGAAGGATCTCCTTAAGAAGAATGCTACAGTGGAGGCATTTATTGAATGGTTGGATACTGTGGTGGAACAGAGAGTTATTAAGGTATTTTTTAATGAGTAATTCAGAAAATATTTTAAGAAAATGCTAAACTGTATTTTTAAAACATGTTTTGTATACTTGTTATAGCAAAGAAATTGGGCCAGCCTAGAGGGCCACCAGCAGACAGTGCAAATGTGGCACATACAGAATGGGATTTCATTCCTCTGTAAAGAAAAAGAAAATTTGTTGGGAAATTGGTGGATCTGGAAAACATATTAGTGGGTGAGGGTAGCCAAGCTCAGGAAGACAAAAACCATACATGAGCCTGAGGCTGAAAGTCCATACGTGTTACAGTATATCCGTGGGTAAAGACAAGAACCCAGAAAGGAACCCAAGGAAGGCTGAAAGCAAGTGTTGGGAAAGGATGGGGTGGGAGAACAGACATGTGGGAGTTGAAAGAGGCAAAGAAAGCTGGGGAGATTATGGGGCGCTCAGGCACAGCAGCAGGGTGAGGAGATGAGGGAAGGAACATCTAGGTAGGCTTTGTTCAACAATGCCATAATGATTTTTAGTAGCTTGCTTGTTGGTTTTAAAATTTTAAAATGCTTTGTAAAGTTTTTGAAATCCTAAAAACTTGAACAACCAAAATAGCGACATCAGGAATATGCCTGGTTTGAAAGCACTGGACATGGAGTAGGTTCTGTTTCTTTCTTAATCAAATGCTACAAGATGCTATTCTTTTCTCTATCTGTATATAAAGCTACACCTGAACAATTGCATTAGTGAAAGTTAAAAACTGGAAAGATTTGGGTCTTTCCAAAAAAAAACAAATTATCTTAATACCGACTAGAACTGTGATTTTATGCATTCGCAATTCTGGTTCTGAAAGGTCACCATTTTACATTTTCTGTTTGGTTTCTTCAACTCTTTCAATTAACCTTCAAGTCATCCATCATGAAGAAAGGCATGGTGAACAAATATGTCCCCCGCTAGCAGGAGCCAGCCACTCCATATCAAGGAAACTGGTTATAGTCTGAGGACTTTTTGTCCTGGAAGGAAAACAGGCCCAGAGAAGTCTGTTAATCATTTACAGAAAAGTACAACCCTTGCTTCATACATTACCTTCTGTCCTTAAAGCTTTATCAAAAAAAAAAAAATGAAGATAAAAATAGCCTATACATTATTTCACTTTGTAGTCTAATTCTAATAGGAAAACAAGCTATAAAGAATAAAGGTATAAATGCCTTTAAAATGACAAAACAAAACAAAACAAAAACAACCACAGGCTGAAGTTTAAAAATCACCGGACAAATCATTTTACTTGATGAACTAAGTATTGAGCCTTGCCTTCTGTTTGCGTGTCAGGCAGTTTATCTACCTAGTCACCCCAACAGGGCATGTGTGCAGATTTCACAGCTTCATTTTGTCTTTTCACTTTTAGACAAGCAAACAAAATGGAAGATCTCTGAAGAAGAGGGCACAAGACTTTCTGCTCAAGTGGAGCTTCTTTGGTGCCCGTGTAATGCACAACCTTACCTTGAACAACGCATCAAGTTTTGGTACCCAGTGTGCTTTATGATTGATTTCTGAATGATTTAACTCAGTCCATAGTCCGTTCAATTTCAACACCTTACTATTTATTTTTCCTTCTCGAAACACATCTGAATGTCAACCAAATTGAAAATGATAGCTATGAGCTACAGTTTGGGAATCCTGTAATGGTAAATCCTTATACTGTTTCTCTGGTTGAGGCATTGCCTAAGCCAGTCTGAGGAATATTCTTTTCACAAGGTATTTTATGGGATGATGAAAATAGAAATACTTTGCTCTATGCAAAACATGTGTATAAGTACTTGCATAGATTTTCTGTATGAACCAAACAAATAAAAAAAAAACAGTAAATGAGACATTATTCTGCAGAGGCATTACTCATTATGTAGTCTGGCTGCCGTTTGCATCTCTCCCTGGTACTCACATAGCTGCACCTGTGGAACCAATGTGTGACTTTAGAAGGCACGGGCTCCTAAGTGTCTGACCTGTCTTGCCTGGTCTCTAAACAATTGGGCTAATTAACTTTTTCAAAAATCCGGTGTCTTCTTTCTCTAAACTTTCTGAGCTTGCTAGTTTTTAATTATAATACTAAATTCATAGATAGTGAATTGCATTTTAGGAAATTTTCATAGTACGAAACAGGTTAGAGTCAACTAGGGTTTCTTTAGGGTTCGATGGAATTAAAGTCAGATAATGCGTTGCAAGTTAAAAAAAATGGTCATCTTTTAAGACAGTTTTTCTTGCATTTCAAGATTCTTAACATGCACAGCACTGAAGCCTGGCTTTAGCATGAAGAAAAGACATTTATTAGGAAATCTGTTGAACAGTTCAAAGAAGTGTAAAGTCTCCAGGTCTATCGTTCACAAGAAAATTACTCACTTGCTTTTATTTTTAAATCAAATATGGTTCAAGCTAAGAAAGACATCATATTTGATAAAACTTTCAGACAGTGTCAGCCATCGTCTAATTATTTAGTACAAAGTAAACAGGAATCAAGCAGAAGAGAGCTCGTTCTCCCAGGTTAAAGCTTATCATGCTCCACTGTGTGCCCTCTTAGAGCATAAAGCCTGTCCCACTTTCATCCTCGTTTTCCTTTGATGTAATTAGTGGCCAAAAGGCTGGCAGGACAGTGCACACAGGGAGCTGGGCAGCGGGTACACAGAAAGATTAGAGACTCACGTTAAGCATGTTGGTCTTGGCAGGTCATTTAAAGTCCAACACATCTTTGTTTATTTCGGTTGTTCCTTGTAAAGTGTGGCGAGATGGTCACAAAGATAACTTCTCTCTCCTTTCCTTTTCTTTCCCCTTCCCCCTGTTCTCCCTGTGCATGCCCCCTCTTCTATAAACAAGGTTCTTTCCACTTGATCCGGATGCTTCTGGATGAATACATTCTCCTGGCCATGGAGACTCAATTTAATAACGACAAAGAGCAGGAACTACAGAATTTGTTGGACAAGTATATGAAGAACTCAGGTAACGTAAGCAGCGATTATACCTTTCGTATTTCTTTGTTTTAACCTAAGTTTAAGGATAGGCAGGTGCACACGTGGGTTCTTGGTAGTCTCAGTTTTCCCCCAAGCTCAGTACTACTAGCATCACATGTGAACACTGGTGGAGCACCCTTTCCCCTCCATTTAGACCCAGCAGTGAAAGTTCCTCAGTGGAAACTGGAAGTTTGCACAACTTGCATTCTTAATTTCTGAGGCTTTAGATGAAGTTAGAGAAGTGTCTGCCATACCTTCATCATCATCATCATCATCATAACTTAAAACAGTACATGTAGCAATGCCATGTAGAAATTCAATAAGAGTTTAGAGAAGGAAGAAAAGCCCTTTTCAGGTGAGAAGCCTGCATTTTGAAGCCTGTTTAGCCCACCATGAACGGTTTACTGCCCTTCAGAACATACCAGCCCATAAATACTCAACTAACAAATCCAGCGCCATCGCTAAGTACCGGACACCTTCCAGCCTGTTTCCTGTGGACAATAGCGGGCAGGAGTTTTCAGATACATTACTCAAACAGAACCCACTTTCAGTGTCTTTTACTTGGGCTTGTCAACGAAGAGTATTGCATCATCCCATCTTTGTCACTTTAAAATAATCTTTTCAGATGCAAGTAAAGCTGCCTTCATGGCTTCCCCAAGCTCGTGCTTTCTGGCCAACCGTAATAAGGGCAGCTCACTTTCCAGCGACCCGGTGAAGAACGAGAGCCAGGTGGAGACATCCTACATCCCTCTGCCATCCAGTCAGCCGGGAGCCGTACCCCCTGCTCTGCACCCTTTCCCAGCTGAGAATGCCGATAACATGCCACTCACAGGTATGTGCGGAAGCAAGACTGCCCAGCACAGAGGACCCAGGCCTTCATTTCTCTGGACACTCCTAACTCCCTGGAATGCCAAGTAGAAAAGCATTTTATGTTATACAAAAAAACATTTTTTTTTAAATTTATGAGTTTATGGTTCTGATGCTTTGCAATTACTATTTCCAATTAACCCATTACTTATGTAGTTGTCACACACTGACAGTTGCTCATGTCAGAAGAATAAATAGGTCTCTTCGTTAAGGGGAGAAAACGTATCTTAGAGATGTATAAAATCTTTAAGATACTTTGAAGATAAAATGTGAGCTATGCTCCAGGAATGGTGGTACACATCTGTAATCCCAGCATTCAGGAGACAGAGGTAAGAAGGGCAGAGTTCAATCCAGGCTGGGTTGTATAGCAAAAGTTTACCTTTAAGACACCGGGCTGCTTATTTGATTTTGTTTTTGGTGAAATTTCTCCCCCAGTCACTTTAGGACATCTATTGCAATAATTTTATGCTTTACAGCAAAATAAATTTGTAATGATTTGAACTAGGTTTCAGAGACTATTTTAAATCTGCTTACCACCTCATGGGCCTTTTAAAAAACCCCATTAGTTAACTGGACATGCAGAATTTTAAAACAAGTGAGGCTTTATAATGCCATAGTTTAATTATACCAGTGGAAAGCCACAGGCCCAGGAAGTTGGAGACATTAGTAAATCCCATTGCTGACCAGCTGGAATTTGTATGATATTTTTAGCTGTCTCAGAAATGATGGCCATTGTAATGTTAGTACATTTTTCTGTTTTTAAAGATCAAATCACTGTCCGTTGATTTTGATTTTTGTTTTGGTACAGTGTTCACATCACACTCCTTTGCCCTTCCCACTTGTGAGTTCTTTTTTTTAAATTAAAAATATTTTTCATATAATATATTTTCATCATGTTCTTCTCCCTCCTCCTGGCTCCTCCCAGTCCTCTCCACCTCCCCACCTCCCCACCTTCCCACCTCCCCACCCTGTGGAGAACTGAAACAATCACAGATTTTCCTCTTATCAAGTCCAAGTACCACTGCTGCAAAGTATAGCTGTGTTGTAAATATACATGTATGTTTTCCAGTTCAGTTATTTACGGGAAGTAGGAATTACTGAGTTGGAACAAAGGATACCTTAATAAACCATTTGAATACTTTTAAAGGCACGATCCCCCATACTTACTATACTACTCACAGAATACTCGCACCCTTTCTTTCCAGATCAAATGGAGCTTTCGCAAAGTACTGGACATCTGATGACACCACCTATTTCTCCAGCCATGGCAAGCCGAGGAAGTGTCATTAACCAAGGGCCAATGGCAGGCAGACCCCCAAGTGTGGGCTCAGTTCTCTCACTTCCAACACAATGCTCAACATACCCAGAGCCAGTTTATCCTACCCTCCCTCCAGCCAACCACGACTTTTACGGGACCAACTCTAACTATCAGACTGTGTTCAGGGCACAGACCCACCCTGCGTCAAGCCTCTACGCTCACCGTGCAGAGCATGGGCGATGCATGACCTGGACTGACCAACAGCTTTCTAGAGACTTCTTCAGTGGCAGTTGTGCTGGGTCTCCATATAATTCCAGGCCACCTTCCAGCTATGGGCCATCCCCGCACACACAAGAGTCACACAGCATGCAGTTTTTGAACACAGGAAGCTTCAGTTTTCTTAATAATGCAGGGGCTGGCAACTGCCAGGGAGCAACGTTGACTTCTAATTCTCCTAATGGTATATAACTTTTAAAAATATTTTTCTGACTGTTGAGAAGGCAGTGAGGTGAAATCTGATATTGAGTCTCACCTCTGCTGAGCACCACAGCATCCAGTAAAAACTGTAAAAAAATCACAGAATCATAGCTTCTTATAGCATGTGTCTGCCACACCCAGACATATTCCTTAATTCTTGTAGCCTTCTTACAGTTTATCATACATAATAAAAAAGCCAAAACTTAGGCTAGTACATACAAACAAGAATATTTTGTTCTTTGAAAGTAGTTTTAATGGAGACTGTATCTTCCAGAGAATTAACAGCATATTTTAAAGATTGGCTCTGAAATCAATATTCCCCGTTTGGTTAAAAACAAAACAAAACAAATAACCTGAAGTTAAGGAGACTGAAAGGCCTCTGTCTGTGTTCATTAAACATTTAAAAGACTTTCTCTTAAGTATAGGCCATCTTCCTTCCAGGAACATGATTCTGTAAGCAGAAATTGTGTCTGAGAAGTAATAGGACTTAAAGAGCTAACAGTACTTGTGCCTTTCTTTATAGACAAGCTGTATAAATTTAGATAAGAAAATATGACAAAGGTGTAGTCAGTCTCAAAATGAATAATGTGTCAGTTACATTTTTAACTCAAAAATATAATAGTAAGCCATACTATATAAAAGCATAAGTCCAACTCTCAAATTAATAATAGAAATAATAGTGGGCCAGTTGATGTTTTTAGGACTCTACCCATCTATGCTATTGCTTTTGTCTTTTCTGGGGGTGATTCTGTAACAAGCAAATAGAATATCCTCCACCTGTTCTGTTCCAGGATACTATGGAAACAATATAAACTACCCAGAGGCTCATAGGCTCGGATCAATGGTGAACCAGCACGTTTCTGTCATCAGCAGTGTTCGCTCACTGCCTCCCTACACTGATATCCATGATCCACTCAACATTTTAGACGACAGCAGCCGGAAACAGACCAACTCATTCTTTGCAGACACATCCTCTCCAGTTGCATGTCGGACTCCAGTAGTAGGTAAACATAGTCATTGAAAACATTTTAAGAAGTGACAAACGTCAGATATACAGAATAACCTGGGGGGAAACCGTTGGGCGAACTGGGCATGCGTGGCTCTAAGGTGATTTGTCATTGGATCTGAAGTTATGTTTTATTAAAGAGTAAATTTCCATTTCTCATTCTTTGTATGATTAGTACAAACCTGCTTTGAGATCTCATATTCCTTCCAAAAATAGTAATTTATGTTTACTATTTATGAAAACATGAGTATAGCTTGTCAAAGGCTTTCTAAATGGTAGTGAACTTTATGATAACAGCAATGATACATTGTCCTCATTCTCTTAAGATCATCATTGGACTCACTAGGAAGTGTCAAGATGTATCTTTGGACTCCAGAATCTCCCTCAGTACCCCATACCACTCTGAGTGTTTAAAAAAGTGTGTCCTGTGGTCTCTATCTTTTGTGAAATGAGATTTAATACTGTTGCATAAAATGTTACTATTTTTTATTGTTATATAACATACAATTCAAGTCAAAGTGAACAAATCACTGTGCCGCCCATGAAGTCTTATAGCTGATTCTTCCAACATGAGCCTCATGTATATATACAGAGTAGATGCACTACCTAGTTGGTTTCACAGCAGGACTTTTGCAAATCAATGAGTGATGAAACAGTGTAAACTAATCTAGGATGTAAACTAGTGTAAACTAGTCTTCGGATGTGGACCCAAAGGCAAAGCACCTACCTGTCATGTGCGAAGCCCCGGGCTTGACCTCTAGCACCACACTAACAACCTTAAATCTATACATACACTTAGTCTACTTTAACTAATAAGTTATTTCTGATAATACAGGTTTTGAACCTATATCTGTATATACTTTCAGTTTGGAAAATTAATAATGAAGTATCACAGGGAAAGTATGCATTCATCAAGTATCAAAAAAAAACCAGTGTTAATGTTTTATATGAGACAACTGAAATCTTCAATGGAATTGATTAAGTGAAGGGCACATGACACCTAATAGAAGCACTGGGAAAATAAAATAAATTCCATCTCTCATCATTGGTGTACTTTTCCAATAATTCAATAGGAAGTACTTCTTCCCCTTCCTGTGACCATCACAAATGCTCCCCGAGCAGCTCATCTCCTGCTATCTGCTAATAGTCATTGCTTCTAGGTTACTCTAATGAAGCAGAAAATTCCACTTCAGGAAGTTTCCTTACCATCAGACTAAAATGTACTGTGTTGCTATTGTTACCATTAGTTTTGTTTACTTGTAGAGATAATGGAAGCTTTGATGGAACATGGGTTGGAAATAGGGTGGATTCTAGGCTTTAGCCGTCAGAGCTGGCTAATAAGCAGATTGCAAACTGGGCTTCAGAGTGAAGAGAAAGGAGAAAAAGTGAACAAGCACAGTGGAGCCTGGAACTCATTAAGTCTTCATTAGTCATAGAACCTGATCCTTAGGAACAGAAAAAATGTCTTTGACAATGAGAGGGCATCAACCATGCAAGAAGGAAGTAGACCTTTTGATCATGCTAATGAAGATTTTTTAGATCAACTATATATCAGATCGTAGATATGAGGATACCTAGGTAATCAGGACATAGCTTCTGCTTGGAGGAAGTTTATATTCTAGAAGGGGGAGAGTAAGGTAGTAGATATACAAACATATACATTACAAATATAATTCCATGAGAAATATAAATACCACATGCTTTCTTTCATATGTGGAACCTAAATATATGTATACATATATAAATATACACCCTTCTCTCTCTGTGCGTATACACACATCTCTCTCTCTCTCTGTGTATCTGTATGTATTTATGCATATGCACATACACATAGAGAGGTGCATTTATATATGTGTATGTATATAGGTCATGAAATTATAAAAAGGATCATGAGAGAGGAGGAAGAGCTCTTAATAAACATGGAAAATGTATAGTAATGGAATGCATGCAATGGGAAAGTAGACATTGAGATTAGTTGGGAAGAGGGGAACCAGCTAGAGAGGGAAGGGAGTGTGGGGAAGGCAGTGGGGGTTGGGAACAAATCAGAACAAGTATAAAGACCGTAAGTATGAAGATGCCATTGCTTAAAGTATTAATCTAAAAATGTTATTAAAAGATAATTTTGAGTTTTCTGAGGTCTGTAAAGTAGCAGCTGGTAAAGCGGGAGCTCTTTGGGGCAGATGACAGGAATAGAACCCCAAGGCAGGGACAGTTGAATTGAGAACAGAGAAATCCAGAAACATTGTGAAAATCAAATGGAGAAGAGAAGAAACAATCATTACAGGGCCTCTGAAATATTTTTTAAATTTTTTTTAAAAAGATGCAAATAATCTCTGCCTTGAGGAGGTAAAGAAATGAGAGAATAGAGCAAAGTAAAAGTTAACAAAAATTCATGTAGGATTTATGAATCACAGCAAGGAGACTGGATTTTGTTTTAAGAGAGTAGTAAGTCACGATCATCTGAGAAAAAGAGTAGAAACTGCTTTACACAGCAAGATCTTTCTAGCTCTTCTCCAGAGGGTGAGAGACCTAAACAGGGGTGAGAGACATGAGACTGCTGTGTTGGTCCAGGGAATGGTGGTGATCAGAGGTGCAGACAGAAGAAAGCGGTAGATTGAAGATGTTTTAGTAACAGACTGTAATATGCTTTTACAGCATTTCCTCTGTTAAATATGTATTAATAATATCTGGGAGGACCACAAATGGAAAAAATAGAAGAAAATATTATTGCCTTGGTAAATCACGTGCACTCACATTTAAAATAGCTGATATATGCTAAATGCAAAAAAAATAAGGAAGTTCAAAGTGAATGGCACTTTCAGAGAAAAGAATATGTCAATTTGTTTTCAATTATTGATCATATTTTTCCTTCTAGCTTCCAACTTGCAAAGCACTATTCCTTCATCTTCGTCCCAGTGTATGTATGGAAGTTCCAATCAGTATCCAGTGCAAGATAATCTGGACTCCAATGGAGCAAGCAGTAGAGAAATGGTGTCGTCTTTACCACCCATCAACACTGTGTTCATGGGGACAGCAGCTGGAGGCACTTAAATGAACAATGTGGAATGCAGCTGAAACTCAACATCTCTGTTGCATTGATGTCCTTATCCACTCTCAACTGCCTTGAGAGAAAAGAAAGTTGGATATGCAGTGGCTGAACATTGTATTTAGGTCACTGACACTTTGGAAATCTCAACAGCAAATGGAGATACTTGCATTGCACACAGATGGGCTAAAATGTGAAGTCATAATTAATCTTAACTTCAAACACTATCGAATGAAGCCAATAGAAATTTGAAGAGGCAGACATTTCAAAGGTGTAATATTTCACTCTCTAACTTATAGAAAAATCTCTATGTTCCTTCATCTTTGGTTTCTAAAATAAGAAAAGTACATCCAATGCCTTCACAATACCTTTAATTTATTAGGAACTCATAATCATTGTTTACTATCCTTTATTTGACGACATGTCAAATATCCATGGTCTACCTCCTGTGGAAATGTTTACAAGGTCGAGACTTAATTGTATTCAGCCTAGACCAAAGTGGCTTGACCATCTATCCCTGTGCATTCATGTGGTGATTTCTGTTACATGGCAGCATTCTAATTCTGTGTAACCGAATAGAAATGATAAACTCTTTCTTTATTTAAAATGATCAGAGGAAATAAAAAGAATGTATGGAAACATTTTCAAAGGTGTGGTTGATCTTCAGATTGGTACTGTTTCTGAAGAATATGGGGACTTGCAAGCTGAAGTACTTTTGGTATGAAATGAAGCAATAAATAAAGCTTGCTGCTTCGGACATTATAATTCAAGAGTTTGCTTATCAGAGTCATGCCTATAAATGTTAAAAAGTTAGACTTAGACTGCTCAATTTTTCTTGTGTTTAAAACAGTTGTTTATCAAGTACTTTGCTGATAAATTGGGAAGGAATAGGCATTCCAGGATCATCTAGATGCAAAGGCTACTTCAGAAGCAAACTATGTGTAAGCCAGTATAACTGACAGCACAATCTACATATGTTTCCTTTTCTTTCCGTATGTTGTGGCTACGGGATTCATGTCTAGAAGACTTCCATCAACTATACAATAATCGCTTATATCTTATGCTGGACCTCATACTATTTGTATAGGGAATAAGGTTATGCTCTAAGCTCCAGGTACATCATAAGATTTGTTAGTGCCAAATATCCATGATTTATCATATTGTGGTTTGGTGAAATAAGCTCAGGAATTGTTTTCAAAAGGAAATAAACAAGTGTTTGTGGACTTGTTGGGTATTGCTACCATTTGCTCAGTAGTGTCCCATTTAGTAGCGTACAGTGTGATCTAACAAGCTGAGGAAGTTTGCAGTATTAGCCAATCACGAGAAATACAAAGCTAAGTGTTCTGTTCCTTTCACTAATAGCGTGATGAGACTACAAAGAAGGTTGAGACTATAGGCTTTGAATGATGTAACGACACTAAGAGGTGTTAGGACATAATTTTTCAGAGTTAGGAACCAAAATTTCAAGTCATATTTAGCATTTTCAGATGCT
The DNA here is from genome assembly GCA_026225945.1 of Cricetomys ansorgei. Taxonomy (NCBI): domain Eukaryota; kingdom Metazoa; phylum Chordata; class Mammalia; order Rodentia; family Nesomyidae; genus Cricetomys; species Cricetomys ansorgei. The sequence goes on along the minus strand of JAMJFZ010001042.1, from coordinate 6,646,543 downwards.
ATGTTATATAACATAAAAAAAATATGAAAATAAAAATGGCACTACCATTCCTTTAAAACATCCTTGTATGGAGTCAAAGGTGTGAAGTAATATGGAATTAAAGCTTGAAGATTTGAGGGAGAAAAATAACAGTGAATAAATGATGTTCCAGGAGCATCTAGAAGCATTTGGAAATGGGGAGAGACAGATCAGCTAGGAGAGGCTTTAACCTGAGGCTTATTTGGAAGACTATTTCATGTAATTGCCCAGTAGATGAGTACAGACAGAAGAGGTGTGGGAGACACAAGTATACGAGTACTTTCAAAGATCCTTTCACAAGCATCCTTTCAGGCAATGTAGCGTATGATTGTTCTGTAGGCTTATTTTGCAAAGTATGGAGTAGAAGTAGTTAATCAAGGTGTATAGAGAAAATCAAAAGACAGGCAAGAAACATCCTTCATGTGCACCTGGCTGATGTCGACTTCAAGAAGAAACACATGACTAACTTTCCCTTTTTCCCAGAGAATGAACTTGGAGTTTCTGTTTGTTAGACACATGACAACTTTTCTGAATCCTACTATTGGTATCAACACAAACAAGATGCCTCTGCTTTATAAAACTATTCTTATTGTTTAAGATTTAATTCAAAGTCTCTGGTCCTCAAATACTAAGTTCCCGTAGAAATGCCTTCTTGGGTCATATTTCCAAATGCCTCTAAATAAGCAGCATAAGTCTTGCATGGTTCAAAGGAGAAATGCTTTACCTGTTACCTAGAAGGAAAAGGAGACCACGAAATGGCATACATCCCTTTTTAGTTGCCCTCATCATTTAAAAATTGCTCCTTCATAAGTCTAAAGCGCTTGACATCAGGGAACATATTTTTGTTAATTTTAATACAAGTTAAAGATCTGTGTGGTTTTCAAGTGAACTTTGTGGGAGTAGAAGTAGCTGTGCAAACTAATGCTTATATGAAATGCAAAATTAAGGTTATGAATCCAAGTTTCAAAGAGCTGCATTTGTAACGCAACTCTTAGGGATTTTCTTCTATAATTGTGTATAATTGCGGCTACTGTTAAAGACATGTAAATGTTCCAACTGGTTCAGTGAATCCTTAAAACAATTCTAAGATCGAGAGCGTATATAGGGGTTGTTAAAACCCCATCTGTCTCTTTAACACTGAATCACAGATCATAATGGACCAGGTTTATTTTTCCCTCTCTAGGTAGTTTCTCGTAGGAAAAAAAAAATCAAAGATCACATTCGTCATATGTTCCCAAACACCTTTCTGAATAAAATATTGGTAGCTTTTGTGCTTGAAAGACAAATTCCAATGATGGTTATGATGCAAACACTTTTTTTTCTTTGTTCCTGCTTGAAGAAAGGAGAATCAGCCAGACGGTGGTGGCACACGCCTTTAATCCCAGCACTTGGAAAGCAGAGGCAGATGGATCTCTGTGAGTTCGAGGCCAGCCTGGTCTACAGAGTGAGTTCTAGGACAACCAGTTACAACAGAGAAACCCTGTCTCAAAAAGCAAAAGCAAAAGAAAAAGAAAAAAGAAAAAAGAAATAAAAAAAAGAAAGGAGAACCCAGAAGATGCTGACAGCTCAGTGAGAGCTATGGAAATAGGGTTGCCACAGTGTTTTAGGGGGCAAATGTATCACTGTCAAGTGCTAGAAACAGAACTCTGACTATCTGGTGATTCCTGGGGTAGATTTACACATTAAAGAACTGTCCCACTCCAAAAACCAAAAACACCTCTGTGGATAAAAGAAAATAGAGTAGTAGGCTGTGAGATATTTGCCCCCAAACTTTGACGAATAGGAGATTTTTATATTAGTCAGCCTCTAACCAACTTAATACCCTCCTTAGGAAAGGTAACTGTAACCACCCAGCCCTGAGAAACAAGCAGTCCAAGAGGGAGTAGGCGAGAATGTAGGTTGTGAAATGAGCAGCAATGTGTGGGCTCTTCCATCAGGACACTGACAGGGCAGGTCCCCAGACCTGCCACAGAACAATGAAACAACACCTGTGTCATCCTGATCAATGTGACATAATGGCCAGTTCTCCTAGGCCCATGACATTTGCCCTCCAAGTCCTTGCTGGATGCAGTTTCTGTCCAGCTGCTCAGGATACAGCTATCTCAGTGGTACTTTTAGTCCAGTACAGTGCATAAGTCTCCTGCCAATAAAGTTAATTAGCAGTGAATTTTAGGCTGATACATTTTAATTTTGATAAACAGAATCTGTTCTCATACAAATAAATACAACCCACAACAATAGAATAAACATGAATGCTTCTGTGCTTTTCTTAAGTTTATTCTAACAAACTGATAATTCTTAACTGATGACGGCAGGAGACATTACATGAATACCACATAAGGTCTCTTTATGTAAATATTATTCTGTCAACCTCAGTCAGCCTAATGACATACATCTGATCAAGCACATGTCACTATTAATAAGAGCTTTCAGACTTATTCCTCCTGGCTCCCCTTCCGTGACCTGGGGATTTAAATTGGGATCTTGCACTTGCAAGGCAAGAGCTCTGCTATTGAACCATATCTCTAATCCTTCTTCCAGTTTCTTGAAATTAATACATACAATTCTTGAAAGTCAAGCTAGGTAGCGCGTTCTCTTCTATTCCTCTAAAATGCACAGAGAAAGGAAAAGAAAGAGGAAAGAAGAGAAAGAGGAAAAAGTTGACAAATAAATTCTGAAACTCGAAAACAAAGTTCCAAGTTTTTCTGTTTTGGTTTGTTTGTTTGTAGAAAGCACATGAGAGTAATATGCATGAACTTGAATATCCCTGGAAAGGGATATTATAGGGCTTCCATTTTCTTTTTAACACAGAGAAATAGTAGTTTCCACATAAATCATCACAATGTCTCTGAGCTCTTGTTAGCAATCTATTCACGCTGTGTTGTGGTAGCAGATGTATAATCCAGGGTAAGTTGTAGAAATTTAAGCAAAGACCTTACAGGAAAGTAAGCAATGGTGACTACAATGTATAGGATGTTTTGTTCTTATGGAAAGATAAAGAATGATGAATTTATAGGGAGTTTAATTATATTATCTCATTCAATTATTGAACCTTAAATCTCGGCTTTTATAAATGGCAAAGAACACAATCTGTTTCAAAAGCACACTGATCAAATGAAAACACTTTTCAGTCCATCCTTGATTTTAGTGACAAATAGCTGAAAAGCATGTTATAAGTGGACTCTGATGAATGTGCTCACTAATTTTTAAAGTATGTAATGTGTAAAGAGAGTTTTCCTTGTTTAGCTTGATAAGAGTTTATCTAATAGTACTCTACCTCTGAGCTACACTCCCAGCTCCTTTTTATCTGTGCTACCCTTTACATCATGACCCTCCTACCTCAGCATCCTGAGTGCTGAAATGGCTGGCATGCACAATATTGCCTAAGTGAACCTCCTCAAAAGGATTTCATCCAATATAAGAAATTCAGTAAAATTCTGCATTCTTTGTGTGTGTGCATATGTCAGAGATGTATCCATGTGTACACGTCTGTGTGAAAGTGCTCATGTATGTGTTTTGCATATAGAGGGTAGATGTTGAAGTTGGGTGTCTTTCTCTATTGCTTTCCACTTCTAGTATTTGAGGGGTCTCTCTTCATACCTTGGGTTCACTGATTGGTTAGATTGGCTGGCCAGCAAGCTCCAGGGGTTCCTCTGGTCTCTGCCTCCCCAGCACTAGGATTATGGATTCTCATTACCATGCCCCGCTTTTTATATGGGTACTGGGGATGAAACTTAGGTCCTGATGTTTTCTGGCAAGCACTTTATTCTCTAAGCCACATTTCCATTCCAAGTATTCTTTATTATTTATCCATAAACTCAATCAATTTAAATAATGAAGAAGAGAAATATGTATTAATGCATTCAAAGGCTATTTTCTCATATTGTTGGTATGATTTTAATCATAAAGCTGAAGGTAACAGAAGATGAAGAGGCCAAAACCACAGTCTCTCAGTGTAGTGTCATGACTCTACATCTTAAGATAATCATGGAACCTCCAAGGAATCAGTGAACACATTTACAAAAGTGAAAAATTAACTACTCAATATGATATCTGGTCTAAAGTAAAGAGAAACTATTCCTTTTATTAGCTAAAAACAAGGGTGCTGCTCTTACTAATCAATAGTCACCGTGAGGGTCAGAGATTTACAGCCTTCAAGCATCTTTAAACACACTGAAGCAAATATGAGCTTCGTGGGCAATTTGTTAATCAACATTTGTCATTTGGATTTGTGTGCTTTAGCTTATTAATGCTCTGCACATGACCTCTATGGAAAATAAAACTGTTCCCATAGTTTAGATTACAAAGGGGCAAGATCTCTTGCCCTTGTAATATGTGTATATGGGCTGATGTATTTGTGCTGTTTGACGCATATGCAGTTTTTCATTTGTTATTCATTGTGTGGACACCTGTACAAGTCAAAACATCCATTCTGACTTTCTGTTGTTTGAGGAAATTACTTGGAACCTAGAGACTGTACGTGGAAATGGTATTTGATATATTTCATGGGGAGCTGAGTAGTCACTTGCCTGGGGATTATAGAACAACAGAGCAGCAGAGAAAGCCCTCTGAGGCTACACCTCTCCTGATGAAGAAATAGGGGCTATAAAGAAATAGCCCTGGCCCAGCAGTGTTTATATCACATATGGCTGTTCTCTAAGAAATAAAAGGGCAAAGTGCTTAGCCTGCTGCCATCCCAACTAGTCTTTGGCACAGCTTCAGTACTAAAAGTTGTGACCCTGTGTGATGGCTGTGAAGCTTGTGCTGGACTCACTGCTATTGAAAGTCAGCAAGTCTGCAGTAGGGAGCAAGACGCGTCAGGATGCTGTGGCCACGCCCAAAGTGCTCTGAAGAAAAACAACTTCCCAAGTCTCTGTCTCACCTCTTCAATTACACAGAAGTAAATTCCTGGGCTCTTATTAAGAGATAAAGCCAAAATTGATGAAAAATATGGTTTCAGAGTAGGATAAAAACATATAGCACTTTATTTTTAGGTTAATATACAAAATACTGGATTTCATTATGGAATTTTCATGCACATGTGTCATTACACACAGCAATTGAAAACATGACAAACTTTAGCAAATCTACATTGGGGATTTTATTAGTGCGTGACAAGCTAGGTAACTTAATTCTTAGATGCTCAAATGGTTGAGCTATTTAACACCACTGTTCCTGAAACGCTCAGGCTTCACCAGTGCTGGCTATTACCATTCTACCCTCATAGAACCAGTGGGTGCAAACCTTTATTTTTTTGTCTTTATGTGAAATGTAGACTATGTTATTACTAGAATTCTCTAGTAAAAGACTCTAAATACGAATGTTATATACAAAGGAAAATGCAAGATCTAGTAAATCATTAACTTCTACACTGTAATTTTGGAAAAATCAACCTTCAGAGGGTAAAATATGGTTTAAGTTAGACAGTTTTAAAGCCATATGTTAAAACGACTTGCTTTTATACATATTCTACTGGTCTCACTCAATGACTAATGTTTCCTCTATTAATCAGCAGTCCTACAAGGGACTGTGCCAATGTTTATTTCAGTCTGATTTCCTCCCCCCACAGACCTGCAATAAACACTCACATATTAAATTTTTAGTGAAAATTTCTATAAGAAAATATTTTTCTTCTTTTTGAAAAGTCAATTTTTTGACTTTTAAGTCAAATATTTTTAAATTTTAATATTTTAAATATTTAAATATTAAAAATATAACCGATTAATCTAGATGGGAGAAGAGGTAGGAGGAACTGGGAGGAGTAGAAGGAGATGAAACCATAAACAGGATATATTATGTGATGAAAAATATTTTCAATAAGAAATATCTATTTTCAATATATATGTGTGCGTGTGTGTGTGTGTGTGTGTGTGTGTGTGTATGTACATATCCATATACATCTGATTAAGCCGACAATCAGAAATTATTCATGTGTTGGACATTTCAAATGCTCTTTTACTGTAAATTTAGGGACAATATATGCTCTGCTCTCCTTTTTACAGTTATAAGGAAAACCTTTGGCCTAGCCAAAACCATTCTCTCATGCTACTAATCTGTGTGTCAGCAGTGATTGCTGAAAATCCCCCTTGGTGTTCTGCAGACACCTCTATGTGCACATCCTGGTACGTTCTTCTTTCTGGATCCCATTTTCGTTGTGTGGCCCTTGGCCTTATGATGCTGTGAAAGCCACAAACCTGAGGTCATGCTAAATCTCCCTGCTGCCCCCCTCTCTGGGCATTCTATTGCCCTAAGTATATTCTTGAGCTCATTTACCTTCTTACCAGCCCAGGGCAAACTCTAGTTTACTGTCAGACTAATATTTTTAGTCTCAACTCTACCAGTCCTTCCATCACTTATGTGTTTGCTGGGGGGGAATCTATCTTAAGTACAAAAAATGTCTCTACTTAAGATCCTCCACGGGTTTTCCTTTGACCTTAGAACAAGGCCTATACTTGTGCGAATATCTAAAGCTTTCCCATAATTTTCCTACTTGCAGCTAATATTAATTTGTGTAATGTATGCGCTTTGGGGAAATTCATCTGCAATTTGAAGGCTTATAGGCATTTTAGACAGCAAAGGGAATCACTCTGCTACTATAGGACTTGCATTGTGTTTTCTGAACCAGCTTAGAAAGCATTAGAATGGGAATGAATGGCCAATAGAGCCAGAAATACTTATAAAAATCAATAGCTTTAATGGATATATGTATTTCAAGACATTAGCATCTAATGCAAACTATGTTGTAAAGAAAACATTATTAAATAGAAGCGTTAAGCTCAATTCTAACATATAAGGCAATGTGATATTGAGACGTTGAGGTCAGACCTTGGCATGAAGTCCAAAACTAGGCACATAAAGACCCAACTGAAGTTTAAATTGGGATCAGAAAGTTAAGGCATGATTATTCAACAAGCTCAGTAAAGTTTATTCTTCCTTATGCCTCTCTTAAGGGATTCTTGCTTAGCCTTCTAGACAGATGTGGCCTTCTGTAAGTCTCTCCTAAAACAGTAAACCTTCCCCCATACACCCCCATGGCAGGTTTACATACTAAACAAATGCTTGAATCTTTCCACTGGACAAAGATGGTAGGAAGTTCCCTGGAACATTATTCTTGCTAGCAGGATATTGACGCTGTTTAAATGGAAACCAATAAATACATGGAGTTTTAAAAGAACAAACATGTACACAATGTAAAACAAGAAAACAGTGGTGAAATCTATACATAGTAGCACAATTAAATTGAAAATCTTGACAAAAGACAGCTCACAAGAATACATTTTAATAGCTATATATGTTTCAAAACCATAAATATACTATTTATAGTTGAATGTTAGGAAAGTACAAACACAAGATTGGGTTGTATATGTATATACATAGCCATGTACATATGTATATATGTTATCTTTCAAGATGATTGAGAGAGGAAGAGGAGCTGGAAAGAGCTCAGTAGTTCATAGCATATACAAATACTGCTCTTGCAGAGGTCTGGTATTTAGTTCCCAGCACCCATGTTGGGTGGTTCCACCTCCAGGGAAATCAGGCACTTCTAGCTTCTGCAGGCACCTGCCTTCATATTCATGTACACTTAATTAAAAGAAGTAAAAACAAATCTTTTTTTAAAAAAAAAAAAAAGCAAAAGAGGAGGAATGATATTGAATTGAAAGCTTATTTTTTATATAAAATATTTTGCTTTTTAAAAAGTGCATATATTTGACAAATATACTTGTTGAAGTATGACCTCAAATACCCTGATCCTTTTCAATAAGTTTAAACGTTTCACATTATTTTTTTTCATGAATGACTTTATTATTAACTGCTGATTAAAATTAGAACATTTCTGGGCTTGTCTGACAACACTGTCTTAATCTTGAGATGCTTTCTCTTCAGTGAAGCCATCTTTGCAGTTAGTTGATACTCTCACCATGACTGCCATCTTCACTTCAAACTTGATATTCTTCTCTTGGTCCAGACCCTCAGATTTTAGAAGGAGCTTCAAGCAGAGGAGAGGTCATTTTCCACAGTTCAGTTCTCTGAAAACTTCCATCTTACTCTGGAAATCACAGTTCAGATGTGAAGCAGCCACGTTCTGGAATTCCAACCAATTGTTCCATCATAGGAAACCTCGCACTGATCCCGAGAAGGGTGGATTCTTGGTATTTATCTGAAAAATTTGAAAAGAGGGCTGGATGAAGGAAGCTGAGGTCCGATCACCAAAGTCAGCACAGTAAAAATCAAAAAATGAATATTGGACACTAGAATCCGGATTACCAGGTGTCCTAAAGAGATGGAGTGCCCACATTCAACTTTCTCTTCGAATACCACATTACAAAAGAACTATTTTTAAAAACAAAACAGGATTGAGGGAAAAGAAAAATGACAATATCTAAACTGTTGAATGAGCCCTCATTTGTTCCTGATGAACTTCAATCACATCTCCCTAAACCGCTGAGTGACACCCCCACCCGTTTGTTCCTGATAAACTTCGATCACATCTTCCTCCTCCATCCCCAGCTCCTCCGGAGTATGGTTATCAGCAATCTTCTGGCCTTCAAAGAGAAACTTCAGTGAATTCACTGGGACACCCTGTCTCTGACAGTATGAGTCTTTGAGTTTCTTGAGTTGTGTTGTCATTTTCACTTTGAAGTGTATCTCATTTCTAGCTTCTCCAATAACTTTGACTTTAATGTCTTCTCTTTCCTTCTTATCCTCTAAGTCCTCAGTTGAAGATTTTGCCTCCTGGTCACACATGGTACGGACGGCTTCACCAGGGGTCTCTGCAGCAGCAGCAGCCTGCGGTGGACCGAACCTCCTTCTGGGGTTTACAAATCCGTCTCTTCACAACAGCCCACACTGTGGCTGGAGGGACTTCCTGTACACCTTGCGTCACTTCCGGGTTCCAGAGCGTTCTTGTCCATAACCATAGTTGTGGGGCAGTATGGTAGAAGGTAGGTCCTACGTTTCAATCCACAAGCAAGAGGCCAAGAGAGCTCTGTTTGGTATTATTTTTAAGTTAAAATTAAAAAGCAAGCCATAAAAGAAAAGAGCTTAATTTTAAAGTTTTAAAATTAAAAATTCATGCAAGGTGATGGTGGTGCACACCTTTAATTCCAGCACTCGAGGCAGAGGAGGCAGAGAGGCAGGTGGATTTCTATGAGTTTGAGGTCAGCCTGGTCTACAGAGTGGGTTCCAGGACAGCCAGAGCTATACAGGGAAACCGTGTCTCGAAACAAACAAACTACTTCACCCATACATTGGTTGGACAATGTAGTACTGAATGGAACAGACTTGGTGCTATTTCGAATTTAAAAGCAAGTGAAATCCCATTAACAATGTTGGTCTCTCTAGAGAGATCAGTTAGACGATAATTAATATGTTTTTAGAGAAGATGAAGAATTTTTCTTAATTACAGTAGCAAAGATGCTTAGGAATAAAAAAAAGAAAGGAGATGCCACATGCAATCATTCATAAATAAAGCCTACAGATGTAATTTTATACATACACACAAATGTCTAAGTGGATATGGGATTTTAAAACATCTCTGTACATACTGGTATATACTTACTACTTGTGAACCTTTCTGTATTAGTTGATTTTGACAAAAAATTATTGATAGCTGTATAGTTTCTTCATATGAGTGTTACAAATTAACCATTTCCCAACTACTGTACCCCCCACACACACACACATATACTCCTTTGAAAGAGTATATAGCTCAGATTGGTCTTGAACTGACAGTCCTCCTGCAAAGGAGGGAAGGAAGCTAAAGACTTCCAAATCCTAGGATTATAGGTATGTGCCCATCTGCCCTGGCCAAGTGTTGTTTGTCTATGTGTGTAGGCTGTAGTTCAGTGTCAAGTGTCCTTGCATTAGCTGTCAACTTGGCACAGCCTATAGTCACCTGAAAAGGGAGTCTTAACCAAGTATTTATCTTTACCCGGTTGGTCTGTGGGTATGCCTGCAAAAGTTTGTTTTGATTGATATAGTTGGGCACAACCCACTGTGAGTGACACCATCCCTAGATGGTCCTGTGTTGTACAAAAAAAAAAACCTAGCTAAGCTTGAGTCAGAGAATAAGCTGTGTTTTCTGCTTCAAGCTCCTACTTGAGTTCCTTCCTGAACTGAGTCATAAATCAAATAAACCCTTTTCTCACCCACATGGCTTTTGGCCTGAATGTTCTATTGTAACAACTGAAGGAAACTAGAATATTGGGTGTCTCTCCTTCAGTTGCTCCCATTTTTTTTTGAGACAGGTTTGGCTAGGCTGGCTGACCAGCAAACTCACAAGAATTAGCTTCCCTAGCACTGGGACTACCTCATTGCTTGACATCTCAACTCAGGCCCTCATGCTGGCGTGACAGGAACTTTGCCAACTGAGCCATATCCCCAACCTCCCAACTATTGTTTTTAAAGTGGTTTATAGTAAAGAATAATAATTTCTTAGTTCACTGGAATTAATAATAATCCCACCCTAGTTTTCATTGAACCTTAATATGTAAATCAAAGGATAAAATATTCCTGATCACAAAGAGTTGTCTAGTTGGTGGGCTGAACTCAGATATGCTCAGCCTGGCAGATGTGCAATCCCTAATGCCTATATCATCTATATCAACAGCTGTATCGCTGGTCAGCTGTTAGCTTTTCCAGTGAATGGCATTTTTAGGTATGCATATGATTTTGTCTACCTACTTTGGAGTTAAAGGGCCCAAAATTAAAAAAAAAACAAAAACTTAAAAATTCTTAAGATATAACTAATGTCTTAAAGAATTCTTTCTCTGAAATATTAGCAAGATACATTCACTTAATTATCACAACAATAATACTTAATATATTGATTTATACTCATGCTGAGTATTAGGAGAAACTGCTTTATGATACCTTTAAAATAAGTTATTACCAATAGCTTGGTTGGTCTGAATCCTCCTACAAGACCATTGAAACACAAATACTTGTCTGTGTTCAAATTAACTGTGAATATATCTTTGGAGGCAGGAGGCCTGTGAAGCGATGGTAATAGAGTAGGCAAGACACTATGAGCGCAGTGCACAATGGGCAATATGTGCGAGTACAGTGTGAAAGTAAATAGCAACGAGCACCCATGCTTACTGAAATCGGGGCACCATAGACTCACAATTTGACCCACTATCAATGGCAATGTCACAACTCATATTTTCTAGTTAGTTAGTATTGATGAGGTTATAAACATATGGCTTCCTCCCTTGAAATTATTCCTCCATGTAAACACACCTCTCAATAGCCTAGCAACTCATCTGCTTTCTGCTTTCAAGGTTAGGTGGATATCTCACACATTCCCTTAGATAAAGGGAACTATCCAGACACATCTTCCATATCTACCCTCTCAAGGAATCAAATCCAACTTCCTGTCAGAGGTCAGAGCAAACAATGTTCAACCAAGACTTTTCCAAGTTATATGAAGATAAATCATTTACTTGGACCATTTTTGCTAGAGACAAATTTGTATTCAAGTTTCTACCAGAGTACAAGCAAATTCTAGGTCAAAGGCTTTGGTATAAAATAAAAGCTATATTTAGATACTAGAGTTTCTTGGGTTACTACAATTTCTTGATCAGTGACAAATGTACAGTGGTGTTATAGGTATAATTTGCTTATGGCCTCAACACTTGCGATACTTTTGATAAGCTAAAACAGGAAAACACTAGTCAAGTGTGATGATGTTCACCTGTAATACCATAAGTTAGGGATGAGACAGGACTGAGGCAAACCTGGGCTACATAGTGAGTTTGAGTATATCGAAAAATACCAAAGATAATAAACACAAAACACAAAGAATATTTGATTGATTGATGTGAGAGAAGGCAGTGATACAAGATGCCCGGGAAGAGGACTGATCAGGAGACTGCATGTGGTGCTGCCAACTGAGCAAGAGCTACAGAAGGAAGTGCAGTGCTCCTACAGTAATATTCTGATGGAACAGCAAAAAGAAGCATAACCATTTTAAACAGATGGGCCTTAAGGAGCCTTAGAAGCATGCCAGGACTGGCTTATTTTTATTCTGAAACTCTTGGGAGCAGTAATGGTTGGGTGTGATCATTAAGATGTTTATTTTAATTATGAGCAGTATCAACCCTACCATGACACCCTCTGCACATGCTGCTGACCATGTTTCCTTGATAAGCGTTGTTCTTCTAAGTTCAGTCTCTACATTCTGGAAAGGAAAGGAAAACTGGAATAGTGAAGGTAATTGATGAGTGAAGGTAAAAATCCACATCAGATCTACTTCCTTCTTTGACTGGTTATCTCTTGATTGCTACATCAGTAATAAGATGATGTAATCAGATTGCATATCCCCTTCAGGGTTCCGTATTCTTCATTATCAAAGTGACAGCATCACAAGAATCTTCATAAGGTAGAGATTGCAACAAAAACCCAAGTTAATGGGCACACTTCATGACATTCATTGTGTGTCTGAATTGAATTAGTGAGGATTCTGAGAACAAAGATAAATCATTTTCCTGATGAGACATAAAGCTCTGGTATAACAACAGGCTATAGGTACGTGTGAGCAGTGCCCCCCACTCCACTGCTGATCTCCAGCTCATCTCTGAGAGCCACTCCTACACTCTCATGTACTTGTACACATTAAGAGAAGTTGTTTTTTATGATTATGAGCAGTAACTTTACTGGTCATGCGAAGTATGTCTGTTGGACAGAGCAATGGTTTTAAAGATCTCTGAGAGATGCTGATATCTAGAGAACAGAAGTGCGTCGAAGTGTCTGTGTCTCACGACCCGGTAGATTTTGCGGGCTGAAGGTTTAACAGTTTGTCCTTTTAATTCCACGAATGTGTATAAAGGTCAGCATGTGGAAACAGCTATATCAAAACAGCCTTGTCTGAACATGTGATCCCTAGACTCCTTTCTTCTAACATCTCTGTGTTGATAAAAGGTTCACATTTCCTTAAATCAATAACCGTCTCCTGATTTTCATCTTTCTCCTTTGACATATATGACTGATATTTCTTTATCCACTCTACCCAATCCGTTGCCAACTGTCATTACCTTTTACTAGCAGTTGTAAGTTCTATTCTTTTATGAACAGATCAGTGAACACATCAAACAAGTATTGTGAAGCACCAAGGCCTACTCTCTAGAGACGGGGAGACACGGTTGCCAGATCCAAAAGCCTTTGGTTGATAGGCCTCATTTTCCTCACTGGTGTTTGCCTCTATTATAAACAACTAAGATCAGTGTCCTGGGAACCATAAACAGTGCAAGGAGTCAGACACAGACAGCAAATGAAATTGTAGCACCACAGTGACCCAAAATTTCAATGATATATAATAAACTTTTACTGTGTGGTTTGAGAGAAGTGAAGTATTGATATCATCTGTATAGTGTGTCCAAAAGACATATTCAGAGAAACTTAACCATACTTTATATATAATTTTTTATGTGCTTGAAGAAATAAATTAATACAGCAAGAACTGAGGGCATCCTGGAATAAATTTGCCCCTCCATCATTCTCACAAAAAAATAAAAGAGCATTTATTTTGAAAGCCATGACTAGTTAGTTCATATACTCTAGAGTACATAAGAGTATTTTGAAGCTTCTTGGCAGACAGCTGAGATACATGCTCTTTGCTTAAAATGTAAAGAAGAAAATAAAAAGAGAACCATAGAGTCAAAATGATGAGAAGGAATTAATAGATAAATTAAGTTAGCAAACAAAGTGGCTCCGTTGAGACATATAAATAAATAGAGGACAGATTTCTGATCATAGAGTGGCAGCTCCTTCCAATGTATATTTTTTTACATGACCAACTCCTTGTGCTCCAGCCCGTCTACTTCTGGAGAGTTTTTCCCTTCTTGGTGATGGCACAGATGGACTCACAATTGGGGAGAACATACAAAGATTCTATCAGGCAGCTGAACTAGGACAGCTGACCTGTCTTCCTCTGGGTTTGGTTGATCATTACCTTAGATCAAATAAAGAGCCACATGTTCCAGCTGCCCTTATGCCCTGGTTACTACAGTGGGAGAAAGGAAGGCGAAAGCAAGCAAGACAGAGAATTTAGAGCAAGATAAAGATACAAATTTACATATTTTCTTAGAACCAAGCAAGTTATATGTGTCCAAATTACTAATTTTTTTTAAAAGAAAGGACTTTAGATGGGATGGAAAGGTCTCCCAATAAGTTCTATACTCTTCCAGTAGTAGAAATGATAAGCTCAAGAAAAGAATGGGAGCTATTATAGTTATATAGAAAAGTACATAGAATTTTAAAGGTACATTAAAACATATAAAACTTTTAAATTTATTTAAAATCTTGAATAGGCATGAAGAAGAAAAGTGCATGGGTGAAAAGAAGAGAGCAGTTATTTCCCATGACTTCACATTGAATCTTGGTTGAATGCAGACAATTCAGGCACCTCCACCCCTGCAGACTGCCCAGTTGTCGGAACGAAGGCAGAATTTATGGAACATATTCTTCTAGCCTTTGGAGCATTGCCATTTGAGGAGGACCATATTGTCACTGAACAATCTTTTTTGATTTCCATTTCAATTTTGCTACATTTGAAAGATCTTAGTATTTACCTAGATACTTCCGCAAGCAAACAGTGTACAGAATTAAGGCTTTCTTCCCCAGATGAGTTTTTAGATCTTAGTGTCACTTGAGACACATAGAAAGATATATACAAGTAGTAATGTATGAGAAAACAATTGACAAGTTAACATATACAATAGCATGTTTTTTAAATATATGTGTAGATAAATGGATAGATATAGTCAGGCTAATTATAAATAAGAAGATAGTAACTGAGCTTCAAATCACTGATGCTGATTTTCCATGGTGTGGAGAATTACATGGGACTTTGTGTTTAATAATTTCCTGTATCCATTAAATTATTGATTGCCATAATAATTAGGAAAATCTGAAATCTTATGTAATATAGGTTATATTCAAAATTAGCTGTTAAATTGGGGTTGCAATGTATATCCTACAGAATCTTGGCATTTTTCTGATAACCGGTTACTAATCAGTGCCCTCCTGGAAAGTCTGCTACTTAACAAGTTCTTTGGAACCTGCTGAGTCAGAGCTCAAACCCTAAATACTTGCCTTGCCTTTAAAGACCCTTTTTGCATTAGAAATGGTAGTCATTGGTCAATAAAAGACATGCACGCAATAACTTTTCCAGGTATTGCTGCAAAATACAGCAGACTATATAGACTGTCCCAAACCAAAACTTAAATTGGGTAAAAGGAAAATATTTGGAGAATGTGTCTATGGAGGTAAATGAATAAACTCAGAATGTGGGACACTGTCACCTCTGAAAGACAAGAGGAGCGACTGGTGGGTGAGAGGTCAGGGGAGCTGGGACAAAGCCCTGGAGTGACCTCACTGAGTGTGTGATTGCTTGATCCTTCAGGATAAGTGTACCTTCTTCTAATATTCAAAGAAAAACGAAGCTGAGTAAGAGCTCCAATTTTATTCATTAACTTTAAAAGACTAAAGACTAAGACTTTCAAGTCTTGGCATGAAGAACGTGTTTCTGCTTAGACAGGGATTGACTATTGTGTCAATTTAGTAGCTCAAATGTGATGATGTGGCTCAGTTTATATGACGCTGATAAATTTATAGGCTCAATTCTGAAATTATGATTTCAGATTTAGATTTTGGTTTTAGATTTTTTGTTTTAGATTTTTCTAAATTTTATCAGAAAAAAAAATTGCTAAACAAAAACCATCACACACCAAAAATTAACCAGACTCCAAAGTCTATATATCCCAAGGAACTTTTATAGTTATAATAGGCATTTGGAAGAGAAGTTGCAAAGCTTTAAATTGGATTTTACATTTGCAAATGTAAAATGTATGTAAAGGTGTCTTTACACGTTATGTCAACTTGGAACTACGTATATCATGTACAGAATATGCTTATTGTGAGAATGGCCTTCTTCCAGTAGTGGCCTGCTTGCATGGAATCTGAATGCCCTTCCTAAGTCATAGCAAAAGTCCGAATAGGATTTCAGGATTCGAATCACATCCCTGTAACTTCACTTTCCACCATATACTGTACCCCTGTTCATGTTCAACAGCTGAAGGTATTCTGGGAGAAGAAAGAGCATGTTTTTAGCTGCTCAGCCGAGTTCACCAACAGCCTTCCCAGCTAGCTGATCCTCGAGTATGACTCTTATTTCACTGTATACAATTGTCACACAGTTGTTGCTAAATTTGCTCTATCTCAGTGGGGCTGTTGTTCCTCAGGTAAGCAGATGCCTTCCATTCCACAGCCGTCTCATTACCAGGACTCCTAGGAACAAGTGTGTCTTGGAGTAGATAGCTTTAAGCACACCCATGGTAGAAGATAGCATCTCTTCAGCACGGCATTGTCTCAGATCGCTGTCTCCGTAAAGAACATCTGCAACTGGCTTTGTCAAACAGAGTCAGGTCAGATCAAAGCCAAGCTCTGTGAGCAAGGCTCCCGGCCAGAGAGTACAGCCGTGGAGAACAATCAGGCGGCCCAGACACAGCTGATGGGTTCCCGTGCTCTCTCTCACATCTGATTACCTTCATTTTACCCGTGCTGATAAGAGAGAGGAAAGTGTCTGAACCAGACAAAGAATGATGATAGGATATTTTTAATATAATCACACGAAATCTAGAAGAATAAATAAAAATCCCTAAGGAGTAATAAGATCTTTTTGTGATGAATTGTGTTGACCATATAGTTTCCCCTCCAAGGACATTTTAAGGAATTTTGCCCCATGCCTTCTATGGCTTAGGAGAAGCTCTTTGTCTGTGATTCAAGGATGCACAGAAGATCTGTCACTTTTGGAAGAAGGCTAAGATACAAGGCCAAAAGCAGGTTCATAAGCATGTGTACGCCCTAGAACTTCTTAGCTCCTGGGGACTGTAACGGTGATAATGTTAAACATACAGGCACTCCCTCTGAGATTCAGAATTCTAGAAAACATTGCTTTCTGAACTGATTATGGATTGTAAAAGAGTTTTTTTTTTTTTTACTCTGCACCCGACTTGAACCCCTATATTGCCAAGATAATATCTCCTCCTTCACCCTCCCCCTTTCCTTGTGATCTTCAGTTCTCTTTCAAATTCATGCCCTTCATGGTTCCATAGGTTTTGATACATGAATTTCTAATGTATTTCTGAATTATGAATTTATATGATACTTTTACTATGTAGCTTTAGAATTGTTATCATAAAAGGCTGAGATCATATTACCAAATAAAAATAAAAATATACATCTTTTCTCCCTAAAGATAAGAAGAACAAATTTTATAAAAATTTTTGCTCACTTTAAAGATTTAATTTTAATTTATATAAGTGTGTGTGTCCACTTGAGTATACACATGTGGCTTACTACAGCATTCTGTGACACCTGCTTCTGGGGTGTCTACTGACACTAGCCTCTGCAGGCGTGTACACTCAGACACATGCCCATGCACAGACGTGCACTTCATACACATAACTTAAGATGATAAAAAAGTGAATTTTAAAAATAGAGATAAGAAACTTTTGTGCGCAATTAAGCACTGCAGTAGGAACGGAATCCTGCTAAAAGTCTGCTGTGCACCTGGGTGCTGTGCTAAGTGTGTTTTGTGCATCCCCTCAGTAGCCCTATGAGTTGGGAGCCAGTGCCATCTTCCTGTTATGGGTGAGGAAACTGTGCACTGAAGATAAGTGAGTTAGATATCTAGTAAGAAGCAGTGGCTAGAGTTAAAATTAGATCCCTTGAGATTAAAAAGCACGCCCTCTGAGATTCTGTGGTTCTACCTAGGACTGGATTTGTGGCCGATTGCTATCTAGCCTCTTCTCTCCTTACCTCTTACACGTACACATATTACAGTCAGCTATTGTTGACTTGTCGTGAACTGTGTAGGAGGAATATCTGATTTTACCTTCTATTGAAAGTCTTCAAATTATTTGGTAGGGAGAAGAGTTGGGGGGATATAGATGATAGATAGATAGATAGATGATAGATAGATGATAGATAGATGATAGATAGATGATAGACAGATAGATAGAGACTGCTATTGTCATTGGCAATTACTTTTCTAATTTTTCCTCACCTGAAATGGATATATATATATATATATATATATATATATATATATATATATATATATCAGAACTACAAAATTGCTTTTTAAAGTCCATTATTAAATCACATATCCATCATTTCTGTTAACGAACTACACTGAGGCTTAAAGATAAATGCCTCAAGTGTTTGTCTTCAGATGGATGAACAGATTGCAATAGAAATAGATGGCTTGTTTGCTTCCTAACCATACCAGATACCTTGAGACATTATTTCATGAAGACTTCAAACACCCTCAAAATGCAAATACTTTAATTTTCAGTACTTTAAATTTCAGTACCTCAGGTACTGCAGGTTAAATGGCTCCTCCAGAGCTAAGACCTTAGGAACAGCAGTTACAAGATCTGGTCTCCCCGACTCCAGTTTCTGAAAGCTTAAGGGGTGGTCATTCAGATAGTCTTACATGGATGTGAATTTGCCCATCTTCTGCTTGCTGCTTCTTTCGGGATCCGAGGCAGGGCCTGCTGACTATCAATACCAAGCCAATGTATTCATAAAGCTCTGGTTTTTCTTTACAAAATATTTCCTTCTTTCTTGAACATTCTACTTGCGTTTGTGAGTCTCTCTACTCACTGTTACAAGTGTCTCTAGTTAATACATCCCAGTAGATTCTTGAGACCATAGAATTTATGCAAGAAATATTTCTAATATTGTGGAACATCCAAATCTGGCTTTAATATCACCACATTCCTTCTTTAATAAACTAAAGCTAAGTCTGTACACACGGGAGGTAAGGATACATCTTTCACAACGAGCCACAAATGACAAAGCACCTGTACCCGCAGTTAATTTTGATTTTTGATACACCTCCCCTCCCACTGCTGCTTCATCCTTCATCTTCTGGGGAGAATTATTTCTCTCCCTCTTCCCCTTCCTCCTCCTTCTCAGTCTATTAGGAAACCAAGGCCCTAAAATTGGGACTCTGAAGTTAAAAATAAAGGTCACTGTAGTCCCTCCCAACCCCCCCCCCCCCCCCCCCCCCCCGTACCTTGAGGTGGGGAAGAGTTTATCTTCTCACCACAACAGATGGTTTTAAATGCAGTGATTACAAAATTCTGAAGGTAAAATGGTTTAATTACAAAGTCAATACTGCCTCCAGGCTGGGCTGAGCCCTCAGCGTAAAAACAACAGACGGAGCAGGGCAAATGCTCCGACAATGTTTAACCAGAGCTCTGCTTAGCGAGTGCAGTAGGGTTTTCCATAGAGCTTCAGTAAACTACAGAGCACACAATTCTGGGTTCCTATTTGTTGAATAACCTCAGGGAAAAGAAGTATATATGTGTCTGTACGTGTCTCACCATGCAACACATGCACATAAACACAATTCTAATGAGGTCTGCTGGAGCTGAAGAAGGAGGTAGGTTTCAGTTTTAGGAGAAATAAATGATTAGGAAAACTCCAGGATATACACAGTTCTTTAAAAATGGGCACTGTATGTTAGTAAATTCTGTTCACAAAATTAACTTGCTTTTTTTCCTTAAAACCAAATGAAAATTCAAATACTGGTAATCTGATTGCTAAGCAATTATAAAGTGGTTTATAAATTTTTAAGTCACACAAGAGGAAAGATCTGTTTATTCTCTTTATAAGTACCAGATTTTTCCAAAGCAGAAGAGATGGAAGGATTTTTAAATTAAAGTCAATTTAAAGATTACATGTCTAAAAATTAATTTAAATAGCTTTAATTAAATTTATAATAAAAATAACATTAGACTATTTGATGAAAATATTCCTTTACTTCAATATACTGATTTACTAATTGTGTTTTGTTTTTTCAATTCTATCCATTCAGTAAGCCACCATGAAGATGAGTGTAAAATACACGCACTTTCCTTAAGGTGGTAACCCTGCCTCCTAGCTGCTGAACATTTGAGATAGGCAATTACAAGATAGTTTGGCTCGCTGGGCTAAGCAGGTGTGGGAGGGTCTGAGTAGTTAAGTAAAACAAACATTTCTGATGGTCTTATCTCTGGGCTTTCTGATCTTAATAAATGTCACCAGGATAACCCAAAACGACTCTTCTAGCGACTCTACGGGGAATTAAACTCAGAAGCGCTTTGCAATTTCTAATCTGTTCAGTTGTTCTGGAAGGAGAATAGCTCTTTCCAGTAGGACGTGGCTACAATTACATGAGATTTTGGTATTGAGATTGTATGTAGAAAAAAATAGAGGGAAACAAATTCCATCTTACAAAAATACAGTTTTTAAAAAAACATATTAATTCAAAGCAAGAAGATGTTTGATTTACAATCATCACATATTAACATAAATTTTAGAGAAATGTTAATATGAAATTGTCCATATACTTGGTTACAAGACTTACATGAAGTTGCTTACCTAGTTTCATTTTGGGTCACATGTGTCCTAACAAGTTCTAGCACAAAGGCAAATTGTCTTATTTTTCTAAACCTAACTATCATTGAGAAAAAATTGTGGAATCATTCCTCAGCTCTTGAAAATCCTCCCTTTGAAATTCATCCATGCGCTTGCTGCTGTCTTTCACTGTCGCAGGCCTTCTCTGCTGGCCTCCTCTCTCAAGTGTCATTGCACTGAAATGCAACAGGTAAAAACAGTGGCGCTTACAGCATATGACTATCTGCAAAGTAGTACACCGAGTGCAACCAGCGCTGGGGACAGAAAGCACCCCGAAACCCTAAACACCCCATTTCTCCTATCAGCCCATAGCGACCACTTACTGGACTTCACAGATTATTTTTGCTTATTTATACATTATTGAAATGGAATATACTATTTTGACACTAACTTCTGTCTGACTTCTTCAGCTCACCTTTTGTTTATGAATTATGAACATTTTTTTCTGTATTACAATTTCACACATATATACAATGTACTGTGATCATATTCAACCCCATCACCCTCTCATAGCTCCCCCTACTCCTGCTAACCCTCTTCCTCCCAACTAGTCCTCCTCTTATGTATGTGTGTGTGTGTGTGTGTGTGTGTGTCTAAGTTGCTATTTACTAGAGCATAAGCAACTTAGCAAAAAAAAAAAATCACTTCCCCATCCCTGGCAACATTTAACTATCTAATTCTCCTCTGTAGGAGATGGGGGTCTCATGAGCTCCTGCACCCCTCTGCAATTGAACACTGAAGGGCCCAATCTTCTGTGGGGCTTATGCAGATAGCCACAGTCATTGAGTGCTCAAGATTGCACTAGCAATGTCTTATTTAAAAGACAGCATTTCATAGCACTCCCCACAATCTTGTCACTATGTCTTCCATTATATTCCCCAGGCCTTGAAACGGGGTGGTCTACGTGTCCCATTCGGGGTTGAACATTCCATGGTAACTTATTTTCATCACTTTAACATTGCATCAATATCTTTTCTTCCCCAGCATCCTGCACAGAAGCTTCCAGCCCTATGGACACTAGTGAGCAAGAAGCTTCTAGCTCGGGTTTAACTTCATCTCTCTGTATCCAAAGTGTGTGGTGTATTCAGCAATAAAGACTTACCACCTAGCTCTGTAGGGGAACCCAAAGAAATGCTGGTCATGGTTGTGTGTGTAATTAAGACAGTTTATTCTTGCTGCTGTGTATCTCATTTGGTTAGTACACCACAATTTCTCCCTATTCTGCTGCTGGTTTTGCCCTTGCCACAAAGGTTGCTAAAAACCTTCTGACTCATCTCTTGGCAAATGCATATTCCTATTTCTTTTTGGAAATAAATGTTTGTCTGTTTGGAAGGGGACAGTTATGGCATAGTATAGGCAATATGTTTACCATTAAGTAATATAGCCAAAGCTGTACCACAAAGTGTGCAGAGTACACTGTTTTTATATTCTTGCACTGTGAATTGCTTTGTGCGAACACAATTTTATTTATATTAATGGTATTAATTAACTAGGGGCCTGGGGATCTGACATCATAGCACAACACTTAGCTGGAAAGCTCTTGGTTTGATCTTTACTAAATTATCATAATTGTGTTTCAATGGGTTTATGGTATATTTCTCACTATTTTCTACCAATCCATATTGATAGATTTAAGGCATATGCATACTGATATGTGAACAACGAGTCAATTATTTCTAATTGCACATATCCATGTGATTATCAAAATGATACAATATGTAGCAATAAGGAAATTGTTTCATCCAATAGTGAAGTTATTATGAGCTGAACCTGAGCAAAATTTATAGACAACAAATATTTTAAAAAAACAAACAAAAACAAACAAACAGACAAAAAAAAACCAGTGTCTTACTGTCAAGTTCCTGGATGGCCTGAAACTTGCTCTATAGACCAGGCTGGCCTTGAACTCACAGATATCTGTGATTAAAAGGTGTGTCCCACTGCACTTGGCTTGGAGGCAATTTTTAAAAGTATTTTATTTCATAAGAAAAGGTTTGTGAATATTAGTATTCAGTAAAAGGGAGATACATCATTTATAAGGCACGATACAGTTTTTTTAAATACACAACACTGAAAAGAAGTATACCAAATACAAGTAATGATTATTGTGGTGGAAGATATGAGCTACATTTCTATTTTTATATTTTCCTGTATTTTCTACTGATAGTGTAACCAGAAAAAGACAACTAAAAATAGAAAATAAGACCTGGAGCCAGGAATTACAGAGAAACTCTGCTCACCAGCCTGCCCTCTGTCTCATGCTCGACTTGTTTGCCCTAAGACTGAGGCCTAACTGCCTAAAGACCATGCCACCAATTATCAGTTGAGGTAATCTCTCACAGACGTGGCCACAGACCAATCTGATCAAGAAATTTCTTCAATTGAAGTTCCCTTTTCTCAGGTGGCTCTGGGTTCTGTCAAACTGACAAGCAAAACTAGCCAGGAGGATGGAGAAATGGCCCAGTGGTTAGTGAGTACCGTTCTCGCAGAAGACACAGGCCTGGCTCTCAGCACCCACGTCAGTGGGCTAACCTGCTGTATCTCCAGCTCCAGGGGCTCCAACCCTATCTTCTGGCTCTGAGCTCTGCACTCACATGCACAAAAACACATTCACCTGCACACACACACACACACACACACACACACACACACACACATATATATAATTTAAAAGATGAGAATAAAATCTTTAAAAAGCATTAAAACTAACAAGAAAACTGACTTTTAACAATTTTTCTTTTAAGTTTTCAACACTTTATTCTAAGAACCAACCTTATTGCTTATTATCATCACTTTGCATTTCTTAAAATTATATTCCTTCTCGTGTGTATTAAAACTCAGACGGAATAGGAAATTCTGAATTTCAAAAGAAGATTTATTTTTGCTCTGCTCTTTAAGTCTTGGCCCAGTACTGCAGCAAACACACACGCAGCTGATACTAATGTCTTGGTCATTTGTTTCCCATTATACCCATTATATTTTGCATCATAGTCATAATTTTTATTACCTTGTGTTTTTATTTGCATCCACTTAAAAACAACTAATTTTAGTGATGTCATCTTTCCTCTCTAGTCTTCATCTTTCACTTCCCCATCTTCTTCATTAGAGAGGCACACTAGATGTCTACACATCTTCATAGATAATATATAATATTTTTCATATTTCTGAGTGCCATAGAAAATTTGCGTCCATAACTGTGATAAGATGCTGATTTTCTTCCAAAGTCCATTCATTAATTAACCTAATGATTATATTTAAACCATATGGATGACATTTTATTTTACTTTATTATTTTAATTAAAATATGATTACACCACTTTCTCTCTTCTCTTTACTTCCTCCAACCCCCTCCCACATACTCCCATGGGTCCCTCTCAAAAATCATGATATATGTACATACAAGCTACTCAATCCATATAATGTTACTTGTATGTATGCGGTTTCAGGAATGACACTCGGTATTGGATAAACCGTTAGGGGCTCATCCCTGGGAAGACTATTGCTCTCACTTTCAGCTTTTACTAAATTGCCTCTAGTTTTTTGTCTATGGATAAGGCCCCATGAGATTTTCCCCTTCCGTGTCAGCATTCCCAAGTTGCCTCTAGTTCTAGGTCTATGAGTTTTCCATGAGATTTCCATGTTATTTTGGTAGATACATAATGATATGATTCCTTATGGCTTTTCCAGACATCTTTAGTGTTATCTTACCCTCCTTCCTCCCTCTCCTTGTATTAACATCCTTTCCCCTATTCCACTAAAGCCCTCACCCCCTTTACCCATTTCCCCTTCCAAATCACTTGTATCCTTTTCCCCAAAATGGGGCCTTTTAAATTTTCTTTTTAAGTTTTTTTTAAATTAAAATTTAAAATTTTAAGATTAAATTTTTTTAATTAATTAAATTTTAATTAAAATTAATTAAAAATTAAAATAAAAATTTCTTTAAATTTTTCTTTTAAAAATTCTTTTTAATTTTATGTGATCACTACATTTTATATACTTAGGTCTGAAGATTTGGAGCTAGGAACCACAAATGAGAAAAAATATGTGACATTTGTTTTTCTGGGTCTGAGTTCCCTCACTCAACATAACATTTTCCAGTTCCATTCATTTACCTGCAAAGTTCATGGTTTCATTTTTTTACAGTCTAATGGTATTCCATAGTGAATATGTACTACATTTTCATCATCTATTTATCAGTTGAAGGATTTCCTTTCCCTAGCTACTATGAAAAGATAGCAATGAACACGGCTGATGAGTATCTGTGGAATAGGATGTCAAGTATAACTGGGTTGTATGATAGATTTATTTGTAGCTTTCTGAGAGCTCTCCACAGTGATTTTTCAGAGTGGCTGAAAATGGAGGATATTTTAACATAATTATTGTTACTAAATGGAAATAGGATCTCTACAAATTTTCATCCTTACTGACCAAAGATTTAGGCTTCTCGGTTTTGTTTCTCCCTTAACCTGCCCTTTGTCTTCAACTATGTAAAGAAATGAGTGTGGACATCTCTCAAGTAGGATATAGATTCAACCCTTTAAAATCAGAGAACATTTCTTTTCTGCCTTACATTGGATACTCGAAACCCTACTATCCCAAGGATAAGAAAGCCTCCGTGTGAATGAACATCATGCCTTCCTTTCTAAGTGACGTTTTTCATTCCCTGGTTGTTGTTGATATCTAACAAAGCTTCTGGGGGAAAAAATCTACACTTTGAAGCTTTGATTGAAGCTGTCTTTCCCTTTCTTATCTTCATTTCTCATTCAACCAAATTACATTTCCCTCACAATGAATACAATTTGAACCATAAGACATAATTCATCAAGTGACATTGCACAGGTAGAGCTATATAATGACTTTCATGGACCTATGCATTTCCTCTCTATATACCTCTTACTCCACATTTTTAAAAAAACTCAAAAAAAAATTAAGAATCTTTTAAATCCAAAATGATGGAGAATGGAGGAATTGAATAAAGAAAGGTGACACACACAGTTATCTCATGGAGCTGACTGAGCAGGAAGCTCCTCTCTTGAGCTACCCTGGCAGTTGGCTTAAGACACTCTGAGAAGGATGCAGCCATTGCATTCCAAAACTGTCCATCCCGTGTACCTTTCAGAGAAACTCTTCTGTCCTGCAGCTTGTCCCTTCAGGATCCTATTCTCTAGCCATGTAAAGGCTGGAGCATCATAACAATAAATGTCCCAATGTATTCATTAGAAAAAGTGCTGCTTCCAGAAAGAGTCACCACTCTGTAGCAAAAAACTGCCTTGGTTTGCGCAAGTTAATCTATTACATCCAGGTTGATCAACTGTAGATTCTGAAACTATCCAGAAAGTAAGATTTCTTACTGGCAAACCAGCATCCTTTCCATAAACAGTGATGAGTCCGTGGATCTTGTCTGCATCCAAGACTTCAAACATCTCTGCAGGGCATCAGTGTATTTTGATCGTTTGAAAAATGTTTCCAATGCAATATGCAATCCAAAGGTAAATAAATGAGAACTCTCATACATTTGAAGTCTTCTCTTGGTGAACAACTTTTACTAATGATGGCAACAAAATTATTGAAGCCTACAATAAGCCATCCAGCCACTACTTAGGTCACCTATGACCACTATTAAGATTTAAATATGCCCTAAAATTAAACACTTTGGAGTTATTAATGTTTCCTTTCCTCTCAAAATTTTTGTGTTGAGAGGAGGTATGGGAGGAAATGTGTTAGCAACAGTAGGATGTGGAGGATAACTCTAAGTACATTAAACATCTGTTGATGGAGCCATTAGCACAGTTTGTAGCTACTGCCACCTGGCCCTGATTCCACTCTGTTCCAATTTTAGTATCTGAAAATATACTGTAGCAATCATGTTCCACTTCTTTTAAATCTTTTACTACTGCATTAAGTGAAGCATAAGTACCAATCAGTTCTCACTGAGATGAAAAAAATGCAATACTTGCTTATGGCAAAAATCAAATGCCCATAAGAAAGTAGCAAGGGTTAAACATCACTTAGCATTTCAAGCTGGCTATGTTACTACCTACCCAAGAGGAAGTCCTTCAAACAGCAAATGGAGGCAAAGGTGAGAGAGACTTTCCTCCATCAGGCTATAGGCTATTTTCAAGTACAGCATTAGATTGATCATGAACAGGGAGCTAAAATTCTTTCAAAGGAAAAAAAAAGCCTCCATTTTCACTGAATGTTCAGGCTAAATTACTTGGGTTTTTTCTCCCTGGAAAAGGCACAAGAACCAATGTTCCTTCTGAAATCTCATTAGACTTACCATTCCAAATAAAAACCCTCTCCAGACAGGATTAATTGTTGCCTTGATTGTTTTTGTTTTATGCAGCCATACTAGGTCATCCTCTCCCATGCTATGTAATGTGGCTGCTTCTCTGCTACCACATGCTATGTATCTACAGTGTTACTATAAATTGAAAAACAAAAAGAAATTGTGTTTATTTGTCTGATCCTTAGGCTAGTCATCTGTAGTATTTCTTTGGTGTTATAGACCTTTGTGTTACACAACTATCCCTACATTGTGATAAAGATGTGCCTCACACCTAGATTTGATGTAGTTGGTCAGTTCTCTGCTTTCCCTTCCCACTGAGACTGATGGAGTGAGTTCTGACATTGAAGTCCTCAGCGTTCTTCGACAATTTGATCTAGTTGCTTTCCTTCCTTTCCTTCAGTTTCAGCTGGATACTTTTTCTTTAGCTACTTTCTGTTTTAAGGAAAACTGTGCTTTGGATAAATACTTCACTCAGACTGCAGAAGAGAAGCAGGGAAAGATGCTGTTAAGTGCTTTCTATGCCAAAAAGGGATTAGTGAAATATATTTTCACTGTCCTCTTTATTCAGCTCTCTTCAAAGCAAATGAAACTTTATCAGTTTTGATCTTTCCAAATATCAGTTTTTTAAGTCACTAACATCTTCCAGAATTTACTACCATTGCCTGTTTTTAATATGTATATATCTGTCTACACATATATGATTATACATATATGTGTATTATAATGATTTATATAATTTTATGAAATTGTATTGTGTTACTTTTATAAACATCTTTAAAACACTTAAAATATAAAATTATTCTTATCACATAGATGTTCAGATTCTATTCAAGATTTTCTAATCACAAGATACTGATGTTTTCAGCTAACTCCGTGGTTTATTCTCATTCCCTCTCTCTCACACTAGGATCAAACCCAAGGCCTTATGCATGCTAAGCAAGTGCTCTAGCATCGAGCAACTTCCCCAACCTGATTTATGTCTTCACAAAAGAAAAAGCAAACCCCAATTCTTGGCTCATGCTAAATTAAGACTAAATAGTGTTATACATGCTATATGATTGATAACAACACAGTAAGTAAAAAATAAAACATGATGGGAAACTGAGTCATCCATTGCATTGGGCACGAGGGTGTGCTCAAGAACCCACAGCCCACAGCCCACAGTCAGCATTGTTTCATGATTCAAATAGAAACTTGGATTCCACAAAAGAAAATGTCCTGTTGCAATAAATGAAAACGCTAATGTAAATGATACTGCAAATATAAGTACCATTATTCTAAAACTAATGTTAAAATTATGTATGGAGAGAGTTCCAGAGAGTGTTTTTCCTTCCTGTGTTTCCAAAGTTAAAGTCTATTATTGTGTGATTAGACTGCTGCTTCACCTAACAAGTGATTACAGTGATATAAAATGAAGACAATAATATTTGCATTGGAATTAATATGTGTATAGTTGCTCCATGAAATAAGCACCCGGTGCTTTGATTTATTTATTTTTATTATTTTGATTGTTATTACTGTTATTCCAGCATCAGAAATCTTGGGCCACACAAAGGCAAAAAAAAAAAAAAAAAAAAAAAAAAAAAAAAAAAAAAAAAAAAAACTGAAGACACACTTTTGTGTTTTTGACAATTTCCTAGATGATATTGATGGAGTTGGTCCATGGACCACTCTTTGGACCCTTTAGACTTCCCCCACAACCACAGTTCTACAGATCCCTGGATCATTGCAACACATGCTAATGTGATGAAAGTGATCTAGAATTCAGATTTTCTTATGCAAGGGAGAGTTTCCCTCTACCAGAAGGACTCTGAAGATGAACATAGATTGCTCCAAATGATGGCAGTAGATGACTTTAATGAGACATACTGTTTAAAGTTTTCTCCTTGAAATCCGTAGAATAGTCAGATGGCGAAGCAGCTGGTGCCCAGGAGGGTCACCCACTGTCCCCGAGGTAGCTAAGCTAGTGCCAGTCTCCCTTTCTTTTTATAGAATGAGCATTTGATACAGCTGGGCTGGAGAGTTCTTAGAGTGTTACCAACTAGGCCAAAGTGGATCAGCTGTTACTGAGGGCTCTTTAAGCCTTTGTTTCTGTAGATTGGTTCATTTTCAAAGGCAGCATGTAGAAAAAAACTTGTAGTACCTCCACCTGCCTAGCCCAGCTAATTGCCCCAGAGTGTCAATCCAAAAGCCCCCATATGCTTTGCTACTGAGAGGATGTGGAAGCCTACTTGTCCCTGATGTCCTCTAGAAAGGTTTATAAGATCTGTCTTTATCCAGGCTGACTGAATTGGAAACAGTAGAGGCTATTTTCCAGTGCAGGAGTCTGTGTTTATCTAAACCAGGCTGCACAAAACAGAGACTGACTCCTATCTCCTATTGTTAACCAGACTACGAGGACAAGAACATAAAGAAGAATGAAGTATTGGGAATTAGACAATGGGGAAAGTTAAGAGGATAATTTTAAAGGGAGCGTAATTAAAAATCACTATAAAGAGTATCCAAATTTCACGATTTCCGGTCCCACTTTACCATAATAATCTTTGTAACACGAGGGAAGTGGATACACATGAAATCAGATCTTCTTATGAACACTCTTATCAACACAGAGGTCTATAAAACAGGGGTGAAGAAGCAGTCATGCCCTTAAAGGGACATAGGTCTAAGTCTGTCTGATGACAGTAACCTGGTCCTCTTTTGCATAGAGCAATTTGTGCCCAGTGCTCCCTCTGCTGGATCTACAAGTAGATCATCAGATTTATAAAATAACTCAGCCTTTCACTTCTGTCCTCTGTGGAACTGAGCAGCTTGCTCGGAAACACAAACACCATTTGATGGGATGCAGACCACAGAGCCATCATACGTACTCCCAACAGTTTACTATCTTCAATTTTTAAAGAACCATTGCTTATCTTTCATAAGAAAGCAAAATAGCAGGCAAGGATCCGAGGTGGAGCCACCTGCTCAGTAGAAATGATCTGAAGTGTGCCCAGAAATAATATGTAAGCATCTTCAGGTGTTAAAGCAGCTGCCCTTGATAGCTTCTTCCTCTCCTCCCATCCTGCTCCGTGGCACACCATGGAGAGAGTGGCAGTCTCACATCTTCCTTGGGGCAAACAAAACTGCTCTAGATGTGCTGGCTTCTGTATCTAAGAACAGAACCCTTCAGAATCTCATGAAAAAGTGCAGTGCCCTTTTATATGCCCTTCTTTGTTCCCCAGCTATAACAACTTCGTGATGAACACTCTTCACAGTAGCTGGTATTGCCTTCCCATCTATTGACAGAATATATATATTAGTTTTTTAAATTTTACAGCTTGTATTGATCATATTCACCCTCACTTCTCCAACTCTTTAGAGATCCATTCCCCTTTTACCTTTCCACTCAACTTAGTGTCCTTTTTATTTTTATTTTTCCCCATCAAGACCAATTTGTACTGTCCAAATATTCCTGTATATGTGGCCTTCCACTGGAATGTGGTTGACTTATCAGGGGCTACGTTCTTAGAGAAAACTGACCTTTCTTTCCCAGTAGCTGATAATTGCCAGCAGCTGGATAGGGGTAAAACTTTGTGCCCAACTCCCCTCTCTATTATGGGATTTGGTTTGGCTTGGGCTTGTACAGGTCTCGTGTTTATTGTTACATCCACTGTGAGTTCATATGTACAACTGACCTGTGGAGAAATTAAATCGGTTCTTACCTGGAATCTTCATCTGTACTGGCTAGCTTTCATGAAGCTGAGACTGCATGCATAATATTGGGAAATCACTGGATAAAAATAATCATCTCATCTAGCTGAGAACACGGTGAGCTACAATAGTGACTGGTCTGTCAAGACACTGCTTGCTTTTGCAAAAGTGGCACAGATGCGATGGGACTAACCAATCACTTTATGCTTAGATTTAAAGCCCAAGATGAAACCCGCAGCTGGAACTATTATTGGGCCAAAAATCTATGGGTAGATTGATTATAGACCCTAGGAAAGAGCATACTTCTGTCACTACTAAATGAATATAGTATTAAAGCAACTCCAAATGACTTATCACTATACCCATAAATTAATCAACTCCCATCAGAGAAATTGTTTGCAGTAGATGGTGACCAACACAGAGATCCACATTTGGCTAAGGTGTGGAGAATAAGACACCAGAGAGTGCTCAGCCCTAAATAGAACATATATACTGAGCAGCCTCCTCCCAGAGCTCAGGGATCATTGTGTAAGAGCCAGAGGTGGTGGATGACTACAAAGCTTATAAAAAATTAGGTTATGTTTCTTTTTAAGTTTCATAATGGATAATCTGTTTTAAAATTGCATTTGTTTGGTGTGGGAGGGCATGCATATGGGTATGCCATGTGTCAAAGCGTATGTACGGATGTCAGAGGACAATGTATGAAAGTTGGTTCTCTCCTACCACGTGGGTCCTGGGAACTGGATTCAGGTTATCAGGGCTTGGCAACAGCTACCTTTAACTGAAGAGCTATCTTTTTGTCCCATTGTTATGTGTCATTTAAAACCTATATAGAAGTAAAAAGAAGAAGATATTAGCCCATTTCAATGTTCCAGCAGCAGGTAGGAGCCGGATGATAACAAGTTTTTAGACCCTAGCAAATTCAAAGCAAATCTAAGACACATAACAAGACTCTATCTTATACCAAATAAAAATTATCTACACATGTTCAACCCAAAGTGTTGTGCCCACCAAACTCCCCACAGCAGTGCTATTTTAAAGTACATCTCACCTGTTATTTTATTATAAATATTCTAGTGTTTATTATCAAAGAAAAAGACTGTATTTATACATGAAAACAATGTTAATCCAGGCACGGTGGCACACACCCATAATCCCGGTACTCAGGAGGCTGAGGAAGAAAGGTCACAAATTAGAGGGCTAGCCTGAGCTGAAAAGCAGGATCTTGGCTCAAGAAACCAAACAGACAAATAAAAAAGAGAGCAATGTTATTATACCCACAGATAAGCATGAATTGTTATTACTGAGTATTAGATATATCTTCAAGATGCAATTTGATTGCTCAACAAATGTCATATCTGAATTAATTTTCAGGAAAGATCCAATTTGACTTGATTGCCTTGTCTTTTAAGATAGTTGGTATATAGGTTCCTGCTCCTACGTACCTTTCCCTTTTGAGTTTATTGCCCTGTAGAATTCTGGATTTTTCCAGTTGTATCTCTGCACTATATTTTAAGAATATTTTGGTCCTCTTTATATTGATATTAGTATATGATATTATATACTGGTCCTTGGGCTTAGTGGTTTGTGAGGCTTAAGTTCATGTTTTTCAACAAGTGCATTCATAAGCAGTGAACTTTCATCAGAGGCATCTGATGAATTCAGTCACTACTTGGTTCACTGGCAGCTGTTGATGCTGAATGGCTAAACTGTCATTTCACGGGGCTGGCTGATAACAATACTCTCATACTGTGGCTCTGTATTTGTTAACTGCAGTACTACAGAGGGAGAGTTACGTGACTACTCAGTAACACTGAGTAGAAAAGAATGCTAAATAACTAATTCTTAACATTCATTTGCTAACCATCAAGATAATGAATTGAATCCCCAGAATGTTCCAGAGATGACCTTTTTTTTTTTTTTTTTTAGTCATGTCTCACAAAAATATCCTTAGTCTTACAGTGGTTGGAGTTTGGTACAATTTACAGGCTCTATGAATTGTCACTTCTTTTTCGTATTTGCATTACATTTGATGATCATACATGTCTGTCTTCCAACCCTTCGTTGAATAGTTCTCTTCCTTTGTTCATCTTGAGGGTACCTATTCTTTACTGAAGAATAAATACATGTAGGTATTTATTCTTGCATGTTCATGTACATTTGATTCTCTTATATCTTGCCTCACAGGTGAGCCTATTGATTCATATTTCCATTCAGTTATTTGTTCGTTTATTAAACAATGTCTATTAAGTGCCAGCTAGCAGCCATGTGTTGCCCCAAACTTAAAAAAAAAAACAACTTCTTTTAGTCTTATAACTGCATTCTATTTAGGAATATAAAAAACATGGGAGGAGGGGAGGGAGAGAAAGAAAGAAAGCGAGAGAGAAGATAGAGACAGAGAGACAGAGACAGAGAAAGCTGTTTTTGATGTCATCTTCCCATTTTCCAGGCCCTTCCTCCTCAACAGGGCAGGCATCAGTTTTGAATCTGTGTTTTGATCAGAAGTTGGCAAGAAGCTGAAAAGCAGGGGGTGGAGGAAGAGCTGGCCTCTGCAGTTGTGTGTGTACATGCTCTGCGCACATCTTTGCACAGAGTGGTGAGTATACACGGTCACAGAAGCAATGGTTATTCAAAACTGGGGCCAGAATGTATCCCTAATAATAGAAATGCAGAAGCAGCAACCGAGACTGTGTGCTGAATGCTCTGGAGCGGAGAACTAACTTTTTGTTTTAATTAATACTTAATTTCTCTGGCTAAGCTAGCACTTCTTAACACGATTCATATCTGAATCTCCAGGGTACTGGAGATTATAAAATCTGTTGATACAAGACTCATAGATTAATGAACAACTATCTTTTCAGCTTGAGATATTGAGTTATTATATTCTTTCCCGGGGATTCTAATGTGCAGGCAGGATTGAGAACACCAGCCTAAATTAAGTTGTGCTAACCAAAGGATAATTAGATGAAACAAGTTCTCTGATACTGTCACTAGAGGGCAGCACTGCCCCAAAATTCAAACTCTCCATCTCTTTACCTTATTTTTGTCAGTAATTTAAATATATTTTCAACTTTTATAAAACTTTGATTTTTTTGTTACAGAGTAAAATAAGCTTTACATGTTATGTATAGTTATACATTTTAAATTAGCTAAACCTTTTAGTATAAATTCTGGTTTTAATACTGAAATTTTAAGCTAGTTTTAAAATTTTTTGTTTGTTTTAAAATTAATTTTTGAGACAGTCTCTCAATGAAACCCAGGATGTCCACAAATTCACTATGTAGACAGACTGGACTTGAGCTCTATACTTCTTTAACTTCCCAAGTGCTAGGAGTGCAGATGTGCAGCATCACACCTGCCTTGAAGCTCTGTTACCTTAAGCTAACATTACACGATATGATCCTATCACGAACATCTCAAAACTGTTGTTGAAATGAATAACACTTTTTTTTTCTTTCAAAATTTGTAGGAAGCATTCCCCGATTTGGAAAATTGCTTGTTAATTTTTAAAATGGCACAGCCTGCCATTCATGACTGATTTCCAATCTTAGAAGTTCAAAGACTAAAACCAGATAAACTCAGGAAAGATTTTCAGGGATGCTTCACAATCCTGCAGCCATGCTTGTGAACAGAGAACAAATATTTATTTTACTAATTGGATTCAGTTCATGGATGATTCTTGAGTCAACAACCCAGCCTGATTTGATACAAAGTCTCTTGTGTATTTAAAGCATATAGAAAACACACGATACTTTTACATGGCTTGACTTCGTTGTACTACAATATGAATAGTAGGGTCTTAAAACATATGAGAACGAGTGTAGACTTTCTGAAAAAGATGAGGATGAAAACAGCTGTGCTGACTCTTCCTAGGAAGGAGAAACACTGCAACTGGAGAGAACAGTTTGAGATGCCGTATTCGGTTTACGTTGATTTTACGCCGCCAACTGGATCTTCCTTCTCTCTCACCTTCATTTGCTATGAATAGGGAATGTTTAATAGTATTTTTATTCATTTATTGAAATTTTCATGAAGTGTATTTTGATCAAAATACATTGTGTGAAAATACAATTCTGAGGGCAGGATCTCTTCTAAAAACTGAAAAATTCCCACAACCTAAGTCTAAAAGTCAAGAGTCCCATTTTATGATGAAACTAGTGGTTTGTCCCATTAACCTGAGTTCTGAGTTAAGTCTAGTAGCCTGAAAGAAAGAAACATGGCTGGAAGCAAAGTTAAAATAGTTCTCTTGTTCATACACACATTGGTCGCTTTGTGTGTAGAAACTACCCCTAAACTCGCATGTACGTCCTATCGCCAGTGGCGTTAGACTCTGATAAAATGATGCTTCTGTTAAAATTGTCTTCCTTTGGTGCTGAGGATCAAACTCAGGGCCTTGTCTCTTCCAGGTAAGACCTGAGCTACATTTCTTGCTGAACTAAAATTCACCTCTAGCCACAGTAAACACTGACAGCGTAAATTCGACTCACATACTTTGCATGCCTTACTTGAGGTTACACTAGTCATCAGACATTTCACCCATGCGCTAGACAAACAGGCTGTAAACTGCTTATACCCACATTATTTAGTAGAGGGCTGCTTAAAGTATATTGTGGCAGACAGCAAAGATCAAAGATAGATTCCCCTCTTATGAATAATCATCACTGCTCTTGGGCAAAATGACTTTGTACTGGATCTCTATGGGGAAATGCCAACTTGTCTTAATGCACAGACATTCACGCTTTAGCAAGATAAAGTACGGTGTTCACAGAAGGCTCAGGAGACTTCCTCATAAGGAAAAAAGGAAAATGAGGCTTCCTGATGCCACTTTGGGAACGCTGTGTCGCCCAAGTCTCCTGGCCTTCTTTCCTAGAGTCATGGGAGCTATTTGGCCATTTCACTTCAATGTGTAAGAGTCAACTGACTTCCCAGTCACTTTGCCACTGGCCAGCTAGTGGAGAATGGAAAACAATTTCAGCTTTGGCCCCTGGACTCCTGCCCTCTGCAGCACATTTGTTGTTCATACATGGACTCTTGGCTGCCTTCTCTACTGGCCATCTGTTAAAAGGGGCATTGTGCCTGCTCAAATGGAACCGTGCCACTATTTCTAAGAGTCTCTTGCAAAAAATGTATTTGTCTTAACCATCTCAATTTGCCAAAGTTCAAACCACATTTACTAGCTGGATTAGAATATGTTTGAATATGTCTTTCCATTTTTTATTAAGTCATCACTAAAAACTTTCTTATTTTTTCAAAAACAATTTTAGGTTCACAGCAAAACTCAGAGGAAGGTCCAGAGATATCCAATATACCTGCTGCCCCTATATGTACCTTCTAAAATTCTGCACAATTAAAAACTAGTTAGCCTCTGTGTCTGGATAGACAACTGGTGAGATTCTCCAAAGAATGGCTGCAGACTTGATGTCCCCGTGGCAATGACAGTGAATCTGCCTTTTCTGTGATTGAATGTGGACTATATGTGCAGTTGTACACATTACAACCTTCTCCTTCCGTGTGATCAGCTCTGAGAAAACGAAGACTATACACCCGTTTTCCTGTTAGCCTCAGGGCCACACACATCTCGTGAATTTGCCAAGACTGCAATATTTGATTTGAATGTCATCGATTACAGCTCCAGCTCGTGTGGTCCCCGGTTGTCATTAGCAAAGCCAGGTATTGCTGAGGTTTCCTGTATGATAGCTGATTTGCTAATGGGATGCCCAAGAACTAAAAGTCATTTCCAAAATGCTTGGGCTAGGCCTTTGTGACTCAGAGCCTCAGTACCTTTTCAAGTCTGTCATTTCCCTCTTTAGACTCTGAACACGCTTCTCTCCAGATTCCTCATCATCCCAGGGTGGAATCTGAGCTTGTTTCCAGGTCCCTGTCAGGTCTCATCTTTCCATTGGAGAGATCATCATGCTTTGGCAGCCAACCTGGGTATCCTTCTGCATCTGACTGAGGATCATGCCACGTTTTACATCTGGATCTGCAAGCAAAACCAAATTTAGGAATCCAGTCTAACAAAGCCAGCAGATATTGTCTGATTGAGCTCTCAGCACCAAATCACACAAGAGTCTTTCTGTATACAAAGGTCAGATTTCATCAAAACATCTAACAGAAGCATTTTACAGGAGGAAAGAATTATTTGGGCTTAGGGTTTCAGCCCATCAAGGTTAAGAAAGCAGGGAAGCCTGCATAGCATGAATGTGTGACAGTCACTAATCACATCTTGGGGAACCAGAAGTGGCAATCACTGGGGAAGGTCTGTCCCCAGCTATCCCCTGGTCCCAAAGGCTCCACAGCCTCTCAAAACAGTGCCAGCAGCAGAAGACCAAGTGTTTACACTCATGAGTCTGGTGAACCTTCCACATCCAAACCATAGCACCAATCTTCATCTCTTTTGGAAATTATATTAGAACACCTGACTCTTGAGGACTTGCACCACAAGGATATTTTTATGGTTCTTTTTTATTTACTAAGCTAATAGTGTATGGCTTGAAGTCATGGTTTGCTCTAGCTCACACATAAGAATATTCTTTCTGTCCACTTTGATGATTCATCAAGCACTAGGGACATAGAAAAACTCAAGCAAACCGCCTGGTGTCAGCCACATTGATTTGGGTTCTACAATACTGTCACCAAAAGATACACGGGAGATATAATCTTTGCTCTTGTGTGTAGTTTGGAGTCAAACTTTCCAGATTCACTGACCATCAGCAGAAAAGGTGCTATCCTGGGGAACATGCCAGTAATGTGGTACAGAGCACAGCATGACCGCTGCAGGTCCTTTTAGACAAGTACATGATGAAATAGAAGTTACCAAAACATGTACACAAGGCATACATTTTTGCCAGACTATAAGTATTCGGTATGTTGTATGAATTCACATAATTTGTACATTCCATTTGTTGATAATCACAACCAAATTTTATTAGTTGTATTCATAACAAATTGAGTTAGTTTTATATTCTGATTATACGAAGTATTTTTTTCCTTTCTCGTACAATAATCCCAACCCCAGCCTTGGCTCCTTCCACTCCTCCCAACCCCCCCTCAACTTCCCTCTCCCCAGATCTGCCCATCCCATTCTGTTTCCTCCCAAAACCCCCACCCTCACCCTTGTCCTCTCTTCCCCTCAGAAAAGAGAAGGCATCCCTGGATTACCAATGGAACAGGGCTTCACAAAATGGAACAAGGCCGGGCACATGCTTCTACATCAAGGCTGGATGAGGCAACCGCTAGGAGGAAAAGGGTCCCAAGGACATGTAAAGGTTTAGAGACCCCTCACCACTCCAGCTTTTAGGAGTTCTTCAGGAACGACAAGCCAGACCACCTTAAGGTGTATGTAGGGGACCCAGCACAGACTCATGCAGGCTTGGTGTCTGTCACTTCAGTCTCTCTGAGTTCCTAAGAGTCCTGGTCCATTTACTAATGGGGTGTGTTCTCCTGGTGTTAGCTCCATGCCAAGGGAGGAGCCTATGTCTGACCCTGCAGTACTAGCTAGGAACCTGAGAGGATTCCTAAGAATATTTTGCTAAGCTCAAAGATCAGTCCCTAGTCCAAGCATAATCAGAGAGGCTTCCTCCAGCAAACTAGCAAATTAATGGTACATTTGAAAGCCCTGAACAAAAAGAAGTAAGCTCACCCAAGAGGAGTAGATGGCAAGAAATAATCAAGCTGAGGGCTGAAATCAATAAAATAGAAACAAAGAGAACAATATAAACACTCAAAGAAACAAAGGTTGGTTCTTTGAGAATATCAACAAGATAGACAAGCTCTTATCCAAACTAATTAAAAGACAGAGAAGAATATCCAAATCAATGAAGTCAGAAATAAAAAGAGGGATATAACCACAGACACCGAGGAAATTCAAAGAATCACTAGGTCATAGTTTAAAAACTTATACTCCACAAAATTGGAAAATCTAAAGGAAATGGATAATTTTCCTGATAGATACTACCTACTGACATTAAATCAAGATCAGATAAACAATTTAAATAGACCTATATCTCCCAAGAAAATTGAAGAGGTTATTAAAAAACATCCCAACCATGGGCCCAGGGCCAGATGGCTTTAGTGCAGATTTCTACCAGATATTCAAAGAAGACTTCATGCCAATACTCCTCAAGTTATTCCCCAAAATAGAAGCAGAAGAACACTGCCAAACTCATTCTATGAGGCACAGTCACGCTGATACACAAACCAAAGATTCAACAAAGAAAGAGAATCACAAACCAATTGCCCTCATGAACACTTGCAAACAAATCCAAGAACAATCAAAAAGATCATTCACCATGATCAAGTAGGCTTCATCCCAGAGATGCAGGGATATTTCAGCATTAAAAAAAAATAGTTAATGTAATCTACCACACAAACAAACTGAAAGAAAAAAACCACATGATTATCTCACTAGATGACGAGAAAGCTTTTGACAAAATCCAACACCCCTTCATGATAAAAGTCTTGGAGAGATTAGGGGTGCAAGGGTCATACCTAAACATAACAAAGGTGGTTTATAGCAGCCCACACCCAACATCAAATTAAGTGGAGAGAGACTCAAAGCAATTCAACTAAAATCAGGAACAAGGTTGTTCTCTCTCTCCTTAGCTATTTGATATAGTACTTGAAGTTTTAACCAGAACAATAAGACAACAGAAGGAAATCAAGGGGTTATAAGTTGGAAAGGAAGAAATCAAAGTATCCTTATTTGCAGACGATATGATAGTGGGAGTAAGTGATCCCAAAGCTCTCCCAGGGAACTCCTCCAGCTGATAGACAACGTCAGTGAAGTGGCTGGTTATAAGATCAACTCCAAGTCATCAGTGTAGCCCCCTATATACAAAAGACGAATGGACTGAGAGAGAAATCAGGGAAACGACGTCCTTCACAATAGCCACAAACAACACAAAATATCTTGGAATGACTCTAATCAAGCAAGTTAAAGGCTTCTTTGATAAAACTTTGTCTTTGAAGAAAGAAATTGAACAAGACCTCAGAAGATGGAAAAATCACCCATGCTCCTAGATTGGTAGGATTAACATAGTAAAAATGGCCATCTTACCAAAAGCAATCTACAGATTCAGTGCCATCTCTAAAAATACCAACACAATTCTTTATAGACCTTTAAAGAACAATATCCAACTTCATATGGAAAAATAAAAAATACAGGATGACTAAAATAGCCCTGAAAAGTAAAAGAACTTCCAGAGGTATCACCATTCCTGATCTGAAGTTGTACTACAGAGCTATAGTGATAAAAACCAAATGTTATTGGCATAAAAGCAGACATTTTGATCATTGGAACAGAATTGAAGATTCAAACATAAATCACACAATTGTGGATACCTGATCTTTGATAAACAAGCCAGAAATACAAACTAGAAAAAAAAAGAAACCATCTTCAACAAATGGTGGTGGTTAAATTGGATATATGTATGTAGAAGAAAGCAAATAGACCCATATTTGTCACCCTGCACAACACTCAAGTCCAAGTGGATCAAAGACCTCAACAGAAAACCAAATACATTGAACCTGATAGAAGAGAAAGTGGGGACGAGCCTTGAATGCATTGGCACAGGAGACAACTTCCTGAACAGAACACCGATGGCTCAGGCACTAATGTCAATAATTAAAAATGGGACCTCATGAAATTGAAAAGCTTCTGCATGGCAAAAGACGCTGTCAATAAGACAAAATGGCAGCCTACAGAATGGGAAAAGATTTCCACCAATTCCACTTCTGGTAGGGGGATAATATCCAAAATATATAAAGAACTCAATAAACTAGACATCAACAAACTAAATAATTCAATCAAAAATGAGGTATAGATCGAAACAAAGAATTCTCAAAAGTGGAATCTTGAATGTCTGAGAAACACTTAAAGAGAAGTTCAACATCCTTAGTCATCAGGGAAATACAAATCAAAACTACTCTGAGATTCCATCTTACACCAGTCAGAATGGCTAAGATCAATTACACAAAGGACAGTTCGTGCTGGCAAGGATGTGGAGCACAGGGAACACTCCTTCATTGCTGGTGGGAATGCAAACTTGTACAATCATTATGGAAATCAATATGGCAACTCCTCAGGAAATTGGAACTTGACCTACTTCAAGACCCAGCCATTCCACTCCTGGGCATATACACAAAGGACGTTCAAATCCTACCACAAGGACACTTGCTCAACCATGTTTATAACAGCTTTGTTCATAATAACCAAAATTGGAAACAACCTAGATGCCACTCAACTGAAGAATGGATAAAGAAGTTGTGGTACATTTACACAATGGAGTACTACTCAACTATTAAGAAAAAAAAGACTGCATGAATTTCTCAGGCAAATGGATGGAACTAGAAAAAGATCATTTTGAGTGAGGTAACCCAGTCCCAGAAAGACAAACTCTGCATGTAGTTACTTATAAGTGGTTGTTAACTGTAAAGCGTAGAACAAAGGCACTGCAATCCACAGACCCAGAGAGACTGAACAACAAGGAGGGCCTTAGTTGAGTCTCAAGGATCTCCCTGGTGTGTGTGTAGGGGCGGGGAAGATGACTGGGGAATGATGGGAATGGGAGGAAGGAAGGCCAGATGTGGGGAGAGGGATGGAGGAAGGGAGTATATGGAGGAACAGCTGGAACTCGAGGACATTGAGGGGGGAATCTGGAGACCAAGGGCAGTGAAAACTCACTGGAGTCCATGACAGAGACCTTGGTGAGGACCTCTAGCAGTGGGGGATAGGGAACCTGAACAGGCCACCTTGTGTGGCCAATGCTGCTCCCAGTGGAGGGATTGGGACACCAGCCCACCCACAAAACCTTCGACCTATAACCCATCCTCCTACAGGACCCACTGGGACAACGGAAGAGCAGAGCCCCATACCAAGGGAGAGAACCTATGCCTGATTCTGCAGGGTAGGCCAGGAACTAGAGACAGGAGATGATTCCTGATGATGTCTTGTTCTACTCATGAATCAGTACCTAGTCCAGTCTCCATCAGAGAGGCGTCTACTAGCAGCTGATGGGAACAGATGCAGAGGCCCAGAGCTAAACATCATGCAGAGCTCCAGAAAACTTGCAAAAGAGGAGGAGGAGGCATTTCAGGACCAGAGGGGTTGGGGACACCAGGAAAGTAGACCCCATGGTGTCAACGAACCAGTGTTCTTAGGGTCCCTCAGAGCCTGAAGCAGATGACAGGGGACCAAAGTTCTCCTGGTTGTGTTATGTGGTTGTCTGACTTGGGGTTCTTGTGGAGAGCCTGCAGGCTAGAGTTTATATAGGGGTTCTCTGGCGCTTTTGCCTGACCTTGGGACCCGTTCCCTCCAGCTAGGTTGCCTGGTCCACCTTTGATGTCCGGATTGGTGCCTGGCCTTACCCCATTTGTTGTGCCCTGTTTGAACTATGACCAGGGGAGGACTGCTCTCTTCTATGGAGAGAAGCAGGGGCTGGCAGTGGGGAATAGGGGGTGGAGTGGGGAGGGTATATGATGGGAGGAGAGAGGATGGGAGGGCTGGGAGGAGTGGGGGAGGGTAGGAGAGGTATTGATATGTATTGTATGAGAGAAGAAAAATAATTTTTTAAAAATGAAGATCACTCCTAATCCCTGGAGTTAGCAAGAGGACTCATTATTGAGGATAATATAGATAACTGTGCCAAACATAACATCAGATACATGTGGTGAGCACAC
The DNA here is from genome assembly GCA_026225945.1 of Cricetomys ansorgei. NCBI lineage: Eukaryota > Metazoa > Chordata > Mammalia > Rodentia > Nesomyidae > Cricetomys > Cricetomys ansorgei. The sequence goes on along the minus strand of JAMJFZ010001042.1, from coordinate 6,604,395 downwards.
AAAATCCACATAGCATGATCTCAAGTTGGATATTCATTGATGTCTTTTATTTCATAAATGAGGAACCTGAGTCTTGGGTAGCTAATTAAGTTTCCTGAGATTCCAATAACCAGTAGGGTCAATCCAAGTTTAAACCAAATTGTCTAACTCTAGAGTTGCATCTTTCCTGCATGGTACACTGTCTTTCATTGGAGGATATATAATAGTCATAGAAACAAGCATAATGATAATAAAGTAAACAATATAGCCACCTTAAGAACATATCATGCATGGTGGGAACAGGATATGGAAGAGAATTAAAGGGAACAGACAAAGTCACCCTGTGGATACACTCTCCCACCGTGAGGAGAGCAGAGGAACCTGGTAGATTTTTGTGAAAGGTCTAGCTACACATGTATTCTTCAAGTGCATCTTGAGCTAATGATCTACACTGTTGCAGTTTGTCAGTTTCAATGGATGACTATCTTCTCTTCTAAGGTTCCTGTCCATTGGGAAATAGCAAAAATTAAAACATGGCGTCTGATTCATTACTAGTATCCTATCCTCAAATCAAGAAAATCGCTTCATCTCCTGCTGGATTGCCTAGTCCACCCTTTAAGTAGGGAATAGTACCTGTCCCTGTTCCATCTTGTTGTGCTATGTTTGAGCAATAACGCTTTGGAGGACTGCTCTTTCTTGGGGAAAGGTGGTGGTGGGGATGTTAGGGTAGGGGTTTGGATCTGGGGGAGGGAGTTGAGGAGGGAGCTGGGAGGAATGGAGGGTTAGGAGGAAGACTATTGGGATATACTATATGTGAGAAGAAAAATGTTTAAATGTGAAATTTTAAAAAAGGAAAACAACAAATAAAAGAAAAAATAAAAAGAAAGAAAGAAAAGAAAAGAAAATTGCTTAAATTAAAAAAAAAAGAATGTAATCCGCTGTCTTTATGTCTATTGGGTTAAGTTGATTGAGAGGATTGGTCAGATTTTGTATCCTTTATGATGATATAAGTTGCATCCGCTATTAAAATATTTTTTAAAGATTTATTTATTTTATTTATGAGTGCTCTATCTGCATGTACACCTGCATGCCAGAAGAGGGCATCTGATCCCATTACAGATGGCTGTGAGTCACCTTGTGGTTGCTGAGAATTGAACTCAAGACCTCTGGACAAGCAGTCAATGCTCCTAACTGCTGAGGCATCTCTCCAGCCTCATTTAGAATATTTTTGATAAATCTTCTTGATGTAATTGTGAGGTTTTCTACTTTTTCTTATGTCAGAATGTACTTCTATGTTTTGAAACTCTGCTAAGGAGTACTTAATAATTTGGAGCTGTCATGTTCTCCTGATGTGTTTCTATGAAATGATTTCCTTCATCATTGCTCTGAATCTGGTTTTCTTTTTCTTTTATTGAAAATAGATTTTTTTTCTTATATAATATACGCTGATTATGGTTTGCTCTCCCTCTACTCCTCCCAGGTTTTACACCCTCTCCTCCCGTCCAGAGCCCCCCTACCCCTACCCCTCTTTGTTCTCTCATTAAAAAACAAACAGACTTCTATAGGATAATAATAAAATAAAATAAAATGTGATAAGATAAGACGAAACTTCCCATGCTGTAGATTGCTGTTTTGTCCAAATGACGGTGTTCTTTGTCATGCAGAAGCTTTTCAGTTTCGTGAGGTCTTGTTTATTAATTGTTATCTTAGTGCCTGCAGTAATGGTGTTCTGTTCCAAAAGTCTTTTCCTGTTCTGGTGAATAAAGGCTACTTCTCACTTTCTCTTGTATCAGGTTCAGTGTGTCTGGTTTTATGCTGAGGTCTTTGATCCTTCTGCAATTGAGTTCTTTGCAGGTATTTTGTCTATGCATCCTCTCTAACTTCTGTTTTTAATTTCAGCACAGTATATCTTTTTCTATCCTTCTAATGTAACCTATTTTTGTCTTGAATCGATAAGTTAATATCTCATAAGTGTTATACAGTTGAAATTGCTTTTCAATCTAATATGTAAACATCTGTCATTTAAGTGAAGTGCTCACACAGTTTACATTTGTCGCATTCAAGATCTTACAAGGATTTCCATCAAAGTCTTGGTGAGCTATTTTCTATCTATGCAGTCTTTGTTTTCATTATTCTTTCTTTTCTGTGTTTTTGTATTAATCATTTTTATAATTCCATTTCATCTCTTTTTTTACTTATTAATATAACTCTTCCTTGGGATATTTAGCGGTTATGTAGGGTGCCACACAAATTATCATAGTCTTTCTTCAAGTGACCTAATCTCTTTGTACTTAAAAAATTTTAAAAAGCAATTTTATATCTTAAATTATGTGTCTGGATGTGCATCTGTATGGGGGGGGGGGTGTGCACATCCGCTCAAGTGTCCTTAGAGGTCAAAGGCATCAGCTCCTTCTGGAGCTGGGGCGAAAGGTGGTTGTGACTTCCCTAAGTGATGCTAGGAACGGGTCTGGGGTCCTCTACGAGAACATTACATGCTTTTAACCATTGAGTCATCCCTCCTGTCCATGAGTTAGTGTCTTTTCACATAGGAAAACCTTATTGCAGTGTATTTTTATTTCTCCCTTCCCACCTTGTTGTGATTTTGTTGTGTATTTTACATATATGTGTGTGTGTGTGTGTGTGTGTGTGTGTGTGTAAAAAATATATATGTATTCGTAAGATACCCCATGTGAGTTTTCCCTGTAAATATTCATCACTTTTTAAAGAAATCTGAGAAAAATGTCTTGGAGAAAGAAAGCAGTTAAAAATATCATTCACAACAGTCTCAAAAATGACACACACAGCAAACCCAGGAATAGACTTAACCAAGGAGGTAAAAGACCTTTATGATAAAAACTTTAAAATATTGAAAGAAATGAAGACAATGCTAGAAAATAGGAAGGCACCTCATGTTCATGAATGAGCAAAACTAATACAGTGCAGATGACTATAATACTGAAGTGCCCCCAGAGACAATGCAGTTTATGACAAGTCTTTTAAATTCTGTGCCCTTGGGTTCTCCTAGGTAGTTCTCAGAGAACATTTCTATGTAACTACTACGTTTGATAGGAGACATGATGTCTTGGCCTTTCATGTTGTGTTAGTTTTTATGATGACACAGACCTATGGACCACTTTCTTTGGTTGTCCTTATCTGGTTTTGATACAGTAGAGTTAGCTTTATAAAAGAAATTTGCAAGTGTTCCTTTCTATTTTATGAAATAGTTTTTGTTTAAAAGTCTGGAAGAATTCTGTTGTCAGTTGGATGTGTGCTTTTTTAATTAGAAGAGTTTTATTATTGCTCCAATCATCTTGTTTGTTACAGGGGTGATCAATTTATTATAGTTGATTAAATTATTGATCTCAGCTTTGTTTGACTATAGTGAGCTAAATGCATCTAGAAAATTATCCATTTCTTTTAGGTTTTTTAAGATTGACTTTTAAAGTATGCCTTTATAATTCCGAATGTCTTTAGTATTTACTATGGTGTCTACCTTTTCATCTCTAATTATCTCCTTCTCAGCATTTATTGATTGGCTGCAGCTATTCATCTATGGGTGGGATCTGGTGAGATTCCCTCTAACCATGTTAGCATGTCAACTAGTGTTGGCATTACTCAGGTCTTGTTCAGGTGACCATATTCTTGAGATTTCATAGTGCAACTTCCTTGTCATGTTGCAGTAGACACTGTGTGGTGGCATGAGTCCCGATCCTCTGACTCTTACAGGGTCTCACAGGGGCCAGAGGAAGAGACTTTATATGATCATATAGAAAGAAGAGAAGCCCAGCCTGAGGCCCTTCAGCTGCAGTTTTCAGGTAAAGATTAACCAGGCCACATACCTTTGGAGAGGCAGAATCTTATCAGTGTCATGCTGTGAAGGCACAAAAGCATAGGAGCTAGCTGGGATTAGTCAGAGTAAGAGAAAGGGAGCAGTTTACAGAAAGCCCACAGCCAACATCAAATTAAATGGAGAGAATCTCAAAGCAATTCCACTAAAATCAGGAACAGGGCAAAGTTGTCCTCTTTCCAATACCTATTCAATATAGTACTTGAAGTCCTAGCTAGAGCAATAAGACAACAAAAGGAGATAAAGGGGATACAAACTGGAAAGGAAGAAATCGAAGTATCCTTATTTGCAGATGATATGATGGTTTATATAAGCAACCCCAAAAACTCTACCAGGGAACTTCTACAGCTGATAAGCAACTTCAGCAAAGTGACTGGCTACAAGACCAATTCAAAAATTCAATAGCCTTCCTGTTTACAAATGAAAAATTGACTGAGAAAGAAATCAGGGAACTACACCCTTCACAATAGCCACAAATAACACCAAATATCTTGGGGTAACTCTAACCAAGCAAGTAAAAGATTTGTATGACAAAATTTCAAGTCTTTGAAGAGAGAAACTGAAGAAGATCTCAGGAGATGGAAAAATCTCCTATGCTCCTGGATTGATAGGATTAACATAGTAAAAATGGCCATCTTACCAAAAGCAATCTACAGATTCAATGCCATTCCTATCAAAATACCAGCACAATTCTTTACAGACCTTGAAAGGACAATACTCATCTTCATATGGAAAAACAAAAATTACTTGGTCATTTAGCTCTAAGCTGGACTAGGAGTCAGTCAACATCATGTGGTTCCTTGGCATTTATGTTTGCTGGTCATCTTAAAAACTTATAAGCTCATTTGAATGGGTATCTGTGGTTCATACAGATGGAGTTATAGCTGTTAGGGCTAAGTCATACTCTTCCCGTTTGTCTTTCTTTGGACCACTCTCTGAGGTTCCTGTTCATCTCCCCACAAAGGACAGTGAGTTATTTGGCTTCCAGCTCAAATGAAGCTGGGGTCTGGGATAAGGATTTCTCTAACAAAGTCATCATCCACACTCAGGCTCACTCTCTGACAAAGCCTGCATTTACCTTCGAAGCACAAAGCCCATCTCTCTTTTTGCTAACAGAAAACTTAATGTTTTCATTTAATTAATAAGTGGTTAATGTCCTCATCTAACATATATATAGAGAAATTTAATAGAAAAAAATGGACCTGAAAAATCAGAGTGGTTGAGCTTCACATCTTGTTTTTCTCCGTTCTTATGCCTTAATCTCTCTGATCCTCAGGCTGTTTATGGATATAATAATTTATAGGTATAAAATGGGTGTGTTCATGCCAGTGCAGGATATTTTAACAAAGATGAAATGAAATAGTCGATGTAAAGTGCTTAAACTTAAAAAAAAGCAACTGAACATATACATAAAGAGAAATAGGAGAGAGGACTCAGCTATAAGATTTAAATAATGTGTAGTAACAAATATGAAAACAGCAGTGACAGATTAAATACATTCACAAGGCTTCTAAAATCTTTTTCCGATGAAGAACTGACAATCTGGTGAAAAAAAATGAAAGAAATGTGGCTTAAGGAAACCAGGAACATGTTCTCTCCTCCTCTCTCTCTTTCTCTCTCTCTCTCTCTCTCTCTCTCTCTTTGTTCTTTTTTGAGACAGGATTTCTCTGTTGTACCTCTGGCTATCCTGGAACTTACTTTATAAACCAGGCTGGCTTGGAATTCACAGGAATCTGCCTGCTTTGCCTCCCAAGTGCTAGGATTAAAGGTATGCACCACCACTGCCTAGCCAGGAACATGTTTTAACGTGTTAAGAGTAAGATAGCCTGGCGTCTGCACGATGTCCTGGTGCCTGCATTGCATGATGGTCAGGTGCCTGTGGGATGCCCAGGTTCCTGTGGGATGTCCAGGTGCCTGCATGATGTCTGGGTGCCTTGTAATGCCCAGGTGTCTGTGTGATTTCCAGGTGCCTGTAGGATGTCATGGTACCTGCGGATTGGTTGGGTGCCTGCAGGATGCCATGGTGCCAATGGGATGTTCAGGTGCCTGTGTGATATCTGTGATCATTTTAATAAATTACATTTTGGCATAAAAGGTTCTAAGATTTGGGCGGTGAGGATCAACCTTGGGTTGAACTTTATCATGCTTTATCTCAGGCTAATATGGGCCAGGTGGATGTCCATAATCCAAGCTGCCTGCGGCCACCAAGAACCATGATCATGCCTTTGATTCATGCTCCCACCACACAGACTTAACTTTCTTTCATTCTTTTTTCCTTTTTTATCTTGTACTTTTTATTTATTTTTTATTTTCTTTGAAGGCACAGGGATGGGAGGGTGGACCTGAGAAGAATGAAAAGAGGGTGTGATCAAGATACATTTTATGAAACTCAAGTAATTAATAAAAGTACTATGTTGGGAAAAAAAGAATAAGATGGCCACTAGATATCACAGTGAGGTTCAGGGAATGTGTACAGGCTGAGAGTACAGAAACTAGACTCATTAGCATATAGACAGCACATAAAGCCAAGTAGCCAAATAAGTTCCCCAAAAGATGTTTCAAACAATAGTCAGAGGAATGGGCACTGGAGTTTGGTCTGACCCTTAGGAACAACATTTAGAAGTCTTACTGGTGATTATGACCCAAAAAAGAATGAAGACCAACTTTCATTCTGAGTCCCTTTATATACTTTAAATATCTTAGACATCATTGTGCTATGGCAGAATGAGTAGTGAGTATGTTAACGTTCTTGCATTTAAAAATCTAGAAAATAGCTGGATTGGGTTATGCTATAAATCCAAAGCATAAAGAATGAATATGTGCATGTGTTTTCATGGTATTCCAATTTATTTACTTTAATAAAAAGGGTTTAATTTATACTGAAGTTTGAAGCGCAAAGAATAAATTTTTAACATCTGTTTTTTATTTCCTATCTCAGTTTCTGTACCTTTGTATTTGTAGCAAAAGCTACAGAAAGGCAAGAGGTCTATCTCAGAGTTTGTCCTCTGTGGTATCTGAGGAACACAATGATTCTAATTTGTGTTTTGAAATAAAGGGTACATTTCAACCATTTCCATTTTCCTAAGGACAGTCATTCAAGAAAATCACGGTACACAGGAAGACTTCACGTAAGTTGGTATTCTGTAGCAGGGTGTTCAGCTTTCTCTTATTTGATTCCCTTATTGGCAGCTATTCATAACACAAATGCTTTTGTCCTTTCCCCCTCTCTCTGCCACAATGGACCCAGTAATTAACCAAGTGAAGAGGCTGTCAATTAAACACTGATACTAATCTAGGCATAAAAGCTTCTTTAGGGAACATTGGTTTTGAACATATTTTCAGCATTATCAGCATTGATTTTATTCAATCCAATTCTCATACAATTGAGTGCTCCAAATGTTTACATGCCATCCAGGCAACGCGTGCAACATGGGTGACCCACACTGTAGAAACAGTGCTCACAAAGAATGCACAAAGAATAATCTCTCCATTGTGACTGCAAGGCCTATTTTTCCAGGAATAGATGTTCTATCATTAATTAGTGTCCCACATCTTTAATGATAAGATTGTCAAGGACAATTAAGGAAATGATTATAAGTGTCCTTGGTAACTGGAATGCTCCATAGATTTTAGCTTACTTTCCCTAAGTGTGGCTTAAAGGTCATTTCTTTGAAGTGTGAAGAATTAAGCATGCCTTCCGTTGGTGTCATTATGTACAAATGCTGCACAAAAAACCGAAGACATCTTTTTAGCTTGAATTATTCAGAACTAATAAAAAGATATTTAAAAATAGATAAAGCTTTGAGTCACTGCATAGCAATTCAATAATAACTAAATGTGAATTTTCTTCGAAAATTCTATGGTTTATTATTACCTGTCTAATCTGTTTGCTAAATTCATATGCTGAATACTATAATATTTCCTTCAGATATATTTTGAGCTATCACTACATGTGTGCATGCATATGTGTGCGCGTGTGTGTGTATGTTATGTGTATCAACGACATTACATCTCACTTTGACTTTCACCTGTTGATATGTTAAGTTGTAGGTATAGCTTTGTACAAGTGCTAGATCAGATTCTTGTTATTTCAAGAAAAATACTCTTTCCAATCCATTATCAAACTGTAAACTGTAATTGTAAGCTGTTTTCAAGTTATTAAGCTAGTCTGGCACATTTCCATGGATGCCAGCAGAAACTGTGAACTCCAGGTCAATATTCAAGCACTCCCATTACTTGTGTCTCAGAAAGCAGCAATAGAACCATGTCTGCCATGGGTCTCCTTGTTGTTCTGCAGTACTAGCAATCAAACCCAGGCCTTAGTATATGGTAAGTAAGCTCTCTGCTCTTGGACTCCAGCAACCCTGATCTTTTTAGTAAAGTTCACTGAATTTGCGCTTTGACAGTATTATGCATGCATGAAAAGCATTCCGATTATTGTAACTCCCCTACCCTCTCTAATCTCCCACCGCTATGATGCCCCTCCACACTTCATACCCTTTCTCACATTCATCTATGTGAGCACGAGTTTGAAACTATACCCTCAGTGGGTACACAGCTGGAAACAATGACTGGCCTCCCTCAAGCTTCATGGGAAGCAGGTGAGGGACTAGGGATTAAGGCAACCTAAACTCATCTCTAATCCATGATTAAGTGTTGATAGGCCTTGTGTAGGCCCACTGCAGACAGCTAGAACTGCTGTGAAGTCACCATTGCATTTGTGGTGCTGTGCCCAGAAGGCAGCATTACACAGCTCTTCTTCCTATGAAAACAGGAAGAATGGCTCTTCCATTCTTTCTACTCCATCTTCCAAAGTGATCCCTGAGCCTTCTAGGGAGTATATAAATGTTCAGTTATAGTTGAGTACTCGACCTATCCTCAATGCCCCACAGTCATGCATCTCTGAATTCATTGCGAAGAAAAGCTTCTCCAATTAAGGCGGTCTATCCACATACCCCATGGCCATTGCCCAAACTACTTTAAAAGACTGGAAAAGAAGAAAATAAAGAGCACCATGGCAATAACTAAAAATGCATCACTTTCAAATTCACATCATTCACTGGTAACAACTGTAACACATTTATTGCATTAAATCTGAGGAATATAAGGAGAAAAGCTGAATAACCACAGCACACCACTCTTTGAGTAGATCTGCTGACCTACATTACATACTTAAAATTGTGTATGTATATTTATTCATTATTTCATTTGATGTCTTATCATTAGTATATTCAAACTATGCCACCCGTGCTGTTTAAAATGTGAGGTTTTAAGTAGATAGATGTAACTTCTCGTGACATTGCCAAACTGTAATTTATTAAATAATTTCCCTTAGATGCTGAGCCATTTAAAACCTTTCAGCATACCCTGCACGCCAACACTTGCCCTCAATCACACCCGTGGGATGCTGGGATGGGTGATTTGGGGTGTCACTTGACTGAAGTAAGATTCCCAGGTACCACTTTCTGCTGCTGAAAGAGAACTTCGACTTTACTTAGTACTCCATCAGCCACCACACCAACGAATACATGGCATTCTGAGTTCACAGCTAATAGCCCTGGTGCTATAATTCTCCAAAACTCTGGATATTCCTCATTTAATCATTAATTCCAGCCTCTATACCAAAGGGAGAGTTCTGACGTTAGAGAACATGTTGGAAACTAACAGTGCTTCATTTTGAAAACTGCTGGGAGAGTTTTATAAGCTCTCATGACAATGTACATGTGTACTACCACAAAGATGTCTATTTCGGCTAACTTGGTTCATCTGATTCATTCTGTCTTTCAAGAGAATGCTAGGCTTTGTTGCCACAAATAGTAAGGATGCATTTGTTGGGCCTAAGTGTCTTCATTTGACTCGAAGCAAGCGAACTGTCTTCACTGCTGAAATTCTGTAGTTCAAAATTTTTATGATATTAGGGACTAATAGATATTTGTACTGCAAGTAGCTCAAGATTTGATATTTATATCCTAATTGTATTTGTGAGTTCTCTTCATTTCAGATCTTGCTTACACCAAAAGTTTCACAATAAAGTAAATTTTGCATTTTTATAATTTTTTATTTTTGAGAAAAATACTGATGTTGTCCCTTAAATTTTCCTTTTTATGTTTGTTTGTTTGTTTGTTTCAAGACAAGGTTTCTCTGTTGTAATTCTGGCTGTCCTGGAATCCACTCTATAGTCCATGCTGGCCTCAAACTCACTGCCTGCCTCTGCCTCCTACGTGCTGGGGTTAAAGGCATGTGACACCACCATCTAGCTTAAGATTTTCTTTTAATTTTGTGGCTGGATTTTGCCCACTTATTGTAGAGAGAGGATTAGTCTTTCTCAGCCATTTGCATTCTCGTAACAGTCACTTTTTAAAAAAGAAACATCAGGATGGCTAGTTTTCTGTGAAGCAGTGTGTTTGGTAAATGATCTCAGATAATGGGAGCAAGCTTGGCAGCTTCCTGAAAATCATGTAGACAGATGCACGGCCGCACATCTTTCCACAGAGGAAAAGCAAGTGACTATAAAGACTGCCCGATTAGCATGCTCTCTCTCTTTCTTTCTTTCTTTCTTTCTCTCTCTCTTACTCTCTCTTCTCTCTCTCTTTCTCTCTCTCTCTCTCTCTGTCTCTCTCTGTCTCTCTCTCTCTATCTCTCTCTCTCACACACACACAACCACAGGCATGCACAAACACATATACACACCATACATGCACACACATGCACACACATGCACACAAACATACACACTCACTAAAAATGTGGGGATGTCAAAGAGATACCTTGCTCCTGCAGATCATTATCTAGACCAGAGGTTCTCAACCTTCCCAATGCTGTGACCCTTTAAGACAGTGCCTCATGCTGTCGTGACCAACTCCCAACCATAAAATTATTTTCATTGCTACTGCATAAACCCCAAAGGGATCACGACCTACATATTGAGAACTGCTGCTCTAAACTTTACCTTCATTTTTACAAGGTAATACTTTTCTCATCTGTTTTCCAAGGGTTGGTTGCTTGGTAGGAAATAAAAGCAACGCTTAAAATTCACATATTCAACTGACAGTTTAAAATGACATCTGGATAGGAGTATCCCAGCAATAAACGCTTGTTAATATACAAAAGGGAAAAAAACAATGTTGCCACTGAAAATTAAAATGAATAATCTGTCCATTTTCAATAGAAAAGCCGTTAACTATGCATAGGGAAGAAGTTGTAAGACTGGGAAATGCAGTTGGCAGCTTGCCCATTCTTCATTCATCAAATAGCTACATGTGGGTGAACACAGGTTTTTCATTTCACTCCCTCACTAGAGAGCATGTAAACAGATGCACCTTGCATTTGTAGCTCCTGTTACAAGCAGACAGTGTTTCTGCCTATACTTTTCTTTTTCCTAGTCTCTATCTTTATATATTCATGGTCTCAGAAAACAGACAAAGAGAGCGGTGACGTACTAGTGTTGATTAACTGCTGACGGCATATCCCATCAGGAAATTTGTACAAAGAAGTACAATAGGATATAAATATCAAATCTTGAGCTTCTTGTAGTACAAATATCTATTAATCCTTAATATTACCAAAATTCCAAGCTACAGTATTTCAGCAGTTAAGACAGTCTGCCCACTATGAATCAAATAAAACACTTGGTGCCAAACAAATGCATCTTAAGCATTTTTAGCAAACAAGCCTAGCATTCTTTTGAAAGACATAATCGGGTGAGCTAAGCTAGCTGAAAAAGACATCTTTGTGGTAGTACATGTGTAAATTGGCATAAGATCGTATAAGATTCTACTGGTAATTTTCAAAATAAATCATTACAAGTACTTTAGAAATACAGCATTAATTAATAATTACTATGTATAATACATATAATACTATATATGTATATATATATGTGTGTGTGTGTGTGTGTGTGTGTGTGCCATAAGGATCTTGAAACTATAGAGAAAGATAAAGCATTGGGAAAAGAATCAATTTTTCCAGTTCTTAGTAACAGAACTCTAAATTTTCAGATGGGATAGAAATCAAAACCTAGTCAGTGCTAATTCAGGGTGATGTTGTACCAATTAGAAGTATAAAGCAAAGGATCATTCTCTGTGATTTAATATCAAACACCGCTTTGAGCCCTCATTGATCTTCCTGCTCTACATTCTAAATGCTTATTGTAGTAATTTCTCAGTATGCTAAACAAACCTATCTCCAGTTTACAAGAGAGAACACTGAGAGTTTATTTACTATAAAAAGTCAACTGAGAGTTTAAAAATTTCTTGGCAGATTTAAAACACCCTCCCTGTTTGAGGAGTCAGAACACATTGCGGTTGTATCAACGGGAATAAAGACAGAAGTTGTGGTCTCACAAGGTTGCAACTTAAGCAGCTACTTCTGAGCAGAGTCAGTAATGGTTAGACGGCAGAGTCTTGTGCCGGTTCCATGATAGAGGGTTGCAGAAACCAAGAAAAACAAAATGAAGGCAGTGGGCAACAGCTAAAACAGAACAACCAAGCAGCAAGCAACAGAAAAACAACAGCAACAACAACAAAACCCTCTGTGACTCCTGGGGACATAATGGCTTCATTTTTTCATGCAGGAAGAGCTGTTCGCTGGCACACATGCAGCCATGAGGAAGCCGAGATCTTGCTCCTGGCGCAAAAGCCCCCACTCCAAGGCTGGCTTTCCTGTCTCCGCTCTTAGAGCCACTCTGTGCGAGTAGCTGCAGAAACGAACTTAGGCTACCGATATCTCCGCGCTCACAGGCTCACAGCCTGCCTACACATCGCTATATTAAAAATCATAGGTTGTATTTGCTTTGTGTGTGCTTAGATCCTTTGAATGTGAATGAATTAACTGAATGGTTTAAAAGGAACAGAAGAGAACAACCCTTACTTTCAGCTTCTAAAGCTTCCAAGAATGAGAAGAATGGGAGGAAATCAACACCTTCCTTAAGTGTTCCTCCAGCACTCGACTTCATTGTGAATGTGAGCACGACTCTAATATTGTTTGTTTTAAATTGCTTCAATTGTTGTGTTCTGTTTACTTTGAACTTCCTGGAATTCCAAATCTGTAAACTGCATTCCACCCCAGCTGTGATGTGCCACTCAGAGAAAATCCATGCCATAAGAATGAGACTAGCTCGTTTTAGTGAGAAGTAAGTTCATTAGGAAACTTTGGAAGAAAATAGAATTTCAGGGTTATTTTCTAACAGTTTGAATTAAACAATTTAAAATATTTGACAGTCCACATTTGCTGAATGTCTCATACAAAGGCAGTGGGGATACACAGACATGTGCAAGCTGCCGCCCTTAGGTAACTGTCAAGTAAATGTTTCTACTCTTAAGTATAGTAGAAGAGTGAGTTAGTTCTCTTAACAGAAAGGCGGTAACAGTCAACTGGGACAAAGACACCGAGAAGAATTCATCCTTGGGTCTGAAAAGGCATTTTGTGACAAGAGAGACATTACTAACACACAGAGAAAGACAGGAGAAAAACTAGCCCGTGCTCCTCACCGATGATGTAAATGAGCTGCCAACTAGCCCAGCAACTACCTGCACCGGGACTTCTTGACCAGGAAGGTAAAAGCTATGAGGATACCGCCACATTCGCTCCACCACCCAGTGCTCACAGTTATAGCCATCCTAGAGTCTGTGCCACAGGCTGAGCTATAGCACCGGCTTATACTAAGCTCAGTGAGTGGTTGCATGAGAACAGCAGGGAGGGACAAAGGACCAAAAGGAGAGGTGAAAGGAATTTGCCTATCTGACTGTGTAACCACTGTGTGACTCAACAGGAGTGTGAGGAAAGGAGTGTGTTTAGGGGAGGAAAATGGTGGAAATAACTTTGTCATAGAATTACAGAATATCAGAAAAAAAAAAAAAAAGAAAGAAAGAAATTTCGCTGCAAGTTTTCAAAACCAGCCATGTCATATTTTGTAGAGAAAACATCATGGTAGCATGTATGATGCGGTCTGCATGCCCATTTAAACTAAAATGATATTTATGCAAAGCTGTTTTAAATATTGCAAAGGCAACATGGGCATACTTTTGTGTGTGTGTGTGTGTGTATGTGTGTGTGTGCTAAAATCTATAAATATTTACATTTCTTATCTTAAAATACAATTACATCACTTCTCCCTTTCCTCTTCTTCCCTCCAACATCCCCTCACTCCCTCTCAAATTGATGACCTCTTTTCTTTGATACATAGATATGCATAAATACATAAACACAACCTTCTGAGTCCATTTGGTTCTCCTGCTGTGTACATTATTTCAGGGCTGGCCTCATTGTATTAGATAATTAAGGGGCTCGTTAATGGAAGAGACAATTCTCCCTCCCTCAGCTGTCTCTAGTTGACTGTAATTCTTTATCTGGAGACAGAAACCCAAGATTTCCCCTTTGAGGTTTGCATGCCTGTTGGTGGTGTTATTGCTCAGGTCTTGTTTAGGCAGCTACATTTTTTGGGTATCATAGGTGATGCTTCCCTGTCAGAAGCTTTCTGAGTCTTCTACTCTTACAATATGTCTGCCCACTTCCCACGATATTCACTGAGTAGTATATGTAGGAGTTGTTTTGTACATATATCCACAGTGGCTGGGCTACAAGCTCAGCTGACCTCTGCATTATGACCAGTAGTGGATTTCTGTAATGGTTTCCAAGGAGAAGCTACTTTGGTGCTACACTTATCTGTGGATATGAGGTTAAGTTTTACAGCATAGCTAGAAATTGTGCTGTCCTAGGAAAGTGTCAGTCGCAGTTATTCCATCAGTCTCTGTTTCCTTCTAAAAACTAACAACATTGCGATCAAAGTATTTGAAGGCACTGAAATCTGTAAGGGCCAGAAAAGTAGTAACTTTTTTTCAGGAGTGTCCTGGAACATGTTATCCAGACAGACAAGGTAATGATTCAGGAGGAGGCCATGGGACTCTGATGTCAGCATGGGCAGCTCAAGAAGAAGATGGCCAGAGGGTCAGCTCATGTCACTGTGCTGAAAAGTGTGTGGAGCAGGGAGAGGAACTGTTGTACGGATTAGTGTAATAAGCCTTCCAGGGTGATTTGTCTCTAAACTGAGCATAAATAAGATTAATAAAAGGAGACTTTTTAAGAAAGTAAGACGAACACCCAACAGAGAATACGTTCATATAAAAAGACAATAGTACAGTGGTTTAAATGAGGAATGCCCCCCAGAGTCTCAGGTATTTGAACACTTGCTCTCCAATTGGTGGTGCATTTTGGGAAAGCTTAGGCAGTGTGGCCTTGCTGGAAGTCTGTCGCTGGATCAGGACTCGAGTGGCCACAGTCTTGCTCATTTTCAGTTCCGAGTCCTTCTGTTTTGTTCTTATGTTTCAAGATGTGAGCTCTCAGCTTTCTACTCCTGCTGGTACACCTGCCATTTGCTGCCGTGTTATCCTCGCCATTATGGATTCTAACCCTCTGAAACCATAAGACAAAATAAACTCCTCCTCCTGCAAGTTGCCTTGGTCATGGTACTTTACCACAGCAATCAAAAAGTAACTAATACATATAATAATCCTCTTCTGAACCGCTGTTCAATAAACTCGCTCCACTCTGAGGTGGCTAGCCCGGAGATTTAGCCGCAGTACTCACCTACCCTCTGGGTCAAATAGCAGCAAAGCAGATTCAACAGTGCTAGGATCCTGCAGGGAAACGGGCAGGACCGTGGATGTCCTGAGCACTGTTCAGCTGCGGCCTCCCTGCAGATGAGTCTCCAGGGCGAGGGATGTCGCTTCAAGCATCTTACATCTTCATTCAAAACTATCTCAAGACTTTTACCAAAACACTTTGGCCAGTGTCAATAACTCTGGTGAGAAAATCATAATATTTGAGCTGGATGAAGCTGCACTGAAGACTGGGTTATTGGGAATGCCTAACAGCCAGACTATATGCAATTAAAATGCCAAATCACAGGTGAATGGAGTGTGCTTACAAAAAAAAAAATTTTAAAAAAGAAGAAGAAAAAACAAAAAGATAAGATTAGGTCATCAAAGCTTTCTTCCAGAAAAGAATGGAGGATCAGTCAAATAGCAAAAAGATGGTTGCAAATATAAATATTGCCCACTGGAACTGCTTTTCCAAAGCGTAATTTGAACATTACACATGAGTCCTAGGAAATAGCAAGCAGTCGACTGCGTTGCTGTACAGACATCAAAGGCAAGAGAGGACAGCGTCTTGCTCAGAATACAAATCTATGGAAAAGCAGTGCGTAGAACGAGGCCGCCGACAGGGCTATTGTCTGTCCACACTGAGTGCCCACTTCGACTGCTCCGCACGCTCTTGCTGGCCTGCAGAGTGGGGATGCTTCACAGAAAAGGCCCATGGCTATGGCATCTCAACCAGGCAGCAGGTGAAATGCACAACACAAGGTAAGTGCGGCTTAGCTTCGTGCTAATATATAATTCGACTTCGTGTGTTGGGAGGAAATCGCTCAGAGCTTTCAAGAGGAGTAAAGTACTTGGGAGCTTGTTTTAAGGATCACAAAGCTCCAGTCTCTTTTCTGTCCCTTTCATGTGCTCGGTGAAAGCAGAGACGTATTCCGTTTCCAATGTGGGTTTGTGAATATGAGACCAAGAAATCTTTTTGAGGAGAAACTGCTTTTCAGGGACGATATTTCAACAAGGCCCACTGCAGCCTGTGCAATGGCTATTCGACTCTCCCTTTTAGCCTTCTGACACCCACTCCAAGTATTACCTAAAGATATGTCCTAATGAAGGAAGTCACCACTTATAAGTATTAGTATATGCTCTGTACCCCACCTACAGTGGACCATCTTCAGACCTACTAAAGTCTAAAAGTCTCTCTCTGTGTCTCTCTGTCTCCCCCCCACACGCGCGTGTGCGTGTGTGTGTGTGTGTGTGTGTGTGTGTGTGTGTGTGTGTGTGAATGAAGGACCAATATCCCTTTCATTCCGTTAATACGTACTCTGGCATTTGCTTTAAGGTTTCTGTGTAGGGAGGGTTGCATTGTTAAGGTTTCCTTCTCCTCTAAGTTACCTGAGCTTACCACAGTCCATTAAGGTTGTCATTTTGTCTGGGGACCATGGGCAAAGGCCAACAGGTAGGGTTTCACTCTTATCTCTGTCTGATCAGAAGAGGAAGTCTGGCCAGTCTCCCTCTAGCTTCAAGCTGATTATTGGCCTCCCAGTCACAAAGGGAGATGCCTTCTCTCCACACCTGAAGGCATTTGGGGTGCAATTTGTGTGGTACTTACAGACCTGCTAAAAGGAAGGGCTGGCTATTTTCCTAATCTGAGTGTTTGCATTTGTTCGTGTAAAGAATGCACAATAAACAAGCTGAGGCACAAGCTGCCGGGGGTTTGTGTTGGACAATAACAACTTCTAACAAGAAGGGAAAAAGGCCTTTGCACGTCTGTACTTTAGCATCTCATACAGACTTTCCACAACGACAAGAATCTGCCATTTCCAAAAATATGAGCTAAAACTAACATGTGCAAGAAAAGACTTTTCACGTTCTAATTTGACGTATTCTGCCACATTTGAAAACGTGTGATGTTCGACATGCAGACAGTATTGGACAGCCTACAAACAGGTTATGATCTCAAAGTCAGGGTGGACACAAAGGGAAATGGGATGATGGGCTTCTGGTGGGTTTGTAAAGGAAAAGACAGCAGAGTTCTGGTTCCTGAAATCTGAGATGAGATGACACTGAGGGAAGGAGACCATTTTAGCATACAGATTTTACTACCTTGCCTATCTCTGTTTTAGATGCATGACTTCAATACAAAATTTTGTGAGTTTTTTCCTTTTATTGAAAATAGATTTTTTTCTTACATCATATATACTGATCATGGTTTCCCCTTCCCCTTCTCCTCCCAGCCCTTCCAACCACTCCTTTCATATGGGTCTACTCCCTTTCTGCCTCTCATTAGAAAACAAATAACTTCTATGGGGTAATAATAAAATAAAATATAAGATTAAACAAAAACTAATGCATCAGGATAGGATAAAACAAACAAACAGAAGGAATAGAGCCCACTCAGGAATCCCCACAAAATCACTAAACAATATATGTGCAAAGAACCTGTATGGTAAAAAGAGAGAAGTGTGTGTGCGTGTGTGTGCGCGCGTGTGTGCGTGTACAATAAAGTGAAATAAAAATAATAAGATAAATCTTAAAAGAAAAAGGAAGAGCCCTGACATGACATTATGAGACAGGAAACCTCAAAAAATGTTGAGTTCCTTTTCTGTTGGCCTTCTGCTGCTGGGCATGGCATATAGCTTGTCCTTAAGAGTAGTTTGCTTCCTCAGTGTGACTTCCTTGGAGTACACTAAATGTTCGCTTACAAGTAGTTACAAATTGGAGATGAGGGCATGTGTCCATTTTTCCTCTCAAGTTGTAGGGCCCCATCTTGTGCAGATCCACGAAAGCTCTGTGGATGTTGCCTCAGTCTCTGTGGCTTCATATCTTGTATTTGGAAGGTCTGCTTCCTTGGTGTCCTCAATCCCCTCTGGTTCTTACACTCTTTCTGCCTCCTCTTCTCTGGTGTTCACTGATCGCTGAGGGGAGAAATTTGATGGAGACATCCCATTTAGGGCTGAATTTTCCAAGGTCTCTCACTGTCTGTATATTGTCTGTATTTGTTCCCATCTGCTCCAGGAGGAAGCTTCTCTGATGATGGCTGAACAAGGCACTGATCTATGAGTACAGCAGAATGTCATCAGGAGTCATTTTATTGCTACAATCTTTTTAGACCAGTAGTGTTTGGTTTTACTATATGTCTCTGGGCTCACTAGGTGTGGACAGTGTCAGGTATAGATAGGTTCTATCTCATGGAGTGGGCCTTAAGTCAAATCAGATGTTGGTTGGTTACTCCCATAAACTTTGTACCACCATTGCACTAGCATATCTCATAGGCAGAACACCATGGTAGATCAGTGGGTTTGTCATTGAGTTGGTGTTTACATTTCTCTTTTGATAGGATACAGAGTACCTTTCAGTACCAAGAACACTAGCCTGTAGGGGTGAAGCCTCGTGTAGACACCACCTCAACTTTTCCTTGTTCAATGAGTTGTATAGGTGTTGTCTTCAGCAATGGGGTCTTGCTGTAAGTTTGTGGAGGGCAACCTATAGTCTTGGCAAGAACCTGGGTTGTTTGAGGATTCCCATAGAGCCCCTTTGGCTGACGCCTCAATTAGATGTAACCCACCCCTGGTACTGGAAGCCTCATTTTTATGAGAAGAAATGCTTAGTTGGGGCTGTCTTCCCCATTATTTGTCTGTTTCATTTAGATTGCCTTCATATATGTACATATTTTAGGAAGCTTCTGCTGTATTAGGTTTCCATACTGCCCCTCAAATGGCCCTTAATTTTAGCTATCTTTCCCCATATTTCCTCCCTCGTTACCCTCTTCCCTCCTCCTCTCCCCTGATCCTCCCATTCCAGCCCCCATGCATCCATAATTATCGACCTACTCTGCTTTCCTAGAGAAATCCACCTGTACCCCCTGTCTGTTGCTTTATACTTCACCTCCGTGGTTCTACAGATTCTAGCTTGATTATCACTGACTTAACAGCTAATATCCACATATTAGCAAATACATATGGTATTTGTCTTTCTGGGTCTGCTTTATCTCACTTAGGATGATTTTTTTTTGTAGTTTCATTCTTTCTGAACAGAACACCATTAGTACAGACACTAAGATAAAAAATAATAGTAAATGAGCCCTCCTGAAAAGGACACTGTCGTTAATACAAGGCAGTAATCTACAGAACGGGAAAAGACTTTCAGCAACTACGCATTTGAGAGAGGGCTAATACCAAAAATACATAAATAAATAAAAAACTGGATATAAAAATACACACAAATAACCCAATTTTTAAAAATGGGATACAGATCTAAACAAAAAATTCTCAAAAGAGGAAATTCAAATGACTGAGAAACATATAAAACTGTTTAACATGCTTAGTCATCAGGGAAATGCCAATCAAGACTATTTTCATCTTACACTAGTCAAAATAGCTAAGATCAATAAAAACAAGTGACAGCCTATGCTGTGGAGGGTGTGGAGTAAGGGGAACACTCATCCATTGCTGGTGGAGTGAAAACTTGTGCAGCCTCTATGGAATTCAGTGTGGCAGTTCCTCAGGAAGCTGGAAATTGATCTGTTCTTCCTCCAGCTACACCACTCTTGGGCATAGATCCAAAAGGTGATCTATCCTACCACAAAGTCACTTTCAATCATGTTCATTGCTGCTCTGTTCACAATAGCCAGAAATTGGAAAAAAACTTAAATGTTCCTTAACAGATGAATGAATTAAGAAATTATGGTACATCTACACAATGGAACATTACTAAGCCATTTAAAAAAAAATGAAATGACGAAATTCACAGGTAAATGGATAGATTTAGGAAAATTTTGTGACTTCTTAATAAAATCTCAGCAGTGGCCTGAAAGTTAATCCTGACTGTGAGCTTGGGGAATGGGTTAAGAGCTTCTCAACACCCTATCTCTTTAATAATGTGTGCCTTGCCTTGATACCTGGAGACAGTTAAGTGCCTACAAGAAAGGTGTTTTTCCAATGACTTCATGATATCCAGAAAAGTTGGGATTGTATTATCCAAAGAAACTAACCTGATCTATATCTTTGCTCTATAAGCAGTTACAGACAGATCAACTTTTTCTGAAGCTTTTTGTTTTTTATTTCCTTAAACACCTCAGCAAATACTCTACCAAAATTCCAAAGCTGTATTCCAGAAAGCACAGAACTATTGATCTTGGCCCAGAAAAACACTGACGGCTGAAGTAGCCTATCATAAGTCACTAGCATCAGCTTAATTTCTTAATAAGAATCTGATTAGAATTTTAAAATCTGATGAAACAGCATTAAAGAATATGAGTTCTTTTGTCTGCTCCCATCCCCAGCTAAGCCATTGGCTACCAATTAAGTTCCAAGGAAGAGAGGTAGGTCAGGATGGGTTGGTGGTCCAGGCAAGTCTTCAGTCAGAGGCTAAGAGCTGCGGGAAACAGACTTCCTGGGATGTCTGTTTTCAGTGAAACAGCTCAGTTTATTGAAGCAAGGGGAGTCACATTTCTAGGGTAAAGGGGAAGAAGAGTCATTGGTTAAGATAGTAGTACTGGGCAGCTTCATTGTTATGTGTGAGACTCACAACCGTGATATTTATACCAACAGATAAATGTAACTCTCATTCTTCATCAAAGAAACTCCTCTTTGCAGCAGACAGAAAACACTACAGAAATCCACAGCTGGTCAAAATGCAGGAAACAATTGGCTGTGGGTGTGCCTAGCCCCAGTCAATACCTCTACAACACACGCCTACTCTTAGGATTCAGTGAACTTCATGGAGGAGGGTCAGAAAGATTGTAAGAGCCAGAGGAGCAGAACATCTGATGCAAGATTAAGGGCGTGTACTCTGTGTATGAAAGGGAAGCTGCAACCATGAAATCTCAACAATGTGGTCCCTTAAATAGGACCTGAACAATGACAACAGCAGTTGACATGCCAGTATGGATGGGGAAGTCTCATGGGGATCCACCCCCAGATGACGACCTACAGGTACTTAATAATTGCTGAGATGGAGAAACAGTCTTCCTCAGGGATGAGCCCCGTAATTGGTTATCCAAAGCTAAGTGGTCATTCCTAAAATATATATACATACGAGCAACACTAAATGGACTCATCAGATTATATTTATACATATGTGTGTGGTGATAATAGTAATTAAGGAAAAAGAAAAAAAAGGCCACGAATTTGAAAGGTAAGGAGGGCACAGGAAGGGTTGAAGGGAGAATGGGCAGGAAATGATGTAAATATGGTGCACATATATGAAATCTTAAAAATAAATTCATTTTTTTAATCTTAAAATATCATGAGTTCCTCTTGCTGTGGCTTTCCTGAGATGGGAGATTGACAGAATGTTGAATAAAAGCAATATCCCACTGTGAGTTTGGATATTAAGAGTGGATGATTGCCAGTAGCCTTGGCTCTCCTTAAGAAGTATGTACACCTCGTCCATTCCTTCAGACTTTAAGAACTGAATGGGAATAAGTTGAGTTGGCAGCAGCAGAGGCTGTGTTGTCAGAAGATGATGAGTCCCATGAATCAGTGCTTTGCCATCAACTCAAGGTTCTGAAAATAACCTCTTGCAATGATGGTAAAAAAAAAAAAAAAAATACTCCAAAGAACGTGCCTGACAACTTTGTTCTGGGAAGACACATTTGGTATTATTCATTAACCTGTCCAACAAGAACTTCCATACATTCTAGTAAAAACTTTTCACAAAAAGTCAGGAACTAATTCAATTTGCTTAACTTAGTTTGTTGATAAGCCCATTCTGTTACTCGTAGTCCTATGCCCAGTTCTCAGACAAAAAAAGTAAAATTAAAAAATGTATCTCTGGATTGACTTACAAACAGTATATTTCAATATCTTTACATTCTTATTATATTTAGTCAATAATTTCAATAAATAAAAATTAACAACATTCACTATTAGTGTCTTATTCTTATTGTCATTTATTATAGTGTCCATGTCTTTATTAAGGCAATACTTTATGTAATTGATTGATTGATTGAGACAAGGTGTGAAGCTCAGACTCACCTCTGAGCTTGCAATCTTCTTGCCTTGGGCTCTTGAGTGCAAGATAACTAAGGTAGTCTGTATCATTTATTTCTAGTAGTTGCTAAACAAATAGTCACTTAAGAACATTCTCAGCTGGAAAGAAAGTGAAGCGAAGATAAAAATACAGAGGAAGAATTCCTTATGTCTTGAATTCTTTTCCTACGTGATGGTACCAAAAATACGACTAAAAGCTAACACATAAAAAAGAAAAGCCCAGAGACTATTTTACCTTTCGAAGTGCATGTCACAAAGAACGAAAGTGGGACTATGAGAATGTATGTGAATAGTTTTTAAATCACCTTCTTGGCCTTCAATAGATCGGGAAGATTGCAGAAGAAGCTCACTGTAGCCTTCAGCATGGACCGTATCCAATACTTAAAGTGACAGCTGAGTAGAGAGGATAAATACAACAAAAGTGTTGGTTTGGAGCTTTTCTATAAAACCAGTTTATGTATCTTTTATCCCAGTTCTAAGTGCCATTTTGGTCTGAACAAAATGATTTCATTCAATTTTCAGTCATCTATTTTTCAGAGGACTTCCCATCATATTCTAAAGCTATGGCTTGTTAATTCTGAAAATGTAGACCCACAATTCACACAAGCGTGGATCCTCAGTGACACCGTGCAGGGCGATCTCGGGCGATAGCTACAAGGACGTCCCCAGTGGACGGGGCTTTTCAATAGAGGAACAGAAGCCCCTTCACAATGGATTGAGGGGATCTATTTGTGATTTCGTAGACACATTTTTGAAAGCTCCCAATTGTGGTTTCAGTATCAAAATAATGAAGTGTCAATGGCATTTCTCCTCACAGTAAAGAATTAATTAAGCAACCGCTGTAATGATCTGGCTTCTAATAATGCTGTTTCTGACACGAGACCCTTTTACCTTGGTTCTGAATTGTGTGAATTCTTGTGAATGCTTTGTTGCAAGATACTCGTTTTGCTTCCTCATGTGTGATACGAGTTTCTATGATCATCGGATCACAATTATCCCCTCACTCCTTTCAGAGAATTTGTATAGCTCTATGAATAAGAGAAACTCAAAGCATTTTTCAGATACACTGTTCGCCACAGCCAATATGAACACTGACCGCCCTTATTTTGTTCAAATAGGAATACTCCCTTTCAGACAAACTGTCAGGCAAAGGAAAACCTCAAGCCATACCTAAGGACAAGGTACAAGGACACCAGAGAGCTCACTTGTGGGAATCGAGTGAAGTTTTCCCGATATGCATTGCTTAATCTAATAGTTACTTTAAATATTTTTTTATATATAATGGTTTTTCAGGTCAAATCAGATATCAATGCACTGAAAACTGCTTTAAATGAAAATTTTAGATATCTTAATTCCCAGCTTCTTATATTTTTTGGTTGCAAACATACGGTGCCATGTAACTGATTTTGCACATTGAAAAAAAGATTGACAGAAGTAAAATGTTTCTAAATGCACATTGATCAAAATTTCCTGGAAAACCACATGCATGGTAAATCTGAGGTGTTTCAGGCAGACCTAGTACATGTTGTATTGTGGGGCTTCAACATGCAAAACTGATACTCCAGTTTGAATGTTTGTATCTTCCTTCAAATATCACATGTTGAAATCTAAGCCATAAAACAACAGTATTTGAAGATGAAGGCTTGAGAGGAGATGAGGCCATGAAGTGGCCTTTCTGTTATGTGAAGACAGAGTGAACTAAAAGCTAGCCCTTATCAGATACAAACCTACTAGAACCCTGATCTCAAACCTCCCCACCGTGAGAACTGCGGGCAATGAATTTCTAATGCCTGTAGGTCCCTAGTCTATGAGGTATTTTGTTACAGCAGCTCAAATAGACTAAGACTTCTCCGTTCTTGGAGATTTAACTGCTCACTCTTGCCATCTGCTCTTGGCTTAAAAGAGAATGAATGTTTTGAAATGAATGAAGTTCAAAGGAGATTCAGAAAGCCATTTGTCCTTACCTAAGCCATGGTATTGACATTCAGTTTGTTTTTTTGTTTGTTTGTTTCAATATAGTCTTAAAGTTGGAAAGTTGAAAACAGAAAAATTTTACTTCTTTCTTTTTTTGTTTCTGTGATTCTAAGTTGAGGGGGGCATCCATAATTCCTGAGTTTTCTCTAATATCAACAATATTACCAGCATCTCAACCCTAGTGGGCAATGCTGCCCATTGTGGTAAGGAAAGTATATTGCAGTCTGAGAATGCAGAAGGGAGATAGTAATAACAGGACTTAGAGTCAGGAAAACTGATGGGAAAAGTGGGAAGAACTGTTGAGAGCCTGATTGACCCAAGGCTTTCTCAGAAGCCCTTGAAAGGACAAAAGGAACCTTGTTCTGTGTCTTCCTTTGCCCAGAAACAGATTTGGCAAGGTTTGGCAGGAGGCAGGCCAAGGGCCTCGGAGTAGTTAAGGTTTTGGTTCCTGAGAACTTGACTTTTCCCCACTGAAGACACTGGAGTTATTATCCCAAGACCACGGTGTGCTCGCGCTGTAATGCTCTTGAAATGTCCTGTGTACTCTTTGCACATTGCTTAGTTAGCTACCTGCTGACTTTGTTCCATTGTTTCTACTGACTCTGTCTCATTCTTTCCCTAGAAATAGTATAGAAGGTGCTGCACTTCCTAAAAAGCTGGCCTAGAATGAAGTATAGCTTGTGAAAAACCTCCTGCCTGTCCCCAGACTTCTTATCTCCACTATCTTCTATCCTCTTTAGCATCTGATCTCCTGGTTCTTCTCCCTCTCCCTCTCCCCCTCCCTCCCCCTCTCCCCCTCCCTCTCCCCCTCTCCCCCTCCCCCTCTCCCCCTCCCCCTCCCTCTCCCCTCTCCCCCTCCCCCTCTCCTCCTCCCTCTCCTTCTCTCCCCCTCTCTCCCTCCCTCTCCTCATCTCCCCCTCTCCCCCTCCCTCTCCCCCTCTCTCTCCCTCCCTCTCCCCCTCTCCCTCCCTCCCTCTCTCTTTCTCTCTCTCTCTTCCAGATCAAAGAGCAATTATGTATATTCAGGTTAATGTGGAAGCGAGATGTTTCTAGGTTGTGCAGCAGTTTCCTCCAGATATTGAAATATTCCATCCTGCAGGGAAACTCCTTAACCAGAAGGTAAGCTACTCAAAATATCTTCACCAAGTCCCTGAAACCAACCAAATTCGCTGAGCCTCTCCTTCCCAAGAGAAAACAAGCCAAGCTACAAGGAAGGCTCTCAGTTGTCTGAGTTACTGAGAGGTACTTTTAGCTAAGTCAAGAGGCAAACGTGACTCAGACCAGACCAGCTAGCTGCCTGGAAGAGGTTTGCCAGTGGCTCAGTCTGTGAGCCGCTACCCCTTTAGAAGTTGAATGACACTTTCACAAGAGTTGCCCAAGACCATCCTGCATATCAGATACGTACATAACAGTATCAAAATCATAGTTTTGAAATAGTAAGAAAAACAATTTTATAGTTGCTGGTCACCACAACATGAGGAACTGTGTTAAAGGGTTGCAGAATTAGCAAAGTTGAGAACCACTACTCCAGGTCCTCTCCCTGTCCCTACCCACCCAACTTTAAATTCTTTCTCAGTATAGCAATAAACCATCTGCACAACCAAGAAAACAAAATAACACTGTAACCAAATAATAAAAGCACACACACACACAAAAAAAAAAAACTTGTAAAATCCGATTGCATGATAATTATAAGACAGTCAACTACTCCTGAACATGATATCTGTCCTGGAGTGTTTGGTGTACTCTATTGGAGAAAAAAAATGTGATGAAATGACATCTAATGATAGTCCACTATACTCATATCAGTGTCTTGTTCGGTCATCATCAGAGAAGCTTCCTCCGGAAGCAGGTGGGAACAAATATACAGAGACCACAGCCAGACAGTGTGCAGAGAGTGAAAGACTTCAGAACACATGGCCCTAAATGGGATGTCTCTATCAACTTTCTCCCCTCAGGACTCATGGAAGCCTGGGGAAGAAGAGTGTAAGAAAGAGTGTAAGAGCCAGAGAGGATGGAGGACACCAAGAAAACAAGGCCCTCTAAATCCCCATGAGCGAAGTTCATAAGAACTCACATATACTGGAGCAGCATGCACAGGGCTGCGCAGGGCTGCACCGGCCCTCCACGCAGACATTATGACTTTCAGTTTAGTGTTTTTATGGGATCCTGAGTGTGCAAATGAACAGGTCTCTGCTTCCCATGCCTTCTCTTGGACTCTTTTCCTTCTGTTTGTTTGCCTTGACCAACTGTGACATGATAGTTCTGTTTTATCTTATCATATTTTATATCATTATGTTTTTTTCAAATGACTAAATGAATGAATGAAAATCTAGGCACTAGGGTAAAGGTTAACAACTGAATTGTCATTTATACCTGCTGGGAGAGGGAAAATCAATAGAATTAAAATTGTTTTAAATTATTTAAAAATACAATAAAAATAAATAAAATTGCCTAGCAAAAATGATAAATAAGCAGTAGAATTGCAATATACAATATTATTCTACCAAACACTAACCTGGGTGTTTACCCAATGGAGTAGACGGGCCATTGATAAAACTATCTATACTCCCATGTTTACTACAACATTATTCGCAATAGTTAACATACAGAAAGAACCCAGATGTCAATCAATGGACAAATACAACACGCATACACACAGAGAAATTTTCAGTTTTTAAGAAAGAGAATCTGCTATTGCCAGAAGGCATTACAGTAAGTAAAATAACACAGATTCAAAAAGAAAAGATTGATACCACTGATATGTGGAATTAGATTTTTTTTAAATAAATGGTATAAGTAATAAAAATGGTTACCATAGTCTGGGTAGGTGATGAATGTCAGGGGACTTAGAGAAGAAATGAGAGATGAAAGCCAAGCACGGAAGGTACACAGGGGTAGAATGAGCGTGTTAGCTTCTGATGTACAGCATGAGAACGACAAACACTGAGGTCATATTGCATTTGTGAATTTTATTTGTTAAAAAATACATTTAGTGGCTACTGTCACACACACAAAGTAACTGAAGACTTTTGCTGTTAGTTGCTTGACTCTGGTAATCCTGTTTCTGTTTCTAAGTGTCCCGTTGCGTCATGTTGCAAAACCCAAACCCAGTAACATTTGTTTTCTTAAAAAAAGGAAAAAGATTTTCCGTTTGAGAAAATATGGAGTTCAAAGCAGCCTTTGCTTTTGAATGTTGTTGTTTTCAAGCTATAGAAGATGCAAGGCTATTAAACCCAGCAGCGATATGAAAGGGGAAAGGGCCCGCTAAGTACTCAGTCCTCTGAATAGGAGCATCACTCAAAGCAAGTGCAGTGGGCAGTGCGCCTTGAATTTTCTTCCAAATCAGGATCTGCCAGAAAGAAAAATCATTGACCTTTTCCTCAGATTTGAAAAATAAAAGGTTGTATTTTAGCAAGGCTTTGCTGAAAAGGCCTCCCAGTTGTTTTTCTTATTGTTTACAGATGTGCTGTCTTCACTGTGTTCCTACTTTAACTACACAGCATTGCTGGAACAGTCAGTGCAGTACAAGGACACACAATTTGGCACAGAATGTCAAGCTTACCACAGTGTTATGTAACTTAGGAAGATCTTAACATCAAGAAGTAATTGTATGGGTCGTTCATACTAATTCTATTCTATTTATGTATATATTTTGTGGTTTGTCACATAAATAATATATAAATATTAAAAATGGGAAAAAATCCTGATTATGTATTTAGTGAATGAATTGCCTATTATTTAAAACATCTTGCTTTTTAGAAAAGGCTCATGAGAGCTTTGGGTGTTTCTACTTACAACTTTCAGTTAAGAAAGAAAAGAATTTCCTACCAGTTTCCAGAGAAATTACTCAATTTTCACTGTTAAGTATCATTCATATTTGAAGATTACCTACATATGTGTATATTTATATAATTGTTATTATAACTAGTGAATTTTATGTGGCAGTCTTAGAGCTTACCAATTAGTATACCTTTTTAATAAAAAATAAATTTCTGGTAGCAGCTACATCAGCATCAGCTATGAGATCACCCTACTCCACCCCAGAAAGAGGCTGCCAACTGAAGGCAGTTTTGGAGTTAGCCTTGCAGATGCCTCTTGTCAGAACAGAGAACATGGGGAATTTCAAAGTCTGTAGGCTGGGCAGATTAAAGAAAGCATGCCAAACCCTTCTCAGCTAAAAGCACTAAATGAGATTCTATTTCCATACTCAAAATAATCCTTGTCTTTTCCAGACATGCAATAGCAATGGTGTGTGTGTGTGTGTGTGTGTGTGTGTGTACAAGTTTGAGTTTGAACCTTGTGGGTCATCAAGTAGTAGATGATCACTTGATATTTTTTTTGCACTTGAACTTGTCTAATAAGCAACCTGATTTTCAGGCAGAAAATGAATTAATAATACATTAAAGATGCATAATTTAATGAGACATTAAATAAGAGATTATTGACAAAGGAGAGGGCAAGGTGAAGAGAAAGCATAATGAATGGAATCAGGAAGAACCTGAGGCTACAACCACGTGTAAATCTGAGTTTGTGGTAGGATAATTGTTGGGCTCCAGAGACAGAAGGCTACTAGGATGGAGCTTTAGACCTCAGAAAGGGCGTCATAGCCAGCCTAAAAGCTCACATGGGACCAGCAACAAAAACTGTGGCTTCACAGTCCTCTCTGTCTTCTGTGTTCCTTGACACCCTAGTTTGTTTAGGTCCATTTGAATGCCATTGGATAAGGGCGCTTACTTATCCAGGTAATAATCCCAGAACTAAAGGCAGGTTACAGAGGACATTGACCTCTGAGATGGTAGAAAGCTGTGTTTCTCTAATCCCTGCCTCGACCAACTGGCGTTCACTGTCCATATATGATAGGGTATGCAAGCTAGCTCAGCACATGTGGTTCTATCATCTGACACAGCTTCATGGAGCTGAGGCAGAAGCCAACAGCACGCTAGTAGCAACAGTAGACAGTGCTTGGTTTCTCGGTCACATGGTACCTCCAATCTTTACCTATTACCCCAAAGTCACAATTTTAGCCTCCTCCATGGCTTCTACTTAAAATACCTTAAGATTTTTTTCTTAATTTACTTTGATACCAAGTTACAAAGTTAGGGAAAAGCGTTGTATTCATATAAACGCTCATGTCACACAAAGATGGAGAATACAGAACTAGTCATTGAAGCATATTTTGGAATTCAAATACTTAGAAAGACTAAGTATGCTTTAACATGAGGCTATGTTGGAATATCAGACAGCCTTTAAGAGAATGTTAATCGTGAACTTGATATGGAATTGTCTTTAAATGTGTTAATTTTTAAAAAGCAAGGTGCAAACCCATTTATAAGCTATGCTACCATTTGGGGTTTTCCATGGCTTTGGTTTCTCTGCTTGAGATGAGTATCATTGTATAGCTCCATACGGTCCAGAACTCACTATGTAGATCAGACTAATCTTGAACTTTCAGGAACCCCTCAAAAAATGCACAAGAGACATAAGTGGCAGCCTCAGAGGGGAGTTGGAAACCAAGGATGAATGTAGGAGATGTAACACCCTGTGCTCTTTTCTAACCTGGATTTTTAGTTCATGTGAATAAATGACACTTTGAAGGATTAATTATAATCTGGTCCTGACAGTAAAAAGCACACACACACACACACACACACACACACACACACACACACACACAAATACATGTGTGTGTGCAAAAAAATCTTACAGTACTTGCAGTTCTTACTCCCTTTCTTTCTTTACAACAATTTTAAAAAGCTGAAGAAAATTATCAGGCTTTCTTTTCTGTCTCTTATTTTTTTCTTTTGTAACTCTAAGAAAGTTGAGTTCACAGGGCAAATCACTGTCCCCAAACCTAGATTTACTGAAAAAGACAAATGACAAGTAAGGTCAGTTCATCTGAAACCAAAGTTGATGGTACCAAAATTGGCACTTCAATGACACCATTGATAAATGTTGGATGCCAAGTGTGGACCAGTATGAGAATTGAAGAACTAGGGGGTTATGGTTTTAGAAAGTCCCACATTTACCTCCAAAAATCTCCACTAGGTTCCCACAGTAAGAACATTCTAATGTTGTGATGTGTGCCACATGCCACACTTTCTGGTAGCTATTATTTCTCCAGCCATTCTAATGTTCCACCATTAAGTGAATCCATGTTAGACATACTTATATCTTCTTTGAGAAGAGGTCCTGGTTGTGTTTCCGGTCTTTTTCCTTGCTCTGAAATCTGTTTCATGTGGAGTCAGTAGCTTTCTTCTGCTTAGTTCTGTCTTCAAGCAGCCCTTGCCCTGTCTTATGTTAGATATGCATGTGTGGGTGGACACCCTAATCTCATCTAAACTTGAATCTTGAAAAGGCCCTATCTACTTATGTTCACAGACCCTAGGAGGCTAGAACATAAATCTACCTTTGGACCTTCAGAGGGAAGAGGTCAACTCACTATCAATTCCATGTCAACTAAATTAGTAACTTAAATGAAATGGATGGATATCCTTGAGGACAAAAAAATAGAAAAATTATATGATTCTATAAATTCATGAAGGAAAAATATTAGATAAAATTCAATATCATTAACTGATTTAAAAAACTTTCAGAATATTGGGAATAAATGAAAAAATTTTGAACTTGAAAAAGAATATCTTTAAACATATATAAACTGCAGCTGTTGTAGTTCGTTGTGAGTGGCTGAATTTGAGGCAATGAAGTTCTCTCTCGCCACTCAAACACATCATTGTTCTTGGCTTCCTAGCTGTTTTAAAAGTCAAGAAAATGAGGTAAATTTTGTATAGATTGAAAAGGAAGTAACAAAACTCATGTGTGTGGGTGACAGGGTTGTGTGATTTTAAATGTCACAGAATCAATTTAAAAAGCCCTCTTCTATAACTAATAAGCAAATATAGATTATATGCCACAAGACATGTATCAATTTCTTTCTTGTGTACCAGCAATGAAGAATTGAAATTTGAAATTAAGAAGGGGAGTATATCATTCTTATACAAGAAAGAAAAGGAGAAGGAGGGGGAGAAGACTTTAGTATAAATCTAATAAAGTATAAAAAATCCATATGATATAAAAAGCTTGAAGAAATCAAAGACTAAATAAGTGGAGAAACCCACTGTAGTCATTGATTTAAGGGTTCAAAATTAGTAAAATATCAGTTCTTCCTAACTGGTCTACAGATTTTGTTCTAATTTGCAGCACAATCTCCAAATGGCAAATTTTCTATGTTGCATTCTGCAGACCCCCTTCAGCCTCTTGACAGTTGGCCTACTCCATAGCTCCTATTCAAGCAAGTTTTGCTCTCTTCTAGCTCTTCAACCTATTAAACCTAGCATTCTTTCAACAGGCATTACCAATTTATGCCCCACTTACCCAGCCTATATTCTATCTCTCCATGGAATCTCCATGATTCCTTCACCTGTTCGTATACCATGACTCAAGTGTGCCTTTAAGGCTCAGCCCAAGTAATCCTATGCCCAATACAGATAGTATCCATCGCTGAATATGCTAAAAAAAAGTCTTCTTAATCCACAATCCCTATATTATTCAAGCTCACAAAAGTGCTCAATTATGGACTAGAAATAAAACTCAGTGATAAAGTACTTGCCTAACCACCAAGAGTCCTTGGATTTTACCTCTAACATATCACACCCCCAACACACACACACACACACACACACACACACACACAATTTCTGTTGGCTCTTAATTTTTTGTGTTCCAAACAGAAATGTTTGGTTAATAAAAAATAAACGAATACAGAGGACTCTACTGTGGGTCGATCCGCACCCGTGGAGATTCATGTTGATTATGGAATAAGACTTACAAAATGATAGACTCCGATATAGAAGTGGAGCCCAGGCGCTCAATCAGCCATAGGCTAGAGGCATGAGCTCACTCTACGCCTGTGGCATGTGCTCTGAAATGACAGAAATGAACTGGAAGCTAAAGGAAGACTCACTTTTACTCTATGCAAAGACTCAGCCCTCAGGAAGGACGCAGTAGACTAGTAAGGGCTCCCTGCTGGCAAGGTGAGTGATGACAGAGCACACAGGCTGCACCATGGAAAGAGGAGCATGCTGTATCTCCAGTGTCTCCAGTGGCGGCCACCCTGCACAGGGACCAGCTGCGCGTGAGACCCATCAGTGGGAGGCTGTGTCAGTTTCTGCATGTAGATATAAAATGGGGACCTAAAGTTAGAAAGAGTGGGGTTGTTTACAAAGAGAAAGAAAGTAAAGCCAAGAATAGACTCATTGTTCAAATAGCGAGAAAGCAGATCCCAGGCAAAATTCATGAAAGAGGGAGAAGTCACATAGGCAAAGAAGAAAGAAGTAGCCTTCTAGCAGAGAGGGTCACAGAAGTTCTGGGTGCTTCCAGGTCAGCAAGTCAGCGTGTTTAAAGCAAAAAAATCCATACAGGGAATTGTCAGGAGTAAGTTTGAAAAGTCAGACTTAGTCCTTGTGATACATTCTTTGCAATTGTAAGGTTTTTCTACTCTCGGATTAGACCTCCTTGCATACTTTCGTAAGTAAAGTTTTATCAGAATTGCACTGATCCAGTTCCATCCGGACCCATTTATCTATGTGTGATCTGTGGCCATTTTCTTCTTGCAGTGGAAGGACCCATAGTTTTAACACAGGCTGGTATGGCCTTGGTGTCATTTATATAAGTTCACTGACTTCTGCTCTTAGCGACTAAAAGATGTCAGAATATTTCTTATTTGCAGAGTAACACACAATCACGACAGAATGCTCCGCTCAAATTTTTATTAACTACATTAAAAAAAAATAAAACTCAAGAATAAATAAAATAAATATTGAGGGTTTCTTTTTTAAAAGTTAGAAGCAACAGCAGAATTCTCTTTATGTGTTTTGTGGATATCTGCCCTTTTTTGCTGATGGAATAGTCGCTGCAGGAAGAGAGTACATTTGAATTATAAAACAAAAGCTACACAGAGCCAGTCCCTGAGGGATGGAATGGTCCTTGAGGTGGGTGCAGGTCTTTGTTTTTGCTGAAAGCCCAGCTTTAGGAGAATGTTACCTAACCTGGCACCTTAATCCTTTCTCTGCTTTCTTAAAGTCAACCTTCTTATTGGCTTGAATTAGGCCATGGTAACAAAAACAAAGGCTTTCCCTGGAGCTCCTCGAGGCTGCACAGGGATGAGTTTCTTGACAAGGCTAGCCAGGTAATTCTGTGTTTTGTCTGCCAAGGTTTCCTCCTGACACCGGCAATCAGGATGCAATTAACTCAAGGGAGGCATGCAGTTTCCTTTTCTAAACCCAGCATTCGTTTATTAAAACATGAATAAGGCTTTCAAATTTTATGTTTTGCTGCCTTCAAATCCTCAACCTTTAGCTGCAAATAAAAGCAAAACAGACGAACAAAAAGAGAAAAGAGAATATCATCAAAAGAGAAACTTCTGAATAGGATCAGAACAGTGCAATCTACATTTTCTCTGTCCTCCACTTTGTACAAAAATAGATTATTTTGATTAACTCTTTATATTTGCGTGACTATTCAATGAATTTTGGGTGTGATTTTATAATCTTTTTATTTTTTTGTCCCAATCGTTATTGTCGTTTATATCTGTATTTCAAATTCATTTTCACCTTTTATTATCACATTTTGCTTTGTTTTGTTATTTTGTTGTTGTTGCCTTACAGAGTCTAGCATAACTTCTTTCACAATTTGAGTCCACAAATCAGAAATAACTGCCCTTGGGATTGTCCCATTCACTGAACAGAATATGGGAAAAATCCCAAACTAGGGAAAACAGAGTAGGAAGCTTGGATCCTTGTGTCACAAATATAGCATGGAGAGGCACATTAACATTAAAACAACGTTTTCCAAGAGCAAGTAAAAGCTTGGAAAATTGTCATGTTATAAAATTTTAAGGCAAAATAAAACATTTCTTAAAGCTCTCCATTTCATCATACTTACTGTGTGGGTGCCAACTCTGCCACACACCATCAAGAAATATATTCTTAGATTTATTTTATTTTGATTTCAGGTATATGTGTGAGCGTGTGTACACCTCATATACTCATACCTTGTATCCTTGGAGGGCAGCTAAGGGTGACAGATCTCTGGGAACTGGGGTTACAGGTGTTATGAGATGTCATGGGTACTGGAAACATCACCTGGACCCTCTGAAAAAGCACCCAGTCAGTGCTCTCAGCCATTCAGCCATCTCTTCAGCCCCCCAAAACAGTTTTCACATATGTCATATTGTTTGCATTCAGTTAACTCATTTATCTCAAAAGTGCAGAAGTATGTGCATTGGTTTATCAGGTGTGTGGGCAATGTTTTTGAAAAATTAAGTGGGTTTTTGGGGTGAATCCCTGACACATTCATTCCATGTCATATAACTCCTGCACTGTGACAGAAGTCAGAATCTCCCATTACTCCCCTGAGTAGTTCACACGATAGCCTCCCCTGCTCCTCAGGTCCTCTCCCGTGAGTCCCCGGCCCCTCCTGTGACATGGAGCCACTAATGTGCAGGACATTAAGGCAGAGACTCAGCATACATCAAAAATGGGTGCTCATCCTCCAGAAGAAACCAGAACAATCTGGAATCAGTATATAAACAGTCACCATGATTGTTAAAGGCCACAAGAGTGATACATAACTACTTTAGTCAAGAGCAGCAGCCAAGGAGATCAGAAAAATATGATTTTCCATTCAAAGTATTTCATAGGCTTTCCAAGACTTTGCGAACACCAGGCTGGCACTCGGGACAATTATTCCCCAGGTCTTCATAGTCAAACTGTTGTTTCCTCTGGATATTCCCTTGTGTCTCTGACCATGAAGTCCTTCTATACCCACTCTTGAATTGTTTCTGATATTGTGTTTGTTAGATTATACACTTAGTGTTGAGCTTGAAAAATAAGACCTTCCAGTCAGGGCCTTGACACTGGTTGCAAACCAAAGATAATGTTTCTTGTGACTTCTTTTGGGTTCCTTCCCTTCTGTTTGTTTGTCTTGTCCAACTCCAAGTGTTAGTGTTTGTTTTATTATATTTCTTATTATATCATATCATATTATATTATATCTCATTATTATCCCTTAGAAGCCTGCTTGTTTTCTAATCAGAGACTGAAAGGGAGTGAATCTAGGTGGGAAGGGGAGGTAGGAGGAACTGGGAGGAGTAGCGGAAGAAAAAATCGTAATCAGGATATATTATGTGAGAAAAAAAATTTGTTTTTTTTTTTTTATGAGAAAAGAGTATCTTCTTCCTTAATAAAGGTACTTACTGTTATTTAAGAAAAGAAAAATAAATAAAGCCTTCCCTCCTTAGAACCATTTTTTTAATCCCTTCACTTTTGGTATGTTTTTGTTGTTTGTTTTTTCATTTTTGTTTGTCTCAGAATAATTTTCAATTTTCCTTTTATTTCTTCTATGGTCCATTGGTTGTTCAAGAATATGTTCTTTAATTTCCATGTATTTGTGGATTTTCCAAATTTCTTCCTATTACTGGTAGCTGGTTTTATATTATTGTAGTCAGAAGACATACTTCGTATGTTCTTGATCTTACTAAATTTGTTAATGTGTGATTGGCAGTCTAATACGTGACCTATCCTACAGAACGTGCAGCATGCACTTCAAAAGTATGTGCGTTTCGGCTGTGAGACGGAGTGTTTTCTGCATGCCTGTTGAGTCCATTAGGTGTACAATGTAGTTTAAGTCTGGTACTTTCTTGCTGACCCTGTGTCTAGATGATCTGCCCGATGCTGAAAGTGGGGCACATCAAGAATCAAGCAAGTAAAGAAAATGTGGCATATGGACACATAGAACACCCTTCAGCTCTCAAAATAAGTGAAATCTTGTCATTTGCAACATTATGAATGAACCTGATTTTGTGTTAAGTAAAATAAGTCGTGCACAGAAAGAAAATATTCTGTTGCCTCAATCATGTGTGTATTCTAAAAACAAACAAAAAACACTAAAGGTGAACTCATAGAACCAGGAAATAAGTAAGTGGTAGTTTCCAGGGGTCTATGGGATTATGTAATTGAAGATGTTGGTCCAAGGATATGCAATTCCAGTTAGACAGAAATAAGTTCAAGAGATTTATTGTACATTATGGGGATTATAGCTGCTAACATTGCATCAGTGAGTGGATTTAAGTGTTCTTACCAAGAAATAAGTATGTAAAATAGTGCGCATGTTAACTACTTTGAGGTAGCCATTCCATAAATGTACGGATTTTAAAATCTCATATTTGACACCATAAAACCTGTATATTTTTTTATTTTTCAATTTTAGGAGAATTATTGGGTCAGGAAGATGATTCAGTGGGTGAAGGTACTTAACTGCCAAGCCTGTTGACCTGAGTTACATCCCAGAATCCCACATGGTAGAAAGATAAAACTGACTCCGGAGAGTTGTCCTGTGGCCTCAAAAGACTTATTGGGGCATATGCGCGTGCACACGCACGCACACGCGCACACACACACACACACACTTTAAAATAGTTATTTTTAAAAATTTCAATTAGACAAGATAGGCAAAAGTAACATGCATTTCATGAAATGATATTCACGACACAGAAAGACGTGTGCCTTGACCTCAAGTGCCTTCCTCTGGTTATATAACTCTTATATGCATCTATTTGCCAGCTATTAGAAACTTTTAGGGCTAGAGAGATGTCTCCGTGATACTGTGCAAGCATGAGGACCCAAGTTCAGATCCTCAGCACCCGTGAAAAAAGCTGAGTGTGGCCACAGGTGCGTGTAACCCTAGACCCAAGACAGGAGTAAGACAAGAGGATTTGAGGGGCTTTCTGGCCATCAGACTAGCCAAAATGCAATGAGCTACAAGCTCAATGAGAACTCCTGTCCCAAGGGAAAATAAAGCAGTGATAGAGAAAGATGCCCTATGTCCTGCATGCACTCATGGGTACACACCCTGCGGTCATACATGTATGCACATGCATACAACACACACACACACACACACACACACACACACACACACACACACACACACACAGAGCTTTTGTGTACCTTATTGGTACCTGTATTCTTTTTAGGCTATTAAGATGTTCTGTGTCTAGTGAAAAACAGTATGATGAATTTCAACCTATCTGTTACATTTGTCGTAATACTTCACATAACCCACAAAGCTATTACTGAAGTTTTATGATTTATCATAAAACTTCTGATAACCTTCAGGTTGACCCTCACAGACACTAGACTTTGTACATCCAAAGTAGACTTCCAGTGTTAACAGTGTGCTTCCTGTTTTTAAAGACTGTCTCTATATTTCTTCATAAACAATAGTAAAATTGATCTTAATTCTACTGCAAAAAGTATATTTCTAGGATAAGAAGTTCAGTTAATGTTTCTAGAAACTTTGAATAAAGTGGTAACACACTTAGAAGGACATGGTGACATGTATGGTAGGAGCTAACTTGAATGTGGCTGTGAAGGGATTTTTGTAGGTACAACTAAGGCCCCTGATCTTAATGCAGAACAGTTCCACCATGTGGGCCTAACCTAGCCCGCAGAGGACATTCCTCTGTAGCAACTGGATCTACAAAATCTGTATCTCTCCTAGAGTGATTGTTCTAGCTTCACTATTGCCTATAAACATCAGCACTGAACTGTTTCTGTAGTTCTGTCCTGCTTGAGATCTTTTGTCTGTCTTATCCAGTGATTTCAGACTTGCTTACCCAACATTCATGGTTGTGTAAGCTGATCAGTTGAAGCAAATAATGAAATACAGAGACTGGAAAGATGGCTCAGCAGTTTAGAGCACTTGCTCTAAAGACCAGAGTTTGGTTCTCAGGACTCACACTGACAGATTCACCACTGCCTGTGACTCTAACTCCAGATCTGACACCCTCTTCTGCCTTCCCAAGGCAGAACACACACACACACACACACACACGCACGCACACGCACACACACATATGCATACACACACACATGCACACAAATGTATATATTTGTGTATGTGACATATATTTATTTTGTATATAGTTGAAGACTCCTTATACAAAAGTCTGAAATCTGATCTGCCCTAAATTTCAATTTTGTGAGCACTGAGACAATGTCACAAATGGAAAACTGCACACCATGAAACTATCATAAACAAAGCTAATAATATATAAATTAATTTTAAATATATTTATGTAGTGTAAAAGTAATATTAATTATTTTCATGTTTAGAACTAATCCATTCTCTGATATATTAAGAATTCCAAAATCTGGAGGTGGGGGAAAGAAAGATCTAAGACACTTTTGATTACAAGCCTTTCAGATAAGGGATATTCAGAACATAGAAAAGATATATGTCTTTACATATATGCGAAGAGGAGGTAAGTGGTCGACCTAAAGATGAGAGAAAAGACAAGTCAGCAAATTTAAAGTGTGAGAACGGTCTCTGTTGTTTCAGGGAGCCAGTCACTTGGTGTACCAAGATACACAGACTGTTTAGGAGCTGAGAATAAGCCCAAATAGTCAGCAAGCAAACAGGGACCCAAATGATCTTGCAAATAGGTTCGTCCCCTATCATCCATAGAAGAACTTGGTCCCACGTAGGATTTTCATTTTGTCCTGTGATACTGTGAGCTAAGACATTAACCTTGCCACCAAACGTCTGGCGTGTTGCTACTGTGAGCTAATGAATGCAATGACTTTGAGAAGCTACATTTGAAATGGAAAGCTAATGAAGACTTCCAAGCTTGAGAAACATGTCACTAGATGCATGGTATTAGTCCCAGCATGTAATGAGCAAGAGTATTGTCTTCCCTTTCATCTATTTCAACTTTTGTGCTTATTCTTCAGTAGCCTCCCTTTTCTCTCCGCTTGAAGATTAAAGGTCGGGGGTTAACCTGACTTCTCATTTTCAGAAGTGAGCAAGTGACTGAGAGGAGTCTGTACGGGAACTTCCTTTGCAAGTTCTTGGAAAGTGAAGATGGTCCAAGAAGAAGGCCGAGACAATGAGTCACTTCAGGAGAGTAAGATGGAGAGCCTCTTGATGGTTAAGCTTCCTACCAGCACTTCCTTGCGTGTGTTAATACATGTCCGTTTTTGCTCATCAGTTTTGAGATATCGCTTGTAAACAACAACAACAGAAAAGCCTGGGAAGAGCAAAGCATAGAAGCTTATGATAATTTAAGTATTACGTTTTCCATTTTCTATGAGTGATATAAACTGAAGTTCAAAACTAAGACAAGCGTGAGGCCTCTTTACAGGATGCTACGCTGTTTAGTTGTTAGGCCCTCAGAGATGCTGTGGTTGGCCCTTCCCATTGGGTCAATTCCAGCCGTTCTGAGCTCTCTTGATATTTAAATGCCCCCTCCACGGCACAGCATGTCCATAATGTAAGATTTCCTTGTGCAATTGCTCATTTGATGACTGTCTTCCTCAGGTAGTCTGAAGCTCTGTGGAGACAAGGACTAATAAGTCTGCTTATTACCCCATCCCTCAGACTGACACATGAGAAGTTCCCAGTGTGCTGCTGGCTGAATGTGTGAGATTAAGAGGGTTCCACTGCAATTTAAGTTCATAAAAGACAGGGACCCTTCCTAAAACCCATGTGAGAAAATCCATTTATCGTTGAATCTGAAATACAACACTTGCTTTTAGTGGAAGCGATTCTGTTTCATTGCTATTCTTAGCATAATCTCATACAAATCAGTTTTAAATTTGTCTTCCACAAACTTAATTGGAAGTTAAGAGCTAACATGTGTAAGCCGTGTTTAAGCAAATTACAAAGTGCTTTTCATACACACTAGCTTCCATAATCCTTACAAAAATCCCCAGTCTGAGGAACCGATGCTCAAAGGCGGTGTGGAGGGGGGGGAAGGGGGGGCGCTGGGCCTTGTGCAGTGGAGTCTGGACATCAACCCTGCTGCTAGACTGCATGTGTAGAGCCAACTTCTTAAAGAGATTGAACACATTCTCGTTTGAAATCTCCTGTACTTTGTTTCCTAAGCAAGGTATTAGTCATTTTAGTGTTTAAAGCCCTGTGTATATACATGTTTATAAGCCAGATACAAAAATCTGAAAAGATAAAAAAATCTGGGAATGCAATGGAATTCAGTTGCCTTAGAAGATATCATTCTATTTTGTTTGAGTCTAATGCATGAAGCAAATGCGTACTCACATATGAGGGTGTGGGAGTTTGCGTGTGTGCGCAGGTTGGGGGTGTCTGCGTGAGTTTTGCCTCTAAGCAAGGAGAAAACCCACCTACTCATCAAGCTCAGTCAGAATTTCCAGTCATGTCTCATCCCAAGAAGAAGGGCAAGAAGTTTGGTTTTCATATTTTTGTTGTAATCTTTGGAATCAACCAGAATGCTTTGTCATATGCATTATGAGAAATTAAATTATCATTTAAGAGAGTTACTTGTGCCTAACAAACTGTTGCTTTCTTGAGGGTGCATGGTTGAGAAAGTCTTTATGGAGGGTGGGGCCTGTTTTCTTCCTTTTGTAATTGCATAATCCACCAGAAAGGATATCTAGTGCCATGTGACTCTACGGCTGTCTCGCACATGGATGGTATACTATATCTCTGTTTCCTCCAAACCCAGCTCCAATTCCTACTTCTGTTTCTCTACACACTCAAAGTCCCTATAATTGTCACTTGGTAATGTATATGAGCATTCATGGACAGAGAGGGAACGGGGCATGCTCATGTTCTCCTGCCAAATTTGTGTGCTGCCTGACGTCGTAAACAGTAAATCCTTTATGCTGGAAGTCTGTTCGTTTTCACACCATTCGCTTGTTCCCTAGCAGTTGTCCAGATTTTTAAATTCAGCCTCTTACATTAATCCTACAACTGCTGGCCCAGACAGGTGCAGGGATCAGAGCAGCTCCGTTAAGCGAAACATCTGGCCTGCAAGTGATAATAGGCTCTTTTTACTCCCTCAAGTCTTAGGGGGGATGTGAAGTCTTCAAATGTTAAAATCACACAATTAAACTTGGATATTCACTTAAATATGTACATCCAACGTGCCCCCTGACAGTGGCAACCCCTTCCTCTCTGGGTCTCACCAGGTACTGGCACTGCTGCTCTCATAAAAGCCTAAAGATAACTCTTTGCAGGAAGCACATCTCTAGGTTTAGTGACACTCTCAGATTTTATAGTTTTATGAGTTCAAAACATATTATACATGATTCCAGAATAGAAAGATGAGGCTGAGGAGGCCTGATGGAAGCCATCCCATTTAGGCTCTAGTCCCGATAGGGGCTGAGTATGATAAACCACTGACATTTATAAGTCCCCCCAGTTCTAAGTATAAGCTAACTTTCCAATTTCAGGGTGGTGATGGCTGAATTGTGGTCCAGTTCTGCATAGGAAAATAAAAGTATCACAATGATTCCTGGTTTTCAATAAATTTGAGGAAATCTGCAGAAAACCGACTCTCCAATGGCAAAACTACTTTGCTTGGGAAAATCAAATACAATTTCTGTATCCACCTCCAGAGTCATCCACCAGAGTTCTCATCACCACCGTCACCTATTAAAAAACACTGGTCCCGAGAATCTAGTTTAGTTATGTTTGATAAGGCTCAATCATCAATCAAAGTTTGGACAAGGTGCAAAAATGAAAGCTCTGGCCAGCATTTGTGTATAGGAAATAAAGCCTGAAGAAGTAAGTGTTTTTAGAGCTGACCATCCAGCCCTGAAGATTAATACATGACTGTGAGACACAATACAAGCTACATATGTACTTGTTCAGGGATATTAAGATCACAAAATGACAATATTAGGGCTGGGGAAGTGACACAGGATGTAGGAGTACTTATTGTGCAAGTATCCATGTCTGGGTTTTAATCTCTAGCACCAACATAAAAAGCTAGACATGGCAATTCTTGCCTGTAACCATAGCACTGTGGGATAGAGACAGGATAATGCTGGAGCTTGCTGGATACAAGCTTAGCTCCAGGTCCAACAGAAGACTGTCTCAAAGGAATGAGACACATGGACAGAGCAAGACAGCTTGCATGCTCCATGTGTATACACACATACACACACATACACACAGCAACAGGAGAACATTCAACCAGGCCTGAGGCTCTTCTAAACAAACCCTGGGTGACTGCACTGCTCCTATATCAATGGAGCAAGCACCATTCTGCCACTTACAATACATAGTATATACAGTAGACTTTATGTGTGTTGAGGCAATGAGTAAGTCTCATTTGTTCACCCGAGAAGCCTTGGTATTGCCAAGCTTCTGTACTGTTTCTATTCTCCTTAAATACACTAAATATTTGCAAGAATCTTGGATTTTGTTAAATGGTGGATATATATATATATATATATGTATATATATATATATATATATACACATCTGTGTGTGTGTGTGTGTGTGTGTGTGTGTGTGCGTGTGTGTGTGTGTATTCAGGTAGACATTTTTCACCTTTCACATTTCAGGTAGACTTTTTGAAGAACTTTCACAATGTAATAAGAAGCCAATTCAAACAGTGGCACCAGGGGAAAAATACTTCATAAGAAAGAGAAATAGATCATATATGACCCCAATTGTTTGGTTTTTGGTTTTTCATCTTGAGTTTGTTTTGTTTAAGACAGTCTCTGTATGTAGTCCTTGGTGTCCATAACTCACTAGGTAGAGCAGGCTACCCTTGAACTCACAGAAATCTCCCTGCCTCTGACTCCCAAGTGCTAAGATTAAAAACACTCAGTAAGTTCACATTTTAATTTTCCATCATTAGTTACACTATAAGAAATATAATTAAAACACAATTCGGTATCACTAGATCTGTAAAAATGACTGAAACGATGATGCCAGAGGCTAATGAAGTGCCATCAAATGCTGCCACGGAGTCACTAGACCTCTCACTTACCACCTTATAAGGCAGTTTGCTCGTGTTTTCAAACATTAGGCACATGCAGATCATACATTGAAGCACAGCACTAAAGACTCCAGTCAGTTTTATAACACAAAAGGTCTCTGTATGTAAGAATGTTAGGAATAAAGCTGCCTATTTGCAGATGGCACGATTATCCCAGGGAATTCCAAATCCTTCCTGAACTAATAAATGAGCTCAGGAGGTCTACAAGACAAACATGAGAAAAACAGTTGCTTTTCTAAATTGGCAATGAACATGTTAAGTACTGAATTAAACATGCAATACCAAATACTCAAATATGAAGTATTCAGGAATAAATCAAACAAAACATATGGGGATTTATATGCGGAAAATGCATGCTGATGGTGAAAGACAATGAAGATCTAAAGGCTTAACAAAGTATAGCTGTCAATTTTTCCCAAGTCAATATGTAGAAATTCAGTGCAATTTCTAACAAAATCCCAATAAGATTTTTTTTGTGGTTATTGCTTGAACGTTTGTATAAAGAGGCGAAGAAACTGAAACAGCTACCCCAACTTTGAAAGAGAAGAATAAAGAGTAAGAAATCACTAGCTAATCCGAAGATTGAATTCATAGCTACAGTGTTCACATCCATGTGACACTAATGAAAAAGTAGAGACAGATAATACAACAGATCATCTAGAAACAGATGCATACAACAAATACGTGCCCTGTTGATTTGTAACAAAATTCCAAAAGCAATTCCGTGGAAGAAAGGTTAGTTTTTCAATAAAGCCAGAAAAAATATTAACCTTAACTCACGCTCCACATCTTCTAAACACTGTGATTTTTTTAAATGAATCATGAAGTAAAATGTGAAATCTAAAGTTACAAGCTTGTAGAAAATATAGGAGAAAATCTTCACAACTGGGAGATAGGGTCATTGGTTCTTAGAACTGACACCGAGAGCAAGAGCGATAAGAGGAACAAACGACAAATTAGACGTCATCAAAATGAAAATGTTGTCCCATGAGAGACCCTGTGAAGAGGATGAAAGTACTTGCTATCCAAAGAGTGGGAGAAAATGTTTTCAAATCACTTAGCTAACGAGGAATCACTGTCTAAAGCATATTTGAAAGTGCTTAAAATGTAATGGCTTATGTGCCCCAATTAGACAATAGGCAAAGGTATGCAGAGGAATTCCAGAAAGAGAATATACAGACACCAAAAAGGCATATTAATTAAGAAAGTGCAAATTAGAGCCAAAATAATAGATGACTGTATAGACTGACTAAAAGTTTAAAAGATTGTGAGCACTATTTTGAGGGTGCCAGAAATGAACACATCGATGTTAGAAACAGAGAGAGGTATTGAGTTTGACTGTTTTTAAAGCGAATATATCAACCATTGCATGATCCGATTCATTTTCTTAGGTATGTATCTAAGATAAATGCAAACCTGAGGCCACAGAAAAGCCTGTTACACAAGTGATTTGGCATATTTCTTCATAAACAAGGAAACAAACCTCATGTCCTCTGGTGGGTGAACAGTAAACAAAGGGCAATGAACCTATACCATGGGGTACAGTAGAAAGGAATAATCTACTGAGACCCTCAGCAGCCTGGATAAGACTCCAGAGAACTGTGTGAAGTGGCAAAATCCAAATTCCTGATA
Organism: Cricetomys ansorgei; assembly: GCA_026225945.1. NCBI lineage: Eukaryota > Metazoa > Chordata > Mammalia > Rodentia > Nesomyidae > Cricetomys > Cricetomys ansorgei. The sequence goes on along the minus strand of JAMJFZ010001042.1, from coordinate 6,559,548 downwards.
TTTATACAATAGTCTCACAGTCACAGTATTATAAAGCTGCAGGGCAGACTGTGATCACCATGGGTTAACAAGTACTTAGATACTTAAGGGAAGTGAGCATGGTTACTAAGGGCTATGAGAGTTACCAATGGAGATCAAACACTCTGTCCCGACTGCTCTGTGTCCATGTTCTGCATACTTGTGATTGCCAGCTTGTGATTAACAACTGAACAGATGTCAGCTCAGCCACTATGCATTTACTTTCTCTGTGTCATCTTCACTCCATATCTTGGTTTCTGCCCTTTCAATTTTTTTTTTCTATGTGAGAGCATGTGCTCTTGTATGCACGCATGCCCGTGTGTGTGTGTGTGTGTGTGTGTGTGTGTACACCTGCAGGACTGTGATTGCTGAGAATTGAACCAAAAGCTTCCTTCAAGCTAAGCAAAGACTCTCCCACTAAGCTAGATCTCAATTGCTGATCCTGCTCCTCTCTCACTGCTCCTCCTCCTCCTCCTCCTCCCCTCCTTCTCCTCCTCCTCCTCCCCTCCTCTTCCTCCTCTGCTTCCTTATTCTCACCCTCTTCCTCGTCTTTCCTGTCCCCAGTCCTTTTCTCTCCTCCTCCTCCCTCACTAAAGACTACATTCTCTTTTAAGTACTTGTCCACTTTATTTAGCAATAATACTGTGGTTCCTAAATCCATTTAGGTGAGCCATAGAAAAATTCTCTACAAGTGAGTAATTTAATGAAGGAATCTCTATGCTTCCTTGGAGTTTTGCCCTTCCCTTAGAATTCCCTGCATACTTAAAAGTACAGCGTGCTTCAGAACATGTGCTCAGTTTCCTTGTTAAATACTAGCAGAGAATAATTTTTATATTTTCAGACACATTATTAATCTAAATGCTGTATGTTCTTTCTTCACTTCTGTGCATTTGCTTGAGAACATCCAGGAGTGTTCACCTAGAAACTGTCAGATTTTTTTTTTTTTCAAAGTGGCACCTTCCAAACACATACTTACTAGGACGTTAATTCTTTCAAATGTTTAAGAGAAGAGAAATTTTCACCTAGTCGAGCTTATAAAATAATTTCTTTAAACGTTTTTCCGTGTCTATCTCAAGTACCTGCGTAGACATATTATAGGTTCATATAGACTCACTCCCACAGTAGGGAATGAGCTCACTTTTGGACTATTACGTCTTCCTATATGGCGCATATATTCTGTTCCACAAAGTACTTTAAATCTGTACCAATTTCTGAGCCATGAAACAACGGACTCATAGAATTACCAAGCATTTAGAGCTGGAACAAATTTTAGGGGTCAGGAGTTTATTGCAATTGTTATTGCTCACGTCTAAATTCTAATTGATGGTTTTGAGCTGAAAGCCCCCCATTTAAGTGGAACTCTGAGATAATCCTGTCTTCGGGCGTCGTGAACTGTTAAATCTTGCATCCGTCATATATATTGATTATAATGTGTCACTTGGTTGTATGATTACGAGTCACAACTGGACACTTGGTTCTGGTCTAACATTATTTCCATGAAATTAGAGCATACAAATCCCCACCCCACCCCTCACGCTTTGGCAAGTCAAGAGTTAAGGAGGAGAAGAAAAAAAAAGAGAGGGAGTCTAAGCTCTGAATATCATGCAGTATTTTATTTAGAATGCCTCGCTTGTGGCACCCCAGGGAAAGTGGCTCTCCGACTGAGAGGACATAAACTGGTTGAGGAATAGAGTACAGAAAGCAAATGTCTTGGCATTGAAGGCCCTGCTTCTCTCTGCTGCATGTTTTTACTTAAAGCCAGAGAGATGCAGAGAAGTGACATAATCATTCAGCAAAATACTGTTTATTGAGAGCTACTATTCCTTTTACATGTCTTAACAAAAAATTGTTTATTGTACATCTTTAAAACAAAAATGTTATTTCTAATGCTAGGCATCTCCGTTTCAGCTTATACTTACTTTAATAATAAAAAATGGAGTTCTGCCAAGTAATAAGGATGGGCCCCAACCACATGAATACTCAAGCATCTAAAGCAGCTCTCAACATTACAATTTTTCCGCCTATTTTTCTGTAGCAACTTTATCTATCTTGTGTTATAACTCGTACACAATTCTGAATTTCTTTATAAAGTTTCTGTTGCTTTATCTAGTCATGGCATTGACATCCAACAAATTCCTAATAGGCTCTCTGTCCTTGAGTAGTTAGACTAAGCATGGGGCAGAGGTTTGTAAACTTTAACAAACATAATGATTACACAGAAAGCAAGGCCACAGATTTGAGGAGTGGGGAGAGACATGGAAGGAATTAGAGGGAGCAGAGCTAGGCGGTGGTGTAAGAACAGTACTTACAAATGAAGTTCTCTAAAAGTAAAATTTTATTTATTTGTTTGTTTATTCATTCATTCATTCATTTTTGGTTTTTTTGAGACAGGGTTTCCCTGTGTAACTCTGGCTGTCCTGGAACTCACTCTGCAGGCCAGGCTGCCCTCATATTCACAGAGATCCGCCTGCCTCTACCTCCTGGGTGCTTGGATTAAAGGTGTTCCCCACCACCACTAGGCTCAAAAATAAATTTTAAAAGAGATTTCTGTAGCCTATGTACGTATACCAACACGGATGCACACAGACACACACAGACACACACAGACACACACAAGCACACATAAACTTGACTCAACATACCTTGTTGAGATAAAATAATTTCCATTCCATACACATTCCCAAGGGATGCAGATGCTTGGTGCCACAGTGACTACAGTTGATCTAGTGCTTCTCAACCTTCCTGATGCTGTGACTCTTTAACACAGTTCCTCATGCTGTGGTGAACCCCCGACCATAACATTATTTTTGTTGCTACTTCATAACCGTAATTTTGCTACTGTATCATGCAAATTTGGGTAATGAAATATTCTTGAGTATCCATAACATGCTCTTTTGCACAAACTGAAGGGAGAAGTATGATGATGTCTATTCTTTCAGTGAGAGAAAAATATCTGAAATCATGTGAGTGAAGGAAACACAGAAGAGCTGAGAAGACTGAGTTAAGATTTGCTCTGATCACCTTCCTTAGAAAGCCGTTCCTGTCACCCCAGGGACACCAAAGTGCCTGCTTCCTGGGCAGCCTGGGTTGCTTCTCACACCACCCTGGAATCCCTTGGGTGACTAGCCAGCCAGGATTCTGAGTGTTTTAGAACCAGAGTTTAACAAGCTTTTCTCTCTGTGCATCTAATAGCGTTTGGCGCACAGAGTAGATGCACATTAAATATTTATGCAATAAAGAATAAATGAAATGCCTATGGATAGAATTGGATTGGATTGGGTTGGGTTGGGTTGGATTGGATTGGAGGAAAATAAAAGCAACAAAACTCATTCACAGATCCCAGTGTGTTTTACCGAAACCCCTTTTTTAAATCATAATATATTTATTCATTCTCATTGTCAGGATGAGATTACACTTGCTCAAATTTATAGGTTCTTTTATGAAAGATTTTCATTTATACTCACACACAAAAAGTACCTCCCACATCAGTAAGTGCGGAGACTGACCAGTCTATTCCCTCCTTTAACTGACAGCATTCACAGTCACTTTATTGTGTAAAATAATGTTGTTTCTTCTTCCCTTTATCTTGCTTATGTCTGACCTTCCATTAAAAGTTGCTTAGGAACTGCTTAGTGAATAGTCAGGGGTGCTCCTCGCTGACATCTTCCTTTTGTGACTTCTCAGCTATTCTGTCAGCCCGTTGCCTTTCCATAAGCGTTTTTAGGCTCCTTTTCATCTCCTTTCAACAGGCCAGACTAAAGCCCAACGTTCTCTCTGCATTGAAAGGAAACATCCGCTGCGCCTGCAACTCCAAGGAACACAAGACGCCTCACGCACCTGCCTGCTGAGCGGGGTAGATTAGCAGAGCTTCCACGGGCTTTTGATTTTTTTTAACGGCTTTCGGCAGTGTGCTAACCAAGCCATGAAGTCGTTTTTCTTTTTCTTTCTTCTTTCTCTCTCTCTCTCTCTCTCTCTCTCTCTCTCTCTCTCTCTCTCTCTCTCTCTCTCTCTCTCTCTCTCTCTCTTTTTTTTTCCTAATGCTGAAAATACAAAGTCCGTAGTGCTCTCTGAAATCAACCAAAGTTAGAAGGAGGAGACAGATTAGGAAACCCTGGGGTTTCCTTCCACATACAGAGAGTAATCCAAGCTAAAACTCTAAACCAGAATTCTCCGGTATGGGAGGAGTTGTGCTCCCAGTGTACAGAACCTGTCACTCATCTGGACTTCTCTTGTCTCGGCATCTACATTGATAGGACAGAGAGGTTGAACTACACAATATGGACAACCCAGAAGGAAGCAATCCAGTCCGGCTACATTAGATAACATTCCAGTCCTGACAATATGTCGTGGAGGAAAGGGAGAAACGAAGCGAGATATAAGAAACGCATCACCCCAGGGGAATTGTAATCACGGCAGGGGGCAGGCATAGAGATGTACAGCCTTCCTAAAATCTTATCTTGCTGTGGTGAGTCTAAGGGAACAGCGCTGTTCGAACCCTGGGAATAGCTGCATCGATTGTATTGAAAAGGTAAGGAAGAAAAAAAAATGATAGGGTGATGGAAAACCTCAAAAGAGGGAGGAATCCATACTAAATTTGCACAAAAGAAGTTCTATTGGCTCACAGGCAAGGGGAGAGCTCTGAGAGGAGATGTGGAAGGCAGAAGCAAGGCCACCATTTTCTTGTGGTTTGCAAGTGACAGCAGGAGTAATGCCCTAGTTGCCAGACACTGACCCTGCCAATTGAGCGAGTTCTGGTGCCTGCTGCCCGGTATTATGTCCTGGGGCTCATCGGCTTGCTGTATGTATGTTGCTGGTATGATCTGATCCTCGGGAAAAATAATATAACTGATATTTCCTTGAAAATTTGTGAGGATTCTTATTATTAAACACGGGCGTGCTGTGCTCCCTGTGCTGATCTTAGTGGGGAGTTTCTTCCTGATCTTGGTGTTAGCAATGATTGTGCTCCCCCTGAGTAGATTTACATTTTCCCATTGCCTTCTAAGTTTAACATCAACCTTGTGTCGTTAGGAACAAATGCACCAGATCTATTCATAGACTGCCGGCTTTCCATGTCCCTGGATTCCACATCACCGCAGTCAGCCAGCTATGACTGAAAATGTTCCCCAACATCATCTCTACTGACCATGAGCCGACATTTTCCTTGCCTTTTGCTCTAAGCTATGGAGAGAGTATACCCACTCTTCACATAACTTTGGTACCATATAAGTTTCTATGAGTGGTTATAAAAATGATTTGAAGTGTACAGAAGGGTGTGTCTTGGTTATAGGCAAATTGTGCACTAGGGATTTGGTTATCTGAAGGCATGAATAAATTAAACTAAAAACATATGGGCTTAATGAATCACATTTATTGAAAATAAGTACAGTCCGCTATTACAATTTCCAGAAAGCTGTGAAGATACTGCTACCCATTTAAGCCTAGCTACTGAGAAATAATGCTTAACAAAATAATACTTAAACAAAAGCACCACAATATTTTTGTTATTTTGTAATTTCCCTGGAATAAGTAAAACTGAAAGTTTGAGGCTAAAAGTTTACTTTTCACTTCACTGCCACGTATATAGATTATATTAGATATTCAATTAATTATCAAAAGAGTTTAATAATCAGTGTGAATATATGAAGAAGCATTGATAATTCGGGTCATTTTTTTAATGTTGGTTATTTTACTCCATAGAAACTGTCTCTGGGGAGCCAGTTGTGGCAGCACACACTCAAGAGGTAAAGACAGGAAGATTGCCAGTAAGTACCGGTCAACCAGGACTACCTAGCAAGATTCTGTCTTTTAAAAGAAAAAAGAAACCCTCTTGCAGGGAGCCAGTATTCTGCAATTTTTTTTATAGATTGATATTATGTCATTTTTTCAAATCCAGGTTACTATTTGAAAATACCGTGTTGAAAATTGGAAAGAATTGAAAACATACGTTTCACAAATTTGGAAGACTACAGTAGTCTCTGGAATGAAATGAAGTTTCTTTTCCTTAAACTCCTACAACATGTGAATTCATTCACCTCTCACATCTTACTCCATTGGTTCATTTCTCACGTCCAGGCCAGTCATGCTGCGAGACAGCAGGCCCACAGCCTGGGAAGCTGAGTTCTGCTATGCAGAGCAACCCTTCCAATACAGATTGCCAGTGCTTTCAAGGTGTTTGCTTTGTGTGTGTGTGTGTGTGTGTTCTTGCTGCAAAAAAAAAAAAAAAAAAAGAAGAAGAAGAAGAAGGAAGTAGCCATTCATTAAGCATCTACCACATGGCAGGTGTTTTGCCAAGTGCTTTGTGTACATTCTCTCTCCTAATCCCCATGTAACCCTATGAGGAAAGCACTTCTCCCCTTTTTTTGTAGCCCAGGGAGGATCAATAACTCACCCTGGTCAGTGAGCCCTGGGTGAATTATGACCTTGGATCTATCTGCTTGCAAAGTACGTGGACTTCTACTAAACACCCCAAACCCCACCTTGTGAGCACTTTGCAAAATAGTTTTGCTTCTCTGGTATTTTTAACCTTACTTATAGTTTTTTGAGTTAATAACTCTTCAACCAAGAGTCTCTTTTTTTAAATTTTATACTTTTTAATTTTATCCGAAGGCATTTTTATCCTAGAAGAGGCAGTTTTCTTTCATTGTAGAAAGTTTTACACTGTTTTAAAGTATATTTCTAGGGTAATTGTAACCTAACTTAAGAATTTTAATAAAAAATATCATTAGCGTCTTTAGAGTGTCGTAGCAAAAACTAACTAAATGCAGCCTTCCTTCACCTCCTTTTCTGGATATCTATGCTGCATAACAAATTAGTTTAAAACTTAGCTGCGTAAAACAGCAGTCATTTTATTATATGTCATAATTTTGTGGGGTCAGAAGTTTGAGCTGGGCTTAGCCAGCCAGTTTCCATGCTCCATGTGGTTGATTAGCCAACCTGGGGAGTCCAGAGCAGCTGCCCCCAGATATGGATTTTCAGATGCTTGGAAAGCTGGGCTCAGCTGGGCTTGTCCACTGAAGCATGACACTAACCTCTTGCACACACGTGGTGGTCTAGCTGTTGTCAGACTCAGTTCTGGAGAGAAGGCTCCGAGAGTGGTGAAGTAGAAGTCACTTTCATGAAAACTGGCTTGGTGTTTCTGCTGCGCTCTACGGTTCTGTAGGGATGGATATATACTTCATTTCTTGCAGACAGAGTGTGTTAGCTACTTTTCTCATTGCTGTGACTGAATACCTGGCAGAAGTGACTGGAGGGACGAGAGTTGCTCACGGTCCAGAGTGCTCCACCCATCATGGTAGGAAAAGTGTGACATAAGACTTAATCAACCCAGGTGTCAGATGCTTGCAGTAACACCAGCCAGGAAGCCAGGAAGCAAGAAACTAGGGCCAGAAGTAGAATGGGGCTGTAACCTTCAACCCTACACTCCCCCAAAAAAGTGGTTCACCTCTGCAGCCATGCTTCCTGAACCAAAGATTCCACATCCAGGCCAGAAAGCATCACCAGCTGGGATTAAAAGTTGAGACACACGAGCCTGGTTGTGGGTGGAGGAGGGAGGGTGTCACATTCAAACCATAATCCAAGGCAGCATTTTGTGGTCAACCTTATGATACACAAAATATTTATTTTGGGAGACTGTCATATAGTACAAAGTTTAAGCTCATCCATTTTAGAGAGTGTTGTAAAATCTTATTGGAGGCTTAACCTAATAACAAAAGTTATTAGAATTTTCAGTGGGGCTAGACAAGGGAAATTTGAAAATGAAAACAAGCATAGTAAATTCTTACTTATCTTACGGAAATCTAGAAAGCTTCGTGATAATAAAAATGTTCTCCAGGGCTTGGGGAATGCCACAGTAATCACTAAAGCCTTGCAAGCGTGAGGACCTAATTTCAATCCCCAGAACTCAAGTGGAAATGCCAGGCAGGGTGGTGGCACGAAGTACATGGAATCCCCTTGCTATAGAAGAGAATACAAGATAACCCCTGGAGCTCGCTGGCTTTGCTGACGAAAGACCAATGAAAGACCATGTGACAAAAGAGACAGACGTCTTCCTCAAGAAAGCAGCTGAAGTTGTTCTCCAGCCTCCATACATATGTGCACACATGTGTTCATGCACACAGGAACAGTCATGCGTGCACATATTGAAAAATTGTTCTTCAACTTCCAAACTTGGTTCAGGTTGAATAAACAGAAAATGAGGATTTTGTACTTTGTTGAATAGTAGGACTTCTCATGCTAGGTTTTGGTTTCCATTGCATTCTCTAGTCTAGGCCAGTGACTTACAAATAGTAATAGCATGATATGACTCTTTATTTAGAATTTTCTAAGACTCTATTGATCTAAGAAACATGAAGTGATTTTAAAAATATATTGCTGCTCAGGCTCCCTACTCCCTATTACTAGGAGTCCTCACTAGGGTCACCCTTGTAGATTCCAGGGAGTTTTCACTGGGCTGGGTCTCCAGATCACCCCCTAAATGTCCCCAAATTCTGGTCATCTCTCCCTATATTCTCATCACCCCCACGTTGATCGCATTCCCATCCTGCCCAGTCCACCTACAGCATCTGTTCTATTTCCCCTTCTCAGGGCAATCCATGTGCCCCCACTGGGACCTTCCTTACTGCATGATCTCTCTAGGTTTGTGGGTTGTAGTAGACTTGTCCTTTACTTAAGAGCTAATATCCAATTATATGTGAGTACTTGTTTGTTTTTCTGGGCCTGGGTTACCTCACTCGGGATGACTTTTTTCTAGTTCCATCCATTTGTCTGCGAATTTCATGATGTTATTTTTTTAACAGCTGAGTAGTACTCCATTGTGTAAATGTACCACATTTTCTTTATCCACCCTTTAGTTGAGGAACATCTAAGTTTGTTTCCAATTTCTGGCTATTAAGAATCACCTTCTGTAACTAGACAAGGCTTCCAGTGCTGGAACTGGGACACCATTTCAGCCAGAAAACCTTTAACCCATAATCTATCCTTCCTCCAGGATCTTCTGGGACAACGGAAGGGCAGAACCCCACACCAAGGGAAGGAGCCCTTGCCTGATACTGCAGAGCTGGCTAGGAACAGGAGACTGAATAGCCCAGAGACAATTACTAATGATATTCTGCTATATTCATAAATTGGTGCCCAGCCCAATTGTCATCAGGGAGGCTTCCTCTGACATCTGATGGGAGCAGACGCAGAGACCCAAGATCAAAAATCAGATAGAGCTCGGAGAACCCTGTGGAAGAGGGGTAAGAGGGATTGCAGGGTTCAGAGGGGTCAAGCTGTCAACTGATCAGGACTCACAGAGGCTCACAGAGACTGAAGGCTCACAGGGAGCCTGCACGGGGTGGCACTAGGTCCCCTGCATATATCTTAAGGTTGTTAGGCTGTTCGTGTAGAATTCCTAAAAACTGGAGTGCAGTGTTTCTGACCCTTTTACCTGCCCTTGGGAACATTTCCCTTCTGCTTGGGTTTCCTTATTCAGTCCTGATGTGGGAGCTCGTGCCAGGCCTTGCTCCACCTTGTTAAGCCCTGTTCCATTGGTAACCCTGGGAAGCCAGCTCTTTTCTGAGGGGAAGCAGTGGTGGGAATGGAGTGTGGAGGCAGCAGAATGGATCTTTGGAGAGAGGAGATGGGGTAACTGGGAGGAGTGGAGAGAGGGGAAGCTGGGATTGGAATGAATTGTACAAGAGGAAAAAAATAAATTGAAAAGTAAATCACAAAAAAGTCCTATTGCTGCAATGGCAGAGACTACTTGCCAAGGATAAAGGTTTGGATCCTGTTTTTTCCATAGTAATAGTCAAGAGTTAGTATGATGAGTTAGGATGATGGTATAGAGGTCACAGGCTCGAAGGCCGGCTGCCTGCCTTGTAATGTTAATTAAAACAGCCGTTTTTTGCTATTACCTATATCTGTTTTTACTTTACTATGGTAGAGTTGGATCGGACATACAAAATGGGAAGCATTTACTGTCTGGCCCTTAACAAAAAATTTTGTTGACCTCTGTTCTAGTCATGATTTCCCAAGACTTCTTTGTAGCCCTGACATAGGACCAAGGTCTTGCCAAAGAGCAGAAACAGAATGCCCTTAAGCTTGGCTTCTGGAGAAAATGTGAGCCCTGCCTTTGCCAGCTGAAAGGCAATATAACAGCCACTTATTAATAGCCTGACCCAGAACAACTCTCTAAGAACACTTGCCCATAAATAACTATATGGAGTGGAAATATCCACCAATTTTGATCGTCTCCCCTCATTGTCACATGAAAGACAAACTATTGGCCTTCCATCACTAAAGTCGCACTATGCCCTTTATTAAAACAATCAAATCTCAGTCTAAGTCCTGTTCAATTTTGATTCACAATCTGAATGACTAATCAAACACATACGGTTAGCATCATAAAATGATCAAAAATATGAGTCCTTAAATCTATTTTTCTAAATGGAGCATAGCATTAGTAATAAGAAGGGAAGTCAAAGGTGTCTGCCCCATCCATTATTTTCATACTCCAAGTCGAGTTTTGTGTTGGTCTCTTACTATATCTTTAGGAAATAGTTTATGGAATGAAAAAGGCACAAAAAACAAAAGTGCAAGCAAGCTTTACTCTTAACATCATCTCATAGATCAGAGACACAGCTTGTCCCTTCAAGACTTGGTAAATGCAGGCAAAGCAGAAGCCCAAGCAGGCACGAAGGCATCATAAGGCATGCGAACCCTTCAGCTTCAATGTCTTCACATTCGACCTTTACATTCTTTCCATGCGCTTGCATGAGACCCAGAATCTGCGTCACCTATGGCTAAGTAGAATGATTCTGACATAGCAAATGATTCCGACAAAGGGAAAAATAATCCTTTAATCGGTTGCACAGATTTTACAATTCGTCTCCAGAAGGTTACTGGGATAGCCTGAATTTCACACTTCCTCTATCTCTCTACGGTTTTTCCTTACAACAATTTCATAAATCCATGCGTGGACATTGTTTTTTCGGAGGACTGAAAAACATCACAGAGACAAACACACAAACAGATCTTCTAGTCAGAATGGTGAACTGGTGATTAGAGCCGCAGTGGAACTTGGATGCTTGGTCAGTAGGTGAGACAGAGTCTGGAAATCCTTGTGATCCATGGACTCTGTTCTTTGTGCCTTTATTGTTAGCTGTGCGCACCGTTTCCTTGAATGCCAAATTTAGGCATCCTTCCTAATTAATGATTTTTTTCAAACCCCTTTCAAAAGCCATTGGATTTCGATTAGCCCACAAAGGAAGGTTTCACTCCTGGGCTCATAGCTTTCTGTCTCCTTAGCAGTTAATTGAGTGAAGAATAATGGCTTCCCTGTAGAGAATCTTGTGGACTCCACTGAGGGGTTGACGCCTCTGTAGTCTCCAGAAATTTCAGTGACATTAAATAGTACTTAGTAAATTTAAGCCTAGAATTAGAGAGCAAACTGATGTATTTGGACATGTCTCAAGCTGATGCTTCCTGAGCAGTTGGCTCAGCATGAGGATGTGTATGCTGACTCAAGCCCTCTGCTTCTCTTCTGGTGAAATGTTCATGGTGTTTCTATTCTATACCTCACCATGACATTGAAAGAATAAAACTTGCTCCTTCTTCTAAAAATTAATTTTTATTTTTATAAATCAAACTTTTTTTATGCAACATACAATGCCTATAGCAGATGTGTATGTGTGTGTACCTCTAGTCCTACACAATTATAGCTGAGCTATGATATTATTTGACTATTTATCATGCAGAGCAAGCGCAGCAATAGGGCTTTCTTTACGTTTTGATTAATTGTGTTGGCTCTTTCACCTACTAAGAAGGTAAGTGATCACCTATCGCTTAGCCACATAGCCAAGGGCTGGGTAGATAGTCAGTAAAATACTAAAATACATATCGTGCAAGCATAAGAACATGAATACGATTCCAATCAGTCACATTTTAAATACATCAGGAGGCAGGAGAGATGCTGTATTGCTCTCACAGAGGACACAAGTATGATTCCCAGCACCATGTCAGGTGGTCTATGATCACTGAAACTCCAGGGAAATTAATGCCCTCTTCTGGCCTCCACAGGCACTGCACTCACATGCACATACCCTCACCTCCACACACACAAACAGATACATATGTATGTGTTTATTAAAATAATAAAAATAAATTTTTTTAAGAAAAGGAAATATCCTGAGTTAAAAAAGAAAAAGCCAAGCGCCTGAGGACTGACACTCAAAATTGTTCTCTGACATACACATACACAAGCACACACATGCACGGGCACCTACACACACGTGTGCACCTGCAGGCATGCGCTCGCACACACACACACACACACACACACACACACACACAAAGAGAAACAAAAGGAAAATGTAGCCCCAAGACAGACTCACATTTCTATAGAAAATATACAGAGATCATAGATACTTAAAAATCAAGATGTTCACAAGTTTGAATGGTGTGCTGGCTAGCTTTTACATTAATCTAACAGGCAAAGTCATCGGAGAAGAAAAAAAAAAAACTTGATCATGAAAATGCCTCCATAGAATTGGCCAGTAGGCAAGTCTGTAGGACACTTTCTTGATTGATGATTTATGTGGGAAGACTCAGCCCAGTGTCACCCACAAGTAGATGGTCCTGGGGTGTATAAGGGAAAAAAAAAAACAAGCAGTCAGGAGGAGAAAGCCCAGTAAGTGATAATTCTTCACGGCCTCTGCATCCTCCTGCTTCCAGGTTCCTGCCCTGACTTCTCTCAGCAGTGGAGTTGTAAGCTGAATTAAACCCTTTCTTCTTCACAACCTGCTTTCAGTCATGATGCTTTATCACAGCAATAGAAACATTAACTAAGATATGAGGCAAAGCCTATTTCACTAACTTCATAGGATTTCAAAAACACAATGATAGAAAAATCTACTTGTTCTGGGTGGCAGTGGCTCATGCCTTTAATCCCAGCACTTGGGAGGCAGAGACAAGCAGAGGTCTGTGAGTTCAAGGCCAGCCTGGTCTACAGAGAGAGTTCCAAGACACCAGAGTTACAGCAGAGAAACCCTGTCTCTAAAAAAAAAGAAAGAAAGAAAGAAAAAGAAAAGAAAAGAAAAAAATCTACCCAAACTGCCCTATTCTTAACTCTGTAAATATTTCTTTTTTTTCCAACATAAATCCATGCTTAAAATAAATTGATGATGGTGGATTAAATAAACATTTAGTGAAAAGGTGACAGCTGGAGAAATAAGATGCTCTGTGAAGAGAGTTAAAAAGTACCCCTTGCTCTTTGTAAGTGAAGAGAGTAATGGCTCAGTGGGTAGCCCAGGCTAGCCTTAAACCACCTGCTCCAGTCTCCTGCGTGCTTAGATTACATATCTGTACCACCATACCTGAATACGTACATTTTCAATGAAATGCATCTTTAGTCTTTAAGACACAGTAGCATACAAAACACATTTGCACAAACACAAACTTCATTCAATAGGAAAATGTTTGTATCACCTGTAGAAGTGTATTTTTTTCTCCCTGAACTAAAGCACAGAAAAATAGGTCTCACGTCACTAAAATGAACAAATGGGTTTTGCGTTTCTAAGAGTCTTACAGGTGGCCAGTCCATCACCCATCAGTGCCCACGGTGCTAGTACAAGCCAGCAGCATCCTGCTGCAGATGACTGCCTGTGTGCATTCACGGCTACTGCATGGAGCAGGTGGGAGACATTGGACTCATTACCTACTCTTAACCACTTTCAACCAATGATTGATGAGAATTGGAAGATTCCTTAGCAATATTGTCCGTTGTTGTGGTTGTTGTTAGTGTTTTTACATCATCTGTGCTGTTTGGGCATGCCCATATACAGATATGTCTCTCCTCACCCCTGTGGTTCCTTTTCCTTCTCCAGCCTTACATTCTGCTGGAGAACTGCTGGCCTCTCTGGGCTTTGGCCTATTGTCCTGGTTCTGTCTTTAGTTACTTTTTGGTTGCTGTGATATAATACCATGACCAGAAGCAATCTAAGGAAGAGATTATTTTGGTTTACAGTTCCAAAGGACTAGATGACCAGAATAGTAAGCTTAGCACGACAGCAAGAGCAGAAAGCTAAGAGTTCACTTCTCAATAACACACAGAAAATGTGGGCAAGGCCATAAAAGACCACTCCACCCCCAGTGATGTATTTCTCCCAGCAAGTTTCCCATATTAAAGGTTTCACAGTCTCCCCAAAGAGCACTATAACTGAGAAATAAATGCATATATATGTGAGCCTATAGGAAACATTTCTCATTCCATGTCATGGACATCTCAGGATGTAAAATGCATTTAGTCCAACTTTAAAAGCCCCCGTAGTCATTAACAATTTCAATACTGTTTAAAACGCCAGAGTTCAAAGTCTCTTTAACAACTCAATTCTTAACGGTGACCTCATTCAAAATCAAAAACAAATTATATACTCCCAACAAACAACAGCACAAAATATACATTTTTACTCTCAAAAGGAGGAATTTGGGCAGAAACATTGGACCAAATCAAGGCTGAAACATCATGGAAACATCAAACCTTATAGCTCAATGTCCAGTCTCTGGGTTCAGGTCAGTGGGCTTAGGTGACTCTGGCCCTGCAGCTTTGCTGCTGCAACACACATCTCTCTCTTGGGCTGATTCCGTGTCCTGCATGCAGCTCCCCTTGGCAGATGTCTCTCAGTTCTGATATCTCCAGCATCTCTAGCTCCACTTTCATGGCTTCACAAGGCCTTCTTGCAGGGACTCCAGTCTTGCTGCACTTTACCTGGTCTTGGCAGCTCTCTAAAAACACAGAGGAAGAATCCATGACCTCACTCATGACCTCATGACATCATGATCTCATGACCTCATGACTCCAAAACTGTCCATCAAGTCTAGATGCTAGTTTGGGATACACCTGGGCCCCAACAATCTTACTCTTTAGGAAAGATCCCTGCAAAGAAAGTCAGTCCTATGTCCTAAACTTTCCATGAGGACTGAGCCTCTGATACACAGCTGCTCCTCAGTAATGTGCCTTCTATAGTCTGTTCGTCCCTATCTCAGTGCTCCACTCCTCAGCCAGCGTTCTTTGACAGCGATCCTGAAATAAGCTATTTTCATTCACCTCTTTGCCTCAGCATCTGATTTTTACAGGAACTTGCCTAAGAGGCCAGTGTTTTACCCTTTGATGGGAAATGTCTCTTCTGTTGTTGATTTTATGTCTATCCCTTGTAGGGATAGACATAGTTATTACACAATTAAAATTTATAAACGAATGTAATGAGATTAAAAGGGAAGTTGGGAGAAGTGCAAATCCATGCAAGATCAGGAAAACAGAGAGGCAGCTAGACATGGTGGAGCAGAGCAGGGATTCCAGTACTCAGGAAGCAGAGGCAGGAGATCATCAAAACCTCAGGATCGGCCTGGTCTAGAGTCTTAAAAAGAGATAAGAGAAGAAATAGGAAAGAAAAGTATTTCTAGAAGAAAGGTGGGACAGGTGTGCTCTTGCACTGGGTCAGTTTCCTAAAACGTCGTCTAGATGGTCTCCTTCCTCATGAACCTGAGCACAGTTTAATTACTATAAGCCAAGACCACAGGCCTTTGCGAGCGGCCAGAGAGAGATGTGGGGGATGTGTCCAGAGAACATGTGTGCTCTCTGGAAGCTTAGTGTCCGCCAGAGAGTCCGTCAGACAGTTTATGATCAATTCCTTGCCTACTGTAGAAAAGCTATACTGCTATGAAGGGAAAAAGTAAATTTGAAAAGATTTAAAGAAACAAGTAAAATTTTGATTAACACTGTTGGAAGTGGACATATTCTATAAGAGTTGCAAAAAGCACAAAACCTCTGAGGTGGCAGATGGCACATGGTTGGTTCTCTAGGCTTGTATATGTTCTATCCAGCCAGCATCCCACATCCTCCCATCTCCATGTTTCCCCTTGAGAATTTGCCCATCCCACTCCATGTGGTCTCCCTGGAATGAATGGTGCATCCAGCTGTCACATTACAAAACAAAATTCAAAAGAGTCTCAGATTCCATCTTTGCCTCTTTTAACTTTTACACTTAAAAAAAAAGCAGGACAGTGGTAGCACATGCCATTAATCCCAGGGCTTGGGAGGCAGAGGCAGGCAAGTCTCCGTGCGTTTGAGGCCAGTCTGGCCTACAGGGTGAGTTCCAGGACAGCCAGAGTTACAACAGAGAAACCCTGTCATGAAAAAACAAAAAAAAAAAAAAAAAAAAAAAAAGTATAGGAATGAATCTTAAGCTTGACCAGCCAATAGGTAATTACAGTTGTGAGGGGCTGGGAATAAAGCCAGGTGTCCTTTACCAACTAACAATTCTATTTAAAATAATCGCTGGCTGAATCTAGGACTATGGTGGAGACTAACTATTGAGCAAAGGACATGTTGCATTAAGACACCTAAGAAGGTCATCATGAGATAAGAACTTCTTTTTGGCTTGTCACTTTTAATGTCACTATCAGTGTTCGTTACTAACTTGAACAATAAGAGACCTTTCTTTTGATGCACCCAATGCCAAGAATAGCACACGAGACTTATAAGCACTTAATAAATGGATTAAAAATGTTCTTTTATAAAATAGGCATCATCATACTTTGCACTTTTAGATGACATCTTTTATTAACTGGACTTTCTATAATAGGTTTTAAACTTTGAGCAACCAAAACTCACCCATTTTGATCATTCACTAGGCCAAATAATGTGCGAGACAACAATGTTTACCAAATTAACCTTAAGATGATTTAGACTTGCCCTGTGGTTAATGACTGAAGTTTGCATCTTGTGTTCCAGAGAAAAAAGCCAGAACCAAGAAAAAATGTTGAATCTATAGACCTTGAGTGCAATTTCCCAGTTTCCCACTAAGCACATAATGGCACTGCCCTGAGTTAGGAATGCCTGGGATAGCGTTCTTGTCCATTCTCCCTCAACAAAGGTTACCAAGCAACATCTTCACATAAAACAAAGTACGTGAGATCAGACTGCGCCCACAATCCCTGGCAAAGACTCTAACATATAATAACGGCGTTCCGTGCTTTACACTAATGTTTTACAGCATGAATTCTTTTTTAAGAACTGTCAAGGTGACATTACCTCTGTATGTCCATATCAGTTGAGTAGTCTCTAAAATATATCTATTCTACCAGTGAACCATTTCTCAGTAGCATCATGTCACATGGTTATAGAAAATAAAGATGGTTATATCAGAATCTAATAAAGTATTGAAAACAACAAACAAACACATGTTAAAAACCACTCTGTGCCAAGGGCTATTTATTCTCATTGAAATACTACATATTATATAGTATTATTTGATTTTATGCATGAGAGAAAATGGGCTAAATAGTGTTTAATTATGTGAACTGAGATCCTAAATTACTGTGTTCTGGGGAGTTTTGTTACATAACAATAGCTAACTGATAAAAGCATCCACATTCTATCCAAGTGACATACAATGAGAGTCAAATATAGTATTTAACTTTTTACTTAAAAATCTGGAAAATAATTTCCCAATATAATACTTAAAACTACATGTTAACATAAATATATGTGTATTTATGCTCATAAAACTACACATATACTTAAATGCTTATGAGGATTTGTGGTTGTATTTACTATCCTATGAAACACTTAATGCATTCCTGCTATATGCCAGGATCAAAAGTAGGTACTAAGGATGAATAAAACACCGACCTTTCTCTCGACCAGTTCATAGCCAAATATCTAAGTAAACATAACCACGCTTTCAAAATGGCTTTATTTAAAGGCCAATACTCAAAGCAACGTTGAAGTTCAGAACTTCAGGACATAGAGTGTAGAGAGGCTTCATAAACAGAGAGACTCAGGTAGGTATCGGAGGATGAACAGAATTTTGATAGAAAAACAATGAGCATACAGTATGGCTAGGGTGCATAGAAACAAGATGGTTGGAAAGAAGGCCAAATCCGATATAACAGGGGTTGACATGTCAGGACCACAGAAATTAGTGAAACTGGAGAAGCGAGTTAGAACCACACGGCAAGAGACTGAAGAGCATCAGCTTGCTCCCAGCACCAGCAAGTATCATTAGATGGTTTGAACTGAGGTGGGTAATGTGATCAAATTGGACTTTAGGGAAAATAAAATAACTAGAGAAACTCTTTTCCCCAGTTCTCGTCTCTGAAACTTAAATTGTCAAGGACTAGCTTGTTAACTCCTCTGTCCAGGAATACATTCTTGAATAACTTCACATTTTTCAGGATTGTTCCCTCTAGTATCAGTTTGGCATTCTATTCACCATAAACTTTGCATAACCAAAGACATATTTCAAGACCTAGCCTGACACTAACAAAGTAAAGGTGATCAGCCTTGCCTTGTGAATGGGGCAAACACCACCGACAAGAATGAATGAATATCTGTTGTTTATAGCTCACTCAGATTAGTGAATCCTCAAACAACAGTCTATCTACATGAGATGTTGCTGATAGTCTCACAGAAAAGATTATAACTCCAGCAGAAAGTGAACATGATGAAGATTAAAATGGTTGGAGTAAGAACTGACTTCAGAGAACGCCTCAGTTGAAACATGGCAAGTCCTGCAATTGATAAAGTAGTTAAGTAAAAGGTTATGTTTTTAACTACTCCTGGTTATGTCCCTTAGAATTCAAATATCCATTAGGATCAAATACATTTCTACCACGTTTTTCTTCTCTCCACAGGGACCTAAGAAGCATCTTCTGGCATTTTTCATGATGTCATCTGAATTCCCTAGGCAGGGCCTACAGAAATATATTTACAGGCTATGCATTGTGGTTAGAGTGACGCTAGGAATTCTGATGGCTCCTGAAATGAGGAACACAGCGCCAGAAGCCTGCAGCATCAGAGCCGGACTCAAACGGGGAACAAGACAAATGAACATCAATGAGAAAATGGAGCAGGTGAGGCTGGTGGCAAATTCAAATGCATTCACCAGCTAAAGAGACAGTATATTCTTCCAAACCCGGAAGATTATATGTAGGCTGCCAGTTACAGGCTTTTTAGAGAAATTAAATTTTTTTTTGGTTTTTCAAGACAGGGTTTCTCTGTTGTAACTCTGGCTGTCCTGGAACTCACTCTGTAGACCAGGCTGGCCTCGAACTCACAGAGATCCTCCTGCCTCTGCTCCCAAGTGCTAGGATTAAAGGTGTGTGCCACCACCGCCTGTGAGAAATGAACATTTTTATTTTTAAAGGCTTATTTTAGTTTTAGTCACAGTAGAGGCTATGTGCACTTGAGCATAGTGCTCACAGAGACTGGAAGAGGGTGCTGGGACCCCCTAGAGCTAGAGTCACAAAATGTTGTGAACTACCTGAAATAGTTGCTGGGAACTAAACCCCAGTTCTCTGCAAGAGCAGTACACACTCTTAAGTGCTGAGCAATCTCTCCAACCCGATTGCAATTTTAAATTAATTCCATTGCTAAGTATTATGTTCCAATTAAAACATATGTAAATAGGATATAACTGATGGCCCACTTGATTTCTATCTAAAGCCTCAACGAGAAAATGTCAAGTCAGAGAAACACAGGAAGAGAGCAAGCCTCTGATGTGGTGAAGGAATCTTTAAATATCAGAAGATAATACAAGACCTCTGAGCTTAGGAAAGCCACAGCCCTGTTCCATTCTAATCTGGAACACGCTGGAGAGAAATATCTGGAGTCCCAGAAAGTTAGCCAGAGACAAGAAAACCCCATAACTGTCTGAGAGAAAGTTCTGCAATGATGAATGGAACTCGTCATGTCCACGGTGATCAATAGAGCAACCACTAGCCATATATAGTTATAAAGTACTAGGAATAAAGCCAGTGTGGCTACAAAGCTGGGTTTTAAATTTCATGTTGAGTCCCTTAACGTTAACCGTTACTGCTGAACGCATCCGGTGGCTATGTAGCTACGGAAGCTCCGACTGGCAGCTGTCAAAGGGTGGCAGGTTCCAGAATGGCCAGGGGACCACTGGCTGTCTGCGCACACTTCTGAATCTGTGGGCATGCTCATAGGGGTCTCAGGCTTTGCACATACAGCAAGGTCCCAGATGATTTTTTTTTTTTGCTGCTACTGACTAAATGAAATGGGACTCTAGAGGTTTCAATCTTTAGGTTTCAAGGACAGAGTGTGGTCTTGGGAAGGGCAATAGTAATTAATAACTGATGGACGAGAGAAAAGGAAGGAAGGTAGGTAGAAAAGAAGGAAGGAGAGGAGAGAGGGATGGAGGGAGGAAGGAAGAGCCTAGAGTCAGTCTCCATATTGCCCCTACTATGCTGGAAGCAAGGGCAGGTGAAGCTCACTGTGGTCATCGACAAGTTCGTGCTGTTTGTGAGGTGAGTTTTGCTTTTAAATCAGAGCATAGTGCCGGCCTTCTTGGGTGGCCCCGAGTCTTAGTTCCACTCCAGCAGGAGGCAAAAGAGAAAATCCTGGATCATC
The DNA here is from genome assembly GCA_026225945.1 of Cricetomys ansorgei. Taxonomy (NCBI): domain Eukaryota; kingdom Metazoa; phylum Chordata; class Mammalia; order Rodentia; family Nesomyidae; genus Cricetomys; species Cricetomys ansorgei. The sequence goes on along the minus strand of JAMJFZ010001042.1, from coordinate 6,539,120 downwards.
ATGACCCCCAGACACCTGGCAAAACCCGTGTGTCAGGAAACTTGACTAATATTTTCCTTGCTAGGAGTAGCATTAACAAAGCACCTCATTTATCCTACAAACGTGCTATAGAATATCAGTTCAGGTCAACTGTAGCTTTGTGCCCTAGAAAACATGTATTTTGTGTATAGGAAAAAATAGAGAGGCCTCTAATTCTCCTTTCTTAACTCTTTCCCATTTAAAACTAAAAATGTCAGAACTTGATATTATGATACATTCAAGGAATTTCAAAGATATGACCCATGTGTTTTAATCCTAATGTCTAGATAAACCACTTCTAAGACTGGAACAATACCTAACATGCATGGAAGAACATAAAGAATTAAAGAATAGGGATAAATCTCCCAGAAGTCTACCAAACATTTCACATAATCCTGAAGTTTACTTACATGAGGTTTTTCTCACTGGCCTGAAGAGCAAAGTATTTTAACGTCAACATCTATCTTAAGTTGTTAGCATTCTGTTCATGCCCCCAAATTAATTTCTGAATGATGTGGATGACCAGTTTCCAGATAAAAAACTAAAAAACTCACATATGGCTCTTCTTCCACATCCACGCGTGTCTGTAGTTTTCTATGTTGACTCTGGAATTTGTTGTCTGAGTCGCACAGGCAGACAGTGGCATGGTAGTGAATTTGGCATGAGCAAAGACTTTAAGCAACCTATATACACTTCTAGCTCTGGATTCCTAGACTTCCTCCAAGAGCCCTTACTCAAAATCCTCTGATGGAGGAAGAGACATACGGAACAGAGCCGAACCTGCTCTGTTATCCCATCTGATACCCAGGCAAGTGAAAGAATTCAGTCCAGATGCCAATTTTGCTTTGTGGCCCTGTGTCTGACTGTAGACTCAAGTCAGTTCAGCTGACTGAAGCTCGGACTAGCAGAACTGCCCATCAGGCCTATAGACCCTTGAGAAATGATAACGCATTCTGGATGTGGCTTGTTACACAGCCACAACTAACTAACACATCCTCGGCAGGCTATCAGTAACATAACCCAGTGCTAAATATGACACTCCACATTTAGTGGAGATCCTATGGTAATAAAGTTCCTCATGTACATTTACATTGCTTTTTTTTATATTTGTGTCAAACTCTGCTAATGGAATCTATAAATGAAAAAGTTTAAAGGAAGAAGTTGAAATCCTTATTTGTTCAGATAATAGCAGAGCATTGTCTCTTACTGAATCTAGTACAGGTTTGCACATAATTGGAGCTTATGTTTATCCCATGATCACAGTCCTGGAGATTACCCTTTAAAGGAAGAAAATGAAAGCCTCCTCCTTAGGTGCATTTGTCTAGTCCCTTGCTGGCTAGCTGTTGTGTTCCATTTTACAACATCCAGGGGTACAAATTGTCCACCAGCATCAGGCAGGCAGCCTGCTAGTCTTAACAGGACCCCTGCTGATAGGCATCTCTGTTCTCCATCAGCTGTCCCATCCTGCAGCTACTGTTCTAAAGTTACAGGACAGTTTCTAACTTTGTGCCTGTCCCAAGGCATCAGGACCAAGGCACATGATCTGTAATTTATGAGGACACTCACAGAGCTGTCACTTGCAAGGCAGGTGCTGAGAAAAAAGGCAAGCAGCTCTAGGAAAGAAAAGAAGGACTGTGACCTCACCCCTGAATAATGGTGGCCAACCTAGTCACAGAAGGAAGGGTTGACAGAAGAGAGCTTTAGAAATACAGCAATGGCTCAACTTGCTGAAGGCGCTGTCTCTACAGTTGAACACCGCAGAACTCAAGTGATTGTGGAAAAATGAGGTGGACTGTACTGTGTTCTGGGCTGCTAGTGTAGTTACAATTTGTGCTTTGCAGTCTAAGCTACCAATTTTGAGTGTCTTGTGAGAACAAATCAAAGTTCAAGCTAAATTATTCCCACAATGCCATGGGTCATGATCTTTCCAAAAGAAATTATATAAAATGGAAACCAGAAGTCAGTCCAAGTGAGAGGGAAGGAACTGAAAAGAAGGCTTGCTTACCTAGCTAACCAACACTCCTATATTGAGTGTCTTGTGAGTTGTATGTTAGCCGTGTGATGGTTTTGTGACAGAGCCTGGAATACAGTTCAATGTTGAGCTCATGCTTTGAATGCACAGGGCCCTGGTTTAAATCTGTAAGGGAAAAGTGTCAACTAAGCTTGGTCTCACGTCAGCCTATTCATACTTCATCTGGTATTTGTGTTTCAGAGACTAAGAAAAATTCATCTAATCTTAAATTGACTTAAACGGAATGGACATCTAGTTGCAGGTAGAAGTAGAATGAGAAGTCTCAGGCATTTGCAAAGCGCCCCCAGGCACACGTTGCTTGGAATGGAAAGAGTATCAGCTCAAATGCAACCTGAGCCTTGAAACCAGATGACATCATGATGAAAAGGCTCCAAGACTTCAGAAACATTGCTTACTGATAGGCAGCTCAGCTTTCTGCCTTAGGTCTGAGAGTTCCAGAGGGATATTTGTGTTACAAAGCAAGTCCAGCCAAGTTCACACCATGGGAAAGCCACAATGAGCCTAGAGACTCAAATAGCCGGCTGCTTGCTGGCTGCCATAGGAGCTTCCATGCTGACAATATTACAAGCCTTTTTCCTTCCTTTGGTGAAGACAGATCACTTTGGCAAGGACTTCCCATCAACACATTCCTACAGTCTTCTTTTCTTCAAATCTTCCTTCCTTATAACCTACACCTTGGTATTAAAGGTACACATTCTTATAGATTTCTATATATATTACCTATCAATAAACAGCCAGCTAGTTGCCCATGACATAAGCCATTGTGTCCTGCACCCTCCTGCTGCTATCGTAAGAGATCAGAGCTGAAAAGAACAGTTAAGGAGGTTCTGGATAACCCGAGCCATTTTTCTGGCTCTTAGCCTGGAAAAACTCCTGACAGAAAGCCTGTCTGGTGCTCTTGGCAGAGTCCCACAAGATCTAGTAAAATGCCAAAGTGGGGGCATCGTGACATCAAGAGCGATACACGCCGCAAGCGGAAGGGTCGCAGCTGGACGCCGCGCTTCGGGAACCTGTTAATCACATGTTGGGCGACAAGAGTGCAGGTATGGAAACAGGAATATCGTCAGGCACTAATTCTCGCTTAATGGTTCTGCACAAAGCTTCCACTCTATTTAATTGGCTTTTTCCTCAAGTTAGAAATTAGGTGTTAAAAGTTGGAAGTTAAAAGTTTGGTGGACATCAGGGATGTCCCTGGCTATCGATTTCCTTATTTGCAGGAATATATTCTCCCTGTAAACAAAAATGCAAGTTAACCTTAGTACAAGATTCTAAGAGTGTTTCTTTCAAAATCTTGGTGTTTAGACACCTTATATTTGTTTGGAGAAGAAAAAAATAGGATCGTGACCCAGTGAGTCTATAAGATACACTGAAAGGCGTGCAGGACTAAGCAACAAAGTCAAACCACACAGATTTCAGTGTAGGCGCTGAATCAACTGTCAGAGCAATATATAAACCAAATAAAGATTTTCCTGAAAGCCTAAGCTGTCTGGAGTATGTATAAAGGCGTACAAAGTCCTCTCACATTTTATCAAGGTAATGTTAATTTAACTCAGATTGAAAGACAGACAAATTTTCCTCCTCTCCAAAACTTATGTCAAAAAGGACAAGGCTCCTCAGCTAGGGTGGGACTTTTCTTGCTTCCTTGCTGTGACTGGCTGACCTGATCTTGTACAGGTCTTATAGATACAGCCACAGTCAAGATCAGTTCGTGTGCACAATGGCCTCGTCATGCCCAGCAAATACTTTTTTTCTGCAGATGTTCACTACCTTTGGTTCTTACAGTTTTTCTGGAAGTTCTACAACTAGCTGAGGAATTATTGGTAACTGACGATGAGGGACAGTTTTCATCAGGAGTGCATCCCTTGGGAGTCCGCCATGCTTTAGTAGGTGATTGTATACCTTGAATATGCAGGCAACACGAAGTAGACTCAGAGTGTTTTAAAAAATAAAGAAAGAGCATATGCAGTTGGGGAGGAAAACTGGTAATAAGGAGGAATTGCAGAGGAAGAAATGGGAGGGAAATCTGTTCAAACATGTTATATGTGTGTAAGAAATTCTCTAACAGTAGGAATGGTGGGGGAGGGAAAGGGCATGGCGCTGTGAAGGAAAGGTGTCTGGAGGGGCTTAGGGGAAGTTGGAGGGAAGGGCTGGGGGTGGATCGGATAGAGGTACATTCTTTCTGTGTATAAAATGTTCTTTTTGGTTGTTTAAAATAATTTTAAAATTTAAATATGTTTTTATCATATTCTTCCCCTCCCTGACTCCTTCCAGATCCTCTTCCCCATCCCCCAACTTTAAGTTCTTCCTCAAAAAACAAACAAAAATACAACAACAGAACACTCCAAAACCATGAAAACAAAATAAAATGAAACAAACAAACAAAAAAAACCCTATCAAACTTTAACCAAATAAAAGCTCAGTCGTTCTCGATCACACACATTAAAAACACAAAAACAAAAACCTATGGAGTCCATTATATGCTCCATTATATGTTGGGCAACTACTCCTGCACACGAAGCCTGTCCTGGAGTGATTGATAGATGTATGAACTTTTCAAAGAATAAATTTAAAATATATTTTAAATTAAGAAACATTTTTAAAACCTAACTAATATCTTATTACCAAGGTAAAACTTCAAAACATTATTTTAACCATATTCTTTAATAAATAATTTGAAGAAAAAAATACCTGACCAAGCAAATGTGTACATCCCTGCCTACATTTAGAGACAGAAACAACTGGATCCAAATCACTTGTGTTCTCTGGACCTTGTAAACAGGGATGGCAATGACCTCAAGAGCATCACAGCACACTATGTCCAGTCATTAAGATAGTACCATAAATACCATCTTATTTTTGTGCTATTGATTTTACCAATTCGTGATTTTTGCCATTACCCACACTGAGGAAAAAAAGAAAGGTTATATTTCCAAGACTTTGTCTTTTATATAAAGAGCTTTTATCTGATTGATGCAAGTTGATTTTGTTATCAAAGACTTAACAATGAGGGCTTTTTTATTTCAACAGAATAGTTCGTAACTATGATAGAAAATTTAATGCCTGCAAAAAAAGCGTTGTTTTCAATAGATTTAGCTTCACCTCCTAAAATATAGTTCTCTTTTCAAACATTGACAGAGCCATTCAAGTGAGAAGCCTGGAAATTTTCCAGAATCTTTCAGACAGCATTTAATTCACCATCCAATGTACATTTTTTTCTGTGTTTGTTCTAAGGATCTGACTATCTTTACCTTAGCTCACTTGCATGTTTGAAGGTGGCCTAAATAATTTTGTCTTCTTCCTTTTTTGAACCCTAAGCTCAGATCTGTCCTTTCTTAGTTTCTTTTTCTGTTGCCATAATAAAGTATTCCGAAAACTATTAACTTTAGGGAAAAGAGTTTATTTTAACTCACAGTTCCATCATGGGGAAGACAAAGTATAAGAACTTGAAGCTGCTGGTCACCTTATGTCTGCAGAAAGAAGAGAGCAATGAATGTGTATGTGCATGCTAGTGCTCAGCTCACTTCTCCACTCTCATATAGTCCAGGAACCCCTGCCTAGGGAATGATCTACTCATAGTGGGCAGGTCTTCCCACCTCAATTAACACAACCAAGATGACCCTCCACAGACATGCCCAGAGACCCATCTTCCACACAGTTCTAGATTGTGTCAAGTTGATAATTAACACTAATCGTATGTCTCTGTCTCATATTTACCTCATTCTTTAGCCTCAAACAAGCCACTAGTCAACCCCAAGTTATGGTACAGAGAATCTCCTCCCGTTGAAAGAGAACCTCGACAGATGCATAGTGAAGTGTGTGGGACCACAGAGTGTGCAAAACTGGGACCTGAAACAAAATTTAGCATGCTGAGATTCCAACAGATGTGAAACAGCAGCACTTAGCACTTCCAGAACACCAAAATCCTTCTAGCCTTTTCTTCCCTATGGCCATTTTGTAATGCAAGGTGAGAAGCAGAGGAACAGCTGCAAGTACTTTGTGGGGGGTTTTACAGCTAGAGCAGCTCCTCTCATTCTGACTGGCAGAATATTTATGGCCGAGATTATGGTGTCCCACAGAGTCTCCCATTGTAATAACATCAGCTAGAAGAAACCCGGTTTTCAAGATCGAGTTCTAATCACCCGTGACCCATTTCCAGTGAGTCAGCTCCAAGTGACATGTGAGAGACAGTGTCTTCTAGACGGTGAGTTGTTTAGCTGAAGGATTGTGGTAGTTATGGTGACTCTAGCTCTAAGTGAGCACAAATATTTGATGTGGGCTTGAGGCAATCTTACTGGCATCATATAGCTGTCTGTTATCGATAATGTTGTTTTCCTTCACGTCTTCAACGTTATAGGTTAACAATGTATATCCTCTGTATGGATGTGCTTGCTATAGCTTGGGTACATATGAGCCACGCACCATGGTGAAATAAGTGCTTTGAAAAATCAAACAAAAAGGCCTAAGCACTATGTCCAGTTCGCACAGAAATTTTAATTCAAGGATAAAAGTCATTCTCCTAATAAGACTAATAATATAAAGAAAAAGCCATTAAAGTATGTAGAACATGTATCAGATATAAACTAAGATACAGATATCTGGCCAGCAGAAACTATCGTTTCCACCTAGGAGGTCATGGATAAAAGAAGCCCTTTGACAATTTCCTCAGGTTTATGGATATGAGGTGTCTGTCAGGCTCTCAGCGATGACTATTGTGATACTCTTCTCAGAGCCACATCAAGCATCTCCAGGAGCCAGCCAATCATGACAATCTTTGGCATGAGCAAGACCTTACCCAAAAGTCAAGGTGACTCCTTAACCGTCAGCTAAATTTCATTCTGGTCTCTAGCATCAAGTTTGTTAAACCTATTCAGCCCTTACCTTCAAGCAGTGGTTCACGGTTCTTAAGATGTATCTACATCACCAGCATCACCAGGGAACTTGCCAGAATCTCAGGCTCTACCCCAGAGCTGTAGTCAAATGTTGGGAACAACTGCCTCCACCCAAGCAGCCATAACAAATGACAATCTTACAAGACATGAAGAGTGAAATGGACAGAGAATCTGTGCTCTTCCAAAACAGCCTGAAGTCAGTGTACAAGCTCTCTAGATTCCCCACCACGAGTTCTGGATAAACAATGCCATCAAGATTCTTGTCTTCTTTTCTAATTCTATTTTCAAGTGCTACAAAAAGCAATAGTTTCCTTTAGTAATTTTTGTTTACAACTTCTGTTCCAGTTGTCCCATCACAATATGTATTTAAAACTCCATAAGCACACTCATAGATGGCTGACAGACAGGTAGGCTAAATATGACATATTTATCTAAAAGAATTCAGACTTCTGCTTTATGTGATGACAATTTCAAGGGTGATAGGAGTCACAGAAGGGTGGTGCTTGTATGTGCGAGCAGAACAGGAGAAGGGAGAAGGAAAGAGGACGGGATCTTCTGTGTAAGTGCTGAAGAATCTCTTGGATTCTCTGTTGAAAAAGCCATCTCGTTCTTCCTCTGTAGCCATCACTAAGCCAAGCAGCACAGACTCCTTAAAGAGTACAACCCAGAGGAATAGTACATCTTAGTTCTGCATGAGAGATTAAGAAACATTCTTAGGCTGGGCAGTGGTGGCACATGCCTTCAATCCTAGCATTTAGAAGGCAGAGGTAGGCGGATCTCTGAGAGTTCAAGGCCAGCCTGGTCTACAGAGTGAGTTCCAGGACAATCAGAGTTTCAACAGAGAAACACTGTCTCAAAATAAATAAATAAATAAATAAATAAATAAGAAGGGAGGGAGGGAAGGAGGGGGGAGGGAGGGAGGGAGAAAGATCCTTACCACAAGACAGATCAAATATGGCCCAAGAAAAGAAAAGCCATCAGACTCCACAGACTCAGCCTTCTCCACTCTGTCTGGCAAACACCCTTTTGGAGTGCAGAGACAAATATCAGCACTGACATTCAGATTTACTTTTACATATAAATTATCATTTAAGAAATTAAGAAATTTAAGAAATTAAGTTTGTCAAATATTAATATACAGACTGACACTCTAACCCCTGTCCATCAGAGGGTGGCCACATGTGAGATGGTACAGGAGCACACAGAGGCCATCAACCGTCATATGGAAAGCTCAGCAGAGAGCTGCTCATGTGATTTTTCATATATATATATATATATATATATATATATATATTCTCTAAGTTTATTTCCTCTTTGAAGAATAGTTCTCCAAAAATGCATCCATGGCTTAAAAGAATTACAGAAATCTTGTATGGAAATAATGCTAATTAGATAAATATTCTCAACAAAAAGAGAAAAATCCATCAAGTTAATAGATTGTCCAAAAAGTTTCCAGATCAATATCTAAAGTGCTAAGAAGACAAACTAATGTCTTTAGAACTACTGTTTTTGTAATAAACCTTGCCATATTTACGTCTTGGGACACTGACATGTGGTAGCATTACAGTAACAGCATCAAATCCTCATAAGCAACAAGAAGTTTCCAAGTGAAGTACTAGGACTTGAGGTCAAGATTCTGAAATCTTGAAAGCAAAGTATAGAATAATGTAATTAACTCACTGTCTCCGATGTTTATGACCCACTAACTGTGCATTATCCCCATCAGTAGAGCCAAAGCTGTGGCCCTGTCCTGATGTGTGTGTGTGTGTGTGTCTGTGCACGCGCACGCGCATGTGCTTACTTATTCCAAGAGTAGAGATCATAACGACAGAACATATAAATACATGTGAAACAAAATAACCCTGATGCTGCCATGCAAACATAGTTTCTAAGGAATGTGTCAGTCTTGATTGACATCTGGGTTCATCTGAAAACATTGTGAGCTGAGTAAACTACACGAAAAGAAAACGTTATTTGTATCCCAAAAGGTGTCACCGCAGCTTCCTCATTATCCCTTTCATTTTGCTCTGTTTCCTGTCACTATTTGATGCAAACTGTATTTACTTGGGGGTCTGTATCTGTGTCTTAGTGTGTTAGCACCTCAAAGGGAGACATTTAGCAGCCACCTCAGGTCCTGCAACAGTGCCCTGTCACAGAGCCGAAATGTGGAAACCACCTGTGTCTGGAAGGCTCAGCAAACGTCCTTGCTGCTGCAGCTGGTTTGTAGACTGAGACACAGCGCTGCTGAGGCTCAGGTTGCTATCCTGTTTCCAACCTGATTTCCACTTCGGCTGCTGGGTCTTGGTCTTCCCAGGGCTGCATCACACACAGCCTCTTGTCTTGGAACCATAACATTCTTCAGGGAGCAAAGAACAGGTATGCTTGTCCTAATGCCCTCCTACAGCGTCTTGATGGCCAAGACTCCCGTGGGAGCAATGAGCCTTCCTCCAAGCACTCAGAGCTTTGGGAGTCGATTTCACTTCAGCCAAATCCCACCACCCAGCTGGGTGGCCAAAACACAGCACATTCTATCCGCAAAAAGCAGTGGGCTTGGAATGTTTCCCATTCCTTGGAGGAGTCAAACACAAAATAAAATCGACTAAACCCTCCTGGAATGCCACAAAGCAGCGATTGCTCTTACTCTCACCCCCAGCACACTTGGTGCCTTTCAGGGCTGAAAATATAAACTCTTTAACACCTCCTTTCATCTTGTCACTCAGCCCTTCAATTCTGCTCTAAGAATCGCCAGGAAGTTTGAAAGGGAGGAAGAAATCAGCTGGGCAACATGGCAACCAAACCAAACGATGAAAAGAAGTGGTGCAATGTTTGCTCGCAGCGTAAGCGCTGCGGTCCCCGTGGATGTGCCCTAATTTCCTTTCTGTCATCATGAAAACATTACCTTAGCAAAAAAATCAACTTAGGGAAGAAAAGGTCTGTTTTATCCCACAGTTTCAGGTTACAGTTCATTACTGTGGAAAAGTCAAGGCAAAAATAATTTGAAGCAGCTAGTTATATCCACAGTCAAGAGCAGAGAGAGAGCGAATACACTCGTGCCCACAGCTCAGTGAACTTTCTCCACACTTATGCAGACCAGAACTCAAACTGAGGGAGTGGTGCCCCCATAACAGGCAGGTCTTTCCACCTCATTTGACTCAATCAAAACCATACCCTACATGCATACCCAAAGCCAAACCAAATTTAAATATATCCTCATTGATACTTTCTTCCTAGGTGATTCTACATTGTGTTTATATTGACCATTAAAACTGACCAATACTACATGCTTATACTACATGGCATTAATTAAGCTATATGTTCACTTGAGATTTTCATCATTTTTGTAGGTTAGTGATGTTACACAATTAGGATATTTTAATTAGAATCTAACTATACAAAAACTGAGGCAGGAGTGCTGTGTGAGGTCAGCCTGTGCTAAAGACTGAACCCTATTTCAAAAGCAGAAGAAGAAAGAGGAGGAGGAGGAGAAGGAGGAGGAGGAAGAGGAGGAGGAGGAGGAGGAGAAAATTTAACTGTACCTGAGCTATGCTGTAATGAATCTCACCCACACATGTCCCAGTCTGCGGCTTTCCTTGTCCAGTGAGCAGCCATAGCCAACCCATGGCTGGCCAGCCCAAGGCAGAAAGCCGCGTGGGTACATGCATGGATGGTATGAACCTTACTGCATATCCATCCTGCCCTTAATCGGAACCTGGGAGCCGATGAGTACAAGAACTGGAAAGATGGCTATCAGAAAGGTATTCCCTCTTTATTGCAGAGGTCATGGTGTATTTACAGAGTGCAGGCAGGAGAGGGTCATTGGTACCCAGGGATGGGATCCATTGGTTAAGAGAAAGATACTGGAGTAGCCTCATCTGCATGTAGAGCTCAAGTCTAAGCATCAGAGTCCTACAAGGGCACCTTATCAGTAAATGGCCATCCCTAGGCGTCCATCTACAGTGCAGATAAACACCAATCAAACCACATTCCTTTGCTAATGACCTTCTGTGAAGCAGGCTGTATTTAATTTTTAGCTGGGTTCTGGCGAGGGCTAAAAGTAAAGAACAACTGAACTCCTAGCACTCTCTGGATGAGAAAATCCAGGGTTCTAGACCAGCTTTGACTCACTCTCAGCTCTAGGACAACTCCACAGAGCTACATACTGAAATCCTGCTTAAAAAAAAAAATAATAAAAATTAATTTAGCTGCATACCAGGAGAAATTGAATAAATACTCAAGTTAGTGAACACCTGAGTTTTACAGTGTATTTGCTACCCTCAGAAAATTTATAATCTTTTATTTTACCTTCTCACAAACATATACACTTGGTTTGGTTTCCTATAGTTTGCTTTTTTTTTTTTTTTTTTTTTTGAGACAAGGAACCTCAGCTGGTCTCGAACTTGCCATGTAGCTAAGAATAACACTCAACTTTTTTTTTATTATTTGTTTTTTTATTTTAAATGTTTTGCCTGCATCTATGTATGTGCACCATGTGCATGCCTGGTGCTGGAGAAGGTCAAAAGAGGACAGAAGATCCTCTGGAACTGGAGTAAGAGGCAGGGGTGAGCCACCATGTAGGTGCTAGGACCAGAACACAGTGCTCTGCCAGAGCACTGAACCACTGAACTGTCTCTCCAGCCCCGACCCTGAACTTTTGATTCGTCTGTCTCTACCTCCCTGATGCTGCAATTACAGCTCTATGCCACCACACTCAATTCATGCTGCGCTGGGAATCAAGCTCAGAGCCTCATGCACACTATCCAAGCACGCCACCAACCCGGAAAAATTCAAATGTTTCCCTGTCACTTAAAGTAACGAGTGCTGATGCCTAAGGGATTTTTAAGTGGAAAGTGCTTTGTGCTGGCCAGAATAGATAGTTAGTGAAAACCTCAGCTCACTGTGGCTGTGGTTTGGGCAGCAGTTCCTCCCTATCCACTGCTGTCTTTACTGTCATTTGCCTCTATGGCTCTGGTTACATTACACACCAGAAGTGGGTAAATGAGGCTGTGCTAACGTGTGTTGTCATGCTCCATGAGCCACACTCCCGCAGGAGGAGGAAGGATCCATGGGACCTCAGTAGCAGATTGCCAGATAACAGCACAGTCTGTTGTCACTGTGGCTGTTAGTTGAATCTAACTTGTTTCCCTTGAGTTAGTCTGAAAAGGCTTTGATTTATAACATGTGAGTGAAATTTTACTACGGATGCCACAGTACAAACTAGGGTCATAGAACATTGATTTAAACAAATGTGGCAAAGACTCATCACTGGGGGCCACAGGTTTTTTTTTTCTTATAAAATATATAATAGGCATAAAAACAGTAAAAAATGATTACTGAGCCTCATTCAATTTAAAACATTCTCTTCAAAAGACACCATTAAAAATGAAAAGATGCAGACCTGTAATCCCAGCACTAAGAAGGTAGAGGAGGAGAATCAATTGTTCAGGGACATTCTCAGCTACTTAGCAAGTGCAACACCAGCTTGAGCTATATAGAATCCTGTATGAAAAAAATAACTAAGTAAATAAATCAATATAAAAGCACACTAGACAGGATGAACTATTATATAGTTCATCAACTATTATACTCATAGAGGATATAATCTACTAAGATTAACCACTCATAAAGATAGAGAAGAGAAAATAAGATACGTAGTTCTAGAAGACACTAAGGAAATACAAATCAAAACCACAAAGATACTACTAAATACATTAACACGGATATAATTTTAAAACACCTGCAACACTGCATGTCAGCAGTGATGGAGAGCTAAAACTGCTATAGCTTCCGGTGGGAATGTAAAATGGTAAAAGCAATCTGGAAATCTGTCTGGGAGTTCTTAAAAGAGCCTTGGTGAGGGATAGTTCAAATCAGATTGGCCTGTGACCTTGTCTGTGGAGGACTGTCTTCATTGCCCGAAGTGACATGGGCAGACCCAACCTGAAGTGGACAGTGCTGATTCCGAGGTTTGGGACCTGGACTTTGTAAGAACTGAGAAAGCTAGCTGAGAAGTAGCTGTGTGTGTGCAAGCATGCGTTCTCTCTCCTCCAAAGATCCTGAGTGTGATATGAAGTTCCCAGGGACAGACTATAACCTGGATTTGTGAACCAAACTTTCTCCCTTAAAGTTGATAGTCAGGCAGGGTATGAGAAAGTTCAGAGAAACTTTATTCAAATAGGCAAAAATCTGCTATGTGCTAAGTTCATTGTAAGAATTTTCCTCCAACTAGATAGCTTTAAAAGCTATCTATTTTTCTGTTGTGCAGGAGTCCAGAAGCCTGAATCCAAAGTGTTGGCACATTTTTCTCTTCTGGGGAACATAGAGGACAGTCACTTCAGTGCTCCCTCCTTGTCTCTGGTGTTTGTTGGACAATCCTTGGCATACTGTGGCTTACAGCAGCATCACAGCGATCTCCGCCCTGTTCTGTCTGTCCTTTTAACAGGACGCTAGTGGCTGGATATGGTGCTCACCCTGATTCAGTATGACATCATGTTACTGAAATCCATTTTGTGTGGCTATAACAGGATACCTGTGACTCAGTAGTTTATAAAGAACAGAGATTTAGTGAGTGAGGTGGCACACACTAAGGACATGAAGGCCAGAGGACCAAAAGGTCAAGGTTATCCTCAGCTTCATAGAAGTTAAGGCCAGTCTGGACTACAGATGATTCTATCTATAAATACACAAACGAGCAAACAAAAAGGACAAAGATTTAGTTGTTGTAGTCCTGGAGGCTGAAAGGTCCAAATTTGATGAACCTATAAATGATAGGGTTTAGTGCTGTGTCATCCTGAAGGCAGGAAAGCAAACAAGAAGCTCTTTTTGTAAGGAAGGTCAACAATTGTCACTTTTGTAAGGAAGACAACCAAGGTCACCAAAACTAACCAGCAACGGTGCTTCTGTGTTCGTGTGCGAGGCTCTTCCCTACCCCATGTGTTTTCCTGCCGACTCTAGTGTAGGACTGATTTGTCCAGTTGACCAGCCACTAGCCTCAACTACCATACAGTAAGGAATGGTGGCCACAGGACAAGAGGCCTAAAGTCTACAAGAAAACTTGTCTTACATTCTCTTTAAGATTTATTTTTATTATTTTAAATTATTTGTATGTGTTGGGAGGTACATGATGCAGGTGCCCACAGAGTCAACACACCATATCTGCTGGAGCTAAAGGTCCAGGTGGTTGTGGGCTGAGCAACGTGGGTATTGAAAACCAAACTCAGGGCCTATGCAAGAGTAGAATGGCTCTTAACTCCTGAGCCATCTCTCCATCCCCTCATCCTGTATTTTCATAGTCTATGCCTATAATCGAAGTAGCTTACCAGGTGGAATTTAGAAAAGTCTTTATAGAATACTTAGATTACAGTGTGACCACTCTATACAACACAAACTGGTCCCCAGCGACAGAGAGCCAAGTGTGGCGTGCAGCCTCACTGCTCCTGCTTCCGTCCTGTATGCTACATCATACTGAACTTGTTCGTGAAATATTGAATTTCCCATTTTAACTCCTAGCTTAACAATATCCTAACAATAACAATATTGTGATAAGAATGCCTTAAGACCAAGTCTTGAGTAAACACCTAACTGGCATAAACAAAGGCTATTTTGAAAATAACTTCCTTTCTAGGTACAATAAAAAACAAACCTTGAAATTATCTGTTCCCTGACTGAACAATTTGTCTTTGACAGCAAGACCCAGTGAAAGACAGTGAGGGTGTCTGAGTCAGACCATCCGCACAGGACACAGATCTTCTCAAGCAAATCCTAACCCTAGTGTCTGAGTCAGACCATCCGCACAGGACACAGATCTTCTCAAGCAAATCCTAACCCTAGTCTGACCCATTCTATTTGGGATGGACTCAGCTGCTGCCTCGTTTCTCTGCACTCTCTATTCCCATCAGATTTCTTAGGCACAGGCACGCTTAAACCGATGTATAATTATAGTTCCCTGGAGCATGTTTGAAATGACTGAGATTCATGACAGCTTCCCATGTTTGAAATGACTGAGATTCATGACAGCTTCCCAGTTCAACCACTGCTGAACGGCAACATCTTCCCAGGTCTCAGACAATGATGGCTGATAGCTAAGGACCCTCTTGCTTGTTCTTTAGATGTTCAGTCAGAAGTAAGGTCATTGACACACAAGACTAATTGAAATTGTGCAGCTTTATTTAGCGGCCATTTATTTCGTGGAAATTTTACACTAAATTATTTTACATTACTGAGAGCATATCTTGTTAACGGTAATCACCTGTATTGGGTTGAAGTAAATTTATCTCACTGTCCCAGGGTTTCCCATAGGACCTTGATCCAAACAGACTGCTCTGTTTTATTTATAAAATGTTTATAAAAACAAAAACAAAACAAACAAACAAACAGAGACTGTTGAAATAGCTCAGCAGTGTAGAGAACTTGTTGCTATTGCAGAGGACCTGGGTTCGATCCCCAACATCCACACAGTCACTCACAACCATTCACAACTTTACTTTCAATTAATCTGATGCCTTCTTCTGTCCTCCAAGGGTACCAGGAATGTGCAGGGCTCGGAGACACATACACAGACAAAACATAAAATAAACAAATCTAAAAATAATTTTAAAAACCACAATTCTAAGTATCAGTCACACTCTACACATATACAAAGAAATAACAGACTTACACAAAGATTTGCTTATTGTAAGTCCTATTTTACTTTTATGAGCAGACACTTAAGTTTTCTGGAGACCCTGGAAGCTCAGGTTTCACAGTCTGTCTTTCCTCATTAGTTCCACATTCGTGTGGGTAGGCTGTGTCATTCATAAACTGGAACCAAGTCCTTCCCCTGGGCCCCTGTCAGCATTGTTCAGAGGAATGCTGGGATTACATAAATGTCATTTTATTTAACTGCATAATAGCTTTTTTCACAGCAGACTCTTCCTAAAGGAGAAAAGAACCCATGTTCTCCTTGATTTTAGAACAGTGGAAATCATTTTACAGAGTGAGGAGAAGCTACCAGGAAGTATTTATCTTCACGTTGCTAATACAGTGTCATCCTCATACTACAAAGCAGATCAATCAACTGTGACAGCTCAGTAGTAACTAACGGTACCTCAAACACTTTTCTTATTTCAAAGTCTCATTGTATTCAATGGATACCCAAACTGGCTTTCTTTATAACCTCGTCAAAGATACTCAGAAATGCTCATCACCAGATTCCCCCAAAGGTACTTTGAGTTTTTTAATTTGATTTTATATTTTATTTTATTGGCTTGTCAGCACTGGAAACTTCCAAGAAGGGTTCTTTTTAGGTTCTCCGAAGAAGACTGGACATGGTGGTCTCATGATGTGGAGAGAGCAACTGGCGCAGAACAACCTATGGATTAGCTGGGTCAGCTTGCAGTTGCTCTGCCTTGTTGTTTTGTTCTGTTCTGTTCTCTTCTGGTCTGCTTTGCTTTAAGACCCAGGAAGCACTGACATCATTATGGAAGTATAGACTAGCACTGATAAGTCATACTGAGTTCAAGCTGTTACTAACTCCATCACATTTACAGAGTGGGGCAGAGAACAGTGACTCGGTGGACTGATAGCAAGGTCAGAAGCTTTCCACCTCCAAGCCCAGGCTTTAGTCAGGCCAAGTCCAGTGAGGTACAGACCACCACACTACACATGGCTGGCCGAGACCATCCCGAGCCCAGTGCCATGGCACATTCTCAGAAGTGGCTAGATGAGAATCCATGTGTCTAGAACCATGAAGAACAAGTGCTAAGCGCCCGTAAATCATAAGTAAAGGGCTGAGAGCTGAGTGATTATCGAAGACCAGCAAGTAAGTATTTTGAAGGAAAAAAAAAATAACTTTAAATTGGCTATCTGTTGACACAGAGCGAGGATAGCCATTCCCACCCTAGAAAGCCCTGCTTCATTTTCTTCTTTGACACCAGGAACCAATGATGAAAATCACGTGAGAAGTACTATCAGCTGTGATGCTTAATTTTGTGTCAACTTTGCTAGGTTAGGGCTCCTACATGTCTATTCAAATATTTTAGATGCTTCTACGAGGTTGTTTTTAGATTTCCACGTTAATAAGTTGATTTTGAATGAAGTAGAAGTCCACAGTAATGTAGATGGGCCAAATCTACTGTAGGAGGCCTGACTATAACAAGATTGACTTCCAGCACTGAAGCATCAGCACTGTGCAGATTTCTCTCCCCTCCCCTCTCTCTCCCTTCCCCCCAGAGGTTTAATCACAGTGCTATTTATATAAAACTTTTCATCCGTTTTTTATTATGTGACATGAGTTAGATATTACCAGTTGATGTCATTATTTGTGATAGAAAATGAAGGCTCCAAGACACAGGGTAATCTCCCTAGGATGACACACTCCAACTCCTTTCACTGTTCTATTTGCTCTCTCTGCAGCCCTTCCTCACACCCCTGACTTCAGATCTGCTTCCTTTTTATTTCCTGGGCTCCTCTTTGCTCCTCACGGGAGCCTGGAGTCTATCTCCTCTCTGTTGATGGCTCGTACTCATCCCCTTAAGGGCATGTTAACCAGTAAAACAGCCCCAGAGATTCTACTTTGAAACCACCAAGCTGCATTGGGCAGACTTCCTGGGCTGCACAGGATTACTGGGGTATGGCCGTCTCACAGAAGCTTGTCCTAAGGGAGGGAAGGCAGTCTGACATGTGTTCAGCCCTGGGATGTGTGTCCCGCACTGAAGTGTGTATACAGCATGAAGCCACGCAGCATGTTTCCAGACAAAAGGAAGGGAAGCATAGGTGTGGGTGTGGGTGCTTCCTCCATGTCATGTCATTCGAGAAATCCAAAGAGAAAACAAGACCAAGAAAGCAGGGATGCCACAGTAACCTAAGAGAGCATGTGACCGACTCTCTGAGCACATTCCCCGGGTAGCTGGCTTACCTTCTAGAACAGCCTGCTGGATGCAGCAGCAGTTCCAGCAGTATGTGAGGAAATGTTGCCCACCGAGTTGTGCCGAGCCAAGCTTCCACCCTTCCCTTCAGGCTATCCCATGGCGTGAGCTAATTCTCATGAATACTCTTGTTTCGTAGAATCCCTGGTCATTTCTCCTAACAGGCTTACCTTTTAACACATTCTTTTCACGTCTAAAAAAGTAGTTACAGTGAAAACACTAGGCATCTTTCCTGACCAGTGATAGGATAGCCTGAGCAAACATTAAATCATGTGGGCTAGACAGGCATCCTTAAAAATAGGCAAGGTTGGTACAGACAAGACAGCTCACACGTAAAGATGACGGCTGCCAAGCTTGATGACCTGAGTTCAGTTCTTGGAATCGACATGATGCAAGGACAGACTGACTCCTACGCGTAATCTACTGACCTCCTCATGTGTTCAGGAAACACCTGCTCTCCACATAGATATATACAATAAAGAAACGGATACATACATACATACATAAATGCTAAAAGTCATTTGATCCATAGCCCATGGACTTGGATCTGCTTATTTTGATTCCATTTGAATTCCACATTCCTCTTAGAATCCAAAGTACAACTTCTGGTGTCCTTATTGGGGGGGAAGGGGGGGCAACACCATCCCTGCAATAGTGGCTTCTTCCACAGAGGCCATGACATTCTCAACCCAGAGCTCTGCGGCACCCATTTCCCCCCGCACTTATGTGAAGAGGCTGTGAAAAAGCTTCTCTTAGAAAAACAGGGTTGGGTTACAACAGCTGGCAGCTATTCTCTGCACCCGGGCTGCAGGCTAATGGGCAGTTAGGGGTTAACTGTGTAGCGTTGCTGATTATACACTGAACCCGGAGACACAATGCTTTAACTAGAGGATGATTCTCATGGTGGGAATTACAGAACCTGGCAAGACAGCAGAGAGATATTTTGAGGCAGGCAGGCTTTCCAGCACCCGAAATAACAGCCAGTAGGAGGCTGCCTACGTGGGCCCACAGAAGGTCAAGCCACCCCTGCTCTGTCAGCAGGAGCCCTTTGAATCATCTCAACACTTTACTCTGACAGCCAAACCTTTCCCTCCCCGCCCCCAACACCTTCCTTCACAGGCTTAAGAGCTATCTGTGAAATGGAGCAGCAACCAGGAATTTCTTATCTGGTTCAGATTTGATGAAGAACATCAAACGAGGAAGACATAAGCTTCTGTGAAGTCAGTACCCCACTCTGACTCACAGAATCGGAAGTTCAGTGCTAGGGTTCAATAGCCTTAGCAAGCTAGCTACACCTCACGCTGCCAAGACTGTTCCCGCAAACCTCAGAGATCCAGGGACACCCATCTGTTCCTTGAAGTGCCTACCACTCCCTCTCCCTGAAGGGCAGAGCTGTATGACAGTCATCCGCGCGGGATTCCTCTCCCACCACTCATTTCCCGGTCCAGCTGGAGGCTCCCAGCTCAGTGCAGATTCTCCGGATTCCCCCGCAGCATAGCAGCCGCGCTTCAGCGAGGTGCTTCAGCTTGTTATTAGAGATACCGTGCGTGGTTCCTGGAGGGTGTTTTCATTTAGTCTGGATGCTTGGCACACTCCACCCATAAACAGAAGCCCGACGTACAAATGGATAACGTGACTGATTAACTCCGAGTGTTGAAAATGTTTAATCAACGAATCGTGATAATAAGACATCTCTAAGGAAAACGAGTTGCCCAGACTGGGATGCGTCCACATCCAGCTAAACAGCTTATAGACACTTAGTGTGACTTGACGGATGCACATGAGAACTATGCAAGCTATGAGAGTCCCTTTTTATGTTTACATTTGTTCATATTTCTAGGTATCTTTGCAGACTGGCAGCTCAGCAGCTCTACTGATGATTTTATCTCCCTGACAGAAGTGAAAATCATTCATTCATCCCAGAATCAAGTTTCCTGTACTTCTCCCTCCCCATAGCTATATGAAATGAACTATCTGGGTATTGGCATGCAGAGAGCAGCCACACACATTCCCAATCCTCGAGATGTCTAAGGCAGAATCACTCCAAGAACTGGCCCAAAAAAGTGGCAGTTAGAGCACAAGTAGCATATGGTGAAATAAAATTTCAAGTATTTCATTCAAATAATTCAAGACCACAAGAGCTTATGACAGGACCGTACAAGAATGCTGTAGTATTTATTCATTCATTCACCATCCAAATCAAATTCATCTACTAGCCTAGAGACTCCCGAAGAGTTGAATGAGTTCATTCACCATCGAGTAAATACTTAATAATCAAATAATGAAGAGCACAGGGTCTTTTAGTCTATGCTTTGCACCCTGATAGTTGTACAATTTCTTTTCTATTTGATCCCCCATTTAAGGTGATAGGCAAATATCTTGATTTTGTCTCTCATGAATTTGTCTCTAATAATTTTAAGCTACTAACAGCTTTTCTATCAGAAGATCATATGAGAAAATGAAAACCAGTCTTTTAGTTAATAATGCATTTTCAGAGGGTAAATGATCTAAATTCATCTCGGGGTGGGGGAGCACATTTCTTTCCCTACTAATAGTTAACACAAATGCTTAAATTCTATTAAACCTAGAAAGAGATGCATGTATGTCTTCAAATAAAATATTTTGATAAATCAACTTAAATTATTTTTAAAACAATGCCATATAGATCAACTGAAAAAAGTAACTAATTGATTAAAATAAATGTTTATTTGATTATCTCACTATCTAAAAGGTGTTTACAGCAACAATGAGATGTTACTGGCTGGCACCTGACACCTGCTGGAATTTCCAATATTCAGAAAGCAGCGTGTCAAATGCCAGCAAGTCTGGAAAGCCACAGGATCTCTAAGTGCTTTTAAGGATGCATACACACACACACACACACACACACACACACACACACACACTTTGAGAAACAGTTTTATAGTTTCATATACACACAAATAGACATAGCCTTAATATGATCCAGCAATTATGTTCCTGGATATTGCTCAATTTATTTGAAAAAAAATGCCACAAAAAACCTTGTATATAAATTGTATAGTAGCTTCCTTTATAGTCTCAAACAACCTGAAAACAGTTGGATGTCTTTCCATGATGAATGAATCAACAAATTATAGTATATGCATAAAGTGACACATTTTACTCAATGATGAAAAGAAATGATCAACCTACAAAAATACATGCATGTACTTAAATGCAAACACATGTCTGAAATATCTACACAATGTAGGAGTCTTTCAAAGATAAAAGTGAAAACTAATAAGTGATTTGAAGTTGTTTGTGGAGGTACACACCCGCAATCCCAGCATTGGAGAGGTGGGGGGCCAACCTACAGTATGCAACAAGAGCCAAATTTAAAAGAATCAGTGATTTAGAGATAGAGAGGAGGAGTTGACTATGTAAAACACAGGTGACTTTTAAGCTAGAGAAAATACTCCGTATGAGACCATAATTATGACTATACAATTATGACTGTACAATGGAATACTACAGAATTTTCAAAACCTATAGAACTTTACAACACAGAGAATGAATCTCAATATGTGTCAATTTTAGAAAAACATCTAGGAAATTAAGAGTAATAACAGGGTGAAAAGAAAAATGAACAAATTACATTAAAATCATAAATGTATGAAACAACTTTATTAAACATGAAGGGAAAAGGGAGAGAGGTTCTGCATCTCATAGCTTTACAAAAGAGGGGAGTCTATAAAACTAAAGGCAAGAGGAGCAACACATTAACATAAGTTTCAGCTGGGGATGTGGTTTCCACAGGCCAAATATGTTGATAATTTGACATCACTATCTATGTATATAGCTATTAAGGTTAGTGGATGGTGAGAGTCAGATCTCTTATACCAGATGTGCTATTCCGAAGACAGTGATGCACTTTGTAATGGATTTGAATTGGCTCATATTTAACTGAATACAAATACATCTACATACAGAAACGGTCATGGTTAAGCGTGTACACATGAAGTTGCATCCACATATATATATTTTTTGTTGGTCTGTCAACACACTTAGTAGTAATAACATTCAATAGTGGTAACATAGCTGGGGTCAGGGTCTCACCTTCAAATACCATTTTGCCAATACATAGAGCAGAGCTTCTTTGTGAAATTAACTAAGGCATAAAATATACAAGATATTCCTGGAGTAACACATGGTGTCATAAAATGAAGAACATTCAGAAAAATATTGTCTCAAATATTACAGCATTAGTTAGACGTATTGAAAGGATACAGGGAGCAACTAGAAGAATTTTCAGTGGTCAAGCTTTAGTCAACAAATGACAAATGGTGTTCAAGGGACTGGTGAGAAGGGTCAGTTGACAAAGTGTCGACTGCACAAACATAAAGTCCTGAGTTTGATTCCCAGAACCAATGTAAATAAGCCCCTTGTGATGGCGTGTTCTTGAAATCCCAGCACTGGGGAATTGGAGACAGGTGGTTCCTTGAGATTCACTTGCCAGCCAACCCAGTCTACTTTGTAAGTTCCAGGCCAATGAAAGACTATGTCTCAAGGAACAAGGTGAACAGTGCCTAAGGAATGACAGCCAAGACTGTCCTCTGGCCTCCAAATGAATAGAGGTGTGTGTGCACACAGATGGTCAAATTTTGAAAAATAAAATAAATCAGTGTTGGAGTTTAAGCTAAAGTATAGGTTAAGAACCCATGAATTGATATCTACTTGAATAAAAATGAATACAGTAAAGACAAATCACCCATGAAGAAATCCCAATAACTTTTGTAGATACTCTGCAGCCATGGAATGAAGCACAACTACCCACTCCCTAAACAGAAGTTCCACAGACTGAAATTCTTCCTAAAAACCCAGCATCAGTCAGATGCCTGGAATCTGTGCCATTAATTGTGTTAAAAGTGTGTTATGGTATATATATTTTAATGAGCTGAATAAAATAATAATGGCCATTAAGTTTCTCATATTGACTTTTTTTAAGGATAAAATCTATTAAAGAAACTTTGCCCCATTTTAGTGCCCCCATGTGGCCACCAGAGAAAAGGGCATTGTTGCCTAATGAGTTACAACACCAATAACTTCTCCCTGAGGACATCTGTCTGCACTAGGATTCCCAGTATCATGTTATTTATTCAATAAGTTGGAATGTAGACTAGCTATAAACTCAAGAAGAAAATCCTCAATTCTCCTTATATGTTAATAGTAAATGTATCCAAGAAGTAAAATTAAAAGTAGGTTCCGCAAGACAGTAAATAGTTCTTAAGTAAGCTACCAATGCCAAGTATGCTCCACAGTATAAAAAAATGTATCTTGGAGAGAGGAAAGAGTATTTCTCAATGGAATAAATTATAGGAACTCAGCCCACCATCCACATTAATGGTGGGTGTCATCTTAGTAAAGACGAGGGAAGTCCTATTGTTTAAATTGGTTTAATTTATTTAAGAATTCTTCTTATTTATTTATTTGTTTGTTTGTTTACTGGCTTTTTAAGAAATAGAAATCCACCCTCCCAAGTACTGGGTTTAAAGGTGAGCCACCATGCCCACCTCCAAAATGGGTTTTTAAAGAAAGTTATGAAAAAGTATTGTTTTCTTCTCATTCTAAGGTATGCTGAAGTAAAACTTCAGATTTAATGGGTTTTCTGAAACGATTATGGTTAAATTAATAAAACCATGCATTAGTGGAGAACAGAGAATGACCATTAGATAGAATCTAATGTTATCTGTCAGACTGCATATCTGATCAGCTGTATACGGTTTTACCACAGTATTTCAGACTGAGTCTCTCCTGCAGCTACTAACATGATCTTGATCATGTCTTCTCTAAAAGTTTTCTTTAAAAACATCATGGTGGTGCAAACAAACAAGTATAGTGGTGCATTTGAGGTCTTCTTCCAATACTCAGAACCACTGGCCTTAAGGAAAACCTGTTTGCAGTGGATGACGTTTACTTTCGGTCCCTGATTGCCAGTGTTTAAAATTGCCATCACACACTCCACATAAAAACAGTAGACTTCCATTACAGGGCTTATATGGGAAAGAAATGAGATGCCTGACTTTAGGGAAAACTAGTTTCAATCCACATGCCCCACACCTAGCAGAACTAGCATTTGGTACATTTCAGTAAAGCACAAATTTGAGAGCTCACATTTATCTATCAAAAAATATAAATCTGTGGGTAAAATGGAGAATAATGGAATGCAAAATAACCAAAAGTGAGCAAGACCCAAATTACTCACATAATTAAGTCTAAATAATGCT
This sequence comes from Cricetomys ansorgei, assembly GCA_026225945.1. NCBI lineage: Eukaryota > Metazoa > Chordata > Mammalia > Rodentia > Nesomyidae > Cricetomys > Cricetomys ansorgei. Next base: position 6,515,035 of record JAMJFZ010001042.1, on the reverse strand, counting down.
TGACAAACACCATTTAACAAAATCCTTAACAAGCTCATTCGAAAAGGCCAGATGGCTGTGAGACGAGGGGCAGGAGTGGGGTGCAAAGAGACAAGCAGAAGGGTGCCTATATAAGTCGCTCATTTGTAGAGAAAATACAAAAGAGAGTCAGACATAAAACTTTCAATATGTGATAAGATACTGAGGATAAAAGAAGACATAAAATCAGAGCTGGTTAGATCCAACACATTGGAGGAAACAGAAAGTACCAAGAAAACTTATAGATCAAAAGAGGAGAGATGGAAACAGATAGGGGATGGGAATGCCTGGAGAGGAGAGAAAGAGTAAACATGGATGAATATAAAAACAAACGCAGGATCTTTTCTACCTCCTTTACTTAAGAGAAAAAAATCTCAAGTATACTTTTATTAGGTTTTAAAAGAAAAATCCCAGTAAGCTGTCCATCTTGGCATCTGTCTGGAGCAGGGGGATGGTGAAGAGGAAGAGAGAAACCTGTGCTATTTGTACACAGCCTCATGGCTAAAAGGAGGTGGGGTGAGGATAGCTTCAGAGAAAGAGGAAAATACCTAAAGCACCAGAGAAAGCCTAAACATTAGGCTCTGACCACAGTCTGAATCAAAGACACTGAAGAGAAGAAAAGGGGAAAGTTACACATTAAAGACAGGCAGACCTAACAGAACCCCACGGCAGCTGCTGAGTGACTGCACTTTAGGCGGGTTTTCTGGGAAGGAAAGTGCATTGTTTCATTGTTTCAAAGGGAAAATTATTCCTCCCATCTCTTCAGCATGGTTTAAAGTGACGCTAGCTTCCTGAGAAGTTATCCATCAGCCACCTAACTGATCATCCCAGCTAGGATGCGAGGTCTGCACACAGGCAAAGATGCCATTCTCTTCGTCAGAAGGAAATGGCTTTCCCTTGACAAGTGTTGAATGCTACGTAACACTCCCTTCCCCCCAAAGAGGTAACCCTAAAATCATTTATGGGCCAAGTCCCAGAAGACCATGAGGGCATCTCTCAAAAGGTCTGGTAGCTCTAGTAAGTGTCTTATCCACAAAGGGAGATGCCCTCGATGCTTCCTGGTGAAGCCATGATCAGACAAAGCCTTTGAATCATCCAACAGACAAAGGTTCATCCCAAGACCAAGTGACTCCTGAGGACCAGCTCCTCAAACTGACATTGACAATGAAAAGGAGGTGACAATTTAAACATCTTGGATAGCCAAGAGAGACAGGATCACTTTTTTTTCAACCTAAAAATCTACTGATGGGTTTATCTCCTTCCTCTTTCTCTCTCTGGAAGCCATCTGTGAGGCACCTCATGCTGTGATTCTGATCACTCAACAGTTGTCAATATACCTAAAAGCAAAACCTGCGTTTGTTACTCTTGAGTCCAGCATTGTGGACACCCCCTCACCAAAAGAAGAAAATAAAATAAAACACAAGAAAAGACCAATGAATGGATGTTTTTGAGCCAATCTAGAGATGGACTACAGTTCTGACATTTTAAAACGCCCTTTGGGCTGCCTTCTCCTGGTTCTCTACCTCAATCTTGTAATGTACAGCTGTTGTGTTAAGCCCTGCCTAGTCCTGGTAGAATGGAATCATTTCCTTTGCTCGGAAGGCTCCAATTTCTCTTTATCCTTGATTCTTATTATCTCTACCTCTCCCTCACCTCCATATCCAGAAGCCAACGAGGAGCTTCCTTTCCTCCATGCACCTGGCTGTTACATACACTTTCCCTTAGATCAGTGCTTTTCAACCTTTCTAATATTGTGAACCTTTAATGCAGTTCATGGTGTGGTGACCCTCAACCATAAAATTATTTTTGTTGCTACATCATAACAGTAATGTTGCTACTGTTATGAATTGTAATGTAATTATCTGACTTGCAGATGGTCTTAGGAGACCCCTATAAAAGGGGTCATGGCCCACAGATTGAGAACTGCTGCTTGAGCTAGTCCCACTGGAGGGGTATTCCAACTGCCACACCCAGAGACCCCACTCTGATCAAACAAGCCCAGTTCCCTAAATGTCAGTTGGGGTTAACTCTTCAGACTGGGGAATGACCAGGACAGGAGGCAACAACTGAAAAGGCTGCTCAGGGCAGGGGCCCAAAGCAGCAGTTCCAGAAACTCACTTGGTCCTCTGGCCAGGAATGCCAGAGGGAGCTCTGGTTTCTAATGTCCTCCTAAATGAGGCCTGCCTGTAGGTTACACATGAGGGTGGGGACTAGAACTCCAGCCCAACGTTGATAATCCGTTCTAATGACCAGTGTTAGAACTGAGCCTCTAGATTTTCATGATAGAATAGATTTTGCATATATATAACACATTCTTATATATTATTATGTATACATTATGTATAAATATATTTATTTATTAAATATATTGTTATTGCATATTATATTGTATATAATATATATTCTATTATTACATCATATATTACATACATATATATGTATTCCCCAATTTCTACCTCCCTTTCCTTTAAAATATTATTTGCGTCTATGTATGCCACATGTGTGCAGATGCCAATGGAGATGGGAAAACGGCGTTGGGTCCTCTGGAGATGGACGATTGTGATAGCTGTGGCAAGGTTAGAAGACAACATTTCACAGCACCCCTCCCCAGCCTCTGCCTCAGTGCCTACCACTTTCCTGGCAAGTCAGTGTTGCAGCATGCAGTGCTGTATAAAACCATCGATGTCTTCCCTCTCCCATCAGCCTGCTTAGTACCTTCTGGGATAGTGAAAGCTAGCCAACAGGTTTGAGGTTGATTTCTCTATGTCCTGCAGCCAAGTGTGCAATGTCTTCAGTGACAGGGTCTCACCATATAGTTATGATGGGTAGCCAGAGATAGTAGCAATAACCAGGAGACCTCTAGGGTTTCCCTAACCAGTAACACTTAAGGAGTGCCTTGCACTGTGATTTTAATTAAATAACCCATGTCTTCTGGGAAAGTGGTGCTTTGAATGAGAATGGCCCCCATAGGCTCAAATATTTGAATGATTGGTCCCCTGTTGATAGAACTGTTTTAGTTTTAAAAGGTGTATCCATGTTGATTTCAAAAGCCTACACCATTCCCAGTTATCTCAGTCTCTCTGTGACTCCCCACCCCCTCTGCCTCATGCCTGTAGATCAGGTGTAAGCTCTCAGCTACTGCTCCATTCTGATGGATGCCTGCCTGCCTACTGCCATGCTCCCTAACATGGTGGTCATGGACTCTAACTCTCTGTAACCACGAGCCCCAAATTAAATGCTTTCTTTTATAAATTGCCTTGGTTATGGTGTTTTATCACAGCAATAGAAAAGAAACTAAGACGGGAGGCAGCACTGTCTGCCTATGCAAAGTAATTCTCCTTGGACTTTGTGATTGCTGCTGTGTAAGTTGTATTTTAAAATTAGCTTACTAGCAAGTGATTTTCTACATGGCTTTTTCATAAAGCTTTAGTTATGGTTAATCCACCCAGTACCTCCTCATTTCCCTCATTCTCCCACCCTACTTCCTTTAACCCTCAGTAGCCCTCCTCTTCTTTCACTTCATGTGTGTATTATCCTCTATTCTGTAAGCCCCTTGAGGCACAAGCAGCTAGGCCCTTCCCCTCCCCCAGTACTCTAAGCTGCCATAACAGCAGTTCCCAGACCCTTGAGGCAGGAGAGTGTCCAAATCCCTCCCTACTGAATAAAGCCAATATCTGGGGTCCAGAATCCCACCAATCCCAGGCTACCCTGGAAAGCACAACTCCTGACCCCAGATATTCTATGTAAAGCCTGTCCCGTGCTCAGTTCTTTGCTGCTTTTCTCTGGAACAGAAGCAGCCACCCGTCACCTTGTGTTTTTCCCTCCCAATAAATCTCTTGTCTGAGGTTTGTTGCAGGGTGTGACTTTGTGGTATTCTTTGGCCCCCATATACCATGATACCTTTCCATCCAACCATAAATATTAACTAATATTTGGTGCCAAAACCCAGGATAGGCTCTCCTGGTGCCTGTGCCTCCCTTCAGGGCCTGAACTACACTGGGTCCTTGTTCCTCATCTCCAGTCTACCTGCAACAGACTCACCTTCCAGCTCACTGATCACCCAGCACCCCATCTACCAACAGCAATTGAGTAAGTTTCCCCTTTGGTCAATGTAAACATTTCCTTGAGGCTGAGGAAGTGACATAGAGCATGTCCTGCACTGGTGCTCTTGAAGATGGAGGTACCCCCAGCCACAGTCTTTAAGGCTATGGCTATCCCTCTTCCCTGACCCCATTCTCCTACCCTTGGAGCAGATTCCTTGGGCCCAACTGGGCTATTGCACCCGTTCCTGCCTTCTTTTCTCACCTTCCCTTCAGAGCTGCCCATAATCCCTAATCCTACAGCTCCTCTAAACCCTTGTGGCTTTTGCCACCCATTCCCTGACCCTTTCCTACTGATAAGACCCCCTTGTAGAGTTTTGTGTTTTTCCTCACTTTCTGGCCTTTCTAAAATCCCTGATACCAGGCACTGTGTCTCCCTGGGCTTAGCCAGGCTAAGCTATGACCCCCATTGAGTGGGTGATGACCCACTGAATACCTAGTACTATTCTTCTGATCTTCCTTAAGTTCAGGGGATACCCTGGACTGTAGGCTGCAGGGACATTTTTCCTTCTACCCTCCTCTCATCCATAGGAATGGTATCTTTCATACCCTCTTGTTCCCCTTTGGGAGGCCTTTTAGAAAACCCTCAGCCTCTCCATCCAGCCAGCACCTGACCTGAAGGGCCCTAAATTTATTTGCTTTTGCAATCAAATTTGGCTTCAACATCCCTTAGACAACCAACCCAAATGGCTGCCTAACAGCACCCTAGATCCAAGTATTATTCAGGACTTTCACAAATACTGAGATCGATCAGGGTATTGGAAAGAGATTCCCCAATTCCTTACATTCAATCTTTCTCTTTTCTCCACTCCTAGATCTGTTTGTTTCTTTATCATGTGTCCCTCCCATCCCCTCCCCACTCACACACAAAGGAGTTATCTTAAAACTCATAAAACACAAAGGAGTTATCTTAAAACTCATAAAACCAGGGTCTACATCTATACATAGGTTACCTTGAAGGAAACATATGAGCAACATGTGGCTTACTGCCATCTTAGCTGCTGTCCCCATCTGAATAGAGGCAACCACATGACTAAAAGCTATCTTTGCAGGGGGTGGAAAGGATGGATTTTGCCATGTGACTTGCCAGCGTGTTGATTAAAAGTGACAACATGGTATAAACCAATCAAGCAGAAAACAACTCCTCCTAGCTATAAAGCCCAAACCAAATGACTCCACCACAATGACTTCACCATTTTTAAACACAAGTCTCCCCCTTATCAGCCTTAACCCACAGTCCCTTCGGTCTCCCTCTCTTCCTCCTCAGCAGCAGGCCACTATCAGTTTATCTTGCCTCCTGGTTGATCTCCATAAGGCTGCCATTAAAGCACTATTTCTTTTCGCCCGAGTTTCTGACATTAGGACCAAACTGACAGACGGGACCCCTGCCTCCAAAGGTCTTAGTGATGGCCTTCAAGGTGTACCATGGGAGAGATGAAAAAGCCTGAAAGCAAAAATACCTGATGCTGGCTTAGGCCTTTCAGCCACCCATAGCAACTGCCCAGACTCCCTGTCCTCACAAAGCCTGGGAACCTCTGGGTCCCTGTTTCATACATGGTCAGGTGGGTTACTGGGCCCAGGCCTAGGAACCATCATTAAGCCATCCTGATCATGTCCAAGGTACCATCAGGAGGGACACTGGGCTGCTAGCTGTCCTCATGTCCCTCGCAATGTGAGAACATAAGGCCCAAATCACCCTCCAGCTGACCTTTTAGGTTTGGCCATGGATGACTGAAGGGTCCCAGGCTCCCTTGACATGACTATTGCCAACTCTGACAGGGAGTCTTAGATACTCATCACAGTATTAGAGCACTCCATCCCCTTCATTATGTACACCAGGGCTACTTAATTGGTTCTGATGGAATTTTGAGGACCCACCTCTCCTTCTTGTACCTCTGTTGTTGGAGTAGGGGACCGTCCTTAGCAACCTCCCCAAACCCTACCACTTAGCTGTATCTTTGGGGTTATTCTCCTTACCCACTCCTTCCTAGTGGTACCAACTAGTCTGTATTTTTTTCAGCAGATTTCCACTAGGCTAGCAGAAGTCATGCAGGTATCAGCAGCAGACTACAAACCGCCTCAAATGACTGCAAGCCCTAGACTAGCTGAAAGCTGATGTGATCCAGTCCAGCTGATGTCATTGCTCCCTGTCTCTTCAGCTGGGTCAGCTAATCAGATGCTTCCAATAAATACCCCAAGTACTCAGCACTCCCTGATTATGTAGATCAAGCTTCCCCCAAGGACTTTGATGCCCCCATTCAGCAGGATATAGTCTAATGATAACATTGCCCCTTTCCCAACACCTGGTTGTTTATCAATAGTAAGCAAAAAGGGTTGAATGCAAGCCCCTAGAGGCACAAGCAGCTTGTCACCTCCTCCCCGGACTATTCTAAACTTCCATAGCAGCAGTTCCCAGAGTCCCTTGAGGCAGGAGAGTCACCAGACCCCACCCTACAGGAAAAAAAAGGTAAGATCAGGCCACAGAATTCCACCAATCCCAGGCCACACTAGAAAGCACAACCCTCCCCACACACATACACCAAGAAATGCTATATAAAGCCTGTCCCATGCTCAGTTCTTTGCTGCTTTTCTCCAGAGCAAAGACAGCCACCTTCTACCTTGTATTTTCACACAATAAATCTCTTGTGTGAAATTCGTTGCACGGTGTGACTTTGTGGTATCCCTCGGTCCCCGACTACCAGGATACCTTTCTGTCTGACCAGAAACAATAACATTTGTAAATACCCTACGGACTTTGTATCCTACTACAGAGTTACTTGCGCATCCATGGTTATTGCTGCTCTATGAAAAATAGCTAAGAAATGGGATCAATCTAGATGCCCATCAACAGATAAATGGATGTATACATACACACAATGGATTATTATGCAGCTGTAAAGAAAACTGGAATCATATTTGCAGGTAAATGGAAGGAGCTGGAAATATTTATACTGAGGGAGGTAACTCAGACCCAGGATCACAATCGCAGTACCTTCTCTCATACATGGATAGTAGCTGAAAATTGCTTGTTTTTGTGTGTTTAACTTGGAGCACAAGTGGCAGCAGGAGACTAGAAAAGGACCTTTGGGGGGACATGTTAAGGGACAGATGAGAATAGATAATAGGAAAACAAGTAGTGAAGTGAAACAGGGCAGAGAGGCTTAAGCAGCAGGGGAGTATGGAGGAAATCAGTGTGAAAGGAGGTGCTCACTCAAGGACTGGAGCGCCACAAGCCATATGGAAGCCTGGTATCTCACACCCAACCTCTTTGTGTTTCTTGTAACAAAGTCTGGCTATGCAGCTCAGGCTGACCTGGAACATGCTATGTAAACCAGGTTGGTCTTGAACTTGTAGTGATCCTCCTGCTTCTGGAAGTTGAGTGTTGGGTTGATAGGCCTGTACTCCCATGCCTGGACTCTTTTCCTTGTTTCTTAAGAGCTTAATCAAATGTTGTTTAAAAACTGTTACAGAAAATTAATCCAATAAAATCAAAATAGCAATCAACTCTGAAGTGTTGAAGGTGCTCTCTGTCCTGCAGTCTCAAATATTTAGCCAAGATTGAATTATTTGTGTTAAAATAAGCAGGTACTTCCATAAATATGCAAATTTATTTTATCTCCAATAAGCCAGTAAGCAGTAAAATTATATATATAAAATGAGGGTTTGATTTCTATAAATATTTCATATACCTATATTCTCAGGGTCACATAAAAATCACTCTGCTGTTGAGCTTTTGCTTGTAGATTTTGAATTTTGCTTTGGTGTTTGTGTAGGGGGATTTGAGTGTGTGTGTTTCTTGAGGAGGATGTTTGTTTATGTCCATTTGTTTGTTTTCTAAGAAAGAAAGAGAAAAAGAACATAAAGTTGTGTATGGGAGGAGGTGAGGAGGATCTGAGAAGAATTGTGGGTAGGGAAAAACATGACCAAATATATTGCAAAAAAATTTTTTCAATTAAAAAGAAAAAATAAAGTGTAAGCCCCCATGCCCAATCAACACATCTATTGATACAAGTATTTCTTTCATTTAAATGCGTAAGCAAAGCAGGGCCTTTGGCCTTTGGTATATAATATATATTTTTCCACCATATGTATGTATGTATATATATGTATATGTATATATATATATATATATATATATATATATATATATATATATATATGTCATGGAAATGAATCTCATCCATAGCCGGGTGGTGGTGGCACACACCTTTAATCCCAGCACTCAGGAGGCAGAATCAGGTGGATCTCTGTGAGTTCAAGGTCAGCCTGGTCTACAGAGTGAGTTGTAGGACAGCCAGAGTTACAACAGAGAAACCCGATCTTGAAAAACCAATAAAAGAAAAGAAAAGAAAGAAAGAAAGAAAGAAAGAGAGAAAGAAAGAAAGACATCTCATCCTAGATAATCTACCACTTCACATGTCCATTGCATTTTGCAGCTTTAACTGACACATTCCATAGTCTAAATACTACCTAAACAATTCATAACAATTTTTACATATTTTAAATTTATATATTTTATTATATATATATATTAAATTTATATATTTTATATATTTTAAATTTCCGTATTTTAAATTTCCCTAATTGTTTCAAATTACTTTACATCAGTGTGTTTCTACGTAATTAGACCCAAGAAACTCTTCATTTTAAAAAGCTGTTTTCTCCAGGCTCTCTGCCACTGTGGATGTATATTTATTTAGATTTATCCTTATGGTATTTATTGTGTGTGTATGTATGTCTATGGGTAGATATGTGTGCATATAAGGGTAGATGCCTGCCAAGTTCAGAAGAGGATGTCAGATGCCTGGAGCTGGAGTTGTATGGGTGCTAGAAAGTGAACTCAGGCCTCTGCAAGAGCAGTACTGGTCTTATCTGCTGAGCCATCTCTCCAGAACCAAGGATATACTCTTAATATTTGACAAAATGAGGGGGGAAGGGGAATACACTTTCTATTAGAATCCCCAGTTACTGCTGAGGTTCAACATAGTTTCATATACTTAACTTTTAGTGGCTCTTGAGAAGTACTTGATCACATCTTCAGCTGCTCCCGTGTTTTCTTTTCTGTGTATTTATTGCTCCTCACTCTTGTCAGGTAACATCGTTCTGTTGTGTTGTGTTGGGTTGGGTTACGTTGTGTTGGTTTTCTCCTAATCTACCTTTTGTTTTTGTAATTTTTTAATTTCATGGATCTGTCAGTCCTCCCCTCTATGCTCTCTGAATTCTACTAATACATTAAAAAAGTTTCCTCAAATTCTTTTTTGAAATCATTTTTCAACATCCTGAAATCAGGAGTATTCATTGCTAAATCCTTCCCTTGTCTGGAGCTTACCCTAATTTATAGCTGAGCATGAGAAGATAGCTGCAGATAATCTCAGGCGTGGAAAGTTTCTCTTCTGAAGCACACACAGAAGCACACAGCTTTTGGGGCCATGCTAATACATTTTGTATTCCCAAGACTACAAAAGATGATTTTTGCTAGAAAAAAAGATCAGTTTCCTGGTCATGAGTTGCATTGGGAAAGCATTCCAGATGTTGACTCTTTCCTAGGATGCAAATGGTTTTCCAGGAATATTTATAACGACATAGTGTTCCTTTATCAGCATGCTATTTCAAGGAGATTGTTTCAAGTGTATCCTTAAAACCTCACCTTGTAAACCTGGAGTTCTAGCACACAAACTGAGGACTCCAGCATCAGTGCAGGCAGGAGGGAAACACCGTGACCCTTTGTAGAATACTGTTTTATGCTTATTATTTCTAATAGGGGTAGAACAGCTGCAGAGAGAGAGAATCTCATTACAAATTAAGGTGTAGGAGGGTTTGTTTGACCTTCCTAAAAAACCAACCTGTCCGTATCCTTTCTCTGTATTCTCAGACAACTATTTTGTTATCAGTTCACTATACTCAAACCAAGTGTTGTGCCCATTTAGAGAGAGATTTGAAGACAGAATGCAGCCTGACATGGTTTCCCCAACAAGACTGCTTTTTGTCTACCTTTGACTCGTCTAGGTAGAAGCCCTTCACTGAGGACTCAGTGTCATAAGCCCTGAATCCTGGAAGCTCTTCTCTCAAAGCATGCTCGGTGTCCAAGTATGGTCAGTATGAGGTAGCTGTCACTTAGAGTCCTTGAGGAAAATTAATGGCTGACTACAGAGGGCAGAAAAATAGGACAGATGGCTCTGTCACCACCGCCAGGCTGAGAGGCTACAAGAGACTTGGGGTCTGGACAAATACCACTGCCTGGTTCATACACTTGTGCCTTTGTTAAGCCAACCTCCCTGTGAGCAGCTGTCCTTCATTGTTTGGTTTGGGGGAGGAGCTGTCTCATTTTCCACACACATTCTCTATTTGTTCCAATTTGTTAATGACTCAAAGAACACATTTTAGAAATTCCTTAAGATACAGCAAATCAGAAAGGTGTCCTTCCTTTTATTGTTTAAAGGACAATACAACTTCTATTTTCGAACAATACAAAGCAAATATTGCCATGGGATAATTAATTTAAATTCTGTAAAAGTCACCAGCTAGAGGCATTGAATATCTGAGGTTTACGTCGAGCTAATACTGGCACATAACTAGGGTACGCTGAAGGAGGAAAGGGGGAACAGTATACTGAAAATCACTTGCATTAACAGATTTCGATTATTCATACATTTTTACACTTTTCAACAGAGTCTTGAGTCAACTAAATATCCCACACACAGAATGGAACTTTCACCATAAGGGGTTTGAGGAAAAGGCAGTGGAAACAACTGTGTAAGATTTTCACATCATCTTTTATTTCTCCTCTCCACCTTCTTGGCCGGCCTTAAATCTCATTGCTCCGTTGTCAGAATACCTCTGGAGTTAACAGCTGGCTTGGAAAGAGAAGCAGCAGTTTAGATCCCCGAGTGCCAAGGTCATGCCCCAGCTGAGTAAGGCAAGTGTTGCATGAGGAGAGAGGCCCACCTGCATTCTGGTTTCATTATAAAAGGCTGGCGTGAATGCTTCCCAGAGAAATCGTTAGGAATTCCCATCATGCTTCTCCTTCCCGTTGCTGATGTCTGATTTTGTGTTGCTTTTACTTTTTAAATAGTTTATTATCATACGCCAACTGTGTACTGTAATGGATTTTAATATGACATTTTGGCAAGTGTGTAAAATACGTTGGACATATACACCATATACCACTATTGCCCTCTTTTGGTCCCCTCCTACCCCTTTCCTTTTTTAATTTTTTTTAAAAAATATTATTTTGGTATTTTATGTGTATGGGTGTATGGGTGCACGTGTCTGGTACACACGGAGGCCAGAAGAGAGCTATCATGTCCCCTGGACCTGGAGTCACAGACAGCTGTGAGCTGCCTTGTGAGTGCTGGGAATCAAACTCAGCTCCTCTGGAATAGCAGCCACCGTAGGACACTGAACGAGAACTCACCACCAATTTCACCATATAATCATTTGTGCCTCTGTTTTCTTCTACAAATTTTGCTGATGTTTTTCTAAATAATAATGTTAGAGGTCTGAAGAGTCCATTGGTACTTTCACAAACTTCTTGCAATTGTAAGCATTGCATGTCTTCCCTACAAATGAATCCATGAGAGAGTTGTCAGACACTCCATAAAATATTAAATGTTTTTCATCTCCTGGTTCTCTCTCTCCCTCTCTCTCTCTCTCTCTCTTCCTCCGCCCCCCCTGCTGCTTGTAGATCAGGATGTAACACTCTCAGCTACTGTTCTGGCGCCTCTCTCCTTCTCCTCCCTGCTCTTCTTCAAATCCATGGCCTCTTCTTTCATTAATTGTAAATATATATATATATATATATATATATATATATGTATATATATATATACATATTCCTAAATATAACACATTCAGTCTATATAATGTTATTTGTGTGTATGTTTTCAAAGCTGACCTTTTGGGAGTGCTCTACCTGAGGAAGACCACCACTCCCATGGCCAGCTCTTTGTTGCCTATAGTAGAATTTTGTGTAGAATTGAGGCCTCGTGCTTTTCCCATCAGTTTGGCATGTCCGTTGGTGTCATCCTTGTTTGGCTCTCCTTTCTTCCCATTATTCTCTTCATTTGGAAAACCTATTCTCACTAATCACTGCAAATATTATCATTTAAATTTCTTTAAGTAAAGCACGGGTGTTAGAGAAATGACTCAGTGGTTAAGAGCGCTGACTGCTCTTGCAGAACTCCCAGATTTGATTCTCAGGACCTACATGACAGCTCACAGCCACATGTGATTCCAGCTCCAGGGAACCCAATGCCTTTGGCCTCGTGTACTCATGTATACATACACACACACACACACACACACACATACATACATACACACACACACATACACACACACACACACACAAATACACACTTAATTTAAAAATATTTTTAAAAATAACTTCTTGCTTGTGCCTACTCTTACTGCATCTTGTTATACCACATTTGGCTGATATCCCTGGGAGGCCTGCTCTTTTTTAAAGGGACGTGGAGGGGGAGTAGAACTGGGTAAAGAAGAGGAGTTGGAGGGGTGACGGAGGAGTGAATGGAAGGAGGGGAAATTGTGATTGGGATGTATTGTACAAGAGGAGAATAAATTTAAAAAATAAAATTAATAAATTCTTTAAAAAAAAAGAAAGCATGGGACAGTTAATAATTCTTTACTTTATAAATACCTTCTCTAAATTATATCAAACTACTACTAAATTCTCTGTGTTGTAGTTTTCTGCATTTATTTCTTGCCTTTTCCAATAAAGCCCATGTCCTTGGGAGGAGGAGTGGCTCACAATCTTCCAAACCTAACAGTTGATGGTTGATGGGAGGGAGAGCCCACTCTCTTTAAGGGTGTGACCCCTGGTTGGTCAAACCATGCTCCAGTGAGTGATCCCATGCCCATGAGTATATGAGCAGACCAAAGCAGACTCAGGGCTTTTTTCAAAGTGGCACAAAGCTGAGAGGGGCTGGGAAGTAGGGAATGGATCTGGGAGGAGTTAAGAGGAGTAGGAGTAAATATGACCAAAATACATTGCAATATAGTTCTCAAATAATTAACAAAATGTTACATTTTTTGTTGTTGCCTTTGGGGTTGTTTGTTTGTTTGTTTTGAGACAGAGTTTCTCTGTTGAAACTCTAACTGTCCTGGAACTCACTCTGGAGATGAGACTGGCCTCGAACTCACAGAGATCCACCTGCCTCTGCCTGCCGAGTACTGGGATTAAAGGTATGTGCCGCCGCCACCAGCAGCATAAAATGTTACATTTTTTTAAAGCCTGTGCTCTTTAAGTAGTTGAAAAAAAAATCACTCTCTGAATCTTTCATAATATGTTCATCATGAACAATCAGAAGCTACTCAGTGAGGCCTATGAAGAACAATCTGTAATTTTTTGTAAGTGTATGAAACCTTAGTTCCAAGGAACTAAGATTGCTGCTCTGCTGCTTTAGGGTTTGTGACCATCGGCTTTTGTCATATCTATCACACGATTCTGAGACCACAACTTCATTCTCGTCACATCAAAACTCCCCAAACTTCGGCATCTTAGTAATACAAAGTTACATTGATCTAAAAGATCTAGCTCTCATTTACTGTCCATGTCAATAGTTTATTGAATCCCTTCTACTACTTAAACTTTCCTGCATCTAGATGCAAGCACTTACAAGGAAACTGAGTTGCTATGGTATTAGAGTAGCACAGGATGAAGTCTAGTCTTGCAGTTTAACTCAATTTTTATGTAGTAGAAACAGTCTTGAAGATTCATGTGATTCCCATTGATCCATGGGCAAATCCTCTGTTTCTTAAATAACATCTCCTCTTTTTGGTGATAAACATATCTCGTCACAATTTGGCTCCCTAATTTTAGCTCCAACTTGGGTTTGCTTAGCTACCAAGTTCCAAATCCAGGCCAGAAATAGGCAGAAGAGTGATGGTCATGTGTTTAACACGATCCCAGGCAACAGGCCAACAGACACTGACGAGGGTGGAATTTCTTGCCCCGTGGATATGCAGTGCTAAATCTTCCTCTCCTTCTTCTCTCTTTCTCTGCAAGTCATCCCTCCTGTACAGTGAGCTGTCACCTGAGACTAATGAGGATGATGTGTCTCCAAGCAATCTGAGCTACAGTCAGAGTGCATGACCTACCCGCCCTGGCATGCCAACTTGGACCATAATTTCTGGAATGGTTGGAAAAATTTTTTTTATGCAGCTCATCTTGATATGCTGTTTCATTAAAACTTGTAAAAATACACAGGCTGCATCTTTAACATGCTCAGTACATGCCATATAGTACTTCCTTTCTTACTGTAGAAAAGTAATTCTTTATGCTTATACTTTTTCTCACCACATCTTTTGAACCTTTTCTATGAAATATAAACACCCATCCTTATCCCTGTCTTTCTTCTTCCCATTACTAGTAAAAGAAGCATTTTTTACCCAAGAAAATAACGTCTAAATTTACAAGCACACTTTATACTCTAGATATCTGAATTTGAATGCATCTTCATGTCTCCACAACTCTCTGGCATCTCTACCTCCTCCTTTACAGGAACTTTATTATGTATTAAGATAGTCTACAGAGCTCAAATTTAAAAGGCATATTCATACATTTATTATTTCCATGGATAACTTCTTAGGAGACTCGAGAAACACTAGGTAAGAAGAATAACATCTCTGGACCCAAAATCAAATACTATTGACTTGAGAAAGGAAGTTAGCAATAAAATTACTCCCAACAACATTCTTCTTTGCTCATAGATCAGTGTCTTGCTCAGCCATCGTCAGAGAAGCTTCCACTGAAATAAATGGGAACAAATACAGAGACCCATAACTAACATTGTGCAGCTAGTGAGAGACTTTGGAACATTCAGTCCTAAATGGATGTCTCCATCAAACTCCTTCCCTCAGGACTCAAGGAGCTACATAGAAGAAGAGGCAGAAAGATTGTAAGAGCCAGAAGGGATGGAAGACATCAAGGAAGCAGTATCTTCCAGACACAGTTCTTTATTCTGGTTTGTTTGGTTGGTTTTTTTGTTCACCTGTTTGTTCACTAAAGATAGAGAGAAAGAAAGGGCACAAGGTTGGGTGGGTGGAAAGATGGGGAGGATCTGAGAAAAGTTGGGGGAGGGGAAACTATGATCAGAATATATTACATAAGAAATTTATTTTCAACTAAAAAATGTTTTTTAAAAAGGAAACAGTCAAAAAAATCAGAAATGATAGAGTAGGCCTACAATCACATATCAGCATAAAATTATTAGATATTCACTGTCTATGGTTACTTGAAAATCAAAGATATTTATAAACTATTTTTAAACTTTAAGTCATTTATCTGGAGAGATCGCTCATGCTTTTCTCATAAGCATGAAGACCTGAGTTCAAATCCCCAGAACCCACATGAAAATCCAGCACCATAACACATACCTGTAATCCTAGTGTCCCTACAGAGAGATGGAAGGTGGAGACCAGAGAGTTCCCCAAAGCTCCCAAGCTCAGGAATGCCCTCGGTTCACATGCTCTTTCCTGCCTCTGAGTCATCATCCCTGTCATCTCTCTGCTTCCCTTGCTGTACTCTTCTTCCTTGTTCCCTTTTTGTCTGGATGACATACACTTATTCTCCGGGGAGTAGATGTTGTGTCAGGTTTCTGAGAATAAAGCAATAACAGGGACACTTGTAAATCTGTATCACCATCTGGAGATACGCTAATCAATCTCCGTCGTTGAAGGGTTTTCTTCTTTATGCTTTGAGTTTAGCCTGAATATATATTCATGAAATTTCATTCATCAAAACTTGGAAAACATGGTCCTAAGTACTAAGATCTAGTAGGCATGACAGAAGTAGAGTCTTTTTCTTCAATAGGGTCAGATTCTAGCAAACGAGAGATCAAACAAACAATGGATGATAGTACAGAATAAGCTGTGGTTGCTGTACAGTAGGGTTCTGCAGAAAGTATTCTTATAGGTGGAGCTGAGCATGAAAGTGTGCAAAGAATCCTCATAGGTGAAGAGATAGGAGGGATGAAATTAGCAGAAGACAGTACAGCCAGCAGAATGTGGACATGGGCACTACTGATGCTAGAAGAGTCTGTGTGTGAGCTGCTTGTTTACAGAGGACGAGAGATCGAAACAAGTCGGCATGTGGTCACTTGTAGGATCCAATAGAGAAGAAAATTTTGAGGCACATGTTTTTAATGCAGGAGATGGTTAAAGATACTTATATATTAAGCTTTTTCCTTTAAAAATAGTTATAGTGATGTATGACTGCAAACATGAGCTAGTAAGCAAAAAAATATATTTTTGGTGGGTGAGTGAGATGGCTCCAGCAAGCCTGACAACCTGAGTTCAATCCCTGGGACCCATACCATAGAAAAGGGAATGTACATGTGTGTACATACACACAAATAAATACACGTAATAAAATGTTAGATATATTTTTGGTGTCATAGCTTTGTGACAGAGTGAATAATAATATTTTATTAATGTGAACTCTTCATTGATTATAAATTTTACCTGAGTAATCTTTCTACAAATTCATTGAAATGGGAAAAAAATGACTTATTTAGGAATTTCATCTTTCTTTTTAAAGACTTTGCTAAAACTTATTTGTGTGTGTTAGCAGTATACACATCAGTGCCGATGCCTTGCACTCCGAAGGAGCATGGGTTCGCCTTGTGTGTGTACTTTAGGGATACATCTGTCAGTGAAGACGGGGAGGCTGAGGGAGGGCATGGATTCGCCTGGACTGTGAGTCTCTCAACACAGCATCCTCTGCAAGAGAAGTAGGCATTCTTAACTGCTGAGCTATCACTCACCCCCCAGAATTTAATTCTTCAACAATCTAATCAAAAGCAGACTTGGTAAACACAAGATCACAAATAAATTTTTATAATTCTCAGAATAACCTTTCCTATGATATAAATTTACAGGGGTTGTTGAGGGTGCTGTCTAGAGGATTATAACAGTAGGATTCATTTCCAACAAACTATTATGCAAAAGTTTTAGGATATGTAGAGCTGGTGATTCTTGAAATTATATTTTTAATACTTGACTCTGCATACAAAAGAGTTGTGTGTAATTCTGAATTTATCCTTAAATGTAAATTTATACAACATGTTCATGTTTCTCTGATGTTTTATTTTGCTTTCTATTACTGTAATAAAATACCATGATCAAGGCAACTTATAGAAAACATAGTTTATCTGGGTTTGTGATTCCAGAAGGATAAGGGGCAAAAGGCAGGGCATAAGGGTTGGAGCTGGAAGCTGAGAACTGAAAGCTCACAGCTCAGCCATAAGCACCAAGAGAAAGAACAAACTGAAAGTGGTGGGAAAACTCTTAGATCTGCAAGCCTATTCCCACTGACACACTTCCTTCAGCAAGGCCACACCTCCTAAGCCTCCCCAGACAGCGCCACCAACTGGGGACAGAGTGTTCCAACACCCAAGACCATGGGAGATGTTTCTCATTCAAATTACCACAGCTGACATTTATTTTGATTACTTGGTTTTTGCTGTGTGAGACACGTCTTCTGCTGCTACTGCTGCCATTGTCACTGTCAATATTTCCCTGGGCTCCACCCCTGTCACCTTGTTAAGGACTCGCAACCCCCAGACTATATAAGGTATACATCTACTAGGAGGTAGACCACCGAACCAGTGGAGCAACCTAGAAGCACATATATATGAAATTGCCTACGTGACATGCCGTGGCCACTCCTGTCTGGATGCACCGTCATCTACAAAACACAAATTCAAAGATAACATTGTTGGGAATTTTGAGAAACCATAGCAGAATGTTAACCCAAACCTAGGGTCCTTCTGAGAACAGAGGTTTGCTTTGAAATATTGCAACAGTTTTAAACCAGAAATTCAAAACAATCCTGCAAGATGGATATTATGCACATTTTACCATGGAAGCAACTGAAAGCCTTGGACTGTACACAGGAGCAGAACTAGAGCTTGGTGTCCTCACAGTACACACCATTTACCTCCAGTCAAGTAGAACACCTCAGAACATGGAACTATTCTGTAGAAAGCTTTAGGGGAAGAGAAGGAGCTGGGGAAAGAAAAGAGAAAAAAAGGGGAGGGAGGGGAGGGAAAGGAGGAAGATGGCAACCTAGGTGAGGTGATGAATATGTTAGCTTGATTTTAGTACTTTCACAATGTGTGTGAATATCAAAACGAGCTATACATGTTGAATATAAACAGTTTTCTGATTGTCACTCAAGAAAGCTTTAGTGGAAGACTCAATGACACAAATAAGGGCAAACTCTAGAAGAGGAGACACTGCAGAGGTCCTTCCACGCCTCTTGGGCATGGTGAGCACTGGATATATATTGCCTCCCTTAGTCCTTCTCAAGTCCTGGTCTCACATTATTTAAATTGACTCAGTTAGTTTAGCTTTCCTTTTTTCTTTTTCTTTCCTTTTTTTGCCCCCAGAGTTCCCTATCCTCCTACCACCACCAATTTCAATTATGTAAGTTTGCCCACAAGTCCATGAGAAGTGGGAGTATTTTCAGGCTGTGGAGACATTGCCCTCCTCCAGTTCAGAAATAGCCCTTGGGGAGGCAGGATTGTGAGAAATGACAGATAGGGATGCAAATGAGTGAGGTGATTAGCACTCAGGCAGCATCCAGTAAATGTCAGCAGCCCATCAGCCACAAGAGAAAGAGTTCCGAAGGCTCTCTGAGACCTACCACAGGGAAGTTGAAAATCTTTCCGCCATGCACATCCTCCTGCTGAACAGAGTTCCAGTGTCCCTTCCAAAACACTGTGCATCATCATTCAACAACACAAAAAGTATTGGATGTCCACAGCAGTGTCTATCCTGACTAATATTGTGCTCGACATTTTAAAACCTGGCTCTTTCTTAGCATTAAGATTTTGGAAATTCACTCTTATATTTGATCATGCATATAAAAACTTAGAATAATGAGACTTCTTGAATTATTTTTCTCAAGTCTCAGGCAAGATCTCCATAACCAATGACGTTTAGTTGCTATGAGTTTGAGAAAAACCAGGAATTATTTTAGAAAAGTTCCAAACGACTGTTTTGTTCCCCACTGTAGGGATCCCTAAGACACTCTTTTCAGAAGTAATTATTAACTGTAGCCATTTTTCAGAATGAAATAAAGTCCAGCTATTCAAGCCTGTGCAATGGAAATTTTTGGAAGGAGAGAGGCACCCCCATTTACTGAGCAATGGGTGAATTTGGTGTGTACACCCAAAAGCCCTTTTACATGTGTGTCCCCATTTATATTCACAGCAACTGCCCCATCCTCATTTCACAGGGGCAGAGTTCAAAACTCAGAAGAGTAAAGCAAACAAAGCCATACCTGACACCAGTGCAAGGCAAAGCCAGAATTTGATTTTTCTCTATTTCATATAACCTCAGAATTCAGAATTCAGAGACTCTACAGATATAACATTTGGTTTGGTGTCACTTGATTAAGTAGAACTAAAGTTCGTACATACAGACACCCTTGCCCAGTCCAAACACATATCGTATGATGATAGGGTCAATACTATTTCCATTGTGACTTTTTTAACCCAGAAAATTGAATCTCTCTTCTGGTGTGTGTGTGTGTGTGTGTGTGTGTGTGTGTGTGTGTGTGTGTGTGTAAAATAAAGGTTTAATTCTTTGGGTTTGAGTAAAATGAAAGTCCTAGAACATGGCTACCATTTCCACAACCAGCCATCAAGATGTACCAGCTTCTGCAGTAAACTGGGAAATCATTGCTTTCCCCACTCATAATCCATGCAAACTGAGAAATACCAGGCATGATCTTGAGTTAGACAGTTGGCTACAGTTGTGCCCTGTATACTCTGCTTAGCAACAACTGTCTGGTCTTCTAATGATGAAAGAGCACTGGGAGCTGGGTACTGACCCCGTGGAATGTGTGGAGCGCTGGGTGTGTGGATTTCTGTGAGGCAGGGATTAAAGGAGAGCTGGCAAGCATGCGCTGGACAGTGATCAGCACTGAAAGATGTGTAGGTGTCCTGTGAAGGAAAGAAAGCTGGGCCACATGGAAGACTCTGAAGGACAAAGAGGAGGCCAGGGTTACCTGGCTGATATTTGCAAGGAAGACTAGAAGTTGTAGACGATATTCAGTCTCCTAAACTTTACCTCTACATGCATGCTTTTTATCCCCCTCTTCCAGCTCCTCTTTTCTTATCAAACCCTGTGAGATCTATGCAGAGATGGTGTTCTGGCATTTTCTATCACACATCTTATTTTGTCACAATCATTGCTGTGATGCACCTTGAAGAACACTCTCCCTTAGGTCCTTTTCTTTTCATCCCTAATGTCTCTCTTTCTCACTCTCTCTCTCTCTCTCTATCTATCTGTATCTCTATCTCTATCTCTATCTCTATCTATCTATCTAAAGAGATAGCAACAGACCCTCGAAGGCATAGAAGAGCCCATGAGTGGCAGGCAGGGCATGATGCTTTACTTTAGGGCCGATTTGCTTCCAATGAGAGCCTGTAAAGATGACCTCTTCCCCTACTTGGGAAAGAGTGAGTAAGTGAATAAGTGTGAACCAGTGAATAAGGCTGGAAAAACTACCTGAAATTTTATCACCAGAAACAACTGGAAAGTTCCTTCAAGCTTTATGTATATAACTAGACTTTTTCTTTTGTAGCATTGGTATTAAACATCTGTTTCTAAAAATTATATGCATAATTTATGATACATATTACATAAACTACATGTTTAGAACCATATATGTGTACACACACATGTGAATATACACATGCACAGGATGTATAAAGATAGATGTAAGTATGGTATAGGTAGGTGGTCATACAACCTACCTTCCTCAGAACTTTCCAGTGTCAATACATAGTCCTAAAAACAAAGTTTTTAACAACTATCTAACATGACACCTTATGATTATAAAAATTAGTCTCAATATAGTTCTATTGCTGGGCATTTGGTTATCTAGTGTTTTTGTTATCAAAAAATAATACCTCAATAAATATTTATCTGGACATATATATTTATTTTCCTAAAATAGTATCAGCTAGCACATATGAATTTCTTGTTATTGACTTAACCCTGAGCTAAATACTATACACAGGCATTCTGTACTTAATCATCACAAAAGCCTATGAGGTGAGTTCTATGGTGCTCCCTGGTATTCTCTAGAATTCTATAGATCTCTCCTGAGATTTGCCATGAATTTAACATGGTTTCTACACTATTCCATTTTATGCTGCAGTCAGAGAATATGATGGCCTAGGTGATGTATAAACAACAGACATAGATTCTCAGTTTGGTAGCTTGGAAATGTAAGATCAAGGTGCCAGCAGATTCTCTGCTTCCAAGGTGGTTCCCTTGAATGCTTCTGAAGGAGGAATGCCATGTTTGCGCATTGCAGGACGGAGAAGGAAAACCCACTCAATCACTGCTGGCTCATTCTTGAAGTCTGAGTTCTTATGACTAAGCACTTCCCATGAGTCTCCACTATTTGACACTGTTACACCGAGAGTTACATTTCCAGTGTAAATTTGAGAGGACATGAAAAATCATAGCAGTGTGTTTTCTTACTACACATATATCTAATATTACTATAGCATATTCCAGAGAGCCTCTTACAGTGCAGCCTGGTCCTGCAGAAACCCCTATTTGTCTCTAAGCTCTGAGCAAGTCTGGCAACTGTAAGTGCTAACAATAGGTAGCTTGCAGTTGTCTTCTCAGGTCTAAAAGTGTCACCTCCAAGATCTAAAAGGCAACTAAACAATCACATTCTTTTTTGGAGTGAGAAGTAAAAAAATATAATCCTTTGTTCATTGACTTGGAAGGAATTCCCCAGCAAATCTCAGACTTCCTAAAATGTTCACTAATATGGTATGCGCCAGAATTTTCTCACTATCACTAACTCTCTGGGATTCATGTTTCTTACTAAATCCTCCAATATATTTGCCACTGATATAGGGCATGGCCTAAATTAACCTGATAGCACCATAAGTGTAAGCCAATATAATGTCTGTGGAATTTGTAAAAGGTTCATGATTATAATAGAGAACTGAGAGTTGATGTCCAGGGTCTGAGGCTAGACCATTGATCCATATACTAGGAATGGAAAGGTTCACTCTCAGTGACTATGCTTCCATGCACCTGAGGCTGTTTGTCTGTCTAGCAAAGGTATAACAAGCGCTATATTGATGCTGCCCACAGGGCCCCTAACTGGTGATCCATCCATCTATTGGGTAGCTCACTGCTGTCTTACAAGCTCTGTCTGCCTTTATAGGAACCAGACCAACTAATTAAATGGGATGTCTCCTTGATCTCTTGGATATTTAAGAGTGATAGTAATCTTTGCTACTTGCACTATACTGCACAAGTTTTCAACTAACCATGTCCAGAAGTTTGTATTTATCTGTTTCACTATAGCAGCATTCACTCACAGATAAATGCAATCTAATAATTGTTTATACAGTGAAATTATATATTATAAAACTGAGGTCATTTCCTTTGTGACAGGAAAGCTCGTCATGGTAGTTTTGCTCTACTGGTATCAGGGTCACTTTGTACCCTCTAGCCAAACTGCATATTTCTCTTTCTTTGGTGTATGGTGTATGTTCTTTGAAAACAGACTGAGAAACTGCTTGTTTCTCCTGGAGAAATGACTTTTCTACTGAAACCTGACTCATAGCCAGATAATGAGCAAAATACTTTGATTTTGTTTTATCAGGGAAGTTTCTCTGTCTTCTGTTAATTTATGGTTGATTTGCTTTCATTGCATAAACTGAGTGCTATCTTTGGTGGCTGCCCAAATACCTTACTCTTAGGAACATTGTGTTTTATTAATTATCTTCATATCTTCCTTCCAGGCAACCCTACTAGAGGCGAATCTCTATTTATTCATTACAATGAATGAACCCTCTTTGTTTCTTGTGGCTAAGGACTACCACCTGGGCTTTTATTATTTTAGTATCTGTGTTAACTACTTTTCTCATTATTGTGACAAAGTACCTAATAGAAACATCTTAAGGGAGGGTAGAATTATTAAGACTTTTGATTTAGAGGGTACAGTCCATTACGGTGGGGAGGCATGGCAGGGAGAGTGGCTCTATAAATATATTAGCAAGAGTGCCTATGGGGCTGGAGAGATGGCTCAGCAGTCAAGGGTACTGGCTGCTCCTCCAGAGGATCTGGGCTCAGGTCCCAGCACCTACATGGTGGCTTGCAACCATATGTAACTCCAGTCCCAGGTGATCTGGCACCCTCTTCTGACCCCTACGAGCACTAGGCATGCCTGTGGTACACATACACGCATGCATGCAAAACATTTATATACATAAAATAAAATAAGTCTGAAGGAGGAGGAGGAGAAGTATGCAGTGGTGCCTCCTGCTCACATCTTGGTGAATCAGGAAACGGAGATGGGTAAAATGGAACTGGGATTGGGCTATCACTTCAAAAGTACACTACCAGCCACTTGCCTCTACCATCTACCTCCCAATGACTCCACAAAACAGCACCACCACCTGGCGACCAGGCGCTCAAAATGGGAGCCTGAGGAAGACATTTCAGCTTTGCACCTTAACAGTACGCCGTCATCACCATTTCTGTTGATGAGTATTATTCTAATGCAGCACATTCCACCATTGACTTTAGCTACCAAGAGCAGCCATCATTGGCTTCTCTAGGATGCTGACAAGCCTCACAACAAATGTACACCACACAGCTTTAGTGGCAGCCTGCAACTAAATATTGACCAATAAAGGAATATATACAATACAGCTCATTTTCCAAACTTTCTGGACAACTGTGAAGTGGTATCCTAGTTTTAGTTCTTTTGAACATTTGCAATGTCTTCATTACAGTTACATCACTGTCTCCATTATAGTCCTGATTTCTTCACTCCTCTTGAAGACATTGAGCCACCGAAACCATGCCCTAGTAATCTTCTGAATCCAAGGCTCTGCAGAGGAGTCTTCCAAGTAGCTGGAAAAACAGACATTAAAGCTCAGTCCCTAAATGACTGAACAGCAAAGATAACCCCATTATTATCCTGGGCCAGGTAGCTCTTTTCAGTTCAGACAAGGCTTGAAAAACTCAACTGATATTTGTTGACCACAAATGTTCACAAAATCTGAATCAATAACTGTTTCAACCCTAGAAGTGGGAATCCATGAAGTACAAAAGTATGATCTACTACGTTATGTTCTCTATATGTTCTCTAATTATTCTTCCTCCGCAGTAGCTATTATGGCTTTATGAATATGTTCTTGACTTCTCACAGGCTATTGTAAATACATGTGTATGTGCATGTGTGTGTGTGTGTGTGTGTGTGTGTGTGTATACACATATATATTTTCTTGTTGTTCCTTAAATTGGTCCCTCTCTAAGGCCAGTGATTTTAATACCACATCTGTGGTTCAAGGGTTTTATTTCTGATTTCCTTGAACATCAAACTTCTTGGTTAAGATGAAAAGTGTGTTTCTTAGTATGGAAATCTGCAGTCCTTCCACAGATTTGTTTCCCCAGAATGCTGCTGTGTTAGTGGAAGTATTCAACTTCAAATAAGTGGTGACATTACTTGGTCAATTTCATTGTGAGTTAAAATAGATGTCCATGCAAGTGGTCACCTACCTTCATTCTAAATGTCAAAACAAGGATTGATTTACCCTGGAGCAGTGATTTCCACTGAAAACACTAAGCATTCTCAGGAAGTTTCAATTTCTTTAAATAGTGGAGAATACCAAATACTTTTAATATTTTGATACGTGCTGCTACATAAAAGTTTTGTGAATTTCTCCCACTATTTAACACATTCTTGAAAGCACAGGAACACGATTGTTTGAAAATGTTTCCTGGGCTTTCCCACTGATGCCCTTTTCAACGTTTCCATCTGACCCATCTCCACTCCCCTGTAATGCCCACAGACACACAGAACCGCTGCCCTCCAGGGACCCCATAGCCATCATATTGGTTAGGACCTAGGATGGGCAATAGCAACTAAGGAACAGAACACCTACCCGACAATGACAAGACCAGAGATAGACAACAAGAAACACTTCAAACATCATAGATCCCAGCATAAAACACAAACATAAACAACCAGGACAATATGGCTCTAGAAACCAGCAACCCCATTTTAACAAGCTCTGAGAAAAACAAATTAACAGAAGCAAGGGGACTTCAAATAGCAATTATGAATATGTTCAATGACCCTAATGAGGAAATTAATAATTGCCTTAATCAAGATTGAAAACACACACAGGTGAATAAATAATGAAAACAACTCAAGACATGAAAGCCTAATTTCACAAATAAATAAAACCACAAAAGAAAATCCAAACTGAAATGAAACTCTAAATAAAAAACTCAAGATGTCAAACAAAAACCTCGAAGGCAAACCTCACAGTTTAAAAGGCATCAAAGGGAGAATTTCATGCCTTGAAGACAAGATAGAAAAAAATGGATAGCTCAGTCAAAGAAAATACTAAATCTAAAAAGGTCCAGGCACAAAATATCCAGGATATATGGAACAGTACAAAAAGACTAAACCTATGAATAAAAGGTATAGGAGAAAGAGAAGAAAACTAGGTCAAAGACACAGAAAATACTTTTAGCAAAATCATAGAAAATTTTCCACTGTAAAGATACTGATGCCTATCAAGGTACAAAAGGCATACAGAACACCAAGTAGACAGGATCAGAAAAGAAACTGCCCATAATGCATAAGAATCAAAAGCTAAATAAATAGGACAAAGAAAGGATATCAAAACCTCTAAGAGGGAGAAGACCAAGTAAAGTATTAATGTAGACCTGTTAGAGTGGCACCTGACTTTCCAATGGAACTCTGAAAGCCAGAAGGGCCTGGACAGATGTGCTATAAACTCCAAAAGACCACAGATGCCAGTCCAGACTATTATACTCAGCAAAACTATCCATTTCAATCAACAGAGAAAGAAAAATATTTCACAATAAAAACAAAGTTAAGCTATTTCTGTACACTAATCCAGCTCTGTAGACACAAGGCACTAGAAAAAAATGTCAGTCTGAAGAGCTTAACCACACTCACAAAAACATAAGGAATAAATAATCCCAAAACAGTTAATCAATGGGCAGGAGAGGAACCATACTATACAACAAAATAACATCCAGTAATAAACACTGCTCTTTACTATCAACCTGCATCCTATCTGATCACCGTGGATTAAAACTGGGTGTTGATAGCAATAAAAACAGCAGAGATTCATGGAAGCTGAACAATTTAGTACTGAATGAAAATTAGGTCAAGACAGACATCAAGGAAGAAATTTTAAAATGTTAGAGTTGACTGAAAGAAAACAAACAAACAAACAGCAAACAGCATGCCCAAACTGAGACAAAACAAAAGTAATGCTAAAGGGCAAAGAGCCTGGTGAAAAATCTGTACTAAGAATCAAGTATGTTATAAATTAACATACTTGAAACACCTAGAAAAACAGGAAGGAATAATACCGATAAAGAGAGATGAGTGGAAATAATCAAGCTGAAGGCTGAAATCAGCAAAATAGGAACAAACAAACAAAAAAAGTGATGATTCAATGAAACAGGGAGTTGTTTCTTTAAGAAAAATCAAAAATAAATTACGAACACTTAGCCCAAACAAAAGACAGGACAAAAGGTCCAATAATTAACAAAACTAGGTAGACAATGAGGAAATTCAGAGAATCGTAAGGGCAGTTTTTTTAATCTGTATTTCACCAAACTAGAAAGAAACTAAAAGAAATTGATGAATTTCTTGGTATATACAACCTTCCAAAGCTAAATCAAGATGAAATAAACAATTTAAACAGATCTACCTATAGATATATAGATACACACATCCTACTACAGAGACACTTGCTCGTCCATGTTCACGGCTGCTCTATTCATAACAGTCAAAAATTGGGAACAGCCCAGAGTCCATCAACTAATGAATGGATAATGAAAGTACATTTGCATAGTAGAATATTATTCAGCTCTTAAGACAAATTAAATTATTAAACTTGCAGGTAAATGGATGGAGCTTGAAACAACCACCCCGAGTGAGGTAACCCCAGACCCAAAAAGACAAATGTTGCAAGCTTTCCTCTTACATGTGGCTGTTAGCCTCTAAGTTAACATGTAAGTTTTAGATTTTTCTTTCATTTAGAGTATCATCAGAATTTAGATAGCTAGAAAGAGATGAGATGAGGGGTAAGGAGGACCTCTTCCAAGGAAGGATATGTATATGTGTATATATAAGGATGTGTGTGTGTGTATATATATATGTGTTTGCGTGTGTGTGTGTATCTATATATCTATATATAGATATGGATATGGATATAGATATATATGATAAGGGGAAACTAGAAGGATTAAGTGGGGAAGGAGAAGGGAAGACAGGGTAAAGGAGGTAATAGAGAGAGGAACAACTAACAGTAAAGGCCTTTTGTGAAGCAATATGGAAACCTACTATTGTAGAAGCTTCCTAAAATACATACATTTATGAAAGGAACTTAGATGTAGTCACTATATAATGGGGGAGAGAATGCTCCAACTAGACATCTTACGTCACCAGTAAAATCTCTGATGCCAGGAATTCATTATAATTTGTTGAGTCATTGGCCAGAAGGGTCCCACAGACAACCCCCAAGGATATTGGTTACTCTCCACAACCTGATGACAGGGTCTACGGATGAAGACACCACTTACTTATGTTATCAAACACAGAGAAATTGAGGTGGTGCCCAGCGACAAGTCTCATCCTTTCTGACTAGCATTCGTGGTGTACAGTGCACAGTACCAGAGGAGAAAAATTAATCCTCAATATCACCCAGCTACAAATCCTACAACCTACGACAGTAACCTACTTGCAAGATACAATGACGCTGCAGTGGCACAGATGTTACGAGAGTAACCAAACCACTTTTTGATTGGATTTTAGACCTGCTTCCTGGGATAGAACTCATACTTGACATTGCTAAGGTAGCTAAAAGGCTGAGGCCAGATTGCTCTTGGGCCCTAAGGGAAAAGCTACTACTAGTAATCTGCTAAAAGGAACATAGCAATAAGATGACTCCCGACGGCACATTGCTATACCCATAGATCAGTACATCACTTAACGCTCATCAAAGAAGCTTCATGTAGAAGACAGGAATGAAGGCAGAAACCCACAACTGGATAATGTGCACAGAGTGAAATTTTGGAGCATTCAGCCCTGAATTAGTTATCTTTAACAAACCCTTCCCCCTCAAGGTTCAGGGATCTATGAGAAAGAGGAGGCAGAAAGATTGTAGGAACCTGAAGTAGTAGAAATAGTAGTGTCTTCCAGACATGATACACAGATGAACTCGCAGAACTGTGAAAGCATACCTAAGACCTATACAGATTCAGACCTGACAAAATCCCAGCACAGAGGGGAGAGTGGACACAAAGTCCTATCCCAAACCGAGAAGCAATTTGCAATTGATATCTACTGACAAAGGGACAAATCAGTTTTCGCTTTGGCACACGACTGGGTATGTCAACTACACTCCAAGGCAGTCCGCATGTCCAGGAGTAGTTGATTTACATAAAATAGATTCCATGGGTTTTTTGGTTTTGGTTTTTGTTTTAGTCTCATTGTTTTTTGTTTGTTCGTTTTGATTTTTGTTTTTATCTTTGTTTTGTTCTTGTTTTTGTTTTGAGGGAGAAAGAACATGAAGTTTTGTGGCTAGGGAGGTGGGAAAGATCTGGACGGAGTTGGGGGAAGGAAAAATATGATCAAAATATCTTATATGAAAATTTTTAAATAAAAATAAAGTGTTGCTGGTTTTATGCTATATTATCTTTTTATTTTGTATTAAATGTAGAGTTTATGTACTTATGAACTTACATTTTTGTTATACTTAACTTATTAGGGGAGGTATGTGTATTGGCTTGAACATGCCATGGCATGGGAGAGAAATTCTGTTGACAGCTTACAATGGTTGGTTCTCTCCTCCCACTGTGTGGATCCCAGGGCCTCTTGTTTCTGTCATTGTACACTTCATGCTAGCTGGTGTGTGAGCTTCCAGGAGAGTCTCCTGCCTGTGCTTCTCATCTTGTTGTAGGAACCATGGTATTGAATTACAGATGCACTTTACCACGTATGATCTTTTTAAAGAGCTTTCCAGGGATGGAACTCAAGTCACCTGTTCAATTTTCACATTTCAGAGAGGTCACTACAAAAAAGAACAAGTGAATGTTTTATTGTCCTGCTATTTAAAAATCTTCACTCGGCCTGCTCATACTCATTTTTTAGCAGTCAGGTTTAATTCATAATTAGTGCTTCATTTCTAAAACCTTCAACATTAAAAATGTATTTAAGCAGCCCTGTGACCTGTGTCAATTCATCCAAAATCAAACATTTACTGCAGACAATGCAGTCATATAATAAATTAAGAAATTACTATGCAGTGCCGTGCTGTAAACAAGCAAAATATTCTGAATCTGAAAAGTATTTGTTCTAACAAAAGACTGGCTCATTCACGAGTTCCATCATGACATCGCAGACGTTTTCCCTGCACGCCTGAGTAATGATTTCCTCATTTTCTGTTAGCAGTCAGCACATCTCACCCACAGGCAGGTCTAACACTCTTCTCATTGGTCAGGGAGAGAATGATGGATGACAACAGCTGCTGCCTTAGTCAATCCCAAACTCTACCTTCCGCCTAATAAGATTTTCACTGAAACGCACCAGACACTACTCAGCTGTTCAGTGAAGAGCCACATACAGCTCTGGCTTGTGCAGTTACACATGAATTGGATCTAGTGGTATCTGACTCACAGGAGAAACTGGGTCTGGGTCCATCCCCATTCCTTCCTAAACCATGTCTTATCTTTGCAAGCGTAGCATAGATTTCTATGCAAACTGGTGCTTAGTGAGATAGCCTTAGCTCCTGATTGAAAGTCTTTCTGGCCAGGAAAAAAAAATTAAGCAAAACCAATGGGGTTTGGCCAGACGTGCTGCAGCCCTATGATCACTGTGACCAGTGTTACTCAAACTGGCACTTCCAAAACTTGCAGTGCCTACACTAAGAATAGTGCATTGGTTGACTCTATGAAGAAAAGTTCAGCTGATGAAGAAGAAATGACTAAGAGAAAAGCCTCGTCCCATCTCAGAAACTCTGGAATACAGAGATTCACTGATATTTATGTATCTGCCTTTCTGAGAGTGTGGACATTAGAGAGTATATTTGGCTTCAAGTTTTGATGTAATGGCTATGAGGACACTGGTATCATATGCACAGAACTGAGGGACCACTGCCTTCTGAGATCTACTATATTGATCCTAGGGTTCTTCTACTGAGACGCTGACTGGCCACTAGTGAGTATCAATAATCTCTAGGGACTGAACAATAGAGCCAGGCTGACAACAGCATCTGCTGCTCGTCCATCATCTCTTCTAACCAATAGGAACAGGCCATGACCAATGCAGCCTGGGAAGGTCCTCATTCTTTCTCCAGCGGTGGTGCCAGATGAAGAAGTCATTACTATTCAGAGCTGAAAAAAAAAAAAACAAAACAAGGGTGTCTAGAGGGAATAAAGGAATGAGAGAACAGGATACAGTCAGCCAGTTGGTCACCGAGACATATTACATCCTCTGGGCACTGTTTCCAGATGCCTTGCATTTTTCCATGTGCAGCCACTTTCCCTATGCCTTCGCCAGAGGAGCTCAGAATTTCAGCATCTTTCCACACATGGCCTTTGGGAAAGTAACAGGGAACTCTAGAAACAAGAGAGCGACATGGTGGCCCAAGAAAAGATCTGAAGCTCATTCACCATCTTGAGGTTAATTTGAAATGCTGGGGGTAGCCATGTGCCTATAGGAGCCATGAAATGTCATGAAGGGAAACTTAAAAACAAGCAGTCACCCCATGCTTCTTCAGACACAGTCAACATGAGCCCATCCCTTTCTGTATTTAGAATGTGTGATCTTTCAGAATTGCACTTCTTTATTCTTGTCTTTCAAACCTCTTTCTTCTTTTTAAAACTTAAAATACTACTAATGAAAATCTTTCTTGGGAACCATGCATAGCATTTTATACATATAGAGGTTTTCAAATACAGCTGCATTTGAAAAGCCCTAGGAAATGATAATAAGATGTGTCATGGTCTCCTTTGCAGAGGTAGAAACAGAAGTGGGCTGTCATCCCCAGGTATCTGGGTAAAGCATCGGAGAGGCACTTGACCTGAGATGTCCCGTGTCCAGGTCCAGCAGCCTTTCATACCCGTGACTCATATCATCCCTGTCCACAACTCATAGCACCAGCCAGCTGTGATGCAGAAGTAGGGACAAGATGAAACATATAGTACCTGGGAAGTTTGTCTGGGGCGCTCCCATCATGGTGTCATTTCCATGAAAGAAGCCACATCTATGCCACCAGTATAATAAAATTGAAATCTTTCTGCTAACCATAATAATCTCTGAGTTACAGCTGCCCCTTTGTGGAGATGCTCTCTTCCTTAGTTAAGATTCTCTGCCATTTCTGCAAATCCTTCAGCCTGAAAAATAGGCAACTCGGTTGACTGATGCTGAAGGCTTTAGAAGTAGGGTGACTTACTTGGCTAGAGCATAAAAAATTCTTGACATTTAAGACTAAAATTCCTATGGCCGAGTATGTACAGAGGAGTTAACTGTCCTGAAATCACTGCCAGCTTCCAATGAACAGCACATTTGGTGTTTTCTTCCCTCGAGATCTATACTTCTAAATGTCCATTTCCTTATCCTTTTTTTCCAGAAGATATAAAATATGAGAATAAAACATTTCTTCATACCCTCAAAAATATGTAAGAAACAAGCCCATTGTTGATTTATGAATTGGATATAGTAAAGCAGCTTGACCAAGCAATATTGCATTATTTTGAGGACTTTCGCTTTGTTTTGACTTTCTACTCTAATTAAGAGATTTGAATTAGACACAAAGACTTAACAGACTTTGATGAGTCTTCCAAGTAACTTTTACCAAACTAATTCATAAACCCTAGAATAATTGACACACCACAGAAACAAACCACAAAGCACATTAGTTAAGAAAGAAAACTAATGATTATTGATCTTTTCTTTAGGTAAGTATTTGAAAGATTAGAGATATGGGACCATGAGAATATATGAAAATGGAAATTTCACTAAGTTGTTAATTACTCTCTTTAAAAGCAGAGCAATGAACTTTGACCCCTCTCCTGACTTGATCCTAGGAAGTCATTTTCCCCAACCTCAAATACGTTTTCTTTTCAAATTGGAGAAATGGAAACAAAAAAGACGAAAGATCAGTGGGGGAGAAATGGGAAAATATAACTAGCCCTGAAAGGCAGTCATCTGCCATGAGCACAGACCCAAATATGCCTTCAACCATTGCTTCATCTACTTAGAAAAGGAGACTGTAATTCTAATTGAACCCTGGATGCATAATCAAAGGTTGTCATCCTGTTTGATTTTTGTCCTGGGTTTGCGTACAGGGATGGGGAGAGAAAGATCACTGGCCTTCTGTAGCTTACATTCCAACGGAAGAGATAAACGACAAGCAAGTCGTGAGCGCTATAAAGAAAACAGAATGAAAGAATAGAAATAACAGAAGAAGCTGGTCGAGGTGGCATTTAGTAAGACCCTCTGCGGAGAGGCCTTTGGACAGAGGCCTGGGTCACATGAGGGAGGGAGTGGTGCTGAAGGAGGCTGAAGGAGCGCTCCAGGCTGAGCAAAAGCAACATTCGAAGCATGCTGCTGTCGCCTATTGTGTTTCAGGATCCACCTCCAAGATTGGAACTTTCCAGTGAAGCTGGTTTTTGACTGGAAACAGATTCTCCATTGAAAGAACACAAAATACTTCTGGTGCTTACTAAAAACCACACATGGTAATTTCTAGAACTAAAAAAAAGAAAAAAGAAAAAAGTAGAAAAAAAGCAGTCAAATAATGGAGATGACAAAAAAATCAAATGTCTGATGTGGCAGAATATAAGGTATTTTTAAAACATGTGAGCGTTACTTAAGCAAATGTTAGAGCAGTGGTTTTCTCTACACACACACACACACAAATGGCACAAAGATGAGTCTAGATTTAAAAGAAAGGTTTTCAAAGAGCAATCCCATATTGCCAACATTTATAATAGATGGAAAATAATAACAGGCAAATGACTATTGTCAGATTGGCAGTGATTATCAATTTAGTAGGTAATAAAAGAAACTTTTATAGATGTGATTTTTAGTAGCAAGAATTAAAGCGAGAGGTGTAGCTCAGTGATTAAGTGCTTATCTACTACTTGTCTGATACTGGGCTCAATCCCCAGTACAACAACAAAAAGAAAAGAAAAATGAACTTTTAAAAAATTGTCAATACAGTAGTTTAACTAGACCATCCCAGTGATGAAAGCTCTGTTGAAAATTTTGCACTGATTTTGCACATGTTAAATTCCTGGAGAAGGGCGGAGAGTGTGGCCCAGTTGTCGAGTGAAATTCTGGTATCTATCTCCAGTGCTGAAAAAAGTGGCATGGTGGTGTGTGCCTTTAATCCTTGTCCTCCGGTGGTAGAAACAGGAGGATCAGAGGTTCAGGGTCATCCTTGGCTACACAGAAGCTCAAGGCCAGCCTAAGATAAATGAGAATCTGTCTCAAAGGAGGAAAAATTTAAAATTTAATAGGGAAGGAAAAAACTACTGGAGAAGAAGCAAGGATATCATAATTATAATTTCTGTCATTTTAACTTGTGTGTAGTATGGAAAGGTAACTTTTAATGTAAACATTTGTTTTTTAAAAGTTTAAGAGATGAGATGATAAAAAATAACATTGAAGAGTGAACTTGACAGAATTTAGTTGAAAACTGAAACTTTTCTTTCTGCCTCATGCAATGCGTGCTTTGAATATTACCAGGAGACACAGCCTCAACTGTGAAGAGAGCAATGGCTTATGGAAAAGCAGATAACAGTTGCATAAAATGTTTTCTGGATTTGCTCAAAGGGTAGGACATCTGATAAAATGTGCCAAATGTGATTTTAAAGAATTCTCAAACAAGTAACAGGAACTCTGACTGGCATGGTTGAAGAAATTAAATTCAATTCAGGCAAGATCTGATGCACGAAAGTTCCTGAAGAAAAATCACGTACATTGCCAGATGTCTTAGCTAGGCTTTCTATTGCTGTAAAGAGACACCATGACCACAGCAACTCGTAAAAAAAAACACTTCATTGGCTCTGGCTTACAGGTTCAGCGGGTTACCATCATGGCGGGAAGCGTGGTGGCACACAGGCAGACATAGTGCTGGAAAGCTGATAGTTCTACATCCAGATTATCAGGCAGCAGACAAAGAGTGAGACACTGGGCCTGGCATCTGAAACCTCAAAGCTCACCACCAATGACACACTTTCTCCAACAAGGCCATTCCCTATGGGCCTAAGGGGGCCATTTTCATTTAAACCACCACACCAGGATACAGAATAACATTGACTTCTGCTAGACAGTTATCAGTATGAGGTGTTACTTACTACAAATATGACTGGCAAATGTTTCCAGAAAGGATATAACATTAGTTTCAGTTTTGTTTATTTTTTAAGGCCTAGGGTTGGGCTCACTGGTGGAGCATTCACAAGGCCCTGGGTTTAATTCCCATCCCCAAAACTATAAATAAGTAGATAGATGATAGATAGATAGATAGATAGATAGATAGATAGATAGATAGATAGATAGATAGATGAAGTTTTAAAATAGAGATAATTTTTAAAATAAAGCTATAGAGACTGGAAAGTTTTCTCAGTGGCTAATGGTGCTTACAGAGAAAGTTCAGCTTCTAGAATTTTTATCAGGCAGCTCACAACCACCTGTAACTCCAGCTCTGGGCTAGCCAACACCATCTTCTGGCCTCCACAGGCAACTATATGCATGTTTGCAAACACACACACAGTTTTTGAAGATGGAGTATAAAGAACTGACTTTTGTGATACCAGAAGGTACCATGCACACTTTCAAAGAAGGGAAGTAACCAAGAATCCTACCCAGCTTCAATCCTTATGAACCACAACCATGACCAGCATGGCATCTTAACCCCAAGAGTGTAGTAGTGTCACACATACCCTGGCAGCAACCAACAGCTCTCTAATTAGACTTAAGGCCCACTCAACAAGAGTGAAACCATGCCTAGTGCTGGAAATCTAGCCATCTACTCAAGGCCAGTGAAGTCATGAATCTTGAATGAGAACCTACAACCATGACTTTACTAAATCAGCATAGTCTTTAACTACACTAAATATCTACCCTTATACCCACAGATGAGGACAGTTCTCACCTCACATCAAGAAAAATTCTCTTTGCATTGGACAAAGAGCATTGCGGAAATCACATTAATCAAAATGTAGAGTTGTGGAGCAAGGTATCAACTAACATCTGCCACACAACTCCTACACCAAAAGCTCAGAGATTATTTCAGAATAGGTGGTAGAAAGTTTCTAAAAGTCAGAGATACAGAAATTTGCCATGATACTGTGTCTCTTAGAAATGTCAGAAACTATCCCAACCAGAAATCTCACCCACATGGCTGCCTAACGTATCCCGAACAAGGATGACATCATCAGGCATGCTGATGTGGAAGGCAGGAAAGTTAGTGAGGCCTCAATCCTTGACAAGGGGCTGTCTTGACAGGCAACTAAGGGGTGCTAAGAGTGGAAGAGATGGTACTCCCCAGAGAAGAGAACACAGACTGGTTGTCCAATACCAAATGGTCAGTTCACAAACCATGCTTAATGGACTGAGCAGGTTACATCTGTGTGTGTGTGTGTGTACCAAACTCTTGGGAGGCAGGACTCTCTGACCTTGAGGCCACCTTGGTCTACATAGCAAGCTCAGGCCAGCCAAGGCTACATAGTGAGATTCTGTCTCAAAAAAAAATAGTAATAATAATAATAAATAATAATAATAAACTTACAAGAAAATAGCAATATTGTATGAATCTATATATTGTTATTACATATCAAGATTTAATATTTTCAGACTTTTAATTAATTTTTAAGTTAGTACACAAAATAATAGAAATAATTGTGGTATTTCATGCATATATGTCACTATAGTTTGATTGGATCACCGCAATTGTCTTCCCTCGTACCTTTCCTACTTCTACTGGTCTTCTTCCCCCCAAGCAGCTCCCTTTGGTTTTCCTATGGTAGTGATGACGTCATAGGCTTGCCTGAACACCAGTGTGGTTAGCTTTCAACAACTGATGCCAGTCTGCATTCCCAACAGGGTGCTGTATGGACACCATACTTACACCTCTGCCTTCAGTGAATGCATTATCACCTTTTAGAAGCTCTGTAGGTACCCAGAGAAGTCATTCCTGCACATTCTGTGCATGCTCTTCACACTGGAAGATTCATTATGAATCTCTTATATCTAAATCACAGAGAGTTGCATCATGTGGAGGTGGTGGATTTGGCAGCTGGTGGAGGATTTACGCTCTCCAAATTGGGGTTTGGAATTTTGAGATTGTCACCAATTGAATTGGTTACTAAAAACTGAATGCTTTAGAGGGTATATATTTCAAAGCTAAAGCACACACACAGTGCCTGTGACATTGAGAACACTGAGTTGCTTCTGTAAAACCAAGTGCGTCATAGCTCCAAGACTGTGGTCCTGTTACCAAAGGAAAACACAGGTGTGAGTAAGGTTCAGTATCCTGTCTGAAAACAGTTCATTTCTTACACCTAAAGGACAACTTGGGAAAGAAATAACCTGTGGGAATTTATTCACAAATATACTATGGAAAATAAAAAGGGAAATTAGGAACATGGGCATCAATCCAAATGCTCTTCAGCTAGTGGGAAGCAAATGGGAAAACATTCATCACCATGGCATATACAGCCTTGAAAAGGAACAAGCATAATCAGCAACCTGGCTGATTCTCAAATGCATACTGCTAAATGAAAGAAGCCACACAAGTAAAGCTACATACCATACAGTTCTACTAATGAGGCATTCTATTGATAGAAAGACCAAAATACCAGGGAAGGACAGAAAAGTTATCACCAGCTGCCATTGTCTGGGAGAGAGTTCAGGGGCTGAGCACAAATGAGCTTGAAGAGAAGAGTTTGGGGGGTTGGTTTATTCTTGGTTTGGTTTTGTGTGTGGTCAAACTGCTCTACATCTTGATGGTGATGAGGATTACAGTCCTGTATGTATTTGTCAAAATGTATAACTATATACTGCAGAAAGTAAGCATCTCTGTAGGCATATTATACCTTAACAGAATTGTTTTGATGTTTAAAAATGAAGGGAAAGAAAAACATACAAAGAAATATTACAGTGCTATAGTTTAGTAAGAAACATTTCTCCAAGTTCCAGCATCCCCAATTCTTGACACCCCACTTATACCCTATGACATTTAGTTGGGTAGCTACGCAAGTTAGAAATGAGTAAGGGTAAGTAAGTGGTAAATCTTCAGGCTTTCCTGGAAAAGTCAGCAGTTATACTTGAATTACAGTTGTGAGTTAGGTCACTTTTCATGACCCACGCACTTACTCTACTCCATTTAAATCCTGAAGTGCACTTATGTCTCAGGTTTAACCCGACAAGAAAAGCATCTCACTTGAAGCTGTCTTGTTTATGCCGGAGTGGAATGTGTGAAGTAAAATGTTTTGAAAGTCTTGTTAGAAGATGAAGAACATAAATGAGCAGCTACTACAAGCAGAAACCTAATCCTCGGTAGTTGAAGAGGAGCTGAACTTTTACAGCAAAGGTTTTGTGGGAAAATTCCTAGGATTGGTTGGTATGATAATCCACTGGATCAAGTTGGTATGGTGATCTATTTTAACATCTCTATTTTCAGCTATATAAGAGCTTTTAAAAGACCATGTTCTTGAATAGTGCTCTGTGTTCCTGGAATTTCATATTAGATTGTATTTTATTGCCTACTCTGAAGTATATTTCCATCATTTTTCATCAGCTGCAGACCAAGAGACAGGAAGTGCAATTACCATTGCTCTCCAAGCCATTTCTCCAAAGCCTCCCGAGAAGATCCAGAAACTTTAACAAGTAGACTTTCCCTGACATGATGATGGCTTCTAGGATCATGGATCGGTTAGCAGAATGTAAATTAGAGCCAGGTGGTAGTGGTGCACACCTTTAATCCCAGCACTGGAGAGGCAGAAGTGGGCAGATCTCTGTGAGTTGGAGGCCAGCCTGGTCTATAGAGTGAGTTCCAGGATAGCCAGAATTACAACAGAGAAACTCTTGTCTCAAAAAAACAAAACAGAGAGGGGTAGTAAGTTAGTACTTCACCTTTCCCCAATTCTAATTTTTATGAAATTTCATTTATAAATATGAAATTACGCATAATAAAGACGGACATCACTTCCAAAAAAGATGAGATTAATTACAGAACCAGAAAAGGATATTAGATCAACTCTGTTTGCTCATTCTGCTGCTATAATTCACTAAAATGCTACTTTTTCAGTATAGAAAGACAAAAGTTTCTCTGGAAGAGACGTATTCAGTGGATTTTCAAAAGACTTCAAAAATAGATTCAGCAGCTTTCCTGTCAGCCTCCAAAAGCAGCAGTGGTAGAACACTGACCACAACCAAGTACTTTTAGGAAATAAAAAAGAGGAAACATCATCAGTTCCTTGAGGCTAGTGTAGACTTAACAACAAAACAAGCCAAAAGTTCAAGAAATGAAGTATATTCAGATGCAGTGGTGAACTAGAGGCTGTCTCTTATCTGATTCAGAAAAGGAGAAAGCCATAATACCATGCCTGGTACTGTAACCCTGTCAAAATGCCACATCTATGGAACCAATAGGCCCTGTTTGCGCAGGACGGGAGTGTAGCACTCACTACTGTTGCTTGTTTAAGTTGGCAACACATCAAATTGCCTTCTAAGTACCTATGTTTATACCCATAGAAAAGATGCCAACACTACTCTCAACTTTAATCAGAGAAACCTCCCTTTGTAGTGAATGGCAGTGCATGAAGACACTTAATAAGGGAGAGGGAGAGTCCTTGTCTTCAGCTGTGTATCCACCGGTGAGCCCATCAGGTTCAGCGGACAGTTCCAAAGCCATGATCATACAGATGGTCAGTGGGTCACAAAACAAACAAAAAGACAGTGGGAAAAAGATTTGTTAAAAAATAGGGCTTTCCAGGGGAGGGAGGAAGATAAGGGGGTTTTAGGCTATGAATAATCAGAACTCTGTGTGTGTGTGTGTGTGTGTGTGTGTGTAACTGTCAAAGAAAAAAAATACTTTAAAACATGTATAGAAAAGTAGATGTAATCTTAAAGAAACAGAATAAAAGCCTCAGAAATCCACCAAGGAAATAAAAGGATACTGGAGAAGATCAGAAACAAAGAGAAGGTAGCCAAACCAGAGAAACAGCTTCAGCCAAACAGATCCTTGGCAGAAACTTGGAATTCCAAAAGGGAAACCAGAGGAAAGCTGACAGTCCCAGGCCAGGATACCCTACAACCCTTAGAAGAACACCCCCCACGTCCTGGAGGCCTGGGAGCACAAAACATCCTCGCATCACAAATCACATCCAGTCACAGGTCTGGCGAGGTAGCAGATGGGTCAGCAGCTGAGGAATTCCTGGTTTCTCACACTGTGACTCAGAGGACAGTCACTGGGTACTACCTTGAAAGAAAAGCTGTTGGTAAGACCTGAGCTCCCCTACGCCTGTGAGCACAAAGTATCCCTACAGCACAGAGGCCTGTCTGAGCTTCCTTTGGTCTTCTACAGCTCTTAGGTGAGAGGGGGATGCCCCAGAGAACCATTGTGGAGAGCAGGAAGATGAGACACAAAAAAATTGAGCAGTATAGGCAAAGGAGTCTGGCTCATACTGGGAAGTGCATAGAAATAGCCCCTCCTCGGTAATGTAGCAGCCTCCAATTGCCCATGAGCCAGAAAGAATCTATTATTCCCCACCTGCTATTTCCTCCCTCAGTGGGCATGCTTGGGGGAGAATCTCTCTTCACCTCCTGGCATCCGCACCCCCAGTCACTGCTGCACAGCCATCTGTGCTTCTGCTGTGGAGCAAACCTAACTTTTCCCAGCAGCCCATGCCCTCCCACTGCGTGCTGCCTCTTGGGCTGCTGCTTGGCTCCCTAGCTACCCTGCTGGGCCTCCTCCTGCACCTGCCATGACTGCCAAACAAAGCCAAGCACCACTGGAGAACCTGCACATTTCTCTTTTGCAAGAGTCTGGATATGCAAGGCCCCCATAGGAAAGCTTCCTCCAGGGACTACCAAAGACTCCACTCCCAGCCAGCTGCGGGGTTCCTCAAGCTGGCAGAGCAGCATAGAAGCAGCCCCAACAAATACACCAAATTCATGTGTCCCCAAGATGGATCCCTTGGACCATCCCCTCCCAAGACTATTCAAATAGGGTGAAAAAAAACCCCACTAATCACAGGCCACCCTGGAAAGCTCCACCACTACCCTAGAAACACTATATAAAAAAGCACATTCTGCCCAGGAAGCACAGTTTTGGCTTCTGCCTTCCTCCCAAGCAGAGGCAACCAAGTCCAATAAATCGCTTTTTGAGACTTGCTGCATGAAGCTGTCTTTGTCATCAGAAGTGAAGAAGTGAAGAAGAACACCTCAGCTCAGCTGGGGCTGTTTCTCCTCAGAGCCTCAACACTGCTGGGAACATCTTCCCTCAGAGCAGAGCAGAGAGGAGCTGTTTCACTGCAACACTCCAGCTCAGCTGGAGACCTTCCCCACCTCAGAGCTGTATGATCCCTGGGCTCCCTACTGCCAGGGCAGTCTTTTTTCTTTTTCTTTTTCTTTTTTTTCCCCATTTAGAGAAAAAAATTTTTTTTTCCTTCTTTGACTTGTGTTTACACCTTCACCCAACTTTCTGCATTAAGTAATATTTTAACTTTACCATATTGGCTTTTTATTTCTTTTTTAAACATTTTTTTCATATGGTATGTTCTGATCTATTTCCCCTCCCTCGTCTCCTCCCAGATGCTCCCCACTTCCTCATCCACCCAACTCCACACCTTCTTTCTCTCTTCCATTAGAAAACAAACAGGCCAATTAAAAAAATCTGAGTAAAACAAAGCAAATAGAAAAGGAAAATAAATAGAAGAAAAAAAGAAAAAGCACAAGAAGCATATACACACAGAGACATACACAAAGGTGCACAGAAAACCAGTAAAAACATAAAACTGGAAATCATAATAGATAAGCAAAAGACAAGGTAAAAATTTCTCGGACAAAGCATTACGAGACAAAACATCTCCAAAAATACCATTGAGTTCATTTTGTGTTGGTCATCTACTGCTGACCGTGTGGCCTGCTCTAAGTGTGATATGTAAGCTTTATGAGACTCCATTGGAGAAAAATAATTTTTCATTTGCTAATGGTTGCTATTGTAAATAGCTTCTGGGTTAGAGGTGGGGGCTTGTGTCTGTCTCCCATGTTAGTACTGGGATCCCATCTATCTTGGACCTGTGAAGGTTTTGTACATGCTTCCTCCATTTCTGTGAGTTCATATGTGCATAGATCCTGTTGTGTCTACAAGATCTCATTTCCTTGGCATCCTCCAGCCCCACTGACTCTTACAATCTTTCTGCATCCTCTTCTGTAGAGATCCCTGAGCCCTGAAGAGTTTGATGGAGACATCCCATTTAGGACTGAGTGTTTCAAGGTCTCTCACTCTCTGTACACTGTTCCATTGTGGGTCTCTATACTTGTTTCTATCTACTGCATAAGGAAGCTTCTCTAAAGCAGGCTGAGCAAGACACTGCTCTATGGGTATAGAGGAATGATGTTAGGGGTCATTTTGTTGCTATGTTCCTTTAGCAAAACAATACTATTTGGTTTCCTCCTAGGTCCATGGCCTAACTAGTTTCAAGTTCTTGACCACACAAGCAGTGTCAGACATGGACTTCATTTCATGGACATTAATGGCATTTAAAAAAATACTTCATGTTTTTTTTTTTAATTTCTCTTTGGTTTTATCATGTTTGATTAATGTTTTAGGTTAGCATACAAAATGATGGTCTTCATTATGACATCCTCATATATATCCATCGTAATTCTTTCTCCTTCATGCTACTCCCCAACTGCCCTCCCTGTGCCAGTTACCCACCTATATCTAGTTCCCTTTCTTCACCCAGTCAGTCTCCCCTGAGGAATTCCTGCTCTGTGTAATCCATCAACCTCTACTTCCCATCCTCCACAAGATCTCTTCCTCCCTCTCATAATCCTCTTGCTAGTTGAATGACATACAAATACACATGTACACACACACACACTCTTTTAAATCTAGGCTCTACATATAGAAGAAAACCTGCACCATTTGTCTTTCTGAGTCTGGATGATTTCACTTACTATGCTGAGTTACAGTTGTGCTAAGTTTTCTGCAAGTGTCCTGAGCTCATTTCTCCTTGTGGCTACATAAATTCTACTGTGTGTATGCACCACATTTTCTTTATCTGTTCAAATGTTGATGGGCATCTGGCCTGATTCCTTTTGTAGTTCATTGTGAATAGTACAACAGTAGGTGTGGAAGTGCAAATATCTCTTTGGTATGCTTTATTAGAGGCCTTTGGTGACTTATTCAGGAGTGATGTATATGTTATATGTTACTTCTATTTTCATTTCTTGAGGAATATCCGTAGTAAGATACCATTCTCATCAGCAGTATTATCCTCTTCTTACATTTATCGAATTTTGTTTTGAGCTTTTTACTATTGGAAATTCTTTGAAGGAGTGTCTTTGTTTTGATGACTTGCTTTTTTTCTCCTTCCCTTGCATTTTTCTCTACCCTCTTTTTTTGACTTAGTTTATTTAACTCTGCCTCCCCTCCCCCCATTTTCTTCCTTTGTCTGATCTGCCTATTATCCCACATTTACCCTAATTCATTTGCAACACATTCTAGAAGTTTCACTATTTTCAATTCTGTAGTCTGGTCATTGGTGATATAGTCACGGGCTATAATTTATTTAGGCGTATTTCTGTTTCTTGTATAGTTGGATCTTGCTGCTGCTGTAGAGTTTGTTTGCTCCTCAACAAAAGGTACTCAGAAACGGGACTTTGAGAGTAGTCTGCTCAATAAGAAAATACGCTCCCAAATGCAGTAGAGATACCCACTCTACCAGATGAACGAATCACAGGGCTAGAAACATAACAAAGAAGCATGCCAGGCAACATGACTCCTCCGAAGGATTGTAATTCTTCAACTACTGAACTCAAAGACACTGAAATAGGTAAATTGCCAGATGAAGATTTCAAAAGCTTTCTGGTATAAGTGATCAGTGACCTGAAAGAGAATATTAGCAAGCAGACAAATTGATTTCAGACTCTAAAGGAGAAAGTTGACAGCATGGAGGAACAGATTGGCAGAATGGATGAGACGATCAGCAATGTACTGTACTTCAGGGGGTTCGTGGAGTAGAAGTAATACAGACACTACTAATACATACACACATTGCTTTCAAATCAAATGTGAACTTACTCTAGTTTCAAAAACCAGTGCCATAAATGCCTTTAGAAGGCAGCTACTGCAGTTTCTTCATTGTACATAAAAGTAAATGAAGGACTGAAGAAGCCCCATTCCACACCAAGGCTGGGTTCTGGACCCTGATCTCCAGACCATCATTCATGCCACAGCCTCCTCTAAGAGTCGCTCAGAACATTTTACCAGGTTGAGTCTGTCTTGCTTTCTCAGAGGAGGCAGGGCAGTGTCCCATGAAATGAGACTAGTAGGCTATGTTCCAAAAATACGTGACCTTTAGAGCTATGGACACCCAGTGATCAGAGCTGCCACTTCGTGTCTTTCAAGGTGGCAACCAGCAGCCGGCTCGCCTCCTTCCCCTCCCTTCCATGCACTGGGGGTTCTATCCCAGTGTCTGGCAACTTGCCTACATAACTAGTTGACAACAAGTACTTCCACATGTCATCTTCCTGTCACCTACTATTGGGATTTTCTTTTCGCTGAGATTAACTCTCTCTAGTCTCCATGTCTGCCACCAAGGCAAATAGACCTTTGCTTGCTTCTCTTTAACTTGTTCTGTTTGATATCTCGATT
Organism: Cricetomys ansorgei; assembly: GCA_026225945.1. Taxonomy (NCBI): domain Eukaryota; kingdom Metazoa; phylum Chordata; class Mammalia; order Rodentia; family Nesomyidae; genus Cricetomys; species Cricetomys ansorgei. The sequence goes on along the minus strand of JAMJFZ010001042.1, from coordinate 6,470,955 downwards.
TAGTACTCCATTTATTACTTTTAATTCACAAATAGATGCTTATGTTTTAGCATAAATTCCAACATGATGTTTTGAAAAGTATATTCAACGTATATATGTTGGAGTAGCTAAATATTTCTAATTTAAAAATTACTTCATACCTTTGGGATTTTGTGGTAAAAACTTTTTAATGAACTTGTCCACCGCCAAAACCAAAAATTCCATGACAGAGTTAGAACTAGAAAAATACGTAGCTTGCTATGCTCCTTCATAACTAGTGTCCATTTTGATTCTTGCTATGGAAAGACATGCATGAGGCTTCAAGAATGGTATACTGCTTTCTAAAATTTAATTTCACTTGGTTAAAATTCAGATAAAGTTATGGCTGGATTATTTTCTCCATTATTTAGTTGATTCATTCTGCTCCTGAAGAAAAATGAAAATGGTGGAGTCTGGATTTCACAGGCAACAACTAAACTTTCATTTTAACAGAGGCTGCAGAGCAGTAGTCACATAAAGTTAATAACAAAAATGTAAAGTGTAATCTGCTTTGCTGAGCCAAGACTTTCCAACAAGGGTTTTGAAACAACAATCTTCATATCGTTCCGTAGCAGTACACTGTTGTGGTGGCTCACCAAGGAAGACACAGAGGCATTTTTCCTAGGTGCAATCCCTGCCAGACCTCAGCAGAGGGAATCACTATCATAGCCAGCACCATAGTGGGCAGTGGAACCCTGAGTGCTTCAGCTCAGGTAATTCTACTGATACAGAACTCCTCAGATGTTCTACTGATAGCACATGCAGATCATGAGCAGCCAAACATCACCCACATAAATCCAGCACCTGCAGACAATGCAAAATGCCAAGGCCTAAATAGTTCTTTTTCCAACAGTGTACAAAACAATTATTTTGTACCTAACTAAAAATAAATTTCTACAACATTTCACCATATATTTAAGACAAAGACAAGCTTACTTTATTTATGCCACCATTAAATTTATTTAAAAATCAGTCATAACAAGTAACTAAAAACAGACAATCCAAGTGGGGCATTTGTTGCTTGAAAATTCTTCCACACATGCCAGGAGAAGCTTCCTGGGAGCTCCTAAGAAGCTGTTGGAGACCTCTCGGATCATGTGACAGGACATGATACTCCTCATACTCCGGGATCGCCTCGCCTTCTGCCTGTTGGTACTGTGGTTTCCTTTAAATCCTTCCAGCATCCCGATGAAGCGAAGTTTATAAACAGAAGTTTGGGAAAGGATCAACACCAATATGGGCAAGTGTCGAAGCCACCAGTCTGAATCCTTCAGGCAGCCTCCACCCTGGAATCTGCAACCGGTGCTGCACCCCTGCGTGGTGTGAAAGAACTCTCACAATGTGGTAATTTCCAGATGATCTCTAGACCCTATGTCCTTATGAGGAGAAAAACAGATGAGTCAGATCAAAGGTAATTAGACAAAGTTTGTAAGGGAAAGCAAATACAAAAATAACTTCTTCCTATTGGCAAATAATTGATGTGCTCTCTGAATTAACTCTTTGTATCCAAATAATATTTCAGAATGGAATTTCTTTCAGTTTTCCCCTCTTAAAAATATGACTATCCAAAATACTTAGTATATATCTCCCTCAATTGCACATTTTACTACCTGTAACTCATCATGTTTGAAGGCCTGAGTCATACATATTAAATTTACATAATCATACTTTATAATATATGAAATTATTCATGGCAATTCAGTAAAAACAATTCCTTTGTGAAAGATAAATATAGTTTTAACCATTCTAAGTGGATACGCAAACTCAAGGGAAAATAAAATTCAGAAAGCTGTGACTGTTTACCAAAGATAAAGTTGATGTATAAATTATATAAAAATGGTCTCAAAAATATGAAGCAGGTAAAATTTAATACTTATAATATTTTGTGTGTGTGTGTGTGTGTCTCCATTCCCAAACTTCCACTTACTTATAAAGTACTCTTGATCATTCATCTGGCCTGACCACTCGTGACTTCTCCTAAAACACTGGTAAGGAAGTTTGCGTGAAAACAATTGAATCTTTTTTGTCTGTTTGTTTGTTTTGTTTGTTTATTTGTTTTTCCACTAAAGCTTTTTAGTAAAGCTTCAAAGTACATGAATGTCTCTTTTTTTCTTCATTTTATTTCCCTAAAATAAAATCACTGCCTAGGTGTCCCACTAGTGGGGCTGTCATTTGTAGGTAGCAGAGCACACCTGAGAACCCAGCTTTGCAGAAATGTGTTCACTTAATATTATTAACAGCTTGAATCCACCAAATCTCATCAGCTGCTCTCCTAAATCCAAACACATCTCTCCTCAGTTAAAGTGGCAAGATGGGTTTAGGGAGGGAAATCTCCCAGATTACCATTGTATTCAACTGTCTGCCTGGCAGAATAAGGCAGCAAGTGATGCCAGCTCTTATGATCCCAACAAACCACAGGCACTGAGGGCCAGGCCTGGAGCAGTCTTCCCATCTAGTTTTATTCATATGTTCTTACACACACACACACACACACACACACGAAAAATTGCATCTTGAGGGTAGAAACTTGGCTCAGTTGTTTAAAGCACGTATTGCTCTTGCAAATGGTCTGGGTTTGATTTCAAGCACCCACATAGCGGCTCACAACCATCCATAACTCTAGTTCCAGAGCACTTGCCTCCCTCTTCTGACCTCAGTGGGCACTAAGAAGAGTTTAATTTACTGACTTTGAGAAGGGTGGTAACTTACTTTTATAGTTTTAGATCTTGCTAGAATTTCAGACTAAAAGTCGGGGCTATTTCTTTGGTTCATTTGTCTTTTGGTGTAGGGTCTCATTCTGTAGCCCAGGCCGACCTCAAACTCATGGCAATTCTTCTGCATCAACCTACCAGAGGACTGGAATTTCAAGCATGAGTCACCACACCTTGATGAACTAGTGTATTAAAAAGACATCTTGAGGGTCTAGAGAGATGGTTCAGTGGCTAAGAGCACTTACAGCTCTTCCAGGGGACCCAGGTTCAGTTACCAGCACCCACATACAGTTCTAGGGTCTCTGATGCCCTCTTCCAACCTCTGCAGTGATAGGACACATGTAGTATACTTCCAGATGGTGCAATCAAGAATATTCACACTGGAAAAAAAAAAAGAAAAATAAAACTTTTTTTTTAAAAGACAGGACATTTTAGTAGCAGCTCAACAAATTGACACAAATCTATCCTGAAGTAATTAGAAAGTTAACACATTCTATTACAATTGAGTTATGAGTCTCTTTTTCTGTGATTTGCTGTACATGGGAACTCAATTCTCAATTATTTTAACTGTTTAATAGGCAGACTTTCCTCTCAGAAAAAAAGAAGTAAGAGAAAGTGAGGTGGGCAGACATCGGTTTTCTTTAATCTGTACCCCAGTGGCAAACCTCTGGACCAAAATCCAGTTTCTTCCCCTCTTACCTTAAACAGCTAAGATAGTAAAAGATTTAAGGTACCTGGGTTTTGCTTTGTGCTTCATCATACACTAAGACCATCTTGTGGGACTGAGAAATATCACCATCAAGTGCCTGGCAGCTTTTCAGAAAGAAAACACTGATTATGCTGCAAACTTTGGGTGTATTTTAAAATTCTGGGGCTGCCAATTTTTCTTAATTTATGGTTTGAGTGGAAAGGAATGTTCTCCTGCTTAATTTCAAGACTCATGCTCACTAATCCAATTCCCTCTGTTTCTTTAAACTCATGGGCCATCACTACTTACCGAGGCTGTTATAAACTATTTCATGTGAGAGGGGATGGAGACATGTGGATCAAAGCAGCCTGGGACAATTGCATCATCTTCATCTCCTTCCTACAACTTACTCAGCCATATCCTTCCTCCTGTGGCCCTGTGACATGTTAGTGGGGCCTTGTTGGACCTGAGGAAGTTGTGATTTTCCCTGGAAGGCCAAAGGGAAGAAAGAAAAAGGGAAGGAAGGAAGGAAGGAAGGAAGGAAGGAAGGAAGGAAGGAAGGAAGGAAGGAAGAAAGGAAGGAGGGAGGGAAGGAAGGGGGAGGGAGGAAAGGAAGGAAGGAAGGGAAGGAGGAAGGCAGAAAAGAAGGAAGGGAGGGAGGGGGTAGAAAGGAAGGAAAAAAGGAAGGAAGGAGAAAAAAGAAGAGAAGAGAAGAGGAGAGGAGAGGAGAAGAGAAGAGAAGAGAAGAGAAGAGAAGAGAAGAGAAGAGAAGAGAAGAGAAGAGAAGAGAAGAGAAGAGAAGAGAAGAGAAGAAATCAGGCTAGCTAAAACATCAGTCTTTAAGCTCTCACTCTGAAAGGGGGGTAAGTAAGGAGGACAAAAGTAGAAAATCCCAGCTTTCCTGTCCCTTGTCTCACTGTTTCTCAGCTTTCTCCCCAAAGTGTCCCCTTCTACACACACACACACACACACACACACACCAACTCTGTGCATAAGCAAAATTGTCCGGCTTCTGCACTCTGCAGAGCCCCCTGAAAAAGCATGCTTTGAAAGTGGAGCCTCTGTTCAAGGGTGGATTTGGAGATCTGAACACACAGAGATGGGCTGGAAGCCTGGAAGCCACAAAGGCTGGACCTCTGTGTCACCAGGGCAGCGACTATTTGACACCTGGCCTACTCAGGTATCCTTAGACCTGTGGCTTGAGCCATCTCCTAGCTTCCAGACGCCCAGTTGAGCCAGTGGCCTGGAGTACAGTGCACCTCTTCTGAATTTCACCTGTGTGCTGTGCCTACTCAGTGGAAAGCTCCAGAGTGTCCCCCCCCACCCCACCCCCCGTGGTTAAGCCACCCATGGCCCCGCCCCTAAAAATTGTACTGGGGAGTGTGTGTGTGTGTCTGTGTGTGTGTGTGTGTGTGTGTGTGTGTGTATCTTTGGTTTTCTGAGATGGCAACTTGTTGTGTAGACTAGACTGGCCTGAAACCTGGTGATCCTCCTTTCTAGGCTTCAGAGTGTTAGGATTAAGTCTGTATACCCACCCGGTACCGTTTTTACATTTTAATTTGTAACACATTACATTGTCGTTAGTTGAGGAATCCTCCAGGATGGCTTCCCATGTATAAGCTGAATTAGAGTCCCGTTTTGGAAAAAAACAAAACAGAAGTCCAATACAGGAGTAATTTAACTTCAAAGGCTCCACTTTGAGAGAGAGAGAGAGAGAGAGAGAGAGATCTTCAAAAGTTCATTGCTTGCTGTTGAGTAGCCTGAGTGAGAATCAATGTGAGCTGAGGCTATTGGATTAAAACTGGCAGGTAACAAGGTTTCAGAACATTTTTATCTACTAACGTTCCCCACTCCTTGGTTCTGAGTTCCCAAAGCTCACCACCTGTGCCCCAGCCCTCAAGACTGGCCCTCCTCGCTTCCTTAAGGTTCTTTCCATCCCAAGAACATTTTGCCACTTAACCTTGTGTCAATTCACTGTAACACTAGACTGAGGATTCCGTTGATATATTCCCTCGCCCAAGGGTTTCTAGTGCGGCTTGGAGAGCCCACCCCGCTGGCATTACTGGACAAGAAATGGAACCATTACGGAGTATGTTTCTCAACTGGAAGGCACACGGTGTCGCTTTCTTAGAGCATCACAGCTTTTATAACCAACCAAAGAGACAGCTTAAGTACTCTGACTGCAGTGCCTAAGTTCCTCTTTGAAGCGTCCTTGCTCTAAATGTTAAGGGACATTAAAGGACTAGGTCAGAGACTCCGGAGACTCTAGCTTGAAGAACCAGATGTAGGGAGCTGGGTAGGAGCTACTGGAGTCAGGGAAAGTAGAGGAGGAGGCAACACAGAAGGAGGCAGAGGCAGGGCGCCATCCGTGTGGATCGAGTTGTTTCATTAGAGCATCAAAGAGAATGGAATGGAATCGAACTTTAGCTGGACAGAAAGGAACGACCCAGGAAAGCAGAATTAAAATTGGAGAGGGGGTGCTGGGTACCGGAAAAGGGTTGATGAAAGCGCAGAGGAGATGGGACAGAGGGAGAGATTGCAGGTCTCAGCCACTGCCAGCATCTTCCCGCGAGACCCAAGACTACTTTCTTAACCCTGTCTTGTAACAACTTAGATTCCCCCAGGGAATTCCAAAAAAAAAAAAAAAAAATAGCTCTGCTCCTCTCCAAACATCGACGGGAACCGCCCGCCGAGATTCTGCCACCAGACCTGCCCGCGACTTCCCTGCACTCTGCCCCACGCACCCCAGCTTGTCACTGTCCCTAGTGTCGCTGTGTCTCTGCGATCTTTGTCCCTCGTGGGAACCAGGGAAGAGGACATCGCTGCTCCAGGAGAGAAGCCTGGGGCCCCACACTCAGAACACACAGTCTCGGGCACCCAGGCCACAGGCTTCCCGCGAGGGAGTCCCGGGAAACTCTCGGGTCGCGTCGCTGTCCTTTGGTCCCCGCCCCCTCGCAGCGTCAGCGCGCCGCGGGCTGCGGGGTTTAAATGCGCACTGCCTGGAGCCGGGGCGCTTCTGCCCCGGAGCGCGGCCCGGCTGGAACCGCCGAGTGGGAGGGGAGCGAGCTTGCCGCATCCCCAGCCCGGCGGCCCATGACTCCGGGGCTCAGCCGCCACCGCCGCCGCCGCAGCAGCAGCAGCAGCAGCAGCATCCTTGAGCTCCTCCGAAATAGCGTTGATGAGAAACCACTCTGCTACCTCCGCGGCGGGGAGCCATGAGCTGTCTGGATGTTATGTACCAGGTCTACGGTCCTCCGCAGCCTTATTTCGCCGCCGCCTACACTCCCTACCACCAGGTACGGTGTGGGGCGGGGACCGGTGGAGCACCCCGGGCTACGAAAGTAGCGCTACCCGCCGGAAGGTCATCTGAGCCCCCAGGCGCCTGGAGCGACAGACGGGCAACCAAAGACGCCAGGATGCCGGGACCGCGCGCGCTGCCGCGGGGTTGGCTGTGTGATTAGCTAATTCTCTTTAGTGGTCCTTTTGCTGTCTGAGTCGTTCTAACGTGCACCCATGCCTCGCCCACAACAGTTAGCTGAGGATGGTCCCCAATGAATTTTCTTCTTAGAGTCTGGCACGGGTGCAGAGGGCTCCCCGCAAAGCTCACGCAGGGAAATCCAAACTTTGGTCTTGACCGTAGGAATGAAAAGCAAAGAGGAAATCAAGAGCCTGCCTCTGTAGTTGGAATGGAACGGCCCACGATTATCTCGGGAATAATCTCCTTCATTGCAGTTCTCAGGCTGTGGGGCCAAACTAGCTCGGGAACTGTTGGATTCGTTATCAGGACGAGCTCACAAATGGCATCGGCTTCCTGATCCGCACTTTGCAGAATTCTAGGGAGCATTGTACCGGTGTATTGACCCGCCCGGGAGCTCGCTTTTCTAGGACCCAAGTAGCAGAATCCGACAGCTCAGGGTCACTTTTAAGACCATTTAACCCCGCTCCTGCAAACTGTTTCGTTCGGTTCTGCCGACTTCTCTTTTTCCTGGGCTGTGTGTCTAACCAAGCAGTGTTTCCTTCTGTGTCCCCCCAGCGAAGGTAGCAGAATCTGCTACTCCAGGGAAAGAACAAAAGCTCACACCTGCGGCAATAGAGGTCAGGACCAGGCAGGAGTTAGCACCTGGTCTCCTATTTGGAGAACATTCAAATGTACCATAATGTTTGAGTCAATACTTTAAACAATTTTGTTTGCAAATCCCAACAATATATTAAGAAACATCCTAATGAAATGAATAGATTTTACTTTGCGTCTCCCTCCACCACGACCCCCCGCCGCGCGCGCAAACTTTGCTGCGTACAATCTGTAGCGTTACATTTAGGAATCACGGTGGCTTCCCATTGTAAACGAAGTTGGAGCTTGGCGTTCCCGGGTGTGGTGATGTTGTTAATAACTGGAATCTTTGGGTCCGGCTTCTGAGATCAGGAGACCTTTCCTATATATGAGATGACCTACTGCAAAGAGGAGGAGAGAGATAGGTCATTTAGCTGGTCCTTTCTCCTCCTGGACCCCGGACCTGTCTACTACATAAAATTTCCTCACTTTGTGTGACTCGGCCCTTCCTTTTGAATGATCTAGCAGTATAGCCAGTCCATGGCCCATTTCTAAGACAATGTTCTCAGTAGCTGCACCTGGTTTTAAACTTTCCCTCCTGCTACAGTGATTTGCTCAGTAGCACATCAGGATCCCAACCTTCTTCAAGCTTCTGTCCTAAGTGCATTTGGAGATGCTGACAGTGTGTTAGTCATATGTTGACTCTTCTGTACTTAAATTATTTGTTTTTAAGATGCAAGTATAGAGCATATGCCTGTGGCTCCAGCATTCTGGAGGCTGAGACAGAAAGATCTTAGTTCAAGGCTAGTCTTGGCCACATGGCAAGTTTCAGGGCTGTATGAAACTTTGCATCGAGGACAATCAAAGGAATGAAAACAACTGACACTAACTTTGGAGATTTTTTTGTGGGTGTGCATGCAAAAATCAACTTAAATTTGTTTAAAAGATCCCCGTTTTCCCAGTCATGATTTTTTAACAATCCTGTGTTTTCTATGGCACTTTATTCCCAACTGTGTGATGTGGCTTGTGCTTTTTATTGTTTTTTTTTTCTATTTCATCATGAGGATGCATAATCTTGCATCCTGTGCTTCTGTTCTGTGTTCTCAGGTAAAGAACAGTTCTCAGCTTGACCTGCGTCCCCTTTACCCTTACAGTCTGATTTTTAAAAATCTATGCCCTAAGCACAGCTCTGAAAGTCAGATTCAGCTTACAATGCTTACAGTCTGGTTTGGATCTTGTTCATTTTGCTTGGTTCTCTTTGTTTGTTCGACTGATTGACTGATCTCTAATGTCTTGGAGATTTGTACCCCAACGTTTTAAGAGATGTTTTCCTGCAGCCCAGCTGCAATTCTGGGGAGAAAGGGTCTCAAAGAGGGCAAATATTCCTTAGGGAATATTGCAGGCAGAGGCAACTGTGTTGCCACCTATTGCTGGCTTTATGTGGCAGGCACGAAGCTTAGGCATGGATACCAGTTACTCATTGGGAACCTTAGGGATGAACCTACATTGACCATCTCATCTGAAATTAATTAACTCTTTCTCCGAACAGAAACTAGCCTACTACTCAAAAATGCAGGAAGCCCAAGAGTGCAACGCCAGCCCCAGCAGCAGTGCCAGTGGGAGCTCTTCATTTTCCAACCAAACCCCAGCCAGTGTAAAAGAAGAGGAGGGCAGCCCGGAGAAAGAGCGCCCACCCGAAGCTGAGTACATCAACTCCAGATGCGTCCTCTTCACCTACTTCCAGGGAGACATCAGCTCTGTGGTGGACGAACATTTCAGTAGGGCCCTGAGCCAGCCTAGCAGCTACTCACCCAGCTGTAGCAGCAGCAAATCTCACAGGAGCTCTGGACCCTGGAGAGGTGAGGAGGACCCGATTGAGAAGGGTAGGTGGGGATTTATCTCTGCCTTCCTGCAATCTACCTCCAGGACCCTAACAAAGTGCCAAAAGAATGTATAAGCTTAAGAGAGGGGTGAAGTGCAGCATTTGAAGGGAGAAAAAACAGGAAAGAGGGAAACGGCACGGGTATGGGCTTTGGTGGATGCAGAGGAAAGCCTTAGTCTGGAGACAGTAGCCTGGGAATTGGAAGCCTTTCGATGTGTGTCTTGGCTCTACCAATTCTAGCAATATGACCTTGGGCAAGTCTTTTAACCTCCTAGAGGTCAATATTTACTCATCTCTAAAATTAGAATAACACTTGCCTTCCTAACCACCCCCCCCCAGAGAAAGCTATGAGAGTCAAAAATTGTAACATCTACAGATGTCCTGTGGAAACCTGAGGTTTCCCATACGCTCTCACACCCAAAGGAGCCAAACCTTCACCAACAATCTACAAGGCTCCTTCCCGATTTCTGAAAATTTTGTTGCCCATCAACCTCTCTGCAAGTAAAATCTGCTTGAGAATACCTCCTAAAACTAGCCAGCCTTTTGCCAGGCTTCAAATACTTGTAAAACCTTGAAGCAGAAATTCTTTATAACGCAAGCCAGTGACTAGCAAAGAAGCAAAACACCTCTAACAGTTTTATGAAACTTTTTTCTATATTCCCCACAAACAACTGCTTTACTCTAACTACAAACAAGTTAGCTGAATCGTCCATAGCTGCAATTTCCCTCTATTATCAACAAATGAAGGTTGGGGAAATCGTCCATAAACACTCAGTCAGTTTAGTCTTTGATAAGTAACTAAGCTGAGAAGTGAGGACTTTGTTGCTTAAAAAAAAAAAAAAAAAAGACAAAGGAAGGGAGGGAGGGAGGAAGGAAGGAAAAAAAGAAAGAAAACTAATTTTCAGTTATCATTTTTCGGGAATGACAGCCATTATTTTCCCTCATTACTTCCATAATATTATCTGGCACTTTGCACAAACCTTGCCTTAGACAAGATTACAAAGCATTCGTTTTAAATACGACACTTCCCTTTTATTTCTCCGTTGCCCCAACTCTTTTTAAGAGGACATTTTGTTCACCATTCAGAATGTGATTTCCAAGAGTCGTTTTAGATTTTCTAGCATGTGGTGCCCATGCCTTCCCGGGAAGAGATGTTCTATAAAAGGGCTTTGAGTTGAATGCCTTTCTCTCCTTCCCTACCCAAGGCCACAAATTTGACCCGAGCGCCCTTCCCTTACCAACACTACCATACTCTGGATAGTTGACAGTGATACTGATGTCTGTTGTTGTTGCCACTGCTGCTGTTATTCCTGGCATCCTCGCTTTAATTAGGAAGTTTATTAATCAAAACTTGGGATCTTTTAAAAAGCTGCCTATGCAGATAACACGGCTGCTCTTTTAATATGCCTGCTTAACTTATCTCCTTGAATTATCGGGGCGGGGGGGGGGGTATCTGAAGGAACACTAATACCAAGGCTTGGAGACCTATCCTTGGTCTCCCCGCGGGAGCATTTTCTGGAGCAGGGAGGGTTGGAACAGGAGGGTGGGTAGTGCGATGAATCGGACTTAAGCTGGAGGCTGAGCCGAAACCAGGAAAAGGCAGATCGAGTCTGCCCCGGTGCAGAGGGGAGAGTGTGAACTCTCTGAGGCGACGGCCCTTGATCCTGCCCTCTGTGGCCTTCCAGCACGGATCCCTAGGTCCCCAGTCGGGAAGGCTGGCGGGACTGCGGTGACACACTCCTCTCTTCCTTTCCTCCCACCCGGGCCAGCAGAAGGCACCTTCCCGATGAGCCAGCGCAGCTTCCCCGCCTCCTTCTGGAACAGCGCGTACCAGGCGCCGGTGCCCGCGCCGCTGGGCAGTCCTCTGGCCGCCGCGCACTCGGAGCTGCCCTTCGCCGCCGACCCCTACTCGCCCGCCGCGCTGCACGGCCACCTGCACCAGGGCGCGGCCGACTGGCACCACGCGCACCCGCACCACGCGCACCCGCACCATCCCTACGCGCTGGGCGGCGCCCTGGGAGCGCAAGCCACCGCGTACCCGCGGCCGGCGGTGCACGAGGTCTACGCGCCCCACTTCGACCCGCGCTACGGGCCGCTGCTCATGCCCGCAGCCTCGGGCCGCCCCGGCCGCCTAGCCCCTGCCTCGGCGCCTGCTCCCGGCAGCCCGCCCTGCGAGCTCGCGGCCAAGGGCGAGCCGGGGGGTGGCGCGTGGGCCGCGCCCGGGGGACCTTTCGTGAGCCCCGCGGGGGAAGTGGCCCAGAGCCTGGGCCTCAGCGTGGACTCAGGTAAGCGGCGGAGGGAGTGCAGTCTCCCCGCAGCCCCTCCCGTACTGTACCCCACTCTGGGCTGAGCCCCAGGCGGCCCCGACTTCCCTTGAGAGACCCCACCCCCCCCAAGACCATGTGGCCGAGAGATTGCATGCCATCATTTGTTTCTACGGATAGATGTCTCTAGAAAGTAGCACCCTGCCCTCGGCCTGGCTGCTGGGCGGGACAGGGGGATCTTTTTGTTCTCTGAATCAAGTTTGGGGGAAAGATTCTAGCCCGCGCTGGTCAGAACTGTAGCCGCTCACCACACCTGACAACAGAGCCTTTGCCCTGAGGCCGAGATGAACGGTGATGTGCTGTCAGACATAATACACACTGGATTTCCAAAACTGCAAAAGAAAATAATGTAAAATCTCACCTCGTTAACATTTTATACTGAGTTTGCATGTTCTGATATGTCCAACAGTTGCCTATTGGTTATATTGGATTAAATAAAATATATTATTCAAACGCTCAGTTGTTTCTTCTTACTGAGATGCCTGTGCATTTCACTGCCTCTGGTCCGGAGTACCTGTCCTCCTGCTCCCGGAATCTCGCCCATCAGCTTCACTGCCAAATTAAGCAGGTCTCCTCCACGTGTAAAATTTAGACTGCTTTTGATGGTAGTACTAATATGCAAGGTGGCTGGCTTCACTCGCGCGCATTCATTCACATGAGACCTGGGGGACTTGCTTTCTTTTAGATATTTAGAGCAAATGACAAATGTTTAAAATAAGCCCAGTTATTGGCTAGTCCTTTGCCCTTTCCTCTCCTTCCATGAAGGTTCAACTTCTCCCCGGACTTTGCTTTTGTTTTGCCTATAGATGAAGTGTGTAACTTTCACAAGAAAACGGTGCGTCTGTCTTCCCTTTCTAACTTGAATGTCCTGTGCCCGACCCCTCCGCACCTCACCTTCTCCTTATTTATTTTCAGGTTTGCAGACTCAGCACCAAGGCATCGGTTTTAGACAGAAGGGGACATGTTTTAGACAGATCGCTCTCTTTTCTATAGGTCTCTGCGTAGTTCCTCTGGTGACAACCAGAGCTGTTGCAGAGTGGGTTTGGAATGACTTCCCGCCTTGGTTTGCAGTTCTTTGCCATTCTTCCCTCAGTGGTACACCTTCTAAGGGGACCTGCTGAGCCACAGTCCCCCCCTCCCCCCTGCAGCGAGGGGCTCAGCACCTGTGCTTCTCACTTAGAGGATGAGAGAGCACAGGAAGGCAGAGACTTCAACTTTCCCAGTCTGTTAGGAAAACCAAAAGCCATATTTACAGAAATACTGTCTCAAATTAGTCTCTTCTTCCCAAAGAGCTGATCCAGCAATTCTGAGTTACGTTTTATGGCTTTTGGCTTAACACTGGAAATGTCTGTGATGGGACTGCTTAGCTCAGTGGTTCTCAACCTATGGGTCACAACCCCTTTGGGGGGTCAAACGACCCTTTCACCAGGGGTAGTCTAAGAACATCTCCATATAAGATATTTACATTATGATTCATAAGAGCAAAATTGGTTTTGAGGTAGCAACAAAAATCATTTTATGGTTGGTGATTCACCACAACAGGAGGAACTGCATTAAAGAGTCTGAAGGGTCACAGCATTAGGGAAGTTGAAAACCACTGGCTTAGCTGACTGGTGTACTGTAAGCACTCTTGGCATGAGAGAAAGAAAAATAGACCATTTGGTGCAAATATTTTTTTACGCTGATGTGAATTATTTCATTGGATAGTGTGCATAGCCTTATCAGTGTGTGTATCCTCAGATTTTAAAACCCATTTGTATCTGCAACAAAAATCATGATAAAGAAGTACAACGAAGCCAGAATTCTTTCTCAGGGCCCAGCCTCCAGCTCCCACCCTGCCCATCACCTCATCAAAACACCCACTCCAGACCGAAGACACACTTCTCCAGACTGTGAACATGGGTGGGAGCCTCAGCCTGAGTGGCAAGTGGCTGATCTGCCTAAATCTCACTGAAATGCAGCTGTTGTTAGACAGCTGTTTAAAACCCAGAAATACATCGACCAAGGTGGAACTCTGTGTAGTGTCTGGCAGGACAATTGTGATGGCACTCGGTATTTTACATATAAACATGTATATATAGCGTATCTTTTATAAGGAATGTTCTTCATGAGAAAAGAAACTCTGCTTCACCTTCTCCCCCAAAACCCTGCCCTTCTCTATGTCCTCTAGTGAAAATGCAAACAGTAGGCGCCACTCCCTGGCTGTCTCCATGGGAAGGAAATAGGGATCACAAGGGGAAGAGGTATCATGGAGTCAGCAACACAAACCATATTTCTCTCAATCTCTATGGCTGTGTTTGCTAACTTCTGTGTTGGGATAGAGAATGATGAGGAAGAAGAGATGACCATTGCAGATGTCTGTGTACCATGAGCACACTGAATTGTTTCATAAAAAGGAAATAAATGTCTCAGTTTTAATAGAATAAAGTCATTGATAATATTATGATCTGATGTCTGAAAGCTTGTTAGGGGTTGGGGGGTGCTGTTTTTCCAAATAACGGCTGAGTTATGAACTACTTCCCATCTCTCACCTCACCTAAGGATAAGAAGTTAGGTATAAGCCATACCCTGCCTCCACCCCACCCCCATCACCCCAAACACCCTTGTTTTGTGGATGAGGAAACTGTGCCTGAAAGAAGCTAAGGGTTCATCTGTCGGCATTCAGGAAACTAGAAACAGAAATACTACATGTAGACCATTTAGCAAGCTACAGATTTATCATTTTGCAGCAAAGAGTGGCTCTTAGTTCTTAAATCCTAAACGCTAGACAATATAGCCTTTGTTTAAGGTGGGTTTTGAGATATTGGTTATTTTATATCTTAAAAACATGGGCTATGAAACCAGATCAAAAGAGAGAAGGAGATTCTTAAATTAATAGCACTTTTGTTGTTGACGATGCCGGAACTATTTGTATCCTTGTGTTAAGGTGCCTAGGAGAGATGCTCTGTATTATGTTCAAGCTGACATTTGTACACTGATAAAGCAGAAATATTTTAGCATATATCTTAGCCTTCATTGTAAAGTGAGAGGCAAATATGGTATATCTTGGATATAGTCAAAGAAGCAGTGGAAAGACCCTACTCAGAGCCCCAGCTTGCCAGTGACCCACAAACTTCCTCCACCTTCTGGAAAACTGTAAAGTAGATTTAATCAACAAAAAGAGATGCCCGTTTTTTTTTTTTTTTTTTTTTACATAAGTAGAAAGTACTGAGTCTCCATCCTGCTGTGATAACAAAATAACTAGTTGTTTATTCTGTACCGGGAATTGGTCTGCAGGCTTTGTAGATGGGTTAGCTCAAATAAGGACCCACCATCTAATACGGCATTTCTTCTTATGTTTTCCTTCTCACTGTGAGAAAACTGAGGCACACATAAGGGAAGTCCTTTACTCAGTCATAAATGTCGAAGTGGCAGAGTCAAGATGAAGACCCAGATAGGCAAGTATGGAGGCTAAACTGCCACCTGCTGCAATCACTGCTCTTCCCAACTCTTATTTCTCTTTGCTGTTCAGCCATGACCTGGTTTTATCCTCGGCGGCGAAGCAAAGGTAGAGACTGAAGAACACGTAGGCTACTAGGGTTCAAAGAAGCTGTCCATGGGCATGGTTTAAACGCCATCAAACAATGCTGCCTTTAGACTATGCAGACGGGTGCAGGTCCCTCGTCTTCTCCAGGAAAGAGCAGCTGCTCTTTCCTGCTTAATTCATTTCAGTATTTAACAGCCTCCACTGCTCTCAAGTTCTTCACACCCAACCAAACCAAGACTTGCAAGAGACTGAGGGTTGGACACTGAAGCAATAACTAAAATTAACTTTGGATTTCTCTGTGGATTTTTTAATCCATGTTCCACTGGCACGGGTCACTGGTATATGCAAGCACAGATTTGATGCATGACGTCCCAGTGTGCTCCCCAGAATCTGCCATTAAACATGCCATAGAAGAAGATGGCGCAGTCATCTGTTCTTGGCAAGCTCCTCCTCTCTGTGCCCCCACTGAAGGAGGCTCTTCACCTGTGTTCCATCTGCACTAGCACCCTAAGGGCTGCGGTCACAGCCCACAGGACCATGAGGTTCTGACTGCTGAAGTCGCCTAAGCTGCACCTGACCTGAATATCGAGTTACTGGTATGGAGACTCATTCACTGGAACTGGCCTTTGGGAAGTCCTGAACACCCCGTCCAGACTGCTGAGCAGTCCAGGCTCCAGCAACCTGGAAGCCACAGTGTTTCATTCTGCTTTATACCTTCCCAAAGTAGAAGCGCAAGATGATCCAGAACTACTGTGTAATGAGAGCGTTGAAGAGAACTTTGGAGTTAGTAACTCAACTGGCATGCTGTAAGGCCATCTCGCCATATAAGATAAGAACTTTCATGCTTGTCTATAATATCAATAAAGACCCAAAAAGTTCTAGTAGTTGCAGAAAGAAATGTAAGAAAATGACGAGCGACTCGATAAAAGGCAAGTATGGTATTTTTATGTCCTGTTGCACCTGGTTGAGGGTCTGAGAAAGTTTGGATTTGCCAGCAGTCATGTCCTTGGCACTATGTCTGGCTCACCCACAGCCTCCCCCACCCCTGCGCTTGGCCTGAGCTGAGGAAGAGGTGATGAGAAGCAGAGAGACCACGCCCAGTAACCCTCCTGCCCACTGCCCTCTGGCTGAGAACAGATTCAGCCAGCTAGGGGAACTCTATCTGCTCTGTCCCTTCAGATGAAGAGGAGTTGTTACCTTGTCGCATTTCCCCTTTGAAGTTCTCTCTCATCCTGTGGCAAATTCTAACCTGATTGGTTCCCCGTTTGGATGGAGGGAGGGTAGAACTGGAGGGTGAAGGAGCTCACTCTCCCTGAATAAAGGCCTCTCTGGCCACTTGCTCTGGGTAGGTGCTGTATTTTCTGAGGCATTTTGCATCAGAGGAAAGAGCTCAATGTTATTTTAACTTCCATTTTGCTTAGACTTAGAGATTGCATTTACATAAAGATAGCAAACATATTCTATCAAACAAGATGAGTTTCTTAAGCACCCAATGAATTAGAGGAATAAGAAAAATGACCCCAAAATGCCTTTCCATATCAATGCCATTTTTATAGAATCCATTGCCATGCGATCCATAGAATGGTGTCACAGCGTGAAAGAAAAGTGGAAAGATGTTTGAAAGACTTTAAACAAAACCAAAAAAAGAGATTATTTATAAAATAGTTTTAACTAGTTGGTTGACTATTACATACAAGTAGTTCGTATTTTGTTGTCAAATTCTTTGCCTCATGTTCCATTTCTCCTTGCTAGAGTTTTATAAATTATTATATAATCCTAAAATCTAGGGCGATGTCATTACAGTTGCCTTTTGCGTGTAACGGAAGTCATGATATCCATAAGGGCAAAAGG
The DNA here is from genome assembly GCA_026225945.1 of Cricetomys ansorgei. Classification (NCBI taxonomy): domain Eukaryota; kingdom Metazoa; phylum Chordata; class Mammalia; order Rodentia; family Nesomyidae; genus Cricetomys; species Cricetomys ansorgei. Next base: position 6,453,904 of record JAMJFZ010001042.1, on the reverse strand, counting down.
ATTGAGCAAATGATTTTTATATTTTCTGAAACTGGCTTTTCCTCATCATCTATAAATAAAGTGTGATAATACAAAAACTTTATCCCTGAATCTTCACAGAAGAACCTATTTATGCACAAATCATACACACATACACACACACACACACACAAAAGCCTATGGAGAGACCAGAGATCTGATGCCCTCAGACAGGCACAGACACCAATGATTATTCTCATTTGACAGACCAACTGTACTGTTATTTCCTTGTGTTTCACTCCAGCCCCAAAGGGCTGGATCAGGAAACAGACACTTGATAGCTGCTGTTTCCATGGCTGAAATATTTGTGAAGTTAGCGCATGATCTGAAAGCAGAAGCTAATAAATTATAGAGTGCTAATTGGAGCTGGAGTGGAACTGTCAATCATGTTACCCTAAACACAGAGAGACCCTCATAGCCTAAAAAGGCAAGGCAGCCTCCCAGAAGGACTCTGTTGTTTCCAGCCGTGACCTCCAAGCCCTGTGTCCGGGCAGTGCTACAGACAGCAGAGGCATCTCTTAAGCCAAATTCACTTTCCCATAGACACACTTCTCGTTAGGAAAACAGTCAAAAGTTTTTGCTGAAGAACTTGTATTTAACCTTTAGAGTTACGCATATATATATGCACAAATGTATATAATTAATTAGAATGTCTATTGTTTTGGTAAAACATATTACTGTGCATTTGAAATTTTTCACGTAGGAAAACTAACTCGAATCAAACATTTTTTCAGAAGAGCATCAGTTTTTCCTCAGATCATAGTGTTTCTGTGAGCTTTTCCACGTAACTGTTAAAAACTAGCCTCCTTTAGCTAAGTTGTCCAAAAAAAAAAAAAAAAAAAAAAAAGTCCTTGCTTTGCTGGAATTTCATTTTTTCTCCTAAACAGCAGCTACGTGTTGTTTTGTTCTCATGATCTCTTAGGAAACTCTAGTTTCAATACTTCAAAATGTGTAAAAGAATTTTTCTCAAGCCATTCTCTCTTTTTGAATTTTCTTTGTGATTCATTCACGTTACTTTACATGAGAATGTTTTGCATTGCATACATGCATGGCCACCATGTGCATGCTTGCTGCCAGGGATGTCAGAAGAGGGTACTGAATTCCCTAGAACTGGAGTCTTGGGTGCTCGTGAGTCACCATGCTTGTGCTGGGAATCGAACCTAGGTCCTCTGTAAGAGCGATAAGTGCTCTTAACTTTTCTTTACAGCCCATTCTTTCATGATTATTTGTACTTCCTGTCAAAATGCATAAATGAATGTGTATATAAAATTATCCTTACAGGAAAGAAATTGACATGAAAGGTACACTGAATTCAGCAAACAAAAATGTTATTTGATTCTTTGCCAATGATTATGGCTCTAACAATCTACTTACTAAATAGCAGATTTTACCAACATTTGTGTAAGAGTTTATATTTTATGTTCCCTGCACTTACTGATAGGAAATGTTTCCTTTGACTTTATCATTTGAAAGCTTTGTTAGAATACTTCAAGCAAAAGTAGTTTTCATTCAAGAGAGGAAAAGCCAAGGCTCTTGAACACGTAAGCGAACACTTGGTAGAAATAACACTTATAATTGGGTTGATGACGAGACTGTCGCAAACTCAGTTCTCAGCCTTGACCTTGTCTTTAGAATCGCCTCGTCAGCCCAGTGCCAAAAATGGTATTACTGAGAAGGGAGATAGAAAACAAAAGCCAAATGACTATGCATTATTACTCCTGGTTTCCATAGTATAGTCTCATTTATTTTTCTTTCCTCGTTTTTTTTTTTCACTATATAATCCTCTCTAGACAGTAACAGGATGTTTTTACTTCAGTATCATATGATTTTTCCCTAGTGTGCCTGCTATTTTGTGGAATTCCTGTGTGTCCTTGAAAACACTACCTAAAAAATGCTCTCATTAGAGTTGTTCTGTCTTGTTTCCTTGTTGAAATCTCATTTTACCCCAGGCGTTCTTCCCAACACTCAGAATGGCATTAACAGACAAAGAAGCACAGGGGACAGAGCACATGATTTGTTCTTGCTCGTTCAAAGATGCCGTTTAAAAATACATTCTTCGCCAAGAAATGTTTAATGAAGTAGAAAAGATCAGGAAAATGGGTCCACATCCTGAGAGGGAAAAACTATAAACTGTCTTCTCCTAGTTTTCTGGAAGATATAAACTCACCATCCACTAATTGAAATTATATTCAGTTAGAATTAGCCAGAAAAATCATTCACAGCTTTTTACTTAACAACCCCAAGCTATTTAGCAGATAAGCAAAAGTGATAACTCATCTTTCAGTGTTTTAAAATGTGGACTTGGTCATTGAATTTTAAAGAATTGTGTCATTACAAACAGGACCGAAAATGTTAAAAATTCACCAGGGAATATTGCCACCTACCTTGTTTTCTTGAGATATAAAATGAAATAAAAGCAAAAAAAAAAGGAAAAGAAGCAACATTCCACAGCCATGGAATGCACCTGTGTGGTGCCTTCTGGAAAGCTCCAGTGCTTGGGTCAAGGGTGCTTGCAAAACCTAGCTCATCCCAAAAGGCTGGCAGAAGTTTGGCCCCTCCCCTCTGTGTTGACAGACCACAAGACACAGCAAAACCTTCCTGCTTTCAAAGGCTGGCTACAATTGGCAGAATTGCTTACCTGAATGCCTGTCCCAGCTTCCCTGGCTTAACCAATGGCCTTCACGCCTGAGTGCCAAAAGACCCTCCCTGACCCCCAACCCGCAAATACCATGACCCTCGCATTAAACTTGAGAGAGAATGTTCCACTGACAACACTCTCCCAGAATTCTTTGCATTCTTTCGACTGCCTGCCTGGATGTGTTTAACCATGTCCAGTGCTTCCTTCCTGGGGGCTAGGCTAAGTGGCCCTATAGTCTAGCCACGTGCAGGAAGGGAAGCGGGACCCTGAAGAAACAGAGGGAAAGAAACAACTCACCTGTGCTACCAGCTAAATGTAGATTTTCTGTCTTGGGAGAATGAGGCAGAACCGTGCAGACTCCGCTAATCCTGCAGGACAGCAGCACAAGGCAGACAGTACATGCCTTTTGCATTATACGCTTCACGGTATTTACATTTTTCAGCTCGTGATGTTTCCAAATACATTTTTGTGCATTTGGGACGAGCATTTAATTTTTGTCACCTCTTTAATCAGAAGGATTTCTAACTTGAACTGCATTACACACAAATTATTACTATCTAACTAGAATAAACTCTAAAAGTGGTGGTGAAAACCCCTCCACAGGGCTGAGGATGTGGCTTAGTCAGAAGAGTGCTTGCCTAGCATACACAAAGCTCTAGGTTCCATTCCCAGCACCGTATAAACCAGGCACGGTGGCACATATACGTGCGATGTCAGCATTTGTGAGATGGAGGCAAGAGGATCAGAAGTAAGCTCAAGAAAGCAGGGAAAATGCTTTGCCTGTTATCTTCTGCCTTCCTGACCTATCCCTGATGCTATGTGGTCTTTCGTGTCTACAGAAATGCTGCAAAAGCTCTGGGAAGTTAGTGTCCCCATCAGATAGTATCTCAGACAATAATACCATCCAGAAATTGCCAGACTACCAAAACGCAATTGTTACAGCGGACTGCAGCCCTGGATGAGAGAGGCCTCTTCTTAAATCCCACAGCAGGGTATTGTGAGCTTCCACTTCCCACCTGTTAAAAATAAAACCTCGCAGCTCACTCATCCAGAGGCTGTTTCAAAGGTTTGAGAAAGCAACCACACCTTTGTGGGAACTCTCACTGTCAAAGATTTGTGTTTGTCTATTTGGCACGTAAGTAATGACAGCATCACTGATTCAGGATTTAGGAGACTGTTGTCCAAGAGTCTTCTCATTTACTCTGGGCTCCTTAACCTTGAAGAGGCACCATCAACTATATATTGTGGAAAATCAAGTTGTTGCATTAAAATTTTTAATTATGTGTGAACAAATTTTAAAACTCTAGCTTGACCTGAGATTTGGAGGACAAGTTAAAAAAAGGAAATCTGGAAGTCTGCTTCAGCAAGGAAAATCCTCTTATGAAAGGGAGCTGAGAGAGCCTGTCGCACTTAGGAGGGGCCAAATAGCGTCAAATTTCGTTTTGTCGCACACATACCCGGACCCTCACAGTCTGTGTCTTCTACTCTGAGACGTCATTTCAGCCTCGCTTGCATCGTTTTTCTTCCTTCTCACAGGGATCATCCCATTTATACAACACAGGCTACAATATTTCCTGTGTTTAAAAAGCCAAAATAACACACACAAGAAAACTTTATTATCTCTCACCCTGTACCAAAATCATTTCCAAATGGATTAAAGCCCCTAATAGAAGCCTGGAGACTGCCAGAGGAAACATAGGGAAACCACTTCTGAAAAGGACTCTAATAGTTCCGGAAATAGTACGGAGAATTGACAGAAGAAAGTGCAGGAAATTAAAAGGCTTCTGCACAGCAAAAGAAACCATCACCGGAGGGAAAAGAGAGGCTGCAGAATGGGAGAAAATCCGCCAACTACACATCTGATAGAGGATGAATATTTAGAATTTATAAAGAACGCCAAACACCGAACAATAAAAACTAAGTCATCTGATCAATAAATGGGCAAATGAATTAAGCATCAGGTCCACAGAAGAAGAAATCTTCAATAAATAACTGAAAAAATGTTCATCCTTAGCCATCAGGAAAATGTACATTAAAACAACATCAAGGTAGGCATGGTAGTACACACCAATAATTCCATGACTTGGGAGGTGGAGGGAGAAGGGTCAGGAATTCAAGGTCAGCTTCAGCTTCATGAGAGTTTGCCTTTTTAAAGGTTATTTTATTTTATGTGTGTATCCTGTCTGCACGTATATATGTGTATCACATGCTTGCCTAGTGCATAGGGGGGTCAGAAGAGATTATCAGATCCCCAGGAACCAGAGTTACAGATGTTTGTGAGCCACCATGTGGGTGCTAGGAACTGAACCCTGCCTTCTGCAGGAGCAGCAAGCATTCTCAACACTGAGTAAAGACCAGCTTTCTCTCCAGCTCAAGATCCTGTGTTAACAACAACAAAAGCAAACAAATGCAAAAAAATAGCTATATGGTGATTCCATCTCCCCACGCTCGGGACAACTGTCTTCAGAAACACAAACAACAGATGCGAGTTGGGGTCTAGGGAAAGAGAAACCCTTACACACTGTTAATGGAACTGTAAGTAAACTTAAAAACTTATGTCACCACTATGGAAGTCAGTATGGAGGTCCTACAGAAGATGACAAGCAGAACAACCAAATGATGCAGCTGTAGCTCTCAGGTGGACCTGAAGACACTGAGCCGCCGCCCCACCACATCCATGTCCATTGCCACCCTACTCACAATAGCCAAGATATGGAACCACTGATGCTCGCAATCACATAATGAAAATTGGTATACGTACTCCGTAGAGTCGCATCCAGCTGTAAGGAGAATGAAATGATTTCATTCTCAGGAAGATGAAGGGAGCTTGATAGAAATCATGTTAAATGAATTAAGTCAGATGCAGGACAAATTTCCTATTTCCTCTCGTAATACCAATAATACAGATATGAATTTGTCAAATAACAAAAAAAATTTCTAGAAATAAGTCCTCTCTAATCTCTAGAGAGAGATCAAATGAGAAATGGAATTACCAGGGGGAAGGGGGCCACCCAGGTCTCACAGTGCACACGGCGTAGCCCAACAGTGGCTGATTGGCGTGCTGGATGGGCTGAGTCTTAGGTGCTCACTCCACAAGGACAAATGACTCTGCAGTCTCTGGTCCTGCAGGCCTAGAGGATTTCTGGAAACCTGGTAGTTTTCAGACCATGTTTGAAACCAAAAGAAGGTGGATTCTGGTGTCTGTGAAAGACAGCAGCAGCAGCAGTAACCACGGGATAGATGCACTTGCCAGCAGGGAGCAAAGGCAGGCAGGCAAAAGCAGCCTCACAGGCCCGCCCAGAGGCATATCTCTTAGATGATCCCAACCCAATGAAGTTGACAACCAAGATTAGCCATCATGATGTCAAAGGCGAGATAGGTGAGGAAACAAGAAATAGTTACAGTGTAGACCTGGAGTTTTGCCAGAAAGAAGGAGTCCAGAGAGAGTGGGAGGGGGCTAAGATGGCGGAGAGAGGTAAGTATGGTCAAAACACACCATAGGGCTAGTGAGGTGACTGGCAGGTAAACGCACTTGCCGTTTGGCCTGACAACCTAAAACTAATCCCTGGGACTCACATGGTAGGAGAGAAGGAGAAAATCAGCTTCCACAGTTGTCTTCTGACCTCCGCACTTGTGCTGTGGCATGGGCATGCCCACAAATGTACACATGCAATTAATTAATTAATTGACAATAGATAAGTAGTGTAATAAAACGCTACAGACACTAAATTGTCAAATAAACCCATTCTCATCTATTTATCAGCCTGTATCCTGTTAGATCATATTTCTCAGACTGGAGAAGTGGCTTAGTGGTTAAGAGCACTGGCTGCTCTTTCCGGAGGACCTGAGTTCAATTCCCAGCATCCATGTGGTGACTCACAACCAGCTGCAAATCTAGTTCCAGGAGATTCAGTGCCCTTTTCTGACTTCCGTGGGTACCAGCCGCACATACATATGTGTGAGCAAACACTCATTCACATAAAGTAGAAATAAGAAAATCTTTTTTTAAAGTTACATTTCTCTGAAGAACCCTCCTGCTTAATAGATTTTCATTAATTAGAGATGCCAAATACTGGCTGCCCTGTTGTGCCCTGGGGCCAATGTACTTTTTAAACCATCTAATAGTCTTTTGTGGGCAGATCACTTTGCTTCTCTGTCATCGTGCTCATAGGGGTCCCATGACTCCCGTTGGTCAAGTAGAGCCATCTGGTTGCCGTCACTACAAGCCTGCACCATGCCAATGGGTAGTAGCAGCCCCAACTCTGGGACCTTGTCTGCTGCCATCCGCTACAGTCTGCAGATGTGGCTGATCACTGAGCTACTTGGTGATGTTTGGGAAGGTGCCCCCTCTCATCAGCACTTCCTTGCAACTGGTAAATGAATGTACTCAGGGAAGTCAGAAAAGGGCTTCGGATCTCCTGGAACTAGATTCCTTGAGGACAGACGCCTCAGCAGTGCCCTCTGGTACTGCAGCTCTAGATGATTCCTGGAAACCTGCTATCTTTCAAGTCACGTCGGAAAGCCAAAGAAACTGATACATGTGCACATGTATTGAAACATTACAGCTTGCCTACCTCATTTTTATATATGCTAAAAATAAGAACTTGGATGGACATATCCCCAAATATATATTTACAGTCATGTTTAGACGGTACTTGTAGCATCTTAATTCTCCTGGTTGAATACAGTGACACCTGCAGAGAGTGGGACCGGTCATTAGGAAAGCTAACACAGGGAGAGAGTGTCAAAGAGAAGCCAAGGGCTCCTTAATACTCTTCCTAGACCATAAGGACCATTCTGAGGACTGGAGAGTGGAGGGAAACTGAGAATGAAAAAAATATTTATACGTTTGCCATCATTTCCAGGGTTTCACCTACATCTAATGTGAGCAGCCCCATACCAACTGATTCAATGCAGTCTCCAAAGATAATAACTCGGGATTGAATGCTCCTTCTGAGTCCTGTTGGCTTTATACTAATTTTATGATGTCCCTATGTGATCTCTGGGAGAGGACTTGTTCTAAAATGTGCCCAACAACATACTAAGCATGGATGCCTACTTTGCCTTACCAACTATGCAAAGGGATAAAATATGACACCTCATATTCAAGGAAATCGGAATGTACTGGTGTAGGAAATATAGAAAAAGACTGGAAATGCACGTGGTTATGTTAGATGAAATGTAAAGACAGCAAGGACAGCAGACGGTCTGAGATGGAAGAGCACAGGATTAGGAGCCTGCTTTCTAGAAACCTGGAATATTGCCCTGGTCCTGAGGAGTGGGATTAAGAGAGCGTAGGACAGCAGACACGTGAGAAAGCCAGGGTAGATCAGTGGGGAGGGAAGGGCCAGGAAAATGGGGCTGCCTCCCGAAGAACCTTCCGAGAAACACTTTTGTTTCCATTGCATTTACTTGTAGAGGTCATAGGGCAACTTGCAGAAGTTGGTTGTTTCCTTCCATCATGTGGATTCCAGGGACAGAACTCAGGTCATCAAGATCAGTGGGCAATCACCTTTATCGCTAAGCCATCCCACCAGCCCTTACATAAAGCATTTTAATTAGAATGATATCAACGTAACGGTTTTATCTAGGTAAATTTTTGTTCAGTTGACAAGGCTAATCTATAAGTACGTGCATGCGTGCGTGCATATACGGCTATGCCAATGTCTTCTTCAATCACCCCTTGATCTCTTTTGACTGTTTTTAGTTTTCCATTTGTTTGTTTTGAAGCACAGTCTCCCACTGAGCCTGTAACTCACTGTTTCAGTCAGGCTGGCTGGCCAGAAAGCTCTGCGTGTCCTCCTGTGCTCGGGCAATAGGTGCCGCAAGGGCCACGCTAAGCTTTTTACTTGGGTGTTAGGGATCTGAACTCAGATCCTTGTGCTTGCTTAGCAACCACATTTCCTGCTGAGTCATCTCTCCAGCCCTATAAATTATACTTTTCATTTTCAACATGCTTAGATTTTTCTTAAAGATTATTTCTTTTTGTTAAACAATTTTAAGTAAAAATTAAATTTAGCAAGGCAGCTATTTCACATGAAACTTTACCACTCATAGCTTCTACTTTTGCAAGCATTGTGTTTCCAATCTCTAACATTCCCAGGTCATACTTTGAAGATGACATTTCTCAAAAAAGATTTTATTTTTCTGTTAAACATTAGTAAATAACTCATTTTAACACATGCCATATTTACCCGTTGTCTATCTTTCTAATTTTTCCAGAATTGATTTTCACTTGTAGAATTGCAATTATGTAATCAACAAATCAGTAACATGGCTCACATACGAGATTTTCAGCTACTGTTGTATTTTGTATTAAGTATTTCTGCCAGGATTATCCAGTATGAATTGTTTTAGGGGTGCTAACTTAATACTTCTTAGCTGAAACCAGAGAATTGTACGGCCTAGTCCCTCAGCTGACTGTGGATTCTCTATTGTCCAAATTGTAGTGAATATATATTATGCTGCAAATCTAACTCTTTTTAGCATCTCAGATACATTTGCCTTTTCAAAAAAAAAAAAAACAGAGATCTATGGAGCTGGCAGAGTTACAGGAAACAGAAATTCTGATTTATAAGTGTTTACTGAAAAGGTTTGCAGGAGGGAGACAGAATCACTTGGAAGAATGGGAGGCTATAGAACAGGGAGCAATAAGGAGCAGCCAGCAGAACCAGTCCAATCTGCCCATCCCAACTGCCAAGGCAGATTCCCTCTGCTGTCTCTGCTGCGTCCTCTGGTGCCAGGAGCTCTGAGTAAGCAGCCTGGGAGCATGGATTTGGATGGTGAAAAGAGGTCACATGTTGGCCTTCTTGCTCCTCTTCTGAGGGAGTGAATATGACCCAGCTATCGCTCTGAGAGTAGTACAGAGAAATTCTTCAACACAGAGAAGGGTCTCATGTCCTGGGCTTGTTAAAGGAATGACAGTTGCCCACTAGAGGCTTCCACGAGCAGCAAGGCTTCCACCTTGGTCAAAGGAGAATTGGGTATGTGGCAAAGGGACACAAATTCTGCGTTTTAACTCCGAGGCTGTCCACCCCCAAACCAGGGTATTCACTTCTGTGTTTGCCTTCATCCAATCAGATATGCAAGTTCTCAGACACTGGGCAAATTAACAATTATCAAAGGTAGAAGCAGATTGACTATCTTCCACAATAGTTCTTAGCAAATGTTATAATCAATAGCCTATAAACAGCAACCGAAGAACACACAGACTACTAACATTAGTGTGGCTACTGGAGCACTCAAAACAGTGGTTCCCAACCTTCCTAATGCTGTGACCCTTTAATACAGTTCCTCCTGTATTTCCTCCAACCAAAAATTATTTTCATTGCTACTTCATATCTGTAATTTTGCTACTGTTATAATTGTAATGTAAATATCTGATATGCAGATGGTCCCCCTGTGAAATAGTCATTCATTCCCCAAAAGGGGTCGAATTAAAAAGCCTGAACTAAAAGTGTATAATCACATTTAATTTTTAAGGATAATTTACTGTAGATTTTGTGTATAAAATAGGTCTGACAAAAAAATAAGATTCTGTGAATGTGAGCACATGTGTGTGTGGAGCTAGGAATAGAACCAAGGGCTTCATTCATGCTACTCCAATCCCTTTCTCCAAACAATCCTTACATTAGTTTTTATGGTAGCATAAAAATCACAAGACTGGGGCTAGAGAGTAGGGTCAGTGATTAGGAGTGCTGGCTGCTCTTCCAGGGAACCCAGGTTAGTTCCCATCACCCATCATGGTATAACTCCAGTTCCAGGAGATCCAACACTCCCTTCTAGATACAGATAGAGAGATAGAGAGATAAATGGTTATAATCTTTTCTTTAATCACAAGAGAATTTGTATGCCACCCAAAGATCATAGACTGTCAAACTTCAAGATTCAGCGATTCTCATGGTCCTGTTTTCACAACACCCAAAGCTGCTCATTCAAGCTTCCAAAATACAAAATATTTTACAATGGTGTTTAAAGAGGAATATCTTATTGGAGTAATCGTGTGCCTAATGATTTCTAATGGCACTGGGGATGCCCCTTCCTGTATGTATTTCTAATTGTTTCCTGTATCCTCTTTAAGGTAATCTGTAGTACAAGTGGTCCTCAGCAGACTACCACCCACCCAACCCATCCCCACCCCCATTCAGGTCCTTGGATGACTTATTCCTGTCCCGAACCATTTGGCAAAGATATTTTTACTGCATTCCAGACAGCAAGGTGGGCATTGCTGGAAGGTAAAGGGCTGAACAGGAGAGGGACAGTGGTGTTTTCCTTCAAGACTTAAGAATTGTGCATGAAGGTTCCTCTCATAATGATGGTTAGGCCACTGGTAAAGAAAATGCTGTCAATAAAACCAAATGGCTCTTGGGACCAAGATCAGAACTCAGGACCTTCATTGTGTCGGTGGGGAGTTACAGACCACCATTACATCTTTATTCTTTTCTGCATGTAACGTAACATGATGTTTCTCTCAGTGCTGTATTTCCTGTGAGACATTATTAATCAGACACATCTCCATGTCCGCTGTGAGTGAGCCAAGCATAGTTCAGGCCTTCAGAGCCACCAGGGGGGCAGCAAGCCATTTGCTCTTGGCAGAAATTTTTGTCTGCAGATGATTGCTTCTCATCTTTCTTCAGATCATGGGGTCCAGATTCCTTAGGGACTAGAGGACCCTCAGAATTTTCTTCACCTGGGCTACATTGTGTGGCAAGTACCATATAGCTTAATCCTTCTTGGTTCTTGGTTTCCATCAACGCAACTGGCATCATGTCATCTGAATTCAAAGCATCCATTCTATCATCTTCGCCTGTGAACGAAATAGAAGTTATTGTAGGATCCACCTAACTTCTTTTGTTTGTAATATACAGGCTATATATGAACTGGGACAATTTCAACTTTTTCTGTTTGTTTAGCAGACTTTCACGAGGATAGGAAGACAGAAGTAAGTAGGGCCTGCTCCCTATGCTTTTAGTCTATGGCACTCTAAGAGAGAAGTAGACATACCACTGTAGGTAGTGATATGAAATTACATAAAGAACTGCGTGAAATACTGTGATACCCTAGAAGTGAGAGACTCTACTTAAACAGGTGGAAAAGGTCACTTCCTGCATGATAGAGGTTAGGAACCCAGGAAGTTCTCCTTGTCTAGAATAGCCTTTGACCTCCTGGTCATACTTTATCATACAAATGAGTACCCACCTTTAAAGGTTTATTCCTTTATATTTAGTCATTTAACTACTTGTTTTCAAAATATATTTTATTCTCTCTCATTTATTTAAGATGGAGTCCTAGACAACATTAGCCATGAACTAGAAGTGATCCTCCTGCATCAGCCTCACAAGCACTGGGATTTCCAGGTGTATACCACCATGCCAGGTTACTGATTGCTTGTTAAGATAACGCATAAGATACACAGTCTACCAGAAGTCATATAGGTACCATTTCTCTATAACACAGAGTCTTTGAGTTTACATTCTGATTGAAAGAGATAAGCGGTAAACTCGCAGGCCCTACATCAGGTGACAGTAGTTACTGTGGAGGTGACGGGCAGAGTAAGGGCCTAGAGAATAACATCATGGAAAGGAACTGCCCTTTTAAATAGCAGTCATCAAAGTAGCCATGGATGAGGTAAATTCTAGAAGACATGCTGATTAAATAAGGGAACTTTCCATATAGCTGTTCCTTTATTTCTCTTGCTGAACATAGTACAGGAGATTAAACCTAGGGCTTCAATCATGCTACCCAAGTCATATATCACTGAACTACATCCCTGGCCTTCTGTGAGTTTTTGAACCAGGGATACTCTGAGCTTCCCAGGAAAGACTTGAACTCACAGCCCTTCTCCCTTAGCCTCCCAAATGCAGGAGTATCAGAACTGTGCCACCAGGCCTTCCTCTTCTTTTCGCTCTGCATAGGCTCAGCTGGGTGGCTATTCTAAGAGCTCTGAAAGAAGAGAGAAGAATAAGGCTTCAGAGACAGGAGGGAGCCAGTGTGGCTGGATAACTTCAGCAGTGTACACAAGGGATAGGATGCACATCTGGCCAAGCTGACTGGCAAGGCTTAAAGAGGAGGAGGATGACATACAACATATTAACACGTGTGATTTCTGATCGAGCTTACCCTTATTAGACACTGAGCAGCAGTCTAAGCTATAGCCATGTGTTCACTCATTTTTTTCCTATTGATTAGGTACTACTAGTGTCTGTACTTAACAGAGGAAGAAGATGAGGCGTGAACGAGCTCAGTAACGTGCTCAAGGCCGTACAGCTACAATGAGCTTATGTCCTGATGGCTACCCTCTCTGAGGGGTAGGTTGAATTTCCATGCTATGTGAGAAGTAGTGAGGTTGGTGGACCCTTCAGGAGATGTCAAGTTTAGTATTGACATTGACACTAGTGCCTAAGTGCTGAATACCCGGGGTCGACCCAAATTCTACTAACTGTGGCTATTGCCACTATGTACTATAGACATTGAAAACTTGCTGTCTACAATAATAGCAATAGGGAATATCAACACATAGAGGAAATAAGATACTTAACGTTAAGTCATTCAGTAGCTCCGACGGACTTGCTCTTCATTAAGATGGCCTTAAAAGACTTGAGGAAATCACACGACTCGTGCCTATAGTTCACACCCTCCTGCTCTTGCTAGCTGCTTCACCGACACCCATTTAATCCATTCAATTGGTATTGGAATGCTTCCACCACGCATAAATTTAATTATTTTTTGCTTTGTTGAATTTGAGAGAAAAACGATCATTTATAGGAAATAGATTCATTTGTTTTTGCAAATTATACTTCTGTATGCCTGAGAAAAACCATTAGCTAACTACTGTGTTGGTTCAGAGTGCTGGCAGCAATATTTAGTAACTTGATCCTGGCAAGCTTTTAGCAATGAATACATCTTGTTGCATAAAGAGCTCAGGAGAGATGATGAGGATGGGAGCATTTGTTTTCGTGTTTTTGTTTGAAAAGTATTTACTACAAAACCTACAGATCAGAGCTAAAGCAGATACTCTGAACAAAGGTAGCAGGCACCCAACAACCTCTTCAGGAGGGAAATATTAAAATAAAGACTTCCGAATAAGACAGGGTATTTAGAGGCGAGACATATGCCGGCTGACTGGCTATGTTTAGAACAGCACAGGAGCATTGAGATTTGTTTCCTGTAGAACTCTCTGGGCTGGTGAGGTGATGTTTACACAAATGTTGGGATGAAGTCATTGGGATATTTTTACTAGGTGCCCAGATATGTTACTAATTTCTCCTCCCTCTCCCTCTCCTTCTCCCTCTCCCTCCCCCACCTCTCTCTTTCTCTCTTCTTCCCTCCACCTTCTTCTACCCCCTCCCCTTCTGCACACCTTCTCTCCCATTAGGTCAGTAGGGTCAGAGAACAGACATAGCATTATTGCTGTTATTTCTGTAATCCTATGGTGCTTCATTTAAATATGAAAGAAATCCTTCCAATGACTTTCTTGTATATCTCTCTCATTGACAAAAAAAAGACAAACACTTCAATGTTGTGTTAAATATGCTCATCAATCTACAAACAAGCAAACTGCTATTAAACACATTTCTCGTGTATTAAAAAAATAATAATTATATTCAAGTTTGCCTTACAGAAACTACTCTAGGATTTACAGCTTTTCAAATATGCAAACCCACTCTTCACCCTGTTTCTCCTCGCTTCCCTGCCTCTCTTCTTCAGCCATAACCTTGGGTGTTAAAGCTTTAATGGTTCCTACATTTTTTTCCCCATTCTTTATCTTCAAAAAGTAGAACTTTTACTAAACTAACTTTTACTAAAGTTAGACTTCTATCAGTCAAGATCAGTCTCTTAATCATCATAGTTCAATTGTTTCCTGTTGAAGTTTTCCTGCCCCATTATTCTGAATGGTCATGTCTGCTTCTCTGATTTTCTTAATGATTTTTTTTTTTGAGACAAGGTATCACTATGTATCCCTGGATTTCCTGGAACTCCCTATGTAGACCCATCCTTGAATTTGTGATAGTCTCTCTGCCTCTGCCTACTAAGTGCTGGGATTGTAGGCATGTGCCACTACATTGAACTTTATTGTTAATATTTACAACTTCAATTCTCTCTGTCAACACTTAGCATCCAAATCTATTTGGTATAATCACACCAAATGGTACATCATTTCTAGTCAGGGACACATCCTTTTGTTCTGCCTGGTTGTACATGTCACTATTGTAGCATAGTCCAGAGAATATGTAAAGATGCCTTGATGTCAGCATCCTTTCCTACCTCTCCCACCTCATGGGTGAACCATTAATAGCTCTATGCAGCCGGACAGTGGTGATACCTTTAACCCCAGCACTCGGGAGGCAGAGGCAGGCAGATCTCTGTGAGTTCTGGGACAGCCTGGTCTACAGAGTGAGTTCCAGGACAGCCAGAGTTACAAGAGAGAAACCCTGTCTTGAAAATAAAATTAAATAAATAAATTGGTCTATGGAAACTTCTGGTAGAGGTTCAGGAAAAGCTAACCTCTCAGATCCATCCAGGAAGCACCTGTGATTTTATAGAATACACTTAATACACTGGAGAAGAAAGATTCCATGAGCAAAAACCTGAATTTTTAAAATATAATGCAAGTAAAGCCCAGCATACTTGTAATCTTAGCATTCTCAAGGTGAGGCAAGAGGATTGGTAATTCAGGGTTATCATGTATACATACATACATACATAGTGAGTGTGAGGCCAGCATGGGCTACATAAGGTCCTGTCTCAAATAATAAAGAATAATTAAGTAAATAATAAAATACAGGTCAACTGTAGGATCCATGCGTCCCTCTGGAAGGCTGGCTATCTCTGTAACATCCACCCACTCCTTCCTTTTCTAGCCGCTCACTGTACTTTGGCTTTCCATGACAGCACTCCCTTGGAGTTTTCCTCTTCCTTTTCTGTCTTTTCCCATCCATGCCCACCTTCTTGCTGTACCAGTCCCTCATAGTCATGCATGCTAAACCACACAGTTCCAGGAAAACATACAAGTAGAAAGATATTTATTAAAGTAATTAGAATGGCTGATTGGCAGCAGGAAGAGGAAGTCGAACCAGAGAGGAATATGGAGACAAACGGGCTAAACAAAGAAACCAAATAAGGGAGAAGCCCTGCAGGGGCCAATGATGATAAAGTGCCATAAACAGAAAGTCTGTAATTATCTAAACCAAACTCTGCACTTGAAACACAACTGATGGAAGGTAGGAAGGCCATGAACAGACTGACGGGAAACAGCCTGGTGTGTGAACTCTCCTCTTTACTACCTTAGATAAGTATGATATCTCTCTCTCTCTCTCTCTCTCTCTCTCTCTCTCTCTCTCTCTCTCCATCTATCTATCTATTTATCTCTTTTATTTTAATATACAATGCAAGGTATTTTTCAAAGACGTCCACACAAAAAGAATGATGGTGCTGGCATATTATCAGCCTTACCTGCCCTGAAGTACCTTCCGTGTAGACGCCACACTACCCTTGTTCATCACGCTGGGGAGAAAATTCTGAAAAATCAAGCTTACCTTCAAAACCTCCGTTGATGACCCCACTGGCATGTGCTCCTTCTCCACAGTGAGAGACATTATTTAAAGAAAAATTTCTGAATGACTGAAGCTGGTCTTGAATGGCATGGAAAGTGGGTCTTTGGTCAGGTTCTTGAGCCCAGCACTGTGCCATTAAATTCCACCTGGACGTGTGGATAAAGATGGGGAGGTATGTGATGACAGGATATCATTACTAATAACCTGGGGAAGGGTCTGAGTTGTTTCCATCTCCCCATGTTTAATACAAATGAACAGAGTGAAGATTTGTTTTTAAGAGCAGCTACAATATTAGTGCCTCTAATACACAGGACATTTCTTTTGAGAAGTTGACATTATGTCAGCAGCGATCAATCCATGTCGATTGATGGGCAAGTGGATGCTTGGAAATGTCTACTTAGCACGTCAAAGAACTAACACCTTTAAAAAATGTTAAAGGAGCAGAGACTTTTTTTGAACTTCACAGGTAGACATAACAAAGTCCAACATTTACTCCAGTCTACAGAAGTGTCCAGTGGCAGAATGAGAGGTGGGAACCAGGTTTGAGTCCAGGGCTATTCCTCACACTGTCAGGACTAATTCAGACACTCAGTGCTCCGGACGTCCATAGCAGGTTGACTGAATTGCCTTTTGCTGAATGACTACCTAAGAAATGTCTATACAGCTCTTGTAACAGCACCCATCCATCAACTCAGTATAGATTTCTTAGACACTTGTTTTACACCAGTGGAACATTTGGGATCGAGGGCTTCTAGCAGTATGGCTCCTGTCTTCATAGGTGACATGTATAATAAATGACAAATAGTGACAATTTATCACGCTTGAAACGCAAATGAACAGAGAGGAAAAGATAACTCCAAATATTGCCTATAATTAAGTCTTTTTCAAAGTTTCCACCTAAAAGAAGACATTTATTTCATTTAAGACTCTGTAGTATATGACCTAGTTCAATTCACCGTTTCAACTGTGTTTTTGGATAATGGTCACATTTCTCTATAATAACTCGGTTTCTCTTATTTCTGGGCCATTCCCACCCTCTCCATTCTTCTTTTCAAACAGTATCAGGATGCCTGACAGAAAAGAAAGAGGCTGTGTGGAGGCACCATGAGGGAACCCCCTAATCTCCAGAGCTAATCTGGAATTCAATCCGAAAAAACCAGGACCGTCTAACCTGTATGCATCCACAACCACCAGCTCTGCTGGTTCTTGGGGGTCTTCCCCATTGAGCAGGAAGCCCACTGTCTCTAGCTTCAGGCTTCTTTATGACTCCATCACATCTTGGACCTGTAAACAAGTCTCGGGAAAGCCGAGCCTGTTTCTGTTACATCACCACATGGAGCTACCTGACTAATATCTAACTCTGGACCAAGTATAAACTTGGATTTCTCTGTCTGGAATGTCATTCTACCTTTTTAACAATGATCCCTGTGTCAGAGTTTGGGGTCCTTTGCTCAATGTTCTTTACGTCATCCTCGCAAAGGAGAAGGCAGTGGTGTTGTTCTTGGCCTTGATGTTGCCCTGCACAGGAGGACCTAGCTACCAAAGTCCTTCACCGCATACCTCTCTCTCTGTATGACGTTTTCTTCTTCCCATGTTAGCTCAGAGCTTAAAAGCAATGAGGTTTCTACTCATTCCTCTGTTTAACTGTGTGATAGTTAAGACTGTTATAATGGCTCGACCCGGTATTTCAAACACTAATAAGAAGCAAAGGGACTCTAGGGTAGTTCTGTTTCCTCCATTGTTGATTTGTTTCTAAGCTACAAACCTTAAAAAAAAAATGAGAATTTCACGCATGAGTACCATATATACACCATTTCTATCCCTTCTCCCACCTCCTCCCAAGATCCACTCCCTCGTAACAACTTTATAACCTTTTCTTTTTAGATTATCATTGTTATACATACACACACCTATATATACATACACCTACTGAGTTCATTTAGCACTCCTCATGTGTTTAAGGCTGACCACTTGAGACTGGAGAGCTCAACCCTGAAGAAAATAGATTTTCCCGCTCTCAGCAGCCATTGATTGCCTGTAGCTCTTTGTCTAAGGATAGGACCTTAGAAATTTCTCTAGCCCATGTTCACAAATCAATTGGTGTTGTTTTTATCTCTATGAAGGTCCTGTTTGGGGAACCATATTGTTAATATTCCATGGGTACAGCTTCCCTGTCATGGCTAGAAGACACTATCTATGATCAACCACCTGTGCTCGCTCTCTCTTTCTCTCTCTCTCTCTCTCTCTCTCTCTCTCTTCAGAGCTATGAAGCAGATTATGGATGAACAAAGGAATGGATAAATAAACATAAACTGAGAAATATTTTAAAAGATTACCACTATCTAACAACAGAAAAAATACCTAGTTAAATTGTGTTATGTTCTTCAAAAAGTACAAAAGGAAGTCATCATACTCTAAACATGGCAACATTTCAGGTGAGTTGCTCACAGAAATGATGGGTCTTTCTGCAACTATGCCATTTAAGCCCATGAACTTGTAGGGAAATAAGATGCTGGTCATTGGTGTGTACAGAAGTCAGGGAGTGCACTACAAGAGGGGAAAGCATGTACAAGGTCCTAAATTTGGCAAGAGCTTGGCACATTTTAAAATCTGAAAGAAGGCCAGAATGGCTGAAGTGTAATCGTGGAGAGGAATGTAATGCCAGAAGGATCGCAGAGGTCTCAGGCAAGGAGGTCTTAAAGTGTACACACTCTGCATTTTTTAAGGATCATTCTAGCTGATAGATGGATTGTACAGGAGCCAAGTGGAAGCTACTGGCTAAAGACTAAGAAGCATTATGGTTTGGACTAAGGTATGGCAATGGAACTAGAACAAGATTATATTCAATCACCAGGTGACAATTCCTCAGAAGTCATCACAGATATTGTATTTAAAATAGCTAGTATCTATTTTAGAAACTATAATGCAGTCTTGAATACATTATAATACAAACTCCACCTGTGTTTATTTCATTTCTAGACAGGTAGCTCAAGTCCGTGTTAGTGCTAAATATCAGGGCATTGTGGGGAAACAACACTGGATGTTTTCGATGGACTGTTCTGATGCCTTCAAGGGATGTATAGTCTAGTAACAGAATGCCAGATTTAGCTTTATTTTTATTATGTTAGAATGATAGCTGAGGAAAAAAACTGAAGGATGGCCAAATATATCGCCTATTTTATAATCTGTGCCTTGTAGGCAAAAAGCTGACCCACAGATTTCACTGATGGGCCGTTAGAGATAAGATTACAATTGATATTAATTAAAACATAATCTTGATGGCTAATCTAGAAGTTTTCTTTAGAATTGAGATGAGAAAACGAAGTAACGATTCAAGGCAACGTTTCTGCAAATCGAGATAATTGCCTAGACACTGACAAAATGTCAAGACATCGCATCGTGGTTACAAAGCTTTATCTTATCTGTAACCTACTTAATAGACACTACTTGGAGGAGCAGAAGGAAGAAGAGAGAAGGAAGTGAAGGCAGTCAGAGAGAAGTCACCCTGCCCCTTCTGACACCTAGCTTCTCACCCACACACCTTCTCTGCCCTCTGAAAGTGCAGCCTCTTGTTTTGTCTGCATACTTTGTTGAAGCAGATACACTTAATATTTTTATAAAAGAAGGCTTTAACTTACATTGAGTCCAGCCATCACTCTTAACCTTCTAGGGAGCATAACACAGAGTACAAAGTCTGTCAGCCCCAGCATGCAGGGACAGATGCAGACTGGGGTGAGATGGGCTACATAAAGCTGCAACATCTAAAAGTAAGGCATATAGCCTCAAATCGCAATAAACTGGCAATGGGATGAAATGAAGAGGCTTTTAAGAATTTAATAATCCTAAGAAAGCTTTACTTAGGTCTTTCAAGTAAATTAACAATTACAGCTGTACTCGGGGGTGGTTTCTTTACCAATGCTCACGTCAGTGTTTAATACTGTGCATTACACACCTCTAAAGTCACAGTAACTGATATCCAAGTGCATTATTCTAGATGAATTTGCTATTTCTTGGGTTTATTTAAGTGGGGGATTGGATGATTGTTCTAATTCTAGAAAAGCACTCACTATACTTTGGAGTGATTCATTTGGCTAAGCATTGGGCTCAAATCCCTCCACTATGTGACACTTTGATCTTCTTTACATCTTTGGTTTTGTTTTGTTTTTTATCCAAAATAGCATGAGACTCATTAGCTGTGTTCAGTATTACTCTTCATGCATATTAAATGGATTCATGAAGCCATTGAAGTTCAACAGAGGAAAATGTCATAGCATCTTTTACATTTAAGCAGGAAGTGTCTGTAACTATTTAAATAAAACACATAAAATGCAAACTTCAAGAATCCATCTTTTCATTGTGTCCAATCCCAGAGAGACTTACTTAGAATGGAGCTGAACATTTTTAAGGGTCAAAATACTGTGTTATGACTCCACAGCCTGGCATTGTTGCCTCCTACATCTGAGCATCTCTCCAACAAGTCTGTCACTCTGATATGTCCATCACAGGACCCCCAGAAAGCTCTTATTTGCAGCAGATTTCCCTTTGATCCTGTTTCTTTACAGGAGTGGTGTGCTGGTTGTTCACACTAAAATCTGGAGAGAGCAGTGTTGACTGGGCTCTCCCCTGTACACCTGAGCCTTCGAACAGAATCCAGGAATGCTCTGAACTCCACATTCCAGCAATAGCTAAGGAGAGCGGCGTATCCAGAGCTCACCTGACCCAGAAAGCATCCAGGTGTCGAGTATTTAGGCAGGGAGTGGAAGGTGCAACGTGGCTCAGTGCAGACTTACAGCCTCTAAGCTGAGCCTGTGATCTCAGAGAAGCGCTTCAAATAAAACTTGGTCCCCTCTGTGCTCCAAGGAGAGTAGTTAATCTTTATCATGACAACTTAAGGCCATGGCCCGATTGAATGGCATGAGAGCTCCACTTCCCAGTACAGCTTGGGTACATGCTGGCTCTTAGCTCTTCCCAGGGCTCTGCAGAGTCATGCAGCTAGAAGTATTGCTCACTTTTTTATGATGTTCAAATGTACTTCAAAGCCACCAATGGACAATATTGGTTTCAAGGGAGTGTATTTTTATTAAAAGTAGGTCAATACTCAATGGTATTTCTGGAGGATTTTTATTTGTTTGTTTGTTTGTTTTGTTTTTTGTCCCATAATGCTGTATTTGACTTTTTTTTTCTTTTCTTACCCTACATGTCTTTTGCTTATATATTATGGTTTCCAAATTTGTGTTTTTATGGGATTTCTGTGTTTGCTAGTGTGTGTGTGTGTGTGTGTGTGTGTGTGTGTGTGTGTGTGTCTGCACCTATATGTGTTTCTTGTGCTTTCTGTTGGATCTTCGTTTTCCTACTCATTTGTTTTGTCCTACACAGTTTTGTTTGTTTTTATTCTGTCTTATTTTACTGTTATGTTGTCTGGATGCCTGTTTGTTTGTTGTGAAAGAAACCGAGAAGGCATGAAGATTTGGGTGAGTAGGAAAAGAAGGATGATCTGGGAGGAGTTGGGGAAAGGGGAACTATAATCAGAAGATAGTGTATGAAAAAGATGTATTTTCAATTTTAAAAAATTGGGTCAATGATGTATTCAACTGAGAAATTATTTAAGACAAAAATACACAAAATACTATCCTTTCCCCTACTCCTAATAAAATACATTCTAGTACTTCTTCCTCTTGAGTCTTTTTTTATAACTTTGAACAGAGCCAAATCCAAGTACCTATGCTTTCTATTTCACAATACATCAATTTATACTCATCTCCATCATCCCAAAACAAAAGAATTGAACACAGTAAAAAATATCAAGTCCAATATTCTATTTCTTAAAAGCCTATCCAAAAATATTGCATGATTATAATGAGACATGCTGTCAACCCCTGGTAGAAGGGAATAACATGAAAGACAAGATTATAGGAGCGTAGGAAATTTTTTTGTAATTGAAATTCTAGAAGGAATTTCCGGGTGTTTGACATATGAGTAGGAG
The DNA here is from genome assembly GCA_026225945.1 of Cricetomys ansorgei. Classification (NCBI taxonomy): domain Eukaryota; kingdom Metazoa; phylum Chordata; class Mammalia; order Rodentia; family Nesomyidae; genus Cricetomys; species Cricetomys ansorgei. Next base: position 6,431,712 of record JAMJFZ010001042.1, on the reverse strand, counting down.
GCAGAAAATAGTGATTAGTTTTCCAACTATGTAGTAAAAATTTATTTCATGTTTGGGCATACTACATTTTCCCTCTAACTCTAAAGTAAATGTTTTATATAATTTAAGTTAAATATCTTCCCCCATTTTCCCCCAATAGACTCATGAATCAGTTTAAGTTGGTGCTATCAAATGTGGCCAAGTGTACATACATCTGAAAGATTTAAAGACTGAATCAGAAACGTGTGGTAATTTAAATCTTCTAGCTGGAAGACTGGAATAATGCAGAAACATCCAACCAAGGTGCCCAGCTCTTAATCATCCTTTGGCTCAAGTCTAAATAGTCCTCGAAATAACACAGCACAGTCAAGGCAGTGCAGCCTCGGTGTGCATCCGCATACTGCTAATTCCTTTTGCATTTGTCTGTACCACACAGTTTAGCACTTTATTATGCGCTGGCTTGTCTTCTGACTGCTGCCTCTACCATCTCATTCAGAGTACATTCCAAGATGCACGAGAGCTGTGACCCTGGTGTAAAGACCTCTGTACACTCACGATGTTTGGCTTGGCAGTGTACATGAAATAGTTTATACTTGCTTGTTATTTGTTTGTCTGGTTGTTTTTTTTACAAACCTTTTAAGTAAAACACCCCTTGGAAAAAGTTCCAAGCCATTATACTTCAGTTGATATTGTCCACAGGAAGTGAATTTGTATTCAGTGTAACTGAAACTTTTCTTTTGTAATTAAGCTCAAATCACTCACACTTGGGGGGTAATAGTAGCCAGAATCAATTCGACCAAGTCACTAACAGTAATTTTGTGTTAAGTGTATAAACAGATCAATCTATACAACTTTTAATAATACTATATCCTATCAATCAATATAAGTTATATCAAAAAGACAATCCAACTTTTAACTAATATTTCCTATTTTATAGATTACTTAAAATTACAGATTAAGATGATATCTAAATAAAGACTCTCAAAGTAAAATGAAGAAGTGTAACAGAGAGAGAGAGAGAAATCTTGTATTTACTTATTTATTTGAATTTACTTATTATGGCTACAAATATATTCTACTCTCCAAAATTTTGTATTGAAGTAAAATACTGCATGCATACATAAAAACAAAGCCATAATGTATTGAGTAAATTAAATCCTACCATCAGTTTATATTTTATGTGGGATATACAAATATATAAATCCCAGGTTTTCTTTTAACAAGCCATAGCAGTGAGCCCTAAGACTGAATGTGCACATGTTTCTGTTTTGGGGGTGCTTATGTTAACATAATTAACTTACAGATCATCAGGACAATTTCTTGGTGGCTCCAGTCTCCCTCCTGCTTGCACATAGTTTAAAACATCAAGGTTGGAATGCGCTGGATAAGGTTGATGACCAAGAGTTAAGATCTCCCAAACCAGAATTCCAAAAGACCTAGGATGTTAAAGGGTTCTCTTTAATTATATTTATTACAAACATCAGGTTTACAGTAGCTTCTCCAACATCATTATTCCTGGGGCTACAGGGTCTACTTTGTGATTGGCATTATTGGCCTTATAAAAGGCAAATAGGAGACTTAAAAGGGGGTTGACATTAAGAAAAAGTAGAACAAGACACTGTGGATGAGCCACATTTCAAAGATGACAGAAAGGCTTCATGGGGGGTGGGGGGCACACACACAAAGACCCGGACATACATGCAGGCACATGCACAAGCACATATGTACGCAGAGACACAAGCATGCAAGAACACATGCAGACACACATAGATGTGGGCAAGAGAGCTTGTCACCATTTCCTCCCCCAACCCTGAATCTGAGGATAAAAATGATGATAAACATGGAGAAAGAGAGTCATGAATAAAAACAGATTGCTGAGGACCAAGTTTCTTCTCCTATACATTTTTTCCCCCTAAGGCTTAAGCAGTTTAAAATTCTCTGAACAAATCTATAAACTTTTAGAAGCTCTAATCATAAGTTGGTAATCAACAAGAAAAACTCAAATAATCAAGAGACAAAACTTTCTCAGTGTCCTACATGTTTTCATGATCCACGACTTCAAGTCTATCTATAAACTCGTGATAAAACATCCCCTGTAGCATGTACAGGGGCACATTCATGAACATTATTGATATCTACCATTTCTACTAGTTGCAAACATAACACCTTTGGCATATAGCAAAATGCTTGAAATAAATGAGTCTATTTTATGTACAATTTTAAGATAAATGATAAAAAAGGACCTGAGACCCATAATAGTTTATTTTCGACCACCAGCCTCAGGTGAGTAACTAAACCTCCCTGCATACATATATCATACAGAGAGAGAGAGAGAGAGAGAGAGAGAGAGAGAGAGAGAGAGAAAATAACATTTAAAAACAAGACATCCTGATATCTGACACCAATTTCTGTGTCCTGTTTTGCTCACCATACATCAGACTGAGAAGTGAAGATTCCATCCATCAAGTTTTCTGGAGCCATCCACCGAACAGGAAGCAGACCTTCCCCTCTCTTTCTGTAATAATCATTTTTATAGATTTCCCTTGCCAGTCCAAAGTCACCAATCTTGACTACCCGAGGACTGGTATAGTCCTTCACAGACACAAGGCAATTCCGAGCTGCCAGATCCCTGTAGCAGAAGTTATATTTGTTAATGACAAACAATTCCAAAGATCATACAAGTAATGCTAGAAGGGCTGGAAAGAAGGGAGACATCTGATGACTAACTTCGCCTGACAATTTGATCTAGAATCACTTAGGAAGCAGATCTCTGGGCATGCCTGTAAGGTAGTTTCCATATGAGAATAGTTGAGGTGGGAGAAACCCACTCTAATTGTGGTCAGCTATGAGCTAGGGTCTTGGGTTAAATGAAAAGGAGAAAGCCAGCTAAGAACCAGCATTTATCTCCCTCTGCTTCCTGAATACGGATGCAATGTGACCAGCTGCCTCACACCCCTGCTGCTAAGACTTCCCCACTGTCATGGCCTGTTCTCTCAAACTATAAGCAAAATAAACCCTCTTCTCTTCCTTAAGTTAGCAATTGTTGGGCGTTTCGTCATAGCAATGAGAAAAGTGACTAATACAGAGACTCTTTACAGTAATACTGCTACTTTAAAGGAATGAAAATATTTAACACTCTAGTGTGGGGTACTCAAACTACACATACTTGTCATGTGACTGTCCACAATAACTTTGTATCCAAAATATTATGGTACCTGTGAATGAAGTGCATCAGCTCCAAGTAGACACAGCCTTTTGAAATATCTACACAAAGCTCTACAAGGTCAACCAAGGTGAGCAAAGGGCCATGAAACTATAAGAGGCAAAGGAAATACTATAAGTATTTTTCTACTTGGTGCAAAACACAATCACATATGTATGAATATATATGAATACATATGTACATATGGAACATATGTATACACTTGTATATGATGCTCTAAAGGAATTTGCTATGGTTACAAGAACCATAAGTAGAACCAAGAGGAGACATGTAAATATACATGATAGTAAGCTATATTTATAAACTTTAAATCTAGCTCTGCTATCAAGTATGTAAATTTTCTCATTAATTAAGCAATTTTCTTGCATGTAAAATGGGCATAATACAACAGACTTTTCAAGATTCAAAGTAAGATATACAATATTGCCTACATACAATAAGGACTTAATTAATGGTATCTGATCTCATAGTAGCAGCAATAACCTACTATTAAAAATAATAACCTGTACTAGCTAGATTAACGATTAATTCAATGGTGTTTGGTTATGTCAGGACCATGGGTTTGTTCCACATAATACCCCCTCCATATAAACTGTTAGCAATACTATCTTTCCAGATTACTTTTTTATCTATAAGAGCCAGCACAAATATAGATGAGCTTACGCTCTCTGCAAGGAATTCTAGTGGAAGAAAAAAAAAAAGCCAGTCAAAATTTTTATTAGTAGCATATGGAGAAAATTCAAAGTTCCTGCCTGGGGCCATAGTCATACACTGAGCCTTTCCATATCCCTGCAATTACCTTAGTCCAGGCCTTTATCATCCCTAATCTGATGCATCCGAAGACTTCTCGTGTGTCCAGCTTCTTGTCTTTTCATTAGTTCCCTGTTGCGCCTCACTTCCTGTAGAACCCATTATCAGATGTTGGGCACAGCCTTGTGGCAGCCCCAGGCTGCGTCAGACTCTCTGTATGCCCATTAATCCCCCCTTGCTTCTCCTCTCGGAAGCTGCCCTTCAGTTTTTCTGAACAGATCCTTTAGATCTGCTGTCTGGTTTTCAACCCTCCTCTTTTTTTCCCTGCTATTCTTTCCTCGATAGAATAGACCCTTGCTCTTGATACCATCCACATCCTTCACTGAGCATTTCAAATGCCTCCCAAATCCATACAACCTTGCAATCTGTCAATTACTCATTCAAAGGTGCTGCCAGCTGCTACCCCACTGCTTGGCTCACTCCATGAAGGTGGAGGTCATCTTCATATTCTGGGGACAGAACACCTCCATGGCCCCATGCAACCCATGGCCAATTCACCAGGCTCTGAACTGCTCTTCTAAAGGAATCTTTAATAGGATTGCAAGAATTCAAGAGGAAAATATACAAATAAACATGGAAATGCACTTTATCTGTAAATTTGAAACATAGTTCTGCTACTAATTCTTTGAATTCGCTCAAATTAATTAAGTAGGGAATTTTCTTATATATAAAATGAGCTAGTGCAACTGACCTTCCAAGATTAAAAATAAGGTATACAGCATTGCTTATATATAACAAGCACTTAATAACACCCCTCCCAAATCTGGTTCAGGTCCACCAGATGCCTATGCTATGGCCTGTATCCAACTCCTGCCAGGCACCCTGACTGGCTGGCTAGCCGATGTGTGAACAGAACCCTACTTTGCTATGGACAAACCCCACTTTACTTGTAAACACTTTATGACTCTCTTAAACTTCAGGCTGGTGACTAGCACCCTGTTCCCTGCTGCTAAGGTTTTCATGATGCTGCCTGCCGAATCCGTAACCATGTCTCTTATCCCTTGTAACATGTTGGGACACCCCACCACCTCGTATTTGGCCTCCTTAACATTAGATGCTACCGTCACCTGCCTCCTGTTGTATCTTGCTAAAGTCTCTAGTTGTACTTAAACGTGATGGAGGTCTATCCCTGTGAATGTAAATCACTCAGTGAGAAAGTGGTTGCCACTGTTAATCTCTTTCCTTGTTTTCATCCCAAACATGCTAAATCCTCCAGGTAGTCCTCCCAGCTCTCCCCAGATGGAAGTCCCTCTCCTTCCTCCATGTTCTAGCAATGCGTCCTCTAATCCACTCAGACTGACCTTTCTGCTTCCTCCCTTACATGAATGTCATAGAAAGACACAGACATGGAACTGTGAATTTTTCCATTTGCTAGACCCAAAACGCCACGGAACAAGGGGATTTAGAGCAAAAGCCACAATCTCCGCAGTTGTAATGTTACTATCCAGTGAAAAGTTGACAAATTCAATTGCATTTGGGAAGCAGAAAATTTAACTTTTTGTAATTTCGCTCGTATTTTTCATCTTAATATGATCGTGGACTACCAAAACTAAAAAAAATAATAAAATAAAATAAAACCTTAGGAAGTGTTTGACTTAATGTTTCAGTTCATGAGTAAGAGAGCTGACATTACCAAAGTGAAAAACGAAGCTAATATCTCTGGGCCTCGCTGGAGTTAATCTTTAAGCTACCGTCCCAACAAAACATCAGGGATGAGAAGAAAGTTGTCCATACTGATGCTTCTAGCATAATGGTTCTCAACCTGTCAGTTGTGACCCCTTTGGGGGTCAAAGAACCCATTCATTGGGGTTGCCTAAGATGATCTGCATACCTTATATTCACTTTACAATTCATAACAGCAGCAAAATTAGTTATGAAGTGGCAGTGAAAATAATGTTATGGTCGGGGGTCACCACAACATGAGGAACTGTATTTAAGGGTCGCAGCATTGGGAGGTTGAGAACCACTGCTCTAGCATGATGCCTCTGCGTGCAGATGACTGGTTGCAAGTGAATTAGCATGAAAGCATGGAGCGTCAGTGGTACTGTCGAGTGGGGACGAAGCACCTAGCAGCATCTTGTCTTCCATGGTGAGAGTAAGATAAGACCCAGGAGGGTGTTCTGCTCAGTCAGCAAGAAAAGCAGTGGAAGAACCGAAGTGCACCTGAGCACCAGTCACTAGAGCTGGTCATGGTGGCCCACACCTTTAGTCCCAGCCCTCAGGAGCCCTGAAAACATTTAAATGTATTATACAGACTGAGCATGTTGTGCTTATATATCTAGGAATATATGCATCTGCACGTACAAATATACATACGTGTATGTAACAATTTAAAAAGAGGCTCTGATTTTGAAAGAGAGAAGACATACATGGGAAAGTTTATGAAGAGAAGAGGCAACGATGTAATTGTATTAGAATCCCAAAAATGGAAGGAAATAATTAAAAATTAATAAGTAAGGTGCAAACAATGTAGATCAGTGGATAATAAACCCAGGAATGCTTTACCACAGCGCATGCTTCCCTGTGTCAGAAAAGGGCAGGCGTGTGACGGATGGTAGAAGGGCTCGGTATGGGCCAGACTGAAGGGAGGCACCAAAATGAGCAGGAGGCAAAGCCGGAGAATAGCAAGCACGCGGCTAGCCTGGAGCTAGCTAGGTGCTGACTCCAGAGGGGAGATACAAGATAAACGGAAGTGCTCCGTCACTTCACCGTTCAGAGAAGACTGACACTCCGTGATAGAGTGAATAGAAAAACCAAATGAAGATGAGAACAAAAAAACAGTGCTTATGATCTAGTCCAATGACGGAAGAAATAAAACAAAATCCCACAATCCGAAGACATGGCTACCTCAGCTGCGTGTGACGACGGAAAGTCCTACAGATGCAAACCTGGATACTAGACAGAAGCAGGGGTAGATTTGGATGGGAGAGGAGATGGGGAAGAACTGGGAGGGCAGAGGGAGGGGAAACTGTAATCAGGGTCTATTATATAAGAAAAAAAAATCTACTTTTGATAAAAGGAAAAAACGAACAAGACATTTTAGAAATCCAAATAGCTCTATCATCCTGAAGAACAGCTCAGCCTAGCAAGACCAACGTCAGCAGATCCACCCTACTGCAAAGTCTAGTAGACTTCAAGGCTAGAAATAAACCTTGGGATAGACAGAGTAGATGAAGAGATGAGGCCTGTGTTTATAATTCACTCACTCTTTATAGGGGGGAGGGGGATGCTTTTTTATATAAGAGGTCTGTTTTCTCATTCAGTGCTTAAATGAAGCCCAAATATTAGCTCAGGGTTCCATTTACCCTAGTCTAACATGGAGAAAGCATCTTTCCATAGTCGCCTTCAAAGCTTTGCCTACCAGCCAAAGCTACTGAGAGTTGAACTTGAAGAAAACCAACAGGAAATTCCAGCGCTTTGCTTTAGAAAGACCACAAGTGCCACCGCCTACCGTTGTTCCCCGGGCTTTTCGCAGATAGCTTAGAAGGTCTCCTCCTTCCATCAGCTCCAGAATAATGTACTGGGGTTCATTCAGCAGACAGACTCCCAGCTGCTTCAGAATGTTGGGGTGATTAAACTTGCTGGAAGGTGAAAAGACACAAGTTGGGTTGACATGACGGGGACAGCAGTCCCAGCTGGGGTCTTCATGGAACAGAGAGTCCTTTCAAAGCCCTCACTGGCTTCCCTTGACAATCCTTCCTTGCCTATGTCCAGGACTGGGTCTCCTGCTTGTCTTAAGGAGGGAGCATGGCAACCCCTAGTGGCCGTGCATCTGAGTAGAACTTAAGAGGTTTTTAAAGAAACAATGTTTCTCAATAGGGAGATTTTATGATTGGGAAAGAAATTAATTTTGACAAGTAGCCTTCTTCAAAAGATATTTGAAAGCATGTCTGTGTCGTCGCAATTATGATATACATCCTCTCCCTTTAAGAGAAACAACTCCGAGCTGCAGGTTAGGGCCTCACAGATTTGTGAAGACATCAGAGCGAGTAAGCCGGTCTAATTAGAGGATTCAGCTTGCCTTCCCATGAGCCTCTGCCTCAGCACTTCCCCTTAAGATGCCCTTGTGGAGTTCTCCTGACTGCCTCAGACTGGAAGCTTGCAGACAAGTTTCCTAGGCGAGAGATATTCTTGCGAACATCAGAATACATAAAAGAACAATCTTCCTGGGTCTGCTTGACCCATTATCCTCATTAAGAATAGGGACATTTTAAAAAGCAAAATGGCCTCAGAATTTGCTTGCATAAAACACTCCTTATTGAAGATAAGAGATACAAGGGCGTTTTGCCTTGGCACGCCTAGCTTAGAAGACTGGCTTCTATAGAATACTTACTACTATAGACTTACTTCATTTTAAATAAGTTTTTATTTAAATTTAAATTCATTAAATATTCATTTAAATAATTTTTGTCCATGTTTGTTTTCAGAACGATTTGGTGTTATCGGGTCTTTTGGGGTGTTAACAATCCAATGCAGAGAAATAAAAGCTTTCTGTCCACATCAGTCAGAGAAAATTACTTCCTGAGCTATGCTGATACCTCATCAGGTGTGCCTCCTTCAGGAATTCGATCTTCTCCTGGTCTGTGGAGCCCTTCTTCAAAGTCTGTGAGAAATAGAAGCAGGTCAGAAACTATTATCTCTAGCCCGCTCTTAGAGTATTTTCAACAGGAAGTAAAATTCTGCTAGGTCTTACCTAATTAATAGCCTTAGTAGCAACATAAACCCTGGGTATAGTCTCCACGTAAGAAATGGGGACGATAATGAGTGGCTTTTGTAGTTAATGACAGACTTCTACATTCTGTCACTCTTCTTTTAAAATTTATCTTATTTTTTAAATGTTTATTTATCTTATTTTATGTGTGGGAGTGTTTTGCCTACGTGTACGTATGTGTAGTGTGTTTGTGCCTGGTGCCATTGGAGGTGAGAAGAGAACATGGGATCCCCTGGAACTGGAGTTATGGATGGCTGGTTGTGAACCACCATGTGCTGGAAACCAAGTCCAAGCCCTCTGCAAGAACAATAAGCACTCTTAACCACTGAGCCAACTCTCCAGCCCCAAACGCATCTTTTTTTTTTTTTTTTAGTTGACATACTATTTGTACATAATTTTGCTATGCAATGTGATGTTTTGATTTTCATATCCATTGGATAATGGAAAAATCCAGGATGGTGGCATATTCGTCACCTTAAACGTTTATCATTTCTTTATTAATAATTACATTGAAATTCTCTGTGTTTTGAGACATAGAGTGCATCTCATTAACTGCACTGGAAGGTCTCTCCTTAACTGCACTGGAGGGTCTCTCCTTGACTGCACTGAAAGGCCTCCCATTAACTGCACTGGAGGGTCTCTCCTTAACTGCACTGGAGGGCCTCCCATTAACTGCACTGGAAGGTCTCTCCTTAGCTGCACTGGAGGGTCTCCCATTAACTGCACTGGAAGGTCTCTCCTTGACTGCACTGGAGGGTCTCTCCTTAACTGCACTGGAAGGCCTTAGTTAACTGCCCAGGAAGGCCTCCTGACCAGCAGCCGTGGATTTCTCTGCAGTCACACCAGTGACAGAGCTCCGAGATGCTCCTCACCTTCACAGCCACTTTGACTTCTCCACTCCCCACTCCAAGTATGTCTACAGCTGTGCCTTCGTACACTTCTCCAAAGGCTCCGCTTCCCAGCAGAAGACGCAGGCTCAGTTTTTCCCGAGGGAAGGCAGGAAGATTTTCGATCTCCTCTTGGGTTGGAAGAGTACTGTAAAACAACAATATGTTTGTTCTCCCTAAGGACCTTAGGCCTATACGTTTGTATTTGGGAGCAGTCGAGCAATCTCAGTGCTTGGTAGCCTGAACACTCTAATACGGTAATGAGGAATTTTTAAAGCTCTATACTTCGCTATTCTGCCTGCCAGCTTTTACACAGAGCGTGTCAGTTTATCTCCGGACACCCTTATTTCTACAGGAACATGAAGATGGTGCAGGAGGAGGCTGCTCCACGGTTTCGTGTGCAGCTGCTTCTATCAAAATGGGTAGTTACGAATTCTCTGGGTTACAGACTCCTATAAAGGCTACTGTAGATGGGGAAAATAGCAACAGAGGCAGCTGGGAACTGGAGCTTTGACTTCACCTGTCTCCAGTACCTGCTCTCATGCCAAACAGTGTTTGCTATGACCAAAAGTCAGCTCCTCCACGCCTCATCATCCTTCAAAGGGCCAGTCTTCCCCTTGGAATTAAGTGTACTTTGAATTTTTTAGCAAGTATCTTTTTTTAATGATTTGTTTGTTTTTACTTTGTGTGCACTGATTGGTGTTTTGCCTGCATGTGTGTCTGTGTGAAGGTGTCAAATCCTCTGAAACTGGAGTGACAGACAGGTGTGAGCTGCCATGTGTATGCTGGGGATTGAACCTGGGTTTTCTGGAAGAGCAGCCGATGCTCTTAACTGCTGAGCCATCTCTCCAGCCACAGCAAGAATCTTAAATAGCAGGTACACGGTGTTTCCTTTTTAAAAAATCACTTCTGAAAAGCTGCTTTGGTTCCATCTGTATCTATTTTAAATTCTGTTCTGTAGATTTCAGCCAGCAAGGCCTATGACCACAGGATTCTTCTTACAGAGAGCATGACATAGTGTCTCATGCAAAGAAAAACTTATTTTCCTTAATGATAACGATAAAGTTTAAAACTCATCTGTCTTAGAAACGCTGTGGGCAATCATCCTACAGCTTCCACAGTGGAACAACGCGATTTCCTCCCTTCTCAGTCACTAGCTCCGGTTCAATTAACTCCATTACCATTCACTCTTTTCAAAGTGATACACTTCTTCTTAAGTTGGTTTTTGAATCACATGATTAAATAATGGCAGGCAATGTATTTCTTTTACAGGATGACCACATACTTCACCATTTGTCCCAAGCCACATTTGAGACTGAAAGCAAATGTTACTGACAGTGACCCTGGCAGGTCCCTTAGAAATGGGGGATGTGTGGACACCCTTGTTATGGGCCCACTCTGCCTGTGTGATCCGAGAAGCTGGGCTGGGCCACATACTGTATTGCATAGCAGGCGTTGGCCAGGCCCACTCCAGCCGCCAGACCGCGCAGCTCAGCCAATTCTTTGTCGTCTTCGTTGAGAACTGAGAGTCCTTCCTTGGAAGCTTTGCGATTTTTCAAGCTTCTAAGCCAGACTATAAAGAAAACAGACCATTTACTAAGTAAAATATTGCCTTTCCCCACTTAGGAGATGTTAGTGTCTTAAACACACATAGGTGTGTGTGTGTGAACATTGTTGACAGAATAACGGAGCTTGATTTAAAAATATTCCTATAATAAAATTTTTAATTAAATCTGGATAGAATTCCATGTAACAAAACCACACAATTCAAACAGTTTTAATTGTAAAGTTTACTGTTTTTCTTACTACTACAAATAAATTTTGAAGTATCTTATTAGGAAGGTAGAACCAAACTGTTTAAAACTTGCAAGATAATTATTAATGAAGCACACTCACTTCTGCATCCAGACATTTCCATCATACTCAGTAGACCTGAAGGAATGCTTCAATACAATGGCACACTTAAAAATATTTTCAGTTGCTCTCTTCTCAGCCTTTCAGCCAAGACCAAGTGTAAAATGTTTTCACATTTGTTAAGTGTGATGTGTGAGGCACAAGTGTGAATGTCAGAGCTCAGGAGGTGACCCCATGGGCAAAGCGCTTGTTGAACAAGCACAAGGACTGGGTTCAGACCGCCAGCACCCATGTAAGAGTTGGGTGCAGTAGCACAAATCTGTAACCCCAGTGTTGGAGGTAGAGGCCAAAGACAGACAGATCTTGGGGGCCTACTGGCCATCCAGCCTAGCTGATCAATGAACTCGGGGTTCAGTGACAGACTGTCTCAGGAAAATGAAGTGGATGGGTAGAAAAAGGCTTCCTGCATTGACCTTGGCCTCCTCACAGACACATGTGTGTGCACACACACAGCACACGGCTGTGCAATGCTTAGATTCTGGAACCACAAGTTAAAATCATGAAGTCCCCTGCAATGTTTTGCTTCCCCAGAGTCAAGGGAATCCTGCATGCTACCGGGGTGGACTCCTAGAAATGAAGACTCAGCTCAGTGTCCTCCAGTACCAACACAGCGACAGATACATACAAAAGGATGTTCATACACACACGTAGAAAGATTGCTGTAACCAACGACAGCCTTGGTCCTGCCTCCTTGTAGAATCTTGAGTGATTTGTATTCCCCCCCCTTTTCACATCATGCTCAGTTTTTATAGTGTAAACGATTTGTGATAAAGATTAAAATACAATTATGTCGGTAAGATCACCTATTTGTGTTGTATAGTGACACAGGGGTCAAAATCAGCAAAGATGCCTGGAAAATTATTATTAAAATTTGCGCTTTCACATGGTGGTCCACACCTGTAATCCAAGCACGTCAAAGGATGAAACAGCAGGAGCAAAAATTCCAGATCAGCCTGTTCTACACATCAGTCAGCTTTGTCTCAAATTATAACAACAGCAGCAGCAGCAACAACAATAATAATAAAGGCCAACCTTAATTCATAGTACCTTGCATTTCTAAGACATCAGAGTGTCACTCAAGTGACAGTCCATATGAGGGACTGCGCAGGGAGGTTCCAGCACCTTCACCCAAGCAGCTTTCTGAGCCTCTCACTCATCCCCTCATCCTCAGTGACAGACGCCTCCTCATTCCTCTGCAAACACTGCTCGCCTCTCACTCGTGACCCTCAAAGGTCAACTGTGGCTCCCGCACTCGTGGATCATAGTTTACCTCTCACCAACCCAAGGCTGCCTGTGCTCGTTCTTAAGCCTTTGTTTCAGTTGCACAGAGCTCTCAACACAATGCAATTTCTAAAGAATTGCTACTTTTCGTCATTTTAACAACATAGTCTTTTCTCGTGCTCTGGCACATTCCTACTAGTAAAACCACATACGCTACTAACAAAAGCAAAAGCTGAATGAGCTTAGCACCACCCCCAATCCCACAAACTCCAAACACAATAAAGACCTTTAAGTCCCAAGAAAGTCAGATATCCACAGGATGTCTTGAAAGCACGCAAAGCATTGTCTGGAATGATCTCCTTTTCATCCACTAGACTCATTCAAGCAATGGTGATGGAGAAAGGAGGCAAGCAAAGGTGAGATGGGGGGCTCCCCCTCTGACAGGCCTCCCGACAGGAAGAGACAAGCAGTCACGCCTATATGCCAACTGCCAAATATACCGCAGTCAGCGGAGTAACTCTGGAGAGACTGGCTTAGGGGCACAAACATCAGCTGTGCGGTAAGCAGACTCCCTGGAATCACAGGTTAAAATCCTAGCAGGCTCAGCTGAAATGTTTAGTGTCCCCGCTGGGCTGAAGGAAGTTATCTGGGTGAATTTTTTTTTTAAATGAAACCTCAGTTCAAGTTCAAAGTGTTGTCTGAGACCTTGTCCCTCCAGTCACTCTGGGGAAAGAATAGCGATTGGGAAAACTTAATTAAATAGTAGCTTTATTTTTCCCAGAGAGCATTCAATATTGTGGTCTTTTTTAGCTATTCCTTTGCCTTCCCCTGGTAACTTTCTCTTACTTAGAAACACAATAAGCCACAGCTCCCTGAACGTGTGCTGGAATTTCTTTCTGGTATCATGCCCTTCTGATGATCCAGGTAACAGTAGAGACTCTTGGAAATAGCAGTAGATGGAAAGCTCATACATCTTATAACCCAAACCAAGACACATGGGGAATTGAACAAATGTGAGGTTAACTTTTATTATACAACAGGAATAAGCCAGAATATATGATCGTGGTGATAACCCTCCAGGCCTACTTCTTACCACCTATTTTGGGTTTTCTGTGTTTTTATCATAAATTAAAATAAACCTTAAAATGTGGCAGAGCTTTAAGGAATAGCATAGTAACATAAAATAAAGAATGGGAAATAGCAATCTGAGCTAATTCTGCTGCTTTCTGAGCCTTTATAAATGAGCAAGGGTTCAGAGTAAGCCTATCAGATGTCAGAAAGCAACAGCAAGTCCACAGGCCAGAAATGGGTCTCCTGTAAGAGGCCCTGCTCATTCCAAACTTAAGCTGTCTCCTTGGTGACCAAAATGATCCCAACCCATGGCTGTCACTGGCCTCCTATCAATCCTACACTGCTTGTGTATCTATGGTTATTTCTTCCTTATTTATTCCAATCTAACCTAAGCACAGACACTCACAATAGCCAATCAGATACAAGCGATATTTTACAGAGAGCTACAATACTGTCTTCAAAATAGTTGCATCTCAAGTATACTATCAAATGTCTATACTGATGTATTTGCCATGAGATAGTTGCCCTGTGGTATGGTTTGTGTCCAGAATATTCTTCAAAGGTCCTCATCTTTGGGACACGGAGATTAGGGTCTATAGAAAGTCTTCCTGCCACTGTGGACATGCTCTTGAAGACAATAATGGGACCCCAGCTGTTTTCTCTTTCTCTTCTGCTCCTAGCTGCGAGATTAGGACATTGCTACACCACACTCCAGCCATGATGTGCTGCCCCACACCCAAAACAAAAGGATCACTTGATCACGACCCAACATCTTCAAAACTGTGACCCAACATATCCCTTGATTCCCTTGATTCAAAAAAAAAAAAAAATCATAGAAGTTAGTGGCTGTGAAAAGACAGCCCAGGGCAATGTTGTGAATTTTATGAGCTCATATAATCAGATGTTTTTCAAGTAGGAAATGAGATAAACTGAGAGATAAATCAGTCAGTGTGATCTAATAAATGGTTTATTACCTGCTTGTAAAATCTATGATACTCACCAAAGGTCAGTGGAACTGTAGAAACCAGAAATATCCCAACTATGATAGTAAGTATAAAACTTGTTTCTGTTATCCAAAATCCATCTAAGGATATAAACAGGAAACGAAATTAATTCACACACACACAAAAAAGCTAAAATTGTCCTATTTCTTCCCAAGGACACACACTGATTAGCAGAAGCCTGCTCCTGTGAGGTCTTTACAAGCCAGTGGTTCAGCAGTTGGCAGTTGGAAATCAACTCTGTTGAGAGTGTGTGGCCAGCAGAAATCAAAGGCAAAGTGGCTGCTCTTCTTGCTGTTTTGCCTACAGCTCACTGATACACACCCACCCAATCTGTCTTAAGATGATGAAGAAAACATGTATGGTTCTTTCAAAGGAATTCAGGACGAAGAAGCCTTCGGTTGTCTTATATTAAAAAATACCTGTGATTTATTATGTATCGTTATATCTCCATATCCATTTAATTCCACAGACAGTAATCTAAGGAATACCAACATGAAAATGTGGTTCAGTGTCTTTTGTGGGCTGTTTATAGATGGAAAAAAAGTATGAGGCCCACAGCTTGGCAAAAGTCCAGCCTGCGGGGTAAACCTGGCTGCAGCTTCTTTACAATTCGTATGCAGTAAGAAATATTTGTTACATTTTAGAAATATTTTAGACAGAAGAAAGAAATGGGAGTAAAAAGGAAGATGAGAAGAGGAAGAAGAAGAAAAGAAGAGGAGGAGGAAGAGGAGAAGAAGAAAGAGGAACGATGGTAGTTTTGACTTTTAACTTTATGTGTATGTGTGTTTTATCCTTACGTATATCTGTGCAACGTGTGCATGAAGCTTCTGTGGAAGCCAGAAGAAGACATCCATTTCCTGTGGGATCTGGAGTTACAGATGGCTGTGAGATACCATGTGAGTCCCAGTAATCAAACTCCGGTCCTCTGCTAGAGTAAGTGTTCTAAACAACTGAGAGAGCTCTCCGAGACATTTTTTTGTTGCATTTACTTACTTATGTGTGTACATGTACATACACTTGCCTGCCAAGGCACAAATTTGGAGATCAGTGAACAGCTTGTGAGAAATGGTTTTCTTCTTCTATTGTGGAGATTCCAAGATCAAGCCCAGGTCATCAGACTTGGCAGCAAGAGCCTTTACCCACTGAGCCATCTCAGTGACTCAGAATGATTGAAATTTTATGTGAAATGTGTGTATAAAATGCATATAATTCATTTTGCTTAGGGTATACCAATTATGCATGACAAAGGGTTCATTAAGTTAGGTCTTCAAATAAAAGGCTAATGCAAAGGAGGGGGTAAGAGAGGGAAATGGTGTGACTGTGATCAAAATATATCAATATATGTGTGTAGAAATGTCACAGTGAAGCACATTTATAATTAACAGATGCTAGTAAGAATCTACAAATAAAAGAAATTAGTGATTTAAATTCTTTGCCAATGCTGAAGATGTAACTCAGTAACAGAGCACTTACTTTGCATATGCAAAGTCCAGGGTTCGATCCCCACAGCACAGGGCAGGAGGAAAGGAAAAGAAAAAGAAAAAGAAAGAAAACACTCCTACCAGCCAGATGAGAGAAGACCACGTAACTACTTTTATTGAAGAATATAAATCAAGATGCTACTTTCTATACACACGATATAAGCTGAGAACCAGTCCAACTATAATTACTACATTTTTAAGAATGAAAAGTAAGACTTAGAACAAAAAGAGAAGAAATCAAAGACGTAATGACTCTAGAGCTATTCTACAGCAATAAAGATCAAGATGCAACCTACTCAGAAAAAAAAATATTTTAAACAAGATACCAATGGCAAAAAGGAAAGCCCGGGAATGAGATCCATGGGAAGTGGTGCAGGCTGATCTTCCAGGCTGGAAGAAATACAAGACAAAAGCTATATCCCAGAAACAAATGCTGGGGAAATAACCTATGGGGGTTTGGGGGTTGTCAGAGGAAACTTCACGGGCCACACTGAAATCAGTAAATGGAGCCATTTCACATTATTCAAAGATGGGCAAAGGGCCCAGCTTGTGTGTCAGCTAAATTGTCAGCAGTGTGGTTAAGCTGAGAGAACAGACAAGAGAAGATGAAAATAGAAATATGAGAACTCATCAGCGATAAATTAAGTTGGTGGGCCAGCAAGGTGGCTCATTGGATAAAGGTGCTTGCCACCAAGTCTGGTGATTTGAGTTTGACCCCTGTGACCCACATAGTAGGAAAGAACCAACTCTTAAAAGTTGTTCTCTACCTGCACACACATTACTATGTCAGGCAAATGCCCATGCACACACAAACACAAAGAGGTAAATGTAATTTTTTTAAAGAGAAATTGTTGTTAAAATTAACGGAAGTTGTTGACTATATAGAGAGATGTGACACTGAAGTTTCCAGCCTGGTTAGTTAGTTTTGTTGTCCACATCTGGGAAGAGGGACCCCCGATTGGAGAACTGCCTCTATTAGATGCCTATGGGTATGTCTGTGGGGCCATTTTTTGATTGCTAGTTAATGTAGGATGACCCAACCCACTGTGGTACCAAACCCAGGAAGCTAGGCCTAGGATGCATAAGAAAAATAGCTGGATATGAGCCAAAAAGAAAGCCAGCAAGCTGCTCTCCTACGTGGTTTCTGCTTCAGTTCCTACATCTGGGTTTCCATTTTGAGTTCCTACCTTGACTTCCCTTGATGGTGTGTGGTAACCTGTAAGTCAATAAACCCTCTCATCCCCAAGTTGATTAGCAAGTGTTTAGCAAGTGTTTAGCAAGTGTTTAGCAAGAAAATACATAACCTAACGTAGGATACAGAGTGGAACAGCTAGATAAGAAGGAAGACACAAATTAGTTCTAAGCCTCTTACTTAGAGAGAGAGCACCAGGTAGTAGATACTGTGGCTAAATAGATAAAGATCAGGGACAGTCTTGGAAGTCTGTGAAAGAAGATGGAATTGAGGTGGTAGAGATTAAGAATGACTGCTTATTGCTGAGAAGCAAAGTAACAAGACAGGGATGATGTTTTTAGAAGAACTGAACCATTCAGTAGTTTGTATGATAGCTTATTCAGCCACCATATCTGTTGCTAATACTGAGGATGTACCTGTCTGTAGCACTAAGCATTTATGTAATAAACTAGTGTGGACACAGATGTTAACGTACCTTCCACTAATGTAATATCCTCACTGATTCCACTATGTTCTCCAAACCCAATATTATTTGCAGCTACTACTCTGAACTGAAATGTTCCTTTCAGGCTTTTGGACTTCCATGTGCAAATGCTACTGCAGGACCCATTAAACGCCATCTTCCACCTTAAACTCTGGTTCTGTGAATCATTTGAAATGCCTTTTCTGCAAAAGAAACAGGAAATTAATAGACACCTACGGTACGCGAGACCATGTGGTGTTATTTCTAGTCACTTGTCATCTGTCACACACTTGACCCTTGACCTTATTTCTGTTGCGTGATTTTCTGCAGAACACAGCACATTTCTTAAAGTCTTAGCAATTCATGAGCAAACCAACTCAATCCATCAAAAGAGAAAGGAATAATCAACCAGAAAGAAAAAGCTGATGACTCTGTTTCTTACTGTTTAAAATGCAGGAAATTGCTGAGCTTCAAATACACAATTACATCACATTTTTCAGCTAGAAAGTTTGTACTTTTTTCCTTTTCTTTTTTAATCTTTCTCCTTCTGTGTGTATGTACAGTGTATGTGTACATGTGTATGCACAGTTCTGTGTGCATTGCAGAGGCCATGGGAAGGTATTGGGTTTCCTGCTGGATTATCACTGTCTGCCCTGCTGCCTTGGGACTGCCTCTCACTAACCCTGAAGGTAGACTGGTGGCCAGCAGGCCCCAGTGATCTTTCTGTCATAGTGCTGGTGCTATGGGAGTGTACACAGCCACACCCAGCTTTTTATGTGGGTTCTGTGGATCCAAACTCAGGTCCTCATGTTTAAACAGTAAGTACTCTTACTTACTGAGCCATCTCCCTAGTCTTTTTGTTTGTTGGGTTGTTTGTTTGGTTGGTTGGTTGGTTGTTTGGTTGGTTGGTTGGGTTTTTGAAACAGTTATATTATGCAGCCAGGATGGCTTTGAACACATGATCTTCCTGTCCTTGCCTCCTGAGTTCTGAGTTGGATTATAGTCAGGAATATCATACTTGGCATTTTTTTTTAATTTTTTAGTTTCCTGTGTCACTTGTAGTTTACTATGCCATGTATAGATAAAATATAGAACTTAAAATTGAAAGGACAATATTATGACATTCCAATGCGTGTCAACAAATATTTCAGCCACCAAAGTCATCATTCTATGATTCTAAGGCTCATCACTTCCTTTTACATTAGCCTACACTCTACTCAAAGTCGGTCCATATTACTCTTCATATGAAACATGAAAGTAAGAACTGAGTTTAGAAAATGAAACTGGGATGACTTTTAATAGAATCATTGACCAAAGGCAAGTTCAAGGTCTTCCAACTGTGTCTTCTCTGGAAAGGAACAATACCATGGGTCTGAAACTTCTCAGACCACAGCAATTTCAAGGGTACAGAGTAGAAGCTAGCTATGCTCCTACTAAACTGGAGAACTGCCCTCGAGAAATAAGGAGGTAACAAGGGCTGAGCCCCAGGAAGCCAAGGACTGGGAAACAACTGGAAGAGCCATGTGCCAGCAGTGTTGGTCACAGCTGTTCCCAGGAGCAAGGCATCTTCACGACTACCCTTATCAAATCATTATGACATTCTGCTTTTACATTTTGGGAAGTTACAAGACAATAATTGTTAGTAATTTCATTGTTTAATCAAATAATTTTAATTTTTAGCCATAAAGGCCCCTAGGAATACGTGAAGTAGCTCTCCACAGCTAAAGAAGGACAAAGGCAACAGAAACGTCCAACATTAGTTGAGCACCATCCATGTCGTTGTCTTCACAACAACCCAAAGAGAGAGACTTCGTTATCCCCATTTCACAGGTAAGAAAACGCAAGTTTCAGGAAAAGCAAACCAGTGCAGATCTAAACATGGTTAATTTCTGGAATGAATAACATCCCCCTACACTTGAAATCTATCCCTGCTCAACCTGTGCATGTGATCTTGACTAGAAATAGGTTCATGGCACGTGTCACATTGAGATGAAGGTTTGTCCTACTCCAGTGCCTAGTGCCCCTTAGAAAAATGGAAAGGTGAACCCAGATACACAAAATAGAGTGTGTGATGCTGGAAATGAGATACACAAATGGGTCAAACAACACCAAGGGCGTCAGGACCCAGTACAAGAAGCTAAGACAAGACAAGAAAGAAGTCTTTCCTAAAAAGTTAAAAGGGGGGGTGGGCCTCCTTACACCTCGTGTCAGATTTCTTAGCCTGTAAGAGAAATTTCTGTGGCTTTAAGTTGCCAAATTCGTGTACTTTCTCCACTACTCTAAAACCTAAGGCAAGAGAACCACAAGTTCCCATTATAACCAAAATATAGAACAAGTTCAAGGCCATTCTGGACAACTTAGTGCAGCCTGATCTCAGTAAGTCAAAGGCAGCCTATCATAGAACTCAGTGGTAGGGTTCTTGATTAGCATGTTCTAGGCTCAGACCCCAGTACTGGGCAGGGAGGGTGAGCAGAAGGAAGGAAGAAAGAAAGGAAGGAAGGAAGGAAGGAAGGAAGGAAGGAAGGAAGGAAGGAAGGAAGGAAGGAAGGGAAAGAGAAAGAAAGAAAGAAAGAAAGAAAGAAAGAAAGAAAGAAAGAAAGAAAGAAAGAAAGAAAGAAAGAAAGAAAGAGAGAAACGAAGGAAGGAAGAGAAGGAAAGAGGAAGGGAAGAGAAGGAAAGAGGACGGAAGGAAGGAAGGAAGGAGAGAAGGGAAAAGAAAAGAATTATCTAACTTCAGTGTCCTTTCTCAAGAGTTGGCTTAGAGACAATCCTTCTGTCCTATTCTGTCGATATTGTAGTATCAACAGTGGAGCCCCAGAGTAATGGTATGCAAGTTATTTAGGTGAAATTGCACATTTAAGGTCTTACTGAGGGAAATATACTAAGGCAGTCTTAGCAAGAATAACGCTGTGGCCTGGTTGGTATACACTGTTATAGTCACAGGCCACCAAGATAGTTCTGCTAAAAGGAACATATTTTACTGTGTATTAAAAAAAAATGATGATGAAATATTTCATGAAAGTTTCTGTTCAAAATGCAGCCAAGAGAATATTTCTAATGTGAGCAGGAAATTTTCTGAAGTTCTGGGGATGCCAGAGTAAGACGAAGCAAAAATAGATCTAAAGCTCAAGTTGCCAAGACTATAATTATGGAAGTGACTTTTGTCCTTGGAGACTCTTAAAAGATGGCTTCATAGTCCTGTGAGGGGAGTGTCTTTGGAGTTTGGAATTCTCCCCTCAGTCTGGCATGAAGTCAGTCCTCCTGGGCCAGTTCCTTCACTGATCTCCTCACACTGGCTGGGTCTGAGGGTACACGTGCTTCTCAGCTGCTGGTGTTAGTCGACAGCACATTCTCAGTCTCTGGAAACACACCCCAACTGCTAACCTCAGACAGACAGAAAAGCCGTGTACCTATTGACTTCAGTCCTCTCCCTAGTTTCACATTCTCAAAAATATCTAGCTTTTTACTACTTCTCACCTGAGAGCATCCAACACTGCTAAAACAAATTACCAGAAGTTTACACGCATCCATCACCTGACACCAAACACTGGCTCTGCTTCATAAGCAGAGTGGCTCTTAAGTAAATTTCAGTTGCATGAACTATGATGCAGTGGTTTTCTGTGACATTTGAAGAGCAGTTGCAGATTTCTGAGAATGATGTGGTGTGTTTTATAATTAGAAGGCCAAGGGTGACTTTAGGAAATGAGCAAAAAAACATCGTGAATTGTGCAAAAATCCTTAAAGATTAATTTCCTATATAAAAGTATTTTGACAAAATTATTACTTTTGACTACCTTGTAATTAACTGCTTAGCAGGATGTAAAGGATCATTTTATACATACCTGATCTCAAGGATATAGTACAGCAGTCTGCTTCCGTTATCTTCAGCTTTTTCCCACTGGACTGAATTTTTACTACCTTCTAGTAGTTTGGGAATGCCTGGTCTGCTTGGAACTCCAGCTTCATGGGAGTGAAAAGAGAATTGATTGACGTGTTAGAAGGATAAAATATTTTGTATTGCTAATCTTTTTTCTGGGTTATGCTCAAGGAAGATAAATGTTTTAAAGAAATATTCTCATAGAATGTGTGTGTGTGTTTGTATGTGTGTGTTGTGTATCTCTCTCTCTCTCTCTCCCTCCCCCCATGTGTGTATGTATGTATATGTGTGTGTGTGTGTGTGTGTGTGTGTGTGTGTGTTGTATGTGTGTGTCTCCCCCCCCCGTGTGTGTGTGTGTGTGTGTGTGTGTGTGTGTGTGTGTGTGTGTATGTGCTTATGTATGTGGAAGCCAGAGGTTAACCTCAAGTTTTGGTCTTCAGTCACCACCCAGGTTGCTTTTTAGAGATTGTCTCTCATTGTTCTGGGGCTCACTCATTCGACTAGGCTGGCTGACTGAGGAGCCCCCAAAATCCACCTGTCTCCAACTGCATAGCACTGGGATTAGCACAAACATAGCACAAATGCTCCGCCACGTTCATATTCTTGGTGTGGTTCTGAGGACTGACTCAGGTCCTCATATTTATATAGCAAGCATGTCACTGCTAGAGCTGCCTCCCCAGCCCTGACGCACATATTCTTAAGTGAGTACCTGAAGCTTTGGTTAATGAGGGTTGGCTAGTTAGGGGGAGGATTAATCATCTATTTTACCCTGACACAAAATAAGAGATAAGTACAAATTTTAAAGTCATCACACTTTTGGAGCATTTTTGCCCTCTACCCTTCCAGGAATCAACCTCTAGTTATGGTACACAGAAGGCTAATTGAATAGACTTGTAGGGTTTGGTTTGGCTTATTTTTTTCATTTTTAGCATTTGGACTATAAAAGTTATTTGTAAGTATTTCTTGGGTATTGAGTTACCCTATTTTATACTGTTCTTGCTGCAAAACAAAATACAGCTAGACAGAATATCAGAATACTGAAAGAAAAACATTTCAGGATCCTACAAACCCAGGTCAGTATGATCTTGCTCCTTCCTGTAACTATTCCTGATTCTTCTATTTATTCTCCTATGCTATAGACATAGCAAAATGATTTTCAGGAATACATTTGAGGGCCTGTAGAGATGACCCAGAGGTTAAGAGAACTTACTAGTCAGGCAGAAAACCCAAATTATGTTTCCAGCACCCACATGGTGACTCGTAGTGATCTGTAACTCCAGTTCCAGAAGATATATATATGTGTGTGTATGTATTCCAGTGCACATATATACACTCAGACAAAACAGTAATATACATAAACTAAAAATAGATTTAATTGTTTAAAATATTGTTTTGTGTACTGTTGGGTGAGGGGCTGCCTAGGTTGACTTTTTGTATTGTCTGCAGGTGTTGGATTTATGTGGGGGATGTTTGATTGCTAATGATATGCATATGCTATCAGTAGAACACCTGAGTAGTTCTGGATCAATAAAAACACCTGAGCTCTGACGTTCAAGGTTCACTGTCTAGTATGGCACTGGCCATGATGGTGGCTCCCTCTGCTGAGATCTGGCAGGGATCGCACCAGTGAATATGCCTCCACGTCTCCTCGATGAGCCGCCACAGTAGGCGTACAACTACATATAATCTTTCTTAAAGAAAGCATTTGTGCTTCTAGGACTGGATTGGTGGAATTAAGAGATGAGAAAAGAGCAGAGATGTTTGCATTGCTTAAGAGAAGGACACTAACACCCACCTTTTGTCTTGAAGCTCTCTGGACTCGAGGAGCTATTCTCTCCTGTCATATAGACCACCACCACTCGGATATTATAGGGAGTATACGGCTGTAGATCTGTGATGTTACAGACATAAACTGGACCTTGGATGCATGAAGCTTCAACATGATAAAACTCATTATATTTCCACTAGGAAAGAGAAGTATAACTAAGTTGTTTATTCTTTCCAGAAATTCTTGGACACAGAACTTGATTGAAACCCAAATAAATTTATTTGTGTTAAAAATAAGAACCTCTTTGTGGCGTTTAGTTCTGAACATTATCCTTAATGCATATAGCTACGCCATTTTTTAATGTCAGGTTATAATGACATGAATGACCCCTTTTGATATAACTCCAAGGTGGAGAACCCTGACTACGTAGAATGGTGAAGATTCAGAGCTAAGACCTGCTGCTCTCCCTAAATGCAGACTCATAATAAATTGGGATGACTAAGAATGGAAATCACACGGAGAAACAAGGATGGACTAAAACAAGGAGAGCCTCGATTCCAGGGATTTGATCATTCTACGGTCACAATTTATATGCTTTGCTTGTTGGAGTCCTGCCTTCAGCTATCTATGTACCAGTCATGCTTTGCGCACATTCTTAGGACCCTTAGGTCCCCCAAAGAGGGAAGCCCTTGCCCACAGATCCTCTGCAGTGAGGTTTGTGCTAAATACAGGAAATCTTGCTTCCATTCCACCTTAGACGTCCAATAGACTTCAAGTTCAGCTACGTGAACTTCTTTCTCTGTGGAATTACTTTTTTTTAAAAATCTTTCTATTTAGGTCCTTAAAGATCATTACTTGAAAATGGCAAGTGTTTTTTACACAAATAGGGAAGACAAAGGATGAGGCATTTTGTCAAGAGTTCTTGGTGTCTTTTCCATGGTAGTGTTTCCTAAGAAGGTCAGTTTCCATAAATAAACTTTCCTCTGCATCTCCTTTTTCGTTCAGCCCTTGTGAGGTGGCATCATGTCATCAGACAGGCACTTCATGTTGATTTCAACTAAGTTAGGAATATCTTCTATTGCAATTTCAGGAGGTAGGCCACCAGAAGGAATAAAACAGTAAGAAGTAGAAATGCTATTCAAGGCCTTGCCCTCACTTAACCCATGAATGTGTCAATCCCACTGAGACGTATAGATTAATGAAATGAAACAGACCACTCCATGTACAATATTTACTCAAACTGAATGTGTGTGTGTAAGAGGGAGGGAGGGAAATAGATGGAGAAGGAGGGAGGGAGGGAGGGAGAGACACAGACAGAGAGGCGAGAGG
Organism: Cricetomys ansorgei; assembly: GCA_026225945.1. Classification (NCBI taxonomy): domain Eukaryota; kingdom Metazoa; phylum Chordata; class Mammalia; order Rodentia; family Nesomyidae; genus Cricetomys; species Cricetomys ansorgei. The sequence goes on along the minus strand of JAMJFZ010001042.1, from coordinate 6,406,782 downwards.
GAGAATTTTCAGCTAAAAACTTTAGCAAATTAGGTCCTACCTCCTTAATGATATGGTACATAAATTACCTTAATAAGCTGGACTAGGGAAGTCAACATTGTACACAGCTAGAAATCAACAGAGCGCCTCAAATGCAAGGGAGATGTTTACCAAGGGAACTTGCTGGAAAACTGGCAGCAGATTGGCCTCACTGCAGTAATGAATGTTCCGGGCAGACCACCAACTTGGCAGCTATAGTGGGCTATCCCAGAAAAATCACAGGGAATCGGAAACTTCCACTTGTCAGAAGCTAACAAGTGCAGGGGTCAAGGCTACCCCAGATAGATCATCTAGTTATTTGCATAGTTTTGAAAAGTGTCTAGTCTATAGTATCTTGAAGATCAGAACTTGAGAAATACATAGTTCCAGTAGAGAACAAAAATGAAGGGGGGGAAAACACAACTTAGTGGACTTCTATGAAAATAAGCCAAAGTAAAATTATTTTTTCCCTAATTCTAAATTGAATATGTTCTGGCTATGAGATATTTTGAGATATTTTTAAAATCTAAGTAATTCAGGATATAGATTAAAAAATTAGCTTGAGGACTGGGAATATAGCTAAGTTGCTAAGGTATACATACCTACTATACATGATGCCCTCGGTTTGATCCCCAGCATCATAACCAGGTGTGCTGGTGCACACCTTAATCCTAGCATTCAGAAGGTGAGATAGAAGAATCAGAAGTTCAAGGTCATAGGTTATCTTCAACTATGTAAAGAATTCAAGACCAGCCTGGGCTTTATAAGACCTTGTCTTGAAACAAACAAACAAATAGACCCTTAGCTCATGTTCTAGTGTCTTTATTTGCCAGGCAAGGAAAATTGTGTCAGAATCTGCTCGTGTGTCTGTACTACAGAAAATCACACATGCAGGAAGGACCACTTTCAGCTCCATGGTGTGCTTTTTAAAAAACCGGAGTCTTGCTTTGTGAACCCCAGCATGGTCTCAGTCTCATGATCCTCCTACCTCCTCCTTCCATGTGCTGAAATTAAAAGTGTGTATCACCACTCACCCAGTAGCTTCATGGCTTTCTAAGTGGCCTATGTGGAACCTGTATTTTAAAGTAAGGAACAGAGGAGTGTAGCACTGAAAATACTTCCCAGAAGTCATGGCAACTGGACCAGAGGTCCTGTCTGCTGTCCTCACCAGACTTTGAGGAATGGGATGGCTGACTTAATGACTCATGTTCCTTCCATGGACAACACCCAAGTAGGACTGTTCTAGGGATGTGTCAGCCCTGGGGTTCCTCTGTGCCCAACTGGTGGCGTGTGACTCATTAAAGTATCTATCTCAGTCTCTGTCTTCTCATCAGGAAAGTGAGGTGCCAGTACTTGATTATCCCCCATATCTTAACTGCATTAAGCTTATTTAAGTAAGTCCAAAACAGAAGAGTCCTTCCAATTTCTCCAATTTAGTCTTGTTTTTAATAAGGTCGTTGTTTTAAACAAGTAACAAACCATCAAGACAGATTCAGTGTAAAAAAAATAAATCAAACTATAAACTATGATCTTTCTTTTGACCAACTCAATACTCAATGCTCCATTATCTTAGTCTTACCCAAAAGGTACAAAAAAAAAATCACAAAAATATACCTTATAAAGTAAAATGTAAAATCCTATGAAGAGAAAGGAACCATGAGATGGGCAGGAGTTATTTTAAAGAAACAGTGGAATGCATGCGACATGAAAGCAGAAGGGGTTACTGTTGGGGAGAGGCATGGGGAAGAGGAAAACACAGAGGAAGGGCAGCAGAAGCAGGTGAATAAGAACACGATCATTCTGTCAACCTTCCAGCACAGACGGGAGAGGTACACATGAGGTTTCCTCACTCGTGTGCTGGAGGAAAGAGACATTTTTCTTCAAGAGTAGAGACACAGGTCAGGTAAGTTGACCGTGATCCAGGAAATAACTCCACACCCTGTACATGCAAGCAAGTCTGATTAAACTCAGGGACTTACTGAAATAAACATGGAAGTAAAAGGAGAGCATTCTGGGAGGGAATTTCCAGAGGGAAGAGGGTAAGAGAGAGGACAGCAAGGGGATGTGATCAAAAGACATACAATATCCATATATGACACTGTCAAGAGGAAGGGGGAGAAGCTGAGAGGGGAGTGGGATGAGTGTGACCAAAATGCATAATATTCATATATGAAATTGCCAAAGAACAAATTAAAATTTTATTTTTAAAAAAAAATGTGAAAAAAACTACCAGGGAACAATTTCACTTTTAAAGAAATAGTGAGATAGCAACAGTACTAATTTGCTTTAATTAATGCCAAAGCAGGATATGTTTAAACACTCTTCATATATATGTATACACATGTATATATACTTTCCCTACAGTATCCGATTAACTGACATCTTAAAAGTCAGTCCAGGTATTGACTTAATAAAACAATAGGAATGTTGAATAAAGAAACATTTAAACTTTATGAATTAACAGCAAACTAGTTTGGAAATAGAGCAGCTTTATGCTTTATTTCTCTCCTATTGCTATACCCTACTTAAATGTTGAAAAGATTCTCCTAAGCAAAGCATTGGCTCTTTGTTTGTTCATTTATTATATTTTTCATAGGAAATACCAAATTAGTATAGATTTTAAACCCCAAAACATATAAATCAAGTTTACTTCATTAATAATATTTTATTTAATACTTAATATGAAATTAGTAAGCTAACTTACACAGTTCTACATGCATTCATATAGTTGTATGTGTGAGGGTGCTTTGCCTGCATCTGTATCAGAGTACATGTGTATTCCTTGTGCTCTTTGGAGGCCAGAGAGGAAGTGGGATCTCCTAGAACAGTTGTGAGCTGCCTCATAGGTGCTGGGAATTGAACCAGGGTCCTCTGGAATAGTAGCTCAGCTCTTAACTGCTAAGCTATCTCTCCAGCTCCTACATGAGTCTTCTTAAAGTCAATTTTTAATACATTAATTTAGTTGGGAGGATCACATGTGCCAAGATGTGTGTGTGGAGATCAGAGGACAATTTGTGGGAACAGGTCTCTTCTACTTTCTGGGTCCTGGATCAAACTCAAGTTCTCAGGCTTGACAATAAGCATCTTTACCCTTGAGCCAGTTTGCCATCCTAAAAAGCCAAACTGAACTTTGGACACTATTTTGGACAGAATTAACTGGAATAATTTACTGCTTCTCATTCCAATTGGAGCCAATGAATGCTGGCAAGCATTGTTGGTTTATATAAGAGTCATTCAAAAAATCTTTCCAGCTTATTGTACACCATAAAATAAGGATTTGCATCAAAGTCTACCTTCTGGAGTTCAAACCAAAACCTGGTGAGATTGACATTCGATGGAGCCTTCCAATCTAACTGCAGACTAGTGTTCTCTGGAACCAGGGCAGAAGGCTTCTCAGGTGTATCAAACATCTTGACAGTGACAGGATGGCTCTCAGTACACCACATTTCCTCTGAGTAGCAAGCCAGGACCTTTTCGTTAAAAAAAAAAAAGCACCTTAGTCTTCTCAGAATGTGAGTTTGAATATAGCAATTAGAAGTACCCAGGATGCTCAATACCTTCAACACATAGAGTTGTCCACCAGACAGTTTAGTGACGAGGAGAGCAAGCCTGCCACTTGGAAATTCATCCTTTCTTAGAGGAGTCTCGGGAATCGGAGCCAGGTGTGATATAACCAGCTGATATCGGACTGACTCTTTGGGTCCGTTTGGCCTATGTGATTCTGTCCAAAATATGTGGAGACTGGTGTCTGACAGCACTGTTGTGTTGATGTGACAAACTGCCCCGGGCACTGAAATAAATAGCACCGAAGTATCAGGGACATTGCAACAGCACCGGGTGGTGGAAAGAAGCAAGAGAGTCAGTTGAGGAACACTGCTGTCATGTGAACAGAATGACTTACAGAGGTCCAGAGGAAACTTGGCCTCTTACATAATGGGAAATGAGCAGGCTGCCTGAAAAGATGCTATCTATTTTTGCCTAATGACCAAATCATTGTCTGACCCCGGCTCGAGTCTACAGCCAGTGATGGACTACGAAATTCGGGAGAGCTTTGTGACAATCATCGAAAACAGCTGAAAGAAATGATCTCCACCCTTCTGATTCTAGATCTACTATTTGTAAGACTATGGAGTCGTATTACTGTAAGCCTCGGGGCACTGAGCACATTTCACATTACATATTGGTTTTCTGGTCTCGCCACATGGGCAGAGAGCTCTGAATAGATGGGAAGAGAGTGACACTGTGTGGCAAGACCAAAGAATGTGTCTCTTGGTCAAACTGCATTTTGAAGTTTCACCTCCCAGTTCCTTTGTGCTCTGATGGGATAATACTCAGCCACTCGAAGGTTCAGAGCCAGAGTCAGGTTACCGAAGTGTTTTTTCCCCAAATTCACAGTTCTTATTAAACTTCAACACTCCCATAATGCTGATTACTCAGCATTCAGATTTTAAAAATACAGACATGCGTATCACACATATCATGGAATTCCACACTAGAAATTCACACCAGCACACAACTCACCTCCACTTTTAGTTCTTCCCCGAATCTCTTTTCCCAGAGGTAAATGTTCTAAAGGATCTGAATAATAATTCTTCACAGCTACCTGAATCAGGTATGTTGAGAATGGCTGCAAACCTTCCATACGGGCTATATTCTCCTGTGATTCCTGTAATTGATTTTTTTAAATAAGTATCTAAATCTTGTGTTTAATACAAATGACTTTATACAAATGGCTGAAAATAGTTACTTTGAATTCTGGATCATTCATGATACTCTTGTCTTCTTTTTTCGTCTTTTAATTTATTTATTTACCTACTTATTTTGTTAGTCAGTTAGTTATTCTCTCTCATACAATACATTCCAACCACAGTTTCCCTTCCCTCCACTCCATCCAGCCTCCTCCCACTTTCTCTCTCCCCCAGTTCCCCCCCCCCTCCCCTCCATACACACACACACCGTTTCCCTTCAGAAAAGAGCAGGCCTTCCAGGGACATCAACCAAACACAACAAGATACAACAAGACTAGGCACAAACCCGCACACCAAGGCTGGATAAAGCAATCTAATAGGAAAAAAGGGGTCCCAAGAGCAGGCAAAAGAGTCAGAAATACATCCACTACTCCTGATAGGAGTCCCACAAAAAAACACCAGGCTAACAACCATAGCATATACGCAGAGAAACTACCGCAGACCCGTGTAGGCTCTGTGATTGCCCCTTCAGTCTCTGTGAGTCTCTATGAGCTCTGCCTAGTTGACTGATACTCTTGTCTTAACCTAACAGACTTGACTTATTTACTATCTCCATGAATAAGTGACAGATGATTCTCAGGCAACTCCCGGTAAACTTTGTGAAATGACTCACTTCACACAGACAGTGAGATCCACAAAAGGATGATATTTCATTCTTGCTGCATCGGAACATGGTATTGTAAGTTTGCAAACTCTTGTTAACACAATAAAAGGTCAAAGAGAGGTAGTTAAATATTCTCAGAAATAAAGTCTAATGGAGTCAACAACATCCCTTAGGTACTGGTTCTCAACGCTGGCTGTGCTTTAACCATCCAAGAAGGTTCCTCAACACACTATGCTTTGCTGCCACCCTTGGCAATTCTGACTCAGTTGTCCTGAGAGTAAAGCCAAGGTTGAGAGTCACTGACACCCATCTTGTTCAATTTACAGACAGGAAACCATAATAGATCTAATAATTGAAGTGTCCAGCATCCCAGCATAATCTAGTCAGCCAAATGACCAAAGAATAATATACACTTCATGGCAACACATAGTATCTATTGCCTAAAACCGATGATCAATTTCCCCTCTTTAAATTGGTTAAGCAAGTACAAAGCAAAACACTGGACACAGATTATTCCAATCCTCTGATAACCAAACACCAACACCAGTATTGAGGTGAAGAGTGGCAATTCAGTCCAAGAAATAGCTAGATCCAGGCACAGTGATTTATGCCTGTAATGCAATGACTCCAGAGACAAGGAATTCTGTAGCAAATTCAAGGCCAATCTGGGCTATGGGGTTGTTTCCTGCCAGCTGGTACTATACAGAGAGACAGAGAGAAACAGGGACAATTTGAGAGATCTACTGCATGTCTACTATTTCACAACAACTAGGAGAACAATGACAGAAAAAAAAGTGCAGATGGAGTCCCCAGAGTACACGTCCCAACACAGAGAACAAACGGACAAAAAATATAATGTATACTTTATGTTAGATAAATGTTATGAAAGAACAGTTAATAGTCATGTTCTCTCTGTCTGGCTCACTCCTTGCCCTTCCGTTCGGTGACTAGGATGTAGGATCAAGGCTCTATGGCTCTTGGGAACAATCAGAGAAGGGAACAAACTTTGTTCTCTCAGGACATGCAAGAAACAGTTACCATGACAACCATAGCTAGTGTTAATAAGTTTCCCCTGCTGTTTAACTTACTCCCAGACAAGAAGGCTAGAAACCAATATGCTTTGATCAGTCATTGGCTGGAAGGGGTTTTAAAACAAGCATCCTTGTCAGAACACCTGGTTGGAAGGTTTAACTCAAGAAAGGGCATCTTATACAGACAAAAGCAGCCAGCTCCAGCCTTACCAGCAGTCCATGCTTCCTGTCAGAGCTGTTTGCCCTAATAGCCTCTGTGTAGTAGATCAGGTATGTTGGCGTAGGGCTGGTGATGCCATGCCCTGTGAGGTTTGTCCTGGCTGGAGGTAATTTGAGTGTGAGGCTGGTATTGGTGGCATTCAATATAGTTGCTTCTATCATCTCTGAAGCTAGAGACAAATATGCTTTATCTAAAAGAAAAAGAAAACAGAGAAATATTTACAGAAAGGATTCTAGATTTGCCTAAGAATGATAATAGCAAATGTTAGAAACAAATTTGTAGCGTATACAGAACTTCTACTTAAAATGATAAATATGAAATGATTTTGGTATCATATCCACTTTGAGAAAATGAAAATGGCTTGTCTCCTGACTCTGGCTGTGGCAAACTATCCTGTACCCTCCCCAGTGTCCTCCTCTTTTCCTCAGTCACTCGTGTCTGAGGCTGTTCAGGGTTGTTCACCCAAAAGAAAACTCATTTTCTGAAGTCGACTTGCAGCTGAGACAACCATAGGGCAGGCACAGTCCTGGAAGGTGTCTGCTCTGTGGTCTTCACAAAGTGGTGTTTGTTTCACTGATGATGAAGGGCAAATTTGCTATAAGACACCCCTGCCCTTCATCTTCTCCCTGCATGAGGTAACCACCATGCCACTAGGAGCAGTAGCTGTCTCATAAGAACTACTCAAAGACATGCTAGCGATGTTTGAGGCTGCCTGGCATGCTGGCACATGCTTACAGTCCTAGCACTTGGGAGACAGAGGCGCAGAAGGCCAAGGGTTTGATGCTAACGTCTGAGTACGACACGCCGTTGCACTCTTAAACTCACTGTAGCTGTGACCGTACGCACAAGGTCGTCACAAAATTTGATATGTGGCCACCCTGTCATTAAAGTGGGAGAGGCTCATAGGGTCTCTGTGAGAACTTATATGCAAACAATGGTTGATGAGACGAGAGACATTTTCTTTGTTGATATAGTCACTGGTACAAGTACACACAAGTCAACAAACTCTGATCCACACAACCGTAAATAATCCTGTGAAATTCATTAGCTTACAAAAAAAAAAAAAAAAGACATAAAAAAGCAGAAAGTTAGGGAATAGGGTCTGGCAAGATGGCACAGTGGGTAAGGGCACTTGCTGCAAACCTGACAACCTGAGTTGGATCTTCAGAAACCACCGAAGAAGAAGAAAAAAGACTCCTGAAAAATGTCTTTTGACATCCACATCACCACAAGCAGGCACCTGCATTAATATTCTCTCTCTCTCTCTCTCTCTCTCTCTCTCTCTCTCTCTCTCACACACACACACACACACACACACACACACACACCGTAGTAAATAAATAGGCTTTATAAAATCATATTAAATAGAAGAAGAGGGCTAGGAGCAATAGATGGAAGAGGAAGGATATTGTCAGGAAAGGAAGACCAAGAGAAGAAAATGTGTGCACGTGAGTATGATCAAAATATGTTATGTACATGTATGAAAATGCCATGATGTGACTCCAAGATGGCGGTGGGGCTATAGGCAGAGCTGACAGGGCTCTGGCCAGGCCCCCACCCACCACCCATCGCTCCAGTGGCCTCAGGCTCCTCACGCATTCATGGACCAGGAGAAGCTATGCTGGTGCAGAGTCCAGCAGAAAAACTTTGAGAATTAAAGGTGACTTGGAAAGACTGCAGCAGTGGTGACAGATCTGAAACATAAGCAATGAAAGATGGTGGAAAAAAACAGGGCCGGCAGAGGACACTTGAGCCAGAGTCTCTGAGGCACCTGTCGCAGGCAGAGAGACCCTGAACTGGAGAAACGCGTGGCAGAGCAAGTTGTTGCAGAGGGAGGGACCAGTCTCAGGCAGCCAGGAGGCTAGGGCCACAGAAGAGGTCGCTGGGCCAGTGGGTTCTGCGTGAGGCATGGAGGAAACTAGCCGGGAGGGGAATCTAGGACACAGGAAAGGAGTGGCATTGCAGAGAAGAGACAACGAACAGGCCCACCTACCCCATCGCCCCCTGGCTGCCGCCCCAGGCCCTGCTCGCCAGGCCAGTGCTGCTGCTGGGCCCCCAGACCTGGCAGGGAGGAGACACCCGGAAAGGAGGTGGAGAAGGCAGAGTAGAGCAGCAAGCGGCTGAGAGAGGTGGTACTCGAGAGACAGGAGACCTCTTTGATGTCCATGACCGGTGCAGCCGCCAGGAGCCATGTGGATGTCCGTGACCGGTGCTACAGTTGGAAAACACGTGGATGTCCATGATCCCTGCTGCATCCAAGGTCCGTATTGATGGCCTCCATCCCATCCGTTCAACCACCGGAAACCATGCTGATGTCTGAGATCCGTGCTCCTCTCAGAACACGAGTTGGTGTTCATGACCCATACCAATGCCAGAGGCCATATGCTGCCCCTGAACCCCAGGGTGATGCCCATCCAGGATCCATGCTCCCACAGCACTGGACTTATTTTTTTTCTTTTTTCTTTCTTTCTTTCTTTTTTTTTTTTATTGTTGTTGTTGTTTCTGTTTCTGTTTTTTTCTCTTGTGTTCCGGTTTTTGTTGTGCTTTGGTTTATTTCCTTTTTTCTTTTTGACTGTTTTTCTTGTTCTTCCTGGTGCATTGTTTTGTTTTATGGTTTCAGTTTTGGATTTTTTAGAGGGCATGGGGGGGAGGGAGGATACCGGAGAGGAAGAGGGTGTGATCGAGGTACATTGTTTGAAACTCTCAAGTAATTAATAAAAGTATTATGTTTTTAAAAAAATGAAAAATAAAATGCCATAACACAACCCATTATTATGTAAAATTAGTATATGCTAATAAAATATTAAAATAAAAAGAGCTTGAAGTCAGCTTGGATGTCTAATACATTCAAGTCTAGCTTAAGCTACCTAGACACGCATAGGTCAAAAAACAACAAAAAGCGTAGGAAACGGTAGAAATCAAGGAGCTGATGGCATGACACAGTACCTATGTACAACACTCAACCAGGCATGTCACGCCCTGAACAAGCTGAGGAAGCGGTAGCCACGTGGACTACAATAGGAACGGACAAAGACCGTGCTATCGCCCATGCAGTTACACACCGCACTGAAGGCTCCATCTCTCCTAGTTTGTGTATCTGTTACTATGACAAAACACCGATCAAAAGCAACTTGTGTAGTGGAAAGGGTTTATTTCAGCTTACAGCTTAGAGTCCCTCATCAAGAGAAGCAAAGGCAGAAATGCAGCGGGCAGGAGCTGAAAGCAAACTCCGTGAGGAAAGCTGCGTAAGGGCTTGTTCCTCATGGCTAGCTCGATCTGCTTTCTTGTATAGCTCAGGACCACCTGCCCAGGGGTGGTACTTCCCACAGTGGACTAAGCCTTCGTACACCAATCAAGTTGCTGTAAATTAACCAGCACATCATTGAGCCTCTAAGATGATGCTTCTGTCATATGCAGATGACTGTCATTTCTCATCTATTCACCTGGTAAGTGCTATGGAAGCTGTCATCTAAAATGCATGCAAAGTGCCTAAAATGTGATTTTATCTAAAACCATATAATATCACCTCCTTGGCCCATTGTCTCCTGAAGTTTGGAATACATCTCCTGTCGATTGTTCTATTTCATCCCTTGATTCTGCAAGTCACACTTCACTCTGGTCACGTTGCACTGCCTGCAAGCTATGCTAGGCTCCCACCTCCCTGTCCCCTGGTGCAGGCTCCCTCCACTGTCTGGAATGACCTTTCTTGCGCATCATATCTCCTGGGAAGCCCTGCCCATGCCCTAATGCAGGTGAGAGCATTGCCTCTGTGTCTCTGTCACGCTCCTGTTTTCTTCCACCATGGCACTAGACACATTCGTTTTTGATGTGATGCTTTCTTTCTTTCTTTTTTGTCTTTGTTTTTGTTTTGTTTGTTTTCCAGACAAGGTTTCTCAGTTGTAACTCTGGCTGTCCTGGAACTCACTCTGGAGACCAGGCTGACCTCCAATTGACAGATCAGCCTGCCTCTGCCTCCCTGAGTGCTGAGATTAAAGGCATGCACCACCACCCCTGGCCCATGCTTTGTTTCTTAACCAATAGAATGTAAAGCTTCTGAATCTCAGACTGGGCTTGCTCCAGAGCTCCAGATAGGAGAGTGACACATTTTAGCTGCAATCTTTACTAATCGGTGTTTTCAAACTATAAATGCATCCTGTGCATCATCCCAACAAGAAACTTGGGAGAGAAGTGTCTAAGCTCCAAACATTTGATAAGCCCACCCTTTCACTTCCTTGGAAGGTGACTCCAGTTCTTCTACAGAGACAATTGTATAGTCCACAAATATTTATACATCGTTCTACCTCTGCACACTCCACATTTCAAGTACCATCAATCATAAGCTTGTGGGAAATGCTTATGGGCGATGACACTGATGTGGAAATTCCAGATACGAATCCCAGAGCGTATCAAAGAATGCTCAGCTGGACCTACGTATTTGATTCCTGGGAAAAGGGAGTGCACAAAGAACCTGCGAATCTTACTTTGAGAACCTGGGGAAGGCCTGAGGATTTGGAGAAGGATAATTTCACTAATGCTACAAAACAAGCCACTCTTCAGTTACGGTGATGCTATTCATTTGCACTGACCTCTGGTCTCAATGGAAAATGGGATACCCAAATTGGGAAAAATTGAGCAAAAATTGACTCAAAGATTAATGTTCTTTATTTTTATCCAATTAATATGGTAGGTATAGTGAAATGTTGGAAATGACATTTGGAACAGAAGGAAAGACTTCCCGCCGTTGGTTTTTTGTTTGTCTATTTGTTTGTGTTTTTGTTATTGTTGTTTTGTTTTGCTAAACACCTCAGGAGCAAAGAAACTGGCAATTGCCTAAAATCTCCAGCAGATGGAGGTAAAGCACCCTTCCCAAATGGACCTACAGCATGATGAAGGGGATGCATCTTTCCAAGTTAATGATAGCATCTTATACCGTAACGGGTTTCTATAATAAAAACTCATGCTACCCTTAGGATTTCTGCTTTTAGGTATGTTTGGGAATTTGTTCAACATCAAACAGAGATAGCATTTTGTTTTATTAATCTACATTATTTTCTAGTGTAGCTTGGGATTCGCAGTAAAATTGGTATGAAACTGGAGATCTCTCATATCTATGTCCGAATACAGACATAGACTTCCTCATTACCAGTAACTTCAACAAGGCACCACCTGGTTTACAATCAGTGAGCCTACCGGAACGTATTATTACCTAAAGTCCATAGTTTCCATCAGGCTTCCCTGTTGTACTGCATGCTTGATGCGTTAGAAAATGTCTAATAATATTAACACACTCTATGCTCCACCTATTTATCCCGTCTTCCCACAACCCCTTGCGGCCACTGGTTTCATTACTGCCTCTCCTAGTTTGCTTCTCATTTGCTGTGAACAATGTTGATCAAAACCAATTGGGGAAAGAAAGGGTTTATTTGGCTTCAAAGTTACAGTCCATTATTTGGGGAATCCAAGGCAGGAAATGAGGCAAGAGGCTGTCAAGGGACACTGCTCACTGGCTTGCTTCCTCTGGTTGCTCTCCTGCTTTCTTTATTCTCCCCAGACCCACCTGCGTAGGGTTGGCACCACCTACAGGGGGCTGGGCCCTCCTACATCAAATAGCAGCTAAGAAAGTGCTGAGAGCCAGAAAGGGGGTGGAGCCAGATGATGCGGGGCGGAGCTGGGGGAAGTAGAGGGCGGGGAGACTGTAATGAGGATATAGTATATGAGAGAAAATATTTTCAATAAATGGAGAAAAAAACGACCCAGAGGCCAGTCTGATGGAAATCTTTCCTCAATGGAGGTTCCTCTTCCCAAGAGACTCTAGTTTGTGTCAAGTTGACGAAAACCTAACCAAGACACTGTGGTCGTGGTTTCCACTACATTTGCCCAACGTCTTGCAGTTGAAATCACAACATAGGTGACTTTTTCAGTTTGCTTGTTTCACGGCGTTCTTTGTTGTGTGTTTTACAGCTTCGCAGCTTCTTTTTTTCCTCAAAATATTTTACCTTTAGGTCTATAGTCTATCCGTTAGCTAATAGCCGGGACACAATTTGTTAGAAATATTCTCCTTTGTATTACTTTTGTCCCTCTGTCAAATATTTCCTTGACTATATTCAGGTGAGTCTGTTTCTGAACTCGCCAGTTGTATCGCTGTTGATCTGTCTTTCAATAGCACTGTGACTTTACAATTACTGTGCCTTTGTGAAAAGTCTTCCGATAAACTCATGTTTATCAACTTTATTCTTCCCTTTGCTACTAGGTCAGCTTCTCCTTTGATCTCCATAGAAGCATTACAATTTGTTTGTCGATGTTCACAAGATCGTTCCTTGATTCTGAGGAGACTGCATTGAATCTATGGATCAAACTGGAAAGAAGTGGCATCTTCATATCTTCAGCTTCATATCCGTGAATGTGGACTACCTGGATGTTTATTTCACTTTCTTTTGAGTACTCTCATCAGAATTTTGTAGAATTTATCATCTAGCTCTTGTATACATTTTGTTAGATTTATACACAATAGTCTTATACTTTGATTGAAAATGTGACTGGTTTATTGCTGAAAATTGATTTTACAGCATTCTGCAGACTTGCCAAATCACTCACTAGTTTTGGGAGATTTTTGCCAGCTTTTGCAGATTTTCTGTGTACGCGACCGTGTCATCTGTAGGTGAACAGTGTTATTTCTCCCTCCCCAACCAAGACGTTCCTTATTTTCTATACAAGTTGAAAGACAAGTGAAGTAGACATAAAAATACACACACATGTATAAGCACACATGTAAACATGCATAATGAAATTCGCTGTGACTATTATCGTGAAGTCTTATCCTTAGATCAACTAAGAAAAATACTCATTCTTCTCGACTACTTGCTTCTCTAGCGCTTCTCATTGATTACATAGATCTGAGTTTCTGACTCAAATCATTTTTCTTCTTTCTTCAGAACTTCAGAACTTCTTTTAATATATCCTACAAGCAGGCCTCCATAATATATGCAACACACTATACATGACGGTTCAACAAACACAGCACTTGATCTTGAAAGAGGCTTTATGCAATGCTTTTGACACCACTGAAAAGCCTGAAGCAGGAGAGAGAGGGCAGGTGTAGAGAACAGGTCACAGGCTCCCATGTCTGATATTGCCAGCGCAGCCCAAGCTGTGTGCATTTGTAAGCCAGGGTGACCAGCGGGCAGGCCTGTCAGAGTATGGAGCAGAGCCAAGGGCCTAAGACAGACTGAAGGGACAGCCTTCCAGGAGGAAGCAGGCCCTCCTGTGAAGGTGACTCTGTTACCTGGAAAGGGCTGCAGAGCTGGACTGTAAGCCAAGATACACTTACTCCCAGGGGTCTTCACCTGGGAGAGGATGGCCCCGCTTCCCTTCTTTGCTTGATAAATCTGTGTGTTGTCCCTTGTTGCGATGATCCAATATATAAACTCCCCATCCACTGTTAAGTTAACGATTCCTTTTCCTGCTGATTCAATACACAAAGAGAAAACATTAAAGGATAAAGAAATAAACAAAATAATGTAAAATTAGCCACCTTAAGTTTTATGCTCTAAATAATGTATGAAATTATTTTTCTGCTGAGAAAACAGCAATGTTTTAAATTTTTCAATGTAAAACTTATTTTATGCCATTTGACTCAGCAATGTTTCCGCACTTTGTTTCTGGACCCAGTGATGCCAAGGTAAACACTGTGGTCACCAGCCCTGACTTGTAAGAATAAAAGCCAAGGCACGAGGGCATTAACTGCTCTACTCACGGCCACAGGTTAATTAAGGGCAGGAGACCGTCTAGAAACCTGCCTCTGGCGTAGGATTCCCTCCTACAAGTTATTAGTCTGGAAGGTCCTGGACACACCATTAATAACACAGGCTATTGCCGTTGCTCTTGATTGTCTACCAGAACCAGAATAAGTAAGACCTTACTGTGGAAGACACCACACAGGTCAAGCTGGAACTGACCTGAAAGCTTCCTCCTTGGTGGCTAGCTTTCATAGACCAGAGGTGTTGTGCAGACCACTGGAAGGGGAGAAGCCTTTCATGGTATTACTCAGGAGAGAACCCTGAATGCTATAATACTGACCTACAATAAGATGTGCCCTCTGGTACATCAGTGGCACACAGGACACAGAGGTAATCAATTGCTTTCTGACTGGATCTCAGGCCTGCTCCAGAGGAAGGAATTCATGCCTGATACTGTAAACCTGGTCAAAAGCCCATGACAAAAAACCCTAAGCCCCCGTGGGCAAATTACTTCTGTTGTCTTGCTAAACAGACATGTTGTCAAACCGCTTCTAAATACCTATGTTTGTCAAACTGCTTCAAAATGTCGATGTTCATACCCACCGATTAATGCTGCCCTCAGCCTTGGCCAGAGAAGTTTCCATATACAGAGGGCAGCAGTTAATGCAGAGACTCATAACTCTCAAAGCCCTAAGAATAAGTCATTATTGAATGCTTAGCTCTAAGGGGGACAGCTATAACAACATCCCTCTCACACACACATGCTCAGCTCAGGGAACATCGAGAAAGAGGGACAGAGAGAACACAGGAGCCGGAGGTTGGAGAGGAGCGCTGTGAAATGCTGTCCTCTGTACAGCGGTATGACCACCACATTCAGGCGCTCACCGCCGCTGTGGTTACTGCACAGGATCAGGCCGCCCAACAGGAAGCACTAATTGGACTCGGTAATTAGCAAAAAAAAAAAAAGAGAGAGAGAGAAAGAAAGAAAGAAAGAAAGACAAGAGGATATTTTGGGGTGCCTCTGAGGATGGGATGGGAGGAGGGAGTTGGAGTATATGATCAAATAACATGGTTTCCACATATAAAATTGTAATTAAAAAAAATTGCAACTCCAAATTAAGCAACATAAAGCCATCAACAATAGGTGGCACGCACAACGCTCACGGCTTTGCTCAATATTTGCATCCATGACTTGGAACGAACGCACAGTGCGTATTCTTATCACATTATAGATCGTATGAGATTTTCACTTTAACTAATGGGTTCAGTGACAGGCCTGAAATTCAAAACTGTCACGGCAGAATCAGGAAGTAAACTGTCACACAGTAGAAACAAACAAAATCCTAAATTCGTATTTAAAGTCAGTTCTATAAATCAACCGATGAAAGACATCCGCCGGCTTAGCTGTGCACGCAGAACGAACTACAGGCTTTTGATGCGGTGAGCAGTGCCATACACAATGCTGGTTTCAGCTACAGTAAGAAGAGCTATAAAGTCACCATCCTGCTGCCCTCATCAGAATTCGGTCAGAGTATAGTGTGCCATTACAAGATAACATTTAAGAGAGCATTAAGCACTTGGAGAGAAACAACAAGAACGTGGCCAAAGCAAGGAAAGATCTAGTGGTCATATCACTTGAGGATTAGCCACACATGTCCTGGATTTCTTCTCTAAAGAAAATGCTTCTAATGGGTCTATCCCAGTTATCGCTACACAGTTGAAGGACTAACATGGAAAGTGATTAACTCATGCTTTTTAAAGTTAGAGGTCAGGAGGAAAATAATAATTGACCAATTTATCAAAACCTGCAATAATCTTCCTTTTTGCTTTGTGTATATTTTTATGGTATATGCATGTGTACATGATCATGTGTGTATGTGTGTGTGTGTGTGTGTGTGTGCGCACATACATGCATACACCTGTGTGAAAGCCAGAAGTCAGTTTGATATGGATTTCTTTCTAGTAACTAGGCTATCTTTAGGTTAGAAAATGTTCAGTGATGATTAAAATTTGTTTTTTATTTTCCTTTGATTTGGTTTAGTTTGTTTTGGTTGTTGTTTTTGCTGTTTTTAAACAGGATCTTTCTATGTAGCCCTTGCTATCCTGGAACTCACTATGATCAACCTGGCCTCGAACTCACAGAGATCTGCCTGCTTCTGCCTCCCAAGTACTAAGATTAAAACTGTGCGCCACTATGCCAAACTAAGATTAGAATTTTAATTGGTGGTTGTGGGATCAAAATTTGTAAAGGTTGAGTTTATTAATTCTGCTAGACTGGTTGGCCAGCAATTTGCAGGTATGTTCCTATCTCCACCTCCCTACCACTGGAATTACAAATTCAGGTTCTTATTTTTGTACAGCAAGTGTTTTACTGACTGAGCCATCTCCCCATTCCCTGCAAGCTCTTTCTAACAGACAGGAGAGATTGCTGTTATAAATGAGGATATACGTGTTGGGAATTCAGCTCAGTTAAGATTGTGTAGCACAGACCATTGGGATTGATAGCCAGCACTTCATAAAACTAAGCTGGGTGACACACATCTGTAATCCAAGCACTGGGGAGGTAGAAGAAGGACTCTCAGAAGTTCAAAGTCATCCGTGGCTATAGAATGAGTTTGTGACCACCCTAGGTTACATGAAACTGTTGTGGGATGTTTGAATTAGATATTTTTGAGTTATATATTGGTTTTAATGGGATCATATTCTTGTGAATATGCTGTATAGGGGAAGGGTGCTTCCTGATGCCTTGAACACTTGCTTCTTACACCTGTTAACACCTTTGTCCTAAAAACAATGGAGTAGTCCCCTAGATCTCCTCATGAACAGGCCATTTGTTTATGTTGATGCAGACGAAGGATCCCTACTGCCATCAATGGTCTTCAGCCCTACGACCAGAGAAGATGTCAACTCCCAGCTTGGATACCCACTGGGAGTCGGCTGGCAGACCTTGAGAAGTGCTACATTTCATTCATTTGTATAATTAGGGTCTGTGTGGAGGAAGGAAGGGGTTTTTGAATAAATAAAGCACCTAAATGCTGAGGCCCAGGGAAGCCAGGACAGAGCCATGTGAGGAGCCATGAAAGCGGATGTGAGACTGACCTCTGCCTAAGTCACCAGGGTATTGCATTCCTGAGAGTTGTAGGTGCTCATTATTAATATATCACCAGACATAATAATAATTCCTTAACATGAAACCCATAAAAAAGAAGAAAAGATATATGCACACATCAGTACATTACCAATGATGGCAGGCACCATGATGACTCTCCAACACTGACATCCTTCCAAATCCATGGCCCAGATCTCTTGCCCTTTAGTAAAGTATATCCATGGTCTCTCTGGGTCAGAGGTATCGACAGTCATTGCCCCACTTAGCTCGGATTCTGTCACATTACAAGAACATTGGTTCCTTCCGCGCTGGTTTGAAGCCTTGGGTTGTAGAACTCGGTGCAAGGTGTGATTGCTAATACTGCAGTAGAACATCTGGTGGCCCAGATCTGAAGCTTCTGTCCAATATAAGCGACTATAAGGAAAGGGGAAAAAGTCTCTCCAATTTAATGAGGAAAATATATCACTTCAAATATTAGTTTATACTGAAGATCAATCATGTATAACAATGAGAGGATAAATGCAGCCTTGGAAATAAGCATGACCTAGTACCAAATAACTTCCTTCTGAGACGGAGGAGGTCACAAGAAGTCCAACTCGGTGTTGCCCAGTGGTTTTTTAATTGTGCATTACAGTCAAAGACCTGGGCTCTTAGGACCTTGGACTCTCATAGTCTGAGTACCTTCAGTGGCCATTCATGGCTGTAAATTCTAAATATACTTTCAGATTTCTCAGTATGCCTTTCTCTGCTCTCTTCACATTTCTGTTTCTTAATGCCAAGAAACAACCTCGTTTCAAAATTGTCTATGCCCATGTTTATGGTACTAATAAAAACATCCCTTCCAGGCTGGAACACTGATACTGAGTGGAGGTCCTCAGACTGTATTAAGGAGATATGAATGTTATAAAGATGGATGGACCCAGAAGAGCTTTTGCTGGGCCACAGCTGCTGGCCATTAGTGCTGTCGATAACCTTCTTGTCTTTATAACACAGCTGCCGCTGTGATAAAATTCACTGATAGAAGAATTTGCTCTGGTTTTCCTTCAGGTAACTAGCCTATCTGTGCGTTAGTCAATTTTTCAACGTGTTTTAAGATTATAATCTTAATTGTTGGTTGTGGGATCAAAATTTATATGGCAGAAATTGAACCTGGAGCCTAGATGAGAATTCTGTCTCTGAGCAGTACTGCCTGTTCTTTTATTTTTGAGTTGAGGGTCATACTAAATTGCTGTGGTCGGCCTGGAACCTACATACAATGCTTCTGCCTCTGACTTCTGAGTAGCTGGGGTGACACTGACGGGCCACCAAACTTGGCTCAGAATTATTTATTGTAATTTAATATAGGTCCCAACCATGTGATCCCAGCACTTGGAAGCTGAGACAAGAATATTAGGAGATCAGAAAATCAGTGGCTACGTAGCCAGCTGGATGTCAGTACGAGCTACATAACACACTCTCACGAAACAAAACAAAACAGTTATCCATGAGTCTTTAAGCTTCTTATTTTCCCTTTATTCACTTCTAACATTAAATAAAGATATTGTTACTGAAATTATTATCTATTGAAATCTATAACTACTTCATCACAATAAAGAGGCTCATACCTTAAAAGGGGATATATAGAGAAAGAAATTATTGTTGAATGCCTTTTGCAAATCTTCAGCTCCCTAGGGAATTTCACCTTGCGTTCAAGATCAACATCAAATATCTGTGTTCCATCTTGAGACGCTTTCCGTGCAAAGTAGAGGTGCCTGGAGATCCAGTCGACTGAAATAACTGCAACATCAGAGACCAGCGCATCTTGGACAAGCTGAACACGGGGCAGAGAGCATAGCCAAGAAGCGTTCATTCTTTTCCATTTGAAGACTTCTGTGACCATTCATATCATTTTTCAGTGGGCTTCTCTGTAACCCTGAGCCTCACTCCTGCAGTGTGACAACTGCCATGCAAGCCCGTGTACTCCCCCTAGACTATTTCAGCCACTTGGCTTCAGCCCTGATCCGCAGACCAGGCTAAAAGTCCTCATCTTCAGACAAGATCTTTCATTCATTGAGGCACTCAAATATCAAAGTGCCTAATGAACATCTCCCTGTGAGTTATTCCAAAAATAAGAACCCCTCGTTCTGCCCCAAACCTCTTTTTCTCTTGCACTTTGTATGGTTTATGACGTCCAATATGAACCCAAGGAGTCACCTGCACCTACGGCACCCCTTCGTTTTCTTCTCACATCACCCCTTGGGGAGCTAGTCTCTCTGAAAATCTCTCTCCAGCTTGTCTTCTTCTTACTCATCGACTGTCACCTAGCTCCTGGGTTCCGACTCTCATGGCTGAAGGAGAGAGCACCATAAAACACAGTTTGAAGTTGGGGGGTAGCGCTGCGCATCTGCAGAGTATCAGTTCAACGTCAGCCTCAGCTACATCGTCAGTTGGAGGCCACCCTGTGCTATGTGAGACTATCTCAAAACAAGAAAATACGATAAAATAAAAGCTTAAAAGATTGAAAAACAAAACAAAACACCTAAGTCTACCCTTGATGCAAGGATTAGTGCCGGGTCTTGTTCCATCATGTCCTGCCTTGTTTGAACAGAAACCCTGGAAGGACTGCTCTTTTCCAACAAGAAGGGGGTTGGGGTGTAGATCTAGAGGAGAGGGGAGGTGGGAGGAGCTGAGGGAGGGGAGGAGGGGGTTGGCATGTATTTTACAAGAGAAGAAAAAATATTTTTTAAATTAATTAATTTAATGAGTATGTATATGTATATGTATATATACAGTTTGACCAGTAAATGACTCACTAAATTTAGCTCCCAGATTGACAGCTGACTTGTCGCACCCACCTCCCCAGCTTTGTCACCTTTACCCACAACTTCACTCCAGATTCTACTCTCCCAATTACACTGTGGCTGCCCTGCTTCCCTGCCTCTGCCCTGGAGCTCCCCCTGCTGCTTTTCTTCTACCTTCTTTATGTTCATCGTTATGCAAAACACATCTCCACTTTCTACAGAGCACTGCCTTAGCCTGACTGTGATCCCACCACCCCCTGCTCTCTGCACAGCAATTACACTATTCTGTCTTTGACATTAACTCATATTTAGTGAGTGGCTACTGTAGACCAGGCATTGTGTGTTAATCTGTCACCTCATTTGATCTTCATGGGAACCCTATGATCAGACACCACTTAGAGAGTCAATACCTGGTTCCCAGTCTCAGCTCTAGTAAGCAGTAGAGGCATAAATAAGTCCTATGAAATCAGTCTCTAAAGCTCACCATCTTAGCCACTGTGTAATAGTACCTTCTAGTGTGGAGTAAGTGTAGACCAGCTTTGAGAAGAGCAAGGTCTGTCGTGCTTTGCCTCCTGGTAGAGTTCAGATCTAGACAGTCCCCCAAAATCTCATGTTGTTAAAGACAGGGTCCAACTCTTGCTTGCTGTTGGGGACAGGTGAGCCTTTAGAGGTGGGGCCTGGTGAGAACTCTCAGGCTCACTGGGTGTGGGTCTGTGGAACCCTGGTCTCTTTCTGTCTTCCCTCTCTTAGGTAAGCTCAGCTGCTCAGTACAGGACCTACCATGAAGTGCAACCTCATCGAAGGCTGAAATGCAACAAGGCCAGAGGACTGTAGATAAAGCCTCCAAAACTGTGAGTCAAAACAAACCTTTTCTCCTCTCTTCTCTTTTCTCTTTAGGTTGATTCTCTCAGATTTTTGTTCTAAAAGAAGCTAAAATCCTTCAATAGCCCCAGGAACAAATACAGTACCCTAAACCCAACAGTCTTGACTGATATGTGCACAAACCTGTTCTGTATTTATGTGTAGCTAAATGACCACACATTTTGTTACTATTTCAGTCATTCTAATTGGCCTTCACCCACTGGCCAATCATCTTAATTACATCCTTTACTTCAAAAGACTCTCAAAGGGGAATACCTTGGAGCTGGAAAGATTGTTCAAATTCAAAAGGAAGAGTGATTCTCCTTGAGCAAAATACCCCATTTCATCATCTGCTGTGTACCCCACTGTGCTGACATCTCCCTCCGTGGAAAATGTCCACACCACTTGATTTTGATCCATATCTAAAAACACGATCTTATTGCCGAGAAGGGATATGAGATATGGAAATGATTTGATTTCTGCAAACAAAAAATAAGCAGTCAGTGCACATGAGAAAAAGCTTCAGATTAGAAACCACTGGCAACGTTGAAATCCATGGCCACTTCAGATTTGTCTACCACAGCAGGCACAACAAAGACTCTTAGGCCCTCTGATCCTGAGTTTTTGTATAGGAAAAAAAAAATTTTACCTGACCCTACTTTTGATCCAGAGCTGCCATTCCTATTCTTAAGCATTCCAACAAAAATGAATACTTCCAAATCATTATTTACAGATTTTTAAGCAATAAATACCTGATGTTTTAGACATCACTATGTCAGAAAATGGTCCTGGCCCTTTGGATGTGAAGACTCGAACCTGAAGAACAGAAAAAGAAAGGAGATTTTTTTAAATGCATTCATAGGTGTTCTCATTAGCAGTAAATGACTGCTAAAAGACTGACAAATGATGCAACGTTTGTTGTATATACCTAATATGCGTTATAAATAGTTTAGAATCATGGTTTGCATCTAAGTATATTGTTATAAATAACTAAGGGATTAAATATTTCCTTGCACCCCATTCTGACCTAGAACAGTGTGAAGAATAGTAAATATCTCCATTGTGTGGGAAAGGTCTGGGGATTTACTGTGTAACACAGATGTGATGGATTTGCTGATTAATTTGATTCTGTCAATCATTACCCAGTATCCACACAACTAATCACTAGTCCTCACACCTGGGATAAATACACTCTTTACTCATCAATTAAACATTTTGAAATTAAAAAAAAAAAAAGCTCATCGACTATTCCCAAGGTCAGGTAATATAAAGTAGTTAACAGAAACAAAATTGTACAAATTATGGTAAGCTAAATTTACTATACTTTCCAAAGGCAGTTTAGGAGAATAAAATAATCTAGCCTTATGTTTGAAAGTGAGTGTGCATTTCACATGCGTCCTCTTCGGAGCCTCACAGTGGAGCCTGGATCTGCATTATGTGTGCGCTCATCTATGACACGCAGGTAGAGAAAGCAGAACTGCGTCTTCTGAGACCTCTGCATCTTCTTCATCACTGTGCCATGCTACATCCTCACAGGGAAGATTTTATCTTAACTTGTAAATATATGTTATCATGTAATAAATCATTTCCATTCCCAAACAGTATATGTGATATGTACAGTAGCCTACAAAAATGGCCTCAAAATACAGGATCTGAAGCGCTCAGTCAAGAAAGAATCAGATTGTCTTAGCATACTTCTAGCATTAAATGTACATTAGCATTACATACTAACGTCTGTGTGTGCATTTGTCAATTCAAGCAGACTTTACTTCTGAATAAGACTGTGCTAAATATACCAGACATAGCACTTTGTGTGGTTTAATAATGACTGAAATTTAAAGCTACATATAAATAAAGACCAACACAATTAGAATATGAATCTAACTAGAGCATTTATTGGTCTTAACAAACAGAAATGACTATTATCTTTAATTTTTATGTCTGGCTCTTGATTGGTATATATAGAGGGATAAAATAAATTATTAATACAATTACTAAGTTTGAATTTTACCCAAGGAAAGATCCACAGGAAACTAAAACCTCCAAAATAATCTCTAAAACATTTCTCCCCAGAATATGTGGAAAATAAATGTAAATATTTATCGTTGTCAAGGACATAGTAATTGGTGAGGAAATTAAAATTATCAAGCCGTCTATTTTGAGGAAAACGTTATTTCATAAATTTAAAATATTAGAGTAGAATGGCAATAAATCATTTTCCCGACTCCTCATCGCTTTCGGTTCTATCAGTGGACTGATGGTAACTGTGAGATATCCGCTACACAGGTCCTCAACTTCTATTTCTGTTTGCAATTCCAAGGCTGGGCATTCAGGTAATTCACACAGATGTTGCCGCACGTTAAAAAGGGACCACAGAAGTTGTATACGGTGTATCACGGCCTAATTGTGCAGCCTTGGGAGTTGGCTGACAGATCCAGGGATCAACTGTGATAATGAGTTCAAAATAATTGATCGTAGTAGGTATCCTATGAGTCCACGAACACATAATGTTTTATTTTGAATGCAAGACTGTTGTCAAAACATCTTTTACCCAAGCTGGGCTGTCTGCCCCGTGTGCGTCTGCTGACTACTTGATTCCTCTGGTCACAGTGGAATTAAATTACTAACAAAGTAGGGATTCTTAACCCAGTCTTTTAATTACCCATCCATTACACTATTAAAATTCATATCCCGTGGCTGGAAAGACGACTCAGCCATTAAATGCTAGGCTCACACCCAAAATATCAAGATTCATAACCCAGGTGCTGGAGAGATAGCGTACTTACTGCTCTTTCAGGGGACCCAAACTCAGTTCCCAGCACCCACATGAGGAGCTCACAACTGCCTGCTCATCTCCTGCTCCAGGGATCCAACATCTCTAGCCTCCATAGGAACCTGCACACACATGTCCATGCTCCCAGGCAGACATGCAAAAACATAGTTTAAAATAATAAAACAAAAAAGTGCATAGCCATTCTTTCTCTCTTGTACCTTGAAGGCAACAGTATACCCAGGACTCATGGCCTGGAGCTGAAAAGACATCGCTGGGGGTGTGACACTGACAGAAATCCAGTCTTCTGCTGTTTTATCTGTGTCACTTTGTTTAAACACGTGATAGAAGATTTCAAATTTGGTTAGCACTCCGTTTTCCCGGTTAGGTTTATTCCACCTAAACTCCACCACAACTTCATTCTTGTTGACGTATCTTCCACTTGACAATATAAATATTCTGGGGTTCTCTGGTGCTGATGGAACTGGAAAGTAGACACACAGACAGGGCGGGACAAAATATAAGGCTGACTTTTGCCACTTGTGATCATGGTGTGGACGTCTTAACAAAAAGTATTTCTCACTCCAGACAATCGAAGACATTGCTCTTCTTCTTAAGGCTCTGCTTAGGAGAAGAATCCACAGGCTTCTTCAGAAGCCCATCCTGATATTTCAGCAAGTCACCATGACATCCTCACATCCTACTCAATGTCCTCTTACTACTACTTAAGTTCATCTTTCTCATCTGTGCCCCAGACAGACAAAAGGTAGGCTGGTTGTCCCTAGGAAAGAATAACCTTAACTCTCATCCTGATAGAGTGGCTTAGATGGTGTCAGTTAGTAGGAGAAGAAGCAATGACTATAACTGCCCTTTAATCATTTCAGGGGTTAAAATACAGCGTGTAGGGATTCTGGACCTCTTAGCTCTAACCCTCAAGGAGGCAGATTCCTGACAAATAGACCAAGACTGTGGCTTGGATACCCCCAGCTATGCAGGAGCTAAACCAAGCCATGCAATCCCAGGTCATTCTATTCCATATGTGCCTCTCAAGGTCTCACCCCTTCCCTAGTTCCAGTCCCATTGCTTCCTAATTTCCTTACTCACACCTCTGTTCCATCTCCAGTCCTTTTTACATTGTACTTCTCTTATGGTATAATACTTTGTGGTAGTTTGAATAAGGATAGCCCCCATATGCTTATATACGTGAATGCTTAGTAGAATTAGGTGTGTCCCTGTTGGAGGAAGTGTGTCACTCGGGTGGTCTTTGAGGTTTCAAAAGCCCTCACCAGGCCCAGTCCCCCCACCCCCTCTCTCTCCTCTGCTGCCTGTAGATCAGGATGTAAAGCTCTCAGCTTCAGGACCATGTCTACCTGTGTGCTGTCATGCTCCCCACTATGATGATAATGAATTAACAGTGACTAAGACCTATCTCTTCTTTCTCCATCTCTCACAATCCAGCTAAAGCTTCTGCACCGAAAGGCCTTTTGTGGCCATATCAATTCATGTATGTCTCCCTCTTCTAGGAATGTTAGAGGTATCTTGACAAGGGTGAAGGTGTCATAGCATTGTATGATCGCTATAGGTCATGCTGATCAGTTTGGTATCATTGCCTCATTTCTATTATACTAGAAGCAGAGGTGTTCATTTCCACACTTTTTTCTGGATGTCATCAAAAGATATATACATTCTTCCTTCTCAATAAAGGCCTCCCCAAATCTAGTATTGAAGTGGTATATAGTAAGTGCTTAGTAAAAATTGGTGAACCCGAGTTTGCTAAGTTGTAAATATTCTGAGATACAGACCAAACCCCATTATTCTCCCTTACTATTCCCAATGTCCATCAGATGTTTACCATAGTCCCCTAGGGGATTCCCCGAGGCATACAGTCAAGTTCATTTCCACAGAACCTGCCACCAAAACTGGAAGCCTGAGACAATCGTAGAACACACCTGGATCCAAACGCTACCAGGGCAGAGAACACACTCATGTTCTACTATGTTCCCGTTGTGAGACTCGTGGATAAATATTATTGAGTAAATCATAGCATAAAAAAAGTGCAGCGCTGACTGGATCTCTGTGTTTACTGAGCTCTTACCATCTGCTGGATCCTCTATTAGAAGTTAATAGAAGGTAAATTAACATGATGCTATCATTACCAATATTAGCAGAAAGGACTCAATGGAATCGATGACTCCAGTGAAAATTCCAGATTAGGTTCTTGCAACTTAGCTATTTTGCATGAGCCACACCTTTCTCACTTCTGCAGCTAAGACTTTAACACCTGTCTTGTGTACCCCAAGGCTGTGTGGGGATCAAGCAAAGTAGACAATAAATGTTTAATAAAAGTATGATGCCTGTAAGCATGCTTTATACACTTCAGAGTGGTATACACCTACCTGTGAAGGTAGGGCTGGTGTTCTGTTTTTAAATATATTTCCAAGAAGCATAACATATGGACACCAGTTCCTTATGCCCAGAACACTGAGTTACCAGCATTGCTAATACCTGCTGCTCTTCAGAGGCCATTCACCTGATGTCTCACAGACTTCCTGAAACGTGTTTTTGTCTCTTATCACTACAGTATAGTGAAAATCGTTCTGAACCTTTCAAATATTCAACTTTGGGAATATATTTACAAGTTTACGTTGATGAGACTATTCTAATCTCCAAGAAGTCATTGAAAACTTATTGAACCTATACACCTCTATAAAACCGAAAGTTATTTTAACTATTAGTAACTATCCATTCTATGCCAGGTAAAGTAAGAGTCTGCATCTCATCATTTTTAAAACAGAGATTTTATTTTACCTGATTCAGGTGCACGAAATGATAGTGATGTTTTTTGGCCCTTTCCCCAGTAGGTATATGGAGTGACAGAAAGATTGAATGAGGCATAGGGCTCCAGCCCTTCCACAGTAAACATGGGTAAAGGCTGTTGTTCAATAGCCAGGAACTGAAACAGAAGCGCAACACATCTTCAAGAGAAAACATTATTAGCTTTGCCACTTATAACTAAATTTTGATTTACTTCTAAAATCAAGACTTGAAATCTTGGAAATGCAAATTTTGATAATTGCTATGGCTTTGAGATAAACCAGTTAAACTGTAACCAGCACTGAATTTAGCACAAAGTAAAGCCAGCTGTAGAAGCGTTCTCAGAAATAAGCTTAGTAACCAAACGCCATGGAAAAACAACACAGGAGCCAGGTGTGGTGACACAGGCCTTTAGTCCTAGCACTGGGGAGGCAGAAGCTGGCAAGTGTCTATGAGTTCGAGGTCAGCCCTGTCTACAGAGTGAGTTCCAGGACAGCCAGAGCTATGAAGAGAGACTCTGTCTCGAAGAACAAGAGAGAGAGAGAGAGAGAGAGAGAGAGAGAGAGAGAGAGGGAAGAGAAGGAGGAGGACGAGGAAG
The DNA here is from genome assembly GCA_026225945.1 of Cricetomys ansorgei. Classification (NCBI taxonomy): domain Eukaryota; kingdom Metazoa; phylum Chordata; class Mammalia; order Rodentia; family Nesomyidae; genus Cricetomys; species Cricetomys ansorgei. The sequence goes on along the minus strand of JAMJFZ010001042.1, from coordinate 6,379,493 downwards.
GGAGGGGAGGAAGGAAGGAAGGTAGAAAAAGAAGGAAGGAAGGAAGACAAGAGAGACATGTTTGGCTAAGTGTGTAAATCACATGTACACGGCTAGAACAGTGAGGAAATGCCTTTGGGAAATATCATTGAACCAACAGCATACCTTAGAATGAGTGATAAATTCCACGCTGTAGAAAACTATGCCCCAGTCCACTGCAGGGGGCTCATTCCATAGGATTTGGAAACTCGAAGTGTCTCCTTCAATCCGAAATGAAGACTCTTGAACAGAATCTGGGATAACCTTGGGAGTAGAGGAAAAGTTCCCTAGAGGATGAAAAAGAAAGAAAAACAATGATAAAAGTAAGCACAGAATCATGGAAACCAGCAGAAATTACTAAAAATTAGAATTAAAAACCACGCGTGGTGTTGCACGCCTGGAATCCCACCAGAAGGTGGAGGCAGAGAGAGCAGAAGTTTAAGGACAGCCCCAGTTACATAATAACTCCTAAGCCAACCTCGGCCATATGAGACCTTATCTCCAGACAAACAAATAAATGCCAAATATTTTCTTTCCTTTTAAAATATCTTAAAAATGGTCTTTAACTTTTTCAGGCTGTAAATTTGTGTCAAGATTAGATTTGGTATAAACGAATAAAAAAAAAAAAACCCTAATATTTTTTCTTAAGAATTATGTTGAAAAAGGGAAGTTATCTATCAAAATACCAATTGAAGAGAAGCATGAAAGTGGATAGCTACGGGTAAAATGGTGTACCTGGCAGAGGCTTGAGGGATGTTTGTATAATTGTGAACTGATTGAATTTCGCTGGCTCCGAAACAGACACACTGGTCCTCTGTCCTATCTCCTGCGCTGTAATAGTCCTAAAGCCATTGATCCAGAAGAGTCGACCACTGTAGTACATCAGTGCATTCTGGGAAATTTCAGAAGTACTCCAGGCTGCAAATTCTGTGATGGTAGCATCCCCAGTGCTGCTAAAACATAATGCTAATGAATGTGTATCTGGAGTGGGGGGAGTGGGTGCATGAAATTATGTGCTTCTAAATAAACGTGTGTGTGTGTGTGTGTGTGTGTGCATGCAAACAAGAAAAAATATTTACAACAAGAATTTTCAATGTTTATACTTTCATATTAAGTAGATTTTTGATTTTGCTTAAATTACCAAACTTAAACCAAATTTTCATATTAGCGTGATACAGCAATTGGAAGAATATAAACAACTTTTGGGTTTGAGCAAATCCCTGTGGTTTGGGTCACACTAATGTCACAACCTGAATTCTTATGACTTCACGACTTGGTTTTTCCTTGTTCTTCCATAAGACTTGCAGTCACAGAAGACCTTGCGCCAGGTTCTTCTAGGCTTTAGGGAAAAAAGGATGCCATCCGGAAAGAAAGCCACAAAAACGGAACAATTCTGCCATCCGTACAAATGTCTCAAAGAGGGCACATAGATGGAGACAGAACGCTTGGGACTACCAGAGACATATCGTAACCCAACCCTGGACACAGCTACGGTCCTAGCACAATTGTAACTTTTTAAAAAAGAAAATCTATTTAAGGAGATCTGAAAAGCAGATTGCCAAAGAACAAAGAATTTGTGGGCATTTACCCAAGTTGGGAGGCTCCACTTTCCCTGAGTATAGTAGCCATGAGAACCCCAATCCAGAGACACAAAATAGCTTCGTTATTAACAAAGTCTCATAAACTCTGTCACTGGCCCAGGAGGGCATCCTTCTGGTCTAGCTAATAACCTCACTCACTCATCTCACCTGCGATCTGACTCACACGAAACTAACAAGAGGAGCCTACACGCCCACCTGATTGTGCCCATTCCCCTCTGAGGATGAATGAATTTGCTAGTGGTAAAAAGATACTTCAGCAGTAAGTAGGCCTGCATGCAAATCATTTAACCATCTATAAAATATGAGCACAACAATACCAAAAGTTCTATGTATAGATGAGGCCTACCTCCTTTCATCAGGGCTTTCTTAGGAAACAAAAAGACATTAAGAAAAGCAAAGTATTCTCTTCAAGCCTTCCAGGGGTCATGTTACCTCCGTCCTCGAAGAACTGCTGTGTACAGGTGAATACACTGATTGTCCTGCACCAGCCAGTACAGGAGCCCATCACTGAGGTCTAACGTTAGTGCAATAACCTAAACAGCAAAGAAGGTAAAAAAATGAGGCCCAAGGAAACAGCTCAGTTGTGGAGTGCTTGCCTACCAAGCTCGAGATCACTTGTTCAATCCCTCATGCTGCAAAAACAAAAAGAAAGTGAATCAAACATGGCCAAAACCATGGCTTTGTGAGTAGGTCAGACTTCTGTAGATTTCTCTCCCACATCTTTTGAATAATAAACTCAGAGATTTTTACCTTCATTAAATATCAAAATAATATAACTATAATTTATGGAAATGTGCACAGGTTTCCTGAAATTCTTCAAAAAGTCAGGAATACCAGTTATTCAGTTTTATGTACTTAGTTCTGTGCTGGTTATCAAAGTGTGGTTCTCAGCTGAGCAGCGCCCCAAAACTTTTCAAGAATACAATTCCCAACCCGCTCCAGATCTGTTCAATTTGAAATAGAGTTTGCATCAAGACTTGTCTAAAACTAGCTGGAGCTTTAAATTTTTTAGTTACACTGGGGGATGGCTTTTGTTGTTGCTTAAACTAGTTGTTCTCTAGGAATACTGAACAATAGAGTTTTTATCTCAATTATTAGGCTGTACCCTGTTATATTTTGATCCCTGGGAGCAAAACTGAATCTCCACGGTGCTTTAAAATTCCCACACATAATTCTAGTCTGCTGCCTAGTGACACATGGCTATAATCCCAGCACTTGGAAAGTGAAGGCCAGAAGACCAGGAGTTCAAGGCCAGCCTCAGCTACATACAGAGTTAAAGGTTAGCCTAGGCTACATAAGACTCTATCAACCCCCCTCAAAAAATAAATAAAAATAAATAATGTATTTTCTGTTGATTGTACCAAAAGCATTCTGACAGTTTATAAAGATATATACACACAGGATATTCATATGTTATATAAAGTCTCATTTCCAGTAAAATGTGAAAAAGCACCCATTACTACTCTGTGTCTTTTTGTTGTGGTGGTGGTTGGTTGGTTGGTTTTTCAAGACAAGGTTTCTCTGCTTTAACTCTGGCTGTCTTGAACTCACTCTGTAGACCAGGCTGTCCCAGAACTCACAGAGATCTGCCTGCCTCTGCCTCTTGAATGCTGGGATTAAAGGCATGTACCACAACCTCCTGGTTTTGTCTTCTTATTGAAATTCATATCTTAGTTTCAGATCTGTTTGCCTAGGTGGGTCCTGGAGAGAGACTGTTTATTCTAGAAAATAGAGTGCAAGAGATATGAGTAACTGTTTGAAAGGGCCTTTCTATTGTTTTTGTTTTCTTTGGCTTTGTAGATACTTTTCAAATAGCTGAGAAAAATGGAGTTGCCTGTAGCCTGTTGGCTTCTCAAGATACAGCAGCACTAAGGAGCAAGGGTCAGGTGCAGCGGGACACATCTGTGATCCCAGTATTTGGGAGGTGGAAGGACAATGATCAAGAGATGAAGGCCAGTCTGAGACCCTTTCTCAGAAAGGAAATAGAGAGAGAGGAGGAAGGAAGGGAAGTAGCAAAGGAGGTAGGGAGGGGGAAGAGAGGAGAGGAGGAACTGGAAAAGAAAAAGAGAAATCACGAGTCATTGAAAACTTTCAAAAAAAAAATGAAATAAGGTGTCCAGGAACTAAAAACTACTCCCTGACAGTTCACCCTACGACAATGAAACCATCATAAAGCACTTGGCTACAAGACTTTGCACTTGCCATGCAATCACAGACAACTCTGTCTTTCAGAGGATTCTACTGCTTCCTTCTCTAGGTGAAAAGCATTATCCAGCATTTTAGAAATTGAATCCTTCTTTTACTTTCTGCTACTTTGAAATATATTGTTCTTTTTTTGTTTTTTTGTTTTTGTTTTGGTTTTGATTTTCAGTTAACATAAAATCAGGTCAATTTTGTTTGGTTATTTTATTTTATGTGTGTAGTACATGTATGTTTGTACGTGTGTGTGTAAGTTAGTCAGTTGTCAATGTTGGGTACCGTCTTCAGTCCCTCTCCACATTGTTTTTTGAAACAGCATCTCTCACTACACCTGGAGCTCACCCTCTGGCTAGATTGGCTGGCCAACAAGCCCCGGGTCTGCCTGTCAGTGCCCTCCACCAGTGGTAGGGTTACAGCAGCACACCTTGATACCTGGCTTTGTCTCGGTTGCTGGGGTGAAGCTCAGTTTCAGCCCTTTGTTTGCTTATTTACAATAAAATACATTAGAGTTTTCTAAACTACAAATCAACTATCTCTGTTTTAATAAGAGATCCTACAAGTGTTTTTGTCCAAATACAACAAAATATCCAAACCATAAGTTTGGGCCAAATATTGGGCCATTCTTGTACCTCTGCATCTGTCCATAGTTCCATGTCTAAATAAAACCAGAATGTGTCCCACAGATCTCTGTAACAATCGTCATGTCTGGTAAAGTCTGATCTAAACTGAAATCTTTATACTGAAGTTTCTCTATGTTAAATTTGTCAAATATGAAAAACAAAATTCACATAAGATGGAGTTCTGGATTCATTTTTTTTTTCATCATATATCTTTCTACAAATAATTAGATGATTGTGTTTTCTTATGGGTGCTGATTGGAAGCATCTTGTGTCTGTGATGAATCTACAAGTATCATGAAGGAGCCATAGAGATTTGCTCAGTACAAAAAGTATCAATTTAAAATGCATAGTAGCAGGCTGAGGAGATGGCTCAGTTGATGAATGGCCACTGAACAAGTGCAATGACCTGAGTTCAGATCCCCAGCCCCTATGCAAAGCCAGGGTGTGCCAGTGATGCATCTGGTAATGTCAGCGTTAGAGAAGCAGAGATGGGGCCATCCTTGGAGGTCATTGGCCAGCCAGCCTAGCTGAACTGATGAACTCCAGGTTCAGAGCGGAAATTCTGTCTCAAAAAATAAGGTGATGGCCCAGCAGCGGTGGTACATTCTTTTAATCCCAGCTTTTGGGAGGCAGAGGCAGGCAGATCTCTGTGAGTTTGAGGCCAGCCTGGTCTACAGAGTGAGTTCCAGGACAGCCAGAGTCACAACAGAGAAATCGTGTCTCAAAAAAACAAAGCAAAACAAAAATAATGAGGGGATGCGAACTAGATAAGAGCCTGTTGCTGAAGATAACACACACGTTGGCTGCATGAACAGGAAAATCAAGCTGGAAGCTTTCTCCTTGATGACTAGCTTTCATAATCCAGGAAGGTGTTTTGCAAGCTGCACAGGAGAAAAAGGCATTAACTGTCTTGCCTTGTTTGACCTCTATTAACTACAAGACCAACCTGCCAAGCAACATGTGACCACTTATGCAATAGTGGCACTATCGTGTCAGTGCAAGGGGTAACCAATTCTGTGATTACATTTGAGGCCCACTCCACAGGAGGGAATCCATGCCTAGGACTGTTAACCCAGTTAAACTCATATCAGAGGAATTAATAGACCCTAGGGGAGAAGGTGAGTACTGTTATTTAGGTTAATTAACATGGCACCAAATTGCCTTCTGAATATTTATGTTTATTCCTGTAGAAAAGGCAACTTTCAGCCTTAACCACAGAAGCCTCTTTCCAGTTAACAGTGACTCATGGTTGCCCAAAGGGCTAAGAATAAGTGATATCTGAGTGCTCAGCCCTCTACAAGACATATATGCAATCTCCTCTAAGGCTCAGGTAACATTGCAGAACACCAACAGAAAGAATGAAAGAGCCAGAAGATACAGCGAAGGGCTATGGAATGGCATCTTCTGGGTGAGACACAGGCACTGGAATCATGAACTCATACAGCTGAGGACACCTACACTCAGTCCACACAAGATGAGACCATCAACAGTCAGGCATGGATAGAGGAGGAGCTGGGAGGGCGGTGTGTTGGGCTCACTGCTAAACCATATGCTACTGTTGCAGAACTCTGTTATATATAGAATAATTGTTTTATGCACTGTTGAGCGAGGGACTGTCTAGGTGTTTTGTATTGTTTGGGTTTCTGTGGTTGTTTAATTGCTAATGATCTGCATGTGCTATCGGTAGAATACCTAAGGCGTTCTAAAAGAATAAAAACACCTGAGCACAGATGCTCAGGGTTCCACTGTTGAGTATAGCACTGGCCACGACAGTGGTTCCCTCTGCTGAGGTCTGGCAGGGTTTGAGTCTATGAGAATGCCTCCTTGTCTTCCTTGCTGAGCCACCCCAGCAGCAGCAAACAATTACATGCTACTATAGATTCAGGAAAAGGAGGAGCATTGCCTTCGGTTGTGTATTCACTGGTGACCTCGATTGGCTCCATGCCCAGGTCCATTCCAATGATCATACAGCTGGTCCTGGTTAAACTAAATGAGTCACAGAACAAAACCAAAGTCATGAATCTAGGAAAGAGATTGGTGGGGATGCGTGGGGATTAGTAGGGATGGGGAGAAGATGAGAGCGAGGGAGTGGTCAGAATACACTATATGAATGTATGAACATAAAAAGCTGCCAAATATGAACCTACTCGAGATAAGACAGACTACAGAAGTCTCCATATTATATCTGAACTTAGAAATTAAACAGTTCAGATCACTGAATAAGATTTAGGGAAACTCTGGCCATACAGTGATCTTACTCTAACAGCACTTCCTTTAGAATTCTACCTCAACTACAGTAAGCAGAGGCAGTAATGTCATTAGCATAGAACCGCAACATTTAGCATCATTAAAAAATTACATCCTAATTTTTATTGTATCACCTTTTTTCCGGACAGCCAGGGCTGAGCCTGTAGCACAAGAGAACTTTCTCCATTTAGTCTGGTACTTTCAACTGAGTAGAGTGTAGTCCAATACAGGTAGCCACCGACTGAATCCACAGCCATGTCATTTACCAACAACTTCACATGAGTCACAATGTCTGTATGTCCTGTCAGCACAGACTGTCTCTGGATCTAGAAAACATGACAGTGTTGCCAGATGATTATTTTCGAATGGCATCATTATTTCTGAATTGTGTATTATAATCACTAGCAAGTTTTATCACTCATTTATATCTTCATTTACTCATTCAATCACAAATATTTATTAGCACTCTGTGATTTCTGGGTCATGGTCTAGGTGCTGGAAAATGATAACATACAGATACAGCTCCTGCCTCCATAGAGTTGGTTTCTTTTCATGTCTAAGAGAAGTAAATTGAGTTAAAACATTTCAATATTCCTAAATATATATTCAATCAAAATACCCATGAGTACTTCTTTTTTTTCAGGGTCTCTTAGGTAGCCATGGCTGGACCAGAATGGCCTTGAATTCAGAGATCCATCTGCCTCTGGGATGGCATCTGTGCTGGGATTAAAGGTGTGTACCACCATGCTTGGTGACGTTCTTGGTATTTGATTGGGGGCTGGGAATGAAATTCAATGGAAGAGCATTGCCCAGCACACACAAGGCTCTCTTCATTCCCATGACTGCCGAGAGAGAGAAAGAGAGAGAGTGTGTGTGTTTCCTTAGACTAAAAGGGATATACATATCTTTGTAGAGGATGAGCTTTCTCCTTGCTCCTCTTTATACATATTTTCCTAATTTTAATTCTTACAATTATTGAGTACCTGTTACATTCCAGGCACTGTACTTTATTCTTAGGATATTCGTTCCCATGGCTAGAGAAATGGCTCCATGCCATCCAAGTCACTGAAGTGGGCGGACATTGCTTTAGAACACCCAAGATGCCAGGAACCAACTTACCACATATGACTTTCCAGCCCAGTAGAGAAAGTGACCCAGCCATTCAAAGGCCAAAGCACCAGCTCCTGCAATGCTGGGTATGTGATAATTCTCTGAGATATCCATCCCATTCAGTGGCCACACATAAACGTTGCCTTTTGTATCGCTGTAGTAGAGGCTGTTGTTATACCAATCCATATCTCAAAACAAAGACAAACAAACAGCACTTATCTTCATGTGTGCTAATAGAAGTGGGGTGAGCCAATCATGCTGACATCTGTGTGAAATGAGAACTTAAGCGTCTGTCAAGCATATTTCAGTAAGAGCTAGTTACGGTGGTGCAGGCCTTTAATCCAAGTACTTGGGAAGCAGAAGCAGTTAGATCTCTGCACATTTGAGGCCAGCCTGGTCTATACCATAAGTTCCAAGCCAACCAGGACTTCATAGCAAGGCCCTGTCTTTACACACACACACACACACACACACACACACACACACACACACAAAGAATATTTCAGTAAGGTAAGCCCCAGATTTCAACCCCTGGAATTGGGAAGAGGTCCTAATCCTACGTGCTCCACTATCTAATTTAACTCAGAATGGCGAATAGATTTGGCATGATGGCAAATAGAATTGTTATCTTTGTAGATTCTGTGAGATCGTCTATTCCGTCAGAGGCCTCACAGATTAAAGCGAGAGAGAGTCAAACATCCAACCAACTCCAGGTCATACTCTCTCCACTGGGGCCACACTGCCCTTCTCAACAGCTCCTCTGTTGGGTGCAGATGCTGCTGTAGGCTTAAGGACCAAGTCAAAATATAAAATAACTTTAAAGGGAGCTATAGAAGAGATCGTCCTCAGGACACTGTCACATGACTTCAGAAAGGAGACTTCTAGCAATACTGCCCTGTCAGGATGTCACAGTCCTCGACATCACTTCTTTCCGGGACTCTGTTTAAAAGGCTATGCAGCAGTCTTCTTGTACCAGTCGTACATCACAGTTGTGGGGAATCATTTAGGAGAAGCTGTCTTAGCAACCAAGACGGGTTGCTATTGACAGACAATACTGATAAATGAAAACTCACGAGCATCCGTCAAAGCCCTTCTGAAGCGGAAACAATAAATCAGCTCGCATTTTGCGTAATAAATAGCATCCCTGACTAAGAGCTGGCGCTTTCTTCACAACGGCACTGGCAGGATTTCTCCCTTCAGGGTTGCCCTGGCAGCCATAACTCAGTATTTTCCCTTTGATGAGTCACCTGGAAAGACACCTGAGTAGGCGCCTACCCCTGGGTGAGTGAGGGTGTCTACCTGACACGTTTCCTACGTCAGAGGATAGGAACTCTCCCGGGCCAAAACTACAGAGTGGTTTGCTCCAGAGCCCATCTTCTTTCACGGCCATGATGAATGGTGGCTCAGTGGCTATATGGTAAAATAAAAAGAAATTAATAAGAAATAGCACACAAAGCATACTTTTTTAAGGTAGGGTCTCACTATGTAGCACTGGATGGCCTGGGACTCTCTATGTAGGCCAAGCTGGAATCAAACTCCTAAAGATCTGCCTGCATCTGCCTCCTGAGTGCTGGGATTAAAGGCATGTACCAACATGCCCAACTAAAGCAAACTGTTTTTAAGGAAAATATCAACAGTTTGAAAAATACTATAGAATAATATAAGCAATTGCATCCAGTTTATTAGAATCATCTACCCCGTTACGTTTTCTTCTGATTTCTGCAGAAATGTTTGAATTGCATGTGAAGAGGGATGCAGGATCACGCTGCTTCTCTAACAGTATTAACAGTGTCATTCAGACACTCACGGTCATGCCGAGTTCCATTTCCGCAGCCACCCTCACCACCCACAGCTACTGTTTGCTATGATCTCATCCTGAGAACCCGGAAGCAGTTGTGATAATGACCACATACATGATACCATTGGCCTTCCATTTCTTTCATCCAAGATGATGAAATTCAGTGTAACTCATAGACCCCCTCAACTTCTCTCTGTAAGGCCTTCAGAGTCAAGGAATATTATGTTTTAATAAACTAAGAAGAAACCAACGAAGAAGAAAGTTATATTTCCTCAAATATGTCTTAAAATGCATAAGGTGCCAGATAAGAAATAGAAATATCCATGATGTTTTATTTGATTCCCTAATGTCAGATTAAAAAATCACCCTCAAGAGGTCAACACAGCTCATTCTTATCTCTATACAATATTTGAAGCAAGAAATTGTGCAGGACACTCACTCACTCGTGTTAGTACCATTCCTTAAATCCAGAACATTTTCTTACCTGGTACCAGGGTGGTGCCCACCGAGGGTTCTGACCAGGGGCCCGGGCCTTTGGGAGAACTTGCTCTCACAGAAACTGTGTATTTTGTGGCACTCTGCAGCTCAGGTACGTTAATCATGGTCCCGCTTATGTTAGAGAAAACTTGAGTGACTTCAGGAAGGTCCTGGGTAGAAACTTTCACTTCATAAGTCCAGTTCTGCCAGGCCGAAGGGCCTAAAGAGTTAAACAATGTCATTGACCAGGATGACAGCCTAGGTACAGACCAAAGAATTCTCAAAAACTGATCAGTAACCTATCTCAAATGGAGAGGAATTAGCAGCCATGCTCATTTTGCTGACAGGGTCAGTGTAATGGTGAGGGGTGGGTGGCAGAGCCCATTCCTCCCACACCACTCATTTAACTGTTACAGGAGACATTATTTCCTGCAAGTAAGTTGTAAAGAGTTTACTTTTTAAAACATTGGATTTCACCATGTAGCCCCAGGCTTGCCTTGAATTTAAAACCTTCCTGCCTCAACCTCTCAAGTGCTGAAATTATAAGTTTGTGCCATCATGCCAGCTAAGATTGTCATTCTTTATTGATAGTTGACTCTGTATCACTTTAGAGGGGTTCTCTAGCATTATCATATATAACCAGGCTCTTAATTTAAAAAAAAAAAAATCTCCAACATAATTACCAGAAGCCAAATAAACTTGAGGGGAAAAAAAAAAAAAAACTGCCAATTCGTTCTCAATGTGTATGTGGGGGGCAGGGAGGGGAGTGTTTCCTCATGTATACAGGCTGGCCTCAAACTTCTCTATGTAACTGAGGATGACCTTAAACTTCTAGTTCTCCTACCTCCACCTCCAGAGGGCTGAGATTACAGGTGTGTACCACCATGTCCAGTTTATCCAGTGCTAGGGATTGAACTCAGAGCTTGGTGCATGCTAGGCAAACACGCAGTCAACTGAGCTACATCTCCAGCCCTCATTCTCAGCTATTTTTTGAGATATATAACAAATAGACATAATCAGTTTATCATAAAGTAAACACTTATCAAAGCTTACTAAACACTGCTGCCTGACGGATCAAAAGCCAGCAAAAGGTCCACAGGGCAAAGCTGCCCAATGCCTGATTCTGTCAGGAAAATTGTGGGGGAAACACAGCTTCAGCTATCCATTTACGTCTGGTCTACAGCTGCTTCCATAGCAACACAGAGTTAAGGGGCTACAACAGAGATCACAGTCCACTAGGATGAAATTGCCTATCCTTCTTTTGCTAAGATGTTGGAGTCCACTTGCTTCCTACCATGTGCATTCCGTCTATCCAGGGATGAAGAGTCAAATTCAGAAAGCTTTAAGGAATTCCTGGAATTCATGAAAACCTCCAGCCCAAGTGTGTTATCCTCCTGGCTAGCTGTCATTCAGACTAGAAATCCAATACCTCTCATAATAGATACAAAAAAAAAAAAATGACTGGGCCATTCTGTTGGTATCTACCTATAGAGTATAAAGACACCTCTATACACACACACACACACACACACACACACACACACACACACACACACGCTGTAAGGCTAATAATAAATTTGAGATAAATGTAAAAACACTATTTTAAGTAAGTAGTTGCCCCTGGCTGAAGACTAGTTACAGGCTCTCAGAATTGAATCCCTATTCCAAGCAGTTCAAGCCTCTCTCCCTTCCAGCTGGTCAGTAGCCACCCTGAGGACAGCACACTCACTGGCTCCTATGGCGAGAGCAGGAGGCTTCCACTGAACAAGGGCCTCTCGAGAACCAAACAGCACCGAGAGCTCTTGAGGATGGCCTGGCAGAGGGTATGATTGGATGGATGAGCCAAAGATGACCAAGTTACCAAACCCAAATTCTTCTATGTGAGTCAGGTCACACCCCACGATGAACTCATTGAAAGATAGAGAGTCCTGCTGGAAAATGGCCTTGCCATCTGTGATGAGGAAGTCATTGTTTTCACAAGCAAAGCTCTTCACATCCACAAGGGGGACCCAAGGCAGGACCTGATGGAAAGCCGAGCCATCCAGAAACGTTGACATGAAAACTTGCATGGTGTCATTGAAGTAAATGATTCGCTTGGACTGTGGCTTTACTGCAAAGTCCTTCAATGTGCCACTTCCCACAATGCGCATAGCTTTGGTGTCCCTGCCAGATGGCAAAGGGAGATTGACTCTGTAAATGCCGTCTCTCAGGAGATAAAAGACATACCTGACAGAGGGACAAAAGAAGCCTGGTATAATTCATTGCAAGGGCGGCTGGGTAACCTTTTGGGCTAATCGCTTTAGCCTGTTACACAATCGGTACCATGCGTCCCAGAACTTCCCAAGGTGCAGAATGATAAAGGGCAAAGGTCAAAGTAGGCCCTGCTGATCTCTGAAGTTAGACGTTCAGAGACTTCATTCTGCATTATGGTGCTTGGCCTTTTAATTCTTATAAGGGGCTTTTTGAGGAAACGGGGTTAAGACAAAATGATTCTTTAAAATTTTCAGAAGTAAGCATATTATATAAAAATTACGTAGTCCGGGCTAGGGAAAGAGCCAAGCGAGTAAAGTACTTGCCAAGCAAGCATGAAGACCTGAGTGTGGACCCCAGAACCCCTGCAAAAGCCAAGCACAGCTGTGAACACCTATAACTCCAGTGGCAGTGGGGACATGAATCCTGGAGGCTCAGTGGCCAGCCAGTCTATCAGAAAATGCTGAGCTGTGGGTTCAGTGAGAGACCCTGTCTCAAAACCCACAGAGTGTGGCAGAGGAAGACACCCAGCTTCGACCTCTAGTCACCACGTATACATGATCAGACGAGAGAACCCTCAGGTACAGAAACATACAACACACACACACACTACTTTCTAAACATGTTTCCTCTAGAATATCTAAATTCTTAAGTCTAATTCCGTCAATCAGTTTGAGAATGATAAACAGAAGAAACAACACATTTAAGTCCTTTGTATTTTGCTACGATTAACACAACTACTTTGAATCTGGAGTCATCTGAACTTTAAACAACAGCTATCTATAAATGATTCAGGCAATTATAGATGTTTCATTTTTCAAACAATGAAGAAATACCCAACAAGTAACCAAAGCTGGTGAACAGGACCACTTAACAATCAGGAGAAAGAAGCCAATAAAAGAATCCAAGATGCATATGCTAGCAGCTGGAGGGGTGGCTCAGTGGTTAAGAGCACTGTCTGCTCTTCCAGAAGACAGGAGTTCTATTCCCAGAACCTCTATCAGACAGCTCACAACAGCCTGTAACTCCAGGGAGTTTCAGGCCTCTATCCTCTGAAGGTGCCAGTACTCAAATGCACAGACACACATATACACCTGAAAGTAAAATAAATATATCTTAAAGATGTATGTTCTATATGGAGTATAGCCTCATGGCAATGAGCAGGGGATCTTTTAACATGGAAAAAGAAAACACATGGCTCATTATTTTATGGACAGCCAAATATCAAAGTAAAATTTTAACCAGTGGGACTGGAAAGACGGTTCAGCAGCTAAGAGTACTTGCTGCTCTTTCGGAGGACCTGGGTTCAATTCTTAGTACCCACATGGTAGCTCACAACCACCAGTAACTTCAGATCCAGGGGACCTGGCTTCCCCAGACACCAGGCATATAATTGGTGCCTAGACATACAGGTAAGCAAAACACTCATACTCAGAAAATAAACAGTTTTTGAATTTTAACTGGTTTCTAATTGAATTAATTTAAATTAATTTTAATTTAATTCATATTTTAAAATGCTTTAAAAATTTAAATTTTTAATTTAGAATTTGTGATCATGAAAACAGATGCTACCGAGTTCACACAGCTTCACGCATCTTACATAGCCACGTGCACTGCGACATCCCGACTCACATCACACCTGTTAAGCCATCTCTCTTGCCATTGCTCAGTCCGCTCTCATTCCTCTTGATAAGCTTCCCAGATCTTTATAGCTGCGCCCACACTCCAGCCGGAGGTTAAACCCTGAGATACAAACTCCCTTTGAGATACAAATCTTTGTTGTTTGCCCCAAGGGAGAATGGCACTGGACAAAAGGAACAGCTCTGGGTTGTCTGCTCTACCAAATTCAAAACTGTTAAAAAAGCATTTGGAAAAAGTCACAATCTATAAAAGGAAAACTGTCGGGATTAATGAAGCACAGTCCTTGAACTGAGGCGGGGAAGAAAGCAGAGCTTCCACCCTGATCGCTGTGTGCAAAGGAAAGGGAAGGAAAAGGAAGAAGAGAAAAGGGAGTAGAAGAAGAAGACAGAAGTGGGAGGAGGAATGCAAGGGGTGGGATGAAGGGAAGGGTCAAGATTCATATCAAGTAGAAACTCCTGGAAGGCATGGCGCAATGGTGCAAAAATAACCTCATGAAGGAAAACGTTGTGAACACCAGGACAGCTGCAAACCGCTGCCCACATCAAGTGCCCCATAAGGACACAAACTTGCTGACAGCCACATGTTGATTTTTATAAACACTTTCCTGTCAAGGTAGAAGATAATTAGAAGGCAGGGCTTGATGCAGAGAGTCCTACCCTGGTTCATTTAAAACAGCTTGAACAATTACTGAATCGACTTCCCTGTCTAGCAAAGGTACCTACCTCAGGATAAAAGTGATTATTGGAAGGAAGATCACGGAACATGTCAGAGTAAACAAATTGGTATAAATCCTAATTATCATGATCTTTTCTGGTCACACTTCAAAATCTATGCACAAATCCATTTTATTCTAATGAGAAAAAGAAGTCACTGAATACCTCACCGTGGTATTTTTAAAACGCTGTTTTGGTGGATGAAGTTCATTTTCCATAGAATTACTCATGTTGTGTAACTGCCAACGGCAACAGAGCATTCCACGGGCTGTAAGACCCTCACAAGTGAGGGAAATGAGATCTAGACCAGACAAGACCAGGTGCATTCAGGTCGTATGGCTGTAGACTCATAATTAAACTTTTGATTTAAAACTTGAAAAGTCAAAACCACTAGAAAGAAAACAAAATATTCTTCAAGACACTGAGTAGAGAAGAACTTTCTAAACAAAATAAGAAGTAGCCCCAAGTATCAGCAGACAGAACCACACGAGACTTAAAAGTTTCTGCAAGTAAAGGACACTATCAGAAGAGCAAGCCAGCAGCCCACAGAATGGAGTTTTTCCAGCTATCTTTCAGAAAAGGGGATAAAAATCAAGAATTTACAAAGAATTCCAGACATTTAATACTAAGGAAATAGAGCTGCCAATCAATGAATGGACCGATGAATTCAATGGACAGTTTTCAAAAGAAGCACAAATGGCCAATAATTATTTTTAAATGTCCACCATCCCTGGCCATGAGGGAAATGCAAATTAAAACTATTCTGAGATGCCACCTCACCCCAGTCTGAATGGCTGTCATCAAGAAACTTGAAAACAATTGTTGGAAAAGATATGCAAAAGAAGGAACATTTGTTCACTTCTCATGGGCAAGCAAATTAATACAACCATTATGGAAATCAGTTTAGATATAAAATTTTAAATTTTAAAACAGAACTATCATATAACCTAGTTATTCCATTCCCGGGCATATATCCCAGAAAAGTCCATAGCCTATCATAGAGATATTTGCATCTATGTTTATTACTGTTTATTACTTTTTGCCATTGCAAGGAAATGGAACTAATCTAGCTGTCCATCAACAGAAGAATGGATAATGAAAATGCGGGACATACACCAAATAGAATATTATTCTTTTGTAAAGAGAAATGAGATCATGAAATTTGCAGGAAAATGGGTGAGAATAGAAACTGCAATGTTCATCAAGGCTACCCAAACTCGGACAGAAAAACACTACCTGCTCACCCTCCAATGTGGATCCTACCCTACTGCACACATGTATATACACAAACGGCTGTAACTGCAGTACGGTATAGCATTAAGGAGAGTTGTGAGAAAGTGTAGTATCAGGTAAAAAGAAAAAAATGAAATGCAATCAAAAGCACATGAATCATAAAAAAATAAAAGAAAATTTCTTAAAAAAGATTTAAAGCCCATTGTCTTTCTAGTTTCAACTCTGTCATAATTTGCTAGAATCTCCCTGTCGCTGAGCAGAACAGCTAAACCCAAATGTGGTTTGTTTGTTTGTTTGTTTTTAATTTTTCATAACAGGGAAAGGGAGTCTTATGATTGAGATTTGTATTTGTTCTTAACCATCAAATCCTATCTCATATAAGCATATTTAACAGCCTACTTATGAAGTCCCCCTCTTGATGGATGTAAAAGCCAGACCAGGAGATGAAATAGAGCTGAATGGCTCATCTACAGAGGCACACAATGAAGTAGCTTCTCGAGGGGGCTGTTGAAGGGAGCAATGAGGTAAGAGATATTGATTCCCATCATAAAGTAGTGACAAATCTTGAACTAGAAAGGTGCTCCCATAGTCTCTAACAAAAGGTCATTTCCATGTAACTATAGTGTGCTATAAAAGAGAAAGCAATCAAGTTTGAAAGTAATTTTAAACAAATTAACCTGAAATGGGGCTCTCAGCTGAACTCATCGGGTGTTACAATTGCACTAACAAATAAGCTTTATAGAGATCTTTGCAATGGAAGAGAACTTGTATTTACACGGCTAGCACGTACCCATTATAGGAGTCAACCACAACCTTTTGAGGTGCGATAATAGAGAGTGGAGTAATTTCCTCAAAATTTGAGCAATTCTCTAAGTCACAGGCATATACCTAGAAAATTTAAAAAAAAAATGCGTCAATAGGATTAATGTCTGTCTGCATTCATCTTGGCCAACAAGTATTTCTTTCCTAAGCAGTTTGGTAACTGGAATTGTGACGATCACTATGGACTTTACAAACAAACAAACAAAAAAAAACATCTAAAGGGTAATTTAATTGGAGCATAGCTGTAATCCCAGAGCTGAGGAGGCTGAGACAGGAAGCTCATGAAAAACAGGGCAAGCAGCCTGGGCTACACAGAAATACTCAATATGGGGAAAAAAAAACTTTGTATCTTACGTCCAATTAAGCTTATATTATATTCTATATTATATTCTATATACAGAATATATCTATATTCTATAGTACCAATTCTATGTAAGTTTGTTTTGTTTTCTGTTTTTTTGTTGTTGTTGTTTTGTTTTTTGGTTTATGGAGTTACCCAATTATTTTTAAAATGTTTGCTATATACAAGCTCCTGGGCTTCAGGTTCATTGCAATAAACATACACTTATAAAATGAAAACTTGAAACACATGAAGACTGCATCTTCTTCTCAAAGATTCCAATAATAACATGTTTTCAGCGACTTACTAAAACTATATAGTTATATATATATATATATATATATATATATATATATATATATATATATGTCAGTATATAGTTAAAGATGCTTGCAGTAGACTTTGCTTATGATGGGGCAGTCATATACAGTGGTGACACAATTATCGGAACTTTTTAAAGCAGATAAATTATCATTAACAAAATCTTGTAGCCGGTGGTGGTGGCACACACATTTAATCCCAGCACTCAGGAGGCAGAGGCAGACAGATCAGTGTGAATGTGAGGCCAGCCTGGTCTACAGAGTGAGTCCCAGAACAGCCAGAAAAGCTTGTCTTGGAGGCAAAAAAAAAAAAAAAAAAAAAACTTGTAACCATGAAAAGCCACAAGTAAAGGTGACTTAATGGTAGATCAGAACTAACTCATACTAGTTCAAACCTAGACCTTCTTATGAACTGGGTTCATGATTCATAGCTAAACTAGTATCTGAAGTAAGTAGTCAGTGAGACAAACTGTGTTTACCACCAAATATGCATGTTAATATTGGTAACTAATTGCATTCACTCAGACTAACCAGTTTATCCATGATGAAATACATCCTCTGGTAAAGCCAGTCTATGGAGATGGAAGAGATTAGACCTGAGCCTCGGTAAAAAATTCTCAGGTCAGACACATCAGACATGTTGGCTGCCTCCTTCATCCATATGAAAGGTCCTTCTGAGAAATAAACCATTTTCTGTTCGGCATTGATGGATATTCCTAAACGAGCCAAGAAAGTACATGCACGTGGTTAAACGTTCACAGGGACAGAAAAACTTACACTGAAGCGAATTTGTCTTTAATGTTTCTTAACGTCAAATAGAAGTTCTTATATTTTTAAAATATTCTTCCAAATTCTTCTAGTACATATAACTTATAAGTGCAAATATGTTGGGCATTTTTATAATGTCCAACTAGAAAAATTTCAAATCATATAGTTTATAATTATTAAAGTTAGTAAATTCTAGAAACATTGGGAAAATTGGGGATAGGGTGGATTTGGTGAGGGGTTGTTTGTTCTGTATTGAAGAAAGACTCCGTAGGCTCAGACATGTTTAAGCGCATGCGCTATCACTGGGCTACATCGCCAAACACAAAAGCATTTTTGAATTTTTTTATTGTTTGAGAATTTCAAAACTGTCTTTTGATCAAATCTATCCCCCTTCCCTCCTCTCCAGTCCCTCCTCTATCCCAACCACTATTCCCTCCTAATTTTATGTATTCTCTTTTTTTCAATCCCCCTGAGTCCACATAGTGCTGCCCATATACGCGTGGATTTGAGGCCATTTAGGAATTGGGTAGTCTCTCAGAGGTCACTGGAGAAAGCTGACTCTCCACCTGCCAGTGCCATCGATTGCCAATGCTCCTCCATCAGATTCACAAATACATGAGCTCCCTCCATCTATGCTGGGACTTTGTCTGGCTTGATCTTGCATAGGTCTTGTGCATTTGATCACAGTCCCCGGAGTTCATACGGAGAACTCCTTAATCGTCTCCGGAAAATAGTTTCACTGTAGTTACTCCATAGAGTGCATAGCACACCTCAGCACTGTGAAAGCTATCCAGAAGGGATAAAGCTTCCAGAAATCAAACTGATTTCTCCATGTTCTATGACTAAAATATGTGTTGTCTTGAGAAACAGAACAATCTTCCATCAGGTTCTAGAGGGAAACTAGGAGCATTTGTAATATCCTGCAGTGTTTGGGGTATCTATGGGATCCCCAAAATCAACAGGCAAACATACCTAGCACTGGAATCTAAGAGGGTTTTTTTTTTGTTTTTTTGTTTTTTTGGTTTTCGGTTTTTTGAGACAGGGTTTCTCTGTCATAACTCTGGCTCCAAGAGCAACTTTTAATACTCCTCTCTATTCTAGAAGTTACTTTCCAGAAATTCCAAATATTTCCTTTTACAGTGCAGAGATATGTCTTTGATACACTGACCTGTAATGTTATGATGTATTGTATCCGACCAAAGGCAATGTGCTTCATCTACTAAGTACTTTAAAGACCTCTTTCTTAGAGAAGTTTTTCTGGATAAAAAGAGCCATTGTTCTTCTTCTTGAACTGAAAAACATGATTTATAGGCAGACTGACCAATCAACCATATGCATAGCAATACAAAAAGTCTTAGTCTTTCTTCCTTCCTTCCTCTTTCTTTCTTTCTTTCTTTCTCTCTTTCTTTCTTTCTTTCTTTCTTTCTTTCTTTCTTTCTTTCTTTCTTTCTTTCTTGGGGAGTGGGGATTAAAGGCATGCACTACCACTGTCTGGCAAGTTTTAGTATTTCAACATAAAGATACTACTTTATATATTTATACACATACATATATATATTCTGACTAAATTTTCTGAAGATACTTAGAGGTATTGCATCTGTGACATAATCTCCATAAGCCCATGGTCGAGAGTAGGAAATATGACAACAATCAAGTATGACAACCAGAAAAATATCATGTGATGTATTATATCATCTTAACATACTTGTGTCAATAGAAGTTAAATTATTATCCCCGGTCAGAATAATTTTCTTAGGAGATGTAATCCAGCCTCAACCAAACTGAGTTGTTACACAAGTTATGTTGAAGGTGTTGCCTTCAACTTTCTCCCTTTCAAGCGGAAGGAAAGTTCTTAACTACAATTTGAAGGCTACAGAACTCTGATGGATATCCTGTCCAGCTGAAACTGATGTAGGGTCCATGGGTGATGGACATTTTCAGGGCAGTTATAAAGAGTGTGCAATAATTACACAGCAACCTTAACCCTGCTCTATTTTTAACTTTTCCTTCAGCTATGCTTCATGCCTGACAAGAATAACTCTCTTCCCAGAGTCTAGGAACAGCCAAAAAATCTAGACAGATGATTGATGGCACCCAATACTACTGCCATAATCGTGTGGAGACGGGAGTAAGGAGTAGTCAGATCAGCAGACAGAGTTCTGCCAAAAGCAGAAAACAGACTAAAGAAATTTTGAGTCCTTGAGTTAGTCAAGACTCTAACTCATTCCTCAAAAAAAAAAAAAAATCTAATGCTTCTTAGAAAGCATTTGCACTTAGGATTCTGCTCCTATAAGTACCAGTAGTCTTCAGCCTCTCAAGCCAATTGTTTAAAAACAAGAAAAAGAAGTACTTAACAAAAAACCAGTCCACAGACTGAATTTTCTAAAAGGTAATATTTAAATTCTTAATGTTCATCTATATATTTAAAAACATCTGGGAAAAAAGCCATCCGGGAAAATGTCTGACGTGACAACACACATGTGAAACCATGTCAGAACAAGAAAGTTTATCTGTAACTGCTAAATTTATAGATGCAAATTAGCACACCTAGTGATTTGAACTAAAACCAAGAATTTGTTTGAAACCATCTTTCTTAAATGCTTAAGTTTTTTCATTCTTTTAATTTCAAAATTCTAACATCAACTGTCTATTTAACCTTCTCATTGTCAAATATGTAGAATAACTTACCATTGAAAATTACCAGGTACCAAAAAAGAACACGCATGAAGAGGAGGAGCCCCGAGGTCTACGGTGACCACTGAACGCTGACTTTTACCCCAGTCAACCTTTATCCCTATGTAACAAAAAGGCGAAGCCTAGACCATACCTGCTGGGGATGGAGTGGTAATTATAGATTCTGCTTCTGGTCCCTCACCAACTTCATTTACTGCTGCAATAGAAAACCTATTCCAAAAACAATTTGGAGAGATGTGTTTCACGCGGCATGTTGTGAACATGAGATAAATATAGGAGCGACAGAGATTCTATTTAAAGGATCTTGCGGTGGTGCACAGATCTAGTTACTCAGAGGCACTGCTCAGCACCAAGATGACCATCAATCACATACTTGTTTGCATTCCACACAGAACGGTTCAGGGTCGCTGAGGTCAAAAGCTGAACTCTGCTATCTGCATGACCTCCATTTCTCCCCTTGTTTAAAGAAGTCTTAGTAAATGCCAAAGAAGATAACAATAATAAAAATAATCCCTAGTGGTTAATAAAATACCACTAACAGAATCTTTTGTCGCCTTAATTTTTTTCATGTTTGATTAAATAAACAAATGATAGCCATAGTATTTATGGTATTATTGCCTCATACTTTTAAGGATCCTTTGATACAGTGGAAATATTTTTGCTTAGGATTGTGTGATCTAATACACGTGCAAATTTCAGGAAAAAAGTACAATTTTAAAGGAATGGAGTTGATGGCATGTCTCTAAATACATTTAACTGATTTTTAGCCAGATCTCTTAAATAGTCATCTTGCCTGAGTTAATGCTGGTGGTATTTCTATCTTACCGCTTAACTCTTACCTGTAAGTAGTGTTTGGAATCGTGGAATAAAACTGGAAACTGGTTCTCTGTGTCCCTGAATCTAATTTTTGATTTTTACTGATCAGCCTTAGATTATAACCCAAAATAGGTCCCCCAGGGAAATGGGGCGGAGTCCAGCTGACTTCCACAGTGTCCGGGCTTGAGCTTTCGATGTTCGTGATGAAAGGTGCAGTTTCCGGAACTGGGAGAGACAAAGATGACACCGTGAGAGTAAAGAGAGCAGATTTCTGTGCTCTTGGAATTGGATAGTGAAAAAAAATGCTTTCAAAGATTAACAGAAATGGAATCTTTTGATTAATGCTGAAAATGTGGGAGAGAGGTGGTAGTTAGAAATTCGGAGCTGCAGTTCTTGGTCTCTAACTTATACCAGAGAAGGACTGAACCCTGCCAAGACTTTTGCATTTTCCTCACTTCTAACTTATGAAGTTACATCAACCATCGAAACCTCAAATAGGACCAAGAGCTTTCAGAAAGCCTTTGCAGAATGGTGGGATGGACGGACATTAGAAGATGAGAATCTTCATAAAAAAGAGTCAGTGATTAACAAGCTGAATAAGGCAAGTCCTGGGGCTTTTTACTCCGTGAGCTATGGCATAATCATCTCCCTTGTCCCACTATCCACCTGACCATCCAGACGATATCTTCTTTACAGCCCTCCACGTTCCCTGGAAGCCCCATCCGACCACATCAGTAGCACCCCACCCTTGCCTTGGATGAGGAGAACATGAATTAAATGCTAATCATTTACTCACACGCCACATGCTACTAGCATAAGACCAACACGTGACTTGCCAGCCCAGCTTCCATCTGTGTCTCCACCTACTTATCACACCTTAGCCCATGAGATACTCTTGTGTCTACTCTTTCCACAGAACAGTGCTCTTTGAGTAGACTTCTCTCCTTCTGAATGCTTTTGGCAGTTGTGTTCTGCCCACGATGCGTGGACTAGAGCTAGCAGAAATGAGACGGCAGAAATGCAGCCCTTACGTTGGATGGCCTTGGGAGGCCTTTTCATGAGTCTCTGGGCCTTCCTCTGATACAATCCCTCCAAACTCAGACTAATCATTAATGAACACGAACATCCTGCGTTTCTCCTTGACTCCATGCACTCAGGCACGTGGGCGAACAGGATAAAAAGAAATCACCTCCCACTGAACTAGAGTCAGGAGGTCAACAGCAACTCATTAGGGTCAACACCCAGCTATGATCTGCTCTACGTCAAGCAAGTTATAAGCCACCTACACAGCAATGATCATTATCCAAATGTCACACACACACAATTCTCTTTAGAAAGTAATAATTTGCCTTATGAACACTTCTGTTGGTTGGGGCTAGGGCTATCTTTGGAATGGCCCCAGGAGAAAGACACTAATACCAACTAAAATCATATAATTCTTATGGCCAAATAGAATATGACTATAAGGCAAATGGGCATGAATCTAAGTATCTGAGCATCACTGTGGCCAGGAAAGTGAGGGAGAATGAGAAAAACAAGATGCTATCCATGGAAAGGACACCAGAACAGGGTCTGGAAGACCTAGAGAGTACTTGGCCTTCATCAGCAGAGGGTCCAAAAATTGACAATAATACATGGGTCTTGACCATTGTATTTCTCTGGTACCAGAAAATATGTCAGTGTGTCGGAGTATATGAGGCATTGCTAGGGCAAAAGAGCATCTGTGTGTTTTACTTCAATCTGGACCGTTCCAAGCATGGCCCTAGGCCGGTATCTGACCTTAGGTTCTAAGAGGAAATGGTCAGAGAATAATCAGCAGAGGTAGTCACACAATCTCTGAAACCAAATTATCGAAGAAAGGACACTCATCAAGGAAGGAAAAATTCCCCCAACCAATTTCATCAGTTTGATGACTATACTTAGACCCAAAGCCAAGTTCAAATGGAGGACACTGCCATATCCCCCAGGACAGAGCTTCCATTCATCTGACCCAGAGCAAATCTTCTCAAGATGTCTCAATTAAGTCTGGGAATGATGGCTCCAGACAACTCCCCTGAGTGTGTCACCATAGCTGACACCGCATGCATCCTTAGGCTTGAATCCTTTCCCGTGTGTAGGAAAAGTGACATCTTCAGAAGAAGACATCGGGAAATCTTCCAGCATATGTGCTATTTTACTTATTTAATTTGTATTTATGTGTATGCATTTGAGCCTCCATGAGTATCTGTGTGTGACATACATGTAGGGACACACAGAGGCCAGAAGAACATGTTTGGTTCTCTGGAACTGGAGTTACAGACCATTTTGAGCCACTATGTGGGTGCAGGGGACTGAATGGGAGTCTTCTGCAAGAACAGTAAGCACTTTCAACTGCTGAGCCATCTCCCCAGCCCCAATATGTGTCATTTTGGGGTGTTTTTGTTTTTCAAGACAGGGTTTCTCTGTCTTTACTCTGGCTGTCCTGGAACTCACTTTTTAGACCCAGCTGGCCTAGAACTCACAGAGCTCTGCCTGCCTCTGCCTCCTAAATGCTGGAATTAAAGGTGTGTGTCACCACCACCCGGCAATACGTGCCATTTTAAAATCCCATCATTGACGAAATGTTCAAATGTTAGAAGAGTCTCCTAGCTGGTCTCTGCCTCTAAGCTTTCTAATCCCTCGTTCTCTCCATATACTCTACTATGTTTCCCTTTCTAAAGAGTATGTGAAGCAATTACTCCTCTGTTTCAGAAACTTCCATCACCCTCACTGCTTTTTCAGTAAAGTCTAAGCACTGAAGCCTGGCACTCAAAATCCTTGGCGCTCTAGACCCATTGCTGTGCTCCCTCTTTCTCTTCCTGTGTCACATGCTTCCAGCAGACAAAAGGCTCACATCCTCTCCTGGCCTTAGAAGTCTCTGACTCAGCCGCAGGCACTGGACCCGCCCCTCTCCTCTCCTCACCTCTCCAAATCAACAAATGAAACTTCCTCCAGAGAAACGCCTTGGGGATTTTATTCCAGAAATAGCATCTCCCTGCTCTGAACTTCCATAGGTATTTGTCAGTGCCTCTGATGAAAATGTTTCTAACCGAGTTTAGATTGTGAGGTCCTATGCGATTGGGCCTCTGGATACCTGTGATTGATATCTAATCTTCTTTTCGTCATGCTCAGTGCCTTCCAACCATATTAGCCACGTCTCAGACACACTCAGCTCACTGCTGCTATAGATCCTTCATCTCTACTCCTCCTTCTACCTGGAAAACTCATTCCTGAATATTTGCTTAGCTTCTTGTCCTATGTCATTCAAAGCCTTCTCAGACAGTCCTTTCCTGACCACTCAGCCATCCAACCACTCAGCCTGAGGGTCTACCCTCAGGCACTCCTTCTGATCTATGCTACTTTTCTTCTCTGCACTCACACCTACGTGAGGCTACCCTGTTTTCTCATGCCGTGTCAGTAGACACGGAATCATGAATAAAGAATCTTGTCTCATACCCTTCCTTCCTCTACAGAAAGATGAGGGCCTGTTCCTTGGCAGTAGCCACTTCACTGTGGTGCTGTTAGGCAGAAGTAATAATTCTGAGATCCTGTGGTTCTCCAATCTTTCCCTGGCTAACAAACTTAACAAGAGGCAGTGATGTCTGCTCTGCGAATTCAAGCTTTTCCATAAGTGGGCTGATTGTTCAAAGTCTAGGGAGCTGATAAGCTCATCCCATTCTCGACCCTGCTAAGTTACATCGCCCGTCATGGTGCTTATCAAAGATTCGGACATTCTGCACCCACCTGTGTCCCACACATCTATCTTTTATTGGTTCGGGACTCAGACTGGAGGAAAGATGCTGGGGGTTTTGTCTGTCTTGTATCACTTTTTCATTCTCTCACCACCCCAGCAAAGCTCCGTGTGTATTAGGGTATCATATTTGGAACCTGGAACCGTGTCTATAGCAGATACTGAAAGAAGCTTGTGAAATGCATGAAAACAAGAACTTAGATTCCTTTTTACACAAGTATAACCAACTTGCACGAAAAAAATAGAACAAGAAAGGGCCTAACTATATTCACAAATTTCATTAGTACACAGCCAAAGAAGTTATAACCTAAGAAATGACTCAGAAGCATGTCAATGAGTAACTACATATCTTACAACCTCACCAGCATCTCCGTACCTTTCACCGGGTTCTCTACAATGGACATCTATCAGGTTGTTCCACGTCTTTCCCTACACCACTTTATTTTCCATACGCAGACCAGAATGATCCCTTTGACATGTATGGCAGGTCATACCAGATCATGTTGCTCCTCTGCTCAAAGCCCAGTAGCTCTTCTTCAGTCTTTATAAAGCAGTCTCTGACTTCTCTGACTTCCCCTTGTCTTAGTTAGGGCTTCTACTATTGTAACAAAATACCATGACCGAAAGCAACTTGTGGAGGAAAGGCTGTATTTTGGCTTACAGTTGTACATCATGAAAAAAAGGAAGGCCAGGAGTCAGGGCAAGAAGCCAGAGGCAAGAACTGAATCAGAAGTCATGGAGGAGTGCTGCTTTCTGACTTGCCTCCTATGACTTACTCATCCTGCTTCCTTATACTATCCAGGACCACCTGCCCAGGGGAGGCACCACCCTCAGGGAACTGAGCTCTCCCACATTAATTGTTAAACAAGGTAATGCCCTACAAACTAGCCTACAGGCAATCTGATGGATGCATTTTCTCAATTAAGATTTCCTCTTCTGAGACATGTCTAGGTTTAGGTAAGGTTGACAAAAACCAACCAGCACAACTGACCCCTTGTTAACTTGACACACAAACATGTAATTCATTACTTCATAACCTTTCTCTTCTTGTTCATTATCAGGATCAGAGATTAATATCACAATATAAACATGATATAACCTTAAAATCCCCACAAGCTAAAAATTTCAACATATTCAAAGTCTCTTTAAAAATTTAATGTCTCAGTCAGGTGGTGGTGGTACACACATTTAATCCCAGCATTCAGGAGGCAGAGGCAAATGGATCTTGAGTTTAAGGCCAGACTGGTCTACAAAGTGAGTCAGCCAGGGCTACACAGCAAAATCCTGTCAAAAAATAAAAATAAATGAATAAATAAATAAAAATAAAATGAAATAAAAATTCAATGTCTCATCCCAGCTCACACAAGGCAGAGGCAGGGATCTCTGTGAGATAAAGGCCAGCCTGGTCTACATAAAGAGGTTCAAGAGAGTGTTACATAGAGAGATCCTGACCCTTAAAAAACAACAAAACACAAAAATCTCTTTAAAAGTTCAAATTCTCTCTAAAATACCTGAAAATTAAACAAACAAAAAAAAAAACTAAATATTTTCTTACACTGAAGGAAGAATCAACACATACTCATAATCAAATCATAGCAAAACCAAAATTGGACATCGTAAAAAGTAAAACACTCAGTGTGCAGTGCGTGGGCATCATCCACAATCCTCTGGGCTCCAAAGAGTCGGCAGCACTTCGCCAGCTCTGTCCTCTGCAGCACACACAGCTACTCACAGGCCTATTTTCCCCCACAGTTGCTGCTGTCCTTCATGCTCATCCACGGAACTGGCATGCCGAAAATATTAACAGCTCTTTGGCAGCTGAGC
Source organism: Cricetomys ansorgei (assembly GCA_026225945.1). Lineage (NCBI taxonomy): Eukaryota > Metazoa > Chordata > Mammalia > Rodentia > Nesomyidae > Cricetomys > Cricetomys ansorgei. The sequence continues at coordinate 6,352,233 of JAMJFZ010001042.1, read as the reverse complement.
TGAACCTTCACCAGTATCCTCTCCTGGGCTCTCTTCAGGGACTCTGACCCTGAAGCCAAGCCTCAACTTCTCTCCATGACTCCTTCAAACCTAGGGCTTCTACTACAACTAAGGCTTCCTTTTTATCAAAAGTTTCTCCTGGCCTCTCACAGAGCCAAGCCCCAGTTGCTCTCCATGACTCCATCATCTCATCAGAGGTAGTACCGGCTTGGATACTATTACATATTACCAAGTTTGGCTGCCAGTACCAGGTACAGCCATGGCTGCCTCTAGACCACCGCTTTGTTATGCTGACCCTGAGGAAACACCACCAGAAGATTTCACCTTAGCAATGCTGATCTCTTCTTAATCACCACTAACATCTCAGCAACAGCAGACCAGTATCAATGGTCCCAGAAGCAGAAGTTTCGCTTCAGATTTCTTTAAATCTTCTTCGACTCCAGCTGACCAGAACCACAAATTCTCAATTCAGAGTATCCCATAATAGCCCTGATAGAGTCTTTGCTTCCCCTGAAACTTCATGAGCCAGACCCCCTTTGTCTGTAGCAGTTTCAACATTCTTATCGTCCAAGCTCCCAGGAAACAGCCCACAGAACTCTGAGCACTGCATAGCTCTTCTAGCCCAAAGTTCCAAACCGCTTCCACAATCCTCCCAAAAAGCAACGTGGCCAAGACTGTCACAGCAATAGTTTATTCTCTAGTACCAAACCTTAGTTAGAGTTTCTATTACTGTGATAAAAAACACAGTCACCAAAAGCATTTTGGGAAGAAAGGCTTAATTTAGCTTACAGTTGCAGCCCATCATGAAAGGAAGTCCAGTTGGGGGACTCAGGGCAGAAACCTGGGGCCTGAACTGAAGTACAGACCATGGAGGAATGCTGCTTACTGGCTCGCTTCCCTTGACTTGCTCAACCTGCTTTCTTACACAACCCAGGACACCTGTCATGGGTAGCATCTCCTGCAGTAGGCTGGGCCCTCCGACATCAATCACGAATCAAGGAAATGCTCCCACAGAACAATCTAATGGAAGCAGTTCTTCAATTGAAGCTCCCCCTTCCGAATGACTCTAGTTTGTATCAAGTTAACAACAACTCATCAGCACCTCTTATGTGTTTCCTAGTGACCCTGTTTCCCTTCTACCAAAATATATGCTCAACAAGGGGTCTTCGTCTTGATCCGTGAGGAATTATGACATTACCTGCCACACAGTGAAGAGCTCAGTGACTAGACGGAATCTCAATGGAATCAATTCCTTTCATTGCTTAAAACAAAAACAAAGAAAGCCAAAAAACTTCAAAATAACGTCGTTACTTCACAAACGACTTTTGTGTGCCTACCTCCATAAGGATGAGTCCTGTAACTGGGACTTGGTGGGGAATAAAGATGCAGCTGTGCTGTGAAGATCCAAACTACTCGAAACATATATTCAGTGAACGGATGCAGGGGCTCCACCACGTAGGAGAGCTTGGGCACGGTCTAGATCCAGGAGGGAGACAGGGTCAGCATTTGTCCTGTCCCCATGTCGCAGTGGGACACAGAGTTCAGATTAATTTGAGGATGATGGGCATCCCTGAAGATGAGCTGCACGGACCCTACTGGATGGGAAACGGGTCAGGAGCTGAGCTTTCCGACTTCAGTCTGCAACAGTCACACCATTCTGCCCTTCCTGGAAGTGGGGAAGCTGAGGATTCCCTTATTCAGCACTTACCTCAAGGATTTACGTGAATTTTCCCATGCTCTATACTTGGTATCTTAGGCTTTTTTTTTTTTTTTTTTTTTCCTGAATTTGCTCGTGCTTTCTGAAAGGGATCATTCCAAAAGGCTACCATGCCCTGCTCTTCTAAATTAGAGCAAACTCCTTCAAGAATCGCCCTCCTGTCCTTCACAGTACTTAGGATCTCTTCAGATGGTGGGGCAGATAAAGAGCAATAGCATAGATGGTTCTATGATGCCATACTGAAGGAATTATATATTTGGCATACATATTTTTTCCTCATAAAGGATTTCCAGAGTAGCAAAGATTAAGGTTCACTTACTCCAATCTCGATCATTGCTAGAAAGCATTAACGTCAGTCAGTTAGTCATTTTCTCTATCCATGGGAAATATTCACCAAACCCAACCCACAACAAAACTTGAAACTTCGGATAGTGCCAAACCTTACATACAAGCACCATGATACCAATACTGTGACAGTCAACCCAATAACTTTAATACAGGCTCCCTAATCGATCAGTAGTATATACAGTGTAGACACACTGAACTAAAGGGTGATTGACTTTCCAGTGAGACAGAGCAAGATGACCTGACATTTCATCATGTTCCTCAGAATCATGTGATTTAAGACTTCCATTTCATTTTAGTGGTGGGGGTGGCATTGGTGGGTTTTGTTTGTGTGGTTTTTGTTTACAGGAGGGGATTATTTAGTACTTCATGCTAGCTGGGAACTTTCTATATAACCCAGAATCACCTCAAACTCACAATCCTCCTGCCTCAGCCCACCAAGTAATGATACTACAGTCCTGTGCCACAACTGGCTTCAATCTTATTTTTTAAGTACTTTTTCATTCAAAAACGATAAATAATATTTGACCACAGGTAACTGAAACTTTGAAAATCAAAGGGGGGCATGATATTTTGGAGCTTCGAATAATTATGGACAAAATATCTTTGTTTAGATAAGAAAATAGCTTTGCATACCTCTGTGTAGGTCCAGCTTCCTGGAAGCTGAGCATATTTCCACTGAATGATGTATTTCACTCCAGAGATGTTGGCAGGGTTCCATCGTAATGTCACGCTGTGCCTTCCAATGGAAGATGCAAAGGGCGCTGTGGGGAGCTCTGTGCTTTCTGGGGAGGAAATAGCATTTCAACCACTATTCAGTCCTGGGGTTGGGGGGGGGCTGTTCTGTCTAGGCCTCTCCTGCTAAATAACACACCTAAGCAATAAATAATATTCAAGGCAGTCTTTCTTTTGTATCGCAAGTAGGCAACAGTGTTCTGAGACAGCCTGGCCTTCTCTTAGGGCCGCGGTTTCCTACAGGCAAAAGGAGAAGGTGCCAAACCATGTCTGCGGCACAGGAGAAGCATCCAGGGCACATAACTCCAAAGCATTTGTCAAATTCTACTATCGCTAAGACAGGATGTATTAAAGAGTAAAGCACCACTAAAACCGGCTTTATGTGACACTGGGAAACAAACCCAAGGCTTCATGCAAACTGCATCCCCAGCCCCAACCAACTATTCTTATATACACAAAGTTACTGCTCTTACACCAAAGACTACATGCTCCCCTGTTCTGCATTACAACACACTTTGTGCCTTCCAAAAACAGGAGTCACTGCAGCATACATTGATTGGGGACTACTTAGCAGTCATTAGAGTCAGGGCTAGATTGTTCCACAGTGTATGCTACTAAAATGAAATTATCTTATTTTAGTCACTTTCTCTTGGAGGTGAACATTGAGACAATCCTCATCACTACAAATAATGAATGCAAACTAATTAAAGGTCTGCTCTAAAAATCTAGAAAGCTCAAAGCCGTTGTCATCTGAGGTCCCAGCCACAGACGTCCAGCACAACTCCTCTCTGCTGGCTGTTCTGTTTATGGTTCGTTGGAAGCTATTATAATTGCATAAGCAAAGCAAAGCTCTCCTTTCTCCCTTTCACAGTAATACCCTAAGTATCCAGCATTGCTATAGTCTGGGGACACCTGGAAGAAGTGTCCAGAATGGAACAGACACTGAGGAAGGACAGCCAGGAAGCAAGAGAAGTGACCCACACTGAGAACAGGGCAGAAGAGCCAGAGCGGTATACGCACAGGTAAGAGACGATTTCTTAGCTAACTACGGACTTGAGTCTCAAAGCTGTAGCGACGCATATGGAACAAAACAGGTGAAGTAGGCTCATTCTAAAAGTTTACAGCAAGAATGGATCAACTGAGAAGCAAAGCTGGACTGAGCTGCATTGCACTTGCAGTGCACGGCAGCATGGGTGCGGACAGGCTCTGCAGCACAGTGGGGTAGTAAATCCAGCTGTACCTTTTAATACCTACATGACTCCGGACAAGCATTTAAACACTGCACCCCAGTTTTCCCGTCTGCCAAACGGGGTTAACTGTCATATTGACTGCCTCTGAAGACAAAAGGAGCTGGTAAATTAAGGAAAATAGTGCCTGACTCAGAGATGCTTCATAAAAATAGCTGTTATTGGCGGTGGGGCGATGGCTCAGTAGGTAAAAGCAGCCTGACGCCCTGAGTTCAGGACCCGCAGTAAAAGCTGGACAGGTGACATGTGTCTGCCATCCTAGAACTTCTACAGCAAGATGGAAGGTAGAGACATGAAAATCCCCCAGAAGCTTGTGGGTCACTTAGCCTGGAGTACGTAGCACAGTGGGAAAAATAATGAAAGAGACCCTGCTTCAAACTAGGTGGGAGGTGGAGATTGACTCCCGAGGTTATCCTCTGAGCTCTACACATGTGCCGGGACACATGTGCATCCGTATGCACACCTCATACACACACGCATCGCACACATAAAAATTGTTAGATTATTTTGTTTCTGATGCGTCGTTAGCAATGATCACTTCCTACCACATAGAAATGAATATGACTCATCTAAAATCAAATACGAGAGCACACCCACAAATAAGAGGCTCTAAAGGGTGGGGCCTACTGGGACAGCAAGCAACACTCTCCTCCCATTTCCAGCAGCCACTAGGAGGAAGAAGCAAGCCTCTGAGGGAAGAATGACAGCTTATGGAGGAGCCAGGAAACTCCTGGTTCTCAGAAGGAGATCCTGGGGGAGCTGAGAAGACAGCCACTAGCATCCAGGCTGACTCGTCACTGGAGAACCAGTGCACTGAGGCAAAGTCACTTACTTAGACAGACCCGGCCTACTTTCAAATTTAGCCAAGGGAACTACCACACATAGAGGCTTCCCACCCATTCCATATCCAGTCCTGGGAGGCAGAGCTTCGATACACTCACAAATCTTAGTGCCTTTTCTTAGTTGCCATGAATATAATAAGTTCTTTATTAGAATAACTGCTAGCTGAATAATGTACCTCTCATTAAATAAATTATTCTGATACCTTCAGCTCATCAAAATAGCAGCCGTCCTTGATATCAACTCTACTCAGCATGCTGTGTCCCCTCGCTAGGATAATAGGGATTGGGCTGGGTGTGTAGCTCATCAGTAGAATGCTTGCTGAGCATGCGCAAGATCCTGGGACTCGAGCCCAAGAACCGCAGAAAACTGAGTGCAGCGATGCATACCAGCATTCCCCGGAGAAGAGAAGTAAAGGCAGATGGATCAGGAGTTCAGGGTCTTCCTTGGCTATATCAAGCCAGAGGTAGTTATTTTGGTTTTTTGTTTTTGTTTTTGTTTTTGTTTTTAAGGCAGAATGTGACTCTGCAGCCCAGGCTGGCTTGAACTCGCTGCAATTCTCCTACCTCAGCCTCCTGGATGTTGGAACTAAGACGAGAGCCACACTAGTCTCATATACACATACTTTTGATGCAATTGAGATGCAAGCGTGTAGGTGTTTCAACAGGTGCTCCTTTATCTTTTCACAGGACTAAGTCCCCCGTGGGAGAAATTACTTCATGAGATCAGCAGTGCTTTCTTACCGAGTACTTCCTCTTCATAGGTCCCCTCTGCGCTGCTGCAGCCAACTTCACAGGCCTCCCTCTGCCGAAGACAAGCAGCAGGAGTCAGCGCATCCTTGCTGCTGCTGATTTTGCTGATAAGCTTCAAGTAAAGTCTGGAATGTTAATGCCTTACCTACCTGCATACGTGGGGTGTGGTAGCACACGCCTGTAATCCCAAAGTTTCCAAGTAGAGGCAAGAGTTCAGGGCCACATTTAGTTACTCAAAGCACTTGGGGCAGCCTGAGCTATCTAAGAACCTGTCTCAAAAACAGAGAGAGAGGGAGAAAGAGAGCAAAAGAGGGCACAAGGGTTCAAAGCACGCAGTAGTTCTGGAGGGGTTTAAGAATTTCCAAAATTGTGTCATCATCAACACAATGTGATTTTAGAACATCTTCCTCATTCCATGAAAAAACCCTGCAGGGGTCCTTATATATTCCAGTGTGTTCTGTTTCATTTTGTGTAAGGCGACTCTTGACCTACTGAATTCATTCCGCGGCCCTAAAGTCTGAAAACAAACACTGAGCCTAACAGTTCACTGTTGTTTTTACCATCTTGGTCAAAGTTTTGATGAACTAAAAACTTAAAATTCCAACCCAAAATAATGCATATTTGTTGTTGTGTTATTCGTGTGTACTTCCCTGAGAATTAAAAATTGACTACAAATCATACAATAGCCAAACATTCTAACAGCTATCTTCACGTCAATGCTGACTTTTAAGATCTACAACAGACTAGTCACAATGGGCACCTTATCTCATTAAAGCAAAAGAGAGAGTACATATTTGAGGACTGAAATCCAAATTGCCTGTAACTCTCAACAGGTGCATCTCCCTTAGCTACAGAGAAAAGAAAAGGATGGAGAGAAAGCACACATCGTAAAAGTCCAGTGAGGCTGTGCTCAATCTCCCCGACTTCCTTTCGTTTGTAATCACAATACCAGGAAGAGCCCAGGTCAGTCTCGGATGACCATGGAAACCATGGCACAGATGCTGGAAAGAAGGGCTGCGCCATGCAAATATTAACTTTGAGCTGTTTGAGCTGTGCACTGAAAGGAAGTAGAGCCCGATAAGCCTGGGTTTGCTTAGTTAAGGATTAATTCAAATACCACAGTCTGGGCTTGGGATTGTTTCGCTTAAAGGTTTAGTTACTTGTCACATCCTCTTTGGACATTTGAGGAAAGCTCACTTAGCATACCTACCCACTTCAGAGAGGGTACAAACCAAGCGGCAACAAAAGCATTACACAAAATGAGGGTGTTTTCCTTCCCAGAAACAAGGGACTCTGTTTAGAAACGTATATTACCTGGAAATATAGGCCACCCTGGCAAAAAAAAAAAAAAAAAAGCTGTGGCCCTGTTTATCCTAGATCTTTTTTTCAGGGGAAATATAGAATAAACTTTGCATCAGTCTGAGAGTTCAAACATCATCTCGAGTGGAGGTAAAGCTGTCAGTTATGCCGCCCATAAAGACAAGGCGACATCAGACTCTAAATGAGGGCATCTAGCATTTCCCAAGCCTAAGGTGTCTGGAGAGAACATAAAGGTGGTTGTATGGATGCAGTTCACAGAAACTGAGTCAGAAGCTTCTAGATGGAACATTTATACCATCTATTCCTGGATACTGAGCTGCCAACACTCCTCTGCCCAGGGGCTTTATCCACCTGCCATCCTTGAGCCTATCCTCACAACCATTTCCCCACAGAAAGGAGACCATCTTTACCATCCCTTGGCTTCCCGAGTAGCTCATGGGCTAGCTTACACCTTTCCTAATTTTCTTAACATGAGGAAGAAACGCCCCTCCAACCTCCATTTGAATTGCAATATTCTTTTCTAAAAGATCATCCATTCACTCAAGAATATTTATTTGAATCTCTTTTCTGCCCCAAGTATTGTTCTTGACTAGAGGAACATGATAGTGGACAAGATAGTTAAGTTCTCTATCCTTTCAGAACTTACGCTGTCTTAGAAGGGGATGTGAAGTAAATGAATGACAGGTTAAAAAACAAAACCAAAAACACCTCAGATACAGCCGAGTATAGTGGTGCAACGTGAGCTAGAAGCAAGAGAGTCAAGGCCACAGGGTATGACTAGCCTTCCTGTCGTGTGAGCAGCTGAAACAGTACAGAGGTGACTCTCAACCAAGACTTGAGCAATGCGGAGGAACAGGGCTTGTGTCAGTGTCCCTGGGAAGGACAGACACCTAGATGCAGGAAGGGCTGCCTACGGGTGTAGAGGAGTTGAAGCCACTGTTGTGTCTAACACAGAGAGCGTGGGGACAGGGAGTCAGGTTAGGTCAGACAGGCAGGGAGGCTGTCAGACGTGTACAATGTGTCATTGTTTCCAAACATCAATGAGAAGCCACAAAAAGGCTTCCAGAAATAAGAAAGTCTGCATTTACCCACTGGCTAGGGCTAAGATGCTATCATAGATACAGTTCATGTGTTACATTGTCAGAAACGTTGCAGCTCACTTGGCATCATCGTTTTCTGGGTTCTATTTTGCCAAGCTATCTTTCTAAGCTTTTCCTCCAAAGGGTATACAGTACAAGGCTCCCATGCACCCATGGATCCAGGATGGGAGTGCTTGATTCCCAAATGGATAACTGAGAGGAAGAATCACATTATACACAGACCACCAGCCAGCGCAATGATTGTCAAGGTAGACTCTCTCCTTGGCCTTCCTGACTGGCACAGCCCTCGTAAGGCTGTTATTTAAGAGCAAGTATGTTTTAACCGTCTAAGAGGGTTCTGAGAAAATTTGTTTTTTTTTCCCATCTCATCAGGAGAGATCCTCAATTGCTCACTTTTGGGACAAACTTATCACTATGTTTTCTGTCAGTCAAATCCCATCTCTACCCACCGGCAGGGAAAATCTCCACGATGCCGCAGCCATAGGCTGTTGAGTACATAAAGGCCCAATGTATAGTTCTGCTCCTGACAAAAGGGGATCTCTACGCTTTATTCGGGTCATCCATGTGCTCATGCAAGCACATCCTGCCCCGGATGAGGCCACACAGTTTCATCTCTGGTTTCAAGGCATCTAAATGGGGCATAACCAAGCTTTTACTGTTTTATTTATTTTCTTATTTGTTTATTTACTGGGGAGGAGGCTCATGCCCTGACCCAAGAATGAAGATCAGAGAACAGCTCACAGGAGTCATTTCTCTCCTTTCACCATATGACTTCCTGCTGTCAAACTCAGGCCATCAGGTTTGGCACAGGGGCCTTTACACACGGAGCCATCTGACCATCTCATAGCCAGGTTTTAAAACAGAAAGATAATACCTTTCATTCACAAATAAGCAGGGGAAATGTGATTTGAAGTGTCGGTAGAGGATTTTGTTGAATGAAAGGAATTGAATTAAAGGGTTCTCTTTGGGTTTTGGTTGTGTTCTGTTCTGCAGTTTTGTTTTTGAATCTCTGTAGCCCAGACTGTCCTCAAACTTATGATCCTCCCACCTCTGCCTCCTGAGTGTTCAGAATACAGATGGACACTACCATGCCTGGCCTAAGAAACCCGGTTTAGTGTGATGTGATAGTATGGTACTTTGTGTTTGGAGAAAGAAAATGCAATCACAGGCCAGCAAGATGGCTCAGTGAGTTAAGGAGCTTGAGGCCAAGCTAACAAGCTAAGTACCATCCTCAGAATCCACATGGTAGAAAGAGAGAAATGACTTCTACAAGTTGTCCTCTGACTTCCACACGTGTGCATGAGCACATCTACCCACCCAACACAAACACAAAATAAATAAATAAATGTAAAAAAATTTTAAGAAAATGCTCTCAGGAGAAATATCCCAGAATGCACTCTTCGGTTGTTTCCTGACTGTCAAATTCAGATTCCCTTTGTCCAGGATTATAAATTATGATCTTCTAAATTAGATAACAGTTACAGTCTGACCTTGTACTCAGGTTATACATTTCTGTATATTTTGCATATTCAGTCAACTGAACAGCAAGAATATTTGCAATCACATCTTAACTGAACTGTGTACATACACTTGTTTTGTCTTTATTTCACAAGCAATCCAGCTTTAAAACTATTTAACCTGTACATGGCAGCACAGGCTTGAAGAGCACTTGGCAGTAGAGGCAGGAGGACCAGGCGTTCAAGGTTGTCCTTAGCTACGGAGATGTTTGAGTTCTGTCTACATGAAATGCTGTCTCAAGAAGAAGGAAGAGAGGGAAGAGGGATGGAGGAGGGGGAGCTATTTCCACAGCTCTTCCATTGTATTGACTACTAAAAGTGATAGGCAGATGATTTAAAGTACGAAAGGTGTAGGAATGGGCATAGGTCATATGCATGTACTACTGCATTCTCAATGAGGGATTTGAACACGCCAGAATCTGAGAATTTGCAGAGTTCCTGGACCCAATCCCCCTTGAATTTGTGTATATGCACATACGTATTAACAAAGACTTGTGTGTGTGTGTGTGTGTGTGTGTGTGTGTGTGTGTGTGTGTGTATATATAACTAAACATCAAATATCTTTGCCAAAATGGGATCAGATCCTCATTTGTGACTGAGAATTTCTTCATCTTCCTGTAATGTCTTTTGAAGTCTAAGAATACAAACTTGGGCTTGCTTATATCTTTTCTGCAAGTAATTGTGAACTCACCTCACAGATGGTGGCATACGTATCATTCTGCATAGAGAAACAGAAGGAAAGGAACGTTAACGTCCTAAAAGTTGCAGGTAACTTTAGTGACACAGCTCTGCATTTTCCTCCAACTGAATTTTTTTCACCACTGATAAAAAATCAACAATAAGACAAACAAATAGGTGCCCATGTGGGCATGGTGGCACATGCCTGTAACCCCAGCCCCCAGAGGCTGATGCAGGAGGATCTCAAATTCAAGAACACATGAAGACCCTGCCTCAAAGAGAGCGAGAGAGAAAGAGAAGGAAGGAAGGAAGGAAGGAAGGAAGGAAGGAAGGAAGGAAGGAAGGAAGGGAGTGGAGTCCAGATAAGTCATTGTGTGAATAGCTTAAAAAAATTTATGATATTTGCATCTCTAGGAAAAATAGTAAGTTGGATAATCTATTAGAAAACCCAGTGAACTGGGAGGTAGCCGTGCTGAACAAGAATTCTACCACAGCTCAGTGAGACGAACAGAAACGAAAGCCACTAGGAGCTCTGGCTCGCTAGAGCCAACAGGTTCCTCTGCCTTCATCTTGGAGGCTTTCTAGATGGTTGCCTGGCAACAAATGGTGTTCCCACACATGCGCTCAGCAAGAGTTAGTACCTGCTTTGTGCCCCACCCCCACCCCCCCCAGATCAGTGAAGGAGACACGGTCTAAAAAAGCTGGTGTGCTTCATGCCCCAGAAGCACTTAGATAGTGGCATTAATAACTGGACAAATAATTAACCTGCAATCTGTAGTGGTATATAAGAATAACTCAGGCCAGATGAGAAACGCTTCTCCTTTTTGCTAAATTGGCATCCTACGAGGCACACAGCCACAAGCATGGGAATGTACATAAATAACTTCCATAACTGAGGTCTCAAAGACAAGAAAAATTATGAGGGCGCATATAAGGAGAATTAGTTTTTTTATAGAGACTCGTGATGTTTGTATCTCAGGCTGGGCTCAAACACTAAGGCATGCCAGCTTCTACCTCTAGTGACTAGAATCACAGGTATGCACACCAACGTTAATACCCTTAAATAAATGCCATTGTTATAATTTAGCCCATTATCAACAACAACAAAAAAGATATTAGGGGGCTGGGTGTCTGTTGTTTAGTTGGTAGATTGCTAGCCTGGGTTCAACTCCCCAGTACTACATAAACCGATGTGGCGGTGCATGACTGTAATCCCAGTACTCTGGAGGCAGAGCAGGAGGTTCAGAGATTTAAAGTCATCCTTAGCTACATATGAGTTTGAGGCCAGCCTGGGCTACATTAGGCCTTGCCTCAAAAATATGTATCAATAATTAATACTTACACACTCTAAAGCACACTGCTCCTGTTCTTCAGAATTCCAAAACTGACACCCTTGCATGCACTATGAGACATAACAAGATGCAGGCAAGAATGAAGAAATGTGACTCTTTGTTTGGTCATTGAAAGGGCAGAGTAACAAAAAGTACCACCTTGTATCTTAGAAATAGAAATCTACTGACAAATCTTAGACCCCTTAGAGATCTAATCAGGACTTCTAATTAGAGCTGCATATCCACAGTCTGGCCAGGCATGGTGTGGCTTACTGCAAGATGGCAGGTTTTCAGAGTGGAGTTAAGCCCTGGGCAAGATGAGACCTCAGAGCACCAACTACCCTGTCTGCTGGGTAGGTGACAACAGGTAAAGTCCAGGACAGGAAGATACCGAGCATACCATGGGTCTCCAGCTGTCGCTAAACAGCCAGCAAGGCTCAAAACCAGGGACTACAACCAGGAAAAATATCAAAACTAGTAGGTAGACCATTTTTAATCTGTTAACTTCTGGCTGCTTTTACCCCAAAGCTGCCCTCAAATGTCCTCCCATGGCTGTCCTGGTCTCCTGTTGAACAGATGGCTCAGGGCTCCTGCTTTGTCTGTACCTGTGACTATCTTGACAATTCCTTCCCAGGCCACAAGCTGATAACCTCTCAAATTATAACTGTGCCTGACCTCTTAACAAGCCCCACCAGACATGCACTCTTCTCAGTAGACATCTGTCCCTACAGATTCAGCATGTGACACACTGGATCCCTCAGACCTGCACTTTCTCCCATTCGTATGCTTGAGTTGACTAAACCAGGAACCCAGATACATTGTCTTTCTCTAACTCCTCACCCTCATCTCATGAACAAGGCAACCCCAGGTCTTACCGACCCACCTGGTCTTTACCAAGTTCTCTCTGGGCTCCTTACTCACAGTCTCAGCTGTCTGGCATGCCCTTCACCACTTGCCAACAGCTCATGGAGGACCTCTCTCATTTGCTCTTTGCAGAGATCCTTTGAAACACCAAATGTGGCCCCAGCAAGGTGGCATACAACTTTAAATGCAGACCTCAGGAGGCAGAGGCAGGTGGGTCATTATGACTTGGAGGCCAGCCTGGTCTATGTTTCAAGTTCCAGGCCAGCCAGGGCTACATAGTTAAACCCTATCTTAAAAACAGAAACAAAAACATCTGGTCACACTGTTCTCTTACTTTCATCTCCTCTCTCTCCATTCTTATACATCAGTGCCAAATCACTAAGCCCGGCATCCAGAGCTCTCACTTCCTGGACGAGTTAGTCTACTATTTGACACATATTTCACTCCTATCTGATTTATGCTTTCACCTTCTGGTCCTTCTATAACACAGTTTCATTTTGTGTGTGTGTGTGTGTGTGTGTGTGTGTGTGTGTGTGTGTGTGTGTGTCACTGAAGATCCATCTCTCCTGCCTAAACATAGCTTCTTAAACTATGGGTATTCATCTCCCTTGAATGGGAGGGCAGGGTCATGAAAAAAATGGCTACAGTGAATCATTTCTGAATGCTCAAAAATCAACTCGGAATCACATGTATAATGAATTGGAGGTTTTCTAGAAGCACTTGCCCATGTTACATTGCATGACTTCACCGCTTAGTTCTAAGTGCATAACATGTAGACGACAATATGTATGCTGTCACATGACACAATGTTAGTGAATGCTCCCTGTCACAACTCAACTCAGAAGTGAGACTATTATAGTATGAATTGCAGGGTTGTTTTTTCTTAGCTATAGATGCAAAGGTTTCTGCTCTCATAGAAACACAATGATTTAATTTAAAAAGTGACTTTTATAATTTTCTATCATCATTCCTATTTAAATGAAAATGGCTCCCATAGGCGCATATACTTGAATACTTGATCCCCAGTTGTTGGAACTGTTTGGGAAGGATTAGGAAGTGTGCCTTGTTGGAGGAGGTTAGCCTTCTCTGCCTTTGATTGTGTCTCAATATGTGTGCTCTGAGCTATTGCTCCAGCACCATGCCTGCTTGCTTTTTAGCATGCTCCCCACCATAATGGTCATGAACTCTAACCCTTTGAAATTGTAAGCCCCAAAACACTTTCTTCTATAAGTTGCCTTGGTTATGGTGTCTTATCACAGCGATAGAAAAAGTATCTAAAACAATTCTCCAACATGGAAGCAGCAAATTAGTATATCTTTGGATTATGTTGTATTTGAATTCTTGATTTTAAACTTTGATGTTTGACCACTTGTGCAATAGTGGTGCTACTGCTGTGGAGGTAACCAACTGCTCTCTAATTAGACTTAAGGCTCACTCCAGAGAAGTCTATAATTATAAATCTGGTCAAAAACCCCCAGTAGGGGAGATGACAGTCCTTACAAGGGAACCTGAATACTGTTGGTTAGCTAACCTAGTTAACTAGTTTCAAACTGCCTTATAAATATCAGTGTTTATGTCCATAAACAAAGGCGACTCTCAGATTTAATCACAGAAGCCTCTTTTTCCAGCGAACAGTGATGAATACAGAGATTCATGATTTCCCAATGGACTAAGAATGCATGACCAATAAGTGCTTAGCCCTGAACAAGGCATTTATACTATCTCCTCTAAGACTCAGGCAACATTGCAAAACATGGGTGGAAGGAACATAAGAGCCAGAGATAAGGAAGAAGTCTTCAAAATATCTGTCTGAGTAAGGCACAGCCAATGGAATCATGAACTCACAGAAGTTAAGATCCCTGTACTCAGTTTATACAAAAATGGGCCCACTAACAGTCAGACATGGACAGAGGAGGTGCTCTGAGTACCCTACCTTCTCACTGCTGAGTTATTTGTTAATGAGATTCAGGGGGAGCAGAGGCATTGCCTTCAGTTTTATCCCCACTGGAGACTCCACCAGGCTCTGATGGATAGTTCCAATCTTAGAGTTGCATAGATGGTCCTCGTTACAACAAAGCCAAACCAAAAGTCAGAGGACTCGGGTTCAGTTCCTAGCTCTCACATACAGGATTTAGTTCTTATTTCTACCATGCTGGTCTTGGGAATTGAACTCAGGAAGTCAAGTTGGCGGCAGGCACCTTTGCCCTTTGAGCCATCTCCAACACAGACTTATATCATTTGCCCATATATATCTGAGATCATGCCTGCCACATATGTAAGTTGAATCAGTAAACATTAGTTGAATAAGTGAATCTAAATGCAGAAAAGTAATAAAACCACAAAACATAACTGCCAAAAGAAACAAAGAGAACTATATAGCCCAACCTTCTCAGACAGCACACAATAAAATATTAAGTCATTTATCCCAAGCCACCCAACAGTGTAGGCAAAATCATGGGTTTGTATTAGCCCTTTGCTTTTTCTACTTTAACACATTTCATTTTTAATGAATTCTATAATTTAGACTTCTCACTATTTCCAATAGACTTTTTTTCACCAAGGATGAGTAAGTGAGATTTTATTTAGCAGTTACTCTTATTGTAATAAAACAGACCAACATTCTTTTTTTTTTTTTTATCAACACAAACTACAAACTTCTCAACAATAGAAGTAATTACTCACCGCCTCACTCAGATTGTATGGTGTGCCAATGTCAAGCTTCTTGTCCTGAAATGAAGAAGGAAGAATAAACACCATTAATATCATCAATACCCCAACTATGTACGGTTAGACTTTTTTAAAAAATCTTCCTAGAATCCTATTCTTCTCATTGTTTCCTAATTGTAGAGTAACTTGACAAGTGTCAAGTCATTTAATCCATCATGAAGCTGGACAAAAGGCTGGTACAAATTGTGTATGTAGTGCCTAGAAATTCTGGAGCATAGAAAAGGGTGGGTATAAGGCTGTGGCTGTGGAAGGATGACAGGATCTCATGGTCAATTAAGTGAACCTGTGGATCAGGCAACTAGTTCAATCAACGGTCTCCTGAATTAGAGAGCTATTTTCAACTTTTTTCTTTTTCCTTTTTTTCAATTATTCGGTGACTGTGGGAAAACATACAAATTTAGAATGTCATATTTAATAAAATATCAATTCTCTTTTCATTCCTCACACATTGGAAATTTTAAAATAGGCATTTACGGAGCAGGAGAAATGTCTCTGCAGTTGCGAGCATTAGCTCTTCCAGAAGACATCGGATCCAATTCTGAGTATCAGCATGGCATCTCACAACCATCTGTGACTCCAGTTCCTGGGAATCTGACACCCACTTCTGTCCTCTACAAGAACCAGACATGCACATGGTACAAAGACATATACTCAGGCAGAACACTCATACATATAAAAAAAGATAAAAAGTAAAAAAATTTAAAAGAGGGCATTTGTTGGGGCTAAAGAGACACCTCATTGGTTAAGAGTGACATGTATGCAGAGGACCTGAGTTTAGTTCCCAGTACATACATCAGGCTGCTCGCTGCCGCCTGTAATTCTATCCTCTGAGGATCTAACACCCTCTTTTGGGCTCCACAGATACCTGCACCTACGTGCACATACCCATACACACATTCTGTATCTAAAAATAGATAGATAGATAGGTAGATAGATAGATAGATAGATAGATAGATAGATAGATAGATAAAGAAAGTCACAGGTTAGCCTTGAACTCACTAAGTAGTTAAGCCTGGCCTTGGGTTTTTGTTTTTTGTTTTAGTTTTGTTTTGTTTTTTATTGAGACAGGTTTCCCTGTTGTAACTCTGGCTGTCCTGGAACTCACTCTGTAGAGCAGGCTGGCCTTGAACTCACAGAGATCTGCCTGCCTCTGCCTCCAAGTACTAGAAGGCATGCATCACCACCACTGGGTTTGGCCTTGTTCTCTTAATCTCTTGCCTCCACCTCTGAAGTGCTGGGATTATAGGCGTGAGCCCCCATACCCAGCTTCCAAATGTTCCATAGGACTTTGCTCCCATGAACTTGTTCAAAATGAAGTTTTGATTCCTACAGGATGATCAAATTCTAATCACATAAAATCAAGTGAAAGATGACTGATTCATAGTTGACTATTTTCCAGTCTCTTCAAAATTATATTAACTCATAAAGACAAAAAAGGCAGAGGCTGAGTTGAGTTTGTGTCCATGTTAGACGCTGAGGCATATTGCAGCAGGCGTGACTCCCTGTGTCTGCACTTGTAGTGAGGAAATTCAACCAGCTGAGCAGAGTGTCTGCCAAGCGGCCGGCCTTGGGGGAGGCAGCCGGAGAGTCAGGTCTGCGGTTTTCTGATGAAGTGAATTGCATCAGCATTTTCCCTACTTCCGTCCACTCGCCACCCCTCATAATCATCACAGCTCACAGTCACAGAATCATTCTTGTGTTCCAGGCACTTTTATAGCTGATGTATGCTAAATCTCAGTAAGCCGTCTCAACAACTCAACAAAACATGTACTATTCTACTAACCCTGTGTTATGGCCCAAAGAGGTTTAGCAAACTGCTTGGGTTCTGATTTCAAAGGAGCAGGAAGTGTTCTTTGTGAACACACTAGGATCCTGTTCTCTCCACACTTGGATCTTCAGCGTTCCCTGCAAAGCTCCAGCTGCTCCAGTTATCAACCTCCAACACACAAACCTGGTCGGTCCCACATCACAGACCCCCTGAATCCAACACCTACTCCTTGGCACAAGCCTTGTCTATCCTGGCACCTGAGCTGGAACTAATCAAATTCTTAACGTCCTCCCAAATGGAACTGGTCTGCATTTTAACTCTTTTTAACAAATATTTGCTCCTTAAGAGAAATGCTCGACTTAGTAGTTCTCATTTCACATATATAAAGAACAATACTTAATCCATAAGCTAGTTATGGTATTTCACACCTGCCACCCCAGCATTCAGGGGTCTAAGACAGGAGGATTGCTTCAAATTCCAGGTCAAAGAATGAGATCCTGACAAAATAAAATAAACAAACAAACAAGCAAAACCCTAACCCTTCCACAACAAAAAAGGAAAAAAGAACCCAAAAAAGATTCAACTCATAACATTCTGATAAGATTCAACCAAATAATGTACTACTACTAATAATAGTACACTTTTTTATGTTTTTTCTTATTAATCTGAAAAGCCCAGCATCCCTAGTGGTAAAGGCACTAACCTCTCCTTCCTCCTGTCAAGTACTCACTAAACCATAAACCTCTCTGGCGAGTGGCGAGTACTCACTTTCCCAGAAATCCTTGCTGCTACGTAACATTTAAAAAGCCAATCCAGTGCCTGGGTTCTGACCAATCAGAGAGATCCCCTACTCCCTTTAAAAAGGCTTGTTGGAAGCCTCTCAGGGGCAGCTCTCCTGTTCTGACTTACAGGGTATGTGAGAGTTGACCCCAACGGGTTGATTAATAAAGCCTCATGCTTTTGCATCGATCCTAAGTCTCATGGTTCTTTGGAGGTCATCCCTCGCTGGTTGACCTTGACAGGGGCTCACACAGTGGGCATGGGGCCCGGGTCTTTTCAAATCAAAAAATAGAAATGAGGTGTGACTCAGTGGTATAGTACTAGCCTGCCATGTGCAAGTCTCTAAGTTCAACTACAGCACTGCCAAACATATAAACATATAAATTTAATTTTTTTCCTGGTCAGTTATGTTCATAGTGGCTTTATTCATAATAATCAGAAACTGAAAACAACCTAGATGTCCCTCAACTGAAGAAGGTATGAAGAAATTGTGATACATGTGCACAATAGAATATTACCCAGCTATTTTAAAAAATAACTTCATGAATTTTACAGGCAAATGAATGGAACTAGAAAAAAAGAATCATCCTGAGTGAGGTAATCCAGTCCCAGAAAGACAAACATGGTATGTTCTCACTTACATGTGGATATTAGCTGTTAAGCCAAAGGACAAAGATACCATATCTACAGACCTAGAGAGACTGCAACAAGGACAGCCCCAGTGAAGAAAGTCTTCCTGGTGAACAGGAAATAGAACAGACATTGCAGGTAGGCTGGGGGAGGATGGGAATGGGAACAGAAGGAACCAGGTTGGGGGACTGAAATGGAGGGAGAGACTATAGGGAGAGATGACCAAAATTGGAGGACACTTAGGGGTGATTTGGAGATGTAGTACAGTGGAAACTCAGTGGAATCTACAGGGGAGACCCTAGCAAGGACCTCTAGTAATGGGGGATAGGGATCCTGAACAGGCCATCTCCTGAAACCAGGCAAGGCTTCCAGTGGTGGGACTGGGACACAATCCCAGCCACAAAAATCTTTAACCTGTGGCCTGTCCTCCCTGCAGAACCTCCTGAGACAATAGAAGAGAATGGAGGGAACATTTGCCTGAAACCGGGCAGGAACTAGCGATGGATAGCAGCCAGCAGATGATGTCTGATGACATCCTGCTCCGCTCGTAGATCAGTGCCCAGCCCAATCCTCATCAGAGAGGCTTCCCTCGGGCAGCTGATGAGAGCAGGTACAGAGGCCCTGGGCCAAATGTGTGGAGCTTCGAGAAGCCCTAGAAAGAGGGGGAGGAGAGATTGAGAGGACTAGAGGGATCCAGGACACCAGGAGAACAAGCCCCACAAAGTCAACTGACCAGCATTCTTAGGGGCTCACAGAGACTGAAGCAGCAGACACAGAACCTGCAAGGTCCCCTAAATATATCTTATGGCCGTCTGGTGTTCTTAAAGAACTCATACAAGCTAGAGTGTGTGTTGGGGTGGGGCGGGGGCTGGGGGGTGTCTGACCATTTATTTTACCTGCCCTTGGGACCCTTTTTCTCCTGCTGGGTTGTCTCATCTACCCTTGATGTTGGGATTAGTGCCTAGCCTTGTTCCTTCTTATTATCCCCTGTTGGAGCCGTAACCCTGGGAGGACTGCTCTTTTCTGAAGGGAAGCAGGTGGGAGGGAGAATCTGAGAGAAAGCAAATGGAGGACAGCTGGGAGGAGAGAAGGGAGGGGAGGAGAGGGGTCTAGATGTATTATATGAGAGAAGAAAGATAAATAAAAAAAATTTTAAATAATGAAAGAAACCGAGTTTTCTGACATAGAAAATAGTTTAAAAATAAAAACAGAAAATAATGCAATTCAGTGCAGACTCTTAGGAATCTATCCTCACAGTGAAGAAGCTTGCTATTTGCAGCCTTTCACACACAGACTGCTGAATAGGTATGCAATAATCTCAGATAAGTTTCTTGGTGTGCAGGGCTAAAAAATATATCATTTTTGATATTTATTAATAAATTGTTTCCTAGAAAGTTATAATTTACACCCTAGTCTGTGGTGAATATTAATCCCAGTTAACCCATACCTTTATTGACCATGAATGTTTTTTTTCTTCATAAATATCTGTATCTTTTCCAGGCTGATAGCAGAAATAAATTATTGGTTTTTTCTTTCCAATTCTGTGTTTGGTCTGAAGTTGACTACCTATTATCACATGCATTTTAGTGATTTTTTTCCTTTCTTTAACTTTATTACATTTATTGGGGAAGGGAGGGGTTGAGTGTGTCACAGGACACATGGGGAGGTCAGAGAACAACTTGCAGGGGTAGGTTCTCTCCTTCTAACATATGGGTCCTGGGGATTGAACCCAGGTCACTGGGCTTGGCTGCAAGCATCTTTACCCACTTAGCCTCCTCACCTGCCCTAAAGTTCTTTTTTGTGGTTCATATTCATATTTTTATTTCAAGTGCTTTTCTATATTATCCAAGTTAGTTAATTTTACATGTCACTTATAATATCTTTTTTCCACATTGAAACTTTCTTTTTTATCATTTTCTGTTTATTTTCCTAGGAAACAGGATTGAAACTTTAAATAGTTAAATTGCTATGGAGTCTGGATCTGCTTTGCCTGCTGTATCCCCTACGTCTAGAACTATAGATGGTTGTAAGCCACTATGTGGCTTGTGGGAATTGAACCCAGGTCCTCTGCAAGAACAACAAGTGCTCTTCACCTCTAAGCCACCTCTCTAGCCCATGTCTTCGGCTTCTCAAGGCATTTCCACTCCTAGGTTTTTGTCATGTTCCCCTGTAAATTTGTTTATTATTTTAATGAGACAACATCATTTTGTTGTTGTTGTTTAATGTGTTATGATTTTTGTTATTTGACTGCTCGTATTTCAATCAGACCCTTCGTTTATAGCTCTCAGAAGTTACTTGAACCTCATGATAATGGAAGGATATTATTTTTAAGTGCAGGGTACCTTATGGGTCATTGTGGGATATATCTATAATTTCAATACTTGTGAAGTAAAATCCAGAGGATTGGATGTTCAAACTCATCTGGCTACATAGGGAGTTCAAAAGCCAGTCTATATGTTCCCCATCTCAAGAAAGAAAGGAAGAAAGAAAGGGAAAGAAAGAAAGAAAGAAAGAAAGAAAGAAAGAAAAGAAAAGAAAAGAAAAGAAAAAAAGAAAAGAAAAGAAAAGAAAAGAAAAGAAAAAAAAAAGAAAGAAAAAATTGGAGTTTGATGGTTTGAGTCTCTATAAATTTAGACATGGTAGCACACAACTATAATCTCAGTACTTGAGAGGAAGAGAAAAAAAAGACAGTTGCAACTTTGAGGTCCCCCTGGTTTATATAATGAGTTCCAGGCTAATCAGGACTACACAGCAACCCCTATCTCAGAGGGCTGGGAAGGTGACTCAGTGGTTAAGAGCATTTGCTGTTCTTTTCTTTCTTTCTTTCTTGGTTTTTTTGAGACAGGATTTATCTGTTGTAATTCTCACTGTCCTAGAACTCACTCTGTAGACCCGACTAGCCTTGAACTCACAGAGATCTGCCTGCCTTTGCCTCCCAAGTACTGGGATTAAGGGAGTGTACCACCACTGCCTGGAGCATTTGCTGTTCTTGAAGAGGACCTGGATTCTGATCCCAGCACCCACATGGGGGCTCACCACTTTCTCTAAGACTCTTCCAGGGATCCATTGCTTTCTAATGCCCTCTTCTGGTCTCCATGGGTGCTGCACACATGTAGTGCACATACATACATGCTGGCAAAACATTCATACACTAAAATAAAAGTAAATAAATCTAGCTGGTAGGTTATGGCACATGCCTTTAATCCCAGTACTTAGGAGACAGAGGCAGGTGGATCTCTGCAAGTTCCAGGTGAGCCTGGTCTACAGAGTGAGTTCCAAGACAGCCAGGGCTACACAGAGAAACCCTGTCTCAAAAAATAAAAATAAATAAAAAATAAACAACTCAAAAAAATACTTAAAAACCTTGTCTTAAAAACCACAAAGAATGAATTGCCACCTTTATCCTTACTCCTTACGCATATAGTTTTAGACTTGGATTATTTTCTATGTTGCTGGCAAGTCTGTTTCTATATGAAAACAAGCTGTGCAGATTTCTGGAAGACGCATAGAATTTGGGGACTAGGGTTTTACTCCATTATCTTATTAAGATTGCTTTTTATTATTTTAAATTATGAGATCGGGGGTGGGGATTTGACTGTGTTCTTGAGTACTGGTGCCCCAGAGGCTAGAGGGATGGGATCCCCTGGATCAGTTGTGAGCCAATATGGGGGTGGTGGGGAACAAGTGTAAGGCCTCCCCAAGTGCAGTGCACACCTTAACCAATAAGGAGTGCTCCAGCATGCACCCTAACCCA
This sequence comes from Cricetomys ansorgei, assembly GCA_026225945.1. NCBI lineage: Eukaryota > Metazoa > Chordata > Mammalia > Rodentia > Nesomyidae > Cricetomys > Cricetomys ansorgei. Next base: position 6,330,128 of record JAMJFZ010001042.1, on the reverse strand, counting down.
GTTATCTTGTTTGTTTTAATATTATGTGTTGACATACAAAAAAGGTACTGATGTCTGCACATACTTTTTTTTAAACAGGGTGGCCTCCTGAGACGTGTGTTTTCTAACAGTCTTTTAGTTGGTTCCTTTGGAACTTTATAAATAAACTTTAAATGATGTTGTCATTTTTCCCTAGTTTGTCGAATCAATGAAACTACAATTCAATATTTGAGCAATTTTTAATTGTCTAGGGATCAGAACTTTGAGATTTCAGCACACTGCAACTTCCAGCAGGGCACTAGTCACATAATAGACCTCCTGTGTCTCCAGCTGCAGAGACTGGGGATGGTTGCAGAGCTTCATCTGCAGAGCTGGGGATACACAGAATCCCAGGGACTCTACTGAATGGAACTGACACTGCTAAGTGAGCACTTCAGACCTTAGTCCTCAGTTGTAAAACCATTTCTAGAGCTGAGAAAATTGTGATGGAACCAGGTTTTTAATTTGCTGCTGTGGCAGCTCAGCAGAAAAGGACAAGGAGGCATTGTCATAGATGCAAAGCCCTGCCAGACCTCAGCAGCGGGAACCGCCATCCTGGCCAGCGCCATAGAACCCTGAGAACATCTGAGCTCAGGTGTTTTTATTGATCCAGAACTCCTCGGGTGTTCTACTGATAGCACCTGCAGATCATAAGCAATCAAACATCCCCTGCAAAAACCAACACTTGCTGATGTTACAAAATGCCAAAACCTAGGCAGTCCCACACCCATCAGTGCACAAAACAATTATTTTATACATTACTAAAAATAAACTTCCACAATAGCCATGGCCTGAGGATCAACAGCAAAATGCACTTCCACAAATATTATCTTTAGAGTTTGGGGTGGGGGGTTGTTTGTTTCTGTTTTATAAACCATCTCACAATACTACTGGTCTTGAGAACATTCACCACTTTTGTTTTTTTCTGGAGCACATGGCATCTAGAATTCAAACGTAAGGCCATCAGTATACTAAGTTACACATAGAGTCCCTCAGGCAACATGAAACCCCTGTGCTCAAGCAGAACTCAAGCTTGTGCTTTCTGCAGAAATCCTAACACTCTACTCCGGTTTGGCTGTTGTCATCAGTGTCTGTCTTACTCTGTGTCCCAGGATATCCTGGCACTCACTCTGTAGTCCAGGCTGGCTCCAACCTGCACTGATTCTGCATCTGCCTCTTGACTGCCGGGGTTATAGGCATGAGTCACCACACCTGGCTTAATTAACCCTAACATTCTTTCATTCAGGAATATGTTTTATGATTAAACGGGGCGAGGAGCCTTAATATGAACCACCCGTCAAAATCCTGAAATCAAAGATTTCATCACACCAAATGTCCACATTGAAAAGGACAGCGGGGAATAATAAGGTGGGCATTTCTTGACTCGCAGTGGCTACGTTCAGTTGTCCATCCACCTACTGCTGACCCTCCCAAACCTGAGTAGGAGGCTCAGCTCAGAACACTTTTATTGCATTTGCTGGTCAAACCAGCAGGCTCTGTCTCTTGCCACCACAACCTCATGGGTTATGCCCTCCTCTGTAGGTGGTGAGCGGAAGGCAGCTCAACAAAGGAACCAACTGTCTGTCTGAACTGCCAAACCCTGAGGGCTTGGAGCCCACACACAGAGAACAATAAGGAGAGCTAGAAACAAAATGAGGACTGCAGTTTTGAAAACTATCAAAATCAGTTTCAAAACTAAGGAAATTAACAAATTGCTGCGGTACACTCTTATGATAGAGCACTCTAAAAATGTTAAGAGATTGCTTTCAAAGAACTTCAAAATTTAAAGGGAAATTAATATAATGTGAAATAATATGGTTGGTTGTATGTTAAATTGTGTGCTTGTATGTATGTGTTTTCAAGCCAGTCATAGTGGCTTGTTCCTGTAATTCCAACCCTAGTCAGGCCAAGGCATGAAGATTGCTGGGAGTTTGAGGACAGCCTCAACTACAAAGTAAAACTCTGTCTCAAAAAAAAAAAAAGACACAAACACACGCATATAATGATAAAACATGAAATAATCAAGGGTTAACAGTGGAATGACCAGTCTTCTTTCATTTTTTTTCTCTTTATCATATAAACAGTATGATATAGATAGATAGATAGATAGATAGATAGATAGATAGATAGATAGACAGACAGATAGACAGATAGATAGATAGATGTATACTGCAACATATCCATATCCTCATCAGGGAAAAAAAAGAAATCTCTTTTAGGGCAGAAAACAGTAGTCTTGCATATGTCTTTGCAATAAAATCCTAGCGAAGATTTCTTTAAACTATTCTTAAAATGCTACTCTCTACAGTTGACCTAAGCAATGGTTTACTGCTTTACCTAAATTCTACCATATGTGTGTGCACACTCTTTTCTACTCTACCAGAGAAGTCTGCCTCCAACATGTTAGCGTAAGAGTGGGTAAAGTGTTTGACATCTACTTTAAAATAAGGCTACAATGTGTCACACCTAAGCTAGCGTGCTATTTAATCTCTAGAGAGGAAGAATGCGTCTCTCCTCGGCTACTGCATTTGGTTTTTCAACTTAATTTATCAATATAAAAGTTAACTTAAAATAAAGTCAATGGCTTTTGTAAGCACAGCTAAGTCACTATGTCAAACAGTGCATACAAAAGGGACAATAAGAAAGAAAAATTTCCACGTCACAATTGATTAATCAAAACTGATGAATGCATAGATAGAAATAAAGAGACACAATAACCCAGTCTTTTGACACAAAATGTCCTACCTAGCCTCTGTACCTGCGCACTAGTCAGCAGTCTGTCCACAAGACCGTCACTGTGAGTCAGAAACTAGAAAGTTTACAGTGTGCCATAGCCTCTTCCATATTCTAAACAAATCTTAATGATTTTATAATAAACTACTAAGTAGAATATTTTAAAGTTTGTAAAATTTGATTCTATTTAAAGCCTCTTTTATCCAGCCCTTGAATTTCTCCAAAAAATCTATAACATGATAACAAATCAATAAAATAACCTGCCTTATATTTTGAAACTATATATTCCCCTGCTTTCAGGGAAAAAAAAAAAAAAGGAAAAAAAAATAAGTGCTTTCCTTGCTACCTTCTCATTAAAAAAATTGTCACGAAGAGAAAATGAACTTGTCAGTTACAAGCGGGATTTGTGTTCTAGTCCCCGCAGAGACACAACACTAGGTCGGTGAAACTTACCAAGTTAGTTACACAGGACGTCAGACAGCTGCTCAAAACTGCACACTGCACCACAGAAATCCATATGCAGCCAAAGACCACAAAACTGACAGGTTTCAGGGCAAGCCAGCCGATGCTCTTCATCCCTCATCAAGGCTGGCTTCCTACACGGCTTGTCTTCTCACGTCTCCATCTTGCTATGGGAATTCTTTAGACTTCATCACTTCAGTTGCAAGAGTGACTAATGGGTTCTCTGTTTTCTTTTGCAGTGTTAGAATATCTTTCCCTCTTAAAAGAATACTCAGGCCGGTTAGATTAGACCTTTGAATCTTAGCTCAGAACATCACAGCACGGTTATTTGATAGTTTAGCTTCCTTCTTGCTCTCATAACGAAAGGCATTCACCAGCTAAAGATTAGATCTTAGAAGAGCGCTCCACATGCAAAGTAAACAGTGGGACCGCAGATGGAAGAGCTGGATGCAGAATGCTTAGGTCGGTCAGCCACCGTACCTCTTTGAGGTTGGCTGAGCTATGCAGGAAATTGGGTTTTGACTATGCATGCTTGGCAAACCGTATCTTATAATAGATATTTTTAAAAATCGGAAGCCTTGATAGTAAGCAATGAGACAGAGAGGAAAATAGGAATGCTTTGAAACCAAACACATTTTTTTAAATTAAAGAGCAAAGAATGCTGAAAACTAATAGACAAGTTCTCCGAGGGCGAGCTCAAGACAAGGAAGTTTGCTAAAGAACTCTTAAGATTTTACTACATATTAACTAAAATGCTGCCTTATCAGGTCTATTGAGACAGAAACCAACCACCATAGAAACCTAAGACACTTACAAGTGCAGCACTTTGGGAAGGAAATACAGTACAAAATCTCAAGGAGACTGTCACCCGAGCAAAGATTTTAAAATCTGCAAACTACTGAATTCAGTCATTCTGAATAGATTGCCATGGGTTTCTCTAGACCAGGTCAATATCTCTCTCTCTCTCTCTCTCTCTCTATCTATCTATCTCTGACAGACAGAATTTTCTGTAGCCTAGGTTAGCCTTCAACTCATTATGTAGTTGAGGATATCTTTGAATGTCTGAGCCTTCTCCTCTACTTCTAGAATGCTAAAATTACAGGTGTGTATACCACCACACTCAGTTTTTGGTGTGCCAAGGAGCAAACTCTGGGTCTCAAACATGCTAGGCAAGCCCTCTACCCATTTATATTCCCATTCCCAACCTTGAATTGCTTTGTTGTTATTGTCATCGTCGTCGTTTGTTTGCTTGTTTGTCTGAGACAGGGTCTTATTCTGTAGCCCTGGCTGATCTGGAACTAACCACGTAAACCAAGCAGTCTCAAACTCACAGAAATCCACCTGCCTTTACCTCTCAAATGTTGGGATCAGAGGTATACATCACCAAGTCCAGTCCAACCTTGAATTTAGAATTCTCCCGCCTCCGTCTTCCAAGGGTGTGGTAGTGTTTTTTATTATTGTTGTTATTAGTAGTAGTTTATTTAGTATGCTTGTGTATGTGTGCCTGTCCATAGGTACACAGGTGCCACAGTGAGTGTGAAGAGGTCAGACAGAGGGCAAGTAGTGGGAGTTGCTTCTCTCCTTCAACTATGCAGGTCCCAGGGAAAGAACTCAGACAGTCAGACTCAACACAAAGTGCTTTGCCCACTGAGCCATCTCACCAATCCAGCAATGTTCTCAGCAATAACAATCTAAGGTATCTGCCTTGTTCTCTTAATCAACAATACTAAATATCATTCAACCTTTTGCCAGGGACCCAGGTTCTAAGGTGACATGAGATTTTTGTCTGCAGTTGAGCATCTTTTTGATAAATGTTAACATCGAGTATAAAAAAACATAAAGGGATATATTGACTTGCCCCCATACTTAACCCCCTAAAATGTGTTTTCTGGAAAAATTTCTCTAATGATCACCTATTCTTCGTTAATCTGCTGCATTTTCAGAAATGAAGATTGCAGAATATACACCCACTCTGTGTCTTGATCATAGGAATCTGAACATCTTTCTGCAGAAAATAATTTTTCTCCTGTCAACAAATTTAAATTTCAATCTTCAATGGTGGGGCACACAGAGAGAAGGCTCAGTGGTTAACAGTACCTGAGGTTCTTGCAGAGGACACAAGGTCTATTCACAGCTCCCACATGCTAGCTCAAAACCATCTGTAACTACAGTTCCGTGGAATCTGACGCCCTCTCCTGGCCTCTGTGGGCACTGCATGCATGTAGTACACATACATTCAGGCGTATAATATTCATACACATAAAACTAAAATACATACATCTTCAATTTTCTTTATGTGAACCACGAGTGTCTTCTGTCCTATTTGTATAAGTAACACATGTAGCTTTCACTTCACTAACAAAATAGGCTTCCAAATGTGGCCTGAAAACTTGTTCATTTATTTGACTATTGGTGGGGTATGTAAAAGAAGTGTTGCAATTTAAAGATTCTGTCTTTGCTCTGGGTTTTGCCATCTACCGAGTACATGAATTCACATGAGTGTAAGACGGATTATGTTTAAAGACATTTGTTGCAGTTATTCACATCAAGAAAAATCGGCCAGGCATAGTGGTACCACCAATAATTTCAGCACTCAGTAGGCTGAGGCAGGGGAATATGGCCACAAATTTTGGGCCAGTTTGTGCTACCACAATGAGTACCAGACCAAACAAAGAGCTATGTGGGGGTGGACAACACAGGAGGGGGATGAAAAAATAAAAATGCCAGGCACAGCGGCACTGGCCTATGATCCCAAGGCTCCTCCATGGTTCCTGGAAAGTCCAGAAGCCAGTGGCCAGCTAAAATGTTCCTCACTTCCCAGATAGATCAGGTCTCCACTTCGCCTCAAGATGTAAGGAGCCAACCCAGTGTTCAGCTCCTGACCAATTAGAGAGATCCCCTAGCCACTGCCTGTTTTGCTTAAAAGCCGAACACCCTCATTTCTTGGTTGCCATGTTTTGTTTTGTTTTGATTGGTTGACCCTGGCATACCTGAATGTGTTCCATAGAAATAAACTGCTTTGTATGGCCATACATATCTCTCAGTGTCTACTTGAGCTATTTTGGGGACCTAACAATACATCACCCTCTTCTGACCTCCAAAGGCACATATACCCATGTGTGAATACACATACACAGAAATATAAATAAATATATTTTTAAATAATATTAATATGATTGTCGGACAGACTCTGGACAATGCAGCCCAAGGAAATAAGAGAAATGATGGTGATGGCAAAAATGAAGATACATACCACAGAGGAAGTCATGCCAGCAAAGAAAATTCACATTCGTGATACATGGTGCACATACCTATAATCCCAGTACATGGGAAGGAGAAGCAGGAAGAGCAGGAGAAGTTCAAGGTTATCCTCAAATACATAGCAAGTTCCAGTTCAGCTTGGGCTACAAGAAACATTAAGTATATTTCTTGGGGATATTCAGACACTGAAAATGCAGTTGATATATGCCAAATAAGCTTAGAAAGGATTTTGACGATTTGCCAAAACAGAAAAGAAATACTCTTAAGTTGAACTGTAAGGTGAAATCAGAAACCACTGTAATTTTTCCATTCCAGGTTATTTTTGCATATTTTATTTATATACAACTAGTTTGTTATTGTTGTTGCTTGTTTTTGGTTTTCAAGACAGGGTCTCTCTATATAACAGCCCTGAATGTCCTGGAACTCACTCTGTAGACCAGGCTGGCCTGGAACTCACAAAGATCCACCTGCCTCTGCCTCCTGAGTGCTGGGATTAAGCCACCACGACCAGAACTACTTTTTTTTTTTTTTTAAGCAGGTCTCTTACTCTGTCGTTCAGGCTGGAACTGACTGTGTAATCCAGGCTGGCCTCAACTCAAAACAGTACTTCAGCCTCCGCTTCTAGAATGCTGGGATTACCACATAAACCACCATGCCCAATCTAACAGTTGCTTTATGAACCTTCCATGCAAAACAAAGCAAAGAATGTCCATACCAAAATCCAGATGGAAGTGTGGGGTTGGGGGCGGGGGGTCGTCTTGGTTTACAGGGAATTTAAACTCCCTCTACGAAGGAGAGAAATTTTTATTCTTTACTCATTAACCATTCATAATTGTTGAATTTTGTATTATGAACACTTTTTACAGACTCAAAAACTAAACTAAAAATAATGATCTGCAAGGTAGGTGTACTAACTCATGCCTCCGATCCCACTACTTGGAAAGTAGAGACAGGGCAATCAGAGGTTCAAGGTCATCCTCAGCTCCGTAGTGAGCTTGAGGCTGCCCTGAGCTATATAAAACCCTTGTCTCAAAACAAAAAGCAAAAACCTCCTTCCATGTGTACACTAAGAATCTAGAAATAAGAAAAATATGAATATTTCAAATTCTGTTCTTAAAAATTATTGCACCTGAAACCATGTATGTTAAGAGTTCATGGTCTGTCTGTGTAAATATTCATTTATTTATTTATTTATTTATTTATTTATTTATTTAATTTATTTTTCTAACATACTTCGGACATACATTCCTTTAAATCTCATAATACACAAGACTTACTTGTGAGTATGTCAGCCTACCATAGTGTTGATGTTATAGTGAATATTCTTTACTTTTAGGCTGGAATCTCACTGTGTTGACCAGGCTAGCCTTGAACTCACAGAGACCTGCCTCGCCTTTGCTTTCCAAGTGCTGGGATTAAGGAGTGTGCCACCAAGACTAGCTATGAATATTCTTTGATTCACCTATTCACCCTTTTGTGAGCCCCTTCATGCCATGTTCATATAAACACATTAATACATTTATTAAAATTGAGAAAGGAGTACTCCTACTACAGTTCTTGTTTCTAAAAAAAAAATACACATATATATATACAAATATATACTATATATATATATGTAGTAATATTTCATTCTTGATGAATCCAGAGCTGGTTCTTGACCTTCAAATGCAGTCAGTAGAACATGGTATTACATACTGTCATGTGCTTTGTCCCTCTTGCCCCTTACTGATGGTCCTTTACCTTTCTATTGCTTGAATAAAGACTTGACATTGTTTTCTTTAGCTAATTATATTTAATGGAGGGATCTCGACACTCTCATACTTTCATGAGAGCCCTTGGACCACTCAGATGTGAAAAGCACCAGCAAATGAGATCAAAGTGCTATAGTTTAGAGTTTAATGCCTTTGTAATGAAAGAATTTCTGTTTGCTTGTAGAAGAAATAGGAAACCAACCAGATTTTGGAAACATTTGCATGTCTCTCTTCAGTCCCTTTACGTGAATTTGCAACCATTGCCACGGGTGTTTGAGACAAACCTTCCAGTCCTCATAAGAACAATGAAATTTCACAATGCAAAATAGCTGCAAAACCCTTCTACCACAGAACAACGTGATGTTTACCTTCCTGTTCAAAAACTCTTCTCATAGATTAGGTTAGCTCGCAGGCAACAGAACAGACGTAGGAGAGAGCAAAGCAGGAGAAGTCAGGCTCTTGTCACAGCCTCGTTAAGAAAGCTGGCTAGTCAGAAGTAAATGCCTTGGAACATCTATCAAGGTTCCTATTTTTACAGTTATCATGGGGAGAGGGAAGGTCTTCAATAGAGATTTCTCAAAGATATGACTTCTTAATTTTTACGTACCAAAGTTTAATTCCCTTCTTTTGAAATCCACATATAACTCATATAACACATATAGTGGTTCTGATGGCTTCTGCGAGTTCTGGGTTGACACAGGCTTTTTGTTCATTTGTTTGTTTTGAATTAGGGTCTCGTGTAGCCCAGGCCACAAGTTCAAGGAGAGCAAGGTTTACAAAGCAAATTCCAAGCCAGCCAAGGCTACCATAGCCTGACTTCTAGTGTAAATAATACAAGTGAAAATTTAACTTTGGGAGTAGGGAAGTAGCTTGGTTGATGGAGTGCTCGTCTAGTATGCATGGGGCCCTGAGTTCTCTGTATGCAGCATCACAGAAACAGCATGCGATGATGTGCATGAATACAGAGACACACAAAAATACAGTATAGTTCTGTCTATAAATAATGTTAAATAATTAAAATATGTGGCATTATTACTTAAAGTTTCCTTATTGCCTCTCTGTCTATGTCTCTGTCTCTGTCTCTCTCTTTCTCTCTCTCTCTCCCCCACCCCACAGGATCTCACACAGCCAGTGCTGACCTCCAATTCTCTATGTAGCTGAAGATGACCTTGAACTTCTGATCCTCCTGTCCCTACCTCCTGAGTGCTAGGACTAGGGGTACGTACTATCTATCACACCCAGTCTATGTGGTGCTGGGGATTGAACCCAGGACTTTGTGCATGCCAGGCAAGCACACTACCTGCTGAACTATGTCTGCAAACCCAAAAGAGATTTTTTTCTATTATATGCATTTTACACTTTTGGAGGAAACTCTATCCTGATCTGAATAGAGCAGTTTCCTAGGCAGACTGGTGAGAAATGAGAGTGGAGATTGGTTGAGTAGAGGTTGTAATCTAACTGAAGGTATCCTAGAATCACAAAGGACCATGGAGTTTGATGTGGCAATTTGCCAGTCTCTGGAATCAAAATAGAAAGAAATGTGTCTCACTCAACAAATATATTTTATAAACCTACAACTGTCAGTCTTGTCAAGAATTAAGCTGAAGTTCTGTGTTGCATTGTGTATTTTTCAGATACTCCACGTAGTAATGAAATCTTATTTTGTAAGTCTCTTAAAACATGTAAAAAAACAAATAAGCCAGATGTGGAGATATTTGACTATAATCCCAGCCTTTAGGAAGCAAAGGCAAAGAATCAAGGTCAACTCATCCTTGGCTACATACCAAGTTTGAGACCAGCCTGGGCTACACAAGACCTTGTCACACATACATATACATATATACATCATATACATATACATTCACATTCACATATACATACATACACACATACATATATGGCCAAGTATGGTAGTCCAAGGCTTTTGTATCAGCACTCAATAGACAGAGGACTTCCAGGTCAGCCTGGTCCTCACAAGTTCCAGGTCAGTCAGGGCTATATAAACCAAACCTTTATTTACTGTTAGCTTTGGCCCAGATACTAAACACTGTTACTTAGCCACAGTTCCCTGACCATGGCACTACGATTTTGTGTTTCAGTACTATATATACTATGGGTGACACAAAGCATATCAGCTACCTTAGTCACTGATGCACCTTTTTAGTTAGTTTTATATCTGCATTCACAGAAATATCCACTCAAAAGCCTTGTTTCATTGTTTGTTTGTTTGATTCATTTTATTTGAATTTATATCTTTATTTGTGTCATCCTTTTTGTCTTGATTCTGTTTTTCTTTCCTTGGCTTTTTTTAGGGGATTTCTCCTCAGATTGGAGAACCATTGTAAGTATATAGATTAATAAACCACTATAGTTTTAGGGTATAGAAGTATGATTAGTTATTAATGTTAAGAATTTATATTATATTGTTTGGTTTGAGACAAGGTCTCATGTTGTGGAAGCAAAACTTGAACTCACTGTGCAGCTGACAATGACCTTGAACTACCGATCCCCCTCTCAGTGCCTCCCAAGTGCCAGAGTTACAGGTGTGCACCACCACACCTGCAGTATATTCTGCTTCTTACTAGGTTTCATAGACCTTTTCCAGGCTAAATACAATAGCAAATTCCAAAAGTGGATCTAATGGAAATTCAAGTCCAGCAGGTTCTGTCAGCTGCTTTCTTCTTTCCTCATTCTTCTGAGTGAGCTCAGCCCCCTCTTGCGTTCTCAGAATGCTCTGTAGGTGAGATCTGCATGATTTCCTTCTGAGCAGGTCTAGAGTCTGTCCTGCAGTACCTTGACTCCCTTATCATCAGGCTGACCAGTGACAGCTGAAGATTTTCATTTTCTCTCCTGAAACATACTTAACCACTGAGGACTGAGGCTGCTCCTCTGTAGGCAGGAACACTCACTTGGAGATGGGCAAACTGCCCAAGCATTTATCCCCTAGCATCCCTGGTGTTCAGGCACAGCACCAAGCAGAGGTACGGTGACAGCAAGTCCAGGAACGAGTCCTGGCCACGCCGAGGCATTTTAAAAACATTTCATCTTATTCCTCCCATAGATTCTCCACTGCTGAGACTTCAGAGGGGTCTGGGGGAAAGAGAAAGAGTGGGGGGGGGGTGGGAGCGATGGCAGGGAACAGGACAACTACCAGGTAGAATGTTGCCCTCCACCTCAAAAGGCTCCTTGGTGAGAATTAGTTTGCTCACTTGAAGCAGCCGTTCAGCATTCAAGCCCCCCGTGACAGCCCTGTGACGGTCAAGAGTGGCGAGCACCCGCCTTGTGCTGCTCATGGAAGTCAAAGGCGGTTTGATGAACTGGAGGAATAATACCAAACAATAAGCTGGCAGTAGACGCCTGTACTAAAACGAAAGCCTCTGCTAACAATTTGTGCTCTAGAGCATTAGAAAAATGGCTGGATTTTAAATCATGGTATAATCTAGCATTATAAGTCAAAAGTAATAATAATCATGCCCGGTGAGTGACCAGAAGAGGAAAAAAGATGACTGAGAACAAACAACAGAAAGAAAAAGAAACAAGACCTCAAGATGCTCAGTGAGTAGAGGCGCTTCCTACCAAGCATGTCGAGCTGAGTCGGCAGGCTTGTATTGGAACTTAGCTCAGAAAAAAGAGAAACAGATAGAGATAGAGAGGGGGGGTGGGAGGAAGAGATAGAGATAGAGAGATGGGGGGAGGGAGGGAGGAAGGAAGGAAGGAAGGAAGGGAGGAAGGAAGGAAGGAAGGAAGGGAGGAAGGAAAGGAAGGACGTCCTCTTCTTTCACGGGTTCTGTGGTTTCTGTTCAGAACATTTGTTTCAGTTTCAAACAGTGTCAAAGGAACTGACTTACACAGTAACCATCATTTTCTATGCCTTCATTTAGCAAAAAGCAATCACTATCTTAATTATTACTATATTATTATATTATTATTATATTATATATATATTATATTATATATATATATATATTATATATATATATTATATATTATTATAATTATCAATCCATGGAATTTCCACGTGTACTTGATTTCCAGTACGCTTTATTGTGTGATTTCTAGTACCGGCTATGCAGCAGCAAGGCCTCACCCCCACAGGGTGGCAGTGTAGCTTCCCACACGCTCAAGTACAGGTGAAGAAGCTCAAGTAATAAAACCTCATCTTTCACCCAACACAACACAACAAAGCTGTCCGTGAAAGCAATGGCTTCTTCCTATGCCAGCTGCAGCCACCCAGAACTACCGTCATGTCTCCAAACACCAGAGTTATAGAATCTTGAAAGCCTTAAGATCACAAAACTGGTTTCAGCCATTTGGCACAAAAAAAAAAAAAACCCTCACATTTGGTACTGCACATGCTTCTGGCATTTTATGGAATGTAACTTCTTTCCTTCTTTCCTCTCATTTAAGACAGGCATGATCGGGCATGCGTGTACATCTCCAGATAGGATATTTAAGCTGTGCGTGCCTATAATCCCAAAATAGAATATTTAGGTTGTGAGTGCCTATGTATCCCAGCACATGACCCTGACTTTAAAAATTAAAAGAATTGGGAACATAGCTTATTTCGTGGTGTTTGTCTAGCACGCATGAAATTCTGGGTTCGGTCTCCAGCACCATATTTATACACCCAGTTTACTGGGTTTAGTGCCACATGCCTGTTATCACATCACTGGAGAAACAGAGGCAGCACCTATCCCAGCAATCAAGAATAAGACCACCACAACTGAGCTAAATTTGAAGCAAGATTTCATTAAATTAATTAAATACTGGCCAGGAAGATGGGGTCTGACCAGGACCATTCTGGGGTTCCCACAGGGTAGACCTGCTACCTCGGGAGTTCACACAGAATGGCCCTGAGTCACGTGGCACAGATACTAAGGAAGGCAAAATGAACCCATAAAGCTATGTACTTTGCACCAGGTCCAATCAGATGGCAAGCATCTATCCTGATGTAGTTCCTGTCTGGGTTATCTCCTACCCACAAGTGACCAAGCATATCTGGTGCATGTGGAGCACATCCAGTGCAGTAGGATCAACCAAATGGGATCTAGACATTCCCTACCCAACATTCCAGGAGACTGTCTGTCCTGTATCTCACCTGAACAGCCCCACACAGTGCTCCAGGAAGTTGCCTATCCTTGTTCTGTAGATCTTTTAGGCACAGTAATTAAAATTTAAAACAACTTTTGCTCTTCTAGCAGAAGGATGAGACATTCAAGGTCACTCTTGGCTGCATACTAAGTTTGAAGCCAGTTAGAGCTACAAGAGACTCTGTCTCAAAGTTATTATTGTGTTTATTTAGGCCTGGAGAAATGGCTCAGTGGTTAAGAGTGACTAGTGCTCTGGCAGAGAGGACTCTGGCAGAGAGGACTCTGGCAGAGGGTTCAGTTCCCAGAATCCGCATCCTGGCCTACAATCCTTTGTAACTCTAGCTCCATGAGAGATGAGATGTCTTTCTCAGCCCTCCATAGGTTCCTACACCCGTGTAGCCTGCACACACAAGCACACACATAGACACATAGGAAAAAAAGTATCTTTCTTACACTTATTTGTGTGCATGCATACGTGTGTACGTGTGTGTGTGTGTGTGTGTGTACATACATGAACACATGCTTTGATATGGCACAGAGCTCATGTGGAAGGTGAGCTTTTGGAAGTCAGTTCTCTCATTCCACCCTGATGGTCTTTACACACTGAAATATCTTTCTGGCCCCAAATCTTAAAATGAGAAAAAAATCATCTTAGAACAACCTCTCATTGAATGATAAACCTCTTCTAGGACACTTTGTTTTTTTCTTTTAATTTTTGAACAGGGTCTCATTATCAGCCCCAGCTGGCCTGAAGCTTACTATGTGAGACCAGGTTGGCCTAGAACTCAAAGAGATCTGCCTGCCTCTGCCTCCTGAGTGTTGGAATTAAGGGCATGTTGTCCCCACCCCCAGCTCTTTTCTATAACATTCTTAACAGAAATCTACCCTCAGAAAAAAGGATACACAAACACCTCTCAGTTTGCACAGGCTCTGTTAGCATAAATCCAGCGTCTAACAGCACGACAGACATGTATATGGGGGGGTGTGTATTTTTATTCTCTCAAAAATGTCTAGAAACAATGTATGACTTTTTCCTGCCAACAGTTGGAGCTGCAATTTACTTTGTTGTTGTTTTTTGTTTGTTTCTTTGTTTGTTTTTGATTTTGTTTTTTTCCTTGTTTGTTTTGGGGTTTGGTTGTGTCTCACAATGTACCTCTGGCTGTCCGGGAGCTCACTACATAGACCAGGATGGCCTCAAACTCAAAGAGATCCACCTGCCTCTGCCACCGAAGCACTGGGATTATAGGCATGTGTCACCACAACCAGCTTTAAAGTTAGGACTTAGAAACTTTAGTTTGTCTGTGTCACTGAAGGAGAGAGGAGGAGTAATCAGAAGCCTCTTGCCTTTCCTAATCAAAGAGACAAGTGAAACCTTAGAGAATTTCTGCACAGACATTGGTCCAGCCTTGCCTTCTGAACAAACCAGTTTGAATCAAGTAGCGAAGGCTTGTGCTGTTTTCCTTTTCCGTGTGGGTCACAGTGGTTGTGAGATAGACAGCTCCTGACCTCTGTAGACTCCTTACACTGGCACCTCTTCTCCTCCCCAAGTCTCTGCAACTCACCTTAACAGTTTATGTTGATGCACATGGACTCAGACTTTTCTCAATGTTGCTGGAGTTCAAGCACAAAGACAATGAAGCCCTAATCTAGGAAAGCAGGAGACAATACATGATCTCTGTTTGTTTGATTGAGTCTTCTAATTTGGTTTGGTTCAACTTTGTTTGGTAAGACAGGTCTCACTTTTTACCAGACCAACCTAGAATTCACTCTGTGCCTCATGCAGGCCTTAAACTTGTGCTCTTTCTGCCACAGCCTCTTGGGGGGCTGAGACTACAGACATGTACCACCCCATTTGGCTTACAAATTCAAGTTATTTTCTTTTGTTGCTTTGAAGAAACATGCTTGGAGTTTATTATTTGACAGGCACAGTTTGCACCTTCTCTGAT
Organism: Cricetomys ansorgei; assembly: GCA_026225945.1. Lineage (NCBI taxonomy): Eukaryota > Metazoa > Chordata > Mammalia > Rodentia > Nesomyidae > Cricetomys > Cricetomys ansorgei. Next base: position 6,314,867 of record JAMJFZ010001042.1, on the reverse strand, counting down.
ATTGTTTATCTTTCTTGTTGTTGTAACTAAATACCTGACAAAAGGCAATTGAAGTTAGAAAGGGCTTGTTCCAGCTTACATTTGTGTGCAGGGGGAGTGTGGGGACATCCCACCTCGGCAGGAAGGACAGGGAAGCAGAATCAGGAAGCCAACTGGTAACACTGTGTCTACAGTCAGAAAGCCAAGTGACCAAGAAGTGGGACTGGGCTCCAAGACCTCAAGGCCCGCCCCCAGCCCCTTCTTCCCACATTCACATCCTTCCCAAAAAGGGCTTTTCAAAATTCCGAAGTTTCTTCTGAACCCCAAAGTAAGGTCTTTAACTATGTGCCCCATTCTGTATGAGACAATTTAAAAAATTTGCTTTATCTCTACAACACAATTTAACACTACACCAGAAAAAAAACATTTACAAGAGGAACAATCATGAGAGTTGTCAGGTTGATGCCTGCGATCCTTGTCACTGCTGGAGATCATCTTGATGTCTGTGATCAGGGCTGCTGTGGGAGGCCATGTTGATGTCCATGACCTGGGCTGCCTCTGTAATTAAGCCATGTTGATGTCCCTGATTTGTGCTGCCATTATAAACGATCTTTATGTCCTCCATCCATCCTGTCTCTGGAGACCATGGAGGGGTCTGTGCTACCCACTCCAGTTCCTGCTCCTGATGGAAAGCATGTTGATGTCCATGTTTCATGCTCCCTGCTGGAGGCCCAGTGCATGTGCGTGATACAGGCTGCCACTGAAAACCATGTTGATGCTCATGATCAGTGCCCCCACCAGAGTCTACGTTAATGTCTGTGATCATGCTGCCACCAAAAATCATATTGATGTCCCAGGTCCATTCTGCCAGCACCAGCTATGGGCAGGAGAGCTTCTGTAGCAGTGGTATCAATGACAATAGAGTCATAGCTGTGAATAAGAAACATTGAGGGTTTCTGCACCAACTTCCCCCAAGCTCCCAAAAAGAAAATTAGTGATAGAGATGCTAGGGTAAATCTCTTCACAGTGGATGCCTCTTGGTGGGAGTGGAAGGATCGAGATCAGTTTTCTTTAAGGGTCTACCCACTGGGAGTCTGAACATCCTCCAACACACGACATAGCAATATCCAATGGACTTGGGTTTTTTGTATTTTCTTTCTTTCTCTCTTTCTTTCTTTCTTCCTTCCTTCCTTCCTTCCTTTTCTTCTTCTCCTCCTCCTCCTCCTCTTTCTTCTTCTTTTTTCTTGATTTGGAGGGCACAGGTGTGGGAAGGTGGACCTGGATCAGGATGCGTTGTTTGAAATTCTCAAATAATTAATAAAAATATGAAACCTGAAAAAAAGAATATAATGAGTCGAATATGTTGAGTGGAAATCACCTCTGCCCTGATGGGACAGCAGCCATGCCCTGTGGAGACCCTCCATACTTGCTATGGGCTTTAAGGGCTCTTTGGCTCTCACTGCTTTCTTCATTGGCCTTCGTTCCCATGTTCCCAGCATATCCCCAGTTCCCTTTTTACTTGTCTAGTATAACACACCTGGGTGCTTAACGATAGTTGAAAGTAGCTGGAGAAATCCTGATAAATGGCCTGTTTGATCTGTAAACAGGGGTTTACAAATATGTCACAAAGCCCAGTCAATAGTCCTGGTAAGAGGCACCAGCAACTACTTCCCTGTTTTGGGGGGAGTGAGAACATGACCTTTACCACCCATCTGGTACCATGTTCTCTGCTGAGTCCAAACTCTACCTTGATCCAGACAAGTAAGGCAGTGGGGAAACTGGCTGTCAATAATGACATAAACTCCATCCCAGTTATTTCATCCTCAGGGCTTTGCACACCAATGAATTTGATGTTCCTAATAAACAGTTCTTATCTTCATTGCCCAGTGCTAAGCAATTTGACCAATAAAATAATGGCTGCAAGTAATACCTTCCATCTATGATCACAGCACTCAAGGAGTGGAATCAGAAGGATTAGAAGTTCAAAGTCATTCTCTGCTACATAGCAAGTTTGAGGCCTGCCTGGGAAACATGAGACCCTGTCAAAGAGGAAAAGAAGGTATTCCTAGTGATGAAGTAGAAAAAGGTAAAAAAGACCAATTATTAGATACAGATTTATTGATTTACGTAGTGATTTACTTAGAACAGTTTGTACTGTCTATTTGCCAAGCATGACTTTATGTGCTACCTGGGACAGATCGAGCTGGAGGAATAGCTGAAACAATGGATCATTGCCCTTGACAACCCACTGACTGTCATGCATGCTTCTATAAAATCTTTCTTGCTTGCCTGGCCACCTTGTGGTTTTAGAGTATAGAGGAGACCAGGGATGGAAGCCTTTCAGGAGCTGTCCTGCTATGGACCACCTCCTCTCTTCCACTCTTATTTGTGTCAGAGTGCTCATTCCAGAAAGATTCTGGCAACAGTGAATCTCTGCCAGAAATACCTAATGGTGTAACTTGCTAAACCACAAAGGATGATTTTCCTCCCCCCAGTTCTAGGCAGCCCTGAGCCTAAGCAGACCCATCTGCTGAGGGCTTGGGTGAGTTGAAAGCTGTGCATGTATCAAGTGTCTTTCTCACGTGCCAGCACTTCCCAACTGCTGTTTACACAGCCTGCCCAGCTTTCAGTTCCTAATAAACAGCCTCCAGGTAGTTCTTCTCTCCCTTCTTGAATTACCTTTGGTGCCAAGGCTGAGCTAACCATACTCATTCAAAGGCATACTATCAGTATCCATAGAAGGCTCCTCTTTACGTATTTGTGTGCTCTCCTTCCCCTGTAAGCAGCAATAGCAATGTGATCAACATGTTTACTTGAAATTTTGTATATCATGCATTTTTTGTTTTAATATTTTTTAAGCGGTCTCACTCAACACAGGCTGACCACAAACTTGACATATACCCAGAGATGACCTTGAACCCCCTGATTGTCGATCAAAAGAAACTGGGACAAATGGTATGGTGCCTATTAGCATACCAAAGCACACACTGGCCTCCAGGTTCACTCAGTACCTATGGCTCCTCTCAGCCCTTCTCACCCTGCTTCTCTAACCCTAAACTTCTTCAGCTCACGGACTTCTCTTCCCCCAGCTTCTCATTCCTATATAACCCTGCCATTTCAGTCATGTACCTTCTTGGTCCACTTGTCCCCTCTCTCTTGCCTCTCTTGGTCCTCTCTCTCTTGCACCCCTCTTTCTCTATCTCCTTTGCTCCCCCTTCTTTTTCCTATTCTCCTCTCTCTCCTCTCACGGCCCTGTTCAGTCTTCAGTCTTCTGGCCATGTGCAGTCTACTACTTTCTGTCTCTGCTATGGACTCTTCCAGATGCCTCTGGTTGTTCTATCCCTCATACCTTCAATAAAACCTTCTCCTTAACCAGACCTTAACGTGATCATGTCTTCACTTTAGATATTTGTGTTCTAGTAGGTCTCCCTACCTCTATTACTTAAGTGCTGGAATTATAGGTAAGCACCACACCCCAAAACCTGCAAAATATAAATCCTTAGGGCCATCAAGATGGCTTACTGGGTAAGGAGAGCAGTTGCTACCAAGACTGGCAACCTGAGTTTGGCCCTAGAATGAACAATGTAGAAGGGATAGAACCAACTCCCGAAAGTTGTCCTGACACTGGCTCAGGCACTACAGCATACACACACACACACACACACACACACACACACACACACAGCAGCAGCAGCAGCAGCATATACAAATAAAAATTCTTAAGTTGTTTTTCCTTCTGGCTGTCACTTGCTCTCTCTGACACATACATGCATCAGTATTTCTTAGGATGGGTCACATTAATTTGTTTTTTTCTTTCACAATCAAGTTATATAATGAATTTGTCAACGAAAATAACATACTCAGATGACATGTCATATCTATCTAAAAATAATACCCTTTTACTTGCATTAGAAAAGGCTTGTTTTGTCTTGGATTAGAGACTATAGAAGTAAATGGACTACATAATGGAACTTTGAGCAAGAAGTGTTCATTCGCCTCTCTCAGTGAGTATGAACCACAGCACTCTAGACGGCAGGTTGTAAAAACTGAGAAGAGAGAGTGTGTCACCCAGGCTTGTCTGGGAACTCACAACTCAATTCAGGCCAATGCCAGATCTCAAGGGCAGACACCAAAATTAGTTCAGCTTTTATAGACTGACAAGGACATTACAGGGTTGTCATTGACTTCTGTCTTGTTGTAGACTTCCAGGTATAGTGTACAAATTCAGTAACTGTTGTTTGTTTTACATTGTGTTTGAGTGGTCTAATTTAACGCCATTCTAGGGTTTTCACACAGTGAAATAATGCACTGAACAATACAATCATGGCCATAATATTTACTCTAAAGCACTCAAGACAGAATACCTCAATGCAAAGTTCCCTTAGGCTATGCTTACAGCCACTCTATAAGTGATGGCAAAAAGAAACTATTGAACTAAACCACTCTGTGGGTGGAGAGATTTACTGGGGATCAAATTGCCAAGGCCATCTTGTGGGGAGGAGCAGAGAAAAGCAAAATGGCAGAAAAGCCATTTTATATGATAGTCAGCAGGGTGTGTGTATCTGAGCTGATAGAGGCTGTCCAGATTGATTAGAAACTAGGTACCCTTGCTGATGAAGTTGACCTTTGGGGGAAGATTGGGGAGGTTCTTGTAGGATTACTTGTGATCCCTGGTAAATAGGAACCTGCTTTAGGAGTTCTGCTTTATGTTAAACATACAGACAGAAAAATCCCTTGAAGTTTGTTTACCTGATAACAATCCTTCTGTTTACATGCCCAAAGACCTTCTGTTTAGGACATTGTCACCAGCACTGCTGCTTGTGGAGCTGGGGAATTTGGACCTAACATTCTAACTTTTGTTGGTGATAAGGGACAATGAGACCTCTGGTTACATCCTGCTGTTTGGGGTCTTGATAAGAAAGGAGTCTGGAATGCTGGTTCAAAGCAGGGTCTCAAGACTGCAGGTGATGGTAAAAGACCAGCAGAAATTCCACGAGAAACATCTGGTTTACTGACCTTTGTAGAGGAATAGCCCTGTCTGACAGCTAGGGTCTACATTCCAGGGGTTACATTCAGAAGCCTATATGGTATGGATGGAATGTAGACACAGCTTTAATCCCAGTATTCAGAAAGTGGTAGTGGTAGTCCACGCCTTTAATCCCTAGGGGGAGAAAAAAACAGTGGAAGCAGACACAGGAAGCAGAACTCAGAAGAAGTTAGTATCACACAGGAAATGATATCTGAGATGAGTCAGAGTAAATGGCAGACAAAGTGATTAAGAGGAAGAATCAGCAGAATAAGCATATGCCCAATTCTCACGAGAAAAGGCTGGCTCTCAGCTCAGTAAAAGAGAATACATAGGGGTTAGAGTCAGTTGAAAGAGTCAGACAAAAGACTCAATTGAGAAAAAGGCTAAGAGTCAGTTGAGAAGTAGGCTGGAGTCAGTTGAAGTAGTCAGTAATAGGAGACAGTTGAAGAGCAATTACAGAGTAAGTTGAAGTGTCAGTTACAAAGGAATCAGAACAGTTAGTTGAAGCAGTCAGTTACAGCGGCAGGAAAGAGCAGTGAGAGCTCAGAGAGAGACACAGAGACCCAGGAAAGCTCAGCAGAAGGCCTAAAACAAAGAGTGAGTTGAACCAGGAGTGTAAGAGTTTAGAAGAAGCTAGTGGCTCAGTCAGCTGTAAGTCCCAGAAGGCAAAGGCTGAAGTCTTCTAGTTCAAAAATTAAGAGTTTATTTTTAGTTATGTACAAAATAATTGTTTTGTGCACTGTTGGGTGAAGGGCTGCAGGTCTTGGCATTTTGTATTGTCTGCAGGTATTGGATTTCTGTGGAGATGTTTGATTGCTTAGGATCTGTACCTGAGGAGTTCTGAATCAATAAAAACACCTGAGCTCAGACGCTCAGGGTTCCACTGTCCAGTATGGTGCTTGCCATGATTGTGGTTCCCTCTGCTGAGGTCTGGCAGGGTTTGCATCTATGAATATACCTCCTTGTCTCCTTGCTGAGTGACATAGTAAATACACAACTACATGCCAGGGCATCTTATTATTATCAGGGAGTTTTCTGTTGACTAAAAGTTCCAGCCTGAGGGAATTGGACATTGTAATCTCTCAGACTGCTTCCTGCTAAAGCTGGGACATCGTAGTCAGGGGCCCCTAAAAAGGCTGGTATTAGTCAAAAGCTGAGGGATTTAGGCAGTGGGGCACATCTGGTTCACCAATTCACCAATTTAGCTGAGTGTATAGGGGTGGTCACATCAGCTAGTCTGGTCTTCAGCTCTCAGCAAGTCCAGGACTCACAACAGTTGAAGCAGTTTGATTCCTGGATGGTGTCTGTTAGTCAAGTAGAAATCTGTTGAGGCAGATAAAGACTAGAGGCAGAAGTTAAAGTTTATGAAGCTTACATTTGGAACTTACAGCACTGAAGTCCAAAATTAAAAAAAAAAAAAAAACAAAACCAGCTAACAGGTGTCTGTTAAACAGCTGTTTATACTTATGCCCTCAAATACTCTCAAAAGCTGTGGCTTTGGGATTAAAATATGATCATTGTTGCTCTAACCAGAAAGCCAGATACATAAACTGAATGGAGATAAATTTAGCCAATGATAAGCACCTCAAGTTTAAAATCCTGAGCCTGTGACTGACTAATAGCAGTATCAGCTCATCAGAACTTTATAAGAACTTATATCCAGGATTTTAATGTTACAACTCTGAACCCTCAAAGTTTTTAAGTTACTTTTGTATATTCATAGATCTAAAGAGAGCTGGTTGTCAAAGTCATCAGAGACCTGGGAATAGCAGATAACTTAATCAACCTGTGTCAATTAAAGTGACAAGAGACTTACCCATATCTAGTCAGGTGACCCTGGGTTTCCATGTTCTCCACAACCTTATGGGGAACAGAGGCTTCAAGGCAATGCCAGTCTTCAGTAGCCAGGCCAGAAGATACCTTGAGGGTTTCTTTTTTCCTTTCAAGAAATAAACGCACCCTTGCTGATTGCATACGTGTCTGGTGGTCTCTTGTGCAGAGATTTCAGACTTAACAGACCCATCTCGGCAGCCCTGTTTTGTTTTGAGGCTAGTTCTATATGTATAACTTCAACTGGCCTCCAGTTTGTGTTGGTTCTCCTGCCTCTGCCTTCGGAGAATGGTGTTTACAGGCATCACTGCACCTGGTTTATACTGTACTTTGTTTAATTACTAATGTTTGCATGATGCAGTTCCTTATTAATTTCTTTATTTTCTTTGGTTAGGTTTTTGAGATAGGGTTTCATATAGCCTGCCTCTAATGGTGGAATTTTGTCACATGTGAGTCAGTAAAGAATAGAAGGGAATACTCCAAGATACAGACCTGTAACAACTTGGGAAGAAGACTGGAGCCTCGACAGATTGAGCCCAGCCACCTGGTCTTTGGGTCTTTTATTGAGGAAAGACACTACCCACAGATACACAGGTCTTATTTGTGTTAATGAACAGAATCCTATAGTCCAGATCCAAATCCCCCAGCACTTGGCCAGCCCACCGGTGATGTCAGTAGGCAAAGGTCAAGGCCAAGAAACTCTCTTTGTTGGGCACTGCTTGGGGAGGAACCACAGAAATCCCTTTCATTAGCAAGATAATCTAAACATTGCCTCATCCTCAAACTAGCATTCTTTCTGAATTCCAGAAGGCCACAGCCCATCTACACTCAGCTCATAGGCTACAGAAGGAGACCTTTCCTCCAGCAGTTCATGCTGCCAGACATGTTGTAAATATTTTAAAGTTCATTTCAATGTACAGATAGTGCATGTAGCTTTACAATATCTGAGAATAAGTTCAAATACCCCACTGCATGTCTCTACCTTCTGAGTGCTGATAATACAGGCTTGCCCGCCACACTTGCTTCAGAAAGTGTTAAAACTTTTCTTGGGTCATTAAGCCTAATTTATAATGTCAAAATGAGAAAGAAAGTTTATTTTATTCACCCATATTTTGAGGACTATTCTCTTTCTTCCTTCCAGTATCACTCAGCTTTTATTTTTAACATTTTTTTTTAAATTTCTGTGTACCTATATGTGTGTGGAGGTGGGGTGGGGGGTGCGCCCATGAATCCAGGTGCCACAGGCCAGAAGAAGGTTGGAGTCACAGGCAGTTGTGCGCCACCTGATATGGGTGCTGGGAACAGAACTCTGGTCCTCTTGCAAGAGCTGTATACATTCTTGACTGCTAAGCCATCTCTCCAGTACTCTTAATCCTTATTCTTATTTTTCTTTCTGTTTTATGAACATCCTAGTCTTCCTTTACAAAATCTGCTTAAGAAAAGTTTTTTTATTCATCCCAGAGCATGCTAATCTTTCTCTTCCTCCTCCTTTTCATCTTTATTACTTTTCTACTTCTGCAAGACAAAATGACCAAGACAACCCATATGAGAGTTTATTTGAGGCTTACAGTTTCAGAGGGTTACAGTCTATCGTATGAGAATGGTTCCCATAGGCTCCTTTATTTGAACACTTAGTGCCCAGTTGGTAGAACTCTCTGGGTAGGATTAGGTTGGCCTTGTTGAAGGTGACAGCAGGTAGGCTTTGGTGTTCCATATCATTCCCTACCTCTCTGCCTTGCGCTTTTGGATCAAGACATAGCTATCAGCTACTGCGTCAGTGTAATGCCTGCCTGCCTGCCTGCTGCTCTGCTCCCCACCATGACAGGCATGGACTCTAACCATAACAAGGACATTTATTTGGATAAATCTGAGAAAGTAGGAGGCAAAGATTATTATTTTTTTAATTGGATGAAAGGGCTGATGAGATGGCAATGGAGACAGGAGAATTATCCAGAAGCTGGAGAGCTAGCTATTCTGGAGTGAACAGCTACAGAACCAAATATCAAGTGTCTGGGCCATGAAAGAAAAAAAAAAGAGAGAGAGAGTAGTATCTCCCGTTATTGCTGTTTTTTGTTTAAATCAACAGGGAAGCTGAGTATGGTAATGTACATCTATAATTTCAGCACTCAGGCAGATTAAGAGTTCAAAGTCACCCTTGGATACATAGCAAGCTAAGGTTTAAGGCCAGCACAAATTACAGAGAAGTGTTTCTCAACCTTCCTAAAACATTTCTTCCTGTTGTAGTGACCCCCAACCATAAAATTATTTCTGTTGCTACTTCATAACTGTAATTTTGCTACTGTTATGAATCACAATGTAAATTTCTGGTATGCAGATGGTCTTAGGGGACCCCTGTGAAAGGGTTGTTCAATCCCCAAAGGGGTAGTGACCCACAGGTTGAGAACCTTTGCTATGGATGATCTTATCTCAAAATCAAAACAGGAGACCCTATTTCTCTCCATGCTTGGTAACAGAAAATAGATGCCTATAAGGTTTCAATTTTATATTTCAGTTATCATCCTTATAGTCATGGAGTCATACTCAGAGTCACTCAAGGTTAAGGATAAAATTTATTAGGTCATCAGACTACACCAAAATCTATTCTGAAATTTTCTAAGTGCTTCAGAAACATACTAGGTTTGCGATTCTATTTAATTTCTCTTACTTAAGAAAACTGAGACATATATACTATTTATACAAATAAAGTAGGTTCTGACCAGTGAAAGGTCAAGAACAAAGCAGCCAAACTTTAGTCAGGCTTCTAGAGGCACCAAAACTGTGTAGGCCCAAGTCAGGGGCAAGGTGACTCAGAACAGTTCCCAGAACTAAAGTAAGAAAAATAATTTCTAAGACAAACAAGATATGGACCGCTGACTAATGGCCTTGGGCTAAGAATCTCTCCCCATGCACATTGACTAAGACCCTAAGTTTACATTTTCTTGGAGCCCGCAATCCTGCTATATGCCAGCACCAATCAGTTTAAAGGTCAATACTCACATCACTATGTAACCGATAGTTACTGATAGACTCACGCCTGATAATCTGTTGCTAAGCTCTGCCTTTGAAAAGCATATATAAACCATACTTAGAATGTGCCAATTGTCACCCTTATCTGCCTGTTTGAGGAATCTGTAAGAGCGGTCCCCAACGCGTTGGAAATAAACCTCTTGCTTTTGCATCGATCTTGAGTCCTGGTTATTTCTCGGGGGTCTCCTTCCGTCTGCCCCTAACACCAGCAGTTGTCTATTATAATAGAAGGACTAAACTATACAAGCATAAATGACAATATGATACACAAAACAAAGAGTAGATGGTGAATAGAGGGATTGGAGGAAAGTCTCCTCCCTAGGACCAGTTCACACTTCACTGTGGGAGACGTTCTAGTGAGTACTGTTTTCCTTAATGAAACTTGGTTGGGAATTCTATATCAGCTTTAAAAAAATCAAAATGACACTGGGCGGTAGTGGCACACATTTTGAACCTCAGCACTTGGGAAACAGAAGCAGGCGGATCTCTGTGAGTTCAAGACTAGCCTGGTCTACAGAGTGAGTTCCAGTACAGCCAGAGTTACAACAGAGAAACCCTGTCTCGGAAAAAAAAAAAAAAAAAAAAAAAAGGAAGAAAAAAAATCAAAAAGAGTGGGCAGATATGGTGGTTTAGTTCCAGCACTCAGGAGGCAGAGGCAAGGCGGGTCTCTGTGAGTACAAGGCCTGTCTGGTATGTATAGTGAGTTCCAGACCAGTCAAGGCTACTGAGTAAGACCTTGTTTTAAAAAACAAACAAACAAACACAGACTGGATGAAAGAAAGAAGAAAAAATAAAAAAAGAAAGAAAGAAATCAAAATCAGGGCTTTGGAGAGAGGACTCAGTGGTTAAGAGCACATTGCTCTTGTACAGGGCCCTGGTTCAGTTCCCAGCACCCACACGGCAGCTCCCAACTATCAGTAACTGCAGTTTCAGGGGCTCTCACTCCTCTTCTGACGTCCTCAGGCACCAGGCAAGCACACAGTGTGCATACATATACACATGCAGGCAAAAGACTTGTACACAGAAAATAAAAAAATAAGTAAATCTAAAATCTTTTTAAAAAAATCTAAGTGAAATCTTAAGATTAAAACAGGCACATATACTTGATGTAAGAATTAATGTGTTGATATATATTAATTTAGTGAGGTCTGCTTATGTTCACATTTGTATTTGTCAGCCCTTCCTAATGAGCTATATCCCGGTCATTTCTCCCTCCCATTCCTGGCTTCTTTTTTTTTTTTGACATGGTCAATGTTGAAATCAGACTATGCACTACTCTAAGTTATTCCTATAGTATGAAACTGTTTTGTTGTTTGTTTTGTTTTACTTTGCTTTGGCTATGCATTACCCTATAAGACTTCATTTAAAAAAAATTTAAGGACTTATTTTTATTTTATGTGTATGAGTTTGCCTGCAGTTATCCCGAGTGGAGTCTTGGGACTGCAGACATGTGTCACTACACCTATATTTGTCTGAATTTTTTTGTTGTTTTTTAGACAGGCTCTCACTTTATAACCTAGACTGTCCATAACTCCTGCCTTAGGATCTAGAATGTTGGGATCACAAGCCTGTATTACCATGTTTGGCTACCAAGTTTTTCAGTCCTGAAGCTGGTGGCAAGCATCTTTACCTGCTGTCCTTTGGTCCTGAAGCTGGTAGCAGGCATCTTTACCTGCTGTCCTTTGGTCCTGAAGCTGGTAGCAGGCATCTTTACCTGCTGTCCTTTGGTCCTGAAGCTGGTAGCAGGCATCTTTACCTGCTGTCCTTTGGTCCTGAAGCTGGTAGCAGGCATCTTTACCTGCTGTCCTTTGGTCCTGAAGCTGGTAGCAGGCATCTTTACCTGCTGTCCTTTGGTCCTGAAGCTGGTGGCAGGCATCTTTACCTGCTGTCCTTTGGTCCTGAAGCTGGTAGCAGGCATCCTTACTGCTGTCCTTTGGTCCCGATGCTGGTGGCAAGCATCTTTACCTGCTGTCCTTTCGTTCTTAAGCAGGCAGCAACATCTTTATCTGCAGTCACTGGTCCTTTTGGTTTTTCTTATAGAGAGATTTTCTTTCATATTCAAAAAAGGGATGGTATAATGGAAGTCAGTGGGTCCAGTCTTTCTGAATCCTTGTTGTTACCAGATCCTAAATCTTTCCATTTATCTGGCTGAGAACTTCAGTGTAGAAAGATAAAACTGTTCATATCAGAGAATTGACTGAGATGGAAAAGGTCACTGGAGCCCACCTGACTCACTCAGTGAATTCCTCACTGGTCAACAATGCTCCCAATTGTCTTTGCTTCGTTCACGGTTCACAGAGCAAACCAGTTAGAGCCAGCAAGCAGCTGTACAAATTCACTTTCTTAGAAAAGGAAAGCTGCAGCCAGTGAGATGGCTCAGCAGATAAGGGTCTGTTGTCAAGCTTGACTGACAGGAGCTCAATCCTGGGGTCCTGCACGGTGGAAAGACAGAAGGAACTCCCACAAACTGCCCTCTGACCTCCACATGTGTGGACCCACACAGACACACAAAACAAGTAAAATGTGATTTAAAAATTTTAATTAAAATCCTGTGTGGTGGTAAAAATTAATCTCAGCACCTGGGAAACAGAGGCAGGTGGATATCTGTGAGGTCCAGGCCAGTCAGGGTTACATAGTCAGACTCTATGTCAAACAAAATAAATCAATTGTTTTTTAAAAGGAAAGGAAAAAGATGGAGGTGAAGTCAGCAAACGGTTCTTTACCAAGGTAACTTTTTATGGTGTGTGTGAAAAGATATTCATATTTTCATGGAAGTATATTTACTTTTGACGTAGACATAAAGCCTACTATTTTACTCCCTTTTTGACTTGCTTGATCCTTATATACATATTAATTTCCTGTCTGTGACAACTGGGAGACTTAACCGGCAGGCAGGCAGGAGAATCTGTCCTAGTCAGAGGCTAGGAGACCTGACCTAGTCAGACCTGGAGTCAGGTCTGAGAGGGCTTCACTTCCAAAGTGGGAATTCCTTCCTCCGAGGTTGCTACAGTGGAGAGGGCAAAGTCCACTGCCAAATCTCACTTTAAATCTCCAAAGTTAAAGTGTAAGCCAGGCGGGACGGTGCAGGCCTAGATTCCCCGAACTCAGAGAGGTGGACATAAAAGAATGAGAAGTTCAAGGTCAGCCTCCCGCTACTTATTAAACTCAAGACCAGAGACACAAGAGAACCCCTCTCAATACAAACAAGCCTCAGTCTCAAAGGCGACAAGTTATACAGTGATACGCACCTGCCAGCGTAGGGTTGGAGTTGGGGAGTGAAGCGGTTTCCAAAGACCAGAGTCTGAACTTCCTCAGCCACCTAGAGCCCCCTCCCCCATTGCACGTCTGGTGTAATAATTCCCAGAGGCCGCGAGGTGGTGCTCGAGGTAGTGTTAAGGTTTTGGCCTCTCAGAGGAAGGTCAAGGGCACCTAAAGAGGACAGTCCTTCAATTTACCCATTCTCTGTCCAGCCCCAACTGAATTACTCAGCAATAGCCTCAAACTCTTCGGCGGTCCATCCTGCCTCTCTCACTCCCCATCACCTCGGAAACGTGGATTAGTCATGGCTCTCAGTACGAAGCTTTCGGGACTCCTCCTCTGAGGACACTAGCTGAAGTGTCCTAACGGGCCATACTGTGCGCATCTGTTCCCACTTCGGGCCAGGCACCCACCTGCCCACCGAGCCCCAGCCACACTGCTTCCAGCCCTTCAATCCTCTGAACAACCTGGACACGGACTCAGTGGCAGCATTGCTCCCCACGTGCCTTTCACCATCCATTTAATGAGATCTCCCCAAAGGTGCTCCAAGCATACCTTCCACACAATCTGTACTGAGCGATTCTTTCTGGGCTCTGCAAACGCCGCGTGGATTTAAGCATTCTGACGTGTAGACTGAATGAAAGGAGAGAGACAGAGATAGAGAGGGAGACAGAGACAGAGAGACAGAGACAGAGAGAGAGAGAGAGAGACAGACAGACAGACAGACAGAGAGAAGTGAACGGGGTTTTTATGGGCCACCGCCCCACCCCATCAGACTTCGGGAGCCTTGCATGGCCTTGACCCGCCAGCTCGCCGGGTGGAGCGGACGCCGCGCCGGAGGGGCGGAGTCTCTGCGAGTGGCGGCTCCGTGCGGGCCTGCGCGTCAGGTGAACTTTTGATTTCCGCGTTCACGTGGATCGGGGCAGGTGGCGCAAGGTGTCGGGGAGCAAATCGGGCGCTCCCCCGCTGCGGAGGCGGTGGCGCCGCGGGGTCGCCACGGGGAGGGGCGTGCGGGGCGGAGCGGACACGCCTTCTCGCGGGCGCCGGCCGCCCAGAGTTATCCGTGCCGGGTGCCCGCGCCGCGCCTGGCCGCGGAGGAGGCTGCCCCGGCGGGCGGCGGCGGCGGCGGCGGCGGCGCGGGACCGGACCGGGAGGCCGATCCTGTAGACTGGAGCCCGACGGGGCCATGGGGGCCGGGGGACCGGGCGTCCTGGCGTTGCTGTTCGCCGTGTGCGCCCCGCTCCGGCTGCAGGCGGGGGAGCTGGGTGAGTGACCGCGGGGCCTGGGGCTCCGGGAGGGCTGTGGGCCTCGGGGGAGCCTGCGTCCGGGCGAGCGCTCTTCGGCAGGCCGGGGATGGGTTGTAGTCGGAGAGTGCATTCCGGATCGCGCCCCAGAAACTCCTTCCTTCCCCCCACCAGCGAGCGCGGCAGCTTGGCGTCGGCTCCCGGGCTGCCTGCGCCGTGTCCCACGCCTGGACACTTAGTTCCCAGACTTCCCGACCCTGCCCGGCTGTCCTCTGCCTGCCGTGGGTGCTGCTGCGGGGCTGGCCGGGAAGGCTGCAGACCCGGCCGCGGAATCACGCGTGTCCGGCCGGCTCCCGGAGTTGGAATCTCTCTCTGCTCCCCAGAGGGTATTTGAGGGAGTCGACTCGGGCCCAGGATGCTTTTCCTCGGCAGCTGATCTTTGGCATCCAGCGCCAACGAATTTTCTCTCACTCCACCAGATTAAAGCAGGAAACTGGTTTCCCAGCTCTGCGTGGCTCTGCTTAATTAATCCGCGTTAATTAGTTCTCCTTGAATAAAAGAAGGGCCAGCTTTCTGCTGACTTTTTTTGTTTTTGTTTTTCCTTTCAGTTTTTGTTTCTCTCCTCTCCTGCCTTTGCTCCTCTGTAACTGGGCTTAATTAATGGCAGGGACTTTTTTGCCGAGTACTTGGACACTGCCTCCCCTCGCGCCCCCGCTATGCTTTCTGGTGAAACCGGAATCGAAGCTAATCCCAACGCTGTGGAATTTTTTCATTGAACAATGTATTCGTTCACCCAGACATTCAACATGTTGATAGTATTAAAAAGACAAAGCAAAAAAATGCATTTATTTTGCTTAGTTACTGTACCACAAAGCTAAATTTGCAATATGTAAGGTCCTATGAATGCTTTATAAACGTTGCTATTTTGCTTGTTTTTAATTTATTTATTTTTTTTGGTAGTGCTAGGGAAGTGCTATGGAAGGCAACCCCATTCCACCAAAGGAACTGTATCCCCAGCCCCTGAATGTTTTAAGTGTTGAAAACACTTTCTCAAGTCGATGTTTGAAAATGTACCATTGTACATTGATTTGGTGTTTTTTTTTAAAGATTTCTTTTTAATTATGTGTGGTTGTGTCTGTGTTGAGATATGGGCATATGAGTGCAGAGGTGTCTGATCTGTTGACCTGGAATTACAGGCAGTTGAGAGCTCCTGAGTGTGTGTGCTGGGGAACCAAACTTAGATCTGCTCCAAGAGCAGTAAATCCTTGTAACCGCCCAGACATCTGTGCAGCCCCATTTTACAATTTCTGAAATTAATTTATTGTTATGGTTATTATTTGCTATTTAGTGCCTTATTTATATAGTGCCTTACTGCTATTACAGTGCCTTATTCTGTACTTTTGGCTGGCCTGAAACCCCATATGTAGCACAGACTACTCTTGAATTTATGCAATCCTCTTCATACCTCTCAGGTGCTAGAATTACAGCCACAAACCACTACATCTGGCTCAGTTGGTTGTTTTGATTTTGCTAATTTCTTTTTTAAAACTTTACTTTGTTTTAAATTATGTATATGAATATGTTCATGTGAGTGTAGAGACTCTCTGAGGCCTGAGGCCACAGATCCCTCTGTGGGTGGAGTTACAGGCAGTTGTGACCACCTGATCTGGATGCTGAACTTGGGTCCTCTGCAAGAGCGATATGATCTCTTCTTAACTGCTCATTGTTTAGCCTGAAGTCCTTGATCCTCCTTCCTCAGCCTCAGAAGCAGTTGGGATTACAGACATCCACCACAACCATGGTGAAAGGGCACGTTTAACTTTGTGCACATGGGACTCTCTGCCTTACGTGTTCTCCACATGAAAATGCTTCCTTGGGCTAGGTGGGCACTTTAGAAGTAGGATTGTTATATTCTTACCAAGCTTCAAGTTGTAGACCTTGTTGCCATTGACTGATGGAAGAAGATACTGTCATTAGGGTTATTGTGGAATATCCTATGTTTTTAGGATTTTAAAATAAGTAAATACTAGCCAGGTGTAGAGTGTGCACCTCTAGCTGAGGCACTTTGGAAACAGGCAGGAGGATTGCCTCCAATTCAAGGCCAGCCTGGACTACATAGTAAATATCAGGCTATCCTGGGCTGTACTGCAAGATCCTGGGGGGAAAAAAAAAAAAACAATGAATGAATGAAAGAATGAATGGATGGATGTATATGGGGTACTTACACACAAAAGGTAAAATTTGGATTTGAGATATTTACTGAAAAAGATCTAGGAACTCCAATGTTGAGTTGTTGGGGTTTTTTGTTTGTTTGTTTTTTAAGACCTGGTACTCACTCAATTGTTCAAGGCTGGCCTTGAACTCCCAGAGATCTGCCTGCCTCTGCCTCCTGAGTGCTGGGATTAAAGGTATGAGCCACCACTGCCTGGAGCGTTGTTTTATTTTTTTAAAAACACATATTTTTTTATTGTTGTACTGGGTGCACATGTGTGGAAATCAGAGGACAATTTGCAGGAGTCCTTCTACCTGTGGACTCTAGGAATCGAACTCAGGTCCTCCGGCTTGACAGCAAGCACCTTTACAGGCTGAGCCTCCTTGCCAGCCCTGTTTTTGAGGCAAGGTTTCACTCTGTATCCCAGAATGGCCTGGAGTTCACTCTATATCTCAGTCTTGCTATGTAACCAAGTATGATCTGAAGTCCCTAATTCTCCTGCTCCTGTTTCTCAAGTGCCAGGAGTGCAGCCTGCACCAGCACATCTGGTGCTGTGAGTTATAAAAAGTTTTCACATGATCTTCCAGAGTATTTGGAAGGACAGTTTTCAAGTGTTAATAAATGTCAGCATCCATATTGACTTTAGGTCTAGAGATTTGCTCCAGGCTCTAATTTGTGGGGCTGGATAGTGCCAGGAAGGAAATCAGTGCTCTCAGTGCTTAACATTAGCCAGTTTTTTGTTTTGTTTTTTTTTTTGAGAACATATTACATTGAATTGAACCTTTGCTGTTCCTGGAGCATGGGGCTTCCAGAATCCGTAGGAGCTTTGCAGCTACAGCCCCCCAACTTTTATTTATTTATTTATTTGTTTGTTTGTTTATTTATTTGCCACAGGGTGTGGCTGTGTGGCCCAGGCTTGGCTTTACAGTCAGGCTGGCCTCAAACTTGTGATCGCCCCAGACTCCCACATGCTAGCATTACTTGGGCATGTGCTAAATTATTATGGTGCTAGTCAGTGATATTATTTGAGTTTTTTGTTAGGGTCTGGTCGCCTCATGAGGCTGCTGCAGTGATTCTTTCCTATGACTGCTGCTCGTCTTTGCAGTGCTTTAGTTCAGTTTCTTAAAATCTGCCCTTCCACAGCGCACTCACACAGTGCTCTTCCCTTTCTCTTTCCTGTTCCCTGGCACCCACGCTCGGCATGGTCTGTATTTCCATAAGCTGTTTCACCTGACTTTTTACTTTTTAATAATCTAATGTCTACATTGCTCATTTGTATTGATTATAGTTGTATCAATCTATATACTTAGATTTAATCCAGCCTTCCAGCACTTGGGGAGTTCCAGAATAGTCAGAGTTACAACAAAGAAACCCTGTCTCAAAAAAAAAAAAAAAAATCTGTAGAATAAAATGCCTTTAATTCTTTTTAAGGTATTCTGTACTTATTCTTTGACACTTTCATGCATATGTAACATATTTTGATCACTCTCATTTCCATTACCCTTTACCCATTCCCACTACCACTGAACCCCTTCTTTTCCCCATCAAGTCCCCCTCTTACTATATTTGTTTATTTGTTCGTTTCAATCCGTTGAGTTAATTAGGGTTGCTTGTGTGAGCGTGGGTGTGGGCTTTACTGAACATGGATAATTTACCAGCACCTATACCACTGGGAAAAGAATGACTTTTTCCCCAGCAACCCACCTGCCAGTAGTTCCTCAGCTAGGGACTGAGCCTCTCGGTTATCATCTCAGAATGTTCACTGGCTCACTCTAGTGCAGGTCTTCTGCAGGTGAGCACAGCTGCTGTGAGTTCTTGTCACACTGGTGTCATGTCCATGAGACACTGTCTCACAAATCTTCCCCACCCTCTGGCTCTTAACATTCATCCAAAATGCCCGTGATTGTTGTGATGGAATCTAAAAATCCTGATTCTCTTTTCACCAAAATATTGCATATGGGGAGTACAGATTTCCTCCTGGGGCCTAAATATAGGTGAAAATGAAAACAGGCAGTTGCTCTTTGAACATCAAATCCTGGATGCTTACAAATAGCTCTAAACACCTCTACTCAACTCTTGGCTTATTGCTGTTTGAAGGTCCAATCTTCCGTAATTTATATTGAGCTGGTAGGCATGTGGCCTGCTGATATTTGATGTTTTAGGTAATTGGCTTTTAAAAAACACAAGTACAAGTTTATTCTGGCACCTTCTGCACCGGTGTGCTGCCCTGCAGACCTGCCCTTATCTTATCTGTCCAGGGAGAGTCGGAGGCTCAGCCAGCCCTGCAGGCTAAATTCCAATCCCCATCCCCATCATCCTTGCCGAGAGCATCTGACAAAGACACTCAATGAATATTTCTGAGTTGAACTGAATAATGCCCTCACATTTAGGGGATACTTTCCAACCATTTCCTAATTAGTGGAAAGAGTAATAGAGAGCTTAATGGAGTTCTTTATGTAGGTTCATCTGCTGCTCCCACTCATTAGTTGCGTTTACCAAGCCCGCCTCTCTTGGCATGCTCATTTCTGTATGTAAGGATGCCTTTCACCTCCAAGCACAGCACAGAAGGGAATGTGCCAGCGGAACTGTCTGCCCCAAGCTCTTGGCTCTGGTGGAACGAGTGGATTGCAGTATTCAGACACATTGTAGTACCTCAAAACAAGAAAGAAGCCATGTTCAAGGAGTCAACTAACACATCAAACGACGTCCTTACAGCAGGCTTTGAACTCTGAATAATGTTTCACACAATTACTAGTTTTTTAATTTGAATCCTTTAACTTTGTGGTGTAAAACAAACTTGAAAACCATGAAAAAACCCACACTTTGAAAGGAAAACTCCAGTAGTACACCCACTGTGGTGGCTCACCAAGGAGACAAGGAGACATATTCATAGGTACAATCCCTGCCAGACCTCAGCAGAGGGAGCCACCATCATGGCAAGCATCGTACTGGACAGGGAACCTCGAGTGTCTGAACTCAGGTGTTTTTATTGATGCAGAACTCCTCAGGTATTCTACTGATAGCACGTGCATATCATAAGCAATCAAACATCCCCCACATAAATCCAACACCTGCAGACAATATAAAATTCCAAGACCTAGGCAGCCCCTCACCTAGCAGTGCACAAAACAATTATACATAACTGAAAACAAACTTCCACAATGTAAGACCTCTGTCATTTAGCAGGAATTATGGGATATATTTTATTTTGGGGGGGTGTAATCTTTACTGTTGTTATTATTTGTTTTGTAACCCATGCTGGCCTTGAGCTTCATTAGGTAAAGATGACCTTATACTCTGATCATCCTGTCTGTCTCTGTCTTACAAGTACTGGCATTAGAGGCATACACTACCATGGCTGGTTTTTGTTATTTTTTCTTATATATTTTGTTTGTTTGCTTTTATGTATTTTTTTTTTTTTTTTTTTTGAGATAAGGTCTCACTCTAAGTCCTGGCTTGTCTGTAACTCCCTGTGTAGACCAGGTGCTGGGATTATAGGCATGCACCACCACATCTAGCCCTTATTTAAGATGCAAAGGAAATGAATCGATTGGAACAACAACAAAAACTTCTTCAGAGAAGCACAGCTTGCAGAGGTTTGGACTGACCTGTATGTCTATATCCTAAAGCATTAAAGCAGGTAACGCAGGTAGTGTGAACGCACGCTGTCCTTGTTAGAGGAATCGGCCGCTTTCTCTACCCTAGCGGTAATGCATAAACCCACTAGACCTTGCATTCAGCACAGTCAGGGCTCAGTGCACCTCAGCTGCTTTGCCCTAGTATTGTCTATACTGTTGATAGTCAATCAAGCTTTCTCATTCCTCCTCTCCTGCTGGCTCTATTCATCCCCTGATGTTTTCCTGTCTAGCTTCACTGGTTGACTTTCTGCCTGCTTCTCAGAGCCTTTGCACGCACTTGTTCTCTATGTCTGCAGCTGGGCAAGTTGACTGTCCACATGGCTTGCTCCTACTTGTTTAGATGTTGCCATCAGAGTGGACTTGCCCAACCACTTGAAGCCCTCTCCCATCCCCAGAGCCCCATATTCCCAGAGCCCCACATTCTACCTCTTTCCTGTTTTCTTTTGAGCTCTTGCCCCCTTCAAGTACAGTGCATTGTTACTAATGTGTCTATCTTTCCTCCTACTGGACTAAAAGGCCCAGGAGGAGGTTGTCTTGAACAGTACCTGGTGTGTGCTCAGTAGGGCTGAATGCTCACTGAGGATGGGTGAACAGGCAGTGGAAACACACACCCATCCTCTCGCTAAGGCCCAAATCTGACTGGTTGAGAATCACAACCTGAACACAGCAGAATAATGAGATTGTCTGACCTGGCTGATGTTAGTAAGCAAACAGTCCGAGAGCGTGAATTTAATAGAACTCAGGCTGGCGAGATGGCTCAGCGGGTCATTTGTTTGCCACCAAACCTGACTACCCGAGTTCAGTCCTTGGGACTCGCGTGGTGGAAGGAGAGAACTGACTCGCACAGGTTCTTCTCTGGCTTCCACATGTACAACGAGGCAAACATGCCTTGCCCTCCCCTGAGAAGAAATAAATAAATGCGTGTAAAAGTAGAACTTGCTCTAGTGTGTGAGAAGTCTGGCGCCGAGAACAAAACAATAAATATCGTCAGAAACCAGAAGGATTTTAAAAATTAGGCCATGAAGTAATTCCTTTGGTGGAAGGCTCATGTTGACGTCATCTTCCAGATGTTAATTCCCTTTGTATACATGAAAAAATACATAGTTGCTAGTCTTATGTGGCAGGGGAGAGTTATTCGGTGGAAAGAAAAAGAAAACCATTTGTTTTTCTAACACAGGGAGAAATGAAGTTGAACCTGTGAGCCCTGGGACGATGAATCCAGAGCCATGACGGACTTGTGATTTTTTGGGGGGATGGGAGGGGGGTTGTTGAAGAGCAGTTATTACAAGGTCTCTCAAACCCAGGAGTCCGAGCCTGGCTATTTTACCACTAGTACCTGGTACAGAGTCCGGCAGATAACGGCTCCGGATAACTATTTCCTGAGTCAGAGCTTGGCTGGGACAGTTACTCTACATCAGCTGAGCTTTGAAAGAAAGAGGGGAAGGGTAAAACTCTTCAAAGGTATTTTCAACAACTGTATATAGGACTGTTGAACAGCCATAGAAAACACTTTTTAATGTACCAGCTCTCCATCACTTCAACAGAAAATGAGAGAGAATTGAACTTAACAGGGGGAAGGTGTACTATGGCCCGTGGTTTTAAAGGTTTCAGCCTACGATTAATCCACTGTGTTGTTTCTGGGCTTGTAGCAAGGCTTGGGAGGCTGTGGTGGAGCAGAATTGCTCATCTCAGGACGCAGAGACGAAGAAACAAGGAACCAGGGGCACAATACATCCTTTAAAGGCAAGCCCCAGGGACCTGTTTTCTTCAAACCTCACCTCGTAAGATTCCTGTCATTTCTAATAGATCATTGATCTATGAATTCTTCCATGGAATAGTTCAATAGTGAGACTGGAGGCCTCATCTTTTAATCACCTCCCAAAGCCTACCTCCAGTCCTGCTGCGCTGGGGACCAAGCCTTCAGCACCCAGCCTTCAGCACCCAGCTCTGTTAGACATTGCAGATCCACGTCACAGCAACCTTATCTGTGAGAAAAGAGAAAAGAGAGAAGAGAAAAGAGCCAAGTTCAACCCTGGGCATTCTGAGGGTTCAGAGACCTCTTTCAGGCAATAGCAGGAGGGCTGTTGTGAGGTACCTGCTGCCCTGGGCCTTGGACCAGTGAGTTAGTGACTCCCCTGAGAGCCACAGATGTGCACACATTTAGGGCAGCTGGAGGCCTGTTTTACCTCATATTATCTGAGGGTAATAGCTAGGCATTAGTGGCATTAGCACTGAGTTAAACCATGTTGTCATGGATGTGTATTGTCTAGTGTTTGTTTTGGTTAAATACTGGATAGAAACAAAATGAGAAAATACATATAAGCTATAAAGAACAATGAAATTTATACTAAGTATACTGTTTTTGTTTTTTTAAGATAGAGCCGCATGTATCTATGCCTGACCTTGAACTGGTCCTGTAGCCAAGGATGACCTTAACTCCTGATCTCTTGCTTCTACCTCAGTGCTGGGATTACCAACATGTCTCCAGGCTAGCCCTTTTTGTTCCTTTTGGAACAGGGTCTGTTTGTATCCCTTGTTAGCCTCGAACTTGCAATGGTCCTTCAGCCTCCTGAGTGCTGAGAATTCAGGTGCACACCACTACAGCCTCCTGTGTTCTGACTTAATGTTGTTGTTTCCATCTAATTCGATTACAATAATTTTTGAAAGCCATTAAAGGAACTGAGATTTAGAGAGATGGAACCCTTTATCCTGGGCTGTTGCACTTTGTGTCTGTAAAGTAGGGTGCAGCGACACAACTTAGAATCCCGGTGCCTTCATGTGATCCCTCCTCACACAAGGAAACCATTGTATGCTTGAGTCCAGGGGAGAACTGCTTAAAGAAATTTAAGAGGAACTCAGTGCCAGAGGGTAATTTATGCAGCCAAGCTTTAAATTAACAGTCTTTGTTTTATCTTAGGGGTAATCACACTTGACTCTTGGAAATCCTAATGAATAGCTAACTGTTGGCCTCTGCGACACTGACGAATTCAAAGTACAGAATACACAAAGGCCATGCGGTTTCCAGACTGTGGAATGATGGGTGCATTGTAAGGCTTACCTGCCTACCCCCCAACCCTAGTGCTTCATACCTTATTAGAGTTTCTCTTTCTCCCCACTGAGATTTGCTATTTTCTGGGCAGTTAACATCGATTGCTTTCTCTATTCATGCTATATATGTCTGTGTTCAGACAAACAGTCTCATGCTTTCTCTTTGTGTATTTTTTTACAGTAGGCTCAAGAATTCCCAAGTTGACATTCATGGGTAGTACAGTGGCACTGTAACTTAGATCCCTGAGGGTATGCTTTCCTGACTCGCGCATCACATCCAGAGTGAAAATGATTATTAGCAGGTTGACAAGATTGTGTTCCAGTCTTAGGAGTAGATACTGAGGATAAAGCTACCCCAGACTGGTAATTCAAGGGCTTTTCACCTTGAAAAGATTCATTTCAATATCCCTATTAATATCAAGTGCTCTATTAGTCTCTTCCTCCTCAGGTGCATCTTTCCAGGGTCGGCAGGATAGTTATTACAAAGAGCTTTTAGAAAGCTCTCCAGGTGAAGCTTGGGGAATGTCACTTTAACTCAGAAGCCCGACATGAAAAGAAGCATCTTTTAGGAACCTCGTGATTGGAAGCAAAGTGAAGCACCTCTCCTGGAGATGAAGTGACTCTCAGTAGATTTTCCTGAATAATCTAGTAAGGAGTACTTGAATAATTAAAAAGGAAGCATAACAGAATTTCTCATGTAATTTTTATAAGAAACCCTGAATTAAACATGACTGTTTTCCCCAAGGTTTTTGTTTGTTTGTTTTTGAGCTAGAGTGTCACAGTGTAGCCCAGGCTGGTGTAGAACTTTCTATGTAGCCTAGGTCGGCCTCAAACTCAATGGCAGTGCTCTTCCCTAGGCCTCCTCAGTTCATAGATGATGGGTATGGGCTGCCAGGCCTGACTCCTCGTGTTAATTTTGAGACAAGAAGAATGCAACTGCAAATGACAAAAGGCAACATAGACTTTGGTGCCAGTGGCACTGCCAGGTATGTGAGCCTGGACAGCGGCGGGAATCTCTGCGTCCAGTTCCTCACATGTATCATAGGCGCCTTAGGCAAAGGTGGCTGCAGGGCGCAGTGACTCTGTTCTGTGGTCTTTGGAGTCAAACTTGATTCATATCCTGTCAGCCACAGGGGCTCAATTATGCCTCCTCTGAGAGTTGTGTCTACTTCACTACTTCACACACCAAATGCCAGTGATGCGAGAGATTGAACCCAGGGCTTCCCAGCTTGTTACCTGCCTTCCTGCTTCCTCCTCCTCCTCCTCCTCTTTCTCCTCTTCCTCCTCTTTCTCCTCCTCCTCCTTTCTCCTCCTCCTCCTCCTTCTTTCAGTGGTCCTCCTTCAGCCTCCTGAGTGCTTAGTTACAGGCCCATTTTACCACATCTGGCTACGATTTCTTAGTCTTCATTTTAAGCAACAGCAGCTTGAACATCACATCAGTGAACTTGTATTATTAGTAAAGTTAGCTGCCAATTTTCTTTGACTTCTTTATTCTGAGAGTCTGTGTAGTGTAGATAAAACACTCATCTTTAGGGGCTGGAGAGATGGCTCAGTGATGCTGCAGAGCACCTGAATTCTGTTCCCAGCTCCCACATGGCTGGTCCAGGAGCTCTGATAGCACACATGGGGTGCACATATAAACATGCAAGCAAAGCATCCGTATACATAAAAATAAATCTTTTTTGAAAAAAAGTTGTCTTAGACTTTTTTTTTTTTTTTTTGGCTATACAAAAGTGTTTTTCCTTATAATTTTATCCATGAAATTAAGAAATTTCTTGTATCTTTTTTTTTTTAAATTAGTTAATGCTTCCAAAAACTTGTAACTTAGCAACATCACTGGGAAAAGTCTTGCTTTTGAATGTCAAATCACGTAGTTCAATTTCAGTGTCATTTTTAGAACTCTGAAGGTCAAAAGTCCACTTCCCCATACTGGCCCTTTACCCCAGAAGCCCCGTTATGGGATCTGTCTGTACATCTCACTGTGAGAACCTCGTCCAGGCGGTCACCAGTGTATTCCGCAGAACTCTGGTCCCAGGAGATGCTCAATGAACAAAGAGTTCCCTGGGAAATACTGCAGGCTGCTGCCCCTTCAGTGCTTTAGGGCTGGTAGGGCTTTAGTGTGTGTGTGGTAAAGCAGAGCTATTTACCTCCTCAGTGCGGGGACCACAGGCATGTGCTACCACGCACGCCCAAGTTGAAATCTTAGTGTATGGCTGTTTCCATGCTTATTTTATTTTGCTTGTTTTGTGATAGGCCTTTCTGTGTAGCCCAATCTGGACCGGAAATCTTTGGAGATGATGGTGTGACGTCAATATAAATGTTTCAAATACTAGAACCGGAGATACTAGTACCTAGGGATATGCTGACCTGGCATTAAGCAGGCATTAGATGTTTCTCGAGTACTGGGGAATATATGCTAATTTGACTTTCTTAGCAGTTTAAAGCCTTGAGCACACACAGCCTCATTTATCTTTTCCACACCCCGCTATGGTTGGTAATTTAAAGATGAGGAAAGTTGACACACAGATGAGGTCGTATAGCCAGTGAGTAATGCATTTGCTGTAAAGTCAGCTAATTCAATATAGATAGATAGATAGATAGATAGATAGATAGATAGATAGATATAGATATAACATTTTTAAAACTGACAATTTAAAGTATATTAAAATCTTAGGCCAGTGAGAATGGCTCAGTGGGTAAAGGCACTAGCCACCAAGCCTGACAACCTGAATTAAAATCCCTGGAATCCACATGGTGGAGGGATAGCTCCTACAAGTTGTCCTCTGACTTTCTCTTGTGCTCACGTACAAGTAAATAAATAAATGTAATAGTTTATTTATTTGGTGGTGATGGTGTTTCTCACTGTATATCCTAGTCTGGCCTTGAACTCAACAGTGTTCCTCCTGCCTTAGTCTTCTAGGTGCTGGGATTACAGGCTTGTGGCACCATGCAGGCCCAGATGTGTGTGTGTGTGTGTGTGTGTGTGTGTGTGTGCAATTAATATTTTTATTAATGCACTCAGATGGAGTGGGTGTCCTGGAGCTAGAGTTACAGGTACTTACTTGTGAGCTTTTTGATGTGGGTGCTGGAACCAAACTCAGGTTCTTTGGAAAAGCAGCAAGTGCTTTTATCTGTCGAGTCACCTCTCTAGCCCCTTTACCAGCTTAAATCTTTACTGTTTTATTGCTCTGTGCTTTGTATTGTTGGTTGGTTGGAGACAAGGCCTTGCCTTGCTATGTAGAAGAGACTGGCCTTGAATTCCAGATCCGACTGGCTCATGATAATACTCATGACAATCCTATAATGCAGGCACCATCCTTGTCTCTATATATGGATGATGAAGAGGAAGCTTAAGTAGGTGTAGCCAATTCTCTAAGGCCCCAAAGTCAGTATGAGACAAGGCTGTGTCAGACCCAGGGTTGTAGTCCCTGAGCTCTGTCTCCTTTCAAGGATGTGGAAGTAATCAAAGAAGTTAGAAAATGGTAGTTGTACTGGGAGAAGATGAGGGAGAGGAAACCATCATCAGAATACATTATGTGAAAAAAATGTATTTTTTCTTTTCTTTGTTTTGTAGTCAGCATTTCTCTGTGTAGCCCTGGCTATCTTGGAACTCACTCTGTAGGTCAGGCTGGCTTTGAACTGTACTCAGAGTTCCCTCTGCCTCTGCCTCCCTTGTGCTAGGATTAAAGGCATACGCCACCACACTCAGCATGCATTTCCAACTTGGAAATGGTAGGTGCACCTTTTCTTGGCATTCTGTTTGTTGATCGGTGCAACCGTGTAAAGTAATACAGTTTCTTCCCTCTGGTCTCCCCAGGTAACAGCTTTCACTCCTGGTGTTGGCACTGGTTAATAGACACTGTTGACTTAATGACATTAAGTCAGCTTCTTGGATGTCCTGTGTAAAAATAGTTTATGATTTTCTTTTTACCTACATATGTCAAATCTAATGGAAATAATTGTCTGGTGCATTTTAAGTTAAAATACCTAAAATAAGATTTGAGGCACATACATTTTGTTTGTCTTATAAAACTGTAAGCTATCTGAGGTGTTAGGTTTTTATCACCTTTATAAACCAGGACAAATGTTACTTTAAAAATTAATTACAGGCATCCATAAGGCTTTACCAACATGACTGGGTAAACATGAGCTGACCAAGGACAACAATAAACATGCTAGCATGGATGGGAAAAGCTCAAAAAAGGCTTCAATCCTACACAAAATCTTTGGGCAACTAAGGAATCCTGAGAGCTGGAGAAATAGTCTTTCCCAAGGAAGAACAGACCAATGGTTATCCGATACCAAATGGTCAGCCCTGAAAGCACATGTACAGATAACATTGTACAGACTCAACAGGTTGTAGGATTATATATGTATATACATCTATGTGTATAGCAATAAATGAAAAGTATGAATTTGGAAGAAAGCAAGGAGGGCTATGTGGGAGGGTTTGGAGGGAGAAAGGGGCAGTCATGTAATTATAATCACAAAAAAAGACAAAAGAAAATTTAAAAAACAATTATAGGTTCAATGAGATGGCTTGGTGGATAAATGGTACTTGATGCCAAGTCTAACAACCTGAGCTCAATCCCTGGAATCCGTATAATGGTGGATATAAAGAACCAACTCCATAAAATTTGTCCTCTGACCTGTACACACACACAATGGTATGCCCCGCCCTCACTCCCCACTCCAACATATATACTTGTATACATAAGCACACAATAATAATATTTTTTAAATTAAAAAAAATAATTATAATTAGGAGTAGGCGATGGATACGATAGTTGATGTTTTTTCTTTCCTCTTTTTATTTTAGACAAACTTCTTTGTGTATTAAAAAGGGAACCAAATGGGAGCTGTGAAGACCTTTCTCCTCCAGCCCCATAGTACTCAGTGGCCTTTAATAAGTTGTAGCGAATGCAGGGTGACCAAGAGCTAGAGTTGCCACTCGTTTTATTTGTAGAACATTAAAGAATAATAGCGAACTAGGTTTTAAGGGCCCCTTCCTTTGGGTACGGTAAAAAGCTTGACACTCTTTAGCTATCAGAAATGGAGAGCAGGGGGGCAGCTGGAAGTCCTTGGCGGGTCTGGGAATGCCTTGCTTGTGTTCAGACGGTGCACTTCCTTGAGACTTCCCATTGATATCACTTGGTTTTGACTATTTCTGTGGGCAGATATTTTAATTGTTTTTCTTTTTTCATTTTGGGACAGTCTGGTGTAGCGCAGGCTGGCCTTAAACTCTCTGTGTAACCAGAGGTGCCTGCTGTGCTGGAACTACAGGCGTTCATTATGGCTACTGTTGTTTGTTTGTCTTATGTGGTGCTGGGGAGAGAAGCTAGAGAGAGCTTTGGGTCTACTGCAAACCCCTTCCCAGCTGTGTTCTATTCCCAGCTTTCCAGCCCTTCCCCCACCCCATCCTTTTAATACATAAAATAAATTGCTTTGGCTCACAGCAGAGTCCAAGGCTGAAGGGCCATTGGGCCTGTGGCAGAAGGTTGGAGGGTTAGAAAATGTGCATGCTAGAGAGAAGATCACATCCTGTGTAAGGACACTGTTCATTAGTAACCCACTCTTAAGGTCATGGCCCTAATCCATTCATCATCACCTCTTCCGGTCCCGCCTCTCAGCAGTGAACTAGGAACTAAGTTTCTACGGTGTAAATAGAGGAGAGACGCAGCACCACCTGGGAAATGGACTGTAAAGGTTAGCAAAGGGAATTGTGAGACCATGATTTGGTCTTTGACCACTGCTGGGAAGGGTTGGGAAGAAGGCAGGCCATGCTGTGACCAACCCTAGGGGAACTGTGCAGCTCTGGTACCCATATGGAGTTGTCCTCAGTGGGACATCGAGTCATTGACTTCGAGTCCACACTGGAAAGGAGGGTAAGACCTTGGAAGGTGGAGGCATCCGTCAGCGGAGGCCTCCGAAAGGGCTGAGAGCTCAGGTCTGTGGAGAGCAGCTGCAGAGAGGACACTTGAATCCCTTTTGTACCTTTATTTCAAATGTTTTTAAGCTGCTGAAGCAAAACTATATGACCTCATCAGATTATTAGCATCACTTTTATCTGTGGGAAGAGTAAGTTTGAAGGGACTGTTAAACGGTTGAAGAGCTCGGTCACATTTTTTTCAGCCGATAGAGGTGATAGCTGTCAATATAGTAATAGCATCTGTTTCTGCTCAGAAAAGCTAAAGACCGAGTAACTGTGAGCTGTTTTATGACCGCAGCTTCTGTTTTACTTTTTTTATTCACACATGGCGACTTCAGCCTTTCTGTCTTTGTTTTTCCATTTCTCAAATTTTTTTTTCCAAGTTTATTGTTAATGCCAATACCTGTGGATATCAGAGAACAACTCGGTGGAGTCCTGTCCTTCCATCTTTTCCTGAATTCTGGATTGACTTCAGCTCATCTGGCTTTTGTCTCAAGGGCCTTTACCTGCTAAGACATTTTGTCAGCCTTGTTTCTCCACTTCTCCTGGCAGCACACAAGGTGTAGTTGAGCACGGTTGAACAAAAGCATTTATTTTACAAGGCTATGGCTCACGGTAGAACTAGCGAGACCTTGGGAATCTGGCCGCCTCACCACCAGACGAAGAGCGTGGTGATGAGTGCAAGCTTGCCTTTGTGGTTGGAAAGATTGCAGTCATCAAGAGCTCACTTGATCTCAGACATGGGAAGCAGTTTTCTCACACCCACACATAGGTGACTGTGTGTGTGTGTAGGCCTGTTCTAACTTGCATATTAGAAGAGCACGGGTGCAGCCATAATGAACTCATGTTTCTAGAAGTGGTTTCCCTCTCACAGCATTTCAGAGCACTCTCCCAAACCACTGGTTGGAACTCAGTAGTGCCGGTTCCAGAGGCGAAACCAGTACACTTTTAGTGAGTTTACAGTCAGAATGAAATGGGAAGCATGGCGGTGGGTTGCAACTAATGGAAGAACTGGATCGATAGAGCTTTTGCGTAGTTTATGCACATGTGCATACTTGCTTCCCTGGGCTGTGATAAGGCAATATGGATCATAATCAGACAGGCTTCTGGTTTTTATTCTAGAGACTAGTAAATAATCTGTCTGGAAGTATTTGTGCAACATTAACTGTACATCACCCAAATAGTTTTCCTCTAAGTACAAACCCATGAAAAGCTTTGTATGTTCATGTGTGTGGTGTATGTTCGTGTGGGTGGGTGCATAAGAATGCATGTATACATCTATGCATGGACATATGGAAGCTGGAGGTCTATGTCCTATCTTCCTCATTGTCTACCTTTTGTAAAATATGTGTGTGTGTGTGTGTGTGTGTGTGTTTATTTAATTTACTTTGATTATATTCACCCCCATTACCGTCTCTTATCTCCCTCCTACTCTCTGGAATCATCTCCCCCCCCCACACACACACACTGTGTGTGTGCCCTTACGTTCTTTCTAATCCCTCTTCTACTATGCTCTCTGAGCCTTGGTGGGGGTAGTAATATAGATGACCATTTCTGATCGAACGCGCAACAGTCACCTGTTCTCAGCACTTTAGCCGCTGCCCACTGCAAAAAGGCTTCTCTGACCCAGCCCGAGGGAGCACTAATCCATGGGTTAAGCATAAACATTTAGAAAACGGTTTGACGGGCTGTCAGTTTAGCAGAACAGCAATAGCATTCTCCTACCCTCCTACCTTGACACCACGGCTGGGGCCTATGACTTACCTGGCCATGGGCTTCTGACAAGGTGTACAGTACTAGCTCCCTTGTTGTTTGAGACTGTGTTTCTCACTGAACTTAGAGCTCATCCATTCAGCTAGGTGCCATTGAGTACCACGGATATACCCAATACTGGGATGGCAGAGAAGAACTACCATACCCAGCTTTTAGTTGGGTGCTGGGGGTCTGAACTCAGGTCCTTGTGATTGCATGCAAAGCTCTTAATCGACCTAGTCTCTCCCCAGCCACCAATTTTTCTTCTTAAGCCTACCTTCTCCTTATTTTTAGTATTGTAGGTCTGAGTCCATACTAGGCATCTCTTAACTTTTCTATTCATGGAACGTGTCTTATCAAAGGGAAAGGGCTGTTTAAGGAAGTTACTGTTTTCTTTTCCTACTGGGAGGAACTAGAATAGACTAAATAAAAAGTTTGCTCCTCTAGACAAGGATCTAGGATCCTGCTTGTTTAGAAAATAACTCGTACCCATCTTCCTGAGTAACCAGTGTTAAAGGTGAAAAGACAGAAGCATAACTACCAAACTCAACCATAGGTAGGATAGATGATTGGTCCATATCTATGGCTTTGTACTCACAGCTTTACTATCCAGAATTGCTTGTTAAGACTGCGATGCAGCTCAGTTGGCAGAGTGCTTACCTAGAATGCACAAAGTCCTGGGTTCCAACCCAGTAGCAGCATAAACCAGGCCAAGGGGTGCACACCTGTAATCCCAGCACTGGAAGTAGAGGTAGGAGGATAAGTTCAAGACCACCCTCAGCTAGATAGTGAGTTTAAGATTAGTATAAGATATGTGAAATTCTGTCTCAAAAAAAAAATTACTTGTTAACATCTCCCTCTAGTGACTATGAACTCCTTGAAGCAAGAGCTACGTTGTTCCTAGCTGTTGCATGAATTTCAAATGACACTTGAGCTTATTGTTTATGAAAGTTTTTGCTGTCTGTACTATATGGTTCATGCTAAAAGTAGACTTAATTGTTACAAAGAATATTAGGTGAATTTGGTCTTTTTTATATTACTTTTCTGATTTAGTTGTGTTCACATAAAAGATATAGGGATCCCGGGAGGTGGCTCAGTAGTTAAAGGTTGCTAAGCTTGGTGGTGGGTGTTTGGTCTTTGGAACCACATATGTTTGTGTAAGGAGAGAACTGACTCCTAAAAGCTGCCCTCCGACTTCAATACCACATGTGCCATGGCATGTGAGTATGTACACAGTCATTAAATGTGTCATTAAACCTCTCATTAAATGTAAAATAATTTATAAAAATTTAAGAAGATGAATGTATAATAAGGAAGGCGAATCACTTGGAAATTTATATCACATATCCATACTATGTATTGTGTACACAAATACACGTACACATTTTCAAGACAAGGCCTCCCTCAAACTCACTACGTAGCCAAGGATGACCTAGAACCCCTGACCCTTCTGGTTCCACTTCCCAAGCGCTGGGATTGCAGGTCTGTGCTATCATGCCCAGCTTAACTATTTTTTTAATGCTTGTTTATTTTGTATGTGTGCTAGCCTACACATCCCGTGGTTCTTGTGAGAAGATCAGAGGATAACTTGAGGGAATTGGTTCTCTTCTTCCACCATCAAACCCAGCTCCTCAGTCTTGGTGGCAGACACCACAAGCTACTTGTCAGTCCTTAACTCTTGTTTTTAAAAGAGTATTGTTTCTAAGTGTTCAGAGCAAAATCCTTCTATGTGCAGATCACTTTGAGAGTTCTAATGGATAGCGTGGCAGTACAGGTGCCAGCTACCAAGGCTGACAGCATGAGTTTAATTTCTGGGACTTACACAGTGGAGAGACTGACTCCCACCTCATCACCACGCCTGTGCTGTGAATTCTTATTTTTATTTTGAGACAAGGTCTCACAATATATATATATCCCTGGCTAGCTGGAACTCGCTATGTAGACCAGGCTGGCCCCCAAAACCACATAGAGCTCCAGCTACCTCTGCCTCCTAATACTGGGGGTATTAGAGGTATATGCCACCCACACCTATCCATAATTCTGTCCATAAAGTATAATTAACATTTCATTTTATTTTTCCCAGAATATGATTCTTCCGTCCATATGAAACCAGCTCTTTGCATAGGCTTTGGTGGCAATTGTGGGCTAGCACCAGCAGGTCGAAGTCCTGTGGGGAGCTTGTTCCTTGTGGACCACCTTGCTGTGAATGGCACAGTTCTCGCGGTAATGAAGCCTGACCTGGAGCTTGGGAAGCACACAAAGCAGCAAAGATACTTGCTTAGGAAATGTCCCTGCCAGGCAGTGGCCTCTCCTATGTCCCAGCCTTGAACTTTGTAATGGCCTTGTCCCTGTGCGTGTATGAGGTGCACTTCAGCCCGTGGAGTTAGCTGCAGGGGCTGCGGTCCTCACTGTGCTGAGCCCTGTTTGCTTTGGGTCATCTTGTAAACATGATCAGAGAGAGCAAAAACTTTTCTTAAAGGATGTTTATTATTCATTCTTTGGCGATTCCATACATTTAATGTGTCTTTGTCATCTCTACTCCCAACTCCCCCCTCTCACGTACCTCGTGTCCAACAGCTTTCCTTCCCACCCCCCTGTATTTTGTCTTTGGAAACTGAGTCTCACATAGCCTGGGCTGGCTTAAGCTTTTTATGTAGCTGTGGCTGCTTTTGAACAACCAGACCCGTTCAGTTTTGTTTTTGTAAATTTTAAGGGGATGGTTGGTCATTTTCCCAGCGCAGCTGCTGCTGGGAGCAGTAGCCAGAGTGCAGGCCTGCAGTGAAAGGACCACCATGAAATAAATGCCCTGTAGTGGAGAGGCACTTTCCATCGGGGGAAAGGAAAGATACTAGGTTGGTCATCCTGTGCTTCGGCAATTAAATTCCAGTTCAAAGGGAGGAAAAGATAAACATTTTGCAGATGCTTTTGAAGAGCAGACAAATTCCCTGAGGCAATACTTCCTCCTTCGCTTTCTCCTCTCTCCTTTGAAGTTAGGCAGGTGGCGGCGGTTTAATCTGGCTGTCACCGCACACTCAAGCCTTCAGCTCTCTCTCTGCCTGGGAGATCAACACTTCTGTGAAATTTAATCGTAAAGTTTTGATTTTATTGGTTTCTTAAAGCATTGACTTTTTATCACATCTTCTGTTAGACCGCGCCGGGGGTCGAGCCTTGAGACCAGCACTGTATCGCCGAGCCCACTTTGATTACTTTTAGATTCTCTCAGTGTTCTGTCTGCTTCCCAGCAAGTCACAGCAGCCATCTTTCATTTATCCCTTCTCTCCTCTTCCATGTTAAGTGTCTTCAGTCTCAGAGTGCATGTCGTTTCAGCCCTACATAAGTCAGTAGGTGTCTCTAAAATTGGCACGTTTTCTTCCTTTTATTTATTCTATCTTTTCTTTTGACAGGGTTTCATGTAGTCTATGATGACCTTGAATTTGCCTTGTAGCTGAGAATGACCCTGAGTTTCCAATCCACCCGCTTCTTCCTACTCATCCCAGGCTTTTGGGTCCAGGGCTTCATGCTAGGCAAGCACTCTGCCAACTCTGCCACTTTATTACTGTGTTATGGCTAATAAAATTTAGTAATGATTCCTTGATATGACAATTAATAATGTCTTTTAAAAATAATTATTTCATTTACTTATGTGTATGTGTATGGGTATGTGCATGCAAGGGCTGGTGCTCTCAGACTCAGAAGAGGGTATCTGATACCCTGGAGCTGGAGTTACAGGTGGCTGTAAACTGACATGGGTGTTAGGAACTGATCTCATGTCCTCTGCAAAAGTATGAAGCTATCTTAATCACTGAACCATCTCTGCAGCCCCAACGGTGATCTCTTTCTCAAGACCCACAGAAGTTTCTTCTACCTTTTTTTTTTGTCTTTGAGGCAGGGTTTCACTCTGTAACTCAACTGGCTTCCCGATCCTCCTCCAACATTAGGTTACTTACCTTGTGCCTGGTAAACTGATAAGACTTTTAAACTGCCTTCTTGTCTGTGATTCTCAGTAAGAGGATCTGGCTGTGAGGGCCAGGATGAAGCCATGGGACTCCTGCCTTTCCTGTGTTGTTTGCAGGCCTGTCTCCTTTAGCATATGATACTCTTTGCCATTCTCTCTCTCTCTCTCTCTCTGTGGCAGATTTCCATTTTCCCCTTTGGCTTATTTCTACTCAGTCATTTGAAGCCATCAGAACAGGATGTCAACTGGGGATGAATTTGCTGACTTCATAGGGATAAGCTGATTTGCAGCATTTGCCACAGAAAAAATCCTATGGCCCACTTCCAGATGCAAGAGAGTGCTTGCTTCCTGTGAGCCTTACTTAGCTTCTAGCGAATCCATACTTCTTTGCCATGCAGATTTTCATCCTGAGAGTGGGAAGGGGAATCTTCCCAAGGAGGCACCCCTATACTTCCTCACCAATACATAGCAATGATGGGAGTGTCTAAGACAAATCTGCCCATTTGCAGCAGCACTATTGGGTGACAAAGTTCCCCTTGGGCTTAAGAACATAAAGACTTGAAAGAAGTACAATTAGAATAGAAATGACATGTTGGGGTTTTCCTTTAAGAGATGAAATTTTTTAGTATAATAATCATGTCTAGGTTGATTCATATAATTGCTCCTTGTTTTATTTTTTAATTAATTAATTTTAGGTAGGGTCTCACTATGTAGTCCTGGTTGGCCGGAATTAATTGTGTAGACCAGGCTGACTTTGAATTTGCTTCAGTCTTCCAGCCTCTTCTTCTGCAGTACTGGGATTATAGGTGTGAGCCATACCCAGCCTGCTCCTCATTTTATATTTAGCTATGTTTTGTTTTGTTTGGGACAGGGGATTACTACGCAGCTCAGGCTGGCTTTGAACTCCTGATCTCCATTCTTGCTTCAGGCTCTAGGATGCCAAGCTGCCTGTACCACTATGCTGTGCACGTGTGTGTGTGTGTGTGTGTGTGTGTGTGTGTGTCACAAACAACTTTGGACAGTCGATTCTGTTCTTCCACCATGGCTTGCTTGGCAAAGTGTTTTTACACAGAGCCTTCTTAGCACCTCAGTGTTCTCACTAAACATTTTCCTATTCCTTCTCTTGTGAGAGAAGAGTTGCACGGAACTGAGAACTTTCAAATGGTCAGCCAGGCAACTTGTTGGCTGAGAGCGTTAGTTGTGTGTACAGTGGGTCATTATGTGCAGTTGTGTATTTTTTACACTTGCTGCCCCAGGTTTGATTTTTCTGGGTGCTCAAGATCAACCTATAAAGGTAGGGCAAGGAATAAAAAATGAGTAACAGGAGTTGGGGGTGAGGGTAGGGTTCTTACCTCCTTTTAAAGGGACAGGAGTCATTTCTCTAGACCTGAGACTATCAAGTCATACAATCGCATGGCTCATAGTTTTCTGGAGAAATTATATATTTAATTTTCTATTAAAACCCTTGAAAGCAGGCAAATAATTCAAATGTTAAATCAAAGCCCTATTTACTCTATGCCTTTGTATAATGTGCCTATCTTTCTCTCTTATAATTTTCAGTTGCATACTTAAAACTGCTCATGAGTTTAGCCCAAGGACTTTAACTCTCACCCCAAAGTTGACAACCAAACCTTGTGTTTGCCTTCCTGTCTGCATCAGACTTAGCCTTCCAGTCACTTGGACTCAGAGACTCCATTATTTTGTCTCTTCTCCTCTTTCCTCTGTAGCTGTGTGAATCCAGAGGGTTTCCTTCTAACTTCCTGTTCTCAGCACTCCTCCCTCTGCAGATCAGATCCTCCCCCAGTCTAATTCTCTGACCAGTATCCTGCTAGGTTAACCATCTTTTTCTGAAACCTGTTGTTCTGTTCGACTTTGTGTTTTGAGACAGTCATAATATATAGCCCGCACTGGCTTTGAACTCACTGTATAGCTCAAGTTGGCTTTTAATTCAAGTTGGCCTTTAATTCATGGTACTCTGGCCTCAGCCTCTAGAGTGCTAAAATTAAAGGCGTGTGCTACCACACCTGATCAGATCTCCGTTACCCACCAGCTTACCTACTTACACCTCCAGGTTTCAGTGATGGTTTTATCTTTACACTCTAACACTCCCCTGCAGCACAGCTTCACCTGTTGTCCCACAAAGACCAGCCTGCTTCTGGCCTGCCCTCCTTCAAGTCTTCAGCATGGGCTCCTGAGATGGAGTAGACTCTGGAGTCACACAGCACTTTAAAACTGTATTTTCTCTGGTAGCATTGGAGGTAAAAATTGCAGAGCAGGCAGAGAAGACCTAGAGTCAAGGAAGAATGCTGGTGAACCCTCCTCAATTGGAAAGGGGAACGGTGGGCCTTCCAGACTCCAGCGGAGGTTTCTCCATGATAGAGAGCCAAGGCATAGAAACTCTTGTTTTACCACCTTAGAGAATTCCTACAGATTCCCTACACATTCCTTCCTTTTCTTCGTTCCGGCTGCCAGAGGGTCTTCCTTTACACATTGGTTTGGGTTTCTGTTTGTTTTGTTTTAATTTGGTGCTGGGGATTGAACCTCATGTTAGGCAGGTGCTACCTACTGAGCTCCATTTGTTGTGTAGCCCAAATGCAGTGTCGTCTGTTCACCTTGCAGCTGGCGTGGCTCATGTGCCATTAAATACCTGTGTGATTCATTTGCACACGTAACAGCTGGCACAGCCTGTTGGTTAGTTGGTGGACTTCACTATTCAAAGTAATCTTAACTTCTTGTTTTAGCAAAATTATTTATAAAATTCTTGGAAATGCTTCTCTCGCCTTTCTCCTTCACTCTCCTGTAGCATTGTGTTTAGGCTTCCTGATACACATGTACCACCTGGAGTTTCAGTTGTCGAATGAGGGAGTCAAGCTCTCACAAGCAGCCCTGGCTGCTTTTGTATGGTTCCCCAGGAGTTATTACCAGGTGTAGCATGTCCCGAGGACTGCACAAAGTAAAACCTTGATGTTTTCTGATAGCTTGAGTGCATGAGTAGTCTTTGGATCTTTGTGACTGTCACAGTAGCTGAGACTTAAATATGGAATGGTTGCTCAGCTAAGGAACTTGCACCTAAACAAAATCTTGTCTGTATTAGTATAAATTCTACAGGAAGATAGAATTTATGTTCTGTTATTTAGCTCAGCAGCACCACTCTGAAGTCAATTATTATTCATTGGCTTAGGGTGGATTGACAAATGTGTGACAAGGCCAGGGCATTTTAAACAAGTTTAGGTGGACAGATAGAAGATAACCAGGACAGCACATGGGTCTCCTAAGCTCTGTGCATTGCAATTGAGAGCATGACGCACTTGACCCACCTCACTGAGTGCAGGAGATGTGACCGAGCACCAAAGAGGGGACAACTTGAAAGGAGATGCTGCCGCACAACTCATTTTCAGTCTTCGTTGTTGAGCCCTTCCTTCTCTCAGGAAAACAGAACAAAACAAAAGAAAATGCTTAACTGGGAGCGAATAGAAGAAGACTCTTGATGGTGGCAGGAGTTGATTGCACTTACGTCTTGCATTCTTTCTTCTTTACCAGGCGATGGCTGTGGGCACATAGTGACCTCTCAGGACAGTGGCACAATGACATCTAAGAACTACCCAGGGACTTATCCCAATCACACTGTTTGTGAAAAGATCATCACAGTCCCGAAGGGGAAGAGACTGATTCTGAGGTTGGGAGATTTGAACATTGAGTCCAAGACCTGTGCTTCCGACTATCTTCTCTTCACCAGCCCAACAGATCAGTATGGTAAGGAAGGAGACGTGGGGCTCTGTGAGCGTGGAAGAATTGAGACTAGAGAAAAGCAAGCAGAGTTTTGATTAGCAGCGTAGCCTGGCAGGAGGGGAGGAGAGACTTACTTTGTGTAAACTCACAGGGTAACTAGCATACAGAGTGACAGACGCTGCTGAAACAGGAAAGGCGATATTGTATGTCTACTCCACGTGTCTCAGAAGATTGTTTGTGTTTCTATCTTGCTGGAAACTGAATTGGAAATGTGACATTTGGCTAAAACATACGTTCATTTATTTGGCCAGTACTTATTGAGTAGCGACTGTGTTTCAGACATCATGTGAAGAACTGGGTTATATATCTCGTGGAGATTATTACCCCTGGGGAAAAGACATCTGCATTTATAACATGGCAGCTGGTGAGAAAGAAAAAGAAGGAACCCTACAGCAGGGAAGAGCCTGTTTTGCGACAATTCCAATGGGGTGGTCAGGCGGGCCCTTCCGCTATGGAAACATTCGAGCAGAGACACATATGAAATGAGGGATGAACTCTCAAAGTAAGATCAAGTCAGTTTTCTGGAGAAGAAATGACAGAGTAAAGGGAATTCTCCTAACTAACCTTTGAAATTCAGTTTCTTGTGCTTTGGGTTCTCTGTTTATGCCTGAGATAATCATCTGTGGTGGTTAATAGTGATGGTCAAACTTGACAGGACATAGACTCACTTTGGTGACAAATTTTGGGGCATGAAAAGGAAAAGCACGTGTGAGCATTTATCTGTCTACTTCCGTACTGTGGATGCGACATGACCAGCTGCCCCAAACTGCTGCCACCAGACTCTCTTGAACTGAGAGCCAAAGAACTCCCTTCTCCTTTACATTGTTCTGTCAGGGT
The DNA here is from genome assembly GCA_026225945.1 of Cricetomys ansorgei. Classification (NCBI taxonomy): domain Eukaryota; kingdom Metazoa; phylum Chordata; class Mammalia; order Rodentia; family Nesomyidae; genus Cricetomys; species Cricetomys ansorgei. The sequence continues at coordinate 6,275,340 of JAMJFZ010001042.1, read as the reverse complement.
ATTTTAATCACAGCAACAGGAGAGTAGCTAATCTACTGTCATGATGACCTTTTGATTCCAAGCCCCTGGAGACAGCTTGGGATTAGACAATTGGAAACCAAAGACAAAAATCTTGACCAGCTCATCTATGTTTTTAGATTCTTGAATTTTTTTTTTTTTTTTTTTAAAAAACAGGTTCTCATGTAGTTCAGAGCAGTCAAGAACTTACTGTAGCCAAGAGTGATCCATCTGTTTCTAATAGCTTATAGAGCACTGGGATTACAGGTATGAACCCCTATGCCCAGTTATTTGATGCTAGGGATCAAACCCAGATCTTCATGCATGTGCATGCAGGGTAAGCACGCTACCAACTGAGCTGCAGCTACAGCCCTAGGTTCTTGAATTATTTTAAGAAGTGGGTTCTTCGCTAGGAAATGGGTACTGAATTATAATTTGTTGTAGTGATAAAAGATAATTACTCTTTAAAGTTTTTCTTTATGAAGTTGTGTGTCTTTTACAAGCAGGATTTATGTTCCTGTATTCAGTGTACGTTGGGCACAAGTGGCCCTTACACATATTTTCCAGAATGCCCACATCCATTCTTGCATAACTCTTACTGATTTCTTACTTTACAGATAAATGGAGTCACACTGGTTATCATGATCTGGACTACACAGTTAGAGCTTTCTTATTTCTCTTTTTTTTTTTTTTTGTTGCTCCAAGACACAAATTTCCCTTGCTCTTCCTCCCATTACCAGTGGTTTTCGACCTTTCTAATACTTCGACCCTTTAGTACAGTTCCTCATGCTGTGGTGACCCCCCAACCATAAAATTATTTTTGTTTGCTTCTTCATAACTGTAATTTGCTACTGTTACCAGTCATAATGTAAATATTTGATATGCAAATGGTCTTAGGTGACCCTGTGAAAGGGTCATTTGACCTGCAAAGGGATTGTGACCTACAGGTTGAGAATTGCTGATCTAAACAAGCCAATGAATGGGGGTGGGGGAGTAGGGCAGCACAGGTCTGTAACCCCTGTACTTGGGAGGGAGAGGCAGAAGGATCATGAGTTCAAGGTTATTTCCTATACATACCCAGGTCAAGGCTGCCCCGTACTGCATGAACTCTGACTTCTCAACTGGACCAGCCCATTATTATGCTATGCAGCAATTTGGTCTAAAACACAAGGAATAAGTAGTAATTTAGTTGGTGATGCTAAGGCAGCATGTTTAATGATGCTCAGAGTTCTTCTTTTGTGGCTGCTTTAAAGATTTCCTTTGATGAAACCACTGGCCAGGCATATGCTTTAACTGATCCAAAATAGACGCGGGGTCAGTTTGAACTTCCCCTAGGAATGCACAAAGAGACAGGCAGAAGTACTTTGTCCTGTAACCTGAGCTTAGGCAAGGGCCAGTTATGTTTCCTGGTGCCCCATCCCTGGGAAGGTGTGGGGCTTCTGCAGCTGTGTGGCCATGGGATCCCAAGGACCCGTAGCTGTATTAGGGAATGCCCCCTGAAGTGCACTGGGGAGGGATCACATGATCTGGAATCCTCCTGTAATTCTAAGAGATGTCAACTCTAATAGCTTCATGTGTGACTAGAAGAGCTGGGTTCTTTTGGTTCAGTTTAGTACTTTTCATTAACAACCAATTTAGTATCAAATGGCCCTGATTGAGTCTTCAAGGTACTTTCAGAACTTTGGAAACTTCACAAGCCAGACGTCTGTCATCTGCATTTCTCTCAGGATTCTTGTCTTCCAAGCTCACAAAGCTATGAAGACTCAATGACTTTTCCAACCCAATGTTCTGAGGTTCTTCCATAGTCCTCCCCAAAACATGGTAGGGTCTTTGACAGCAGTACCCCACGAACCTCAAACCAATTTCTGTCTGTTTATGTTAATTAAAAAAAAAAAAAAGTGTGACCAAAAGAAACTTAGGGAAGAAAGGGTTTATTTCAGCTTACAACTCTCAGGTCACACTCCATCATTCAGGGAAGTCAGGGCAGGAACTGGCTTGCTCCCATGGCTAGCTCAGCCTGCTTTCTTATACATGACAATACAGGACAGGACCCTGCCCAGGGGTGGCACCATTCACAATGGGCTGGGCCACATCAACCACTAATTAAGAAAATGCTCCCACAGGCTTTCCTATAGGTCAGTTTTATGGCGACATTTTTCTCCATTGTGGTTCTTTCTTTTTCAGATAACTGTAGCTTGTGTCAAGTTGACAGAGAACCACACTAGAGTGGTGTTTTTATATGTGCAGCTGAGTTAAGAAACAGACCCTGCAAAATGCCTTTGAAGTAGTAAAAAGGCATGTCCTCGTGATTAAGACATGAGGACAAGCCAAGCATGGTGTCACACACCTAAATCCCAGTGCTCAAAGGCAGAGACAAGGCAGATGTCTGTGAGTTAAAAGTCAGCCTGGTCTTCATAGCCAGTTCTGCACCAGCCAGGGTTATATAGTGAGACCCTGTCTGAAGAGGAGGGAAGGAAGGGAGGAAAATGTCCACTTTCTAGTCTGAAATTCAGGTCAGGATCAGGAGGAAGCGTTTAGCCGCCGTGCCTCTTCTGTCTCCTATAATCAAGGATTGTTCCTCAGTCTGTCTTTGTCTTTTGTGCAGTTTAACTAGTGCTACCCAGTTATTTTGTACAGTGTCTGTCAGTTCGGGTTGCTTTGATGTCCCCTGTGATTAAATTCAGATACTGCATTTTTAGCTAGCATCATTCTATCAGTGTCTGTCTGTCTTGTAACTCATGCGAGACTGGAACTTACTGTGTGGCCCAAATTGGTTGTGAACTCATAGCAATCCTACTGCCTCAGCCTTCCCAGTGCTGGGATTACTCAAGACCCACCAGGCCTGGCACGGTACTACTACTTACTAAAGTATTCTTTCAACTCAGCAAGGTGACCCATGCCCTTAATTCTAGCATTTGGGAGGTGAGGCTGGAGGATCGGAGTTCAGGGTCATCCTCAACTACAAAGGGACTTTGGGGCCAACCTGGGCTACAAAATCCTGTCTCAAAAAGCAAGTGAATGGAAAATAAAATAAATCAATAGATTGTAATCGTTAAGAGACATTGTTATAGCACTTTTGAATGTCAGAATCTGTGAGTGGCATGTGCTTCCAGAACGTGAACCCGGTGCCTACATTGCCTTTCTTTGCCTCCTCTTTTCAGTGTCTCCTCCAATTTTTCCCCCTACTCAAAACTCTCAATTCTAGTAATTTCAAGCAATGTTTCTTCCAATTACCATTTAGTTGCTATTCAAATAGGACAGTATAGTCACTGAGAAGTTTCACATGGAAGGTGATGCCCTCTTTTCAGAAGATGGCTTTGGAAAAACAGCTCTTCTTATAGATTTACACTTATAAAATAGTAGAAACTCAGTTCAGGGAGCAGAGCCCGTTCTGAAAATGAGTACATTTACTTTGAAACATACAGGTCGAGTGAGCATCCCAATATAAAATCCAGATCTCAAATCTTACAGTTCTGGAGCTTCTTGTTCCCTGACATGACAACAGAAGGATGGGATAAAATGGGTTGGGGAGGTGGCTCAGCGGGTCAACTGCCATCGGAGCCCGAGGACTGGAGTTCAGGTCCCCAGAACCCATGTAAATGGTAATGCAGGGTGAGTGGGGATTTATAATCCCCATGTGCAGGGGGCAAGAGCAAACTGGCTAAGTGGATTGGCTGAATCTTCAAGGTCTGGGTTCAGGTGACAGATTGACTCAATATGTATGGTGGAGAGCAATCAAGGAGGACTCTCCGTGTCAGCCTTGGTAATGAGTAAATGAAAAATGTGAAAGCTTTTGGATTTCAGAGAACTTCTGGTTCTGGGTTTGGCATTAGGGATGCTAAGCTGACAAGTCTGTGCAGATGCCAGGATACAGGAGCCTTCCCAGCCTCAGACACCTGATCCCAGGCACTTCAGATGACGGATGATCAGCCTGCATTTCCTCTTGAAAAGCCTCCTTGCTCCCCTCTCTCCTTGCTAACTCCCACTGTTTTCTAGGCCATCTAAAATTATCTTGTTAAACATTATATGATTTTCTTACTTTTAAAAATTCTTGTGTTCTGTTTGGGCATGGAGTCACACGCCTTTATAATCCCAGCACTCAGGAGGTAGAGGCAAGCAGATCTCTGGGTTCAAGGCCAGCTTGGTCTACAGAGTGAGTTCCAGGATAGCCAGGGCTACACAGAGAAACCCTGCCTCAAAAATTCAAAACAAACAAAAACCAAAAACAAAACAAAAAACCCAAATCACTCTGTTCTACCATCTGTAGAAACTTGGAAGTGTGAAACTTTTTCTGAATTCCACCCCCATTCCCGTATCTATGTTTTTTCCCTAAATGCCTCATGTTAGATTTCTGAGGTGGTATACAAAGACAGAAGGCAGAAAGAGAACAGAGTCTGGCCTTCAACAGGCAAGACCATGCTTATTAACACACATGAGGGGCAGGGGTTGCAGGAAGATGAGGGATCTGCCTGGGTAAAGAGCGGGCTGCTACCCTTTTGGGGGCGAGGGGAGGGACTTGGGAATGAGGAAACTGTTGCATAGTAGGGGCTTACCTGTCCTTCCTGAAATTGCTTGTCCAAGGCAAGATAATAAGCAAGGTCATCTTCCATCTCACAGGGATCCAGTTTCACCCCCAAGGCTCTCTGTACTCTGTCACTTCATGCAGCTGTGTGCCTTTTATATTCGTTGATATTTCCTTTTCTCCTGGTTTTCCTTGTCCTTCTAAAACACACACACACACACACCCCTTCCCTCTTAAGTTCCCAGTCTAGGACTACTGTTCCAGAAAGCTTTCTGATGTCATGCAGCTCCAGTTCCTCCCTCTCCGCTGCACTCTGAACCTTTAGCCGATCACCTGTTTCAGAACTTTTTAGTTTTATTTTTTGGCAGTTATTTCAACAATTCGGGTACATTATTGAGGAGTGAGTCTCCTTGAGCTGGGAGACCCTTTATCCATCCTTTCTCATCCTTGAGTGTTTAGCATAACCCTGCTGTTCAGATGCTCAGTCAACATTTGCTTGTAGTTTTAGCAATTGTATAAAGCTGGGTTCTTACGAAAGAGAAATTTTAATGTCACCGTATTCACACCAAAGGAGGAATCACACTTGGATTTTACCGTCTGCAGCTAAAGAGAATCTTGGTTTTGCTTTCGTTTACTGTGGGGAAATTCATGAGACAGGACTGGAGATGCACAGGACCCAGCACTCAGCTGTGTTATGCACTGGGCTCAGTACCTTCGTGTTCCCAATTCTCTCCGGAATAACTCTATGGCATGGATTCTGTTACTAATCATTGTGCATAAGGAAACGGAAGCTCAAAGAGGCCAAGGAACTTGCTTAAGCTCCCTCAGCACTTAGGATTCAAGTGGGCATTTGACTCTAGAAGTGTGCTCTTAATTAAGCACCACACCGTCCCAATTCAAAGTGACAAAGGCCATCTGAGTCCTTGGCGTGTGTGTTACCCTGCCATCTTGTAACTCTTGCGTGTCCCTTGATGGAGGAAATGGGCAATTCATCGGGTCTCCCCACAGAGACTTCCTGAAACCAAACTGAGGTTTCAAGAAATCTGTCACACAGCTTCCTGGCAGGATGACTGTGGGAAACCAGAGTGGTCTGTGAGAGGGCCAGCGCCCCAGTGGTGGTGGCACTGACCTTGCCTCTTTGTTTACTGTCAAGTACTTGCTTTTCCCAGAAGCCCTTGCTTGCCAGTCAGTTACCCGACTAGGTGATGAGATCAGCATTCTTAGGGTTGGAGCCTCCCTGGACATTCTGGAGACTGTCAGGCTTCGTAAGCCTGCAATAGCTATCCACGGAATCCGTGTTGTTCCCGTCAGAACCTCCTGAGTGGTCTGCTTCTGCATCCGTGGTCCATCCATCCTCAGTCCCCAAGTCTGACAACTCCTTCTTCAGCACCCCATTGCTGAAGGGTTCAGTACTATCTGGCCGTGGTGGGGTGATAGCTTTGTCTCTAGGGCTTGAGATGTCTCTGTGCAGGAGTCTTCAAGCCCTGAAGGACTAACTAGGCACTGCTCTGAGGAGGTCACTGAAAGAACACTCTGGCCGTTTTTTGGACATACAAGTGACAAGTGTCATCTTGTTCCTTCTCCATCCAGAGACTGTCTCAGGCTGGTAACTGGCTGTGGGCATGGGGCCAGGGAGATGTGGTGTGCAGAGTTCTTTGGCTTCTGGTCCTTGGTGGGCTTGACAAGAGGGCTGCTAAGACAGCTCACACAGGTCTTTGGAGGCGGGGCTTCTGCTGATGGGCTGGCGGTGGCACCTGTTGTGATGAGAGCCAGGATCTGGCTGTCTTGTCCCAGGCCAGTTTCCTGGCTGGCTGGCACATAGCTCACCTCCTGCCTCTGAGGCTGAGTAGCCGAGGTTGGATGCACTTGGGCCACAGTCTTGCCCATCATGGTGGCCCTGATATCTTCAGTCACTTCCAAGATCACCTGGAAGATGATCTGGAAAGCAGCCTGCTCAATCTGCTCATATTTAGACAAGGTCTCCTCTCTGTCCAGTTCTCCTGCCAGAGCTCTGTCCTGAGTATTGCTACCTCTACCAACATGTATCCTCATCCTTAACCAGCTCTGACAGAACCGGCTCCACAAAGCTACTCGGCAACTTCCCAACAATATATTCTTCCTTCTTTACAAGCTCAGCCATCGGTGGGGGAGCACTGCTGACCTCTCCTCCGCCTCCCCAGAGGGCCAGGGTTGGAACCTTGCATTTCTCCATTTCTGAGATACACTCCTGGGACAGCAGGCCTTCCTCAGGTACATTTTCCCCCAACACAGTTTCTCCTGTCCCCTCTGCCCTGCCTGTCTCTGTTTTCTCTCCAGAGGCTGCACACTGGCCAAGCCAGCCCCTTCCAGGTGTTTTGCCCAATGCAGACTCCTGCTTATATCCTTCCAGCCCTTCGCAGGGGATGGGCATGTCTTTTGCAGGAAGGGGACATCCAAGAGGAATAGATTTAGTTTCATCTCCCACCAGGAAGAGTTCCACCTTTGAGTTGAGTCGTCATCTCTGTATGGTCCTGGCTGTGACCTTTAGTCTACCTTGGTAGGGAGGCTGCCAGAGGATTCTAATCTTCGGGGAACCTGACCTGTCCTTGGCAAGACTGGGGCGGGGGAGTGTCTATAGAATACTTGCCCAGACAGCTGTTCCTTTTCTGGAGGCTGGGGGACTCTGGGGTTCAGGTCCTAACCAATCAGAGAAGTCTCCTAGACACTGTTTGGTTTAAAAGGCCCCCCCCATGGCCAGCTTTTGGCACTGCCATGTTTTTTTTTTAGTTGGACAGCTCTAACATCAGTATGTTACCCTCGTAAAATAAACCACTTTGTGTGTTCTCTCAGCGTCTACTTGAGCTATTAGCACGAACCCAGCAGCCTATGGTGGAAGGAAACAGTCGTCAGTTAGAGGAATCCTGTTTTGCTCTGTGCTTTGAGCCATAGGGAAATCAGGAAGTTCAAAGACTGGCCTACATTTCCTGCATCTCCGCCCCCAACATATATTTTTAACCATTGTCGGTGACCTACAAGTACATGACGTGACATTAACTGTTCATGTTTATACCACACTAAAAACAAGATAAATGGAAAAAGTGGGAAGTAACAAGAGTTTATATTTCTAAGTTTTCAGAACGATAGGTTTTTTAGCTTACTGCAATAGCATCTTGTCATTATGAGTCTTGATTTTTTTTTTTTTTAAATTCCAAAGAAGTTAAAAACACAGAACCTTGAAAGGAATTTCCAGCATATATAAAAGGATGGATTTGCCTAAGTTTTGCCCTCTAGGTGTTTCATTAACATAACCACAGTCTCCAAGGGGAAAAGCTACTTCCCTGGAAACACTTGTGATTCAGTTGCTACCCTTTGTGAAGGCTGGCTTGGTTGGTGCTGTGCTGATCGGGAGAGGTGGAGGGGGGGCACTTCTTTACCCTGTGTCCCTGAACCCTAAGGAAAGCTGCACCTTTGTCTGGAAATCTGTCTGGCTCATTTGTCATGTGTTAACTGATTTTTGTCTGAGAACCAGAGACCGAAATTCGCCACTTGCATTGTTCGGTGACTATGGTTTTAATGGCACAATCCAAGAGTATCCCTTTTTTTATGCTAATTCTCCTTTTCAAAGAAAATGGCCCTGAAAATTCTATAATTTTGTACAATGACCTTGCTGCAATTAGCAAGCCTGGACTAACCCTGCCATTTGACTGCATTGAAAACCAAGTGAGAAATGGACAGAAATCTAACTGCAGCTTCAGCATTCTGGTGATTGTTTTTTATCAGCATGCCCTTCAGCACAAAGCTGGACCATGCTGGGCTCCGCTTTCCTGGCAGCTCATGTGGCTGGCCCTGCCAGGGGTGTTCCCAGGGAAGGCCACTGAGCCCCACCAGGCATGTTCTTATCTGTCCTGAAAATTACATATGTAGTCAGAAGGGCCTCCATACAGCTAATGAGGGGTTTGAGGAGTCTTTTTTGTTGTTCCTTTTAATTTATGACAAACCTCGAAGGAGGTAGGTTTTCATTTGGTTCCTCTGTGTGTGTGTGTGTGTGTGTGTGTGTGTGTGTGTGTGTTTCCACTGACACTGGCTTTAGAGTGGATAGAAGAGGTTTGTTCTTAATGTTATGCATAAGACCTTTTCACCCATAAAATAATAACTTAGTTATACAGCTTCAAGATCAAAACCACCACCCACCAGAACCGACCCGGGACTGTTTCTAGCTTGGCTCTCATTGCCTTGTGATGTCAAGGATGGGGCAGTCTGTGGAGAAGAGCTATGAGCTGCTGCACATATCAAAGCACAGAGGATCCCAGGCTTGGCCTGGAACAGGCAGTTGATTCTTCTTGATAGCAACAGCTCTGTTTTATTCACACATGAAAGGAAACAAAGGGTTTCTCTCTCAGCTGCTGATGTAGCCCAAGCAGGGGCTGCACTGAGAGGAACTGGCTCCTGCTGTTCCTGGCCTGTAAGATCTTGGGTTCTGGGTCTGTGAGGACTTGGTTTCATTCATGCCTGTGCTGTACCATTTGGTATCACTAATAACTTTTCCTTTGATTCAGGGCTGTCGGTGACCTACAAAAAGTAACGATTTCTTCCCTGATTTTTTTCTGCCTGTGTAATTAATATTCTGTCCCAGCCACATGGGGATTTGTGACTGAAGCGTAAGATAGAACCTGCCCCACAGAGAACAACATGGAGGTTCCAAGGCTGAATGTGGTTTGGTTGGTAGAATGCTTGCTTATCATCCCTGGGCAGGGTCATTGCACAAAACTGAGTGTGGGAGCATACTTGTAACGTCAATATTTTCACTAGGGATGTGGAGGCAGGAAGTTCAAGGGCATCCTCAGCTGCACAATGAGTTCTAGGCCAGACTGGGCTCCGTAAGAGAAAGAAGGAAAGAAAGGAGGAAAGGCAATGAGAAGGGAGGACTTAGATGGCAGGTCTCAGTGCAGTGACACATGCATCGTGGGCTTGAGATGCAGACATCCCTAGAAAGTGTGTGCGCTAACTTTAGAAAGGTATGGCTCAGCCTGACTGTGAATTCAGACAGGTTCCCCAATCCAAGAACACCGCCTGAGACAAAGAGTATCACCAATATTGTCAGTTATGGTACAAGATGGTAAAAAGAGCTACTGAGCATTCATTTGAACTGACAATGAAATTTATCTTTTCAATTGTTTAAATATAGGAGAACCCCCCTCTTAAAAACCGAGTGGAAAGTACTAAGTGAAGTACTTAAGCAAGCATCACTTCACAGTGGGGCCATGCTCTGATGTGAGAAACAAGACCCTCACTCCGTTTTAATGAATTCAAGCTATACGCAAAAGAGAAACATTTAATGTACTGTTCCACAGTAAGGAGCACCAGCACAGAGAAAAGCCAAAAATGTCTGGGTATTGATTTGGTTTTAAAAATCCCTGGTTAAGGGGCTGGAGAGATGGCTCAGCAGTTAAGAACACTTGCTCAGGTCCCAGCACCCACGTGGCTCACAACCATCCATCTTCCGACCTCTGATGTCGCCGGGCATACACATCATATACATGCATACACTCATATGCATAAAATAAATATGAAAAAATAATAGTCCCCATGAAGTACAATTCCTGCCCTCTTTCCCATAGACAGATACAATTTCCAAGCCCTTTGAGCATACCCATCTCCTTTCCCAAATTCCTCATCCTACTGATTAAGATGCAAAACCTTATCTAATGAATATTCTGGGGCTTGGGACTGCCCTCTTCTTTTCATGGCTCAGTCATGGAGCATACTACCTGAAGCTTTCCAACTTAGAATTCTGAGACGCCCTTAGACACCCTTAAGGAGTCACCCTTGAATCTGAGAGGGGCCTAGTGCTTCTTGCTTCTCTGTGATTCTGATGGTATTCCACTAAGAAATACCTCACTGGGCAGTTTTGCTATGTGAACATTGAATGTATTTACACATGCCAAAATGGTACAGGTCAGTTGCTCAACATGGTTTCCTTTTTGTTTTGATTTGTTTTCCTGAGATAGGGTCTCATGTAGCCCAGTCTGACTTATAACTTTTTGGTAGCTGTGGGTGGCCTTGAACTTCTTGTCTTCCTGCTCCACCTACCAAATCCTAGGATTACAGGTACATGCCACTATGTCTGGCTTTTCACTGTGGTTTCCTTGGGGTGGGGGGGGGCATTGTTTTTAAAGGAGGAATGACTAACTTACTTTAGCTGAGGTTTTTAGTCCATCATGGCTGGGTGGAATCAGGATTTCAAGGTCATTCTTGGCTACGTAGTCCAAGGTCAGGTTGTGTTGTGCCCAGATCGTGAGGTCCCCCAAAACACCAGGAATCCGAAACCGTATGCAAAAAGCAAGGAGACTTTTATTCTTCAGAGGAAACCAGCATGCTGGGATCTGTCACCATGCAAGATGGCCGATGACCGAGAAAGCTCACTACATGGGTTTTTAAAGGGAGCAGGGGATCTCTCTGATTGGTCAGAACCAAGGCACTGGATTGGCTCGCTAAATGTTACAAGGAAACAAGGGTTTCTGGGTAAACAGGTTTCTGGGAAAATGAGTACTTGACATTAAACAGAGAAGAGGTCAATACCTTTACCAGTAGGGGAGCTGGGCCTCTCAGTTGCTTTATATAAGGTCCTGTTTTTTGTTTTTAAACACACACATACACACACACACACACCTCTCTAAAAGTAGATGTAGTAAGTACATGAATGGGTAACAACCATCTGTTATCAAGTGTTATACATTGTCCATAATTATATACATTGTGCATCTGTCTATACCATGAGCAGGGTAGAAACTTGATTCTATTTTGTTTTTGTTTGTCGTGAGACAGGGTCAAGCACATGGCCATTTTCCTGCCCTGTCTCCTAGTGCTGAGATCACAGGCATGAGCCACTCCATTCAGCTCACGGTGTCTATGCACCAGCGTCACCGCAAGTGTGAATGCTTTGATTTCATGATCTTGATTTTACGCGGCCACAGTAGTGCATACGGCCCATCACTGCCCATAGTTCTGATATATGGCACATGATTCTACCTCTTGAACAGATGTGGGGAGAAAGGCTTTCATAAGAACAGATACTGGCCAGGTGCGCACCCAGGTTCCCCAGAGTATGGCACCAAATCAGAGGTTTATAAAGGCAAATCTGTGAACTTCCCATTTTTGTGCAATTGGAGGCAAGCGTCCATCCTGACATACTTCCTGCTCACATACCGCTCACCTTTGTGTGATCAAGTACATACTGTGCAGTTGGAGCAACCAACCTTGTCTATAAAAGTGAAAACACATGGCCTGTTACCTTACATGAACAACAGCCCCCAGCATTCCAGGAAGGTATCTGTCCTTGGGCAAGCGAGGCTTACAGGTTAGAGCCATTTTCGTTTTATAGATCTCTTAGGCACACTAATTAATACTTAAGACGTAACTTTCTCTCTCACACTACCGAATGAGCTCATGGCTAGTCTAAACCAGCTAATGTCCTAGTCTTAAAATAAAAAGTGAAAAAGAGAACTGTAGATACCGCTTCAATGGTGGAGCACTTGCCAAGTAGGCTTTCATTCTCCAAAGGAGTCTGGCTAAAAACTAAGCACTTTGCCTAGACAGCCTGGGAGGGTCTCTTAGGGGTGCCCTTTGGGTATCTCTTTCCCTTTTAACTCTAGGAGGCAGTTATTAACTTCTGTCAGGTCCAAAGGAAGCTCCATCTCCACCAAATTCCAGCAGTTAGACAGAAGCCAGCTTCCTCAGGAACATGTGAAGCCGGTTCCCTCTACCAACTGAGCAGTTTCACCTTTCACTGGCAGAAGGGACAGATGGCTACCTGTGGCGCCTGTTACATACCAAAGCTCACGCTGGCGGCCAGGCTCAGTATCACCTGTTACACATTTAGTCCATGATGGCATCCTGGCTCTTGGTTTTTGTTTTTTTTGGTTTGTTTTTTTTTTTTTTTGACACCCTGACCACCATCACTTCCTCCAGCTCATGGACTTCCCCCTTCTCCCCAGCTATTCCTTCTCCTTATAACCCTGCTATTCCAGCTGGGGCCCCTCATGTTTGTCTTCCGCTCCTGGTCCACTCTTTTTCTTCCCAAACAGACTGCAGTGCAGTCAGGACTCCAGTCCCATCTCCACCCTAAACTAAGCATCACTCATGCTGCAGTGACTAAGGAAACCAGGAAAGCTAGTCTACGTGACACTGATACAGAGAAGAGATTTCTCATACTCCCGCTAGGACTCACATTTTTGTGGTATGCTGATGAGACTGAGGTGGACTGGTGTCTGGCATCAGGGTCAGTAAAGGATAGTGTGCTTGCCTTTGCTTTCTTCGAACTTTACCCAGAAATGATTGTGTACTTTTTATAACGTTGGCAGGATAAAACCAAATTAGAGTTGGAGCTGTACTGTATGTGTGTATTGGCATCTAGGGAAGTCACACAATGTACAGATTTGTGAGATGACCCATATTCTTATCTATGTGTGAAATAAACGGGCGGTTTTGCAACTCCAGGCCAGGGAATGGTGCTGCCTCGCTTTAGGGTAGGTTTTCAATCTCATCTTAACCCAATCTAGATAGTCCCTCGCAGATGTGCCCAGAGGCTCGTCTCTCCAATGATTCTAGATCCTGTCAAGTTGCTAATCATTAATCACCACACCAGGCGACTGCCGCACACATCCTAGGCAAGCATCTCACCACGGAGTTACACACATCCTCAGCCCTTGAGTTTCTGAGACATGCCCTGGCGGGTGCTCCACTTTGAAGTCCAAGTTCTCCTGCATCCTCTTCTCAAATGCTGGAATCGCAGCCACGAACCAACTCTATTATACAATTATGTTCTTACTTTGGCCTAGTCCACTTTTCTGTGGTATTTCAGAGTGAATGCATTTTTAAAATGTTCCGTATATCCTTTTCTTTGGGTTTGGCTTTTACAAATTGTTATAAATAGAAGAACATTTCAAGGCAAGCAATATTTGAAGGACAGAATGCACTCTGCTGGAAATGAAGAGGTGAGTCTAAGATTGTCTTGCTCCGTGGACACAGTCTAAAGAGAAGAAGCACTCACTGCCTTTTGATATATGAACTAAGTAACCTGCAAATATACCTCAGGGAAGTATCAATATGTGATGAGGACTTCTAAAGAGGGATGTGGAGCAGGGAAGATGGCTCAGTTGGCAGAGTGCCCACCACGAGCATGAGGACCTGAATTCTGATCTCTGGTACCCGAATAAAAGCCAAGCACTGTCACTCACTGGCCAGACAGCCCAGCTGAATTCGTACACTCCAGGTTCAGCGAGAGACTGTTTCAAAAATTAAGCTCAAGGTACTTGAGAGATGGCTCACAGTTAGAAGCACTGGTTGCTCTTGCAGAAGACCAAGTTCAGTTCCCAGCACCTACGTGGCAGCTCACAAACATCCGTAACTCTAGTTCCAGGAGATCCAACACTATCTTCTGGTCCCAGTGGGCACCAGGCATGCACATGCATAGCGTACATACATACATACATGCGTGCATACAAACACTCAAAATAAAAATATGTCTTTAATAAAATGAGATTGAGCAATAGACAAAGACACCCAAGGTTGACTTGTGGTTTCTTTCCTCATATACAAACATACATGTGCCCACACGTGTACATGTATGCTTGTCACACACAAATTAATGGATGAATAGGACCAAGAAGTCACTGTACTTGAATTTCACTATAACTTAACAGGGAACAGGAAAGATGTGGGGCAAAAGAATAAGGCCCAGCCCTCTCTTCCTCTCTCAGATCTTTAGAATATGAAACCTGGATGAGCCAGGAGAGCAGTCACATCCTTCCTACCAGGACAGGTTGTTGATTGGTTGGGCTCTTGATCTTCTGAAAAGGACCATTTTGGTCCTGGGAGGGTTTGGGTAGAGCAAGCCAGTTCAATTAATATTGAATTGGAGTGGCTATTTCTTTCCATACCTCTTCCTTCTTAGCCTGATTGTTGTAGCTGTAAGATGCTTCTATACTGTCCTAAGAGAAGTCGGTGAAGAATCTCTCTTCAAAACTTGCTTATGGAGCTGGGTGTGGTGGTACATGCCTTTAGCCCCAGCATTCAGGATGCAGGGGTAGGTAGATCTCTGAGTTCTAGGCCAATCTGGTCTACATAGTGAGTTCCAGGTCAGCCAAGACCGTACAGTGAGACTGTCTCACAAAAGAAAAGAAAAAAACAAAACAAAACTTTCTTGTGACATCAACAAGATGGCTTTGTGGGTAAGGTGCTTGCCACTACTACCACACTGAGGAGTGCTCTGCTTGATTGGACTTCACTTACGTAGCAAGTTTTCATTTCTGTTGTACACTCAGTCTAATTTTGCCCTTCAAAAGTTTTTCAGCATTGCTATTGCTTTTCGAGTAAGTTCCTCTAGGATCAGTTTTATATATAATCTTTATTCTTTCTCTGTTTTTTAGACTTATCTTACTCCATAGCCCAGGCTGTCCTTGAACTCATGGCAATCTCTTACCTTAGACTCCTGAGTCCTGGGATTGCAGGCATAAACTACCACACCAACCTAGAAACATTATTACTCAATAAAATGGAATTAACAGATTTGCTTTACTTCATTCATTCATCCACCCACTCAATTATTCATTCATTCACTCAATATCCATCTATCTGTCTGTCTGTCTGTCTATCTATCTATCTATCTGAGGCAGGGTCTTATTGTGTATTCTCTCTGACTTGGAAGTCTCTAGACCAGGTAGACCTCATACTCACAGAGATAACCTAGGGAGTTCTGGGGTTAAAAGTGTGTGCCACGATGCCTTGCAAATTTATAATATAGTGTTTGCCTTTAGAGATTACTTTGCTTTTATTACAGGCACATGCCTGCAATCGTAACACTAGAGGGGCCAAGACAAGAGGATTGCCAGTCCAGCCTAGGCTACATTCTGAGCTACTGTGTCAAAGTGGGGGGAAAAATCACCACTTTTGTACAAATCAAAACACTGTGTTAAAACAAGTTAATACAAGAGGAAAATATGAACATTGCATATTAGCAAAATTTTGCCTTTTTTATTATGTTTATTTATTTGTATGTATGTGGGTACGTGCATGCCACAGAAGTCTGTGGAGGTTAGACATCAAGTTATAGATGATGGCCCTCTCCTTCCACTTCAGGGTCCTGTCCTCAGGCTTGGCGATGAGCACCTAACCTGCTGAGCCACGTCATCTCACCAGCCCAATATATACATATATATTTTAATCATGCATTGGACAGTGTCTTTTCATCTGAAACTTCCTTTGAATCAGTTTCTTCTAGCAAATTTAAGAGGGCTCTAGAGTATATTCTCTGTAATGAATTTTTCCATAATGTATTTGATCTCTGTTTTGTTAGTCTTT
Source organism: Cricetomys ansorgei (assembly GCA_026225945.1). Classification (NCBI taxonomy): domain Eukaryota; kingdom Metazoa; phylum Chordata; class Mammalia; order Rodentia; family Nesomyidae; genus Cricetomys; species Cricetomys ansorgei. Next base: position 6,259,484 of record JAMJFZ010001042.1, on the reverse strand, counting down.
TTCCAAGATCAAAACTACCTGTTGGGTTGCTCCTACTGAGCAGCCTCTGGCTTATCGCTTGTCTACGGCAGGCTGTTCAGCCGAGCTTGGCTGTCTAGTCAAGTTTATAGCTCAGTCTCTGTCAGGCAAAATTCCAGATGGATACGAATTTAAAATTGTGCCTATGTTATACAGTGTATCTGGTTTGTAAACAAAATTTTGTTGTTGTTGTTCTGTGTAAGTTTTTAAATGTGCCACACGTGTGCTTTGTTTCCAGGTCCCTATTGTGGAAGTTGGGCTGTTCCCAAAGAACTCTGGCTGAACTCCAATGAGGTGACTGTCCGCTTCCAGAGTGGATCTCACATTTCTGGTCGGGGCTTTCTGTTGGCCTATGCCAGCAGTGACCATCCAGGTACAACAGAAAGCAAAAAAACCACCTTGCCGTTGTAAGGCCTATCTGCCCGAGAGTTCCTTTAGCTCCTAATCTCTTCCTCTGGACATAATTGTGATCTCAGATTCAACAGGAAGAGGACAAGCTGGGCATGGAGGCACATGCCTTTGATCCTAGCATTCTCTGGGGCAGAGAGACAGGCTGATACCTGTGATTTTTGAGGCCTGCTTGTTGTGCACATGAGTTTCAGGCCAGCCAAGGCTATGAAGTAAAACCCTGTCTTGGGGAAGAGGGAAGGGCCTCTCTGTGGACGGGAAAAGCTTTATAAGTAGTTGGACCTGTACGGAGTCATTGTAGATGATTCACGTGGGATGGAGTGAATCTTAAGCCTTGAGTGACACATCTTTGGGGAAGTGCTCCTGACCCTGCTATGATGCGGCTTCTCTGAAGCCCTTCCGCAGCCTCCTTCCTTGCTCAGGAAGCAAGCTTTGTAACTAGTGACCCTCATCCCTGTCACACACTAGCTTGGAGGCACAGGACGGGAGCAGGATGAGGAAGTCACTGTCACATGACACTCCAGCCATGGGTGGGAGAGAAGGGAAGGGGACATGTGTGTTGATGATGATAGAGAAACTGTCGGCTCCTTCCTCGGCCTGGTATGGTGCAGAGTCATCACGTGTAGCCCCTTCCATTGCGATCCAGGGTCACAAGATGACCAGCGTTCCTGTTTGTCAATTCCCTTTGGCAGAACTACATCTGGAAGAGGATATGCCACTCATTTCCTTCAGAAATTACATGTGATCGGCCATCATGGCCAGTATTTACCTTATGTTCCTCCTTAAGATTCTTGAAAGGTTCAAAGAGAGAAAGAACTAGTGCCAAGAATATGGGATATTTGGGGAACTGTTTTGCCTTAGGTAAATGCATCGACTCCATGGCATCTTAGGTTCCACTGTAAGGAACTTCTGTTTTGCATGCTTGCTCCTGACTAATACCATGTCAGCGTTCTGGGCAAACTGTTTCTGTGTCACTGAATGCCACTTGGGTGAATTGTTTGAATTAAAATGTTCTGGGTAGCTAGGTATGTCTCTCTGTTGAATGGCTGCTTATCTAGCATTCGTGAAGCCTAGAGTTGTATTTCCAACACCAGATAAATCCAGTCATGGTGGTGCATACCTATAATCCCAGCACTCGGGGAGGAAAAGCGAGGGGATCGGAACATTTCACCGTCGTCCTTTGCTACAGAGTGACTTTGAGGACAGCCTGAGCCACCTCAGACCTTGCTTCTAAAACAAACAAATAAAAGGGAAACAAAAGTTTCTGGGAATGTTTTCCATGAACCGCAATGGATTTTTAAATGTCTTTCCTTCTGTCGAGAAGATTATACACAGGATCCCTGCAGATGTATACTGGTTACTGTTAGAAGGAGATCCTGTTACTGTTCTCTAGACAGTAGCATGAAAAGTCACCATTGGTAACAGGAAAGAAAAACAACTGATTGAACACTGGAGACTGTAATCTCAGATTTTATTTATTTTTAGACAAGAAAATTTAAATAATTTGATAATGCTTTCAAAGTTTTCTTTTTTATCTCTAAAGAAATACTTGGAAATAAGTGGCCTGTTTCTCCTCACCTGCTAATTGCACTTCTTATTTTTAATAGATTTAATAACCTGTTTGGAACGAGGCAATCATTACTCAGAGGAAAAATACAGGTAAATATGTGTCCTAAATTATTTATGTATATCAATAAGGAGTATTGGAGCTATTCCCAAAAGGCAGAGTCTGCAAGCCTTTTGTCAAGAGCTGCACTGTCAATAATTGAAGTTTTGTAGGCCAAGAGTTCCTGTTGAACTGACTCATGTAATTTCTGTTGCTGTTGAAGCAAAAAAGCAAAGGCAGATGATGGAAACAAATGTGTCGACATTACAATAAAGTTTTATTTATAAGAGCAAACCCAGGCTGGAGAGATGGCTCAGCAGTTAGGAGTACACACTGCTCTTGCAGAAGACCTGATGGTTTCTAGTTACCCACATCTAGAGGCTTCTGCTGTATCAATCTGTATGGATGAGCCACAGTTGAGTTTGGAGCATACTTTGTCTCTGGCTGGTATTTGGGAATGAGTCGTGTAATTTTTTCATGGGGGTTTTGTCCTTTACTCTAAAGAAAAGCCTCCCGAGAATAAGGGTATGGATTGTTAGCTCAGCTTTACTTTAACTACAGATCTACGTAATCTCTGATACACATTTCCTCCTCCACCATCAATGAAATGAGGGAACCCCCGACCATAGTGCTGCTCTTCGGGCAATTCTTTGTTGTGTGGGGCTGTCCTAGGCATTGTTGAGTGCTTCACTTCCTTGGATTCCACTGACCACATGCCAGTTGTGACAAACAAGACTATCTCTACATTGCCTCATGTCTCCAGGGGGACAAAAGCAACCCCAGCTGAGAATTGCTGTCTAGAAGTCACTGTCAGCAGCAGTAACAAGACTGTAACTGCAGGGTGCTTTCTTAGTGGCCAGTGCAGCTCTATGCACCACACATAAGTAGCTCTTGTGATGCTCCAGCATGCCCACAAGGCTGCCTTTGTCACATCCCGAAAAAAACAAGACTCAAAACCACTAAGTCAGCTACACTAAGTGTGCTCAGGGAGTTAGGTTTAGGAGCCTGAGTTCTTAACTATCTCAGACATTTGGACGTTGTCAGTATGAGTATTTAATATGCAGAATCAATTCCAGTATTAGCTAATATTAAGTCGAGAAGAGAAACATGAGAAATTAAAGTGTATAAAACTAAATGTTGCTTTGTATGTATGCTCTGTGCATACAGAGGCTAATGACCTCTTAAGGTTTTATCCGCCACACATATTCAGTACCCTGGTGATAGGGCCTCTGGGCATCATAGAGAAGGGAGAGTTCATTTAAGATACATGAAGATACAGTGGCATTATGGTGGCAGACTAGTTCGACTATGGGCCAGCTATTTTGCTGTGCTTAAGTACGGCCACGAGTGCAGGCCCACACCCCTCACCGATAATTCTGGAATACAGAAAGCTTTGGAAGTCCTCTGGTACTCATTTGATTGTCAACTGATTTGACAGCAGAATTAGACTCCGTTAGCGTGAGGCTATTTAGTCTTTCTACATTTTACTTACTATGGCTATTCATGCATTCCACGTGAGCTGTGGCAGCTTTTGATTAACATTTGTGGGCTCCATGGGGGTCTTGTATTATGTGCATCATCAGCACCATTTCACTTTCCTGAAATCCTAAACGCTCTGACTTCATAGGCTTCTCTGGCAATTTGTCTTTTAAGGACCTGCGGGCCTGCAGGAGGTTGTTTTTAATCTCTCAATTCCTTGAACTACTGCTATGCAGGCTGCTAGGGAAGAACTAAGGAAACATTTATTCGGGTCGTTTGATAATTAGCTGTCATTAAGGCATAATTTTCTAAGCAGCAAGAGGGAAATAAAAAACAGCTGCTATTTTGAAATCTGTCACTTTTTAAATGGAGTAAATAGGCCTACAATCCTACACAAAGAATATAGGCCATTAAGAGTTGCTGAGAGCACCAGCTGATTATCCAGAACCAAATAGTCAACCCCGAAAAGAACATACATACAAATAACACCGTAGAGGCCAAGCAGGTTGAATTTATGTATTTAGGAATGTATGAATATACATGTATATAACAATTAATGAAAAAAGAGGCCATGAATTTGAAAGACACCAAGGAAGGACATATAGGTGGAGAGAGGAAGCAGAAGGAAGAGATGGTGCGATTATATTGTTATCTCAAAAAGAAAGAAAGACTGTCAAGCAGTATATATTAGAAATATATTAGATGCAGAATTCATCTTCAAAGCTGTCGGTGCTTTTATGCTTTAGCTTTCTCTGTGTGCATGTGTGTGTGTGTGTGTGTGTGTGTGTGTGTGTGTGTTTTAAAGAAGTAGCTGTCCTTGTTATGTTAATGCTTCAAGCAACTAGAGATAATGAGACTGAACCCCGGAGAGATTATATGCAGTGTTCAGAGTGAGCTAGCTAGGTAAAGTCTGGGCCAATTCCCCCAGACTCTAGCACTGACCCTTCAGCCACACTACCTTCTGTGATGAATTTCTGGAAAGCTCCTTGAAAGATGACTGTTAAGTAAATTGAATCCTGTTTTGTTATTTATTTATTGTGTGTATATACAGACATGCAGTGTGGGTCAAACCTGTCCTTGAACATGTAATCCTCCACTTTAGCCTTCGGATTAGTTGGGATTACAGGCTTGTACGATGAGGCCTGACAGAAACTCAATTTTAAAATATGCCTTTTTAGTTGTAAAGGTAATTTACTGTTAAACAGAGTCGTATTATCTGCCATAGTAGTCCTGATGACTATTTACTTGAACTATGGCAAGTCAAAGGTTAAGTGTACTACAGCTGTAAAATATATCCCCAATACTGGAAAAAAAGTTAAATTATCTCCTTGATTTTCATTGTTGTTCATTATATGTGGAGATTAACAGAATTTAGATATATTGTATTAAATGTGTATGAAATGTATATTATTAATTTTCCCTGTTTCTTTTTGCTTCTCTAATATAGCTACTAGAATATTTAAATTTACACAACAGGCTTATGCTGTATTTCTGCAGGAGAGTATAGTTTGGATAAGGAACTACTACAGTGTATGAACATAGAAATTCTGCTCCAAGATAGAGTCCAGGGGTATTGCTTTGTCTTCTTTTTCTTCATTCAAACATATATTGTCGTATATTTTAAACATTTCTTTTAATAAGAATAGCGCAATACTATATAGGTAAACTTTCCTTTTTCCTTGAAAATATTTTTTAGGCATCTTAGAATAAAACATGTAGGGAACCTGCTTTAATACTTATAGCTAGGCTCTGTGGCACACGCCTTTAATCCCAACACTGGGAAGCAGAGACAGGCGGATCTCTGTGAGTTTAAGGTCAGTCTGTTCTACAGAGCTTGTTCCAGGACAGCCAGGGCTTTACAAAGAAACCCTGCCTTGAAAAGCCAAAACAAACAAACAGACAGACAAACAAACAAAAAAATCTTTATTAGTGATGAATCCTTATAGAAAGCAAATAACTGTTGGGTGAAACTTGTCTCCAGGTTAACATTTTTGATCAGTTTGTGTTTTTGTAAATCAGGCTTCTTGTTTGTCTTTAAAGCAAGATATTGTTGCTTTAAGATATTGTTGCTACATTATGAAAGAAAAAAAAATTGTTTAAATTGAATATAATTGAATGCTTTTCTTTGGTTTCAATGTAATTTGATAAAATATATATATATATATATATATTTTTTCCCCTAGCAAATTCTGCCCAGCTGGTTGTAGAGACATAGCAGGAGACATTTCTGGGAACATGAAAGACGGCTATAGAGATGTAAGTGATCAAGGGTAACACCGAAGGAGTGACATGTTGGTTGCTTTGCCTGAATTAATTGCCAAGTCAAATGAAGCAGAACTCGACACATAGGTACACTTACCCTTTTTATGAGACAGCGAAATTCGATAACTTTGAAAACCAAAGTTGTCTGTGCATGCATTCTTGTCCCCAGTTACGAATAGCAGAAGTGAAGTGAAAACCAAGAATATGTGTTGCACCTAAGAAGTGCGACATTCCACTGTACTGGTTTACTTTCTGTTACTGTAATGAGTGCCTGAGATAAATCCACTTTAGAGGTTTGTTTCCATCTCGCATATTTGGCAGTTTCAGTCCAGCCTGCTTCCTGTTGGGTCTGAGATGAAGCAGTATACCGTAGAGGAGTACGAGGTAGAATGAGCTGCTTACCTGAGGACCGCCGGGAAGCAGAGAGAGGGGAAAGGGGCATTCCTGGTGGTCTAAGACTACACCTCCTAAAGGTTCTACCATGTACAAATAGTGCCATGAGCTTCAAGTTAGCTTTTAACACATGAGCCTTGAGATCCACACACCTGTCCCAATTTCTACAAAGGGCCATAGATTTGTATACATTCATATTCTCTCTCTCTCCTCTCTCTTTGTCTCTCTCCTCCCTTGAACTCAGGGTCTTTCCTCCCTTTCTCTTTTATGTGTGTGTTATATATATGTAGTATGTAGGTGCACATGCCATGGCACACATGGAGATCAGAGAGCAGCTCTGTAGAGTCAGTTTTCTCCTTCCGCTTTATGTGGGACTGTCAGGCCCGTGCCATTAGGCGGCGAGCGCTCTTGACCCTGACAGTCTGGCTAGCCCTAGTTCTGTCGTCCTCCAATTCATTGGCTTCTATACTAGAGCCTGTACATGACTGGTTACATCACAGTATAAGCCATCTGCCTTACACTCGTGGGCTGCTACTTCCCACCCTGTGCATTTTCATGTCTAAGAGGACTGTCTGGATCATATATATATATATATATATATATATATATATATATATATATATATATATATGTTATTCCCAGACCAAAATAAATCCCAAAAGGTTATTTTTCTAATCTGTCTGTCCTGTCTCCTAATACATAATCCACCGCTTATTTTTACTTCCATCCTGGAAATCTGGTATCTCTTTCTTTCTTTAGCTTATATTACTATTTAAAATAGTTGAATTTATAGATGAGTATTGAAAAGTGATTTATTTAAAATGAGAAAAATCTGTCGTACTTGGAAAAGGCATTTCTGATGTATCCTCATGCATGAAGAAGTATCCACCCCCTGCCCACACCTCCACCCCCACTGTAGAGATTGAAGTGATGTCACCTCTGGCAGGAGACAAACATGACTTTTAATTTTTTGTGAGCTTTTTTTTTTTCATTTTTTTCTTAGCACATTCTGATTTTGAGCTAGATCATGGTGTAATGTTGCCTTTTGTTTCCTTTTTCCTGTGTTGGTTTTGTTTATAAATTGGACACAGGATATTCATCTGGCCTATTGGACTTTTTTTTTCATCTCTGCATGTGGGATCTTTTAGTGTCTATACCTCTTTGTTTTGAATATTTGCTTAGCATAACTATTCCTAAATTATTCCAGGAAACTAACTAGGAGGAGTCAAATGTTGAAGTGGGGCTTCTTCCCTTTCAGTGGGAAGTTTGACTGTTTTCCTGGAGGATTTTTTTTTGGGGAGGATGAGCAGGGGAGTTAGTCCTTCTGTGTGTTAGATCTGAGTATTTATCTGCAGGTGCTAGCATTCAGGTTGCCTGTTACTCAACCGACAGCTTGCCACCATTTGCTCTTGGTTTTATTTTGTTTTTCAAGACAAGGTTTCTCTGTGTAGCCCTTGTTGTCCTGGAACTTGCTCTGTAGACCAGGCTAGCCTTGAACTCAGAGATCTACCTGCCTCTACTCTGGAGTGCTGAGACCATCATGCCTGACTGCTGCTTGCGTTTGAACTCTCATCTCTTTAGGAATGTCTGGTTAGTGCCTCCCAAGTATCTATTAGATACTCAACAGCTGTGTAACAGTGTGCCCCATACAAGGTTGAAACATCTGTTGTCTCTATTTGTCTTTTCTTATTTGTGTATTTATTTATTTAGAGACAGACTCTTACCATGTAGCCCTGGCAAGCCTGGAACTCTGTGAGGGTCAGCCTGGCCTCAAACTCTGATCTGCCTGCTTCTGCCTCCTAATTGCTTGGATCAGAGATATGTGCCACCACACCCAGCTTTTTTTTTTTTTTTTTTTTTAATACATTGTGTGTGTGTGTGTGTGTGTGTGTGTCCGTGTCTTGTGCATCCTGTGCATGTAAGTAAATGTTTGCTGTGTGGAGGTCAGAGGACAATTTCAGGACTTCATTCTTTCTTTCCATGATGGTATCCAGGAACCAAACTCAGGTGGTCAGGCTTACCACACAAATATCTTTATCTACTGAGACAATTGCTGGCCCCGTCTCTCTCATTTTTTTATGGATTAGGCGTCTAAACAGGGTTTGACTGGGTTCTTATTTCAGGATCTCATAAGAATGCAATTAAAGTATCAGCTGGAGCTACAGTCTTTCTGTGGCTCTTGTGAAAAAGAGCAGGCTTCTAAGCTTGCAGGGTGGGAGCATTCAGCTACTTGAGGCTTTGGGTTTCTTGGGCTTTGGCTGGTGATGCTATCATTCTTGCTGTGTGCCCTCCTAACCTGGCTGCACACTTCCTTGAAGGCAGCGAGGGAGAATTGTAGCAAAAGTCTCTCCTACTAATATGGGATACAGTGGAAAGGGGTGACATCCCACCTCTTTGCCACATTCTGTGAGCTATTAATAGAAGAATGTTACAGCTTCCGCACACGCTCAGAGCATTCTACTGGGGGGTTACCAGGAGGCAGATCCGGGGATTATTTTAAAGTCTGCTCCATGGCAGCTTCCTCCTAGGAAATAGTCACTGTAACAAGTTCTTTTTGGAAGAACTTTTTGTAAAACCAAAGCATCCTGTACATCAAGAAAACAAAATCTGGAAAACTAATTACTCCAGGAGCCATTGAAGTAGCAGGCGTTCTGAGGAAGAATGTGTCATTGGGTTTGTTTGTTTGTAAGTGACAGTGTCTCATGTAGCTCAGGCTAGCCTTGAACTCTGTGTATCCATGGCTGGGTTTGAGCTCCTGGTCTTCCTGCCTCCAGCTCCCAAGAGCTGGGATTACACAGCTTGTTGAGAATATGTGATATTGAAGAGATAATTACAGAAAAGGCAGTGATTCATTCTATGTGGTCCCAAAAGTCAGCAAGCAGTAGGATCAGTGGATAAGCATGGAGGTGCCAAATTCAGCTGCATAAAAGGAATAATTAAATGTCAAAGAATGAGATAGGGTGTCTGGAGAAATGCGTAGAAGTTACAAGCATTTGTTGGTGATGTATGTGGGAGTGACGGCCCCGATGGGGTAGGGGCAGATGGGATCTTCAGGCTGTATGTGGAAACACTTTAAAGGCCTTTTTGAGCCGTTAAGATTCTGGGATCAGTCTGTTGTCTGGCAGTGTCGGCATCTGCATTAGTCTGATTTCAGTGCCAGCAGAGCAGGGTGGGCTCGGGCTCTCTAAGATCCAGCCACAGGGCAGCCTCCCTTTGCACCTTTCCTTTTCGTATTTTTACAGCAAGAGAGGCAAAGGCCAGCACGCAACAGAATTCTACAGCAAAGGCTTATTTAGGTAATGAAAGGGAGGCGGAGTGAGAGCCAGAGGCCTGCTAGACTGTATTATAGGAGGGAGAGGGGTGGGATGGAGCATGAGCCGGTATGTGCATCAATCCCATCAGCCATGGCACAGAACATTGAGTAGGCTCAAGAGGCGAGTCTTAGAGGGGCGGTTCCACAACACATCCTGCTTGCTAATAGTGGGATACGTGTGTTTTTTCAATGGGATACAAACCTTAACTAATTTATTATTATTATTTATTTTGTTGTGGGGGTCATTGTGTACCATGACGTGGGTGGGGAAATGGTTTTTCTCTTCACTATGTGGATTCCAGAAACTGAACCTGTCTTAGTAGGTGAAAAGACACCATGACCAAGGAAACTCTTATAAAGGAAAGCATTTAATTGTGGGCTTGCTTACAGTTTCAGAGGTTTACCCCATTATCATCATGGTGGGGAACACAGCAGCATAGGCAGTGCTGGAGCAGAAGCCGAGAGCTACACCTTGACCTGTAGGCTGAGAGCTAGAGAGACGCTGGGGTTGGCACAGGCTTTTGAAACCCCAAAGTCCACCCCCCTCCCCACCCCACCCCCAGTGACACATTTCTTCCAACAAGGCACATCTAATCCTGCTAATCCTTTCAAATACTGCCACTCTCCGGTGACTAAGGTTTCAAATGAGCCTCTTGGGGCCATTCTTATTCAAAACACCGCAGAATTTACATAGTCAAACGGAGCATCTTAGCGGGCACCTTTCCCTGCTGAGCCACCCTGCTGGCCTTAACTAATTTAGTTCACAAATTCATTGTTCTCAAAAAAATGTTCAAGAAACTGCCTAAACAGGAACTGAACAAGGACAACAATAGACTTGCTGAAGTAGACAGGGGAAAGCCTATGAGGCCTCAACCTTACTCAAAGAACTACAGGCTGCTAAGGAACGCTGAGAGCCGGAGACGTAGTTTCCACGGGGAGAGCACACCAAAGGGTTATCCAATACCAAATGATCAGCCCTCGAAAAAAAAAAAATGCAAATAACATATACATACTGAAGTTTTGTGTGTGTTGTGTGTGTGTGTGTAGACAGAGACTGAGCAGATTATATTTATATGTATGTATGTATGTATGTATACACACATATGCATGTAATAATTAATGAAAAAAGAGGCCACAAATTTGAGGGAGAGCTGGGAGGAGTACATGGGAAGGATAAAGGGAGGAAAAGGAAGGGAGAAATTATATAATTATAATCTCAAAAATTAAAAGTGTTCAAGAAATACAATAAAATAGAAGTATATTCCTGAAATAGGGAGAAACTGGGTAGCCAAAAAAAACTGTAGGGAAAATGGAATCATGATAAGGGTTTCTATGTAGTGACAATGTGAGTGACTTTTCAGATTTCCTAAAATTCCTATGAAGTATTACTTGCATAGAAAAAAATGTATTATTGCCTGTTGGAGTTGGCACACGCCTTTAATCCCAGCACTCAGGAGGCAGAGGCAGGCAGGTTTCTGTGAGTTCCAAGGCCAGCCTGGTCTAGTCTACAAAGTGAGTTCCAGGATAGTCAGGGTTACAACAGAGAAACCCTGTCTTGGAAAAAAAAAAGGAAAAAAATGCACATAGGAAACAAGTCCAAAACGAGTTTGTTTGTTTGTTTTCTGAGATACTGTTTCATTTGAAGTCTAAGTGGATATTCAGTTCCCTGTGCAGCCCAGTCTGGCTTTGAATTTGAAATTCTGTTGCCTCAGTCTCTCTAGAGTTCCTGTTATAGTATGAACCACCAAGTTTGGCTCTGGAGTTCTCTTAAACCATCTTGCCATCCTTTGACCATAAAACCAACAGTTTAAGCTTGTGCTTTATGTTTATTGCACCTTACTGGCTTTTTTAGATCATGTTCTGTTTGTTAACTGCAAGCTAAACACTCACTCTCTTTTTTGATTTTTTAATTTATATTTATGTATACATCTATGTGTATGTACTTGTACATATGAACAAGGATCTTTAAAGCCCAAAAGAGGGTGTCAGATCCCCTGGAACTCAAGAATGCTGGGAATTGAACTCCGGTCCTCTTCCAGAGCAAGAAGCAATCTTACCCACTGAGCTGTCTCTCCAGTCCCCCAAATGTTTACTTTTGTATTTATTTTTGTTAAAGTGCTGTCAGTACTTTTTTGATAGCCTGTTGTCTTTTTCTAAGAGGAAGCTCAAGAAAATCACCCCGTGCTGGGGTGATTTGATGGTTGCTTGGAAAGTCCTGTCTGTCTTCTTGCCGTTCTGTTTGGCTGTCTTTGTGGCATCGTGAGCTTAATGTGATAATGTTTTGCTTGTTTTTTTGAGAGAGTGTTTCATGCTGTAGCTCAAGTGGATGTTGAATTCCCTGTGCAGCCCAGGCTAGCTTTGAACTTGAAATTCTTGTCTTCCTAAGTAAACTAGAGAGCAACAAGGGTGCTTTTCATGTTTCCTAAATATGTGCCGATATGTATGCGTAGACATATACATAAATATATAGCAAAAAAATTGTTTTTAAGAGCTAGAGTCATGTATGTGTTCCACTTGTTGCTTCAAGAATTATGATCTATTGCTTCAGTTTAGTTAATGAACTTTGTCTAAGGCGAATCACTAATTAATTAATCACTAATTGGTTTGTCTTGGGTGCATTTGACTTAGACTCTGCCACACCTATGCTAGCACTAGCAAAACTAATTAGAAAGTAAGTATTAGCTGTACAAGAGGGAGGTTGTTTTTTTTTTTAATCAGATTTCATGAAGGTGATTTTTTTTTTTCTTTTTAGTTTTTCAAGGGTTTCTCTGTTGAAACTCTGACTGTCTTGGAACTCACTCTGTAGATCAGGCTGGCCTTGAACTCACAGAGATCCACCTGCCTCTGCCTCCCAAGTGCTGTGGTTAAAGGCGTGCACCTCTTGCCTGGCTATGAAGGTGAATTTTTAAACTCGATACCAAGAAAAGGAAAACACTTACGAGTATGAAATTATGTTTAAATTGTAGGGTAAGGAAGTAGCTTTTTTTTTTTTTTTTTTGTGGAAAAGGCTAGTCATTTTAACCATGATGATTAACGAACAGATCTGGTGACTAGCCCCATAATGATGCATCCTGTGGCCTGCATTAAATATTATGGGGAAATGTATCTACAGTTAAACCTTTCTTAAAAGGGATCTGTACCATTGGACTCCTTTTGTACTTCCTTGGGGAAGTCAGACTATTTCCTGACCAGTTGCCCTGGCGGGCATTGTTGCTCATTGACCTCTGGTCTGTCAGTCACTGAGAGCTCTGTAGAGTACATAGCTCCTGAGATGTATACTCCAGCACCAGGCAGAGTTCTGAGGGAGACACGATTCAAGCCAGTGGGAATAGCTGTCCAGCAGGTCACAGCCAACTTGCTTACATCCTAGGGCATAGATAGGGAGGGAGACAGGCCTGTGTGGACCCTACAAAGGGTGCACTGGGTAGAGCCACAAGGTTGCACACATTCAGAGTGGATGCCACAGAATCTAGGTAATCTAGTCTGCCTGTGTTGCTGACCAGCCAGAGCACAGAAGATAACTTCTGCATATGTAATGCAGTTAGAGACAGACCCGGGATACCCAAAGGCAGAGCATTCGGAACATGCTGAGCACGCGCTCTTCCCATGGGACTCTATCCCTAGCTGCCAGGAGGTTTCTGGTATGGATCATATGCAACCCAGGCTGACCTCAGTCTGGATATATAGCTGAGGCTGGCCTTGAACTCTTGACCCTCTTACCTCTACTTTCCAAATGCTGGGGTTATAGGCATGCATTACCATGAAGAAAGTTTTTTAAAGGAAGCAAATTTACGAGAGCTTAAAAAGTGCAAGGTGTATTTTTATTAAAGAACATTGTCTTTTTTTTTTTTTTTTTTTTTGAGACAAGGTATTTCTGTGTAGCTCTGGCTATTTTATGTAGCTGGGAATCACTTTGAACTCCTGGTCCTCCTGCCTCTACTTCATAATTGCTAGGGTTACTAGTGTTTTTCACCATGAAGAAGCTTCCTAATGAAGGCAGATTCAGGGAAGTTTTTTTTAAATGCAAGATGGATCTGTACTAAGGAGCACCATCCTTTCTCCTCACTCGAGGTCTAACTTTGTTTCCAAAGGAGACGATATTATCTGCATCTGTCTCTGAACTCTTGGGCTTTTCTACTATGGTCTGTTCATGACATCAGGAGGTTTTTGGTATGGGTCATATGCAAGGTCTTAAGTTCTAGAGTATCTGATGCCCTCTTCTGACTTCGGGCACCAGGCATGCACATGGTACACGTATGCAAACCTTTATCAAGGTTTATGGAGAAGCATACAGGGCTACTACTATAAATGACTAAGCAAACAGAAGTGGGAGACTCAATGGGTGTGCCTCTAATCTTAGCACTCCAGAGGCAGAGGCAGGCAGATCTCTGATTTGGAGGCCAGCCTGGTCTACATAGTGAGTTCCAGGACAACCAGGACTAAATAGTAAAACCCTGTCCCCAAAACATACACACACACACACACACACACACACACACACACACACACAAAACCCAACCAAACAAAAGTACAAAACTCCAGCTTTGTTTTAAATGTGTTCTTGCGTGAGTACTGAATGATGATGTCACTCTGTTTCAGACCTCTTTATTGTGCAAAGCTGCCATCCACGCAGGGATCATCGCAGATGAGCTAGGTGGCCACATCAACCTGCTTCAGAGCAAAGGGATCAGTCACTATGAAGGAATCCTGGCCAATGGTGTGCTCTCCCGGCAGTAAGTACTCGGCTTGTGTCCTGAGAGGAGAAAGCCCTGAGGCCATCAGTAGTCAGCTCAGTTTGAAAAGGAAAGCAGGGATCTGATGCCAAGTGGTAGTCAGCTGTGAGAATATGTGTCAGGAGCTAGGAAGAGGGCTCAGCAATGAAGAGCACTTGTTGCTTTACCAGAGTTCAGTTCCCAGCATGACAACCATCCATGCCCTAAATTCTAGGGTATCTGAAGCCCTCTTCTGACTTCTTGGGGCACCAGGCATGTAAATGGTGCATATACATGCATTAAGGCAAACAGTCATATGCTTAAAAAATAAAATAATAAATCTTTAAAAATGTGTGAGAGTTCCAACAGCTTTTATGATCTCTCGGGGGGACTGGGGGAGGAGCAGCAATAAAAGAGCATACGCTGGCATGTAAGTTAAACTTGTAGACATTTGAGCCTGGTGTGGAGCAGCGCTTCCCCTCCCAGCTGAACCTGTGGGAGAGAATTAATGCTTATTCCTTTTGGGTTTTTATAGTTTCAGTAAATTACCGGTTATCATCAATTTTACCTAATACTGAAGGGGACAGGGAACGGAAATAAATATTTATAGAACCACTGAGTGTTCTTGTACCCTCAGAGATTCCTAGAGCACTTGTTGGTCTTCCAGAGGACCCGAGTTCAGTTCCTAGCACCCAGCACCCACGTGGTGGCTCACAACCTTCTGTAAGTGAGCCATTTTTCCGTCTCCAGCATGTACATATATTTTTTTTTTATATATCAGATTTTTGTTTTACTTTTGAAGAAAAGCATTTAAAAACTTTAATTAAAAGTAGGTTTCATTTTTATCTAATTGCTCATCATGTAGCAATTAGACTTAATGCATAAATATAATTTTCACCTAACATGAAGTTAAACTTTCATGCCAGAGATCTAAATGTAAAGTAAATGTAGATGATTATCAGTGTGTAGGAAGTTGGTGGTATATCATCATGATTGTTTGAAGGAATTGTCTTGTTTTTGTATTAGAGGGAATAGACAGTCCAGAATTATACCAAAGTCTGGACTTCCTCCTAGCTCTTGTGATTTCCCCCTGATCTTTGTTCCTGGTTGGAAGTCGACTGTATGTTAAACCAGTCTCCTCTACTTGTTTAGATCCCAAATCTTCAGGGAGCAGCTGTTTTTATCTGTGATGTTTTGCCCTTGAGGAATCACCGTTCATTCGGTCATTGAACTTCTGTTCCCACACATGATTGTTTGGTGTTCAGGGAAAAATCGCAGAAGGAAGCACTGCAGCTAAGGAAGAAGGGTCCCTAAAGTAAATATCCAGACTCTGCTGGGATTCATCCGGGGGTCAGGCCACTTCCTGGATTTGAGGAGACCAGAATGGAATCAGGAAGATCCCGAGGAGGAGGCGCTGACCGTCAGATGGGAAGGCCTTTCCTTTATGTTTACCTCAGATTGTTCCAGACTGTCTGTCTCTGGAGCCCTGGAGGAGTCATCTTAACTCCTGTAATTTGATGGACTTTGTTCACCCCACTGTGGATGCCTCAGAGCCCTGCCCTCCCCTGGGTGGTAGTTTTTCAGGAGGTTTGTCTGTAGCGTGACCATATCCCATTGAATTAGTTTGACAGAATGAAATGGACATCAGAGTCCAGCTGAACAGGGGAAAACCAGGCAGAGAGTCTTTAGCAGAGCCTTCCCTCTTTTATAAAAAGGGTCTTCCCTTTTTATAAAAAATAGTTTATTTTTATTACATTTTAAAATTGTGTGTGTGCACGTGCACAGGAGTGTGCACATACGTGCCACAACATTCGTGTGGCAGTCAGAAAACAACTTGCGGGAGTGGTTCTGGGGTCACTCGGTGACCATTATTAATGGAGCCATCTCACAAGACCCATATCTTCATTTTCCAAAATTATCCTCTCCACTCTTAGTCTCTGTGATTGACAGCAACAAAAAGTAAATATTCCAGTGCTTCATGGCAGTGAGAGCAAGCATACGTGTTCATGGTTGCAGCATCATCAGGGGACACATATCCCGCATAGTGCTTAGCGTTGGGACATTAGGAGAAAGAAAATGAAATAGACAAAAGAGAGGCTCTTATTGTTAGGTCTCCGAAATCACTCAAGTAGACACTGAGAGATATGTATGACCATACAAAGCAGTTTATCCCAGGGAACAGTCTGGCATGTTAGGGCCTGCCATTCAAGAAAAATGGTGACCACAAAATGCATCTGCAAGGGCTTTGTAAGCCATGGCAGGCAGTAGCTAGGGGATCTCTCTGATTGGTCAGGACCTGAACACTGGATTGGCTCGTTACATCCAGCAGGGAAGTGAGGGATATTGTAATTGGCCAGCAGCCTTCCTCGAAACTCTGGGAGAACTAAGGGTGGAGCAAGGTCAGAGCTGGGAAGACAAGATGGAGTTAGAAAACAAAATAGAGTCACCCTGGCCCTCTCATTGATAAATCCTAAATTACTTCTCAACAGTATGTACCTTTCCCAGAAGGTCACAAGAGCTGGGTCCTCATCCCAGTGTGGAGATTCCTTAAAAAACTAAAAACATCCCCAAGACCCAAATATACCATATCTAGGCATATAATCAAAGGACTTTATCAGTGTATCACAATAGCCAATATATGGAGTCATAGTAGATGTTCATCACAGATGAATGGGTAAAGACTGTCGTATATGCAATAAAGTTTTGTTCAGGATGAACTTGGGGCATTTGCAGAAGGATGGAACTGGAGATGATCCTGTTAAGCAAGATTAGCCAGATCAGGGAAGATAAACATCACATTTTCTCTTGCGTGCAGAATTTAGGTTAATATAATATCTCGGTGTGGTGGTGCATGTCTAATCCCAGCACTAGGAGAGCAGGGGAAAGGAGGATTGTGGCAATTTTTGTTTCTTTGTTTGTTTGTTTGCAAGACAGAGTTTCTCTTGTAGCTCTGGCTGTCCTGGAATTTACCCTGTAGACCAGGCTGGCCTCAAACTCACAGTGATCTGCCTCCCCAGTGCTGGGATTAAAGGCATGTGCCACCACTGCCCGGCTACGATTGTGGCAAATTTAAGGTTAGCTTGTGCTACATAGTGAGTTCTAGGAAAACCTGGGCTACATCACAAAGCTCTATGTTAAAGATAACAGTAACAAGCTAGAAGTGGTTCGTGCTGGTTGGTTTTTATGTGACATTAGCTGGAGTGATCTGGGAGAGGGGACCTCAGTGAGAATTGCCTCTATCAAGTTGACTTGTAGGCACGACTGTGGGGCATTTCCTGATTGATTGATGTGGGAGGGCCTGGCATACCAGGCGGTTCCAACCCCTGGGCAGGTGGTCCTTTGTTGTGTAAAAAAGCAGGCTGAGCAAGGGAGTGAACATTATTCCTTTGTGTCCTCTGCTTCAGTTCTTCCCTCCAGGTTTCTGCCTTGTTCTCGCCTTGGCTTCCTTTGGTGATAGAGTGTGGTCTGAGTTAAAAGATGATATAAACCTTTTCCCCCTCCAGATGCATTGGCCATGTTTGTCACAGCAGTAGAAAGCACACTAAGACAGATGACTCTAGGTTGTTGGAAGCCATGGAGCGTTTGGAGTGAGGGGGATTCATTACAAAGTAACCTCTTGTAGCTGTGTGAGAATGTCATAGTTCAATGCATTTTGTACAATTCCTGCATACTATTAGAAAAGGTCGTGTCTCCGTGTCTGGCCTTTTTTTTTTTTTTTTTTTAATTTATGAAGGTTTCTGAGTTAGCAGAGCCGTAAAATGCTGCAGAAAATGATAGCAGAAAGCCAGCAGGATTGAGATCCTCTCCGCGTGGGGTGGTAGTGGGTCTGCAAACCCTGTGGGGCAGTACTCCGCTTTGCTCTGGTATCTAATGAAGCGACTCACATGCTTCCTGTTTGTCTTTTATTTCAGTGGTTCCCTGTCGGAAAAGCGCTTTCTGTTTACCACCACAGGTAAAGATCATGCTTTCTGTAAGTTTACTGTCGAAAAGTCTTCAGTAGTAATTTAGTCCTGCAAACCCCACAGTAGTTCAAGAACTTTCTGGGGTTTGGTTTTTGTTTTTGTTTTTTGTGGGTTTTTTTTTTTTTTTTTTTTCCCTTTGGTGGTGCTGGGTCTGCTCTTTGCTAGACAAGTGGCTTACCTCGAGCTAGAGGCAAAAGGATCAGGAGTTCAATGTGCACTTGCATGCTAGAAGAAGGCATCTGATCCCATTATGGATGGTGAGCCACCATGTGGCTTCTGGGAACTGATTTCAGGACCTCTAGAAGAACAGTCAGTGCTCTTAACCACTGAGCCATCTCTCCAATCCTGTATTTTATATCCATCTAAGTTTCTTTACCTCTCGGTCATGAACTATACATTTCAACTTTGGTTGTTGTGGGTTTTTTGAGGCAGGGTCTCACTATGTATCCTTAGGTGAATTGGAACTAGATATGGAAACCAGGCTGGCCTCAAACTTACAAAGATCCACCTGCCTTTGCTTTCTGGGTGCTGGGATCAAAGGTGAGGGACACCATGCCCAGCTGGTATTTTTACTTCTGATTGTCCTTCTGATCTGATCACAAACAAAGGTGCAGATGGCCTTCATTTGTTACAATTCCCACAGCCAGAGGCGTGTTCTGTGTCAGAAGTGCCTCTTCATTTGAGGCAGAAAAGGGTAGAACAGACACATGCAGGGGAAATGCCGCTGAGGACATCAGACTGCATTTCTTTCCTCTGCACTGAGAATCCCGGGGCTCCCAGGCTCCGGCAGGATAACCTGCAAACCTCCTCACCCGCTGTGGCACTGAGTGTGAGAGCCTCATTGGGAAGCCCCATGCAGCTCTTCCCCCTTCACCTGTCTAATTCTGATTTGAGGAATTAATGTGAACCCAGCAGACAGCTCAAAGTAACAGCTCATTCTGGGGAGCATGGAAGGCTGCCCTTTTCCGGTGGAGGAACAATCTTATTTTTCCAAGCGTGGCTCGTAAAGGCCAAGCATGCATTCGTTTTCCCTGTGCGTAAGGCAGTTTTGATTATTTATTTTTGTTTTTATCTCATTTTGTGATATTTTTGTTTGTTTGTTTTTGAGGCAGGGTTTCACAGTGTGTATCCTTGACTGGCCTGAAACTCACATAGATCCTCCTGCCTCTGCCTCTCAAGTGCTGGGATTAAAGTTGTATACCTCTATACACAGCTAAGAAGCAGTTTTAGACCATGAGTTTTGCTTATGGGTGATTTCTGTTGTAACCAGGTGGCTTTCTCCTCTAGGAATGAATATTACAACTGTGGCTATTCCATCAGTGGTCTTCGTTACCCTCCTTCTGGCTGGAATGGGGATCTTCGCAGTCTTTAGAAAGTATGTGAATTTACACTTTTTTCATTTTTCTCTAATGGTATATATAAACAGTGTATAAGTTAACTTTTCTCATCACTCTGACAAAGGTAACTTAAGGAAGGAAGGGAGGGTTTGTTTTGGCTCACAGTTTGAGGATACACAGTCATCCCATCGTGGCGGGGGAAGGCACAACAACAAATGTGAACTCATATCATATCCACAGGTAGGAATCAAAGAGATGAATGCTGCTGTTCGGCCCTTTCTCCTTTTTATTTAATCTGAGACCCCAGCCCATGGAAGGGGCGTATTAGAGCTGGCCTTCCTATCCCAGTTAAACCTTTCTAGACACACCCTCATAGATAAACTCAGGAGTGGTTTTTCATGGCGAGTCTAATCCCATCAAATTGATAATCATAACACATCCATAAACCCCAAAGGTTTACCCCTCTGATAAACGTGTGTGAAAGAAGCAACATGACTTCTTTAGAGATGAAATGTTAGTTTATATTTTAAAAACAAGTTGGGTCCAGATGTTGTCATAAAAGTTATCCAACACTACTTCTTAAGCAGTTCTTATCACCTTTGATAAAGGCTTCCCACAGGAGCACCGCTGGAGTCAACATCTGGGATCTGACATGCTCCTCTTGGAGTCTCTCTCTTCCTCCTACTCATGGAGAGAGAGTTAGAAAGAGGCCCCAGGGCTCTGGTTTCAGCTCCTACCCATGACACCAGACAGCCCAGCACTGTCTGCTATGCCTGTTTTCTCATGTATAGAATGAAGGCATTTACCATGATGGGTACTGAATCTCCTAATCCTAAACACCATTCTTATTATTGTAACAAATGTTAGAAGTTGGATTTAAACAAAAGTAGAAAAATGTCTTTTTTTTTTAATTTTAAATTTTTTTTACATTTTAAACAGCTTTAGAACTTAAAATTTACATGTACATTAGTATGAATAGAATGTCAAATCATCCTGCACTCTCAGCATAACTGATCATGTTAATTGCTTTGAAAGGCACCTAGAGTTTGTACTTTGTAGAAAATAGAATATGAAAGTAATCTTTACAAATTGCTTAAGGGTTTGGTTGGTTTCCTGAGCCATTGATAAAATCAAATAATAATACATTGCTTTCTAATATTCAAAGTAAAATTAGTATGCATTATCTTGGTGAAAATACCGTGACATGAACTATAACATTTATTTACCTATAATCATTCATATATATATATATATATATATATATATATCCAAGCATATGATAGCTTCTAGTTCAGTTCCATCTTCAGAACTTATGAGGTAAGTATTCTTCTGATCTTCCCATTATATGAGGAAACAAGGCAGGCAAATTGGCTTATGAATATTTAGTATGATTTATGAATATTTAGTAGGACTTTTTGTCTCGATAGGAGGAAGAAGAAAGGAAATCCATATGTATCAGCTGAGGCCCAGAAAACAGGTTGGTTAAAAACTCCATGTACAATTTTATTCTGTCTTTAAGGAAAAGGACAAGGTCTGTTAATGCAATGCATTTGTAGGACTGGTGTTATAGCTTAGTGGTTGCCTACATCCACAAGGTCCTGCGTTTAGTAAGTAGCCAGTACTTACACAGCAAGCCCCTTTATTTGTGGGTGCTGTGTTCCAAGACACCAGTGATCCCTCAAATTTGTAGCTAGAACTAAGTCATATATGTAAGTTTCTACATGCATGGCTCTTATAAAGTGTAGTTTACATATAAGGCACAGCCAGAGGTTAAGAAACAGCTAAATAATAATGAAATAGGACAGTTACAATACACTGAAATAGAGTGGGCAGCATCACTGTTCTGCTCTGGGTGGTTCATAAAGGGAAGTGACTAAAGAGGAGCCTTTTAGTTTCTTTTCCCGTCGCTGTGATAAAGTACTCTGAAAGAAGCAACTTGAAAAAGGCTTGAAGGTACAGTCCATCATGGTGGGAATAAAGATGGCAGGAGCTTGAAGCAAACTGGTCTCATTGCATCCAGGATAGGAAAACACGGAGGGAGGGATGGGTGCATGCTGTTGCCTGGTTCCCTTTCTCCATTTCCAATTCAGGAGCCCAGGCAGGGAATGGTCCCATCCCTGTTGGCTGGGTATCCCCACCTCAGTTAGTACATTCAGGATAATGCGCCCACCAGATGCCCATTTCCCAGGTGAGTTTAGATCCTGTCAGCTTGTCACTAACCATCACAGAAGGGTGGCACATAGAGTGCATCAACCGGGCGAGAGGTTCACATGCTAACAGCACTGTGTGGGATTTCATTATTGTGTCTAAGAACAGCCTACAGTTTAAAATAGAATCACTTCCAGAATTTTTCCATTTAATGTTTTTGGACCATGGTTCCTTTGATTCTGGAAAATAAAACTGTAGATAAGAGGAAAATACTATATGTTTTGTTTTGTTTTGTTTTTTAAATAAAAGGTAAGTCCTATAACCTTTGAAATAGCAAAGCTACAATGAAAGAATGTATTGTGTCTAGTTTATATTCTACTTTAGAGTTTTCATGCCACCTTAACTGTATTCAGCATGACCCCATCCCATTTAAACTTTTTCCTCATCATTTGTACACATTTTTTCTTTTTTCCCTTTCTCTTTTTCTTTCTTTTTTTCCCACTGTACTGAAAATTAGGTAACTACACTATCTGTCATCAAGGAGAAGTGACAGCAGCTCTGTCAGTGAACTGAACATGTGCTGTTTGGCCTGGGTTCTGTTCTTAGATTCAAAATATAATAAGTCTATACAGACAGGGATTGCGAGGTGACCTGAGTTTGATCCTCTGAACCCACATGAAGGTAGAATAAGAGAAACGACCCTAGAAAGCTGTCCTCTGGTCTCTACGCCAGTATTAGGGACACACACTCATGCACATCACATACCCCATACAATAGTAATTACAACAATAAAAAACCAGTATGCAGGAAGCATTTTCAGATCTGTCTTATACAACTGAGGGTTGAGCTATGGTAGACAAGCTCTCTACCATCGAGCTGCATCCCAGCCCTCCTCCTTCTCACTTTATTTTAGATGGGGGTCTCTCTAAGGTTCCTAGGCCAGCCTTAGACTCACCTTGTAGCTCAGGCAGGCCTTGAACTTTTTTTTTCCTTCCTGCTTCAGCCTCCTGAGTAGATACGATTATCGGAATGCACGAACACCTGACACCTTCCGGTGTTTCTTAGATGACAGCTAACTCATTGCCATGTCTGCTTTTTGTTTCTTCCATTGGTAGATTTTGTGGTCTCAGTGTCTCAATATGTAAGCTTAGGCTTACCTTGAATTCACTATAAAGCCCAGGCTGACCTGGAACTCCCAGTAATCCTCCTGCCTTGGTATCCTTAGTGCTGGGATTACAAGTGAGTACCACTGACTTGTATCTTAAGAATTCTCCAGAACAAACACAGAATCCCTGACTGGTCCTCACCTCAATTTCCCGGAAAATGCAGTGGAGGCCTGAAGATGCCTAGAAGAGGCCGAGTCTGAATGACAGCTGTGTGTCTCCTTTTGGGCACGTGTCTATGTGGATGATAGAAAACTGCCAGATGGTTCATAGAAGGATGTCTGGGATTAGAGGCTATACCCATTTCTTTTTTAAAAAACTTATTTATTTTATGGATCTTTTGCCTGCATGTATGCCTATGTACCATGCCCATGCTTGGTGCCCACAGAGGGCAGAGGAGGGTGTTTAATTCCCTGGACTGGAGTTACAGATAGGTGGCTGTGAGCTGTCATGTGGGTTCTGGCAATGGAAACCGAGTCCTGGAAGAGGAGCCAGTGTTTCCACTAAGCTACTTCTTCAGTCCACAAATAAATTTAAAACCATCAATGGGATCTGGTGTGTTGGTGAATACCTTTAATCCTAGCATTCAGGAAGCAGAGGCAGAAGGATATCTGTGAGTTCAAAGCTGGCCTGGTCTACATAATGAGTTCCAGGACAGTCAGGACTATGTAAAGATACCTTACTAAAAAAATAAATAAATAAACATAAAAAATAAATAAAACCTTTTGTCAGTGGGTAACGTACATATTGCAGGGTCTGCCTCAGCATGCTGTGCTCAGCACACACAACTGAAGAGCCGCGGCTATGGGTTTATCAACATCCTGTAAGAGACTGACTTATGACTCATTGAGGAACACATGGGGTGTGTGAATTACATGCCTGGTATATTTGTTTTATATTCTCTTTATTTCAGGCTGTTGGAAGCAGATTAAGTACCCCTTTGCCCGGCATCAGTCGACTGAATTTACCATTAGCTATGACAACGAAAAGGAGATGACGCAGAAGTTGGATCTCGTCACGAGCGATATGGCAGGTGAGTGTCGTGCCCCAGGGACAGTGCTCTTAGGAGGCTCTGCTCAGCAACAAGGCTAAGATGCTTTGTTCTAGCAGAAGTGCGCTTTTTTCTGTACTCTGCGTAGAGTTTCAAGCTGACACACTGGTGTCACGCAGCCGTTTCGAGTCCACCTACAGGGAACAAAATGACACAAATTGTTGCAGAAGTCTATTTTTAGTTATATATAAAATGATTATTGTATGCACTGTTGAGTGAGGGGCTGTCTAGGGCGTTTCGTATTGTCTGCAGGTGTTGGATTTCTGTGGGGGATGTTTAATTGCTAATGAACTGCATGTGCTATCAGTAGAACACCTGAGGAGTTCTGAAAGAAAAAAGACACCTGAGTGCAGACGCTCATGGTTCCACTGTCAAATGAGTATGATGCTGGCCATGACGGTAGTTCCCTCTGCTGAGGTCTGGCAGGGTTTCCACGTATGAAAATGTCTCCGTGATTCCTTGCCGAGCCTCCTCACGGCAGCATACTGCTACAGTAAATAGTGAGGGGCCACTGCACTGCTGGTCTCTGGCAGCTCTCAATCTGTGTTCGCTCCCCGGGTCTTTATTAAAGTACTGGGAAAGAAGGTGGAGCACGACGAATTAAATGTTGAATTAAGATATATCTCCTTTGAGAAAAAGGAGGAAATAGATTAAGGGACCTCTCTGGGTCGGAATGGGTCAGTGTCTCTGAGAAACCATCAACATGTCCTCTCTTCCAGTTTTATCTGTTTATTTCCAGTTTATTGTGAATTTTAATCTTCAGCTCACCCACAAAGTTACCTCACATTGTGCTAGTGTGTAGGCTTCTGAGTGAGACTTCCACAGCCCTCATGGTTAACACAGATGGTTAGCACAGCTAGAAACATGAAACATGGCTTCAAGTCCTGACTCCATTGCCAGACAGCTGTGCGATTCGGGAAAAGTTTCCCTCTGCTTTGTTTCCTGTTGTAACATTGGAATGAAGTCTTACCTCATTTCTAAAAAGACTTGAAATATTTTACTATCTTAAAAGAGTTAGGGCTCTTTCACTATCTGGACACTCATCACTAACCCCAGACCTACTGTTTTACTCTCACTTCTATTAAACCACTCCATGTCCCCTAATTCTCTTGCCACATCAAACTGTCTTCATAGTTATTCCTTCCCCTCTGTATTAGTCAGGGTTCTCTAGAGTTACATATCTTATAGAATGAGTGTGTATATGTGTGTGTGTGTGTGTGTGTTTGTGTGTAGATGTATATATGTGTGTGTTTATATATAAAGGACATTCGTTAGACTGGCTTACCAGCTGTGATCCAGCTAGTCCAACAATGGCTATCTACCAACAGAAGGCCCATGATTCCAACAGTTGTCAGCCCACAAGGCTGGTCCTCAGTATATGCCAGAATCCCAAAGAAGTTGGCTCTAATCCAGTGAAAGAATTCACTTGCTAACGAAAACAAGCAGACAGAGAGTGCAAGCTTCCTCCTTCCATGTCCTTTATAATTGAGCTGCCAGCAGAAAGTGAGGCCCAGATTAAAGGTGGATCTTCCCACCTCAATGATCCCAATTAGAAGTGTGTCTTTCCACTTCAAATGATTTAATTAAGAAAAAAATTCCTCATAGGTGTGCCCAGCCATTTGGGTTTTAAAATTTTTAGATGTAGTCAAACTGAAAACAAAGAATAGTCATCACACCTTTTTTTTTTCCAGTGTTAATTCCACCTACACACTTTACAGAGGCCCGTGTGAAAGTCACTACTAGGCCTAATAGCTAACACCTATCATCCCAGCACCTGGGAGGTGAGTTCAAGGTTGTCCTCCATTACATTACAAATTAAAAATCCAGCCTAGACCACATGAGACCCACGTCAAATAAGTAAGTAAAAATCATCCTTAAACTGGTCATGGAGTTGCACACCTATAATCAATCCCGCCATACCAGAGGCTGAGGCAGGAGGATCACAAGTACAAGTCTAGTAGGGGTTATATAACAAGACTTTGTCTATAAATAAGTAAATGGCTCTCCTCTACAGAACATTTTCCCCCTAACCAAATGTCTCCTGTCTCTAACGTTCTGTGGCCCTTTGCAGCTTCTTGAAGCAGGCAGTCTGGCTGTTTAAACCTCAACTGACCTCTGACTTGGATTTCATATTTCCCATGGAACTTGAGACCCTTTCGTCATCCAGTGGAGAGCCAATGGAAGGGAAAGTTCCCCTGCGACCCCCTGGCTCGCCCTTGTGTCACCTGGTGTGCTAACGATACTCATTTGGTTTCAGATTATCAGCAGCCTCTCATGATTGGCACCGGTACAGTCACAAGAAAGGGCTCTACCTTCCGGCCCATGGACACAGACACCGAAGAGACTAGGGTGAGCACTGAGGCCAGTGGCCACTATGACTGTCCTCACCGTCCGGGTCGCCATGAGTATGCTCTGCCCTTGACACACTCAGAGCCTGAGTACGCCACGCCCATCGTGGAGCGGCACCTGCTTCGAGCCCATACCTTCTCCATGCAGGGCAGCTACCGAGTCCCTGGGCCCAGGCCCACTCACAAACACTCCCTTTCCTCCGGAGGCTTTCCCCCTGCCACAGGGGCCACCCAGAGCGAAGGATATCAGAGGCCAGCAAGCCCCAAGCCTGTGGGTGGTGGCTATGACAAGCCTGCCGCCAGCAGCTTCTTGGACAGCAGAGATCCCTCCCCAGGGATGACCCCTGAGGTGGATGATGGTTATTCAGCACCTAGAAACGGTCTTGCACCCCTCAACCAGACAGTCGTGACTGCTCTTTTGTGAACCCAATGTGAAAGAAACCTGCTGTGGTACTGAGCGTGCCCTACGGCGAGTCACTGGAAGGCGTGTGCTCGCGTGCGCGTGTGAGACTCTTCAGGATCCTAGAGACAACCTCACGTTACTGTTTACAGAACTGTGCAGCTGGTTTTTGTCCTGACCCTTCCAGCAGAGCCGGTTGGTTTCTGTTGTGCTAAAACAAGGAGACTTTTCTCATTTCTCTAACTGTGATGCTGTGCTGTAAAATGTGCAATTTGTACAGTCGTATTTAACACGAATTAAAGTAATGAAGTTTATGGTGTTCGTTTTCTACACAGGAGTTAAGGAGAAAACGCAGGATTTGCAGAGATGTGACCGTATGCATTTATGTTTCCCAGTGTGTCTGATTATCTGACACTGTTAGCAGCAGGTCCATTTAGAACCCTATCTGGTTATGGTGGCTCGTTTCCTTAACATTCTCCTGGAAGAAATGAAATTACTTGAAATATGAAAAGCACACGGGGTGGGTGATGGTTAGCCAACACCACCTCCACAGCTGCTGCCTAATTCCTTAGACTCTCATTGAGAGGAGTGAGGCAGCCCCGTGTCCTGGGGCCTACATGGCTCTCCACTGCACCCTGTGGGACCGCATTCTCTAAGGAAAGAGAACAGCCTTCCTGCATAGTGTTCCTAAGCAAACCTGCCTTTTCAGGGTTCTGAGGCTCCAGGCAATCTGAACTTTCTCTCCACAGCTTGTAATGAAGCTAGCACAGCAGTTGTAGCTCAAGGGACTGTTGGGTATTTCCAAACCTCAGATTAAAAATATAGCTGAGCTCAGAAGTCTGTACTTCTCAACTTTTCTCCGGAATAGTGCGTGCTGGTGACATTATCCCTGGAAAACAAACGTTAGTTAAAATGTGTTCTTGCAAGTGTCTAAGAGCTTTTCTACCGGAGAGCTGGTAACTGTACTGGTGGTGTAAAAAGCAGTTTTCTACTGAATATGTGCTTATACTCATAGAGTAGCTCAGATCTCAGCTGTAGCCCGTGTTTAGTCTTGTTGTTTCCCCCTGAGCTTGCTTTGTGAATTATCTGGGGGATTTATTTTAACCTCTTTTGCCAAAGAGGAAAAAGTATGTGTCTTGTTTGTTAATGAATATATGGACCAAAAAAAAAAAAATCCCTTCCTTAAAAATTGTTTTGTAACCCTATTTGTGTGATTGTCATTTTCTGTGAAATGTATCTATGTTTAAATGGGGTGCTGAAAGGTCACAGTAGTGTATCTGCTGGTTATAGTGGAGGATAAACCATTTACTTAATGGAGTTTACATGATTTTGTGTGTATACTAATTGTAATAAACCATGCCAAATCAGAGAGCTCTTGAACTCTCTCATTGGGACCCTGCTGGGCTAGTGAGAGGCCCGCCCTGCAACTGGATTCCCACAATTTCCAGTTTTCTTCCTTTTCTCTTCTTTTCTTTTCTTTTTTTTTTTTTTTAATTCAGGCTCTCATAGCCCAGGCTGGTCGTCAATTCTGAGGGTAGCCTAGGATGACCTTGAATTTCTGATCCTCCTGCTTCTGCATCTCAAGTGCTGGGATTACAGATGTGCACCCTCAATTTTAGTCACACTGTCAAGGTAAATAGTTACAATCAGAGCATCTCATACTTGGTGCCGGGTCAACTTGGTAATGATTGCTTTTCCAAAGGATTTGTAGTTGTGTAAGCTGGTTGACACCAGAGGACCTTTATCTGTACCTATAAAAAATGGGCCAGGGACAACTCTTGGTGTCAGCCAAAACCTCCACCCTCCGGTCACACTAATGCTGCCACTTTGGAACATGTGTCCTCTGAAGAGCCATGAGCATTGTTTATATGCACAGACTACTGAGCCTGTGACTTACGCTTACCTCCAATCACCTGATTAGTTCTCTGCATAAATCCTCTACATTGAAAGTCTGTATTTTCATTTGATTTTTTTAAAAATTTTTGAACAGGTATATTGTATGTTGAGCATAGCCTACCCATCTCCCCAACTCTTCCTTTTTCTTGCCTCCCCCAGCCCCATTGTCCCCTTTGTGACCCTAGACAGTTTCAGAGGCTTGATTTTATGTGACCACATAAAATCTACAGTCATTGGTCATGGTGGCACATACCTTTAATCCCAACATTTGGCAGGCAGAGGCAAACCTGGTCTACGTAGTGAGTTCCAGGTCAGCCAGGACCCTATCTCAAAAGGCAAAAATAAAATCTGGGGACCACAAATGAAACAATACGTCCATTATTTATCTGAGACTATTGCAATTTGCTTATTATCCCATTACAACCACTAAAATCTGTTCTTGGGAGGCAGACTGGACTCCAGAAGCTCCCCTTCAGCCACACTGCCTCATGAATTAAACTCTTTGAACTTGAGTGGCCAGCTTGCTGGGTTGCGAGTGACAGTGAGCCCTCAATGAGAGGGTAAATGGTCCATTGGGAAGAATGGTTATGAAGAGGCCTTCAAACTGCTTGTTGAAGGTTTGGTGCCCAGCTGGTAGGTCTGGTCACTGAGGGATGATTAGATCATGAGGACTGTGACTTCATGGACTCTTCTCTTAATAGAATCATAGACTGATAACATCATTAGGAGGCAGAGGACTCTAGGAGGTGGGGATTGGAGAAAGGAGGTCTACTAGGGCGTGCCTGGCAGAGGGTTGATTTTGTGTCTTCCTAACTTGTTCACTTCCTGGCTGCCTGACTCAGCTGAGCGGTCTCCTCTGCTGAGGAGCTCCTTCAGGTTTTGCTTCATCTAAGACCCAAAGCATTGGAGCCAGCATTCAGCCTCGGACTGAAACCATGAGCCAAAATAAACTCTTTAAGCAATGTTTCCTCTCAGGTATTTTTCATGGTGCTGAGTAACGCTGATTGACACAGGTCTGGACCCTGGTCCGCTTGAGAGAGGGATGGAATCTTTGCCTAAACAACAGTGAGCTTGCTCCTGCTGATGAAGTGATGTTAGGGTCCCTTCCCCTAGCGTGCACTGACAGGCAATGTGTGGCAGTTTCCTCAAATTGAAGCATTCCCCCGTGGGCAAGTGTTGATAGAGCCGAGTGAAGTTGCACCATTAAAAAGATTCAATTAAGGCTACTGTTAGGCTTGGCTTCTGTGCATATGGTATCTCCAACAGAAGCCCAAGTCTCTGCCCAGAAAGTTCAGTGTTTGGGATTCTTTGCTCAGCCTGCACACTGTCTCCTCACTCCTTGTGGAAAGCAGGCCTGAATCTAAGATAACTCTGAGGGTTTCTAGGAAGAACAGGTTTTTACAAATTCGGACCTCAAATTGTGGACTAACAGCAAAAACCTGTATATGAAGCAAGGGCTGCCTAAGGGTGTTGAGTCCATTCTACTGTGGGTGACATTAGTTACCGTTACTCTCTCTTGACTTTTCACTTCTGTTTGATGCATATGCTTGTAAAGTTTGTTTTCCAGATTGTTCAGTCCTGAGTCAAGTTTATGTCCACACAGGGCTTTCACCCATCCTAGAGCCAGGGCCGATTCCTCTAATCTCGTCCCCATTAGATCAAGTGTTCAGGATGCTATTCTTCACATAGCAGGGCCAATGGATCCACTCTGAAAAGAGTTCCAGAAGATGGACCTCTACACTCCTTGTCGGTTTGGGTCCCTGCCTGTAGCCATAAGCTGATGGAATCTCGGCTTGGTTTCCCACCCTGGCCGGGGGCTGAAAAATAGGGGCAGGAAGGCGCATGGGGGAGACGGGTGTGGGTTCTGTGGATCTGTTGTGGGCCCTGACCACTGCAAACCAAAGGAGATGTAAAAAAATGTCCCTGGAGGCCTCTGTTGGAAGTCACGCTCCCTTTAACCCAGCAATCCCTTCCCTTTATCCACCCCCCAAGAGGGGGAGGGGTCCTGGTACTCCCAGTGGAGGAGTCTTATTTGCATAGTGGGCAGGCAGCTGGCCTCATGGTCATCACAGAGGCTGCAAAGAAAGGCATCTTATCAGTGAATGGATCCAGCTACAGTGCAGATAAGCATGTTCCTTTTGCTTCTGAGAAGCAGACAACAATTAATAATTAGCTGGGTTTTTGGCCAGGGCTAGAGGAAAGAGCGGCCAAACTCCTGCTGTTTTTCACCTCTTTAGGGGTGATACGGGGTTCCAAGACAACTTTGACCTCCCCTCCCCTCAGCTCCTCGGCAGTACCACAACTCCTAAGAATCAGGAAGAAATCCTTGTGGAGGGACTAAAACAGAAATTGGGTCTACCTAGGCCTAAGAGACCATAGGTTCTCAAGCTAATCATAACCCATTCACCTGTTTACCAAGACTTTACTCCTCCCTTTACGACAATGTATGAAATGTGCCTGTCTCTTATCCCATTTCACAAGGAAAAGTAAAACAAGAACTCTATCAGGTACAGGAAGATTACAGGGCTCTCCAGGGGAAACTGGCATCTTACACAGAAAAAAAATCTTTGTAAATGGTGAGAAGGATTCACCTAACACAACTTACAAAATATGAGAACATTCCAGCAACCCGCCAATGTTTCCTCCTTCCTCTGTCTCCAGGCGGCCCAAATCTCCCAGTGTTGTTCTTTTTCCCTAACCCTTTCTCCCTCCCGATTAAAATTTTGCCTGACACTTTTCATTCTTTAAAAAGGCTTTTATATATTTTTACTTTACTGAGACAGATTCTCATATGCCACAGGTTGTCCCTGACAGTGTGGTTAAGCATAACCTTGAACTTGGGATCTGCATGCCTCCATCTCCCATGTTAGGACAGGCACACACTACCACATCCTACCTTCAAGTGTGTTTCCAGTTGTTGTCACTGGAATGAAGGCTCCCTCACCTCTGCCATCATCAACTCTAATGATCTGTGCTCAATAAGAGTGCCCCTGACTTTCATGTAAGTCCTTTAGCTTGGCTGGAAAGTTTATTTTCAAACCACATTTCTGTAATATAATCAAACAAAACAAAAACAAAACACACATACACAAAAACTAGGAACCATTGCTTTGCGTGTTAACTTAAAAACTTATCTTTACCCAGTGCAGTGGGCAAGGGCTCTTCGCATCCAGCCTGAATACACCAGGCCCTCACAAAATAAATGTTTTAATGTAAAAATACTACAAAAAGAAAAAAAAGGACTAAGCCGGTTTGAAAGACAGTTCAGCAGTTAAGAGCAGTGGATGCTCTAGTGGAGAACCTGGGGTTCAGTTCCTAGTACACACATGGCAGTTCACAACTATGTAACTCCAGTTCCAGGATATCTGACACCCTCTTCTGACCTCTGAGGATATCAGGCGTGCATGTTGTGTACAGACAAACTTACAGGCAAAACATTCATATACGTAAAATGAAATAATCTTTTTAAAAAATGGTGCAAACCGTTCTTCATTCATAGTTAAATGTTTAAAATCAACAAGTATGTTCTTTTGAAAGTCACCAGGGGACCCTGAATAGATACACACTAGCCTTTCTGTACATTATGTATTAGTGTGGTAATGATGGCTTTCTGTTTGGGGGATATGCTGGCTAGTTTTATGTCAACTTGACACAGGTTAGTGTCATTTAAGAGATGGGGACCTCAACTGAGAAAATACCTCTTAGATCAGGCTGTAAGCCAGTCTTTAGGGCATTTTGTTAATTGGTGATTGATGTGAGAAGCCCAGTCCACTGTGGGTGGGACCACCCCTGAACTGGTGGTTCTGGGTTCTGTAAGAAAACAGGCTGAGCAAGTCCTGGAGAGCAAGCCGGTAATCGTCCTTCTTCCATGGGCTTTGCATCAGCTCCTGCCTCCAGGTTCCAGCCCTGTTTGAGTTCCTGCCCCGACTTCTTTCAGTGATGGACTATGATGTGCAAGTGTAAGACCAGATAAACCCTCTCCTCCCCAACTTGCTTTTGGTCATGGTGTTTCATCACAACAGTAAACCCAACCAAGACAGGGGATTTCGTTTGTTTGCTTAGTTACTTGTTTTGATGCAAGGTCTCATTATATAGTTCAGGGTGGTTTCAAGCTCACCATGTAGCCCAGGCTAGCCTCAAACTCTGAGCAGTTCTCCTGACTTAGCCTCCAGGTACTGGGCTTTTAGGCATGTGCAATCATGCCTGGATGATTGTTTATTTCTTTTGATACTGGGTCTTGCTGTGTAGCTTTGGATGTCCCAGAACCAGTGTTGAATAGACTGTCCTCAAACTTGAGACAATCCTCCTGTCTCTGTGTCCCAACTGCTGGAGTTAAAAGCATTCACCACTATGTCTGCCTTTTGTAATGACTGTTCAAACTGTTTTTCTTTAAGGATTTGAAGAGAGCCCTGTGTGGCTGGATCTGCAATAGTGTCTCATGGACCACCCCACTCAGATCACCCTAATGCTGCAATTATCTGATATGCATACTATAAGGAGCCATCAACAGTTTATTCATACACAGACAGCTGGTTTCTTGATCTGTGCTCATCTTCAATCACCTTTTTCCACAGTCCAGACACCCTGTTTTGCTCATCCCATAAGTCCTCCAAGTGACAGGGCTGGAGAGATGGCTCAGTGGTTAAGACCACTGGCCATTATTCCAGAAGACTTCAGTTCAATTCCCAGCATTCACATAGTAGCTTCACAACTGATGTGACTGTAATTCTGGGGGACCTGATGCCCTCTTCTGACCTCCTTATGTGGTGCACAGACATGCAATGTAGACAAAACACCTGAACACATAAAATTTAAAAAAAAAAAATTTTTTTTAAGTTAAGAAAAAAACAAAAACAAGCCGGGCAATGGTGGCACATGCCTTTAATCCCAGCACTTGGGAGGTAGAGGCAGGTGGATCTCTGAGTTCAAGGCTAGTCTGGTCTACAGAGTGAGTTCCAGGATAGCCAGAGTTACAACAGAGAAACCCTGTCTTGAAAAACCAATAAATAAATAAACAATAACAACAATTTAAGCCCTCTGAGACCCCCTGGGTAGGGAGGCTGATGAGTCCAGCATTCAACCACTTGCATTTTGTGGCTGAGTGATGAATTAAACTCTCACTTTTGCAAACACCTTACTTCATGGATTTAGTTCCTGGGCTGTGGACAAAGATGAGCCTGTTCCAAGCAATCCCTAGGTGGTGCAGCGCAGTGGACAAGGCATTGGCTGGACATGCTGATCTCACATTCAGGGAGTGAAAAAGCCTTAGCTAGTTACATAACACATTGAACTCCAGTTCCTCTAGGTAGATAGGTAGAAAATGGTGCCTTTTCCTGCAAAAGTTACTGTCTTAGTTACTGTTTTATTGCTCTGCAGAGACCGTGACCAAGGCAACTTATAAAATAAAGCATTAATTGGGAGCATGCTTACAGTTTCAGGGGGTGAGCCCATGACCCGCATGGTAGGGAGTGTGGCAGGCAGTTAGGTATGGTGCTGGATAATAGCTGAGGACTTACAGGGACCGGTGGTGGTGGTGGTGGTGGGAAACAGAGAGAGAGGCAGGAAGGGAGGGAGAGAGACTAGGAAGGGTATTGGCTTTTGAAACCTCAAAGCCACTCCCAGTGACACACCACACCTCCCACTTCCTAAACAGTCCACTGAGAACCAAACATTTTAATTTAGGAACCTATCAGCCGTTCACCACAGTTACAGATAGGAATCTTTTTGTTTGCTTGCTTTTTGAGACACGGTCGCATGGTGTAGCTCCAGCTGGTCTTAAATTTGCTGTGTGTACACCAGGCTGGACTTAAACTCACAAAGAACTACTTGCCTTTGCCTCTCAAATTCTGGGATTAATGGCCTGTGTCACCACGCACTGTAAGTGAACTCTTAAAATGTAGCTGTTTTCTGACACTGTAGCTGCCTCTGAAGCCTTCTTTGTATGGGCACCAATTGTAACTGTTACTATTCTGCTTGTAATTGGTACTATCCCACTCGGAGCTGAACTCCGTCTTCCTCTGTTCTTTTGTTCGGCTCTGAAAGGACAAGACCAAAGCAGCCAAACTTTAGTCAGGCTTCTAAGAGCACCAAAATTGTGTAGGCCCAAGTCCGGGGCAATGTGACTCAGAACAGTTCCCAGAATTGAAGTAAGAGAAACAATTTCTGTAAGAAAAACAATTTCTAAGGCAAACAAGATACAGACCTCTGACTAATGGCCTTGGGCTAAGGATCTCCCCCCACCCACATTGACTAAGACCCTAAAGTTTACATTTTCTAGTGCCTGCGACCTTGCTATATGCCAGCATCAATCAGTTTAAAGGTTAATACTCACATTACTATAGACTCATGCCTGCTAATCTGTTGCTATGCTCTGCCTTTGAAAAACATATATAAATCATACTCAGAATGTGCTAATTTGTCACTCCCACCTGCCTCGCTTGAGGCATCTGTGGGAGCGGACCCCAACGCTTTGGAAATAAACCTCCTGCTTTTGCATCGATCTCGAGTCCTGGTGATTTCTTAGGGGTCTCCTTCCGTCTGCCCCTAACAGCTCTCCTCTTCTGCTGTAACAGCTAGAGACTGCCACTTGAAACTTTTTAAACCCTCTAGCTCTAAGAGATTAGAAAGGGGAAGAGGGGGCGGGGGGGGGGGAAAGAAAGAAGAAGAAGAGGAGGAGGAGGAGGAGGAGGAGAGGAAGAGGAAGAGGAAGAGGAAGAAGAAGGAAAAGAAAAAAAAGAAAGGGAGGAAGGAAGCAAGCAAGCAAGGAAGGAAGAGTGAAATCTTTACAGTCCTTCTGGCTATCTTTACCTGTCTAAACCTGGAGAACTAGACTAACATCTAACTACTTCTATCACGTTAACTGTCCCTAACACGCTTTTCCATCCATGTCCTCTGCCACTGTCTTTATCTGAGTCTAGTTTCTGCCTGCTGTCCCATCTTTATCCTCTGGAACTAACTCCTCTGTCCTTGCCTAACTGATAACGCCAACCTTTGCTGCCTCTTTTATCCCTAAGCTGTTTCCAGAAGTCCAAGTGGCATCCAATCATAAGGAAGGCTGCACAGTACAGAAACCTTCTCGGCAAAGCGTCCTGTACAACGTGCAGCCTCTAGAGCCCATCTGTCTTTCCACAGTGCTTTCTTCACTCGCTACATTTCTTCTCCACACATCGTGGCTAATTCTGACAAGAGAAGGAACAGTAGTTTGTTTGGAGACAGCACTTCCTCAGTGCGGCCTCATTGTGTAGAAGTGGGAGGAATGTTCTGAAAAACTCTCCACAGCTAAGCCTGAACTAGCAGGTGAGCCCAGAGAAACGGAGCTTTTCAGTGTTCCCAGTGTTACCACAAATGACGAGGCTTGCTTAAGACAATTCTGATTGCAACTGTGCCGTCTTACGCTATCGGAGGCACAGACTGCCTCCTGTTACTTTGAATTTTGTCTGTAAGACATTTGCTCTGACAAGAAACACTGAACTAACAACCTAGGTGGTTGAAACATTGCTCTGGGCTTATTATTGCTGTTTAAACTTTCACTAACACTTGTAACCAACTTAGGAAACCATCTAGAAATGAAGTGATCTGATATTCTCATCTGGACGCCACAGGCAACTGAATTGGCATGCACATACCACACACAAAGTCAATTAATTGAGAATAAAATAAGCCTTTAAGAAGAAAAATCAGGAGACTGGAGAGATGGCTGCAGGGTTAAGAACACTTATTGTTCTTTTAGAGGACTTGAGTTTCATTCTCAGCACTCATGTGATATGGCTCACAACTCTTATAGCTCCAGGTCCAGGGTATCCGATATCATGTTCTAGAGTCTGCAAGCATCCACACATACCTGACACACATTCACACAGACATACACATAAATTGAAAAAAGCCTCTATATAGGTGCATGTATGTGTGTGTTTCTTTGATAATGTCTTACGTAGCCCAGGCTGGCTTTGAACTTGGCTATGTAGTTGAGGATGGCCTAAAACTTCTGGTCTTCCTGCCTCCAGCTCCCTAGTGCTCAACTGGTAGGTATGTGACACTTCAATTCATTTATGTGGTGATGGGTATTGAGGCCAGGTTTTCATGAATGTTAGGCACGAATTCTACCAACTTAGCTATAACCCGAACAACTCTTCCTCCTCCTTCCCTTCCCCTCCTCCTCCTCCTCATCTTGGCTGGTCAGGGCCTTATAGAGCCCAGGCTGGCCTCAATCTCCCGATGAAGATGAGCATGACCTTGAACTTTTTTGATTTGTTTGTTTGTTTTTTGAGACTGATTTTCTCTGTTGTAACTCTGGCTGTCCTGGTACTTACTCTGTAGACCAGACTGGCTTTGAACTCACAGACATCTACCTACCTCTAACTCCAGAGTTCTGGGATTAAAGGCGTGCCCGCCTCACCCCACCCACCCCAGCACCTGGGGACCTTGAATTTCTAATCCTCCTGTCTCCAAGAACTTCCTGGTTCTGGAATTAGAGGCAAGCACTATCTCTTTTCTTGGTTTTGGTTTTGGATAGATTCTCATCCAGGTCAACTGGTAGGGAATTGTGTAGCTGATCTTTCTACCTCTATTACAGTTCTTCATCACTGTTAAAAAAATAAAACTGTTCCAAACCTAGGCTTTATCAATCCATGTATCAATCGATGTATCATTTAGGAAAAGTGAAAATCATGTAAATAAAATGAAACACCGAAAGCCTTTAATTTCATATGTAGTTCCCTTTTTTCTCTTCATGACTTACTAAAGAATGGAGGAATTTGAATCATGACTGACACTGTTACCCTGAACAAATGACATCGCTTCTCTAATGAGTCTAGTTTACTTAAGGATCCTCAAGCCTTCTAGCTCAGCAGTTAAATGCAGCTTTTGGAATCTTTTGCCCCCTACTGGCACTTTCCCAAATTGCACCTTTTAAAACTAAATCTGTTTTAGTGTCTGTTTTATGTTAACTCAATTTCCTTGTTACAGACTTATCTTCCTATTTAGAAGATACAGGTCTTTTACAATACAAATTTAGCTTAAAATTTAAAGTGGACCTTTCTCGTTCAAATCTTGATTTCTTTTGATGTTGTGTTGTGATTGCTCACTATGACAGATTTTTATAATTTTGTGCTTCTACCAATTTTCATTAATTATTTACATTAAATTTTATCATCATCATCATCATCATCATCATCATCATCATCATCATCATCATGTGTTTGGTGTGCCATGACCTTTGTATGGTTTAGAAGATAACATTCAGGAGGTAAATATCTTCCTCCATTATGGGTTCCAGGGGTAAAACTCAAGTCATCAAGCTTGAGGCAAATGCTTTTGCTCACTGAGCCATCTTGCCCCCTTTACGTACTTTAAGGCTATTTTTAAAGCAGGTGTACACAAGGTGTGGTGGTTTGAGTGAGAATGGTCCTTATAGGCTCATATATTGGAATACCAATTGTGGAACTGTTTGGGAAGGATTAGGAGGTGTGGCCTTGTTGGAGGAGGTGTGTCACTGAGGGTGGGCTTTGAGGTTTCAAAAGCTCATTCATTCAATTAGCTGTCTCTGCCTCACACTTGTGGATCAAGGTGTAAGCTCTCAGCTACTGCTTCAGTGCAATGCCTGCCTGCCTGTCTGCTGCCATGCTCTCTGCCACAATAGGCATGGACTAACACTGGAAATGTAAGCTCCAAATAAACTCTTCTTTTAAGCTTCCTTGGTCATGGTATCTTATCACAGCTACAGGAAAGTGAGTCATCTTCCTTGATCATAGCTTCTCATTGTCCCATCCTTGGAGTACTCCATTGGTTCTTCACAGAAGTGCTAATTGTAACATTGGATGGTGGAGAAACAGGGTCTCACTCTGTATAGGCTGGGCTATCCTGGGACTCAGGATAGTACAGGGTGGCCCAGAACTTGCCTGCACTCCTGCCTTCCAAGTGGTGGGCTTCCAGGAGTGTGCCACCATGCTAGCTCTTAACATTTCTGGATGTGTGGTGTTCTCTGATGCTGAGTATGTCCAGCTAAGCTTTGTGTGGCCTTAAGCCAAGTTTTATGCCAGGCAGCAAAGTGTGTGGCACTGCTACTGTCTCAGGATGTGGGGTGGTGGTAGCATCTCTAAGTATGAGGTTTTAATAAGAAGGGTGGGCTACTTTTACAAAATCAAGCAATCCAGGAGGGCCAGCAGTCACTATCCGAAGGAGTACCCATCCAAATGTCTCCATGTATTTCAAGGTTCTAGGTTTCTCCACCAGCTTTAAGGATTAGCTATTACTTGAAAGTTCAACTGAACACCCCTCCTCTTACTGTAGGAGAGAGGCTTCCTCCCTCAAAACGTTTCACCCTCCCTGAGGAAGTCACTGGCAATCTGATCACACCTCTCATTCACGAGCCAACACGACCTAGCGGGGAAACCTCTCCCTCTGCTGTCCTGACACGAGTCTCAGCTTGTGTTTCTAACGCTCAAATTGCTGAATGTCTCAGGGAACTCTCCTTGTGGATCTTTCCCCAGCTGCTATCCGAGGGGTCTCCAAAATCACCCCTCAAGTTGGCCAGTTTACAAAAGGGCCACAGGAGTGAGTACAGGATCAGGCTCTTAACTATGATTTAGAACAGGGAAGAACACAAAAAGCAGTAAAGAGAGAAGGCCCACGTGCAGTCTATTCTTTGCCCAACGTTGAAGAGACCTGTGCCATTTCTTTACACACAAAGCACTCTTCACCGTGGAAAGCCTGCCTGAACCTAAAGTACATTTTTAAAAATTAATTTTGATGATCACAGTTTTAAATTTAAATTTAATTTTATGTGAATTAGTGTGATGGTGTCAGATCTCCTGGAACTGGAATTACAGTTGTAAAATACCATGTGGGTGCTAGGAGTTGAACCTGGGACCTCTGGAAGAGCAGCTAGTGCTCTTAATCTCTGAGCTATCTCTCCAGCCCCCAGAGTTAGTATTAATAAATATATTTTAATATAGACTTAAGCACACAAGTAAGAGAGAGCTCAGAAGACAGATGTACCCTATAGCAGCTGTTCCCCACCCGTGGTTCACGACCCCTTTGGGGGGGGGTCAAACAATGCTTTCACAGGGGTCACCTAAGATCACCTGCATATCAGATATTTACATTATGATTCATAATAGTAGTAAAAATTATAATTATGAGGTAGCAACTAAAATAATTTTTATGGTTGGAGGTCACTGTATTAATGGGTCGCAGCATTGGGCAGTTTGAAAGACCATGACCCTAGAGTATGGATGTGAGTCTCAAAGATTTGTTTAGAGCACATTTTATAGGTCATGTAGTAGGCACCCACTGCCTAGCATGTACCAAAATTCCAAATGCCCTGAAGGTAAGCAAGTGTCAAACAGGAACCTTGTTTATACAAACGTTTCAGGCACGGGAACCTCTCATTAGTTAAGAAATGGTGGGATCCTCCTGAAACCTGGTGATACATTAACCAGAAGCCACACACAGGTGGCCCTCTCTAAGGACAACACACTGTTGCCTGCTATGCTAATGGTTTTCTGTCTATTACATCTGAAACATTCAGCAACTGAGTCATGCCTGTGTCAACACTAGAGGTATCCAGTTCAAGAGGCCATTCTGTTTACTTTTGGGTATGAGATAAACAGCTCTTAATCCCCAACCCAGTACCTATTTCTTCACTCCTGGCCTACAAGTGTTTCTCAAGGTTCTACTTAAAGACAGACAGACAGACACACGGTATTCTCTGTGCAACAGGTTTATTAGAGACAAAGACGGCAAAGAAAAACAGGTAGGATGGGTGGAGGCAAGCAGACCATGAAGGAGGCATGTGACTGGAGAAAGAAGGAATGTGGGAATGGAACTTGTATTATAATGCATAATGTATTGTAATGGCGTCTTCCTGCCAATCTGCATGACTCACAGGACCCCTGTCCTGGCCAGTCACTGCCCACCAGTCAGTCGCCTGAAGAAGCTCAGCCTTAGCCCTGAACACAGACAGTTCCAGAGAGAGGCAGCTGGGCCTCCAGACAGCTAAAAGGTCTTCCTGCTGGGAATGCCAGAGAATGGGTTCTCTCGTGGCTGCTACGAGGGTAGTCACGGCTCAAGATAACCTGGAAAAGATTTATTGTCAAACAAAATATTTATCACCAACAGCGTGTGGCAATTTGTAATGCTTTTCAACCTTTTTTTCTTCAAGGGAGATTGTAACTTAAATACAACACTCGTCAACAAGGAGAATGCATATCACTTTGTATAATCTTACAAACTGAACAAAGCCTAAAGGGGTGAATTTTGGGAAAGACTTCCTCTGAGAACTTGAGGAAGCAGTAGCTTTAGTTCTCATAGAGCACACGCACGTGTGAGGACAAAATCAGTTAACCGATGGCAGAAGGCAAGTACTTCTAAGTGCTCGTAATAAAAGTCAGTGTCCGAGTTAAGAATGTTTACCGAAATTCTTTCACGTACAATTTGGAAAACTCTAAATCAGATATACATAGATGTTGCCACGAAGGAATTTCCTTTCAAATACTAATAGGATTGGCATTATACTTTTATCAATGTTGTTCTCACTATGTAACATTAGCTTTCAAGGACTGTTAATACAAAACCAAGCCAAAGAGATGAGGGTTCCTTCCTGCCATTTGCTAAACATTTAGAAAAGACTACTGGTCCCAGAGTTGCCCAGACAGTTCCTTCTAACTACCATATTTTTAACTAATTCAGATGAAACAGTTAAGACTAAACAATTAATTCCTACCCACCCCATAATATTCTATCCCAGCATCTGGATTCAGCTTCTGTGCTGACACAGGCATGGCTACTTAGAACCCACAATAAACCAAAATATTTAATGTGAATGAAAGAGAAAAACATTTATTTTCCTTCAAATCTGATCAATACCACTTTAATGCAGAAGAGTCCATTTTTATTTACAGGCTAATTAAGAATATGAAGCTCACCTTGACTAGATAGAATACATTTATCATAGATCACCTTACACGTGAACAAATATATTTTTGTTTTAAATATGAAAACAACATAAGCCCACTGCTGTGGGGAAAATTCCAGCACCATGGACAAGTTGTGTCAACTTGTAATTGTTCAATTCTAATCAACAGGCTTTCAAGCTCACTATCTCTCTTAAATTCAGTTTAACAATAATCCCTAACCCAAATGTGGCATTTCCATCATGTTCAGAGCAGAGAACTGCAGAAAACAATTTTGCACATTGAGTGACTATATCTGCACATACACCTCTCATGTTCTACTGAACAAATTTCCCCTTCTTTCATGTTTTCAGTGTAAATGGCTTTGCAACAGCTTTCTTCCCATTTTTTGGCTTTGTCCAAGAAGCGCCAGTGTTATATGGATATCTTTCCTATGAATGTGAAACATAAAAACTACTTTTCACTTAGTGCTTTGGGAAAAGTTTAAATAGTCAGTTCATCCCTAAATCCCACATCTTCTAAAATGAAGTCCCTATAGGGCCTGGGGAAGTGCCAGGATGCTCACAGCTGCACCACAGCCACTGTGCACTCACAGGCTTCCAAACCACGAAGACGCAGCAAACATAAAGGACACTGACCTGTAGAACTGCCAACTAACTACTCTTTGTAAATATGCCTCGTAACCATCTCACACAATCTCTCGTAGGGAGTGCACAAAAATGCCCATCCATTTTCTAAAAATCTTATCCATTTATTGTGCACTTGAAAAAAAAAATCAAAGGATTATAGCTTACATTTCCTAAAGATTCAGTCTTAGTATATAAGGCATATTCTTTGGGGGTGGGGGTGAGCCATGGCCATTCCCAGGCAATGTAAAAGAATATAGGAACAACATGGTTTCATGTCACAGCAAAAACGTTTTCAGACCTGTTACCATGGATATTTTTTTCTTAACCTAAATGAATACATTGGCTACCATCTACTTTGAAGATCTCAAGTCATGCATTGGGATATGTGTTTGGTATGGGAGGAATACATGAGCAAAAAAAAAAAAAACCTTTCTTTTAAGAGGCCTAGCCTGTGAGGAGCAAACAATAATATGTAACGTGTTTATTCATTTGTACAATTAAAATACTAATCTTGGTTACAGGCAATGTTATGCTACAAAGTATCTCAGCATCAGTAACAATATACATATGAAGTGCACTTCTAGTGACCAGTTAACATGGTGATACTCTGAAGAATGAAACCACCCACACAGACCATGAGTAACAGTTAAAAACTAAATTTATAAATAGCAAAATCACAAAATAAAGTATATACATTGTATAGATTTAACTTTGAACAAATATATAATGCATCTGGGAAAAACAAGCATACCAGAAAAGATACTGATAATACCCTAAAAGCCTTGTATGTAGGCTTCTCCCACTTAATATTCCCTTAGGTGTAAATCCTTTAAAACAGTGCTGTAGCAAAAATCACCACCTCTTTAAATACAGTATTTTGACTTTGCCCAGGAAGGTGCAACGATCTATGGGTCAGGAAAGATGGGAGCAGGCACTCTGTGCTCAGTTCTGATACAAGAGAACCAACACATTCAGAGTTTGCACACGAGTATTGCTTTAGTCAAACATATACTGATATGAAAACCAATACGGTCACTGTCTTTACCTTGTCTTGCCTTGTCTTGGCTCCTGGCTTTTTAAATGATTGGCAAGTCAGGTATTTTTAGCAAACTGCTGTTTGAACACTATGTATTTCATGACATAGTAATGTTTCCTGACTATTACAAGACAAAGTTTATGAACAACTCAAAATGTATAAAACCATCTTTCGTGGATTCCAGGAAATAAACATTTGAGAGTAAACACTAATAGTGTGATGCTCCAACACCATGCACACAGATCAACATAATTGAGAACAGGTATTTTACACTCATCTGTGTTTCCTTTAAAAACCCAAAATAAAATGCACAGTAACTTTTTAGGAACTATTTCTAGTGCAGCATTGATTGATACAGGATTGCCTAAAGAAAACTATTTTGTATTGCAGTCGAATAAACTGGAGAGCAAACTCGTTATAATAAATGATCATGAAGAAGTAATTAAGGTATCAGGAATGTATAATACACTTTTTTTTTAAAAAAACCTGAAACAAATTTTTCAGTTAAGCAAAAATGTCAACCTAGATTTCTGCAATTCACTGAGTCAAGTTTTGTCACCTGAAATTCCACAGTTATTCTTAGGAAATATGTGACATGAATTCATTTACTCTGTTGTATTTAAAGGGTACTTAGAAAATTCCAGTTAGTACTGTCCTGTTAAATATGAAAAGGAGCCAAGTGAAATAGCATTCAGTTGGCCCTTAAGAGCCTAGAGTAATATCACTTTGGGAAACACATGCTTTGGTGCTTAGATTCCAGGAAAATCAAAATTGCCTTCCATGCAATAGCTAATTAAGGTATACCACAGAAATCAGGGGTTTATGCACTTAGATTTGTTCACATGAAGCCCTGAGGTTCCCGCCTGTCTTTAGGCAACACACAGCCTCCCTTGATCTTGTGCGATCTTTGTCACCATCTTCCCTAGTGCTCCAAATTCCAAGAGTCTGACGAACAGTCTCGTCTGGAGATAGGTTAGTAAGCCTTTTTATG
Source organism: Cricetomys ansorgei (assembly GCA_026225945.1). Taxonomy (NCBI): domain Eukaryota; kingdom Metazoa; phylum Chordata; class Mammalia; order Rodentia; family Nesomyidae; genus Cricetomys; species Cricetomys ansorgei. The sequence continues at coordinate 6,215,421 of JAMJFZ010001042.1, read as the reverse complement.
ATGCAGGCTGTGCAGATCAGCTACTTTTGCTGTGCTGTCATCCAGAGGACTTTCACCTGAAGCCCCCATGTCTCCATTCTCATGTGCATCACTTACTGTCTTCTTATTATACCCTGGAAGAAAGGAAAAAAAAAATGAGGTATTTTTGGCTGAAAATATGTGTATGTTTTAAGTTTTATAATTTACTGAGTTAAAAAAAAGAATGTCCGTTGACATTATTAGCAGTGATAAAAGGCACATTAACACTGTCTTGATCAAATTAATAGTGTTTAAAGGATTTTTTTTCTGTCTTTATAGTAGATAGCAAATATCACACATGTTTGTAAAGTATTATCTATTGAAGCTACCTGAAAGTTGTAAAATAAGTCTATCCAGTTTCCTAAAAAACTTAGGGTTGACATATTAAATTGTAAAATTCAATTGTACTTGTACATTATCTGCTGAAGTACAAATATCTTAATTTTGCTTCCATATTACTTAATTTAACATCAGTTCACTGAACTGCACGATAGTTGACTGCTAAACATTTAATCTGTTGGCAAGATAATGTCTAGCTAAATATTCAAACAATTTCGGTTAATTTACCTAGCAGAAAATAGGGTTGTAAGTATATCAGGTTGACTACAACACCTATTAAGCAAGCTAAGATTAATTAATTAATCTACATTAATAATCAATAGGTATATTTTAGCCAGATGTGGTAGGTCATGGTCTGTCACCTCAACACCTGGGAGACAAAGACAGGAAGATCCCATGTTCAAGGACAGCCTGGTCTACACAATGAGTTCCTGGCCATCCTAGAAGTCCAAGAAAGACCTCGAACCCACCAAAGACATACTTTTCCTTATCTGGCTCAGCTAACAGTGATATGCCATATAGCATGCATTCCAGCTGCGTCACTTTTCATGTTTTAACTGCTTGCAATTCACATAGGCGATAGACAAGTTTTCTAACCTCAGCTATAAAAAAACAAACCAAACCAAACCTAAGAAACGGATTTTTTAATAGCAATGATAGTAAAAAGACAAAGGACCCATTGGAGAGCAGCTCAATACTGTAAGGTTCTGACAAAATGCCACAGCAGTTTCCTCCTCCCCCTGAGACAAGAGTCTCAGTGTGTAGCCCTGGTTGTCCTGGAACTCACTTTGTAGACCAGGCTGGCTTCAAACTCTGTTTCATCCGCCTGTCTCTGACTCCTGAGTGCTGCTTGCTACTCATTTTGAAGAACACTGCTGATAGATTTATTTTTATTCATGTGCATATGCTGGTGCATATGTGTCTAAATGTCTACTGAGGCCCTAAATGTCTACTGAACACGGCAGCAGATTCCCTGGAGGTGAAGTTACAATAGGTTGTGAGCTGCACAGTGTGAGTACTGGGAGCTGAACTTCAGTCTTCCACAAGAGTGGCAAGTGCTCTGATCCACCTCTCCAGCCACTGTAGCTGGCTTTACTGAAGGTAGCTAGACCTGCACCTACGTTTTTGTTTACTTTGTTACAAGAGCATGCAGAGTCAGCTTCATAGGGGTGTAGCTGAGGAAAGGAAGAGTATTTTAATTGTCTTTTTAGATAACTGTCAATATTCTTTAGCACTATACCAAAACCCAACAATGTAGAACCCAAGGCAATCTCAACACACAGCTACATTAGAGTTCAACTGCTTATCTTGCACTGTGAAGGTGAGTACACACAATTCTGCAAAGTCACACACGAGTCATATGAGAATCACTGGATTGCTGAAGTAAGTAGCAATTTAAAAGCTGGCACATTTTATTGCATCCTGCAAGAATTACACTCATTAATGTGTTCATCCAACTCATTATAAACTTACATTAGGAACCAGTCAAGCTCATGGGGATTGACGCCATGTTCTACAAAACACTAATCTTTACTTAAGAACTCACATTTTATTTCTAGCAATAAATACTCTCAATTGTCTTCTTTGAAGTAATAGACTGTAAAATTTTAAGATAATGGCCACCCAACCAGCTGAATAACCATCATCTCCCAGTCATTCTTCCAAAAAAGTCAGTAACCTAACCGGTGGGTGCAGTATTCGTTAAGATCAGCACCTTTTGCTCAGTATGCTGAGTAACTGACATCTGCATTCTTTCATCTCAACAAATGGAATATTAAAAACCAATGTACACAAACAACTGGCACTGGGGCTTAGGCAGAGAACACTAAAAAAATAAGATAAAAGGTGGGCTGGGCTTATGATGCAGCAGTCTGAGATGTCAGCACTGGGAGACTGGAGCAGGAGGACTGAAAATTCACAGCCAGTCCAGGCTACACAATAGGATCTTGTCTCAAAAAGCAAACCAAAATAAGCAACACACTCAACAATTAACATTTGATAGAAAAAAAAATTCAGTTTTTATATTTTATCACTCAATACCAATTTCATCTAAAAAATAAATTTTTTCATTATTATTATGTATTATTATTATTACAAAAAGCTCCCCTATTCCATGTGTCTCTCAAAAGGTCCCATGGACTCCCAGGCACTTATCTCTACCTTGGAAACCACTGCTCTACCCAAAGAAACTGCTGGCATATTTCTTTAATAAATACCAAATTAAGCATCTTTAAGATCACATATCCTGAGTTGGGTAAAAATCATGGCACCAAATTAACCGCTAACTGCGGTGCTTAAGCTCTGACCCTTGTGCTGTGGGAGAAGGACCTGCACCAAGACGGATGACATTAAGACACATTAAGGGATGCCAGTTTTTGTTACTTTATTTTTCAAGCACTTTAGCCAGGATGAACTAGAAACCACGTAAGCGTAATTTCAGTAAGTTAGTGGTGCATAATAAAACTGCAAGACCGACTATCCATTCCCTTCATCCTGCATCATTAAAACCATGTTACTGAAGAACACCGAGGTCTTTACATTTTAAAATGTTGCTAATAGTCAATACACTAATAATAAAATTTAGAGTGATCTTTACCTTGTAACACTTTCATTTCACCGCCAGCGTCTTTGCAACTAGCACCAGGATTACCACCTCCTTCTAACTCATCAAGATACAAACGGTAACGGTGTCCGCTCTCGTCTTCATACTCTACATTTTCATCATCAGAATCCACTTCAGGAGCCACATAAACTACTTCAAACTCAATCTCTCCTCGCTAAAACAGGGATGAACACAGAAAGTCAAGTCACAGTGATCATAATCAAAACAGAATTCTCAGTCTTTGGGAACAGACACCAAGAGGAGGAGATGGCAGATAGCGTTTCCTTTCAGTCAGGCACAAAATTCTAGACTCTCAAGAGGTACAAGTGCCAGAGACCATGATGGCCACTCCATAGATCTTCTCTACAAGGGAGTTCCTTGTAATACAACAGTTCTAATGGTCAAAGCATTCATTCATTTAAGATAAAGTCTCAGGTCGACCAGGCTGACCTTGCATCTGTACATAGCTGAGGATGAACTTCAACTCCTGATCTTCCTGTCTCCACCTCTTAAGAGAAGGGATTAGAGGTATGTCCCACTATTCCTGGCCTGACCACAGTATTTTAAGTAACATATCTAAAATTTTAAAAATGGATGCCTAACTATTAAATTTACAGTGTCCTGGAACAAGTGTTCGGTTCAAAGATACCTTGCACTTTACCAGCAATTTAGCAAATCTGTTTAAACAGATTTAAATAACTTTGTATCCAAAAGTGTCAAACTAGTTCAAGAAATTGCTATGATTTTTTGTTTCCCACTAAGTTATCTCCCTCTCCCCCCAAGACAGGAACTTATTCTGTAGCCTAAGGTAGCCTGGAACTCATCAACCATTAGCTTCAAACTTGCAGTAATCTCCCTGCCTCAGCCTCCCCAAACTGGGATTACTATATCCAGTTTCTTACTAAGTCTTAAACCTTTATTTAAAAAACAAACAAACAAAATTTTTACTGAGACTAGACAACAGTGTTAACATAAGTATTTATTTAGTAATAATAGTAAGTACTATACTTATCACATAAAATTATAGCTCTTGTTGATCCCCAGAACATGCTATTAGAGTCTCTGCTCATAAGTGAGAAGCCCTGCTGAGCACTGAAGAGAACATGTAGCTTCTCCACATCATGAGTGAGCACAGAGAAACAAACAGCAAGCTGGCTGTGAAGTTACTTACTCACTTTACTACGCTAGGCTAGATGTAATATTTTCACTGTCACTCTTTAATAACAACTTTATGCTCAAACACAAAATTATAAATTGTTTTAAGCTTAAAGCCTGTCTTTTCTCAAAAGAAAGTCTCCCAGCTTTGACTGCTAGCCACTAAGTTACTGTCTTTGGTGCTCTCCTCTCCTGGGGGCTCCCTCAAGAAATGTGCTACGGGCTATGGTTCATGACTGCACACTTAACTGCAGCTCCTTTTCCAAGAGCTGCCATTCATCCAGTTCTTATGCCATTGACAGGTAGTCAAACCAAGCCCAGAAAACACAACTTAAGAAACTACAGTAGCAGTCTTAGATCCTTCTTATCAGATAAATAAATGGCAGAAGCACCATAGCAATATAGAACATTAGAGAAAAGACTGCTGGAAGTAGATTGATTTTACTCACAACATATAACTGAAAGGTTATGAATTCCTCTAGCTCAATTTAAAATAATTAAGTGGGGCTGGAGAGATGGTTAACAACACTGGCTGCTCTTGCAGAGGACCCATATTCAACTCCCAGCACCCACATAATTAAAAAATAGTACTTGTGAAGGTAGATAGATAATGAGTGGTCTTCGGTGACGCTCAAAACATGTCTAGCACATGGCCCACATGCTCAGGCTACCTATAAATGTGGCCCAACACAAAACTGTAAACTTACTTAAAACACTGCAAGATTGTTTTCGCCAGTTTTTTGTTTGTTTGTTTGCTGTTTTTCGTAACTCCACGGAAATTAAACTTTGTAGGTGACAATGTTGTGTCAGAGTATCAAAGGGTTGGAAATACATACAAACACAAATGTCAGGCTTAATACAGAAGACTTTTCTAAAAAAGCTATTATCAGCAAGTCTTCCCTTTACTGAAGCTATTTAACCAACATCATAGAGATGTTCCACGCATCACATAGAGCTAAGTTAATCATCTATACGATTCCATCCAACTATAATCGTTCTACACTAGTATACTACGCTGATGACCCTCACACACTTCCGTGTTCCACCAGCATTGTTCTAATTCCCTCATCGTATTCTCAGAGGAAAGCAGACGTTGTAAGTACATGAGATAACAAATCTGACTCTAAATATGAATTCCTATTCTATAGTTTATTTTCTATGCACAATCTTTATTCTCTAAGAATTCCAGTTTAATTACTTTTAATATTTATTATTGCCATTATTTTATATTATGTATATGGGTGCTTTGCCCACATGAATGTCTGTGCCCATGGAAGCCAGAAAAGGGCTTAGGATCAATCCTGGAACTGCAAATACAAATGGTTATTAACCATCATATGGATGGTGGGAATCGAATCTGGGTCCTCTGCAAGAGCAGCAAGTACCCTTATCCACTGAGCCATCTCTCCAGCCTAGCTTATTTTAAATAGGACTAGAGGAATTCTAAGGATGCTTTCAGTTCATATTCTATGAGTAAAATCAGTCTACTTCCAGGAGTCTTTTCTCTAATGCCCTATATTGCTATGATGCTTCTGTCACTCGTGCAGTTTTCTTAAGTACTTATCCTATTCTGAGTATTAACATATACCTTACAGCTCCATTTCAACCACACTGATGAAAAGACAGCTGCACAGAAGACTTATGTACTTTGTTCAAAGTTAAATAGCCATGGAAAGGAGAAAACATTAACTATCCTTTTCAGTAAATATGATCAAATGACATCTATAAGCTTCAAAGAATGGAAACAAGTTCTGTACCAGTTTTAATTACATGAGAGAATTCACCTGCTGGGAAAGTATGGTTACAGCTTCTTTATGCTTTGTGTCCCTTAGGTTAACTCCATTCACTGCCAGAATAGCATCCCCAACATGCAGCCCTCCACATCTATCAGCAGGCTGTCCTGGATGGATCTCAGAGATGAGAATTGGAACACCATGCTCCTTCCCACCCTAATAACAACAATATCAAAGGCAGAAAGTTAGTTTATGTTTTATTAAAATGGTGCAGATCATCTTAGAGGTAAGACATTTTCTTTAAATTTATTTATTTATTTATTCATTTATTTATTTATTTGCTTTTTGAGACAGGGTTTCTCTGTTGTAACTCTGGCTGTTCCTGGAACTTATTCTGTACACCAGGCTAGCCTGGAGCTCACAAAGATACACCTGTCTCTGGCTCCTGAGTGCTGGGATTAAAGGCGTCCGCCACCACTGCCCAGCTTATAAGACATTTTCTTAAAAACTCATTTCAATAAACACATTTCAATAAACAATAAAGTCTTGGTAAACATTGGGTGAAATTTTACTCGCTACCAAAGAGACACCTCTGAGTACAATGACTAAAAACATGATTTTCTGAAATCATTTCATACCCCAAAACTAAAACACCCCAAACAAAAAAATACAATAGCCCCTTTTCTTAAACATTAAAACAAATTATATACTAGTGCTCCACGGCACTTTGTGCCATATTGTGGGCCCTTCCATAGCATTTTTATCAAATCTAAATTGTTCTATACTGTGATGGCTTGAATAAGAATGGCCCCCATAGGCTCATATATTTGAATGCTTAGTCATCAGGGAGTGGCACTGTTTGAAAATATTAGAAGGATTAGGAGGTGTGTCCTTGTTGGAGGAAGTGTGTCACTGGAGGTGGGCTGTGAGGCTTCAAAAGCCCACAGCAGCCCCAGTGTTTGTCTCTTGGCCTGAGGATCAGGATACAGCTCTCAGCTACTGCTGCCATGCCATGCCTGCTGCCATATTCCCTACCATGAAACTTAAGCGAGTCCCATTATAAAATGTTTTCTTTTATAAGAGTTGTCTTGGCTACTGTGTCTCTTCATAGCAACAAAACAGTGACTAGATATGTATGATAAGACCAATTATTCCAATTATTTTATTTATAATCAAGATCTTTTTTTTTTTAGGTAGGCTCTGGCTGTCCTGGAACTCAGTATGTAGATTAGGCTGGCCTTGAACTCACGGATATCCACCTCCCTCTGCTTCCCAAGTCCTGGGATTAAAGGCCTATGCCACAAAGTCTGGCTTTAACCAAGATAATTTTAATATTGCAAGATAAATCTCAATTTCAGAAATGTAAATATATAATGTTGAAGAAATACAATAATTGAAGAAATATATTTAAAAAGGTAGTTGTCACTTTATATAGCTTGTGTATGTTATTTCTACTTAATTTTTTTTTATGTATATAGGTGTTTTGCCTGCATGTGTATGTTTGAATCAGGTTCATGTCTGGTGCCTGAGGAGGCCTAAAGAGGGTAAGCAAGAGTTACAGTTATGAGCTGCCATGTGGGTGCGGGAATTAAAACTAGGCCCTTTAAAAGAGCAGCCAGTGTACTTAACTACTGACCCACTTCTCTAGCCCCAAGGGCATTGTATTTTAAAAATAAGGTACTTAATAAACACAGGCTAAATCATCTCTAAAAGAAACATTTCTACTTTAGGCAATACCAGAAAACAAATTAACTTACATGGTACTTTAACAGTCTCAAAGGAAAACTGAAGTAAAGCGTTAATATAAAGCGAAGTGACCATTATTATATATGCTCTCCATTATCTTGTCCAAGAACAAACTTTAGTAAATTAGCAAGAAAAGGTGTGAATATATGGACCCAAGGCCCAGTGAAATCTGACAGTGAGAACGGTGACCCATAACCAGAAGAGGAAAGAACCCGGAGCCACTCAGCTTAGAAGAAAGCAGCCATGATGCCCATAGGCTCCAGAGGCACCACTGGGACATGGTATAGAACCACGCTTCCAGTTGTATGGAAAACGTTAAACCACGTTTATACACAGAAGGTTTTATGCAAATGTGTTGCTGCCTAAGTTTTGAAAATTCTAGCTGTTTTGAGTGGTATTCAGAACACTTTGTTTCCCAGATGACACCCAACAAAGGAGCCTGGTTCTACCAGACAACTGTCCATAAGGAAACCAGAAGTACTACTTCTTACTGTAATTGAAATGCCAAGGCCTTCATGATCTTCCTTAAGGAGGAGAACTTTTCTAATTGGACCAACTCCCTGGCTTTTCTTCAAAGAGTCTTGATCCTTATTGCATGGAACAAAGAAAAAAAAAGTATTATTTAAATAACAAACCAAGTAGAACTCATGTTACATAACTTGCTTTTAGAAATCATAATTAATCTCCTGGTATAGATATACAATATAGTAATTAAGAGATGAAAATGCTGTTTGGTAGATATTGACCTTTTCACCTTTTGTAAATATATATCTGTTTAGCTCATAAGGTATTATAAAATTACCAGGAATCTATCAATTAACAAGTATCTTCAAGGAATAAAGTAGTAACCACGTATCTTCACTAGAAAAATATCTTAAGGGATTTATATTCATGTTAACTAATTTTTAAATTGAGAATTTTGAACATTAATTACTGTTTTCTATTCTCTAGTGCTCTAGAACAGACCTGTTAATTACAGTACCTTGTTCCTTCTTTGACTTCCTTTGTCTTTTTTTTTTCTTAGTTCAAACTCAAGACCTCATTGCATGCTAAGCAAAAACTCTGCACAGAGCCCACTCTGCTCTGCTCTCCCTGATATCTTTGATCTTTTTCTCTCTACTAAACTTCTTTTCAATTCAGTAGACAAATCAATCTAAGCATCTTCCAAATTTAAGACCCCCAAACCAAAACCAAACCAAAAAAGAGCCCAACCCTGTACCCTTTGATCTTTCCCTCTTTTTCAGTCTCTACCTTCTCCCCTCCACACACACTTACTTCCTTGTCCCCCACATTCCATGTGCCCTCCATGTGCATTCCATGTATCCCCCAACATGACTTTGATTACTAGGATTAAGACTTTGTCCCTAGCCTGCAATTTTCTTTATGGTCACTTGTAAAAATATTGCTGAATTCAATGAACACTTTTTAGCCACTGCCCTACCAGAACCCTGCAGAAAGTTGACAGGGGCCAATAAATACCCAGTTTGAAACCCACTCATTTCCTGTTTCTGATGCACTACTTTCCCAGGAGATCTACATCTGACTGTCCTAGATGGCACTTTCTCTGCGACCCACTCTCCTCTTCCACAATGAGTTCCATCCTTGGCCTCCTGCTCTTGTTGGTTTGTACATGCTTTCCCTGGCTACTTGCTTCTATGAGTCCAATGATACCATACAAATATGGACTCTCTAATATTTCTCCAACTCCAGGCTTCTTTCCTGAATTCCAGTCATCTACCCGGCTGGATGGATTTCTTGGATGCCACACCAGCACCTCAAACCCTGTCTAGAACTGATGTCATCTTCCCTCCCACAGAACTTCATTTTCTGTACTTCCTTTATCCGTAAAAGCTAAAGTACACTTGGTTACCAAACCAAAAGCTCAGACTTTTCCTCTTCACTTACTCCCATATCTAACAGCTGTCGAGGACTTAGCTCAGTCAAATCTGCCTCACTCTAGTTCTCTTCAAACTGTCCTCCCTTTCCCATGTTACTTCCTAAGCGTTTCTCACTTTCTCCTTGGATCACCACTATGTCTTTCTGACTGAAGTTGCTGGGCACATTACCATACTACTATGTTCACTATTTCATTTAAAAGGCTCATAATTATCAGAGTAATTAAGACTTCTATACTTAATGTAAAATAATTTTGGTCCTCTGGCTTCTAGCTAATTTTTTGCTGGTTTTACAATGCTATTTGAGTATGCTTTATAACTCTAATACACACCCCACATCAACTCCTCTGTATGCCTCATAATCTGTTTCTTAGACCTACTGGATCTCAAAGTTAACACAGAGCATCAGGTCCTAGAAGACAATGACATGCCTATGTACCATGACCCTGTTCATTACTGTGTGCCATTAATTTTTCTTTTAACTTTTGTGGAAGCAACAGATTATTTTTCTGTTTAAGGCTATGGTGGTTTGAATGAAAATGGCTCACATATTTGAATGGTTCCCAATTAGTAGACTATTAAGGGGGTGTGGCCTTGTCTCTCTCTGCTTGCTGCCTGCTCTAGTGCCTGCCTGCCTGCCTGCCACCATGTTCTCATCATGTGGTCATGGACTAACCTTCTGAAACTGTAAACAAGCCAATTAAATGCTTCCTTTTATAAGGTGCCTTGGACATAGTGTTTCATCACAGCAACAGAACAGCAACACAAAGGCCATGTTCATCTGGTACTAAATTATGTGAACTACTGAGAAGTCTGCTTCATAGATTAAATTGTTATGGTTAAGGTCTGTATTATCTGATATAATTTAATAAGGATTTATCCACATAGAAAGCTCCTGAACAATGGTGGCTATGGAAGCAGAAAAGTGGATTCATATTTCAAAATCTATCCTAATAAGACCAAATAAATGTAACTGTTATTTCAAAATCTATGTTTAAATGTAGTACCAAAAATTCCCTTGAAAACTCCTAAATAATAATAAATTTAATAATAAATTTAAGCATGCCCAATCATGATACAGAAAGATTCAAAGTATAAGCAATACGTGTTTGCTAGAGAGGGCTTACTATCTGCAGAAATACTACTCTTGAAACATGAAGTCTGAAAAATGATCAAAGTTCCTTTGGGTAATTGAATCTTTTAAGTACATAACTACTTTTAATATGCCAAACCCCTTTTTGTTCTTTGAAAGAAAGAAAGAACAGAGAAGACTTGTGAAGGAAGCAAGAAGAGGCTGAGTGGGAAGCAGGAACGTACGTGGCCTGGGGGTGCTTGCATGGGCCGCTTCAAGTCATTGCGTCCTCTGCAGGCTCTGATGACAGTTTTGTGGCGATGCAGGTGTATTTCAGCTTCTAACTGGTTCCAGAGCTTATCATGAGCAGGCCCCTTCATATCTCGTCCCAGTAACTGTATCTGTTGGACCCTTCACATGGGAAAAGGAGAATAGTTTTTATTAAGCCTATTATATTTAAGACAATTCAGAAGATTATTAATTTAAGTAGCTATTGCATACATTTCAGTTGATAACAAAACGAATACTCAGGTCCTTTCCAGTATCTCTCAGATTTGTACAGACAAACTGAAAAGGACAGGTATATTTAAGGGAGACCCAGCTAAAAATTTTTTTAAAGAAACAAATTGAGAACTCCTTTAATTATGTACTTAATTTAAATATATCTAAGAAAACATTTTTCAAGATTAATACCAACATGTTTTATTTCTTGCATAATTAAATCCAGTGTACTATTAAATAGTAGCATATAGATAACACCGAGTATATAAAAACATTTCTTCTAATGATAGTTTATTTTTACAAAGTGATTATTTTAAATGAAAAGTCATTAGAAAATTTCTAATTTAAAATGATAAAAATTATTTGCTTTAGGGCTGGAGAGATGGCTCAGAGGTTAAGAGTACTTGATGTTCCTGCAGAGAATCCAGGTTCGCCTCCTAGCACCTACATGGTGACTCAGAACCATCTCTAACTCTTGTTCCAGAGGATCTGATCCCCTCTTCTGACCTCTGAAGACATTGCATACACATGGTATATGTCCAACATGAATGCAAAACACTTGTATGCATAAAATAAAGTTTAAAAATCTAAAAATAATTTTTAAAAATCTTTGCTTCATCTTAGTTATTAATAAAATATTAAAATGAGTATAACATGATTTGATACTAGTACTTCACCAAACTTTCTGACTAACAGAACTAACTTTTATAATAAAATTACCTTTATTCTAAAAGTTACTTGAGGGACCAGAAAGATCAGGTGTAAAGGACCACGGAATTCCTTACTGCTGAGCATTACATGAGCATTACCTGTTACAGAGTCAAGGCAGGCAATAACTGAAAGCATTGTTCTGCAGAGTAACAGGCATTTCACAGTAAGTTAGTATCTGTCTGTGTAAAACACACTTATTTAGTATGGATAAATAAATCTACAACAAATAATGCCGCCAGTATCAATTCAACACTGTTAACCTCTAGCTATGTATAAAAATAACTGAGGTTAAAATGTTTCATTTATAAGGACGAGTCAACCCTGTCACCTCGGAATGCAAGCAGAGCCCTCTCACATACCTGCCTGCCAGTTCCTTATCCAGGTACTTAGCAGCCAGCCTCGCCCCGTACACTTCAGCCTGGAGAACAGCTATGTGCCTGCGCAGGGCCTCATTCTCCTTCCTCAGCAGCTTCACTTCGGCTTCGAGTTGAGCTTCTTTTACTTTTTCTGTTTTATTTGCTTCAAGCTCTCTTTCCTATTGTAATTTTAAAAACATAATTTTATGACAATGACTCCACAGCCAGGAGACTATCCTTAAAATACACACAAGCTCAGCATATAATACAAACAACAAAAACATGGGAAACTGGATTGGGACACAAAGGCTTAATCTAGTTTTTTGTTTTGCTTTTGTAGGTATTTTAGTGTGTGTGTGTGTGTGTATGCCACAGATGTGTGGGCTGTCCACGAAGGCCAGAAGAAGGGATCAGATCCCTGGGAGCTGGAGTTATAGGTGGTTGTGAGCAGGCTGATGGGGGTGCTGGGTCCTCTGGAAGAACAGCAAGTGCTCTTAACTGCTAAGCCATCTCTTAGATAATGGCTAATTCTTTGTTTGTTTTTGAGATAATGACTTGGTAGGTAACTCAGGCTCAGGCTGGCCCAGAACTCACTATGCAGCTCAGGCTCACCCTTAACTTGTAATCTTGCATACATCTCTAAAGTGCTGGGATTATGGATATGTAACACCATGCTTGGCTGGATTTCCTTCTTTTGGATAACTGCATGCCGAGGTATACCCTGACATTAAGGAAAGCAAGAGCAGTCTTCTTTAAGCAGGCCATTGAGTCTGTTTACGTTTTAAAATTACTGAGGGAAACTAGACTAGTACGAAAATAATAAGCCAGACATGGCAGCTCATGACTGTAAGACTAGCACTCAGGAGGCTGAAGTGGAAGGACTTTAAGTTCCGGTCTATCTCACTGTCCTAAGTTTTAAGAAAACATTGCATGGAGAACTCGTAGTTACTATGTTAGACACACACTTAAAATCTCTGGAAGAGGGCTGGAGAGATGGCTCACCAGCTAAGAGTTAAGTGACTGACTGCTCTTGCAGAGGTCCTGACTTCAATTCCTAGCAACCACATGGTGGCTCACAACCATCTTATAATGGGATCTGATGCCCTCTTCTGGCATGCAGGTGTTGGTACAGACAGAACACTCAGACATAAATAAATCCTTTTATTTATTTATTTGTTTGTTTGTTTGTTTATTTGTTTATTTTTGTTTTTTTTTTTGAGACATGGTTCCTCTGTTGTGACTCTGTCTGTCCTGGAACACACTCTGTAGACCAGGCTGGCCTCAAACACAGAGATCTGCCTGCCTCTGCCTCCCGAGTGCTGGGATTAAAGGTGTGCACCACCCAAATGCCCAGCATATAAATGTTCTGCTTTTTTGTTTGTTTGTTTTTTAAAAATTTATTTATTTCTGTTTGCATGTACACCTAAATGCCAGAAGAGGGCATCAGATCCCATTATAGATGGTTGTGAGCCATCTTGCTGGGAATTGAACTCAGGACCTCCAGAAGAGCAGTCAGTGCTCTTATCTGCTGAGCCATCTCTCCAGCTCAATAAATAAAATCTTTAAAAAAAAAAGTGGGAAAAAAAAAAAAGAATCTGTAGGAAAGAATATCTATTCTTAAACTCTGGACCTAGTTCATGTATTTGTAACTTAAAGCAGATCACAAGAGTGCTTTTCTAGGGAAAACAACTTTCCTTTGCCTCCTAGGAAGTAAAACAGTCATCTATTTTGAACTCTCATAAAATGAGCCATCTTCAGCCTTCTATGTGAATCTACAGGTATTAGAGGACAAGAACATCACCACTGAATTTTTACTATAGGTTCATATACAAGAATTAATGTTCAGTTTTCCCTGACTTTATACAGTGTGTCTATGCTCACAGACCATGGGTTCAGGATCCAAGTAGAAAATGGGCAGCTTCAAGCCAAAGCAGAGCTCAAAAAGGAATGTACAAGGTCCTGCGCAAAAAAAGGCAAATTCCAAATCATATGCACACCAAGTGTGTGGCCAAACACACCTCTTCTGAGAGCTGAATATAGGCCTTAGGTTCTGAATAAAAACCACCCAAACACTTCACACTAGCATTTATCCTGATCAGAACTGCTCTGGCTGACTTACTGACTTACAGAAATCCAAAGAGCCTAAGAAAATATGGTTATGTTTGTTCATGAGATATTACTCACTCCACCATCATGTCCCTTCTCTGAATATTTCCCTTAGCACAAGAAAAACTGTTTCTGTTGAGGGAATGGCAAATGTATAGGCACCAACTAAATAGTTATTTTTCCTTTTATACTAGATATTGAGAAGGTATACACTGGATGTACCAGCCCCTGAGAGGCTGAGGCAGTGCAATGAGGAATTCAAAGCCAGCCTCAGCTACATAGCAAGTATGAGACTAGCCCAGGTTACCAGAGACTCTGTCTTAAAGCAAACAAGCACACAACTGGGCATAGTGGCTCACTCCTGTAATCTCAGCACTCTGAAGGCAGAGACATGAGAAAGCACTCAAGTTGGAGGCAAGCTTGGACTATACAGCAAGTTCCAGGACAGCCCCTGCCACATAGGGGGTCAAGCAACACTTTCAAAGGGATTGCATATCAGATGTTTACATTATGATTCATAACAGCAGCAAAATTAGAGTTGTAAAGTAGCAACAACAGTAATTTTATAGTTGGGGGTCACCACAACACGAACTGTACTAAAGCGTTGAAGCATTAGGAAGGTTGAGAACCACTGATTTTGATCAACATCAGAAATGATATGTTCAAATACAAGGTATGACATAATCTTAATATATATGTATTTTAAGTGCAAATGTGTGTATACACATGTAGAAGGTAAAACTAATGAAAACTATCAAATGCTGGATATTCAGCATTTTCTTTGAGTAAAAATATCTTATATAATAAGGCTAGGATTGTAACTTAATGGTAGAGTGCTTGTTTAGCATGGATCTGATCCCAGAACTGAAGAACCTCGTCTCATTTACAAGACTATTTATTATGTAACTGACAAACAGAAGAAAGAAACAGGTTTTCTTTTTCCAGTGATTGCAAACACGCACACTCCCAATTTCTAGACATTATTAGTAAGAGATTTGGAAAACGAATACTCTAGAATCTCTAACAACGTTGGAATTACTAATCTTCCCTCCTCCCTCTTTCCCCTTTCTTTCTTTCTGTTTTGAGATTATGTACCCCAGGCTAGGTACACAGGTGTGTACCTATGTACCACGGTGTGTGCCACGATGCCTGGTTTTATGTGGTGCTAGGTGCTGACCATATTAGCAACACTCTACCAACTGAGCTTCATTCCCAGTCTGGAGAGAAAGATTTCTTCGTTAGGTTATATAAACACTACTGCAAGGAATAGCTCCTTTCAATTACTTTAATGAGCTAGTTGTACTATGTTAGTGAAATCTCAGATGCATGTGATGCTAACACTTTCTATTAATAATTCAAACTCCTAAGGAATCTGACATTCACTGAAATCTGAAATTAAGACAGGTAAGCAGGCCAGTCCCAATGATGCACAAACCTTTAACCCTAGCACTTGGAGGGCAGAGGCAGGAAGATCTCTGTGAGCTCAAGAACAGTCTGTCATTAAAAAAAAAGAAAAATGTAAACAAGAATATGAATAAGGAAACTGAAGAGAATTACCTTAAGATTTAAAAGTTAATTTTTTAAGTTTGTTTCTTTGTTAACCTTTTTGTTTTTATTAGGTAATAATTAAGAAGTTTGTTTCAAGTTCTAGTCTTGTAAAAAATTTATCTTTAGAAGTGGTAAACCCCTAATTCAATTGGAATCTGATTAGATTGGGGTAATGGGAAAGAACTAAGAATTTACATACTGCTATTGTCTAAAACAATTTCTGATAAACAATTTTCAAACCCAGTGCTTTCAAGGCTACACTATCATTTTCAAACCACAAGGTTCTAACACATGCAATGGATGAAGGAATCAGCATGCACACTCTCTTAATGGGAACAAGTTTGGACATAAAATTGAGGGGTGTAAAAACCAGACCTGTTTAATACATCTTCAGTAGTCTCACGAGGGTATTTTTGCCAAAGTGGAAGTGTGAGCAAGTTACAAAGTCCAAAAGTTGTCAAAATTAATGGGCTCTGCAAACAATAGCTAAGTCGCAAATGGGAAGATAAGTCTAGACACATGCAGTGAGAAAAGCTCAATGGGCACCTCTGAACTTTTCAGATATCCAAACACGGAAAAACTGCCATTAACATCATTTTCAAGTACTAAGTGTGACAACACGTAATACACAAAACACTGCAACACTTCAGCATCACAAATTAAAGCAAGAGAAATGACAGACTTACCAGCTCCTCCACAGAGGGGGCAGACTTCAGACACAAGAAAAAAGTTTTATAATTAGAAAACCATCAAACAAGTTTATCTAGTGGTATTATCACTATAAGGAAACTTTCCATATGTTGAGTATCAGCTGGGTAAAGCTCAATAGCACATATATATTTGCAAATTTATTATCAACAGTTCTAATATTAGATTAAACAGTTTCAAATTATAATACAATTCAATACAATACAACTGTTAAAAGTTTAGTTTAAGTTCATTAGAAATGAAAATGTAAAATGTTTCTCAATATTAATATCACACAGCTGAAATACGAATTTATGATCTGACTTTTAAGTTAGTTAAATAAAACACTATTAACACAGATCCACAGGCCCTAGTTTATGAGGACTTCAGCAGAATGCTGAAGCAGAGTCCAACACATCAGTACCAGTCCAACAAAATTAAGAGCAACTGAGGAAAACATAAACATCCTACATGCATCACACCAACGGCACGGTTTCAGGGCCTGTCTCTCTCAAGCTCTATCTTACTGCTGTCTTCATACATGAAGCCAAATGTCTGGCACACAGAATGTACGTAATACATAGGTTAAATTGAAACACGCCTTTTCTATTAAAATAGTCTGTTTTGATTAAGAGGGTTTTGGCAAATTAGAGTGAACTCACACTGAAACAATATACAGACATGACAAAATGTTCAGTAGCAGAAGAAATGCTTGCATTCTATTGAAAGCTAAGAAACTTGGTGGTGTTTAACTACTTTGTCCCCTTCCCTGTGTTATCAGCATTCCAATTTTACCAAGATGTGAAAAATAACACACACCTAGGGCTAAGCCAATGAGGTACTGGCAAAAATGACTGAGGAAAAGTAATGAACGTTCTTTACGAAGGCTAACACAGTTAAGAATGTTTCTGCCCCTCTTTACATTCTTCCTCGTCCCAGACTAGACACAGTCATGAGGAAATCCCAAGACTGGAACACAACAAAATAAGAACTTCAGCCCTTAGTTTATATAGAGTGGCTTCACCCATGCTGGGATGCCTGCCTCTGAGTCAGCTGAGGGAAAAAACAACAAAACTACTCAAGAACACTCTCAATGCTACTCGGGATTTCTGCTATGAATTTAACCCTGATACAGCAGAACAAAAACTTGCTTATTTTATATCCTTTAAATATATTTACACAAGCATTTTAATTCTATCAGGTGCCTATTGATATTATCACAGATGCTACTGGTGAATATGATGGCCATAAACTTGCTATTGCCTGAATTTTCGCAACGAACACATTTTACAATTTTAACTCCGTTAAAAAATCATCTCTACACCCTCCAAAACACAAGTGAATGACATGCCTTTACTTACCAATTTTGCCTTAATGGTACCAGAGTCAGCGCTTTGACCAGTTTTGGCATGAAGCTGAAGCTGAGTAGAGTGCAGTTGTAAAAGCTGATCATGGACTTCTTTCTCCAGGACAACTTTCTCTGCTTGAGTCTCTGTCAGTTCAGATCGCAGATCTACCAACTGTGCCTTATAAAGCAATAGAAGACATTAGGGTGCTTAATTCTCTTTACTATTCAAGAATGGCAAAGAGATAATACTTGAGATGGAAACATAAACACTGTTAGCTGACCAAAATATCCCTTTCAGCTGACAAGAGGGCTGTTGAGATGTTCAGTGGGTAAAAGCACATGCTGCCAATCCTGTGATCTTCAGGACTCACATGCACACACACAAATAAACACATAAAATGTAATTTAAAAAACAAACTGACCAGAAACCGTGTATGAAATAAGTGGCAAGAGAACTCTATGGTAGCAGTGTCTCCTAGTTACACAGGTTACTTCCATTTTACAGGCTTACTCTAAAACATCTTTTCAAAGGTTTTTCATCTTCAATGCTTTCAAAATTACCAACGTGTGGGATATGGTTCATTAACCTGTTCAGACAGTATGTATTATGGTAGTCCACTAGCATGATAATAAGTTAGTGGGGTTCTGTCTTCAACCTAAAAACTATCAGCCTTCATTAGACTACTTAAACTCTTCCCGTTTGCAACATTTCATTCATTCAAATGGTTTCTAGTGCAAGCTGCCTTGAGCTTGCAATGTAGCTGAGGATGACCCCAAACTTCTGATCCCTCTGCCTTCACTTCCTGGGAGCTCAGATGAGAAGTGTGCTTCCATGCTCCATTTATGTGTGGCTAGGGATTGAATATTGGTCCTCCTTTCATTGTGTATATTCACATGTATGGTGCTGTGCTACATAAAGACATTTTCTTTCCTTCCTTCCCTTCTGCTTTTTTGAGACAGGGTTTCTCTGTGTGGCCCGGGTTGTTCTGGAACTCACAGAGGTCCATCTGACTCTGTCTCCCAAGTGCTAGGATTAAAGGCGTGTGCTATCACACCTGCCTACATAAAGAATTTTCATACAAGCATATAGTTTATGCTGAGCTTATGCCTGACCTCCACTTCCCTGGCTTTCCTTTTTTTACAACCCTTTCCACTGGATTTTCACACAACTCCAGGTATGTAGGTATATAAAATGCTACCCAAATGTTTCCTGGTAATAAATAATAAATTTATTTTAAAACAAATCATTATACGATTTCTCCACTTACTAAAGATCGATACTAATTTGCAAAGTGAAGTATGCTTATTTATTTTTACGTAGTCCTTGGCTGAACTATGACTGCAACCAACAGCAAACATACTTAAAACATAAGATGTTTTTGCAACTTGATTACATGGTTCTCCACTGTGAATTTATAGATGACAACATGTCACCAGGCTGGCCAAACTTCAATGTTTTTCAGAGTTAATCAATATTTTGATTTGATAACTGTCAATGCAGAGACTAGTACAGTTTTTGAGATCTAACATTCCAACATAGTATAATCCAGCTATATACTAACTACAGCTTTACATGCTGAGGAGTGGTAATGGGAAAAATACTGTTTTGCATGAAGAAATAAGCTTGGGGTCATTTCAGAAGTTGTTGGAAATTCTTTCCTAACCCAAGCCAAAATTCATTTAACAACAAAAATAACAATTAAAAATAATTTCTATTATTTTTAAGATTTATTTTTATTTATGTCTGTGTCTATGTCTATGTGTGCATGCCATTTATATGCAGGTACCTGATGAATCCAGATTGGACTCCCTACCTGATATAGGTGCTGGCAACTGAACTTGGATCATCTGAAAGAGCAACAAGTGCTCTTAACCACTGAGCCATCTTTCCAGCCTCCAAAATATTGATTTATTTAAGAGCGGCGTGGTGGTGCAGACCTTTAATCCCAGCACTCAGGAAGCAGAGGCAGGAGCAGGTGGATCTCTGTAAGTTCCAGGCCAGCCTCGTCTACAAAGTGAGTTCTAGGACAGCCAGGGCTGTTATACAGAGAAACCCTGCCTCAAAAAGAAAAAAAAAAAATCAAATCATTTATTTATTCATTTATCTGTAGTGTGTGCATGTTCGTGTGTGAGAGCCACAACACGTGTGTGGAGGTCAGAGGACAACCTTGGATGTTGGGCCTCACCTCCCACCCTGAGGTAGAATCCCTCTTGCTTGCTGCTGTGTTGCACTCTCCAAGTTCTCTACCCTTGAGCTTCTGGGGAATTCCCCTGCCCTGTCCCTGCCTCACACACACACCACCACTTTTACATTGGTTCAAGGGATCTAAACCCAAGTTGTGAGGGTCAGGCAGCAGGTGCTTTTTATCTACTGAGCCATCCCTTGACTCAACAATTTTTTTAAAAATGAAACTGAAGTCTGCATGAAACTCAAACAGCAATTTTTGAGATCTAACATTTCAACACAATATAATCCAAATATATACAGATTAGGGCTTTACATGCTGAGGGATGGTAATGGGAAAATATTCTTTGTTTTCTGTAAGGAAGACACACACACACACACACACACACACACACACACATCTATATATATCTATACGTATCAGGAGACTGCACATGCTGTAAGAACACGGTCAGTCATAACGTGCATCTGACCAAGGGGCTTCAGGCACGCTCATGAGCCTGTGTGGTGCAACATGGGCACGTGCTGCCAGAACACCTTAGGCTTACTATGTTTTTCATTTTGGATTAATTTTTGGTTGCTGAACATTCAGAAACTTTTTACTGTTCTCCAAATTTTTTGGGACCCTCGTTTTCAGTTACATGACCTCATATAGGAACCCAACCCTCAATTTATGAAGCTTTTTTTTTTTTAATCAGAAAATTGCCCTGTGCTGCAATTACTTGTTACAATTACACAGTGTAGCACTGTAGCGATTATTCTGAGTGCAAAAGTACCAAATGCTGAAATCACAGTAAGCCCCAGGGTCAGAGTTAACGGCAACTTTTTGGTTATAGCGGAAAAGCCCCTCAGGAGGCCTTACTGTTTCTGCACAGCTGGTAAATTTGCTTTACCAGAGCAACCCATACGGTTGCTCTTCCCAACCAGTCACCACCTACACTTTTCTTTCCTATTCAACTCAAAGGAATTTTAAATTTTAATTTTCAATTTAAAAATGAAAAGGCCAAAGACCTATATTGTCATATTAAAAAATGTAGAGACTTCATAGAGAATTAGCTCAGCTCTAAGGAAGATCAATATGATAGCAACACTGCTGTAGCTTTCTAAATGATCTGTACCATGGTAATTTTATAAATGGAAACAAAAGATTGTATAATGTTAAAAAAACATTGCTAGCAATACTTACAGCATTGTACAATACATTAAAAAATAAGGTCTAAAACAAAACAAAACAAAACGAAAACCGTTCCAAAGTGAAGCAACTGATGCAAACAGTTAAGATTAGGAAGGAGACTGACAGGTCTCAGAAATGCTATCTATGTGTTAATCATGATGTGATCAACAAGATCTGTCCCACAAGAACATCAGTAAGACATACGTGCAAAGCTGAGACTTGCATTGGGACTAGGAACAGAGATAATAAAGTAATACCCCAACATGGAGTTACATGGGAGAGAATGTCAGGGACTGAGGCTTGGAAAATTACTAGTCAGGGATGTTCTGGGAGGGAGAAGAAAAAAGATGCCATGGAAGGACATCAAAGCAAAATGTGGCGTGGCAAAAACACTGACAAATGGGACTATTAATGAAAACTGCTAACAACAGAATTTAGAAAAACCTTGGAGATGTGTGTGTGTGTGTGTGTGTGTGTGTGTGTGTGATGTTAATTCATGTGGGAGGGCCCATCTTAATTGAAGGTGGAACCACTGTCTGGGTAGAGGGTCCTACTCAGTGTAAATGAAGAAAGCAGGCAGAGCTCTGTACACACGCAGAGTGTCTTTGCTATTGGTCTCCGCTCCTTGACTATGGATGCAGGGTGACCAGCTGTCTCGAGCTCCTGCTGTTATGACTTCCCCACAACAATGGACTGTAAAGTGGAACTGTGAGACAGAAGAGATCCTTTCTTCTTTAAGTTGCTTGTGCCAGGAAAGACATTTTTACTTCATTTTGTTTATTAGTAGTAGTATCAATGGGTATGGGCATGTTGAGGTCAGAGGATAACTGTCGAGTTGCTACTCCTTCCGCTTTTACATGAGTTCTGGGATAGAACAAAGCCAGCTCTTCAGGTTTGAGTGTCAGGTGCCTTTACTCTGTGAAGGTGTTTTGTTGTTGCTACTGTTTTTAGACAGGGTCTATGCAGCCCCAGACTATGGGAAGACTAGGCTGATCTTGAATTCACAGAAATCCACCTGTCCCTGCCTCCCAAGTGCTGAGATTCAGGGGCATGCCACCATGCTTAGCTCCTGTCACACTATTTTATCACATCAACAGAAAAGAACCAAGACAGTTTTTTTTCCTTTCCTTCCTATACACGCCTCCATAAATTAAGCCTTCTCATTCTCTTGTTGTCACTGTTGTCGCCAAGACAACCCAGGACCTTGTGCATGTCAGGCAAACCGCTCTCCCACTGAGCTACGTCCCCAGCCCTTCCTTCCTTTTTATAATGTTTTTATTCAGGTATAACTTAACATCAGAGCAGTAACAAATAACATATTAACAACAAGAAGCATATCTATTTAGTAAGCACACAATTAAAAAAAAGCAATCTGTTTTGGAATGTTATACAAATGCAATCGTATGTGTACATTCATTGGCCTTTTGCTTCAAGAGTGTGTTTAAGATTCATTTACTTTATTTTCATTGTATGTGATTTTCACTAAGACACATCTGTCAGTCTCTTTTACTTAAAGACGATCCTGATAAAACAACCTGTCATTTGTTACACACTGAACATACTTCTCTTGACTAAGTCTAGGAGGAAAATTCTGGGTTAGAGAATGGAAATAGTTGTTTTGTGATTGGTTTCAAGACCCTTGTAGGTACCGAGTTTCATGAATGCTCTCAAGTCCCTTAGATAAAATGGCTAACATTTGTGCTCTATATACCTTAAATCTTCTTCAGATTATGTCTATGCTATGGAAATAACCATTATAGTATACTTTTTATTTTTCTTTTAAAATACACTTGATCATCTTAAGAAAAAAAGCCACATTGCAAATAAATAAAAACATCACACACACCAAAATTAACCAGACCCAAAGTCCATGCAACTTAATGAACTTAAGAATTATTAGAATTGGTATTAGGACAGAGGTTGTGAAAAGGTTGATGTTTTAGTGTATCATTTAGGGAATAAAGTTCAGTAGATAAAATGGTTTTCATCTCTATTTGACCCATGGTTTCTTGACTGTCCAGAACTGTGTGCTAAAGCTCAGGATAAAAGGCCCAGGCCCCTTTTAAGGGATATAAGGCACCATCGTGTCCACCAAGTATGAGAGCTGATGCTCTTGTGTGCATGTGAATCCCAGTCTTTTTAATATGTGTTATCTTATAAAGATGTAATGGCAGTTACCTGTGGTTTTAATTATTTTTTTCTGGACTGCTAATAAAGTTGATCAGTTTTGCATGCATTTTATAATGAGCTTTGTCTTGAAATTGTTGGCTCACATTTTCCCTCCTTGAGTATTTAAATATGCTACTATATTGGCTTCCAGTATAAAATACTGCCGCCGAGAAGTCCAATGCTAATTTTTCCCTTGTAAGTGACTTGTTCTTTTGTTCAGATTCCCAGTTCCTTTTGTGGCTTGGTATTCTATTAAAAAATATCTCATCCTAGGTCCATTTCAATGTACAGAATCAATATTAGGTTATGTCTAGCTGTAGTCCAGGCTAGCCTTGATCTCGCAATATTCCTGCTTTCAGCCTCCTTAGTGCTGAGATTAGAGGCCTGAGCGGAAACATCCAGTTGGTTCCACATTTAAATAGTGAACTCCTCTGTCATTTTTTCCTGTGGTGAAATTTATATAGCATTAAATCTATCATTTTAAAACAACTCAGTGATATTAATTACATTCTAAGTATCTGCAACCATCCAAAAGAAAAGCCTGTGTTCATTAATGAATTCTCTCTGGTTCTCCACTTCTGCCAGTCTTCCAGTAACTGCAAATATGCATTTTCTCTCCACAGGTTTACCTACTCGATATTCTTTAATGGAACCATTTGTGGCTGGGTTAATTTACGATATTGTTTTCAATGTTAATGTGTGTTAGCAGCACATATCAATACTCTGTTCATCTGATGACCATTTAGCTACAAAGGTCCAGCTACCATCAACGGTGCTGTTATAAACATCTGTGCATACCCATTTGTTTTCAGTTCTGATGAATATTCTTAGAAGTGAAAATTCTGGGTTCTCTGATATTTCTAAGACTAACTTTTTTTTTTTTTTTCAAGACAGGGTTTCTCTGTTGTGACTCTGGCTGTCCTAGAACTCACGATGTAGGCCAAACTGACCTCAAACTCACAGAGACCAGCCTGCCTCTGACTCCCAAGTACTGGTATTAAAGGCATGCACCACAACCGCCTTGCCCTCTATGGCTAACTTTTAAAGGAACTGCTGAATTGATTTCCACATTGACCTCACAGAGATGGAACCATTTTATGTTGCCACCAGCAATATATGAAGATGGTGTAGAGACAAGAGGATCACTGAAGCTGAATGGCCAGCCAGCTTAGCCTAACTGATGAGTTTCAAGCTCAATGAGAGACTATGTCTCAAAAGTAAAGAGAGGTGGAGGGCTGGGGAGATGACTGGGTGTGGAGAAGTGCTAGCTACACAAGTCTGATACTTGAGGCAAATTCTCAGAACCTTAATAAGAAGTCAAATGTGGAAGGATGCACCCATAAGTATTCCTAGAGGGAAATGGGAGGCAGCAGGAGAATCTCCTGGAAGCTACAGGGAGAGCTAGCTTTGAGTATGTAACAGAACAGCAGAAAGAACAAGACATGTTCCTCAAAAAAAGATTATGGCATCCTGATGGTGTGGCACATGTCTTTAATCCCAGCCACTGGGAGGCATAGGCAAGCAGATCTCCCAGAGTTAAGACCAGCCTACAGAGTGAGTGCCAGGCCAGCTAGGGCTGCATAGTGAGACTTTGTCTCAAAACACAAACAAAAAACAAGATGGAAGGTGAGAATTGATTCTTAAAAGTGGTTCTCTGACCTCCACATGCAGACCATGGCTTATGCCCACCCAGCCATAAATAAATAATAAAAGTTTTCTTTTTTAAAGGTGGAGAATGTCAAGGAAACACACACACACACACACACACACACACACACCCCTCACCCATAAAAGCAGCTTTGGTTGAAAATTTCTAAAATCCTGCAAACACACCCCAGACATTTCAAATCTCTAGCTCATTAGTGAGACATCCACACCTCCACCAGTCTGTCTGTATTCCCTGTAGCCTAGAAGCAGTTCTCTGGTCTGTGTGACTTGCCTGCTTCAGTTTTCCAGTCAAGGGGATAGTCTCTCCCTTTGGCATTTGCTGTTGACTTGTGTCTGGGCTCCTTGGAGACCCTTCTGCCACACAGGAATTTTTCCACACAGGATGTAGGCAGGTCCTGCTACATTCTCAAGTTTGTGAGGATGCCCTCATACCTAGTTTGGTTGGAGAGTCTACCCTTGAGTTTTGTTTGATTCTAGTTTCTCTTTTTAAAGTTTTTTTTTTTTTTTTTTACAAGTTTCTTTCATCACACTCTTCTTTAGATCAGAAGTTCTCAGTTCCTATTTTTATTATAATAGGAAAACTGTGATAGTTTAGACTAACACTGTGCAATAGAAACAGCCAGACAACCTGATTTCAACCCCTGAGGGACCCATATGGTAAAAGGGGAGAACTCACAGCCACATACAAAGTAAAAACGTTTTAAAAAAAATACTCAGATCTGGGTGTGGTGGCATACAGGTAGGCAAAGTAAGGACCAGGTTCTGAAGGCCAGCCTCAGCTACTAAGTGAATTTAAGGTCAGCCTGGGCTACCAGAGACTGTCCTAAACACATGCACATGCACGCGTGCGTGCGTGCGTGCACACACACACACACACACACACTCATGTCAAGTAAAAAAGCAGGTGAAATAAATTTCTATCATACAGTTTATTTAACACAACATATATAAATATAATCAGTGTCATAATATCATACTGAGATACTACATTTTTACACAACATCTTTAGGTCCATTGTAGATACCTGTGCAGAATATGTAAATCAGAACTAGCCATAACATGGCCACAACAGGGGAGTTAACAACTACTATACCAGACAGTGCAATCTAGACTGTTTATTATGATGCCAAACCAGGAATAAATTTCATTATGAGTTAAATGCTTAAAGAGATAATACTAGCAACTGAATCATTATATATAATAAACATACAGAGTATATAAAATAGAGCAGTATTTCATTTCCATTCTTGTCTACAAGAGTATGTAACAGGTTTGTTTTTGATTGTTCAGCACTCAGAACCAAACTTGGCCCTGCTCGTATTAGACAAGCGCTCTACCACCAGTCCTAAGTGACAGCTTCTGTCACCTTTGATAACTCTTCAACGGAAAAAACTCTCAGGAAGAAAAAAACTTACCAGCACCATAAAGATGGTGTACAGACATTAGTCAACAAATTATCCACCAAGAAAAAATTATAAACATTTAAAACCACATCTCCCTAGACAATGTTCAGCACACTTTGAAAACTGCTCTTTTAAAGTACAAGTAAGTCTGGTCTAGAAAGTCCTTAGTAAGATGAACAAAAATCCTATAGGATCCTATGACCTCTGAAATAATTATAAAAAGAAAACAAATATTTTTATAGTATCTGTACTCTGAGCAATAGATGTAGCTTTTGGTAGGTCCAGCATACCCAGGAGGTTTAAATTTAGCTATTTAATTTACAACCATTTTGATCTCTTTCCCTATTGTTGCCCTTCATTCTGTTTGTCTTCCTTGCAATGTACTTTTTTATTCTTTGCATTTCTTGTAAACTGAAAGTTGGAACTAAATGTTTTTAGCCTTTCTGGTAAGAATATGGGCATGCTGTGTATTTCATTAGCAGGCATGTATAGTCTAGTTGTCTTACTATGTTTTCTCTTTTAGTCCACAAATAGCATGATGTATTAATACATCTAAAATCTATGTCATTAACAATGAGATGCAAATGTAAACTAGATCAAATTACATCCTAAAAGGACAAGAAAAATGGGGTATGAACAGGGCTTCATACTCTGTTCTGAAAGTGCTCTACCACATGTGCTCTATCAATTAAACCAAGTAATTTCCTCACAGTTCGCTCAACCTAAAAATAAATATTGTTGCTGGAGAGATGGCTGAGTGGCTAAGAGCATTGTCTGCTCTTCCAGAGGACCCAAGTTCAATCCCAGCACCCACATAGTGACTCACAACTGTCTGTAACTCCAGTTCCAGGGGATCCAACATTCTCTTCTGGGCCAGGCATGCAAGGTACAGAGACATATAAGCAGACAAAACACACATACACATAAAATAAAAAAGATGCAGGCATCAAAATTTGAAGTCCTATTTTATATCTTGGGAATAAGATTTTCAAATTTACTCTAAATTCTGTAATATTTAATAACCCTTTTCTTGCCTAGAATGTAAGCATTCTGCCTCAGAAAATTCAGTCACAGATAAACTTTAGGTAGTAATTTAAGATTTCTACATCCAATTTAATGGTTACCCTTTAACATGGCAGATCTCTAGAGGGACCTACAAGAACACAAAGACTGTGATTACTATGATTATGACAATATTTAGGCAATACAATCAAAGCTGCATATTTTCCAAGACTATCTGGGTGGTCAGCAGTCAAGTGGCATTCCTGTATCCAATGCTGATTTCCAGGGCAGCACTGTGGAAGTATCATTACCCAGCAAGAAACCAGAGGAAAGCTGTGCTTCTTCTATCACTACAGTATATGGTTAGTACACCAACAATATTCATACTCCCACAAAGCAAGCATCTACCTACCATATGGCAGGCATGTACATTATCTCCACTTGTTGTACTTAACTTTTTTTTTTTTTTTTTACAGTTAAGGAAATAGAATCAAGATTTAAACAGCTCACCCAAGACACATAGCCAAACAAGACTTGAAATTAGTTTAACCATTAAGAAAATAAAAAGAGCCTGATGATCTTTTACTTCACTGTTGCAGACTACACCTTTCTCCCCTCCCAAATATATATGAAGCCTTTTATTCATAACAATTTCATTAAAGATGTTTACAAAAGAAATGGTACACCATAAGTTGTCCTTGCCTGTCACTACTTTTTATTCAAAGTGAACTGACAGTCTACAGCTCTGCTTCAACTGTGTGTAGTACTTGAATGCATGCACATGTGTCTGAGGATTCTGTACCCGCATACAATGTTTTAATCAAGCCCCCTCCCCATTCCCTCTACTTCAACTCCTCTCCCATCCTCCACCATTCTCTCCCATCTTTGTCTGTTTCTTCCTTTCATTTATTTGTGTTTTTTAAATCCACTGAATCTATTCAGGACTTCCAGTTATGTACCAGTGTCTAGGGCCACCTATGGGGAGTGTGGGTTGTAGCTGCTCAGGGCCAAATACCTGGAGAAAACACTCCCCCTTTTGTAGCAGCCATCACTTTCCAATAGCTCCTCAGTTACACTATAACTTTTATTCTGAGCAAACAGTAAACTACTGGGAATTAAGTACCTGAGTCTCTTTCAGTACTGTTTACTTG
This sequence comes from Cricetomys ansorgei, assembly GCA_026225945.1. Classification (NCBI taxonomy): domain Eukaryota; kingdom Metazoa; phylum Chordata; class Mammalia; order Rodentia; family Nesomyidae; genus Cricetomys; species Cricetomys ansorgei. The sequence goes on along the minus strand of JAMJFZ010001042.1, from coordinate 6,186,852 downwards.
GGTCAAAGAGCCCTTTCTATGATGTCAGCACATCTACAAAAGAAAATGAAAGAAGGAAAGGGAAGGAAGGGAAGTTGGGAAGGGGAGGAAGAAGACAGGGAGAGTGGGTTTGAGTGAATAAAAGCTAACTTTCAGTAAGGGAACAGATATCACTGTGAATTTTTTGTGTTTAGGGTGACAAATAATTGAGATTAATTTATAGGAATTACTAGATTACACTTAACCACTGAAGAGCTAGCAAATAAATAAATAAAATAGTTGATATTTAACCTTCAACCTTAATTAACACTCAAAAATGTTTTAAAGACAAGAAACACTGGGTGTGGTGGTGCACACCTTAAATTTCAGCACTCAGGGAAGCAGAGGCAGATGAGTTTGAGGTCAGCCTGGTCTACATAGAAAGTTGTAAGACAGCCAGAGATACATAGTGAGACCTTCTGTCCAAACAAAAACAAAAACCATTTAAAGAGTATATTACCATACAGATTTTCTTTGGTACACAGCTTTTCATTTCTTACATCTGACCTGGAAAGTTCATTTACAGACATTCCGTAGAACTCAAGGATCAACCTCAGGAAAGATTTTCTAACAGTGGTCTTCACAAGGTGGCTCTTGGATCACCTGTATCAGCAAAGGAATGGAGTCAAGAGACAGACAACTCAAGGCCAATGTCACCAGGTGTCTCCAGGGTTTTCTTCTCAAGTTCCACATCTTGCACTCAGATCTTGAACCCACTTGGAGTTTATTAATTTATTTTGGCACATGGCAGAAAAATAAACCTAATATCATTCTCTTACATGTGGATTTCCCTATACCCCTGTACCATTTACTGAAGAAGTTTGTCCTCACCCACTATGTATTCTTGACAGATTTGCCAAGAGCCAGTTCTCTGTAAATTCTCTGGGCTTGTCTATTTCTGCATCACCATGCTGCTGTTTTGCTGTTTTATTACAGTTTGGTGGTATATCCACCTCCCCCCTTTTTTTCTTTCACAATTGTTTTGGCTATTCAGGCTTTTTTTGTGATTCTATACAAATTTTAGAGTTTGATTTTTGTGTGTGTGATGAATGTCATTTGTATTTGAGCAAGAATATGGAGACAAACAAAACAAAACAAAAACCAAATAATATAGGCATCATAGAAGACAGTATGGTACTTCCTCACAAACAAAAAACTAAAACACCAAAGATACAACTACCAGCAATCTCGCAATTTAGGTATATAACCAAAGGAAATGAAACCAGTACATCAAAGAGATATACAGAATCCTATGTTTACTGTAGCACTGTTCATCACAGCCAAGATAAAGAAGCAGCCTAGGTACCCATCAACGGAGAAAATAACAAAGAAAATATGGTATGTAAAATGTGGCATATACACGCACACACTCACACAATGGTATATATACACGAGGGGATATGACGCAGAAATCAAAAGAATGTCCACGTGAAGCAATATGGAAGATATTACATTAAGTGAAATATGCCAGACATAGAAAGCTGAATATTCCATGACCTCATTCAAATGTGGCACCTAAAATAATTGCTTTCATGGAGGCAGAGGGTCAAGTGGTTACCAGAGGCATGGGAGGGACTTGAAGTGGTCCCTCCCATGAGAGAGATTAGTAAAGACAGTATAAAGCTATAGTTTAGAGAAGGAGAATACATTCTGGTGTTCTATTGCACAGTTAGATACAATAACATGTATATTTCAAAATAACCAGAAAAGCAGTTTTTAAATGTATCATAAAGAAATGATAAATGTATCGAAAACAATGCTTATAAATAAGTACAATAATTACATGTCAATCACAAAGTACATTAAAAATTGTAAACTATACTGCAAAAAGTAAAAATGATGTGCTTCCAGAAACGTGAGGTGTTGTAGAAGTTTCTTTTTAGTTATGTATAAAATAGTTGTTTTATACACTGTTGGGTGAGGGGCTGCCTAGATCTTCTGGGCATTTTGTATTGTCTGCAGGTGTTAGATTTATGTGGGGGATGTTTGATTGTTCATGATCTGCATGTGCTATCAGTAGAATACCTGAGGAATTTTGTATCAATTAAAAAACACCTGATCTGGGACACTCAGGGTTCCACTATATAGCATGTCACTGTAGTTCCCTCTGGTAGGGCTTGCACCTTTGAAAATGCTGTCTCTTCCTTGCTGAGCTGCCACAGCAGGGAGGAGATACAGAGACGCATTTTACCTACAGAGTACTATAGGATTACCATCAGCCTTCACTGAATGAATCATTATCTTTCCAATCTTCATCTTACTCTTCCAAACTGTTCTATCAAGACAATTCCCAGGGCTTGAGAGATGGTTCAGTGGTTAAGAGTACTGGGTGTTCTAGCAGAGGACTTGGTTCCCAGAACTCTCATATGGAGATTCACAACTGTCTATAACTCCAGTTCCAGGGGATTAGATGCCCTTTTCTGGCCTCTGTGGACACCAGGCACATAGTCGGTATACATAAATATACACAGGCAAAACATTAATACATAAAAATAATTTTTTCTTATATTTTTGGGATTATAATATAATTACATCATTTTCTCCTTTGCTTTCCTCTATCCAATCCCTTGCTTTGCTCTCTTTCAAATTCATGGCCTCTTTTCTCATTAATTGCTATGAGTATATATATATATATATATATATATATATATATGTGTGTGTGTGTGTGTGTACATATATATTTCTAAATATAACCTGCTTAGTCTGTATAATGTTACTTGTCTACATGTTTTCAGGGCTGTCCTTTTGGTACTTGATAATCAATTGGTAAAATCTTTTCTAAAGACAATTCCTTGATGATATAATTCTTTTTTTCTCCCTAAGATAATACTTAACCACTGGACCCACCCTTTGTAGCACATGTCTATAATTCCAGTTCTGGAGCAGCAAAAACAGGATTTCTGGAGCTTGCTGGCTGAGTAGCCAGCTCAGCTGAAGCAGTGAGCAATAGGTTCAGTGAGACCCTGTTTCTAAAAATAAAGTGGAGAGCAACTAAGACACCTAACATTGACCTCTGGCCTTCATGTGCACAAACACCTACATACACTGCATATAAATGCATACACACACATATATACCACACATGCAAATTTATTACAATTTACTGTTATTCAATACTCACCTCCAAATTAATAAGAAAACCTTTATAGCTTTTCTACTTCTCTCACTAAAAGATGTATTGCCATCTTACCTGTCACCATTTCTACCCACCCTGAGAACTGAACTTTTAAAAGGATGTACCATGTCTATCCTTACATAAAGTATTGTAATCTAACTGACAGAAGCAGAATCATTCTCCACAGGCTTTTTCACTGGTGGCAAAAGCCAAGGGGATAATGTAACTATAGCAGGAGTATTCTGTTCTATTCCCTTTCTTCTTATTCAAATTATTATTTGATTTAACTCACCTTTTATATAAAGAATCTTCCTGCATTTCCTTCCTTCCTTTCTCTCTTTTTCTTTCTTTTGGTTTTTCAAGATAAGGTTTTTTTGTGTAGCCCTGGCTGTCTTGGAACTTGATCTGTAGTCTAGGCTGTCCTTGAACTCACAGAGATCGACCTGCTTCTGCCTCCTGAGTGCTGGGATTAAAGGCAGTGTGCCACTGCCCAGCCCTCTATTTTCCTTTTTTCTCCCTATGCTCAAGGTGGCATTTTTCTTACTCTTCGAAATTATAGAAAACCAATAATTTCCATTCTAAAACACAAGGCTAATACTATACACTGAAAATACATTCAAAGGGCAACTTGTCTTTTCTCAAAGCAGGAAATAACGCCTTCCTATTTCAAGTCAACCTTCACCTTTCCTTACTCATGTAGCTTAGGAAAGTTCAAGAAAATTTTCTCTAGTCATTACTAGTTTTTTCTATCCTAGCATAATGATCACTAACTTCATTAGTCACTACTTCTTCCCAAAATGTTCTGCAGTCTAGATATGAAACATATTTTTATTTCCAGGTTTCTACACCACCACACATTCACAGAGTTCCAATGACATATTTAACACAGGGCTGGGATCTGAAGACAGACAGACAGATGGACCGAAGGACACAAGTGCACACATGCGCTCACACTCACACACACACAAACCAGGGACAAACCAGTTATTTAGATTAAAATGTGGCAGACACATTTCTGAGAATGAATATTACAGTATTTGTTACTAAAGATAAAATTGGAGTTTTAAATGAAAATTGGAATACTGGAAAACTTGAAATCCATCACCATGAGCCTGACAATGTCCCCAAACCCAAGGATTTTCTTGATGACATGGGAAATACTAACAAATGTAATAATATTTTGTAACATGTATTAAAACCCAGAGGACATTTAGAAAAAAACAACAGCAAACCATTTCAAAATGATTCATGCATGATGTTACAAAATCTCCCCTGGATAAAGAAATAAAGAGCCATTCAGCCTGCTAGACAGACCAATAACTACTAATGTAACAGGGAGAGTGCAGGAGGGTAGTCAGGTAGCAGATGGAAGGAGGCAACAAAGGGAAAAGTACAAAGATAAATATGGATGAAATAGCACAATGAAACTCATTATTTTGTACACTAAAAAAAGCAATTTAAAAATAAACCCGCTGTATGAATAGTTGATTTTATTGCTTTAGATACTACATTCCAGCTAACCTTTAAAAAGCTATCTCATGTCTATAGCCATATACTCTAAATGTGCCTCATCTTGTCTGATCTTGGAAGAAACTATCTCTTGTTACCGCTTAAAAAAAAAAAGTGTTTGGTTTGCAACAGAGTCTTATTGGGTAGCCCTGGCTGGCCTGGAACTTGCTATGTAGACCAGGAAGGCCTGGAACTCACAGAGATCTGTCTGCCCCTGCCTCCCAAGTTCTTTGTCAACTTTTACCACCAGAGACTATCCCCAATTACCTGAAGGGGCTATTAGAATACAATTCCCTGTCAAGCTACAGATCTCTGGTCAAATTTTCTTCTTATCAACAAAATGCTATCACAACAGTCTGAATGCAAAAACCCAACTGTTGTCCATTCGGCAAAATACAGGAAACAATGTTATTCTGCTCACTAACTTTATTTGGTTTTGGAAAAGCTACTTTAAATTTAAAATATTAACATTAACATGGTGGTGGCATTCCTATCAACTTGGAAGGCTGAGGCAACCTTGGACTGAGGCCCTAGAGGCCAGCATAGACTACATATTGAAACCTACCCACTGTCCATCCCCCCCAAATTAATATATCATGAACTTACTGCCCATATACTGTAGTAAATATTTACAACTTTCTTAGTTTCAACTTCTAAAACAGTTAATAGGGATCTATAATATGTATATATATGACTATATCTATCTGTATGTATGAATATGTACACACATACACCCTTAAGCTTCCTGGTATCCCCAGAACTGGGGGGGGGGGGGGAGGGAGTGTCTCCAGAATGCCAAGGGATTCTGAAATAAAAAAGTTGTGAATATTGTCAGTGCTTTTGAAAGGTCTTTGTCTGGATCATAAATGGTAAGAATAAAGATTGGCAAGATACATCATTGAAGAGATATCCAGAGGTCAGATTCTACAGAGCTTGCCAGTCCTAAATAAGGAACTTAAATTTTATTCAACTTGGGAGACACTGTTTCTTAACATCACTTTGGTGAATACAAATTGGGGTTGGGGCCACTTAAGTGACTATATATACAAATACATTTTCCACCAGAAATATGATCCATCCTTACTTTCCTTGTCGGACCCACTGTATGTGCGTAATGATCAACTCCTGTGTTTTTACCTCCTTCATCTTAAATTGCCTACTTTCTTCATTACCATTTTAATTTTAATAACTTCCTTGTCCATCTAACAAACTCCTTTGTTTCAACACTGGATGAACCAAAGTATTACTCTTATTACTGTGTCCATACTTAAGCAGATGAATAGTTGGAGAAAGCCACACCACAGGACACACCGGCCATCATGAAGTTTTTGATAGGCAACCCCAACTAGGTCCTCAATACTGCCCAGCAGTCCATCTCTCTGGGCAACAGGATTTTCCACTTATCTGTATCTACAACAACCTCTTCCACTCTCAAGTCTTTACTCTTACTTTTAGCAACTGACCTGAGCTCCTATTTTATAGAAAAAAAGTAAAAGAAAATCACACAAAAATTCTGGCAACCCCGTCACCCAACCTATCCTAGTTACCTTTCACTCCTTGCTGTATGGACAATATAAAGCCACTTACTGTGTGAGTTCTTCATATATTATCTGCACCCAGAATCTAATATTCTTCTATTTCCCATAATATTCCGCTTTTCCCTTAAAAAGATGATTCTTGCTGGCTTGTAAACATGTTCAGGTTTGTTGGTTTGTTTGTTTGTTTGTTTTCATTTAAACCCACAATGAACTAATACCTTCCTTGAAGCCTACATTTTCTTTTCTAAGCTATCTATCCATACCTACTTCTGAATGCTTTTCTCTCCTCAATCGCCCTCCAAACATAAACTTGTTTATACAGAATGATTTCTTCAGCTTTGTAGGTGTGCATCTTTTATGACACTTCTATAATATAACAAAAGCCATAATTATAAACCTATCTTAAAGAACTGCTGTGAAAATTAGATAAATATGTTAAAAAACAACTTAAGCCATAGTAACTGATCAATAAGGTTAGCAATATATCATGATTGGTAATAATATCGCATATCCATCTGTTGAGGGAGCCAGCTACACAAGGTGACCGCAGAGTCACCCTGAATTCTCTCACCCCCTCTTCTACTCTAATCCATCTCTAGATTCTGTTCAAGTTTCTCTTGTTCTGAACACTTTTCTTTATCTACATTACCTGATTTTATGTTATCATAATGTTCCATGGATTAGAAGCTCCTGAATAATTTCTTTCATTTACTCTTATTTTCCCAACTTTCTGCATATTATAACCAGGACAGCCTATTCCAACCTCATACCCGAGACACTCATCTAGTTTAAAATGCCTGGCCCTGTTATGATAAAACTGAGTCTACAGTACAGCCTAAGAAACAAAGTTTGGTTTCTACCTACCAAGTTTGGTTTCTACACAAACTTATCTGGCATCTTACTTCTTATATGCTTTCAACTCCTTCCCAGATTTTTCAAATGCACCATGAGCTCTCACCATTACCGTATTTCCACTTCCTAGTTCCTCTACTTTATGCAATGTAGAATAATATTTCTGTATCTCTTAGCTTATTTTCTATTAATCCATTACATCTTAGGTTAACCATAATTTCTTCAGGGAGATAGACACAGGAGGACCAGAGATTCAAGGTCACCCTTGGATATAATTACAAAGTTGAGGCAGCCATGACTACAAGATCCTGTTTCAGAAATAAAAATGAAGGAGCTGGGGAGATGGTTCAACTGATAAAATGCTTGCTATACAAGTATGTGGATTGGAGTTCAGATCCCCAGTACTCAGGTAAAAAGGCAAGTATAGACTACACCTCTAACCCCAGGACTACAGAGTGGAGAAGGGGCATCCCAGGGGCTTGCAGCCAGTTTAGCCAAATTGGTAATCTCTAGGTTCAGTGAGAGACCCTGTCTCAAGATACGAGGAAGATACTTGATGTTTAGCTCTGTCTCTTTCTCTCTCTCACACACAAACAGACATACACACACACACACACACACACACCACAAAAATTTAAAAATAAATAAAAACAGTACAAACTTAAAGCTGCAAGAAGACAAGTATATCATCAATTTAGCAGCAACACAACTTCAGACCAAGGCTTAATACATCTCCATTAATGATCTGAACAATAAATCACTAGGGACACTAACCAGTTCAGCAACTGTGGAAAACATGTAGGAGAAGGTATATTTTTTCTTTTGGAAACAGTGGTCATGTAGCCCAGGATGGCCCTAAATTCAACATGTAGCACAGAGTGCTTTTGGTCCTCCTCCCTCCACCTTCATGGTGCTGGGGTGCTGGGATTATAGGCAAGCATACTATCACCTAAAAACACAAGGACTGGGTAAAAGTGGCAGTTTAAAAGGATACTGAAGATCAACTTATGTGGGTGTTTTGTTTGTTGTTTGTTATTTGATGTTTATTGAGACAGGGTCTCATGTAGCCTAGGCTGGCCTTAAACTTCTGATCCAACTGCCTCCACCATCTAGTACTGGTATTACAGATATAAATTACCCACATTGGAGTTATCTGTGCCTTGAGATAACAAAGATATTTTCTTATAAGATGGTTTAAGTATTAATCTATAAAACCAACTAAGCTTGGGGTACATTTGTTATACTTACAGTAAGCAGCCTCAAATAGTACTTCAACATCCATACAGAACAGCTAAAAGAACTAGCTCATTTGCTTACTGAGACATAATCAAAATAGAGTAAGAAAACATCAAAATCTCTTATAAGATATCAATACTGGGAATCTCAGTAGAGTGTCAGCAGTTTATAGAGCATCCCTGAGATTCTGTATATAGTATACTAGGTCTACTTTGAAAAGTGTGGCCAGCCATAAGTCTTTTCACAGCAGTATACAACTATTCCACAAAAACTACAGAAGATGTTTTATGTGTAAAAATTAAGAGAGATGTGAATCATGTATAGTTGAAAATACATATAAACAACAAAATTATCTCTCTCATCATTTTCTAAGATCTCTGAATCAAAAGTTGCACACACACTGAAAAAGACACTCACATTGCAATATGCTAGCATTTCTTATTAAGAAACAATGCTACTTCCTAGGATGGGACATGAACTTAGAATGTAAGTATAATTTTTGAAAAGATATACACAATTATTACATGATCTATCAGTTAGATCATGATCTGTCAGTTAAAGAAATATTCCTTTAAAATACTTAAGGATTTAAAAAATTATGAGTACCGCCTATTCATAGAAAAATCTTTTTTTTCAAAATCAGATTTTATAGCTAACATCATAGGTTATTTTAAAACAAGTTAGAAATTGTTTTATTCTTTAAAAGCCAGTTATCTCCAGTATATGGTTAAAGATGTAGATGGTATGTAAGTTCTCATGTGGTAAAAGGTACTCTTGATCTTAGATCTTTAAAGCTAAAATACTATTTTTAAGAGCCACCAAATGCAATTTCACTACCTGAAAACTCAGCTTCTAGAAATTACCATTCGTTGAAAAAGAGAAAGGCAGGAGACATTTTCATTTATCTATACTTAATACTTTAACATAAGCACTTTCATCCCAATCTTTTAAAAAATGAACCACAAAATCTTGAGTAGGTAAATAAATACTAATCAAATATTAGTGGCATCATGTTTTTCATGATTAACTAGTATGCAAGACTGCTGACCACTAAGCAAGGACGGGGAAAATCTCGCACACACATTAATCTGGACACAACTATCATTATCACAGTTAACAGTAATGAGGAGCTCTGAGAAAAGCTAATGCACAAAGAACTTCACACATCACAGACCATCTCATTTTTTCATCCTCTTTAAAATGAAAGACCTATTCTCTATTTAAATTGTCTATTTCAAAAAGTGCTTTCCATGTAATTTTAAAACAACATGATTTCTAAATCCTGTAATAATGCTCTAGTTTAATTTTTCACACAAAATGGGAGATTTGGAATTTTTGCTTTGGAATCACCCCCACCCTCTGAATAGAGACTAAAGGGAACTACTGTAAAGTTCAAACACATAAACCTCAATGTTAGAAGTTACCTGAATATTGACAGGGAGATCTGAAGACATATCTACCTGTAATTTAAGGACCAAAGTATGGTTGCAAACTGAGAAGGACGATAGTAATATATATTATATTATATATATGTATGATATATATGTATTATATATAATATATATGTAATACACACACACACACATTTCCCTAAGAGCTTTGATCAGACTCCCCTAAGTACATGCACATCTCTGTGTACAGCCACGGATGTTGATCTGGGCTGTCAGATGAAAATAATCAGAACTGCATCTGTCTGAAAATACATCAATCTAGCTTATCATTGTCAAAGCAGATGTGCAAACACATGCCCAAAAGAGGACTGAGGAAGCACTCCCGACAGAGGATCTTGGTTATGCCTGTTAATGTAACACCTACCAGGCAGGTGGTGAGGTTAGCCCCTGTTCCCTGCTCAGTGAGATGCTGGGAGGTGGATGACAGGACGCAGGGAGACCCCACACGTCGCTCTCCATCCTTTTCCTCTCCCACCCGCTCCTCACTCCTTTGCTGAGGTGCCCCAGTGAGTAGTTTTTTTTAGGGTCGTTTTCCTGGTGCGTTAAATAAGATCTAACGCACTCGAACAGCCTGGAGTTGAATGCCATTGCTGCCAGCCCCCGAGGCTCACCTCTAGCTTGTGGTTGATCTGGGACACAGTCTGGGCTTTGTGGCAAAGCTGCGCAAAGCAGGAGCTAAGACTGGTCATCTTCTGTCGTCCCTCATAAGTGATGTCCGCCTGGTCTGGATCGATCTCGCCCAGAAGCAGATCCACATCCACGAAGGCCTTGTCAAACTCCTTTTCCAGCACCTCCAGCCACCGGAACATGGACACCCCGCCAGGGGAGACCCCCACAGGGCAGGAGGCGCCCCCTGGGCCGCCGCCGGCTCCCGCCGGGCATGGGCCGCCCGCCGACATGGCGCCGTCCAGGGCCTCGCCGACTGCTGCTCACGCCGGCCGCCCGCCCCGCGCGACGGAACTGCTGGCACCGCGGCGCCCGTCGCGCGCGCACACACGCCCCGCCGGTCCCCTCCTTCCCCTCGCGCCGCCAACGCCGGCAGCGCTGCTCCAGAGCCGCAGAGACAGCGCGGCTGAAGCAGCGACGACGACCGCACACGGAAGACCCGCCCGCATCCCGGCCCGCCCCCGCCGCGCATGCGTAGCTGAGCCCAGACCAAGTCAGCCCAGAGGGAGGAAGTGGGCGGGGCCGTACGAGACTGTAGCCAATGAAAGGCCCCCGCCTCCGCAAGCCTGTCTGCAGCCATATTGACGTCTGGCAAGACCCTGAGAAGCCGAGGGGCGAGGCGTCCACTTGCAAGTGTCTCCCACTTGGCGGGAGGAAGGGAAGGGTTCCACGTCGCAGAGGGGACTGGCTTCCGCCAGTTTGGCTTCATAGTGGGCGGGAACCGGATCACAGTTGTCTGGGAAAGTTGCTGCTAAGCGTTCACGACGCGGGTAGGGCCGTGTGAGCATGCGCAAAAGCCACGTTTTCCTTTCGGCTTTCCTGTTCTTCTTTAGGGCGGGGTGGGTGGGTACACTGGCTGTTCTTGGTAAGCCAGACGGTGCATTCCAGTTAGGAACCGCCTGAAGCTGCCCATGGAAGCTGCCGACCAGGTTTTCCTGAATCCATGGTCCGGTCTTGTGTGGTTGAGAAGCCTGGGTTCAAGGCCTACACCTTTCATAGCTGCCCTGCCTCAGTGGTGTTACTTAACTTGGGAACCCGGTTCCCAAAATTTACTAAACTTAGCTTTAAGGTAAAGTGAAGGCGTTAATACACGGTACATGGGACTTATCTTTACTACATCACAGATCATATGTTTTTAAAGCTGCCACTCGGAATGCTGTGATAATTTTAGAAACTAGTATAGTGTCCCCTCCCCGTGTTATTTTCATATGTTCATAAACATTGAATACACGTCCGTTGAGGCATTGAGGACATAAAATCTAATGAAATGATCCTCACTCAAGCTGAGCTAGTAAGCTAGTGAGGTTCTCACGACAACTAAATGCTTTGGGAGCATTTAGCAAGGGCTTTCTTTACATCCTGCCTCCCATCTTTTCCACTTCCCCAACTCCACCCCTGTCTAGTCCAAGAGTAGACAGTCTGAAAGGGAAAGTAGAAGCCAGTCTAATTAGGTTGGTAGGAACTGTGTTTCCTGCCTTGTGACCAAATGGTCTCTCAGGAGTTGTTTTAATTGAAAGCTCTGCCTTACTGATATAAGGACCTTATTTGCATAATGAACAGACCCTCCACAGTACAACAACCCCCAACCTTCAGCCGGCCTACTTGATGCCATTTATGTGGGAGTCAGTCAAGGCACTGGGCAAGTATCTCCATTAGCAATAAAACAATCAAATGCCTTTAACATTAAAATCTTAGTGGGCAAGATAAATTTGAACATCAATTGCTCCACCCAAGGATTTTGAACAAGCATCAGAAGCAGAGCATTAATTGAATACCAAAATATAAAGAGCAAGCAGCTTTCTGGACAGCAGAAAGCTAAAGCCTTGTCACGTTCAGGAAGCTGGTTATAGCATAGAAGTTACCCATCCTGTCAACAGCTTAGGCTGCCGACATAGTAATTGTCTTAAAGTTATAGGAGCATACAGCAAACAATCATTCACTGCCCAGAGAGCAGTGAATGTACAACTTTACAATATCTGGCGATAAGTTCAAATATTCCACTGCAGGTTAGCATCAAGCAATAAAATATTGGCTTCAGCAAACTTGGCTAAGTAAAACTAACCCTGAAATTCTTCCCTTGAGCTTAAGCAGAGACTGTCTCATAGGCCTTAGTACACAACAGTATAAAACTTCCCATCCTCTGTGGAGCAAGGGGAACACTCCTTCATTGCTGGTACTAGTCCAAACTTGTATAGCCACTATGGAAACCAATATGGTGATACCTCAGGAAATTGGAAATTGATCTACCTCAAGACCTAGCTATACCATTTCTGGGCATATACCCAAAGGCCTTTCCATCCTACCATAAGGACACCTCCTCAACTATGTTTATAACAGCTTTTTTCACAATAGCCAGAAATTGGAAACAACCTAGATGCCCCTCAAGTGAAGAATGAATAAAGAAACTGTGGTATATTTACACAATAGAGTACTACTCAGCTATTTAAAAAAAAATGACTACATGAACCTTACAGGCAAATGGATGGAACTGGAAAAAAAAATCATCCTGAGTGAGGTAACCCAGTTCCAGGAAGACAACCAAGGGCATGCTAAAGGAGGGAACCCATGACTGATACTCCAGGGCAAGCCAGAAACTAAAGACTGGATAGCCAGGAGAAGACACCTAAAGTCATCCTGTTTTCCTCATAGATGAGTGCCTAGCCCAATCTTCATCAGAAATGTTTCCTCCAGCAGCTGATGGGAGCAGATGCAGAGGCCCAAGGCCAAATAAAGTACAGAGCTCAGGGAGCCCTACAGAAGAGGTAGAGTAGAGATTGTGGGGACCAGAGGAGTCCAGGACACCAGGAGAGTAAAACCCATGGAATCAACCGACCAGCACTCTTAGGGACTCACAGAGCCTGAAACAGCAGGCATGGAACCTACTGGGTCCCCTTGCTGGGTCTTGAGGTTGCTTGGCTTGGTGCCCTTGCAGAACTCATACAGACAGGAGTTGGGAGGGGTGTCTCTCAACCTTTCACCTTCCCTTGGGACCCTTCTCCCCCTGCTTGATTGCCTAGTCTGTCCTTGAAGTAGGGACTAGTGCCTGGCCCTGTTCCATCTTATTGTGCCATGTTTGAGCAATAACCCTGGGAAGACTGCTCTCTCTTGAGGAGAGGCATGGGTGGGGTAGATCTGGGGAAAAGAAGGGATGAGGGAAGGGAGTTGGAAGGAATGGAGGGTGGGAAAGAAGGGTGTTGGGATGTTCTATATAAGAGAAGAAAATTTTTAAAAATCTTAAATAAATAAAACTCATTCTTTTCCAATGTCAGTTGTATTTTATTATGTGTGTGTGTGTTTTGCCTACATGTTTGTCTATTTGTGTGCATCACATGCATGTACCACATGCATGCATGGTGTCCATGATGTCCAGAACAGACTACCAGATCCTCTGGAACTGAAGTTACAGATGCTGTTAGCTACCATGTGGTGCTGGGAACCAAAACCCTGTTCTTCAAGAGCAGCCAGTGCTCTTTTCTGCTGAGCTTTCTTGCCAGCCACCCTGCCTACCAATCCCCCACCTGTTTATTGTATTTTCATGTGCAATATTTCCAAGAACATTGAGAAAACTCCAGGCCTTTTTCTCTAGTGATACCCCCCAACCAGGAATTGAAATAAATGAAAAGTTACTATGTGAGAATGAGAAGATATGTAAAATAATAATAGCTTTCAATTATTAAGAATATGCTATATATCAGAGTTATTTCTTTGATTCTCACAACAATCTTGTGGTAAGTATAATTACTCTTTTATAAGTGAATTGTAGACAGATTAATCATTTTTGTAATGACACACAGCGGACATTTCAATGTAGGTGTCTTTCTTCCTAGCCTTTGGTGTTAGCAATAGGTTCTAGAAGAATAAGGAATCCATTTCATGTTGCTAGTGTGAAAAATTGGCAGATCTGTCCCAAAAGCTTTTTAAGTAAATATTTCCCAGGTATATATATATACAACTATAAGATGTATTTCCCATTATAATGCTCTTTAGATAAACCACACAAATATAAATTGTATTTTTTAAAAAATATTCAATTTACTTCCTATTATGTAAGAGACTCTGAACTGCACTTTGTGTTTATGTGACCATTGTGTGTATGGGTTTTTTGTTTTTTGTTTTGGTTTTCAAGACAGGGCTTCTCTGTTGTAACTGTGGCTGTCCTGGAACTCACTCTGTAGTCCAGGCTGGCCTCAAACTCACAGAGATCTACCTACCTCTGCCTCCTGAGTGCTGGGATTAAAGGCATGCACCACCACCACCTGGCTTGTTACCACTGTTCTTATGGCTGGTGAATATCCTTATTTTCAGAATGTAGAACTCAGCTCCAACAAGTCATGCTTTGTATGTCTCAGGCTGGCTTCATGTCATATAGCCCCTTCTCATTATTATACTGTGTAGCAGCTACCACATCCTATGTGCTTACCATCTCGGTAGTCACTGATGACTTTAAATCCTCATGGGGATTCCTAATAGAACGATGTGCCTACTTTGACTTTTCAATTCTGCAAGTCACAATAATAGAATGTGAACTTGGAAAAAGAGGCTCAGTGGTCAAGTGCTGCCATCTGTTGTCGGTATGCTCTATTTGTTGCCTTATCTTTGCTGGAATTTGGACTTGTATGTCATGTTGCTTAAGTACTTGTGACATTAGTTTTCATGTGGCTTAAAAAAGACTGATCGTTCTATTTTCAGTTGCATTGGAAGATACTTCCAATAACTCCTAAATCATGCTTGTGTGGTTTAAAACAACATAAAGTAACTAAAACCAGTCTGCTTTTGTTTTGTCATTGTTGTTTTGCGACAGGGTCTTGCTATGTATCTCTGCCTGGCCTGGATCTTGTTGTATAGACCAGGCTGGCCTAGAACGTCTAGCAGTCTTCCTGGCTCTGCCTCGTGACTGCTGGGATTCAGACATGACCCAGCACACTCAGTTTGATGATTGTATTTTATTCATATTGAGTTTATTCACCAAAGACAAACAGAGTGAAGACTGAGTAGACTACAGAAAGAGGAAAGATGCTGGTGTTCTGCTTGGTAGTTCATTGGTAGCTGTGATGTTAGTGAATGGTGTAGATTCTTCTTAGAGCAGTGGTTCTCAACATTCCAGATGCTGCGACCCCTTAACACAGTCCGTCATGTTGTGGTGACCCTCAACCATAAAGTTATTTTCGTTCCTACTGGTAACTATAAATTTGCTACTCTTACGAATCATAATGCCAATATCTGATATGCAGATGGTCTTGGGGGACCCCTGTGAAAGGGTCATTCGACCCCCAGAGGAGTCACAATGTATAGTTTAAGAACCGCTATTCTAGAGGACCATCAATTGTAATGACACTGGAAAGTCTATGAAAACCTGCCTTGGACAGGAAAGGGAGACTCAGTTTTAAGCTCTACTCTGTTCCAGGTTTTATACTACGCACCACTTGTTCCCATTAATTTCCTGTAACCCTACCAGGAACAGGAAAAGAGATTAATTACTCTTGATAGTTATAAACAGCTGTATGATGAATAAAGAGATGCAAGGAAAGTCTATTGCTGTCTTACTTGAGCAATGTGGGGAAGCCTCAGAATATATTGTACGTATATTATTTATCATTACTATGTTTAGTACATAAATTGCTACAATTTTATAATTTCAAAAAGTCATGAAAAAGAAGTAAATTTGAGTATTTCTGGGTGATTTATTTAGCCTTATTCTTTCTCTGTTTTTTAATTTTTAATATAAATGGGGAAACTGCTTGTTGTCTTATTCTAAAAATGTGAGAATTTTAGTGGAGTGATTTAGGATTAGCTAAGCCACTCTGCTTTCCTTCTTTCTCCTCATGTGAACCTATGGATTCCATTCCCACTTAGTTTCTAATCTGCAATAGCTCCTATGGTAGTCATATGAAACACCTTAGACTGTAAGCCCTAATCTGTGACTTGCTTATATTGAAATTTCAGGTGCTGGCCTGGGAGATGGCTCATGAGTAACATGCTGGCTATGCAAGAATGAAGGCCTGAGTTGGGACCCTTAGCACCCTCATAAAAAAGCCAGATGTGGTGGTGGTGTGTATCCGTGATCTCAGTGGTGGGAGGCAGAGACAGGAGGGTTCTGGGTTCTTGATGGCCAGCCCATCTAGCTGAATCAATGAGATCCAATTTCAGTGAGAGACTTAACTTAAAAACTAAGTTGGATAATGACAAAAGACACTTGACGTCACCCTCTAGCCTCTATGTACATGAATAGGTATGTACACACGCATGCACACACACACACACACACAACACAAATTCAAAAACTTTTCAAATTCTATGGACTATGGAAGAAGTGCTAGAACTGTGGATAACTTTGGTAGTTAAGAGACTCCACTGCTTACCTAGGAAATTCTAAAAGTAGTTTCAAACATACCTTTGATACATGAAATAGAGCATACCTAAGTAGATTTTTATATTGTCTAATGGGCTAGAGATATGTCTAAAATACACATTAGTCTTTAGATTTTAAGCAATGTTTTTCCAACCTAAAGAGAAAGGTCTATTTAGCAATATCCTGTCTTAAGTCTTCAATGTATTTAGGCTTCAATAATTATTTTTCCTGTTACACAATTCAGGCTTCTCAGATGCTATATTTTGTGTGGTATACCCAGACTTAAAGCATGACAGGAAGTTTTCAATACCCATTACTAAATCTGTGTTCCTTTGCACTGTAAAGACTAACTTTAACTTCTCCACTGTGACCTAGTCCACACTCTTCATTTTCCTGTCCCACAGCTCATTGTCTACGACCACTATCTATCAGTGGCTATCAGCATTTACTGGCCATTGAGTCTTTCTCTTTATTCACTGTCAAGTAACTGTTTACTTCTCAGATTGTCAGACTTCACAGACCAAACACCAGCTCCCTCTCACTAACCTTTTTCATTTATGTTTCTGATGGATTACTTCTACAAGCACCCTCCCCCAACAGGTACATTCTAAACATCCTTCAACATTTTCTTTTCTTTGTACTTTGATTTTAAAATACAAGAATGCTTCAACAGAACTTTTTCTTGAGACTTGCTTTGTAGCCCAGACTGATCTTGAACTTACTATTTATTCTTCTGCCTCAGCCTCTTGAGTACTGGAACCGTAACTGTGACCACCATTCCCAGCTATCTTCATTTTATAGGAGAAAAACAAAACCAAAAATGAAATGTAGAGTATTTTTTTTCTGTTTTACTTTAACACCTTTGTTCAACACGCTCCAGAATAAACAATTTTGAAGAATTGTGTACACATATTTTAACCTAAGAAATCCATGTGTTCTTATCTTTGAAAAGGTTTCTGTTTAACATTTGGCCAAAATTGTTCAATGAGTTCAAGTGAGTTCAAGATCAGCCTGGAAGCAGTTTATTATAGTCAGGACGTGAGCTGATACCCCCAGTGCCAAATCAGGGACAATTTAGCTAAATCAATTTCTATTCTGAACGTCACTGTTCTATGGATAGTAGGGAAGAGGTTATTGAGTATATTATCTCTAAGTTTTCTTCTCATGCTGATATCCTGTGACACTAATTAAAATTCATCAAAATCTCAAAACAAGGGTTAAGTCCTCCATTTAAAACAACAGGAATTCTCATTTAAAAGAATGGCATTTAAAAGAGTGAAGTCCTCCATTTAACACAACAGGAATTCTCACTTAAAAGAAATTTCTACAGCGTTCTTCTAGCTTGCCTTTTTGTGGTAATGGCTCTCAAAATATTACAAATGAGATATGTAACTTCAGAGTGCAGGCCAATTATATTTTATTCTTGATTTTAATAAATTAGGAAAGGTCAACATCAATTCAAATTTCCTGTAATTTTTCTTTTTTTAAACAGTGGCACTACTGGCATTTTAGATTGCAAAAATTCCTTCCTATGGGTGACATCCTGTCCTTGTAGGATATTTAGCAGCATCTCTCTGCCTGTTACCCACTAGAGACCAATGGCACTGTCCCTTCCTACAGTTTAATGACAATCAGAAATGTTTGATTTTACAGGCTGCCCCAGGTTAGCAATATCTAAATTGCTGTTTAGATGCCCATATACTATTGTTCTTGATCCTGGTCATTTTGCATCCTGCCTAGAGCCCTTGAAATCCTGTAACGAAGAAGGAGGAATTCTTTGGATCAGGAACACACTAAGGTGGTACCTGCCTTGGTTTCCTGACAGAACAGCCACATCTGCAGAAGGAGAAGTGATGTTAGCTGCATTAGAAATTTGACTAGGATCCAGGAGAAGCTGCTGTTAGAAGCTCAAATCATTGTCACCATTGAGAACTCTGTTGATGTCAGGGTCATCTCTTCTAGGAACACTGGCCAGTTAGCTGCACTGAAATTTACTACTGCCACTGGAGCCATTTCTATTGCTGATAGCTTCAGTCTTAGGCCCTTCACTAACCTGATTCAAGCAACTTTCCAGGAGCCAAATCTTCTAGTGGCGACTGGTCCCAGGACTGACTGGGACTCCCTTCCCAGAGGCATCTTAAGTACACAGATGCTGCTCTGCAATGTGAACATAGCCATTTCATGCAGCAGGAGAGCTCCCTCAGCTGGTGTAATGTGGTGTGTGATGGCTTGGGATGTTTTGTGCATGTACCACACCATCTCCTGTGAACACACATGAGAAGTCATGCCTGACCTGAAGAGATGAGAAGGACGAGGAAGGGATTGCTAGAAAGGCAGTGACCAAGGAGGGAGGACAGACTGTAGGGTGTGTGCCAGCTTCTCAGTTCACTGCGGCTCAGCCTGAGGCAGCAGACTGATCTGAAACTATACAGGTGGCAGCTGAGCCTATTTACTGAAAACTGGAGTGCCAAGGCAGCCACTGGGGACTGGCCTGTAACTCTCACCACTCAGGCCACTGAATGAGTTGGAACAACCATGGATTGGTTGCAAGCTGTTCTGCAAACATTTAGGCAAAATGGAAGAAAGTGGATGGAAAATAAACAGTTCCTTTATAACGAAACAAAACAAAACATGCTTTCAGTGGAGAGGGAGAGTAAAGATACTAAGTCAGGAAGGAACCTGGTTTGAGAAGCTGAACCAAAGCCTAATCTGAGCCCAGCTCAAATCCAAGACAATTCCTTGAGACTGTTGTTTTCTATGCTGAAAGATTAAACCTAGATTCTGGGTTGCATATTGAATAGAGCTATTGGATAAATCATTGTGTTTCTGTGCTTGAGGGATGCATTGTATTCCTTTATTGACATTTCCTCCTCTAGAGAAACATGGTAAAACATGGTAAAAACATCAGAAGGAGCTCTCTGAATCCTCTGATATGCAGAACCACATGGCTTATCCTTGGTTTTAAGGACTCAAGTTCAAGAGCTAGAAACCTGAACCATACGTGGCTAGCTCTTGGTCAACATGCGGAAACTCCAGATGTCAGTAGAGACAAGCTGGGAAACAGGGTAGATTCTGTGGCTATTTCTTTTTTCTTTTTCTTTTCAGGGTCTTCCTATGTAGAACAGACTTGCCTGGAATTCTCAGTACTCCTGTCTCAGTCATTTGGGATTATGATGCTCCACCATATCAGATCTATGGCTACTTCCTAGCATGATAAATACTGAAAGGAGCCCTCAATCTCCAGATTTGATGCTTCAAAACATGAAAATAACTTAAAGTCTGGAGATTGAGTATTCCTCCCCAGTATTTTAAAAGTGATTAAAATCACACAGCATTTCTAGTGACCATTTCTCTCATGTTTTTAAAGCCTGAACACAGAAAAGGGCTAGAAAACAATGTTTAACTTTGGAATAAGACTAAAGCTGACATTCCCCCTCCTTGCTTTCTTTTGTAAAATTTTTTTTACATTTTGGTGAGTGTGTGTGTGTGTGCGCATATGCATGTGCAAGAGAGAGACAGAGACAGAGAGAGAGACAGAGAGAGAGAGACAGAGAGAGACACAAGAGAGACAGAGACACAGAGAGAGACAGAGAGACAAAGACAGAGAGTCAGAGAGAGAAAGAGAGAGATAGAGAGACAGAGAGAGAAAGAGACAGAGACAGAGAGACAGAGAGAGGCAGGCAGAGGTCAGAGGACAGCTTTTGAAAGTCAGTTCTCACCTGTAGGCATCAGGGATTGAACTCAGATCATCAGGGTTACGGACAAGTGCCTTTACCCACACAGCCATCTCTACTTCGCTTTCATTTTCTTTCAGTTTTTAAAAATCAGTTATATACTTTTGTTGGACCTCAGAGATCCAAACTGGGACCCCCAGGGCCTAAACCGGAATGCCACACCCCCACAGAGACTCACAGACGGGATATCAATGCAAATAGCAAGAGGATTTATTCCAGTATACTGGGGCCGTTCTAACACGAAGGATAGAAGTGACCACAAGGAGCAAAAAGCAAGCCTTTTTATTTACTGTCCAAGCGGTTGCTAGGCACAAACCAAGTTGGGACAAGTCGATTGGTCCCCAAATTGTTTTCCCATTTTGATAGGTAGGGGCCAGTTAACCTTTAAACTGATTGGTGCTGGCATATAGCAAGGTTGCGGGCTCCTAGAAAATGTAAACTTTAGGGTCTTAGTCAATGCGGGTGGGGGGGAAGACCCTTAGCCCGAGGCCATGGGCTGTCTACGTGGGGAAACTCTTAGTCCAAGGCTGTCTTATTTGTCTTAGAAAGTGTTTTTCTTACAGAAATTGTTTCTCTTTAACTCTGGGAACTGTTCTGGGTCACACTGCCCCTGACTTGGGCCTATACAATTTTGGTGCTCTTAGAAGCCTGACTAAAGTTTGGCTGCTTAGCTGCTCTTTCTAACTTTTTATTTACTAGGGACCCTCACATTTCCCCCCCCCCTTTTTTTTTGTGACTGTTCCTATCATGGAACAGCTGTTTTAGCTCCTGATCACTAGTATTGGTTAGTTTATAGGCATTTCCTGGAGGATTTTTAAGAAACTGATACTGTTGTTTGAGAACCATAATCTGTATTGTACTGATTCTTTCTTTAACAAAAGCTATTAATGAACCTGAGTCTATCTGGCCTCAACAGGTAATGTTTTGGTGTGCCCATAGGCACTACACACGCCATATCCCCAGTCTTAGGGAGTTTTCTTTTGACTAAAAGTTCCAGCCTGTGGAAATGGGACGTTGTAATCTCTTAGACTGCTTCCTGCTGAGAGGGGACATCATTCTCAAGGGCCCCAAACAGGCTGGTATTAGTCAAAAGCTGGGGGGGGGGCGGTTAGGCAGTGGGGTGCATCTGGTTTGCTGATTCAGCAGAATGGACAGGGGTGGTCACATCAGCTGGACTGGTCAAAAGCTCTCAGCAGGTCCAGGACTCACAGTAGTTGAAGCAGTTTGGTGCCTGGATGGTGTCTGTTAGCCATTTGGTGATCTATTGATACGGATAAAAACTAGAGGCAGAAGTTAAAGTTTACAGAAGCTTACATTTGGAACTTTTTATCATTGTAATTTACATTGTAGAAAGAACGACTAGCAAGTGTTTGTTAAACCACCAATGAGAATCACCTCAGACTTGAGCCTATTTAGGCACTTAAAAACATATGTTCTTAGGGACTTTAAAATGGCCCATAATTTATATAACACAGAATCTGTTTTTTAGTCAATTAATATCTTTTATCTTTAAATGTAGAGAATGGTTTTTGGCTTCCTTTAGCAACAAAGTATAATTTTATATATCTAGAAGAGAATGGGAGAGCCAAGAAAGTCTCTAGACCTGGAATATTCCACATAAAAATATACCAGTTTATCAGAACATGTATTCAGAATTTCAGTGTTATAACTCTGAACCTTTAAAGTTTACATTGCTCTCTTAGCTTTCTTATACCTTTTTAACTTTTATCTCAAACCACCTTTTCACTTTCTCAGACCTTCACAACTTACCTAGGCTTTCATATCTGCAGACTTTTAAACCTTCACATCTTAACATTTTCTCAGACACTCAAAACTTAAATCACTTTCTTTAGACCTTTGTATTTTAAAAACCTCATAATATTCCTTTAAACTTTCTTTAATCAAACTATCTATCAAATACAGAGTTGTTATTACCAAGAGCAGTTACTTTTAGGCAATTTTTTTCAAATAAAGGGATAGTAAAAGTTACATCAAAAACCTATTTATCTTTTAACAGGGGGCCTGTTAGCAAGACAATACTGTTTGTCTTATTCAGAAAGGGACTCTAGTAGCCTCAGAGAGAGGAACTGGTTGTCTATTGTTGTTAAACTAACAGAATTACAGTTAGCCATCAACGCCACCAGAGATCTGGGAATACTAAATTATAGCAAAAAGTGTAACTCAATTAAAATGACAGAGACTTACCCATACCTAGACAGATGACCCTGGACTCTCCGTGTTCTCTGTGACTTTATGGGGAACAGAGGTCTCAAGGCAGTGACCGTCTTCCTTTGCCAGGCCAGTCTTCAGTTGCCAGACCAGTAGGTATCTTTCTGTGGATAAGACTCAGAGGGATCAAACCCCGCTCTGTCCATCCAAAGCAGGGTGATCTACTCTCTAGTGTCTTATTTGTACACTGTTTAGGCAGGTCTATGGCAGGTGAGGCATTGGGCAGTTTTGCCTAGTGGTGCATTGCCACAATCCAGGTGAGGTTGCTCTGTCCCCATCTGTGAGTCTTTGTGGGGGTGTGGCGTTCGGGTTTGGGCCCTGGGGGTCCCAGTTTGGATCTCTGAGGTCCAACACTTTGATATTGGAAATTTTGAAAACTTAAAAAGTAACTATTATTAGATAAAACCAATATGGTATTTAAAGGCAGAACATTGATGAAAAAGAAAAAAAAATTATCACTCTTTGTCTCTGATAAAATAAAGCTAAAAACCCCAAGCAAATAGGAAAGAAAAAATAAAAAATAAAATAAAAACATCAGAAAGACACATAGTACCAGTGCCCTGGAAATCAAATCAATTGGCTATTAAATCGAAGAACCATTTTCAAATGACAGTTGTATCAAAAGAGCTGAGGGTTCTCTGGAGGAGTTTTTCTCTATCAAAGGGTTGCTTTCTAGCACTCTGCCGAGGCTCAGCAGCATGTTAAAATTCAGTTCTCTGTTAAACACTTCCAAAGGCCTCCACAGGGATGCCCCATGAAGGACAAAAAGCCACAACAGATAATCACCCTGGATAAATGACCCTGTCCATCTACACCCTCACAAGATTTCACAATCAGCAAATCTCTCTGATGAAAATAAAGATCTTTGTAACATTATTACAAAAAGATAAAGGCAATAGGCTCACTTAGTGTTTTGTTTTTAATAGAGTTAGAATTTTTAAGTGAGAAAAATATTTTCCAAAACATTGTATTTGGGCTAATTAAGGGATAGATAAACCAAACTCCTTATCTATGGCTCTAAATATTTCTCATTGCAACTCATTGTCTCATCTAGCAATAAAACATCACCGAAACAGTAACAAGTAGAGAACCTGCCTATTTCCCCTTAATAATTAATGTGAGAAGAAAACACCTGCTTGCTTTGGTCCTGCAAAAATGGTTTTAATACAGGGTCACAGAAAATGCAAAGGTTTTATGGCCCACTATAAAACAGCTCTTTGTCTTTTCCCACTAATTCCTTAGTGTCACGTTTAACAAAACAAGGAAACTACAGATAATAGAAGTGTTTGCAGATTAGATTTGCAAGCCATAAATAACATAGGGTTTTGTTCACCTGGAGATATTAAGGCAGCTTATCAATGTTTACGCCCTACCTCTTTGTAATGATTGCTAGCCCGGACAAATGGAGCAAATGAAGGGGGTGGGGGTTGCCCGTTTTCTCACACCGACAGAGTACACATTCATAAGATTCTGTTATCAGAGTCCATGGTATAAAGAGTAAGGTGTCACCTAAACAGTTGCTTGCTACCTGCAAACCTCTGTGTTGGAAGATGCACCTGCTTTGTGCTTTTATTTTTTGGCTCTCTCTTATCAGTGGCCTAAAAGCTAACTGTCCAGGGCGATGCAGCTGCGACTCTATGCAGTCTGTACAGTGCTACAGGCTAATGGAAGTACCATCAGGCATTCCTTCCACTACCAAGAGACTCTACATTAGCCACAGCAGAATCCAGCACCTTCAGGTAACCATGTTGTTGTCTATTGAAGTTGCTGCAGTTTTTGTCTTGGAGCAGGATGTGGGATGAGTGTGGGGATTTTAAACTTGAAATCATCCTAATTGAAAAGTGCTGATTCTCAAGTTCAGCTGTTGTGCTATCCTGCTTTGCTGGGCATTAGTGAGATGCTCTATGCCTGTGGATATTTCTTTTTAGGGAAATAGCCACATACACACCCTGCCCTGAAAGTCAGAATTTACAATTAATATTTTATTTCAATTTTTATTCAACAGTTTAAAAATCAAACTGTTACAAAGTACGTGTGAGGCATTGGAGCTTTCTTAAAGAGCACATCCTTTCAAAGGATGTGGTTTCATTTTACTCCAGATGTAGCCCGACAAAGCATCATAAGGCTATCAAGAAGAACTGGCAGATCAGACTGATTCATATAAATCCACACCCCAGTCAGGTGCCTGGTCTTTGTAAGAACCTATGTGGAGTTACATGGGTTTAGTTCTGTCAAATTACTTGCAGTTCTCATGATGTGGCTTCAATTATGACTTCAATTTTCTTGCTTCCGTATCCAGTGGACACTGGAAACAGTACTACAGATTTGTCTGACTTTTTACAAGTTAAAAGAAATTTTCTTTTTGATCTTTGGTGTTTTGGAAGGCATCAGGAGACAAGGGTCACATATGTGACCATCTTACACAAGCCACTAGCAAGTCTGTGTGCCTCATTTTTTTCTTTTTTAAATCCTTGATGAAATGAGAAGGCTGCATTAGATAGAAAGTCCAGATAGAAAAGTCTATGGCAGCCTGGTTTTCCCTTCAGCATCGACTGCTAATGGCTCAGAGGTCCAAACCCCAAGATAAGAAAATAGCTCTCTGAGAGCAAGCTAGGTATAGAGAGGTTTTATGTGAAGCTATCTCCCCTCCAAACAGAGGCTCCCACGAACTTTCTTTGGATTGAGGATTTTTTTTCATTGGAGTGTTTTAGTTTCACATAAATGGCGTGGTATTTCTATCAAGGCTCAACAAGTACGACCATCCCCATCTGTTTGTTTTCCCATGTACTCTAGTAGTATCTAATACCAGAGATCAAGTCTGACCTTGCCTGTTGGGTCTTAGCATTTAAACAGGACAGCAGGGTAAAGGTAAGACACTTAAATATTTGTTCTGTGACCTAAGTTGCCTGAAGAGTCTGGTAATGATTTTATTCTGCCACTTTGTTGTCAATTGATGACTCATCAAATTCCATTATTGGATGAGTCCATTTGTCACACATTAGACTTATGGAACAGTAGTATTGCTATTTCTTTGATTTTAACTCTGTTAGTTGTCTCTTGGAAGGGCAGGTCACTTGAGAGAGATTGGTGAAAGACAGACTGTTTTGTTGAGAAAAAGCTCCCAGTGACCATATTTCACTTGGATACAGTGAATACAATGTATACTGTATTTACTTACCAAAGAAAACTACCTTTGAGTAAAGCCTCAGATTACCAGTAACACAATTTTTGTATGATTTAATTATAAACACTAATATAAGCAACATTTTAATGAGCTTATTATTTGTTTATGAAATTTAACTGTATTTGGGGTTGTGGATGTCATATTTGAGATTCAGGACAAAAGACTAAACATTTTGCTTCTGCCCTCAAGATAAGAGAAGTTTTATTTATCAGACTTGTCTGTAAAATTTCCTACTTCTCTGAGGTTGGTGGTTTTTTTGTTTTTGTTTTTTTTGGTCCATAATGGTTTTTCCTTTCCTTTTGCCCACTTTACACTACGTGTCTGCTCTCTTCACTACTAGCTCATTAACTTCCCTTTCATCCTAATTCCTGCATCTTCTCAGGTGTTTTAGGTCTCTGTGTGCATCCCTAGTCTGATGTTCTAGTCTCATGCTTCCTTGTTTTCAAAATGTGTCTCTCTTTGATTCCACTCATCTCAGTCATCTTAGTTCTGTCACTTGGTTCTGTGAAAATCATGGCTCATATTTCCTTTATCCACTGTGACCTGCTCCACTCAGAAAACCTTGACTTCTCCAGTTTGCTGCTTCTCTTTTTACCTTATGGAGATGTGGAGCCCTAAATTTACCCACGTTCTTCCAGTTACTCAGTTTATTTCTTATCTCCCTTCTTTCTCTACCCCTTGCCTCTCACCACCCCACATTTAATTATTTAAACACCCTTCTAGCAAGGCCTCAATCTTAAAGGAGGGTGCTAATTCTCCTTTGTTTCTCCTATACCTAAACAAGTGGGTGCTGCTGGAGAGGTTCACACAGCCAGATGGCTTGGAGCCATCAGGAGTACAAGGCCTCTAAGCTCATCTGCATCCTGCTCGTCCCTTTTCTTCTTCTTGTTCAGGTTCTCCTACACTCCCTCACCATCTTCTCCATCTCCAGATTGGCTTTCGTTTTTCTAGTCAATGCTGCTGCCTTGTTCTCAACAGATGGCTGATCTCCCACTCCACTGACAAATCATGACACAATTCCATCTTACTTCATTCCTGCTCAGTGTATGCTAACACTGCATCCTTCTCACCTCTGCCCTGACCTTATTCTGGCGTTCTCATGTCAGCAGTAGCCATTTCCACCCTAGCTCTTTGTTCTAAGCCACACACTTGCTCCTCTTATGTAATAGCAGAGTCCTCCTAACTCTTCCCTCTTCTCCCTACCACCTCCCGTGACTTCCAGACCCTGTCCCTGTCTCGACTTCCTCACCTTTTGTCTATTCTTTAATTCACTGCTCTCTGACTCCTTCCTATTCCAGATAATTAAAATTGTAAATCCCGGCCATACACTCCCATTTTCCAGAAATCTGTACTCTCTTGCCCATTGTAAAACCATACATACATGCCTCTCCATTTTATCTTTCTTTGTTCTTTTATTTTTCTCTACAGTACCCTTACCCTTCTCAACAAGTTCTCATTACTAAACAATGTCCTTATGTGACCTCCATGTATCTCAGTGATATCCGTAATACAGATCTTCCCCCATTTTTCAGGTTTATTCAGCTGCCATTGGGCTTCTTCACTTAGATATTGAAGAAACAACATGCCTCAAACTGAATTCCCCCTATATTTAGAGTCTTCTGTGACTGGCTTTTTTTTTTTTTTTACTTAAGAGAATATCTTCAAGGTTCATCCATACTGTAGCCTGTGCCAGAATTTCCTTCCTTTTAAAGGCTGTCTGGATATGACTGTCTATATGATAGATTGTTATCCACTGCAGTCATTAGGCATTTGTATTGTTTCATTTTGTCTACTGTGAATCCTGTTGTTATGAATATTTGTATTTCAGTGCAGAAGTGTTTGTATGGACCTAGATTGTCTCTTTTCTTTGGTATACATGGGAATAAGTTTTTTTTCCCTATGAAATGGGGACTCTGCTATAATTCTGAAAAACTGTCAGATTCTCTTTCAGAATGGATGCATGATTTTGCATTCCTGTAGCAAAATTTACAGTTTCAACTTCTCCACGTCCTCGCCAACATTTATTATCTCCTTTCCTTTTTGATTCTAGTTATCTTAGTGGGTCTGAGGCAGTATCTCATTGCAGTTTTGATATGTGCATCCCCAGTGGCAAATGCCATCAAGCATTTCATTTGCTTCTTGGTCATTTGTATATTGTTTTTTGGAGAAGGAGAGATATGCAAATTCTTTGCTTATTTTTTAATTGAGTTACTTATATTTTAATTATCAAGTTGTAAGCATTCTTGAGATATTCCAGACACAGGTCTCTTATTAATTACTTGCAAAAAATTTCTCCCAGTCTACAGGTTGATTTTTCTTTCTTTTCGTTCTCTCTCTCTTTTTTTCTTTTGTGACATCCTTTCAATACACAGCGGTCTTTACCCTTGAATGAGTCTGGTTTCTCCAACCTCATCTCTAAGACGCTTTCCCTCAACCAAAGTCACGAATGTTTATACCTGTAATTTCCTCTAAGAGTTTGTCGCCTTAGCTCTCACATCTAGCTCCACCATCTACATTCAGTTAATTTTTACGTGTTGTGTGAGAAAGGAGTCATCCTTACTCTTTTGTGTTTCCATCTCTTTCTATTGCTATTCACTAACTCATATTTACTTTCAAGCCACAGTGAAGTTCTTGATTCTGAATGAAAGATGTGAAAAGCATGTGATGCCAAGGACCATGTGGACACTGTCAGAGTGCCTCTATCACTCCTGTCTGGGGAGGTGCAGGCTCGGTTCAGTTCTTTGTGTTCATCCACATCTGCAAAACAGAACTAAATTCACCTCACTATTGTCATTCAAACTTCTACACACCTAAGTGTGTATTTTCTTCTATGGCAGAGGTCAAATGTGAATGTAGTGTGGTAGTCAATTAAAATTATCTTAGCATACATGGTTGTGTGTGTGTGTGTGTGTGTGTGTGTGTGTGTGTGTGTGTGTAAAAGAAGTTATATTGATTTTCAACTGGGTAACTTAACAGTGGGATTACAGGTTATTTTTTATTGTCTTTCCACTTTCCCCCAGAGCATTAAGGTAGTTTATGGAGAACAAATGTTTCTTTCATAATCAGAAATAATTTCAAGATTACTTTAGAAACTACTTGCTGGTTCCTTGATACATGTCAGAAGTCATTTCTTTGTGGGATTGGACGTTTTGTCATATATTGGACCTATAAAGAGTCCGATTAAGGTATGTGGCTCCCTGACATTTGGACCACTATCTGCCCCAGGCTGAAACCAGAAGCCAAAGCCTCTCATGGGAAAGCCTGTGGGAGCAAACCTGCCGCACACTGCATCACTTCTTTTGTCTTATTAAGAAATCTGAATAACCTGCCAGCTGTGCCAAGGTTAGCTTTAGGGCAAATGCATCTCCACTTTTGTGAGCACACCCTTGCTGAGGTTATGGAAAGGGGAAATCTGGACTGGCAAATGCATTTTCCCATTGTCAGCTCAGCAAACCCATCCCAAATGTTCAAAATCATTGTCTGTCTTCTTTACTGTCTGTATAACCAGAATTCTACATTCTCTACTTAAATGTATGTTACAGCCATAAGGTTCACAACAAAATACACTTGAATAAGAAACTTATGCTGGCAACTTTTCCACTTGTGGCAGCAAAGGCTTGGGCAGGCAACTTCAATTTCTTTCCCTCCCTCCTACCTCCCTCCTCCTTCTTTCCTTCTCTCCTGACTTCCTTCCTTTTTCTTTCTTTCTCCAAGACAGAATTTCTCTGCTATAACCATGGCTGTCCTGGAATGCACTCTGTAGACCACGTTGGCCTCCAACTCACAGAGAT
This sequence comes from Cricetomys ansorgei, assembly GCA_026225945.1. NCBI lineage: Eukaryota > Metazoa > Chordata > Mammalia > Rodentia > Nesomyidae > Cricetomys > Cricetomys ansorgei. Next base: position 6,157,180 of record JAMJFZ010001042.1, on the reverse strand, counting down.
CCGCCTGCCCCTGCCTCCCAAGTGCTGGGATTAAAGATGTTCACTACCACCGCCCAGCTGCAATTTCAATTTTTTAAGCCTTGACTTTCTTTTCTGAGTCAATAATCATACTTTGTAAAAAATTAAACAGTAAATTTTTAGAAAAAGTTTGCTATTTTAATCAATAGCCATCAAAACTAACCCATGCTGTCTCTGACAATAAAGAATTAGAAAATGTTTTCCATGGTTAGTAAAAGATAAAAAGCTAGCAACTAGATACAATTAGGAATGTAGCAGCATCTATTATATCCAGGCTTCTCTCTATACTTGGTAAGTAGAAATGAAAGCAAATTGAAACTCTGACAACTTGCTTTGTCTTCTCCCCAAATGAATCACCAGTCTAGATCCATGCCATTTCTTTGATGACTCTTACAGAGTTATCAGAGTTTGCGGCTGTTCAGGATAAGTAGACGTTTTAGTAACACTAAATTCTTCCTTTGGGGATTCAACAGGTGAAGAAGTGAAGGTCTGTGTCTGTTTCTGACTTTATATAAAAGATAAACACCTAGGAAAGTTCATTTCAGAATGCAGCATGCAAACGGAACAGACTACTTTTTTAGGAAAGGGGAATGAAATTCACCACTAAAATGGGGGATAAATTTATAAAATTATATGGACAAGATAATTTATAAAATACCTGTTTTTCTAAAACTGTGTGGATTTGGTCCAGATCTTCAGTTCTTTTTGAAACATATTGATTATGGGTCAAAACACAATAAAACCAGGATAGCTGAAGAAGGGTGGGCTTTGGAGTCTATAGACCTTACTTTCTCTCACTTTCTACTTCCTAGTCTTTTCACCTAGATGCTGATATTGCCAATAGCAAACTAAAATGTTGTTAGGAGGCTGCTGGGAATGTTTAAGAAAGTGCATGGCAATTGTAAATATTGAGCAAGTGCAAGAAAAAAGCTTGCTGTGAGGATTAGAACTAATTAAAGTGGCTGATGAATCACTGTGAAAGTACTAAACGCCAACAGCAACATATACCTCAATGCCAGTGTGGACGGTGAGGACACTAGTACAAGTCTCTTTGGGAATCTTTTTCATTGTTGAAGTACAACTTGGGGATAGAAAATAGTTAGGCTTATTTTCCAAATTTTGTCATAACTGAAAATGTTCTGAGTAATACCCCAATGACAGAAGAATCTATGACATTCGAGTTTTGACTTTTCATGTATTTCCTCTTGTAACTTTAGTTTTTAGGATTAGGAATTTTTTTCTATTTAGTGAGACATTTGTAGATCATAGATTAATTTCTGGCTATTGTAATGCAACAAAAGAACACTCTGGGGCATGAAGCATTGTGCAATTTCTAAGCACTTCTGCCTAGAAAGGAATTTCCTGGGTCAGAGAAAAAAAATGTAGCAAGAGTCGACCAATATTTTATATCTGCGAATAGTGTGTGAAAGAGTATTTTAATATCTTACACTGATGGGAGCTGTATTAGTCAGGTTTCTCAAGACCTAAGTTGGGAGGCAGACGTGAAGGTAAATCCAGTAGGAGTTAGAAGGGGGAAATAAGGATGGTAATGATCTGAATACATTATATATGTGTATGAAATCAACAAAGAAATTTAGAAATTGTCTGTTTAAATTATTATTCCAAAAGATAATTTAAAAGAGAACCAGAAGGGATGAAATGTTACTGGTATTGTAATGATAATGTGTCAATTTTTTCCCACAGAATCTTCATTTATCTCTCCCCCTTCCTGTCCACTCCCTTCTCTCTGTCATCATTGTCACTATTATTATTGTTGTTATTGTTATTGCTATTTTGTAGTTATCCAACCTCACTGGACTGTTGGCTCTGGAAGATTTTATTTTGCTAGCCAGTGGAACAGAGTCTGTAGAAAATGACACCTTCAAAACTCTGAGTACCTTAAAGACCCTAGAGCTTTGGAAAAATAAGTTGAGACGAGTCCCCAGTGCTCTCCCAGCCAACCTTGAAGTGCTGAAATTAAACGATAATTCAATATGTGCTCTGCATGGATCAGATTTTGAGGGACTGAAGAAATTAAAAGTCCTCGAACTTAAAAACAACTTGATTTCCTCCCTGTCTCCCAACATGCTCTCCTCACTCATCAGTTTGCAGAGTTTGATGGTGGATGGTAACAATCTAGAGTCTGTGACTGGACCACTGAGCCTTCCGCATCTGAAGCACATGAGCATGGAGGACAACAAGCTCCACCTTATACCAGGGAATGTCTTCACTTCTCTGCAGAATCTGCAGTTCCTCAGTTTCAGTGGTAACTTTCTAACTAAAATTCCTATAAATCTACCCAAATCCTTGCTGTCTTTAAAGATGGAGAGAAACCAGCTCAAGGTAGTTAGGTTTCGAGATGTGAGGCACTTGGAGAACTTGTCCCATCTTTACCTGTCAGGGAACCTCCTGTCTTCCATTGATGGAGCACAGCTGCTTACCAATTTAACTACTCTTGAGGTGTCCCAAAACCAGCTTCAAATGCTGCCTCTCAGGCTACCATCAAGGCTACAGAAGCTTGACTGTAGCAGTAACTTCCTTCAGAGAGTGACAACACCAGAATTCCAGGACCTCCGAGACCTGAAACATCTGTTCCTAGACAACAATGCCGTCAGCTTGTTCGAGGCTGGAGCCCTTCGGAGGTGCTCTCAGCTGTCCAACCTGGCCCTGGAGCAGAATCTGCTGTTGTCCATACCTCTGAGGTGAGTGAGCACTGTCATTTACTGTAGACTCCAGAAACATCCTCCAGGCACTGGGACACATGTTTCTCAAATGGAATCATCAGTCAGAAAATAAAACTAGGGGTTAGGGACAGAGGTTTCAAACAGTGGTTTAGAATCCCCAGCCTGCAAACTGAATCCATAGGGAATTAATTTTGCTGATGGGACAATACACACAGGGGATATCTACACTGGCAAACATAATATGAACATGCTGTGAAAGTATGTCTTGATTTCTAAGTATTTCTAAGTGTTGTGCATGACTGGGTAGTAGCCACTATCAAGGACACTAGGAAACATCAGGGGGGAATATTTGGGGAATATAAAATTAAAAAAAATTATTTAAAAAAGTATCAAAGTAGTACTTATGTGGAAAAAATTCAAACTCTATAATAATGTGATTACTTACTTTGACTTACTTATTGAAGAGGCTCATAATTCTTCTATGTGCTGTGACTCAAAGACTTAAGCAGGCTCTGCATACCTCTCTGAGTCTGTATGAGTGGGTGAGTCCATTAGCCTTGGCCTTACCTTCTGTTTTCAGCTATGCATCTGCTTTCTTTTTTTTTTCTCTCTCTCCTTCTGGCCCTTCCTCTCCCTTTTTTCTCTTCCTCCCCACCTATCCTCCTCTCTTTAACTTTTCCTTTCCCTCCTTCTATTTACCCCTCTCTCTTCCTCTCTTCTCACCACCCACACCTCACAGTTTCCTTTCCAAATATTCTCCCCTCCACACACAACTCCCTTCAACTGTTTTCTTAGCTACTCAAATCTCCCCCTTATCTACTCAAGTATCCCCTTAACTACTTAACTGTCTCCTTAACTACTCAACTATCCCCTTAACTACTCAACAGTTTCCTTAACTATGAGTATCTGTTCATAAATTTATATCTGTGCACACAGACACCAAGGCTCATCTGTGGAGATCAGAGAACAACTTGTCAAAGTTGTTTTTCTTCCATCATGTGAGTCCTGGGGATTGAATTCAAATCGTCAGGCTTGGCAGCAGGCACCTTCACTAGCTGAGCTATCTTGCTACCCCCTCCCCCCATTATTCTACTTTTAAGAGGATTCTTTATTGTATGTATTTAAAAATTTTAAATCCTTTCAACATTTCATTAAAAAATGGTGGTCTTATCCTGCCCATTATCTTTATCAAGTTTCTTTCTTTTTGGTTTTTTTGAGACAGGGTTTCCATGTTGTAACTCTGGGTGTCCTGGAACTCACTCTGTAGACCAGGCTGGCCTCAAACTCATAGAGATCCGCCTGCCTCTGCATCCTGAGTGCTAGAATTAAAGGGGTGCTCCACCAGCGCCCAGCTATCAAGTTTCTTATAATGAATATAGCAGCTTCTGGCCTCCATACATTCCCATAGCACCTGCTTTACCTAGTTCATTGTTACAGTGACAGTCAGGAAAGGAAGACTTCTAATTTGTACATTTTTTTTTCTATCTGGAAAGGAACTTTTTATTATGTAGTGTGATATCTATACCCAGTTTTAAAACATCAAAAGTGATTTCCACCCTCAAGGAAAGTTAACATTTAAAAAATACAGAAGATGATTTGAGAAGTGAACTTCTACTTACTCCATTTTTTTTTAATTAAAAATTTCTTGCTTTTCATTCAATACATCCCAACTGCTGTTTTCCCTCCCTCCATTCCTCCCAGACCTTTCCCACCTCCTGTCTCCCCTAGATCCATCGACCTTCCGTTTCCCCTCAGAGAACAGCAGGCTTCCCAGGGATATCAGCCAAACATTGCACAAGATATAATAAAACTAAGCACAAACCCTTACATCAAGGCTGGCAGAGGCAACTCAGCAGGAGGAACAGTATCCCAGGATCAAGTAAAAGAGTCAGAGACACCCCCACTCCCACTGCTAGGAGTCCCACAAAAACATCATGCTAACAATGAAAACATATGCAGAGGACCTGGCAAAGACCCATGTAGGCTCTGTGGTTGCTAGTCCAGTCTCCGTGAGCCCTATGAGTCCTGCTTAATTGAGTCTATGGCTTTGTTCTCCTGGTGTCCTCCACTCCTCTGGCTCCTACAATCTCCCACACTTCTTCTTCTGTGGGATTCCCCAAACACCAAGGGGCAGGACCAGATAGAGATCTCCAATTTAGGCTCTCTCTTTGCCTAATGCTTGGCTATGGGTTTCTGCATCTGTTCCCATCAGCTCCCAGAGGAAACCTCTCTGATGATGATTGGGCTAGGCACTGATCTATGAGAGTAGTACAATATTATTAGTAGTCATTTCATTGATTTTTCTTTTGTTTTATTATTATTATTATTATTATTATTATTATTATTATTAGTAGTAGTAGTAGTAGTAGTAGTAGTGGTAGTAGTATTATTACTTTATTACTTTGGCCAGTTCTGTTTGGTTCCACCGCAAGTCTCTGGGCTCTAGCCTCAAGTTCTTGGCTGCCCAGGCGGTCCCCAGTAGGGTCACCCTCATAGATGCCAGGAAGTTTCCACTGCACTAGGTTTCCACACCACCCCCAAAATGTCTTCAAATTTGAGTATCTCCCACACTCTCTTCCTCCATCTCCCCCTAGCCGGTCATGCCTGTTCCCATCCCACCCACCCCCATTCTATTCTGTTTTAAAACTATCTTGTCTCAGCTTTGACTCCTCCTCTGTCAGGGAGATTACTGCCTGTGACCTGAGCAGCAGCTTCTCCTTCTTTTGTCTTTTGATTTTGAATATGCCTTTTGCCATACAAAATTTTTTAAGTTTATTGATTTATCAGTTTTTAATAGCTTCTAGATTTTTGAGTCATAGTTTGTTTGTTTTTTTTTAAATAGAATTAGTATTTTAAATTTTTGGTAATTTTTTATAATAATATAATAGCTCATTATTTTATAATTTCTAAAATGTTAGACATTAGCATTTTGTTGCTTTTTGCTATTGGTATCGATATGTTATAAACACTCACAAATAAATCTTTATTCATTTTTCATATTATTTTCTAGCTGGAGTCATGACATTATTTAAATTTGTTACATATCACTACATCGTTTCTGAAATGGGACCAATGATTCCCTCAACAGTTTTTAGTATAACTTTGGAAGATGAAAAATATAAAGTTTAAAACCAAGTCATTTTGTAATTTCATACATCAAAACCCACATCTGATTTCCCGCTTTGAAAGGTGAAGCCGTATACAGAAGTGGCCGCCGCCTGTTGCCTTGGGGATTTGGAAGGATGGTTGACGGCTGTAGCTTACTTTCTCATGTGGTTTCTTAACTTGTAGGCTCCCTAAGACCCTGGCCAGGCTGGACCTCAAGGGCAATGCCATCCAGGACATGGCTGAGAGGGAGCTAAAGGACCTCAAACAGCTTCAGGTCCTCAACCTGAGGAACAACAAGATCTCTGCCTTAGACCTCAAAGCACTGGAGGAGCTGCCTCGACTCAGGCACCTGTACCTAGATGGAAATCCCTGGAATTGCACCTGCAGTCTCCTACGAGCCAGGGAAGTCCTGAAGGCCAAGGGCACAGATGTGAAAGGCGGACAGTGCGCGGCCCCAGCAGAACGACAAGGCGAGAACTGGATGTCTTCCAAGAAGATCATGAGACAGTGTGCGCATCACTTACACCAGAACGAGAAAAGCAAAGAGACCAAGAAGAAACCCCAACTGGAAGACTCCTCCAGCGTTAAACTCAGCACGGATGATGACGATGATGATTATGAAATAGATTAGAGATGAGCTTTGTTTTCACTTTAGAAATGATTTTTAATGTTTACTCCCTTAAGCAGAAATACACTGTCATTTAGATATGCAAGCCTCCTTTGTAAGTGGTTTTGGTTATTTTTAAAATTTTTTAATTTTAGGTTTTTGTTATTTTTGAAGGTGAAATAAGGGTTAAGATGAGTTAAAACATGGGAAAAAAGAACAATAGATGTGTTTTCCATTTTTGAAACAATTTGTGTTTTAGTCTGAAACCTAGGAAAACAGTAATGTCAAATAAAATTATCATTTAATCAACTTTCCACAAGTATTTCATTTTACCAAGTTATTGTTAACATTTTTACACAAAGCTGCTGTTAATGGCCTAAACTATAAAGAACAGACTGACTGACTTAAATGTGAAAGAACTTACTAGAACAATTCACAGTAATTCCCCGAATCAAAGGAAAAACTGAAGAGTCTGGCAAAAATGGTATGTTACCTTCCTCTCAGAAAGAAATACCTAGGAGACAAACAGGTAATGAGCAGAAAAGGTTCGTTTTGGTTCGTGGTTTCTGAGGCGTCAGTGCATCGTTGCTCGGGGCAAGTATGTAGCAGAGCCCTTGTTCTCCTTGTGGCCACCAAGAAGGAAAGAGAGAGAAAGGAGCCAAGTAACTCAACATGCCTTCCAGCTAACCCCCAATCACCTACCTTCCCCCAGCTAGTCTCCACTGCTTCAAAGTTCCATCATTTCAATAGTAGCATGGGTGGGGTGGGTGGGGACTTGAGGTTGGAGCCTCAAGGTTCCAAGCCTCAAGCCATCAGGTTCCAGTATGGGGGCTAGGGATCAGTACTCGAGCCTCACACAAAAGTGTGCAGTGCAGACATTCTTAGCTTCTCCAGTGCTCCCCTCTCTGCAGAAAAAAAGCACTTTCTAGTTCTTTCAGAATCTGTGTCCCTCCCCTCAAGATTTCTACCCTTGGGGGTGGTGGGGAGGGAGGCCATTTGGTCTAGTTTGACTTGTATGTTTGCCTAGGAGACAGAAAGTCTTGACAGTTTTACCAAAACCAAAAGAAAAGCAGAGAGGAAGTGTAAGTTAGTGCTGTATTATCACAGATGTCGCTGCTCTGAGTTATAATATGCAATTTCTCTGAGTTAACCACAGACCCCACAGCGTTTTCCTTCTGGCTAACTGAACGCTCTTGAGAGTCGCTTGACTGCATATAGGAGCATACAGATGGCAGAATAGCACTTTTCTATCCATCCATTTCTGAGTACAATCTGTTTGTAAATACATTCGAAACCTCATTCAGAGTTTTTGTTCTCAATAAAAATTATCTGTGCTATAGTTAAGGAAGTTTTCCATCAAACACCCTTCTCGGCAGAGAAAACGAATAGTAGGGATCATGAAGTTGAGCAAAGAAGCCACCAAAGTAGAACTTTCTTCAGTGAGCGTGTTTTAAATTAAAATTTCACACAGATTTTTACCTTTTATGTTTAAATTTTCTTTTTTCAAGATACTTATGAAAATTGAAATTCTCTGAGAGGAGCCTTATGTATACTTTCATTTCTGAGACTCCTCAGCACACAGACACTTTCCCAACGCAGAAATACACAGATAAGAGAATTTATACACAATTTTCCTTGCTATTACCCGGGTTATATCTATAGTTCTCTCTATAGTTAGTTATGCGTCATGTGTAATGATTCATATACGCTAACACCTTTGATTATTTATCCTCAGCTCCCAAGCTGCAAGGGCTAGAGAATGAAGCTGGTCTTTTGCACATGAGGGAGCTGGCCTGGAGCGGCTCGCAGACAGGAAAAGGCAGAGCTAGGGTTGGATCACACTGGGATTGTTTGTTTTCAGTGCTGGGGATAGAACCCAGGGTTTGGTGCTTGCTGTACATGGCTCTACTGTGAGATGCACCCCACTCCTGCATCCATTCTTGTTTTGAATGCAGCCTCCCACCATAGTATTCCTCCCCCCCACCTCTCAAATGTGTGTGTGTGTGTGTGTGTGTGTGTGTGTGTGTGTGTGTGTGTGTAGGGGCTGAATCTAGAGCCTTGTGCATACTAGGTAAGTTTTCTACCATTTATCAATCTTCTCAGCTCTTTCAAAATGTTTTATTCTGAGACAAGATCCCATTATGCTGACTAAGTTAGCCTTGAACTCACTCTGTAGCCCAGGCAGGGTTTGAACTTGTGATCCACTTGCCTTAGCTTCTTGAGTAGGGATTACTCCTAAGCTTTTAATATAAGTTACATGGATTTTACCAACACTGAAAAATTAAACACACACACACACACACACACACACACACACACACACACACTTAAAGCTCTGCTTTGTTGAGGACTGTAGTTCAGTTATGTCTAACATCATTTAGTTACCTAGATAATTTACTCAGCTAAATTTGCTTAATCACACAGACACACACACACACACACACACCAATGAATTAATTACTGTGTCTATAAGTGACCTAGAAATTCAACAATTTTCCATCATATACTTGCAATTGTTTGATGAATATTAAAAACTGAATTATTACCAGAGTATCAACCTATAGGGAATGGTATAAAAGCACAATTTTGGTCCAAAGCATAATTTGTGAGAATAAACTTTATGTGGCTGGTGACAAACCAGTTCTAATAATGGATTATTTTAATAGTGTGGTGCACAGATTTTGTACTAGCTCTGAGCCCTAGGTCTCTTTATTCTAGATTTATCTGTTTTCGACAAGGCTTACATAGCTCATGTGGTAGATTTTTCCTATTTTTTTCTCTAAAGCAAAATATTGTTTCAATATACTCTGTAAGTTTTCACCCAGCACTGTTCTTAGGAATCCAATATAAGGGATTTGACATCATAGCCATTATGCAAATTCCCAAGTAGTCACCTCAAGGGCTGATGTTCGATATCAGTTTGGCTGGATTTAAAATTGTGTCAAGTATAACCCCAGGGACATCTGTGAGGGCATTTCCAAGAGGGATTAACTGGGAAGAGATTCACCCTGAATGTGGGTGGTACCATCTCATGGGCTGAGATTCAGACCCAATAAAAGGGAAAAAGGACCAAGCCAGGGCACTCCCTTTCCTCTGCTCCTTGATTCCCCCCTCCCAAGATGTGAACAAGTAGTTTCCCTCTTGCTCCAGCTGTTGCGCCCTCCCCACCATGAGGAAGTACTCTCAAGCCACAGCTAATGCAAACTCTTTCATTTATTCTTATATAAACTGCTTCCTGTCGGTTACCCAGTCACAGAAAGAAGAGAACACTGACAAATGCCTGTAGAATGAGGGTGTTCTCACCAGGTCTAGTGTGGATTCAGAAAATACTTCATGGTCATTTGGCTTCAACCATTTTCTTCCCAACACCCTCCATCCCCAAGCTTACAAATAGCACCAAGTTATTTGAAGAGGCTGCAAGTGTCCATGAGTTATTTAAACTGTAGCTCCTGATAACGATTCATCTGGAAATATAAAATTCTAAATACGCCCTCTATGTTACAGGTCATGTATTTTAATTTTAATTGATTAAAGGCCTTTTAAAAAAATTGCTTTTAGATATCATATGAAGTAATGGGTTTCATTGTGAAATTTTCATACACATTCATTATTTTAGTTTGTTATAATCTCTCTCTCTCCCCTCCTCTTTACCCCTCTTGCTGGTGCCATTCTTCCCCCCAAGTCTCTCCCACTTCCAGTTTCAAGCCCTTCCTCTAGACCTCTTCTTGCCCTTTCTACAGAGGTTACATTTCACGAGAGAATTTTACAAAAATTATTTCCTCCCACTGTTGTTTTTATTCCTAAGGAGTGAATGTTAAGCTGTTTCCTCGTCATTTCCTTTGTCTAGGGGCCTCTAAAAATTGTAAAGCTTGTGAGCATTTACTGTGATACCACTGTGTTTTGTGGCTTACATGCTTGTTGCATATGTCGTCTGTGATAAAATATAATTTAAGAGTTTTTATGGACATATTTTCCCAGAGACTCCATTTCTACAATGTATCCTATTAATATGGTCACCTACATAAGAAACAAACTATCCACAAAAATATTCATGTGATGTTTGTAATAAAAAGTAAAAATAGAGTTTATCAACAGAAAACTAAATAAATGAGTATGTATACTGTGGGATTAACTGAGAAAATCAAGTTGTAAAGTTTTTGAATGATAACCCCATTATACATTCACACACATACATTTTCATATATACAGTATACATACACATACATACATACATTTGCATATATTTGGGTGGCTTCTCCATTTTCAAAGGTCTTTAGTGTTAGTCATTCTTCTCTCTTCTACCCTGCCCTAACCTCATTTAGCTCTTCCTGTTTCATTGTTCTCCTTGTTCCTTTTATGTCTCCTGATGGTGTCTTACTAGTTTTCTGCCTTCTATGAGTTTAAATGGAGTTACTCTATAATGGGGGACAATGCCTCCCCAGATATGACAGGCTATTTTAATGGTTTGAATGAGAGATGTTCTTTATAGGTTCAGGTATTTGAATACTTGGTCCCCAGTTGGTGGAGATGTTTGGAGAGGTGGTACAGACTTCCTGGAGGAAGTACATCACTTGGCGGTGGTGGTGGTGGGGCTTTGAGAGTTCACAGTCTCAACTCACTTCTAGCTATTGCTCTGATTCATGTTTGTGGTTGAAGATGTGATCTCTTAGCTTTCTGCTCCTGGTTTGCCATGCCTCCCTTGCTGGACTCATCCCTCCAGAACCGTAAGGTGAACCAAACACTTTTTTCTATTACGTTGCCTTGGTCATGGTATTTTGTTACAGCAACAGAATATTAATTAATACAGCTATTAAATAAAAAGCTCAGGGTCAGGTATGGATTACTTCTTTTCAAGTTACTGGTCAATAGGGTTTCACAGACTTGACACCCTTCCATTACAGGCTATTGCTGTTACTCTTGATTACCCTCCAGAACTTGATGATAAGACCCCATTGCTAAAGATACCACATACCTGAGTCACGGGACATATAGATTATAGTTGCTGGCCAGCTAATTAAGACTTTCTATTGGCTTAAATCCATGTCTGAGCAGTCTTCTCTGGGGAATACCCTATGACAAAAAGTCCATAATCCAGCTCCAAGTGATTGACACCCTCACACAGACATACATGCAGGCAAAACACTAATAAAATAACAAATCATTTAAAATGTATTTAAAAATTTGCTTCACCATTAAAAAAATAAGGTGCACGCTGAAGATGTAGCTCATTTACTAGCATTCATGGCGTCCTGGATTTGATTGCCAGCCCTGTATATTTCAAGCATAATAGGACATGGCTTTGATTCTAGTACTCTGGAGGTGGAGACAGGAGGATCAGAAGTTCAAAGCGAGCCTGGGGAACATGAGGCCTTATCTTAAATTTAAAAGTGAATAATACTAAATACAAAGGAGAGCGACAATTGCTGGTTCAACCCACTCGATTGTCCTGTGGGCCTACGTTTGAATAACAGCTTTATCTATGATCACCATAACTTGGGACTAATCAAGATGCCCTTCTGCAGGTGGAGGAATCCACTCAGACAATGGAACATTAACACTATCAAGAAATGAGTTATGAAATTATGAAAGTATGAAACAATCCAATCAATACTAAGTAAAAGAAGGCACTAGGGAAGCCTACATCCTGTGTAACTCTAGCTGCATAATGTTCTGGAAAAGGAACAGCTGTGGAAACAGTAAAAGGATAAGTGGTTGCTAGGATTTAGCAGGAAAGGGGATGGAATGGGTTGAGCACAAAGAAGTTTTAGGGCAAAAGGTGCTCTGTATAAATAACACAATGGTGGAAATATTGTCTAGTTTTCAAAACTCACAGAATGTAGAACAGCCAAGCATGACCCCTTAAGTAAACTGAAGCCTGTGGGAGACAAGGATGTGTCAAGACAGATTCATCAGCTGGTGTGGATGTGAACCTCTGGTTAAGATACTGAGGCTGTGTGTGGGGCTGCGGTTACATGGGAGCTGTCTTACTGTGTGTCTAATTTTTATTTTCAAGATTTTTTTTGACAACTTCAGTATGTTGTTTCCATCACTATTTTTCATTTTCATTTTTTCTTTTGAAAATTTTAAGCTTTTATTACCAAGGATGTCATTACAAATATTAATTTAAACTATCAGTTTCACTTTGGGCACTTGCACATTGAACAGACTGTGTTTTTAGACAATCTTCATTGCATTTATTAATTTGTTCTTAATCTTCATGATTTAGAAGATGGGCTATGCCTCTTTATTTTTACTGAGAGGGATTTACCACTTAGAGGGAGTGAAAAAAATCAATGTTAAAGACTATTTGTAGGAGTTCAGCCAGAAGATTACAGTTCTCTAGAATAGATGTTACATGGATTGACATTCTTCCTTCTCTCTCTCTCTCTCTTCTTTTCTGCAGCCAATTAAATTACTGCACAGTCACCACAAACCAGACAGAGGAAATGTTCCAACCACACCATTGCTCTAGTTCTTATGACAATCAGAAGAGGCCAGGAACACCATTAATTGAAAATCACGAACATCGTTAGCTAGCAACCTTCACAGAGCTCTCTCCACTTTGAGATGAGGTTGTAGGAGTAAGAGGCTGAGTGGGCTGAATCAGGTCTGTTGATTCAGAGTCTGACTCCTTATTTATTATTCTTTAAATTAAAAATATTTTTGAACATTTTATTTATTTATTTATTCATTCATTCATTCTATGTATGAGTGTTTTGCCTGCATGTTTGTCTGGGTATCACGTTTGTGCAGTGCTCGCAAAGGCCAGAAGAGGGCGTCAGATTCCCCTGTTACTGGGGTTACAGAAGGTTGTCAGCTGCTATGTGGGTGCTGTGAATAGAATCCAGGTCCTCTGGAAGAGCAGCCAGTGCTTTCAACCACTGAGTCACCTCTCCAGCCCCTTTATTCACTATTCTTAATAATCTGTAAACTGTTATTTTTTTTCTGTCAGAGCAAAATAGTTTCAACTGGCCTACACAGATCATTTGTTCATTTTGAGAATTAAGTTAAAACAATGTACTTTATAACTGAAAAGTAAAGAAAATATTGACTCCATAATTATGGGGCTTCATGCATATCTAAGGCTGTATAAGTTTACATTATTATTATTATTATTATTAATTTGTTCCTGGTCAAATTTAGATGTGTCAGGGTAATGGGTTAGTAAGTCAAAACTTTATATTCTGAAACCTGAATTTCCTTAAAAGGACACATTACTTCCTTTGGAGGGAGGATAGTAAAATAAGAAATGAGCCATCCATTGTGGCTTTTCTGATATTTCAAAATAGCAGCTGAGAGCGAAAGACGTTCTCTGTGTGGAGCGATGAGCCAGGGGTTAGGCACCACTGCCAGATGTGTATCTTGTCTCTAAGACAAGACTATTGCCCCAGTCTAATGAGGCAAAATGTGCCCACACAACCAGTTATACAAGGTGCTTTTACCATAGGTAGGTAGGAGGGGACAGAAGTCTAGGACTCATGATGTCTCCATCCCCAAAGGAAGCCCAGGGATGATGGAATCTTCATTTTCAAATATCTCACACTGTAAATGAGACACCGCAGAAAGTGGCCTGTTCTGCATTTTATAATCTGGACAACTTGCTAGGCTATTGTCCTAAATAACATAACTTCTAGGGAGGTATTAGAACAAAGACCTAGCCAGTTGAGGCCAATATCTCTGTGTCTCAAGAGGTAACATTCTGAACGCATCTACAATTGTTCCTGAGAACTGGAGGAAAGGAGAACTATGTGGGTCCAAAGTCACACAGGGAACTGTCCTGCACACTACACCTCTGTCCCTAGTCTATGAGAGGCACAAAAGCAGAAAAGGGGTCCTCCACTGCTCTATCCCTTAAGGAATTGTTTACTTGCTTCTGCCATTCTAGAAGGAAACCAGTTGCTAAGAGATGAAGGATCCACACACCAGAAACTTTTTGCTTGAGTTTCTAATCCAATACAGTTCACAGATACAGCTCTCACGATGCTGCAGGTCTGAGACTGCATGGCTCTAATCTTGGTGGAGTAGTAAGCATGGGAAGAAAGAACTGAACAAATTAGAGACGTGGCAGGTAGGTAGAGAGATGCTGACCGGGAGGGTCAGGCTTGGTGGCTCCGGAGCAGTTAGCCAGGTCTCAATGGGTGTCTAGCCGCTTCCTTAGGAGACCATCTGGGCTGCAGAACTTTTAAGTGGCAGCAGTGGAGAAGACTGCACCTTGTTTAGTTACGGTCTTTCCTCTCTCCCAGTACTTTACCCACTATCAGAAGAGCTGTGTTTAGCATCCGAGAGGGAGATAAGTGTGCAGGGTGTGCTTCAGCCCTAGATGGTACTTCCTCAGGTAGAGCTGCCAAAGGTAGAAAAACTTGCAGATGGACATGAGACTTGAGGTGGTTTTGTTTGTTTGGGTTTTGGTTTTTGTTGTTGTTGTTTGTTTGTTTTCAAGACAGGATTTCTCTGATAGCCTTGGCTGTCCTGGAATTCACTCCATAGGCCAGGCTGGCCTCGTACTTGGAGATTCACCTGCCTCTACCTCCCAAATGCTGGGATTAAAGGTGGTGGCCATCCAAAGCAAGTCTTACAAGTAGAAATGAGACCAATTGAAAAAGGTGACAATGGTCATAAAATTAAGGCATGTAGACATTTTCCAGTGGGGAAAGAGGGCTATATGCAACAAAAACTAGTTGTATTACAGAGTCAACCACATATGTTTATATATCCGTATGAAAATATAATACATACATATGCTATAGGTATGCATGATGGGAAGTAAGCCTTGAGAAATGGGTTGGGATTTGGGTAACACCAGGTTGGGAAACAGGAATTCAGAAGGAAGAACCTAAGCAGAAGAGGCAGTAATTATCCAGAACGGCTGCAGGGAAGTTCAGAGCCTGCCTAGAGGATTAGTTTGAGTGCAGATTGGCTAGAATTTGGGGCTGTAAAATAACAGGGCTAGAGGTCACTTTACACCAGATGGCAGAGGTGACTGAGCTCAGGCAGTAAGCCTATTTTCCCACTCACTGCAAACCTAAACTCATAAACTGGAGGTAAGAATTACCTGGATAAATAAAGTAGCAGGATCATCAATCTTTTACGTCTAAGCAGTGGGCACCCAGTAAAGATTCTGGAACTGTTCCGGCAGGAATGAAGATATTCTATACACATTTCTGTCTCACGACGTTGGCTGTTGAATTACCAGGACAAAATGGACCCCAAGAAATTGGAATTTCCACAACGGTCTCATGCTGAGAGAAGGAAAAGGTTAGAACTTGGAGCGGGTAGGGGACCAGTCTCTGCGGAAAGGATGTCACACAACTTGCCAGACTCTTCTCGTGGAGGAGACTAGGGTTGTGACAAGGATGGGAGGGTGGTACACTACCTTGACCCGGACTTCTTAGCTGAACATACCTCTTGTTTTCTACGTGCACTTAAACTTCATTTTAGGACCGCGAAGATGAACAATGTGCGTGCGCGCGCGCACGTGCGTGTACGTGCAAGTGTGAGTGCACGCACGTGCGCGTGTAGGTGGGCTCTGATCCTCTTCTCAGTGCGGCCACACTGAATCCGTTTCCCTTCTCTCCCTTCACCCTCACGTGTTTCATAGGTCCAGTGAGGATGAGCGGCAGAGCTTGACTTGTTAGGAGAGCTAGGGCCCAGCTCTGACCCTAACAATACCATGGATTCTGGGAAGTTTTATTCTGGTTGGAGGATTGGAGAAAGAACTGTGATGAGACCTCTTCAAGAACACCCCAGCCTTTGGGAACATTTTCTATTTGGGGATCCTAGCTGATTTTCTGCATCTGCACTTGCTGACGGGATGGCTTCTCTCTGTAATTTCCAATTACATCACTTTTAACTTCTTGGGAATCGTTCCTGTCACGGCCGTAACTCTGGTCTCCGGAACTATTCAACCCACTCTACTCCATCCCACCTCCACCAGAAAAAAGGCCAGAGGCGATGGCGATTCGCCCTCCTCACCTCCAGGGGGCGACAGGGGCGCGGAGCCCGACTCATTCTGAAGCTCAGGCTCTCCCTAGTCGCGTCTCGGCGGCTCCAGCCTCGACTCCCAGTCGCGTCAGAGTTCCCCGGCAGCCAATCAGAACTGTCCATGTACTAACGGGGGGCGGGGCCGCGGAGGGCGGAGGAAGATGGCGGCGGGGGCGAGGTGAGGTGTTGGCAGTGGCGAGGGGCTCGGGCGCGGGGGGTGGGGGGACGCGGAGCGATGGCCCGCGCCAGCAGCTGGGGCGGATAAGACACCGTCGCGCCGCGGGTGTGGGCCGGAGGGAGGAGACGGTGCCCGAGCGCCACAGGAGTATGACGGGGCTGTACGAGCTGGTGTGGCGGGTGCTGCACGCGCTGCTCTGCCTGCACCGCACGCTCGCCTCCTGGCTCCGCGTTCGCTTCGGCACCTGGAACTGGATCTGGCGGCGCTGCTGTCGCGCCGCCTCCGCCGCGGTCCTAGCGCCGCTCGGCTTCACGCTCCGCAAACCCCCGGCCGTCGGCAGGAACCGGCGTCATCACCGGCACCCGCACGGTGGGCCCGGGCCGGCCGCCACCCACCCCCGGCTGCGCTGGCGCGCGGACGGCCGGTCCCTGCAGAAGCTGCCGGTGCATATGGGCCTGGTGATCACGGAGGAGGAGCAGGAGCCCAGCTTCTCAGACATCGCGAGCCTCGTCGTGTGGTGTATGGCCGTGGGGATCTCCTACATTAGCGTCTACGACCACCAAGGTGAGGCCGGTTGGGAGGTGGGGTGGCAGGGGCGCTTTCCAGTCCGAGGACTACACGTCGGGCTAGTGTGTTCCGGTCGCCGTTCGAGGCCGCAGCCCTCCAGGCCCTGCGAGTTTCGTTGACCCTCGGCCCTTCAGTATAAATCACAGTGCCGGCGCTTTCGAGGAAGGGAGATCAGTTTTATTGAGCATTGACTGTGTTTCTTAACATTTAAAAATCATTAAAAATCACTGTTAAGGTTGATGGTATTATTTGGCTTTGTTTCACAAAGGAGGGAGCTCACGTTCAAAACATGAACTGATTTGCCCAAGGTCACAAAAGTAGTAACGGGAAGTAATTATAACCAGTCTGTGCATTCTTCAAAGTGTCTTCTTCACAGGGGTTCAATGCACTCATCTTAAGCGCGACCAGGCAGTGTAAGATTTATACAAGGGCCGAATCGTAGGTTTTCCAAGTGAGTTTTGGGAGTTAGGTGGCATTTGAATTGGGTTTCTGAAAAGTAGGGGAGAGTTTAGAAGGCACAGGACAAGATGGTGCACTCCCGTCTGAAGCCTGGATCATTTGTGATCATTTATCCTCAGCAGCCAGTGCTTGATGCAGTTGTCTTCCTTTAAGTTCTAATCGAGGCAGTGGATTTCACGAGAGTTTTGTTAAGTACGAAATTAACACTTATTGCATGTCAACAAGCCCAAAGCACTATGCCAAATTGATTCCTTGGAAGCTTGCCTTCATCTCATGTGGTCTCAGGCTGGTGGGACGAGAGAAAGGCACATGCTCACATAGGAGATAGATGACATTTAGGGAGGAAAGTCACTACTAGAAAGGAGAGAGATTCTGAAGAGAGGAACTTGAGAGTTGGTGTAGAGGAGATGAAATTTGAGTAGGGCATTGAAGAATAGGAGAGAGCTAAAGAGGAGGCTCTAAATGCCAGGCTTGCCTTTCAGTCAACCCTAAATGCATTTCCTTAAAGGTGTGATAAGCTGAGCGAGGAAGATGGTATACAGGAAAGAAACGTGGCTGTTTCAGCCTTGGTTCAGCCAATTGGCTGCATGCTCTAGAGAAGCAATTTGAGTTATTAAAGACATTAAGTAATGTGGACTGACTTCTATTTGGTAGGAGGGAAAAGATATAGCTGAGTTGTTTCACAAGACTTCCTCCAAGCAGGGACTACAATACTCTCCAACTTCCTTGTTCCTGCAGTGCTTGCTACTGAATTTCTGATGTAACTCAGACAAGTCCTGTGTCACATGCTCTTACAGGGAAAATGACTAACCATGAAAAGCCAACATAAACCCAGTTTTGACTAAGAACTGAATGGAGATTTAAGGAATATTTTTACTGAATGGACTTCAAGGATCTGTATGCTACTATATAAGCATTTTTAAGGGATAATTTTAGAGCTTGGATAAGAGATCTTCAATTCATCTATCCTGGCTTTTCAGTGAGCCATAGTTGGGCATATATTAAATAATACCTTTCCAGGAGTGGACATGCAGGGGATGAGAGTAGAACCCAAGATTTTAGTGGAAGTCTGGCATCTAATATGAATGTATTGGAAAATGTATACTTTTAGAAGCATAATGAGGAGAAATGAGGCAGAGCAGAGGAGGTGATTGCTGAACGGCCATGATGTGGGAAGAGCTAAAGTTCTAAGTTGGATGACCAAGGACAAAGTCAGACTTTTGAGTAGTTAAGATATTTAAACTTTATTCTGTTTTCTCCAATATGCTGTTACTTAAGCTTGCTTCTGTATGCGTATTGACACATACAGTAATGCTACATTCATTGAATACCTGCCTGGGAATAGAGGTCTGCAATATGAAGAAGTAAGTGTAAGAAATGATATAACATTCAAGGAAGGATGGCTACTATGCGTCAATGCAGGCTGATACATAAGTCATAAAAGGCAAGTGAATATGAAAGACTTTATGGAGAGAAAAGGGGACAGTCCCTCAGTGCTGCTCAAGGAAGAGGGAAAGTGACATTGCATTCGGGGCTTGAACTCTATCCTGTTCCTGTACTTGACTTGGAAATGCCACCAAAGGATTGGCATTTCCATTAGACTTCACTTAAACAATAGCTTTGGATGGAGTATTGGGAACGGTGAACGTAACAGGTAAATTTCTGTTCCAGAATGTTGGAAAATAAGGTAAGAATGCTTAGGCAGCTGTTTTTTGAATGTGTTGTTTTGTAGAAATCTACCTCAAAGTTCAGTGTTTTAAAATAATTGTTGACTCAGTTCAGTTGGGTCGTTTTCCTTGGGGTCACTTACAAGGATTGCAGTCAGATAGCCGGCATGGACATAAAGGCTGTCTTTATGTGCCATCCATTTTATGCATGGTTTGGAGTGGCTGGAATATGGTCCCCACAAGGCTACTATGGGCTTTCTTAAATGACAGAGGCCTCAGATTATCCGATTGCCTCCAGATCCGGTGTTCCCAGAATCAGAGCCGAGATCAAATCTGCAAGGATTTAGGACCAAGCTTAAGCAGTCCTTCACACATCTGTGAAGGAAATAGATTTGACTTCTCAGTGGGAAAATGGCTTGTGCCTCAAGGTAGAGCCGAGAGGAGTTGATAGCAGCCACCTTGGAAACAAGCTGACTGATTTAATTTCCCCTGTCCTACATCTCTTCAAACTCAAATCTGTGTTTAAGTAGCATCTATTCTGATTTATGGTGGGTTATGGGTTATTTTTAATCCTTAGACTTAATACCATTTATTATATCCATTTTGCTTTATCTCTTCCGGAGAGCTGAGGGTCTTGTTTGTTGGCTTTTGTAGAGTCAGGGTCTTTGTAGGCTGGCCTTTACCTTACGGTTCTCTTGTCTCACTGTTCTAGTGCTAGGATTAAATCAGGCATGTATCTAAACCTGGCTTGTTTTGATTTTTTTTTTTTTTTTTTTAATGAACTCTTCCTGTGCTGCCCAAATACCTGGACTCAGATGCTTATGCTGCGTTTGCTTCCCTAAAGCTGGATCTGTGGGGTCATCTCATCTAGCCTGGCTTAAAAACAAACAGCAACAAAAAGCACACTTAAAAGATGTTTTATAGATAGTATTTTTTGGTGGTTCTGGGGATCAAACTCTGGGCCTTTGGCAAGTTGAACACTATAACCCTGAGCTGCTCAATTAAGCCCTTGGGTACTTTTTCATTATACTTGCAAATTTCTCTGATTATGGTAATTTATGCTGTATCCATTCATTAGAAATTGAGGTGTTCTTAGAAGATTGGTCAGGAATTTCTGAGCTCACAGTTCTCGTCAGGAGAATTGACTCTCTTGTCTACATGACTGTGATTTAGGAAATGACTATAGTAGGGACTGTATTAAAAACTGTTTCTCAAGCGTGTTTGGTGTTTGGAGCATTAGGGCTGTCGTGTTTTCCTGTGTTCACCTGAAGTTCACAGAGCTCCAGACTGTCTGGATGTATCTGCCCTTGTTGCCTAATTTTGTTGATACCACACTTACTGTAGGGTTGCTTAGAGAAGTATGAGGATGAGTCCTTGGAATGTTTGCAGGAAATACTGATTCATCACACTTACTGATCAGCTGAATTAAGGGAGTCCAACCTGGCTTCTCTATTTTTACCAATCTACTTATTTGGTGCTTCTGTATACTGGAGTTTGACCTTAACATAGAACAGAAGGTACTCCGCCGCTTGCCTTATGTAAGATTAGTCATGGGCCAGAGATGTAGCTTAGTGGATATAGTACTGAGGCCCTACACACATACACTACACACACTTCGTATTTCACATTGTCATTCCTGTGTGGGGATAATTTGGAGGTAGTGTTATTATAAATTAAAATGAGTCAGAGCAAGGTATTATTTGCAGCATGAGATTCAGCAATAGGACAACAAATATATTTTGTTCTTTCTGCTTTTCTCTCTTTATTTGTAAATCTGTCCTGTGCAATAGATTTCTCAAACTAGCCCTCAAGGGACTACCCAGTGCCATTCCAACCTGTTTCTCACCAATCTCTGTACCTTTTATTGCATCCACATTTAGGTTGCTTTTTACCATCTCTTCCTGGAGTGCTCCTTTCTTCCTTGTAAATGACTACCTCTCTGATCTTGTGAATCTACATCACCCCTGGTTAGTGTCCCATGCCTGGTCACCTCCTGTTGGTCCGTTTTGCCTCTGTCTTACTCTGTTCCTGGATCTCCTGAGGAAGTTGTGTACCTCTAATAGTTGTGTACTATTTTCTTAGAGTGTGTCTGCACTTGAAATTTATGCATCAGAAGCTCCACAGACGTCACCTCGACTTCTCCTTTTTCTTCTTTCAGGGTATGGCATGGTGTTAAGTGCTTGCCATGTTAGGGCAGTCCACATTCTTTGACTCCAGAAAGGGCTGTTTCTTGTACACAAGCATAAGGAATAAAGTTGCAGCTTGTTTCCCAAAAGTGAAACGTAGAATCCTTCAGGGAAGTAAACTTAGTTTGTTCTAGTTTGGCCTATAACTATTAATAATGATTGTTCTCTTTATTTTGAATTCAGAGGTATCAGACGTATTGAAAGTCCAAATATGGACACGATTGTATTTGGTGCACTGAACAGTGTACCTGGAGTGTTTGTAGTCCCTTGTGTAGAAACTCATGGATGGAAACGTCACCTTTGTATAGGTCACTCTTTCCTAAAATTTTTGCATTTATCTTACCATTCTGAGATCTTCTCTTCTCCTTTTCCTTGTAAAGGGATTTTTACCAAAATCCTATCGATTTATCTTAAGAGTTTCCAGCCAGGCTTGCCTCCTCCATAGGCTCTTGCATTATTTCCTATTTTGCTTAATCTCTGATAGGTTCTAATCTGCTTTGTTTGTTTGTTTTTTCAAGACAGGTTTTCTCTGTTGTAACTCTGGCTGTCTTGGGACTCACTCTGTTGACCAGGCTGGCCTTGAACTCACTGACATCTGCCTGCCTCTGCCTCCCAAGTGCTGGGATTAAAGTTGTGCACCACCCCGGCCCAGTTTCCTGCTTTGTTTTTTGATGTAAGGAATGATTTTGTTCTCAGTGCTCTATTAAACTATAGTACTAGATCTATGCGTTAAGCCTTTAAAAAATTTATTATTTTTAATTTGCACGTGTGCTCCTCAAGTGCAGGTATTCTTGGAGGCCAGAAGAAGCATTATTCACCACCAAGCCAGAGTTATAGGCAGTTGTGAGCTTATGTCTGTGCTAGAAAGTGAATTTGGGTCCTCTGTAAGAGCAGTACATGCTTTTAACCAGTGAGCTGTCTCTGCAGCCCCATGTATTAAGTTTTAATAGTAACAATTATCTTTTGTTAATTAAAAAATTTAATTATTTGATATGGAGGTATGTGTGTGTCAAAGCACAGCTCCTGTAGGAGTTGTTCTCTTCTTTCACCAGGTGAGGCCCGGGGGGATTGAACTCAAGTCTCTAGGCTGAGGCAAGTGTCTCTACTTGCTGAGCCATCTCACCAGCCGCTTTGTTGAATTCTTACTGTGTGCTACATGTTATATAAAAATGCAGTAAATCTAAACGATTTCCAGCTCAAGAAACAGAATCAGAAGGCCAAGAGAAATATCCACCAAGGAACAGGGTCTAGAATTTGAGCTGAATTTTATTTAAAATCTTTTGTTCTCATAACTTTTGTGTTGATTTTCATCATTTAGAGAACAGACAGTAGTCTTTATGGACTGACTATTGCATCATCTTTAGGTCATGGTATCATGGTACTGACATATAGGTGACAGAACTTTTTATAGAAGGCATTTTAAAGCAGATAGTTTTACTTATCGCACACCCCCCCACCCCCCAATAGGATGCCCGTTTTAATCACCTCAGTTTCGCTTTATGGAGCTCTTGCTCTCCATTGAACTCTTCATCGGGTAAGCAATTATGAGGACAGTCTTGTTTTCAGAATGTGCAGCTTTAGCTGGAGTTGTTGCTCAGGGGGTGCTTGCCTCATTGTGTGAAGCCCTGTGCTCCATCTCTGATGTTGATGAAACAAAATGTGCAGCTGGAGCTGAGGAAGTCTGTGTGGTTCTTCAGCTTACGTATTTCTGTGTTGAAGGGCTTAAAGCCATTACATCAAGCCATCAGTCTGTGTTTGTTTCTTTGTTACAATATGTTACCATCCTAGCATAATTGTTGCTCTATGAGGTATCCCAAGGCTCTCCATTAAAATATAATAGTTTAATGACCTATAAGGATTTGTGTTTATGACTGTGGTAGTCATGTAAAATTTTAATAATATTTTTTCTTCATTTAAAATAATTGTACTATTAAGTTTATGTGTTTTTTTTTTTCCTCTAAAGATTCCCCTCCAATAGTGTGAGGGTTTCTGTGTTACAGAAATTAAATGAAGGTAACCAACAGATAATTTAGGTCTAGTTGAAAAAGAAGAAAAAAAGGCATCCAAATTGAAGGCATTGTATATGAGGAAATAACGCTTTAATTGCATAGCTTGGAGGAGCTTAATAAACAGGAGAGACTGTTTCAGTGTTATTTTTCTCCCTTTGTCCTACGAATCCTTTTTGCTAGATGTTTCTGAAAAGGTCTGCTTCTACAGAAGAAACAATTGTAAAAATTTTAATATCAAAAGGTATGTTAAATGTATATTTTAAAAGTCATTTTATAGGATTGATGCATTTCACTTGTGTTCTGGAAGGACTTTTAAGAAGCACGAGCAAGATTTGTTGAGAATACTTGTTTAAGCTCCTCATTTCCTGGTTCTCTTAATTTGGAAAGGTGTTTATGTTGTGGCTTATTGCCCAGTTAGTGTGCACATGCTTGGGCGTTAAGGGTGGGTTGAATGTTGAGACCTGTACATGATCCCAGAATGTCATTTACCCCCAGAGCAGAGCTTTTAGAAGACTCCAGCAAGGAGACTGAGAGCAGGGTGTAATCTTAGAGGTAGGCTGGTGGACTTAATTCTGTTTGAAATGTTGCTGTTCCTGGTTTCTATGGCACATGTTTGCTTGGGTTTCCCCTTTAACATCTGTACCTTCTGAGCCTCATGCCTGGCTCTTGTTTCTCCTCTAAATGTGAGCTGAGTTCAGGCCCTTGTCTTTTTTGCTCAACATGGCCATGGGTAAGTGTGGTGTGGGCATGCACCCACACCACATTTTTAGTGTTGTCTTAGGTGTTTCTCCTGGTCCGTGATTTTTAAGTATCACTGAGTGTTGGCATGCAGCTTGTATCCCTAGCTCCCAGTCTTTCTTAACTTCAGACTCCCATATCTCTAGTACCTTACATGTCCAAAACAGTACTCTTGAAAATCCTCCCAAATCTGCCCTCTCCTGTTTTCCTCCATGCTAGAAAATAAGACTCGCTTTCATGGAGTTGTTCATGATGAAAGCTCAACTGAGTATCTTCTTCCGATCTGTTGGAGTTGTCTGTCATTAGGCTTTCTTAGCCTTATGTGGAGTATGTCTGAAATGTCCCAGTGTATTGGTACCATCTGCCCCTACCCAAATTTCTCTTGCCATCATCTTTCATACAAATGAAACTAGCCCTAGTTGCTACACTAGCCCTCTGATTGGTCTATTTTATTTAGATTCTGGCCCCTCTATAACCCGTTCTTTACCTATCAGAGTAATTTTCTGGGGTTGCCAGTGTTGGGGTTAAATCCAGGGACTGAATATTCTGCCACTGAGCCAAATGTTTAGTTCTTAGTTTTTCTGAGAAAGCATCTCACTCTAGCTCAGGTTAGCCTTGAACTCACTATGTTGCATAGACTGGTCTTAAACTCAAGATCTTTCTGCATCCCAATTCTAACATTATAGGTGTACACAACCATGCCTGGCTGTGATCTTTATTCTTTTTAAATAATATCATTCAAACTCTGAATAAACCCTCTAGTTGATTCCTTTTGTACTTAGAACAATAAATTCACAACCAGGACTAATGGACCTCCTCATGTTATGTTCTTTTTGATGTCTGTGGTCTCACATAATATCTCTGTAACAGTTTCATCTTTACTCTGACAAAAAGCAACTCAGGATAGGAAAGGGTTTATTTCGCTTACACTTAGAGTTCACAGTCTATCACTGGGGAAGTCAGGGCAGGAACTCAGACAGAAACCAAGGAGAATGCTGCTTGCTGGCTCTATCACAGGCTCATGCTTAGCTACCTTCTTAGGACCCAGGACCTCTGCTCAGGAAATAGTGACACCCACAGCAGACTGTAGATGCTGGACCTTCCTATATTCATTAGCAATCGAGATAGTGTTCCATAGACATGTGCACAGGCCAGTCTGATCCGGGTTATCCCTCAAAGTGCTCTTGGCTGTGTTAAATTGATGATTAAGTCAACTGGGACAACCCCTCTTTCTACTTGTTATTGCTCATACTCTTATACTCTTTAGTGCTGGTACTCTTCTTTCCTTACTAAGATGAATTCTGAATGCTGAGTGTATAAAACATAGGTATTTCTGTAATAGCCACCAGCCCAGGAAATCCTGATTTATTGGTTGGTTGATGTGTGGCGCTGGGATTCAAACCCAGGGCCTTAGAACATTCTAGGCAAGTGCTCTATCTCTGAACTATATTATATTTCTTTCCAAGAAATACCAGCTTCTCTGTTTTGAGACCTGAACCAAATCAGCTAAAACCCTTTTGAGAAACTGCCAGGATTGAGATCTCCATGAGACTATAGCAAGATGAATACATGTTGAATCAATGACAGAGCACACACAAGAACTGCATCATCACTTATTCCAGGAGTGCTGTGTGTAACATGCACCAGGGCGTATCCAAAAGCAGAGCAGTTATATTATGATGGGTAATGGTAGGAACATTCCAACGTGTTATGGTAGAAGGTCAGTGAACAGTCTCTTGTTGTCTAAACTTTGCACGTAGTTTTTAATACCACAATTACAAACATTTCTTAGACTATAAAAAGGAATAAGTTTGGCTCCCGACGCACATAGCTCATGTTTATCAAAAAACACCCCTCCCCCAATCAACTGGTTTTTTTTTTTGAGATGCAGCTTTCCTCACATAAAATTTTATTCTTTCGTGGAAATTGCAGGTGTGTGTGTGTGTGTATGTGTGCATGTATACATTCATGTGTGTTTTCAAAGATGACTCTTAAGAGTAATTTCTATTTATGGTAACTTTGGGGAAATCAAGCCTTTGTAAGATAGTTATAGAGCAACAAGATGGAAATTCCTTACACCATTATAAAACTTATGTTAGATTCCCAGCTTATTCTGCAAGAATTCAAAATACTTGTTTGCCCTGTGAACCTTCTCAAGCCTTAAAAAAAAAGGCTGCAGAAAAAAAAGTTCTATGTAGTAGTCACTTCTGTTGCTGTGATAATACTGTGTGACATACTTCGTTCTGCAAGACCACACCTCAAGCCTCCCTAAACATTGCTACCAACTGAGGACCAAGTGTTCAAATTCATGAGCCTGTGGGAGACATTCTCATTCAGGCCACCACATGCTATAGTTCTAGGTTTTTCAAAGTTAATACTTGTGGCCTTTCAAGACAGCTCCGAAGCTAAATGTGATTGCTGCTATACCTGATAAAACTTGAGTTGCATCTCTAGAACCCATGTCACAGTGGAATAACTTCTCCACAAAGTTCCCTCCAACTTGCATAAACATGCAACAAGAATAATAAATACTGAATGAGTAGTAATTTAGATCTAGATATTAGATCAAATCTTCAACACCTAAGCATAATTGTTTGACATTGATGAATCTGTTTCCTTGTTGTTAAAGACTAGGATAAAATAATTCTTCCTCCTCCTCCTCTTCTTCATCTCCCCCTCCTCCTCTTGTTTTTTGCTCTTACTATATAACTCAGGCTGGTCATAAATTCTCTATCCTCCTGCTACAACCTCCTAACTGCTGGGATTATAGTCATGTACCACTGTGTTCTACTTAAAAGAAGTGGCTAATTGCACTACTGTGTTATTCTGTTTTCTCAAAATCATGTTTTCATATGGGTTTTAAATTGGTTAAATCCAGATGGACATAATCCAGAAGATACCACCTTCTTCATTCCATCATTCTTGGATCACTTTAGGCTGTAGAAGGCAAATGGGATGGGTTATGAAATGAGGAAACTTCCCCATACCCTGCATGATTACTTGAGAAACCAATGTCAGTCAAGGCTGGCCTTCCGTTTTATTGCCTTTCTTGTGTATCATGTGAAGTGTGTGTAGACTTCGATTGTTGAAGAGAAATGTAAGCTAGTCTGTACTTTATGGATGAACTAAATGCCACAGAGTATGATCAGCTAAAGAGGTCAAGCTGTGCAGCATTAGGAATCATTCTCCTCACAGTCTGTCTCAGGTAAGCCTCTGACAGAAACTAGAGTTTGTAGTTCAGCTGTTCTGTCCAGCTCAGCCTAGAGCAAGATCTAATTCAGTGTAACTTCTGCAAGTCTTTATAAGATACTCTGTACGTGTCTGGCCCTATCATTCTGTCTTTCCCATGTCTGCATGGGATCAGGAAGTGTCTTCTTGTACTGTGAGAGGCTCCTGGAAGCCACAGTTTCCATTCAGTGATGATGTCCCTTTAGTTAAGTAAACACTGAACTCCTGTTATATGGAAGGTTACTTGGGGGAAGGAGATAAGTCAGCTAGAAATTCACAGATAAGAATACAGTTCAGTGGTGGAGGTGGCTGGATATGTTAGTGCTACTTTATAAAGTACAATATTAAGTTTATTAAGGGATTTGAACAAAATCCATCTGAAAAGGAGGAAGAATGGGCCACTGGGAGTGGTCTGTGGAGGGAAATACACTTCAGCTGCCCTGTAAAGAATTGGGAGTGGTGTGCAGGTATAGGCCAGCAAAGGTCACATAAAGGATAGGGGTTGGGGTGATTCCATTTGTTTTGAGAAGCATAAGACAGTCCTAATTTTGATGATTATAGAGCTATAAGTTATGAGACATTACCGTTTTTATTTTGGAAGCTAAGGTAAAGGCAAGAAGACACATAGGTCTTAAACAATTGCCAAGAGGCACGGATTAGTGTGAATTGAATAGACTTCTAGTGTAGAGTTGCTATTGAACTGAAGAAACATGTATTTTTGAGTATACAAGTGTGGTATGTGCATGGGGTTGTATGCACGTGCAGAGGCCAGAGGAGGACATCAGGTACCTTGTTCTATCACACATTACCTTACTCCATTGAGACGGGCTGTTTCGCTGCACCTGCAGCTTGGCTGGTGACCAGTAAGCCCGAGCAGTTCTCTAGTTTGCCTGTCACAGTACTAGGCTCTGGGCACATGTGCAGCCATACCTGGCTTTGTAAGCAGGTGCTAGGGATTTGAACTCAGGTCCTCATGTTTGTGCAGCAAACAATCAGACCCATCGAGCCATCTTTTTAAATAAATTGTGTCCTGGGTGGACTGTTAAGAAGACTTTCACATTGTTTTTTAAATTAAGAAAATTTATCTACATTTGTCTGAATTATTGTCTTTTTTTTTTGTTTGTTGGTTTGTTTTTGTTTTGTTTTTTGTTTGTTTGCTTTCTCTCCTTTGAGACAGGGTCTCACTATGTACCCTGGTGGCCTAGATTGCATCCTAGTATGTCATTGATACATAATATATTTGCACCTCTATATCATTTATTTTTCTGCTCTTTGAAGTAGAATGGATATTTTTGTATTATACATGTGAGACTTTTGACTTGAACTTAATGATATCTGTATCTATCATTGCTCAAGTATGCCTATTCTGAACATTGCTACACATAGTTCCTGACATTAACTGCTTTCCTCTGAAATTATTGGGTTCTTAAAAAAAATTCAAATTTGCTGTTGATATAGGTATTCCAGAGTGTCCACTTTTTGAGTGAGCTCAGGCTGCTCCTAAGCTTGTTTTGTAGGAAGACTGACTGAATTCCTGGTCCTCTGCCTCCACCCTCTCACATTCTGGGATTATAGCATTCTTCACCATCCTTATGTTCACTTTTGTATTTTCAAACTTAAAGTCCTCATAGAAAATGTCTACTCCTTTTTTTTTTAAAAAAAGGGCTATTTTACTTTAACTTATGTGTGTGTGTATGTGTATGTGTGTGTGTGTGTGCACGTGTGTGAATGTGTGTGAATGTTCAAGTGTGAATGCAGGTATCCATACAATCCAGAAGACAGCATAGGCTCCCCTGGAGCTAGAGTTACAGGTTGTTGGTCTACCTGATGTGGTGCTGGGAACTGAACTTGGGTCTGTGTAAGAACAATATGTGCTCTTAACTGCTGAGCCACCTCTCTAGGCCCCTGCCCACTTTTTGGTAGAAGGAGCCAGCTCCTTCAGGTTGTCCTCTGACATCTACATGCATGTACTGTGGCACACGTGTGCCCCATGGCAGGCAGGCAGGCAGGCGTTCCCACCCCAGGTGAAGAAGTTAATTGAAAAAAATGTGGTTTTCTGCTAACTCCTATAAAAGCCATGAGATGGTCTCTGTAAGTCATATTCTCTGTACTCAGGTTGTTTATAGTAATCTTTGCACAACTGAGTTATGTGCGGAGTCCTGTCGTAGTCTGCTGCGTATAAACTGTTGAATATGTTTAGAGTCTCGCCTCACTTCTTTTTTCATAGCATTTGCATCAGCAGCCTTTGTATGTATTTTGCACATTTCAGACTCTACTTTGTTTTAAGCATTTTCCCTACGTAATGCCCTCCCTGTATGCGTCTTTTTAATTTCCTAGGTTCGGTTCAGCTCAAATCTTAGTTAAAAAATTGTTTTACATTATTTATTTAGTGCGTGTGTGTGTGGGGGGGGGGGTCCAGTGTTTGTGTGCCAGGGCATGTGTGTGGAGGTCAGAAGATAACTGGTGGGGGTTGGCTCTTTCCACCATGTGGCTTTGGGGATTGAACTCTCAGCACCTTTGCCCACCTGCTGAGACATCTTGTGGGCCCCCAAGTCTTGTTGCTTTCTCCTCTCTTCCCCATGTCTTCCTGCCCCTCCCCCACTTCTTTTTTCGTCATCTTTTTAAATTCGATCATTAAATATGTGCTACATAGTTTCTTTTTCTTTCCCAGAGATGTGGTGGTAAAAAACGTTAACTTCTGTACATGATTGGAAGATGAAAAATAATTTTATTTCTGTATTTTGTACTTCTTAAATTTTCTAAATTTTGCTCTTATTCTTTGTGCATAATTTATACTACTTTCTTTTATTACAAAGCAAGTCAAATTGAGGCAGTAGATTTAATGTATCTAATAAATCTGCAGAGACATTAGACTGGGAATCAGGAGCAAAGCAATTCTTAGGCTAGCCCCTTCAGGATACTGGATTTCAGTTTCTTAGTATGTAAACAAAGACTTCAAGTAGGAAGAAGCCTTAAAATTCCTTCCCAGGTCTTAGTCCATCTTATTAACCCTTAACCTTTTTCTGACTTATCCTAAAGCCAGACTCTTGTACTAGCCAGCTCTGCTGTCATGTTTCCTTTTGATTCTAGTTTAAGACTAGTCATTGCTGCTTTATTTGAAATGCATCCAGTTTTGGGTCTAGTGTTGTCTGCGCAGCAAGAATCTAATTAATCATCTAATCTAGTTGTGATTTATTTACTCATAATTTTCTTTTTAAGGTATTTTCAAGAGAAATAATTCCAGATTGATGGATGAAATTTTAAAACAACAGCAGGAACTTTTGGGCCTAGATTGTTCCAAATACTCACCAGAGTTTGCAAATAGTAATGACAAAGATGATCAAGGTAAGTGTGAGTGGGCAGTTGGACACACAGCATTGAAAATTTGTTTGTTTTAGGGCAGATTTTTGTCACAGACTTCATTTACTTTACTCTGTAAGTCTTTATTATCAATAAATTATCTTGCTAGAGATAATGTTCAGAAAACGATAAAATAACAATTGACATTATAAAAATGAATCCATGTTAAAGAATTTAACTAGGTAGATTATATAGTCCTGTGAATAGAGAAGACCAAGGCGGATACATTTATAGTAGTAAATTAAGTGAGTATATTAATTGATGGTAAATACTGGACTTTGTACAGGGTAATATGAAGGAATGTTTATAAGTAAAACTGTGGCATGGTTATCAGCTATCTAGAATCCTAAGCTTTAAACTAGCTTGTAGAGTCATACAGACATATGGACAGTGTGTACATACTCCACTGAAGCATAGTTTTCATTAGTCTGGAGTTTTCTTTTGAACTACTCAATTGTACTGTTAGTGTAGATGGCATTTTTAGATATTTTTAGCAAACACTGTAGCTAGCCTCTTTCGTAGACAGTTTACTCACTATACAAAGTTAATTCTAAGATTTGGAGAAGGCGGTGTATACAAAAAGGCACCGTTGTAACCTGGGTGCCTGGCTCCTTTCAGCAGAGGATAGTGGTGGAGAGTAATAGCAGGTGTGCTCGGATGCCGACACTGAAGGGCTTGAGTGGTCCCTGCTTACCATTAGTGTGTACTTTGGTCTGAACTTACTTCATAAAACTGAGTTTGAAATAAATACGGAAAAGTGTGTCTTAAATATTATCTTGTCTGTTTTTTTGCTCTAGTTTTAAATTGCCCTTCGGCAGTGAAGGTGCTGTCCCCGGAAGATGGAAAAGCGGATATTGTGAGAGCTGCCCAGGACTTTTGCCAGTTAGTAGCCCAGCAGCAGAGGAGACCCACAGATTTGGATGTAGATCTGCTAGACGGTTTACTTAGTAAGTCAAAATGGTTCCATTTTCTTCCTAAAGACACAGATGAAAGAGAATATTTAGGTTCTTTTCATTCTGTACAATCTGGTTCTTGCCTGGCTTGGTGGCTCATGCCTTTAATCCCAGCATTCAGGAGGCAGAGGGAGGCAGACCTATGTGGTCCAGGTTAGCTAGCCAGGGCTACATAGTGAGACACCATGATGGGGTGGGAGAGCTTTATTGAACCCCTTAAAGTTCTGACATTTAATGACCCACATGTGAAAATGATTTCAAGGTACAGAACTTATCCTTGCACTTAACATGAAGATTTAATAATAAAGTAATTTTTTTAAAAAATTATTTACTTGAGTATGTGTGTTGGCGCTTGGGCAACAGTCAGAAGATAACTCGATGGAATTGTTTCTCTTCCCCCATGATGTGAATGTGACTTTAGGGTCTCACTATGTAGCCATGGCAGGCCTGGAACTCACTATGTGGAGCAGGTTGGCCCCAAACTCATAGAGATCCACCTGCTTTTCCCTCTTGAGTGCATGGATTAAAGACATGTGATACCATGCCCAACAAACACAATACGCTTGAGGTTTGTCTATGTTTAATGCATTAGTACTTCATTCCTCTATGCTTTTGTTGAGTAGTATTCTGTTCTATGATATGACTTGTTTTATCCACACACCAGTTGATACACATTTTGTTTTTGGATAATATTACTGTGACACCTTTGCTTTTTCATAGAAATTTTAGGGTTAGCCTTTCAGTTTGAAAACACACATATACACATACATACATACACACACACTCAATATTATTAAATATTAATATTTTATTAAAATATTATTTTAAGATAGTAATATTTTTATTTTTAATGAATAAGTTGAATATACCATTTCATCTATAATTTGATAAAATTAATAGGTGTCAGTCATAGTAGGAACTCATTAGAGCTGTGACTAATATTTGAGTGCTGTGAAACGTTTGTAAATAAACAGTTCACCAGTGTGCCAATATCATGGAGTTCTAATAAAATTTCTCCTTTCTGTATAAAAAACACAAAATGTTTTAAGCTATATTAGGGAATCAAATTGAAAAGATAGATGAACAAGGGCTGGGGAGGTGGGTCAGTATGTAAAGTATTTGTTGGACAAGCCTTGTGAACTGAGTTGAGATCCCCCACGGCTCATGAAAAATCAAAACATCGTGTGTGCATCTGTAATCCCAGCACATTCCATAGGGAGAGAGTAGCATCACTAGAAGCTTCATGAGCCAATGATGAAGCTGATGTAGGGAGACGTGGACAAGATGGACCCTGTCTCAAACAAGGTGGAAAGGTGAGCTCTGACACTTGTTTGTCTTTGTCCACCCACATGCTGTGGCACACACATGCATACACTCACACCTCACACACAGAGGTATGAGAACAAAATACAAACTGCAAATTTAGGGAAAATTTATGACTTGTCCACACAAAGAAAATGTAGAATAATTCTGAAATTATGAGTTAAATGATCATAGTAATAAAGATACTAATATCTTACCATAAGTATTTTAAACACATTGCCTCAATTACCCTTTGCTTGAGCCTCTGGACTATATTACTCATATTACCATTATTATTTATTACGATCATCTCTGTGCCAATGAGATGGAAAAGGGGGACAGACAAAATTATAAAGCTAGTAAGAGGTTCATCCAGGACAACCTAGGTTTAGCAGTTGTCAAATTCTGCATGCCACATTTGTGAAACCATATAAAAGTTGTACTTACTGCTTAGAATAGTTCTTTTAGCTATACCTTAACGGTGTATCTTTTTCTCTTTGTGTGTGAAACAGCTTTATTTCAAACTCTTTTATTGACAATTTTTTTCCCATTCAATATATTTTAATCATGTTTCCCCACTTCTTTGATTCCTCCCAGATTCTTCCCACCTCCCTATCCACCCAACTTTATGTTCTTTCTCACTCTTTAAAGCAGACAAAAACAAAACAAAACAAGAAACACAACACAAATAAAAACACAAAAAGTGAAAATGAAAATAAACAAGCAAAAGATAAAGCATGCCTAAATAAGCCAGGTGGTGGTACACGCCTTTAATCTCAGCACTCAGGAGGCAGAGACAGGCAGCTCAAGGCTAGCCTGCTCTACATCCGAGTTTCAGAACAGGCAGAGCTACATAGAGAGAACTTGTCCTCCAGAAGCTCCTAACAAAGCTGAGGTGCTCACACGATTTTAAATCTAGGTACATGGATGAGAGGAAGCATGGTGTTTGTCCTGTGTGTGGTGTGTTTTGCTCAACACAATTCTTAGTTGCATCTGTTTTATATATTCCAGTCTGGCTACGTAAATCTGTCTAGGTTAAGTAGTCATCGAAGTGCTTGCATACTGACTATGCAAACACCTGAAGTTTCTGAGACTTCAGAGACCTGTGTGTGGCATTTGAAAGTTGCATTTAAATCTTAAGTCGTCTTGGCCCTGTCTTTACCCTGGGTTTCCTTCCTGTCTACCCTTTGTCCCTCACACATGGGTAGACTGCCAGTCAGTCGTGACTGTAGGATTCTATGTGAGCCCTCATTTCCAGGATCTTCCTGTTAAGTGTCTGGACACTAGGCCTGCATCCTTAGACCAATACAGCTGTGAGTGGTCCCCACCCAATCCCCTCGAATTAAACACTTTAGCTAGCGCACAGTGGACTTTCATTGTTCTTCAGCTGCCTGTACCTTCTAGCTTTCATTTCTGTCTACATCATTGGGCAGTAAGAAGCGAGTGACCTCAGAGTGCTCTTCTCTGCAGTTGACCGGGGTTAGAGCTGTGTGGGTTTGGAACAGTCCCAGACAAAAAGGCCATAGACTCTTGGTGTTCTTAGTCGAAGCTCTTCCTTTTAAATTTTGTATTTTTAAGTGGTAATTGCCTGCCTTTAGCCAGTATCCACTGCTCTTGAAAGGCTGGTTTTGTTCAGTTATCTTAATCCCCTTTTTTTTTTTTTTTTTTTTTTTTTTAATGGAGAAGAGCTGTCATCTTCACATTTTGCAGGGACAACATTTATCATGTTTTCTCTTTTTATTGAAGAGAATGGCTTTGTAGGTAGCAGTGGATCTGTGTTTCATGTGTTTCATAGACTTTTAAAGGGACCTTGTCATGGAAATGATGCATATCACTGCTGGGTGGGCCTGTATAGCCATTCTCACGTGCTTTCTCCTTTTTATTTTGGTGTTGGGGATTGGACTTACAACCATTGCTCTGCTCTTACTGCCCCCATTACCAGCCCCAATCTCTTGGAGAGATTTTGTACTAGGGAAGTTGTGACAGGACTAAGGGTATAGGAACCGTTAGAACATGATTCTCTTGGATTATAGAATCTTATCTGTTTTACCAGCTACTCTGCAAACTTTGTTTTCATAGTTGAAACATTTATATCTGCACCCCACCCCCCAAACCGCTCAACCAGGTCTCATGGAAATGAAATCATAGCACAGGTAGAAAATGCCCATGTACTTGTTGAGCCCTTGTTGTCACTAAGGCTGCTTGAGCTCTAGGGATCACTGGAAACACTTAACACTACATAGCTAGGAATTGGTCATTTAGGCTCCTTAGCTATAAAATATGGACATGGAATGAAAGGAGATAGACACACACCGTTCCTCCCTTCCTTCCTTCCTTCTTTCCTTCTTTCCTTCTTTCCTTCTTCCCTTTCTCCTTCCTTCTTTTTCCTTTTTCTTTGTTTTTTTTTGAGACAGTGTCTCACTATGTAGCTCTGGCTGTCCTAGAACTCACTATGTAGATCAGACTGGCCTCAAACTCACAGAGATCTACCTTTCTGCCTCTGCCTCCTGAGGGAGTGGTTTTGTTGTTCTTTGGGAGAGCATTATGGGCTCTTAACCACTGAGCCACCTCTCCAGCCCTGAGATGGTTAATTCTTGATGAACTTTTTTATTTCTAAAGTTACTCAGTTCTGGGACCAATATAAGCAATTATGTCCCCTAAAGCAATGTTTTTCCCAAGGTGCTAAGACACCAGGGACTTGGGAGTATTTACTGGGGTCAGGGTTGGAATTAAATTTCTTTATAAGGAAATCAGCACAGTTAGATGTACTTTCGAGAACACAGTATTTTTTCTGAAGTGCTTGGGGGCTGGAAACATCCAGATAATGACTTCTGAAAAGAGTACATAAGAAAACCTAAGGAGCCACTTAGTTGACAGTTTTTTGTCCTTGTCATGCTTGTATGTAAACTTGTTTATTTCACATGTCTTTATTCCCAAGGTTCACATGGTTTCCCTGATCCCGATTTAGTGCTGAAGTTTGGTCCTGTGGACAGCACATTAGGCTTTCTTCCCTGGCAAATCAGATTGACTGAGATCATGTAAGTAACGGGAAGGATATTGGCTTTGTTCCTTGAGCCCAGCACTACAGTAGGTCTAATGACAATACCTCATGCTTTATCTTACTCGGTGTTTAAGTATGAGTGGAAAAATAAAGGCTTGTAGGTGAATAGGCAGTAAAGTGTGTGATTGTGCAGATGTTTGTTATTGGCATTAATTATCTTGGGAGATCACGAATGAACAGTACCTGAGTACTGGAGTCCCACAGAAAAAGCAGGAATCCACCAGAAATATGATACTGATAGATTTTGTATTATAGGGAAGCATAGCGAGTGGGAAGAGAAGGAAAAGAAGAACTGGTATGTTTAAAAATGCAGGGACCTGGCCCTGTCGGAGTGACAGTGTGAATGAAATGAGGAGATGGAAGCCTTCAGAGTCTGGATGGTTTTATTAACAAAATGAGGAGTAGACTGGGAATGAAAACAGGCTGAGCTTGTAGGTAGTATGGGAATGGTGATTTGGGGAGGTTTATTTAGCCATTATTACTAGAGCTGGATTGGAGAAAGGATAAAGTAAGAAGATAATTGAAGGGGCCGTACCTGTGATTTGGGGTGAGAACAGTGAAGGGAATGGAATTACTTATGTAGAACAGGGTTTGTAGGCTTTTTCTAAAATGTCTAGACAACAAGTATCTTAGATTTTTCAGGTCATGTAGTATCTTTCTACTTAACCATTAAATCTGCCTGACTCAGCAAGTGGAGCTAAGTGCAGATGACACATGAACTAATAGGTAGTACTCTTATTTGTAAAAACAAACTGCTAAGTTGGGCATGGTGGTGCATGCCTGTAATTCCTGTAGCCCGGAAGCTGAGACAGGAACAGGAGGTCGGGGCCAGCCTGTGCAGCATAATGAATTCTGAGTAAGCCTAAGTGACAAAGTGAAACCTTGTTTTAAACAAAACAAACAAGCAAGCAAAGACAGGCTGTTGTTGACCCCTGATTTAGAATAAAAGAGAATTTTTTTTTTTTTTTTTTTTTTTTGAGACAGGATTCTGCCTCTACCTCCTGTTTGCTGGGATTAAAGGCGTGCACCACCACCTGAGATCCCCTTGCCTGTCCTCTGGAGTGCTAGAATTATAGGCTTATGCCATCAAGCCTGGATAATCTTTATTTTTTTTTTTTTTTGAAGTGTGAATTTTAATGTAGAGTTGAGGATTTAAATAGCACAGGTGACTGATACTTAGCACATAACAGGTTGTCCTCTGTACCTGTGTCTGTATCTTTGTCTTGGCTTTCATATGTTGTTGAGTTTTATCTGTATTTGTATACCAGCAGACTAAGTACTATGATATCAGATAAGACATCTCAGTCCTAAAATGAGCACACGAAGAAGCGTCCAGCAGCTCCTAAGACACAAGGGTAGTGCTTCTCAAAGACTAGATGGAGCAGTTGATAAAATGTAGAAGACATAGGGACATTTTAGCAAGAAAGCCATCAAATGTGTGCTATCATTTGAATAGAGTGAGTGAGGAAGTCAGGGTTGGAAGCAGACATCATTTGATGTTAAGAGATTCGAAGGAAAGTTGGCTACTTCTTTGAATATTCCTGGCAGTCGGAGGGAGGATAGCAAAGAGCTGTATCCTTTACAGTGGAAGAGAACCATAGGGTCAGGCAGGAGTTCTTTTATGTGGTGCTTTTGTGTGTGTATGTGTGTGTATAAATGTGACTGGAACTTCAAATGTAGCTTTTGTAATTTGAACCTGTGTTTGGCTCCCAGAGTTTGAATTTCCAAACATTTATGAAACTGTTTTAAAGTAGAGAGCTCTTCGAAATTATTTCAAGTATTTAAAGTACTTAAACCCCTCTTGTCGAGTGTTCAACTGCCTTTCTCGAGCTTGTCTTTGCAGTATAAATGTTCCCCCACCCCTGTGGGCAGCAGTGAGTTATACTTTCATATCCCATATCACTGCAGGAGCACATGCAGCTCTGGCTGAGACTTTCTGGAAGATAGCTTCCACAAACTTAATAGTTCTGGCTTTACTAGGACCACACGGAGTTCTTCAAGTGAATTTGAGTACATTGTTACTACAGATTTTTTAACCTTAACTTATTAGATTTTTGCACTAATAGATTATGAATCTAACTCTGTAAAATGACTTTTCTCTTGTAGAGAGAAGTAGTTTTGCTTGAACTGTCTTGCAGTGAGTTTGACTAGAAGATTACCATAATCTGCATATAATTTACTTTTTTCTGCCCTCAGCTTCTTTTGGTCATCACCCCCCCAGGCTATATTATATCGTATTATCTAATTTCCCCTCCCTTTGTGTTTTCTTTTCAGCTCTTTGCCTTCTCACCTAAACATCAGTTATGAGGACTTTTTCTCCGCCCTTCGTCAGTATGCAGCTTGTGAACAGCGTCTGGGAAAGTAGTGCTCCCTGGTTGCATAATTCAATTTCAGGCTTTTGGAGAAAAGGACCCAAGTGACTCTGATGTTTACAAAGTACCTATAAAACCCTGTACACACCTAGTTCATATTCCTCATAATTTATCAACAAACACAAAAAAGTGTCTTACTTGAGAGTGAATGAGTGTGTGCGTGTGTGTGTGCACGTGTGTGTGGAAATAAATTTATAAATGGGGCACATTGGAGAATGGAGTACATAGACAACAGTTCAGGCAAGTAGCAGCAGTGGCTTAGGAACTGAGATTCAGGCGTAAAAGCTTCAGCTCCTGCCGCTTCCCTGTTATTGTGGGGAGTAGAAGGAGTGAGTAGAGCTGTTTTAGTTTGTGGGATAATTTTTGTTCAGTCTTTCTTAGTGACCAAACTTTAATTTTTAAGAATAATATATTGACTTACTAAGTGGAAGTATTCTCATTTTGAGATAGAGTCAAAGACTCCGGAATGTTCACATGTTGACAGTTTGCTCACCTGCAGAGCAAAGGGAACATCCTCAGATTCCGTCCATTGCATTTCTTCATTATAGTGAACAGCGTGACTTGAGAGTACTGGTCTGGTGTCTGTTCTGGGTTGTAAAGATCATTTGAAAAAAAAAAACTTAGAATATTGAAGTACAAAATATAAAAATTATAAATATTGAATTAGGCAGTCAAGAACCAAAATAAATGATCATCTTAAAGATGGAAAATTTCCTAAAAAGACAGTTTTGATTTGTTTATTTGTGTGATGAGTAGTTTGCTGTATAGTACCCAAAACATTTTTTAAAAAATGTTTCCAATATTTAAAGTAAGTATCTGAGAGAAGTTACCAAGGCAGCTCTTCTCAAAAATAACCTGTTCGTCTCTAGAGTAGCACCTGGGATTTTCTTTTCCCAGTAAATCTCTGAACGTTGCATAATGATTAAGTAGGATGGAGGCCTGTATTACCAAAGTCTATGAGCATAATTTAACTGATCTTTTTTGTTCTCTAGTATTATAGAGAACAGCACTGATTCTGATAGATGTTTAATGTTTTTTCCACACTGCAAATCTTTGGATGGAAACCATTCTTTATATTTCATGGACAGTTTTCAGAAAACTTTTATCAACAAGTGTACAAGAGTAATGTACATTTAGAATAGAGCAGTTTAAATACTAGACCTCAGAAATCTGAAAAATAGCAAAGAAAATGGGTTTGGAAAGTATGGTCTGGAATTGCTTGTCAGACTCTGAAGAATATGTGTTTCAGCTTTGGATTACAAACCCCATTTATGATTTTAAAAATATACTTGAAATAAAATGATTAAAATGAATTTTGGTCCAGTGACATTACTTTGCACTTCAGTTTTTTTGTACAAAATTTTAAAGTCTTAATTTATTTCCACAATTTTGTGTGAAACTACGGTGTATCTAAAGATTATTAGAGAACTCCGATTTCTGTTTCCCTGTGTTGTGATCTGTGTTCCTCTGGTTTTATTCCCCCACAGGGGAGTAATTAAGACAATTTAATGCTTTTCATAAACATAATAAGTATAAATATCCTTTATAGACCTTCTGGGGTATATACAGCTTTAATGAATTAAATTTATTGGGATCAATTGAAATAAAGGGATTTAAGATTTGTTAAAATGAAGTTTGCCAGATTACCCTTCGGAATAGAGCCAAAACCAAAAAGAGCTGAGTTTTTATACTTCCTTCTACAGTATAACACAACAAAACAAATCCATAGCCTGTGACCAAGTCTATTGTGGCCTTAGGAAAATTTGCTTAATCAAGTTAAGGGTTTTGAATTTAAATATAGGCATTCAGGAATCTTCTCACATGAGGTCAACTGCTAATGCAATCTTCACAACTTGAATAGTACTGGCCATTCTTCAGTTCCTGCCAAGGTCATTACGAGTTGGATACCATCAAAACTCATTTGTGCTTCCAAGGAACTTCAAGTCTTCATGCGTATTAAAGGTCATTTTCTTTAAATTGTTTCTCCTTGACATGTTCCACAATGGAAAATGTGCCAAATTGAACCTACTCAACAGATGGCATCTTGACATATAAAGAAGTTGGAGGGATCAACTCCATTCCGAAGTCTGATTGTAGATTGCTCCTTGAAATTGATTGGTTATTGTTTGAAGTTTAAAAGCTGATTGTAATGTGAATAGCAAATTCTGGTATATTGTGACTAAGGCTTAAGAATGCCTGTTTCTTACAGAATGTTCCAACATTAATGAACAGTGCCAAATACACTGTGCACATCTATAATTTACCATTTGAATGTATGTTAATTAGCTACTCCCTTCTATGTGATGGTTCCATGCTTAAGAAGTCAGTGAAATCCTTGTGATGTTTGTTATGCCTGTAGATTTTGGCAACATGTAAATAATGTGTACAGCAAATTTTTATGATTAAGGAATCAAATTTCTTGAATTTTATTATTAAAAGTTGAAACAAGATGTATGAACAAAAATCAATAAAAGAATATACTCTTTTCATGGACTGTAGTATTATGTGAATGTTATATTTAGTCTGAACAGTTAGGGATTCCGAAGGGTAATGAGAACCATGGCCAGATAGCAGTCCTGCTCTTGATTGAAACATTCTCATTTTTATCAGGTTAAACATTTGCAACAGTTACATTTGCTTTCTATTTAATACTAGAGTGAGATTTAGCTTTGTCTTGCTGGAATTGTCAAGTTCCACAGTAACTAAAAGCTTAATCTGCACTGAACATAGAAATGTTAACTTAGAAGTAAATGTGTAGCTTTTTAAGAAGTACTTTAATTGAAAGGTAAGAACTGTGATGTCTTATGCAGCGTAGCGTTCCCTTTCTAACTGTAGACCTAATTGTAAGACAGCTTTGTATGCATAGTTTTCATCTAAATCCAGGACTCTCCACAGGGCACATTTTAACTCTCGTTAACAAAAGTGACTGTATGTGACCTCACTGTGCAGTGCGTCTGACTCGGAAGTGGTTGGAGGGTGGTCTGAAGGAGAACCCAGGGTGTGTGTTAGTGGTTGCCCAGGATTCTACTCCATGTCTGTAAGCTGATCAAATTTGTGGAAAAGGAGAATGCGAAAAGAATTTGCTTGAGGCTTAACATTTATTATAAAGAATAATAAAATTTAAGAAAAGGATTTAAGGAACAAAAGGAAGACCCCTTGATTACGTTTCTGGTGACAATCCGAAAAGACTTTTTGTACTTTTATTTTAAAATGTGATACTTTTATCAGGCTTAATAAAGAGACTCTTTTAAACTGTACACCCAGAATTGATTTTTTTCTGTTTGGTATTCGGTTATATTGTGGATATAAACAGTAATATAAGCCCATTAGCTATGTGGACAAAGGAAAATCCACAATTCAGTTTAATGTGATTTAATCTTTGTCTAAATTCTTTTAAGTTTGTGTTCAGTTTTTCTTAACATCCTATAACAATTTAAGGACTAGAAATTGATTTTAGCGTTGCATACAAAGGAGTGCAAAAATAAAAATGAAAGGTAATCCCAGGTTCTTTGCTGCTGACCATTCCTTTTCTTCAGAACTAGAGGTTTAAGTTGCTTTTAGAAGGACAAGAAAGTCTGGAGCTTGGAAAAGAAAAGTGAAGAAACAGAAGTAAATAAGAGCTCAAGTCTCTAGAAGATGGGTAAGTATCAGCTCAAGTTTGTGGTCTGTCAAGGAGTATGCCCATTGTGATGGTGATGTATTTCTGTAGCTATATCTTTTATGGGTTTGGTTGTAGGAGTCTGTTATTTTATAAGTACTCTTATAGTTAATATAGTTACATATATATATATATATATATATATAGTATATATATTACATTGTTATATATAGTACAGTTATATATGTATAGTGATATATAAGTACATAAATATAGTTAATAACTGTTAATCCTTAGTAACAGCTATCAGGATTGTAACAGTAACCAAGTACTGCTGCAGTAGATTTCAGAAAGAAAATTGGATATCAAGAAAAATGTAAAAAGTCCTTATCTGGAGATGTTGGACATAGTGTTGGTCTAGTGCTTTGCTTCTAAATGGAGACTTTTTTTTTTTTTTTTGTCAATTTGGCCGAGGAGGTCACACCTAATCTTTATTAGAAGACAAAGAGGGTAGCCATGCACAGGACAGCCCTCCTGATAGAATCACCTGTCCTTACAGCTGAGTAGTATGGTCCCTCTGAATCTTTAACTCTACAATTTTAACCTTTTACCTTGTTAAATTCATATTAGCTAATATCTCAAATGTAGAGTGTTGGAGATTAATGGTCATCCATGCCTCATATTAGGGTTAAGTGGGAAAGCTTCTAGTGTTTCTCCATGAGTGTGGTACTGTTTTGGGTCTAAATGTGCCTTTATATCTCCAAGACAAGGTTTGTCTGTGTAGCCCTGGCTATCCTGGAACTTGCTCTGTAGACCAGGCTGTCCTCAGACTCACAGAGATTTGCCTATCTCTGCCTCCTGAGTGCTGGGATTTAAGGCATGTGTCACCACCACCTGGCAATATTTGTAAATATATATAACTATATACTTCTGTATACTCAAACAGATAAGATTCTTATTTACTATATAGATTTTATCACTACTGAACATTAAATTTTAAGATATTTTAGAATATTCAGACACAGGCTGGGAAGATGGCTTAGTCAATAAAATACTGGCTGCACAAGCATGAACACTTGTGCTCAAGACTTAAAGAACTGGGTGTGCCAGTGCATGCCTTTATTCCCAGTACTGGGAGACAGAGACAGACTCCCTGGAGCTTGCTGGCAGCCAGTCTAGCCAAATCAGGTTCAGTGAGAGATCTTATATAGAAAAATATGGTGGGAATTTATATAATGGGATAAGGAATTGAATTAAGAAAATTGCAGATAAATCTATGGAGCTGGAAACAATCACCCTAAATTGTAGGCATAAATGTAAGTGTTGATTTTATTATTCTCATGGGTTCATGGAAAAAAGACAGTTTATTTTTTGCTAATTCAATCCCCTTGTCCTAGAGGGTTTCAGCTTCTGTACAATATAATCTTAAGCCTATACCTAGAAGGCCTCAGCCTCCATACAATCTAATCTGTAAACCCAGAATGTTTCAGCCTCTGAGACTTACTACTGACTGAGCTCACTCTGTCTGTCTTGTCTTCTGAACTACCTCTCTTCACCTGATCTTTAGTGAAAGTTCTGAACTGTAAATCATAAACCGTCTGCTTCTGACTCTGCTTTCTCTCTGCTTATTCTGGACTGACTCTGCTCTTCTTGGCTTCTCTTTCTAAACTGTATTGTTTGTTTGCTGACTGCACTCAAGTTGTCTGACTGAAATAACTCTCCTCTGAGCTTCTTGTCTGCTTCCACCTATACTTCTTGCATCTCTCTCTGATCTCTACCTCGCTTCTCTGTTTCTCCTCTCTGAACTCTGCTTCCACTGACTGCTCCCTTTCCACCCTGAAAGTTAGTATTGAAGGCATGTGCCACCACTTCCTTTTTAGTTGAATTAAAGGTGTGTACTACCTTGCCTTAACCACAGAGATCCCTTTCACTTAGCATTAGAACAGAGGATAGGAATAGTCTGACAAGTTAATTCTTTCTGCATTCAATCTGGATCACACAGGCCTTTTCATTGTGATCCTTTGCTAGAGCAGCCATGCTGCTGAATTAAAGGATTAAATGTTCCTCTACACTAAGTGAGGTAGCCCAGACACCAAAAGACAAATACTGTATGTTTTCTTTTATATGTGGATGTAGATTTAAGTCTTTGATAGTGTGCTATAATCTGAATAACCACAGATGTTAGGTGTCTAGTAAAGGACCTGTGGGAGGAGGAGCTCTCTGAAGAAAAGGGGAATAAACTATAGTGTAATAAAGAGATAAAGGGGGGAGTAGAATAGGAGGACTAAATGGGGAGGAGGATGGGAGAGGGCAAGATGAAGAAATACGGGAAGGGTCAACTAATACTAAATGCCTTTTGAGAAACCATATGGAAACCTACTGTAAAGGCTTCCTAAAATACATAAATATATGAAAGGATTTTAAATGTAGTTA
The DNA here is from genome assembly GCA_026225945.1 of Cricetomys ansorgei. Lineage (NCBI taxonomy): Eukaryota > Metazoa > Chordata > Mammalia > Rodentia > Nesomyidae > Cricetomys > Cricetomys ansorgei. The sequence goes on along the minus strand of JAMJFZ010001042.1, from coordinate 6,112,671 downwards.
TCATATAATGGGGGAGACAATTGCCCAACTAGATATTTCATGCCACCAAGTAAAACTGCTAGTGCCAATGATGAGTTACATCTTGTTGATTGGCTAGAGTTCCCATGGACCCATCCATACCCGCAACATCACAGGGTATTGTCAAGGCTATTGGTTGCTCTCCATAACCTATTGGTCCTACTGCTGAAGCCAAGTTGTCAAACATGAAAAAGTCAAGCTAGTGCCCAACTAGAAGCTTTAACACCCACTGACTAGCATTCATGGTGCTAGAAGGTACTCTGCTTGCTATTTGAGGAGAAAACAATTGTTAGTCTCACCCAGATATGCCCTGTGACCTACAATAGCTATCTGCCTGCCATATATAGTAGTGCAATAGTGGTACAAATGTTATGGTAACAACCAACCACTTCTTGATTGGCTTTAAAACTCAATTTAGGAGATGGAACTCATACCTGACACTGCTAAAGTGGCCAAGAACCTGAGATAGATAGTTCATGGTCCCGGGGGAAGACTTATTATATTCTGCTAAAGAACTCCTAATGAGATGTTACTATACCCATAGCTCTCAGTCCTAATTGGGTGGTCTTGATCATGTCTTTTCCTTCAAGGTTTGGGGAACTATGCAGAAGAGAAGGAAAGATTTTAAGAGCCTGGGGTGATGGATGACTCCAAGGAAAAAGTGTCTTCCAGACACAACAGGACCAATGCACAGATGAGCTCACAGAAACTGGCAGTACACACAAATCCTGTTACAACCTCAGGCCAGATCGGGCACCAGCATTTAGAGCAGGGGTGGGAGGTTGGGAGTAGGCATGAAGTCCTACCCATAACCAAGAAGCTTTTTGCAATTGATAACCTGCTGGCAAAGGGAAAATCAGTTTTCTCCCATGGAGTGTCACTGTGTCTATGAACCATACTCTAGGGTAAGTCCCAGGCTCAGGAGTAGTTGGCTAGCACAAAACAAACTCCATTTGTGTGTGTGTGTGTGTGTGTTGGGGGAGGGGTTGTGTCACGGCATTATTTTTTGTCTTACTGTTTCTGGTTTGTTTTAATTTTTTTGTTTTGTCTATTTTTTTGAGAAAGAACAGAAAAAAAAAATTAAGTCTAGCTTGTGTGGTGGTAGCATGCATCATAGGCATCACCAGGGTTTTTGGATGCAGCAGGATGCTCTGATCATGGACATTCACTGGCCTGTATTAGCCCAATATTAAGTATGTTCAAGTTCAACCTGAAGGTGGGCTTAACTGCCCAAACTCTCAGGCACTCAGGCATAACATAAGCATCTGGACATCCTGAAGGCATCCAAACAGCCCATAGGCACCAGGACCTCCTGCATGTGCCAGGGCATCCTGCAGATACCCAGGGCATCCCACAGGTGCCCAGAGATCCTGCAGGCACCCAGACATCCTGAAGGCACCAGGGCCTCCTTCAGGCATCCAGACATCCTGCAGGCACCCAAACACCCCACAGGTACCAGGGCATCCTGCAGGTGCCCAGATATCTCACAGGTGCGAGTATATCCTGCAGGCACCAGGGCATTTCACAATGTATTTCTTAATATTGAATCATTTTGATATTCCTATAAGAATTCATAGACATAGGCATATTATTGTTATTTATTTGTAATATGTCATTAGACTGTTTGATATTTTATAAGAACTTTGCACTGATACTAAAAGTCTGAAGTTTTCTATCCTTTGAAATAGGTGTTTGAATTGATGTTATGTTTTTTTTTTTTGTAACAGTAAGTGAAAGTTTTTCTTCTTGTACAACTATTTGAGTAGCCTGGTATGACTTGGTTCTTGAAGATTTAGTGAGCTATATAGTTCTTTGCTTGTTTAGGTGAGACCTCTGATGAGTTTCAAAATTGCAATTATAATTTGTCCCCTGTCGAATTTGGTAAGATGTACTTTTGCTGGTAATTACCCATTTTATCTAACTTAAAATGTGTTTGCAAAGAGACAAATAATCACTTTTAATCTTTCGTGATTTTTAAGTATGCATCATTAGCATCCAAGTTGTTTTCCTCTCATTTTCTGTTCTGTGTTGTGTTTTCCAGTCTCTGCCCCGCCTCCTCTTCTCTGATTAGCTGGTCCATGAATTATTTCTTCTGTTGCTTAATGTTGATGATCCAAATTCATTTTTGTTGTTTTGTTCCTAAATAATTACTTGTACTTTTGTTTATTACATTTTTCTTTTACCTGTCTTTATTACTATTTTGTAACTTTTAAAATAAATGTATTTGTTTTTATTGAGGAAGAATATACGCTAAAATTTTTCACCAATTACTGCTTTAATTTCATATTGCATATTTTAATATATAATTTATATTGGAATTTTGTAGGCATATGTCATTTTTGACATATTTATTTATATTTATATATATTTATTTTTTATATTTTTATTTTTCTCTGACTTGCCTGAGTTATATGTGAGTTCTTTTGTTTGCTTGTTTGCTTTGAGACAGGAGCTCTGCTATGTAGCCCAGGTTTGCTCAGACTCTCAGTCCTCCTCTGTCAGCTTCTGAAGTACTGGGGTGTATGTGTGTATCACATCTGTTTCCAGATTTTAATATTTTTTGACTTATTTATTTTATGTGTGTGCATGCCTGGTGCCCGTGGAGGTCAGAAAAGGGAGTCAGAGCCCCTGAAGCTGGAGTCAGAGATCATGGGCTCCTGCTGTGCCCCTTCTGCTTCTGTTTCTAGTTTTGTTTTTTAAGATTTGTTTTTATTTATGAATTTGTTTCTATGTGAGTGAATGCCATGTTTGTGTTGGGCTCATGGAGGTCAGAAGAAGGTATCAGAAGCCCTGGAGCTGGTGTTTCTGTCAGATGTCCACCAACTGACATGGGTGACAGGAACTAATCTTGGGTCTTCTGTAAGAGCAGGAAGAGTTCTTTTACTTAAAATAAAATAAAAAGCTACTAAATTGATGATATTGTGATCAGAGAATATTGTTGGTACTCTTTCTAGTTTCTGCAACTCTCTGAAGCTTTTTTTGTGATATATCAATTTCTTTGAATATTTAACATTGTTTGAAAAGATAAGATTCTCTAGTATCAGTGTACAATTTTGGAGATATATAGTATACCTTATTAATTGTCATTAGGCCTTTGATATACTACACATATATTTGCTTGATTTCTTTTGGACTGATATGATATATTATGAGTGTGTTTCTGTTGATTCTACCTTGCCATTATACTGTGGTCTAGTTTATGAAGGCAAATAAATTTTGTACCGAGATACTCAGAACTGCTGTAGTTTTGCTATGGATTTTGGCCACTCACTGTAAAGTGTCTTTATTTCGTGTGGTGCTTTGGGGCCTGAATTCTCTGGTGTGAACTCTCCAAGCTCTCAACTTTGCTTCACTCTTATTTGCAACTGTCCAGCCTCTTTTGCCTATTCTGCTATTTTTAGCCTTCTTTGTGAACAAGGCAAATGAGTTAGACTCATTTACATTTTTTTATATTACTTTTATCTTTACTTTTTTTTGAAGCAATACTTTTATTAATAATTTGAGTTTCATACAGTGTATCTCGAAAACACCCTTCTCTCATTCCTCCCTGTTTCACCCTCTGACCTCTGACCTTCAAAAACAATAAATAAATAAAAGAAAATTAAGTCCAGCTGGTGTGGCAGGAGCATGGATCATGGGCATCACCATTGTCTTTGGAGACAGTAGGCTGCTCTGATCATGGGCATTCACCTGGCTCATACTAGCCTGAGGCCAAGCATGATGAAGCTGAACTGGATATTTGACCTCACTGTCCAAACCCGCAGGGATCCAGGCCTCCAGCAGGAACCTGGACATAGCTCAGGCACCCTGATATTCTGTAGGCACCAGGGCATCCCACTGGCCACCCAGACATTCCAAAAGCACTCATTTACATTTTTTGTTGCAACTTACTAATAAGTGTCTCCAGAAGAGTGAACGTAACTTGCAAATGCATTCATTATTAAAGCCATCTTGGGGGTTTACAGCACTGTGGCAAAGATGTGATAAACGCAGTTCACATCAATGACCTTGTCTGTATTTACTTGATTTTTATAAATAATATTTGTGAGCTCTGTCAAAAAGAACATGACTACTCTAAGTCAACAACTTGAATGTTTCAAAATTACCAACATTTCTGGGCATGGTAGAGTATGCCTTTAATGCCAGTACTCAGGAGGCAGAGACAGGTGGATCTCTGAGTCTGATGTCTGCCTGGTCTACATAGGCAGCCATGCCAGCCAAAGCTACGCAGTGAGACACTGTTTCAAAGAAAATTTTGCTTAACAGTGAATGGAAAGATAAGCTTTTAGTAGGAGTAATATGTGTTTTTATTATACAAATACAGATAGTCAAGCAACATCCTCATCAAATCTAGACCAGTGTTCATGGGAGGAGGACATCAGAGACAGGGTAGTACTCTGTGCTCATCATCCTATGAGAAGATATCATTTAAATTTCATTTAGCAGATTAGGAAATAGAGGCATTGGCAAAAACAGAACACATAGCTAACAGTCTTATTATTCTCCATTGCTTACACCTTTAATTGTTACTAAGACTTGGTTGTTGCTCAAAATCAAATCCAGGGCACTATGAGTGCTGGGTGCTATAGAAGTCAGTTATGTGAGTTTATAGCTTCTCAAGAAAAGCCTGATCCAACCTCCGCGTGCTCTTTGCTGCATGACTCAGAAGAGCATTAGATACAGATGGTGTCAGCATATGTAGATTGAAGCCATCTGAAGAGTAGGGGCTGCATGTGTATAGAGGTCAGAGAGCCATGTGCAGAAGTCCGTTCTCTCCTACCAAGTGGGGGGTCCAAGGGATCAAACTCACATTGTTCCTCTTGGTGGCAGGCAACTTTACTGGCTGAGCCATCTCATTGGCCCTAATATATACTTTTTAAAGGAATACCTTCATTTAGTAAATCACTTGGGGTTTCTTAAGTCAATCTCAACATTACAGCTTAGCCAGAAACAAGGAGAATCTTCATATAGATGTATAGAACAAAAATAAAGGAGCCATTATGCCTTAGTTTTTTTGTGAATGAATTGGCAGAAACATCTGTTTAGGTATCTGCCTTTGCTTCATACTTAGCCCAATGGTATTTTCCCTCTCTAGTATGGTGGCTAAATGTTCCATAGAGAGGGAATGAATAGTTCCTATCACAAATAGAAGATTTCTGGAACCTTTTCTTCATTATTTTGCATGTACCTCAATTTCCTCTGTTCTGTGATTTCTTATTCATTGTCATCTTGCCTTTTATCCACTGTCTGGCCCAGCTTTCCCTAATCCATGCTGTGTATTTCAGTATTATATAGCATTCCAGTGCTATACAATGAGTACCTCAAAATGACTGGCTTAAAACAATTTTCACTATGCTGTAGGTCAGGAAATCAGACGGGGAAGAGAAAAGCCAATCCATCCCTGTTTCACATCATATCTGCCAGGATGAGATGTCTCCTGTTTCCTCACATCTGGATCAGGTACCTCCATTAGGAAGTGTCCAGGGGCAGGGGCTCCCTGATTGGTTCTGCTGAGGTCATAGGTTTCGTGCTTTTGCCTTTTTTGTTGGCTCACCTTTTTGAACTTTAGTCCCAACACTTTCAGTAAGTTTCTTTAGGTGTGGCGAGATGGCTCAGTAGGTAAAGGAATTGTTACCAAGTCTGATGATTCAAGTTTGATTGTCAGGACTCAGTGGTATATGGAGAGAGCTGACTTTCTCTCTCTCTCTCTCTGTTTCTGTCTCTGTCTGTCTGTCTGTCTGTCTCTCTCTCTCTCTCTCTCTCTCTCACACACACACACACACACCACACACACACACCACACACACCCCTCAGCTCCAGGACCTTCGCATTGTATCAGTTTGTGATTTTCCTTCCCCATCAGTACCCAGAATTTCACCTGCCTAATTAAGTTTTATTTATTATTCAGTTCGGCAGTTCTGTTCTACTTAACTCAGTTCCTCTCAATGTGATTATACCTCCATTAAAGCTCCTCAAATGTTGTTTCTCAAGTTCGCCTTCCTTTTCCTCTGAGTCCCCATCAGCCTCTTCCGCTACTGTTCTTGAAAGTCATTTGTACCAGTTTGATCACAACACTCATCGGTTTTATTCATATTACCTGTGAGTCTGGAGAGAGGTTTTAGTTTTTTTTTGTTTTTTTAGGTTGAAGCAACTTGTGTAATTTATTTATAATGTCCTTACAGTTCTGAAAATTTTGACAAGTTTTTCTTCTGAGGAAAATGTATCCTTTTATTATTTTTTATTTTTTAAACAAATCTTTTTAAAATTATTTATTTATTTATTTTTATTTTACGTGTATGGTGTTTTGCCTGTGTGTATGTCTGGATGTGGGTGTTGTATCTCCTCGAGCTGGAGTTACATACAGTTGTGAGCGCTATGTGGGTGCTGGAAATGTCTTCTGGAAGAACAGCAGGTGCTCTTAACTGCTGAGCCATGTCTCTAGTCCTATTCTTTAGACAATTGTTTTATTTGATTTATTTTTTTTAATATCTTTTCAAACAGAGTTTCATTATATAGGCTGGGCTGGTCTGAGATTTAGAATTCTCTTGTTGAGGCCTCCCTGGTGCTGGGGTTACAAGTACATGCTACCGTACATGGCTTAGGTAGTCATTTTAAGCCACGTTAAAAATAGGCTTCAGTTTGATTAAATTCTGAGTAGGTGCTAATTAAAAATTCTGGAGTCTTTGGCTTTTAAGGAACAATATAGTGATATTGGAAAACCAAGGGAGTCACTTCCTAAGTCCAAAAGCAGGGTATCAGAGCTCAGAAGCCTTTCCTCAGCCCTGCCCAGCCTCTGCCCCCATCCACATTCTCTGCAGTAGACTGTGCCATGCATCTCAGAGCTGACACTGTGGCACTGCAAAGGAGAATAACATTATGGCTGTCTCGTATTGATGAAGCCCCAGCTGTGGACTGGGAGATAGAGCCAGGGTCCTCTGTATTTATCCTCATGTGGAAAAGGTGGATATCTGGAAAAGAATTGTTAGGAATCGATGTGGAAAACAAAGAGTGTCTGCTAAATTCCATTCATACAACTGAGTTTATTTTCTGTAATCTTGGAAAATAAGAAATAGTGATAAATCTGGCACTGAGACAGATACCACATAAGGAATATGTGCTAGTGGGAGGAGAATTAAACGGCAGGAAAATGGGGCAGAGACTGAGCAGTGGTGAACCTGGGTAGGGACAGGATCAGAAAGGAGTCAGGTAAAGATGAGGTCTGGAAACCGAACCTGGTGGGAGGTGAGCAAACGTCAAAGGCCAGCTTGGCTGGCTGCAGATTTTACCTTAGGTCATCACATTCTATTGTTTGGATAGCTCATAAATAAACCAGCATCCCTGGACACTTGAGCACAGTTAGAAGCTGAGGTCAGAACTGCACACTATTTCTTAAGATAATTAAGTCATCTGGGAAATCTCACCTCGCTGGATATATGCGGGGTCTTACTACAAAAAGGGATTGCATAAGCATGTGGTGGCGAAGAGCAGGGTCGGATGTGTGATTTGCAGGGCTTGATCCAAAATGAAAATCCAGGGCTTCTTGCTAAAAATTTATTAAGAGTTTACAGATGTTGATACAAGCATGAAGCCATTATTAGTGGGGAATATTGCTCCCTGTAGAATATGAAAAAGTAAGTGGTTCCCTTCCATCCCTTTGAAGCACCTCTCTGTATCTTCACTTGGCAACAGCTGTTGTGGCCCTGTAAACACTGACTGGAGTGTGATATCTGTCAGGTCCAAAGAAACCTGGAACAAATGACTAATTGTGGCCAGCATATGCTGGCCTCTGGGTTCTCTGAGCATGGCAAAGTACCAGTTACTGAGTCCTGGTTCCTCTCAGCTCTCTCATCACACCCCTACCCTAAAATTCTTCTGGCCCCAGGGAGGGAGGGGTTTGCTTCCCTTCCCCCAGCTTCTCTTTCCTATATAACCCTGAAGTTTCAGCCATATGCTCTTTTTGCCCCTCTCCTCTATTGGTTCTCTTGGTCCACTTGGCCTCTCCTCTCTCTCCTCTTCCTCTCATGCTGCCCCTCAACTCCTGTCCTGGTTCAGTATGGAGCCTCCTGGATGCCTCTGTCTGTATTCTCCCTCATATCTACAGTAAACCCTTCTCAGCCATACCTTGGAGCGGTCATGTCCTCATTTCATCCAGTGTCAGAGCCTAATACAGGGACCCAGAAACAGTTCCTTGACTCTGGTTTTGCAACAGAGAACAAAGCGTGTAATGTTTATCAGATTTAAATTTTCTCATTTGTTATGAGTGTTCTAGACCAATAGTATTTGAATCTGTTATTTTGAAACTATAGACTCCTTTTTCTTAAGAAAAATAGAGTTTGATATAGTCTAAATTTGTGTCCCCCCCCCAACAGGTGTTGAAATCTAATCTACAGTGGGATGGTATTAAGAGGTGGAGCCTTTGGGAGTTGTGTCATAAGAATGGAGCCTTCATGAATGGAAAATAGTGTCTTTGTAAAGTGCTGAAGAGACCAGGGTTAGTCTCTCCCTCATGTGAGATCACAGCAAATAGACGGCCATCTATAAGCGATGAAATGAGTTTGGCTAGATACCATGTCTTCAAGCACCTTGATCCTGAACTTCCCATTTGTGATGGTTGTTAATTTAATGGAATCTGGAATCAACTAAGAGACAGGCTTTGGCCCTGTCTGTGAGATTATTTTCTGCAAGGGTTAACCAAATCTGGAAAACCCTTCCCCATAGTGGGCAGCACCTTCTGGTAGCCAAGGTGTAAGAGATCTGAGAGAAAAGTAGTCCTGCTTTTGCCTGCCTGTCTTCACTGCTTGCTGGTGAGGGCTTCTATTCTGATGCTACTACTGCCACCATCCTCTGCTCATCAGAGCCTAGTTCTTTAGTCTTTGAACATAGACCAAAGACCAGCAGCTCTCCAGGAATCCTCTAGGTCTCCTGTGCCAGATTAGGACTTCTGAGACATCTGGTTTTGAAGACTGACCAGTTGCTGGTTTCTCAGTCTCTCTAGCATGCACCCAGCTATTTTTGGAACACCTACAATGTGTCATTCTATTAGTTCTGTTTCTCTAGAGAATTCTGTCCAATATAGCCAACTTTCAGAACCATGAGATATAAATTTCTAGTATTTTACTGCGGCAGCATAACGGGACTAAGACAGAGATCCAAGCACAAAATGATAAAAAAGAGAAACTTCTCTGATTCAAATCTACTTTCTTATAGGATGTACTGGGATTCACAGAATCATTTGGCATTAATACTTAGATCAAAATTGCAAATTGCAGTCTTCAGATCATATCTGTCTGCTGTGTGTCTTTGTGCACAAGTTTTATTAGAAAATAGCCATACATAATTGTTTTTATTGGTTAACAAAGCTGAATATACACTCTAGTTTTGTTTTTTGGGATGTCTTGTTATATTGCCTTGAAATCACTATGTAGCCCAAGTTGACCTCAAACTTGTAGCAATCTTCCTGTCTTAGCTTCTGAATTTATATGCATGTGCAACCATGCCTAATTTACTCATTTCTTAACAGAAAACCTTTGCTACCTTCTAACCTAAATGATTTATTCCAGTGATGGGAAGATGCCAACTCTGGGGCCTGAAGCGATGGACAAGTAACGGAGGCAGGAAATTAGACAGCAGCCAATGAGCTAGACAGGAAGTGGTGTGTGGCACATGGATATAGATTCTGAAACCAAGGCAGGAGCCCAGTTGCTAACACGGAGATACAAGGATGAGATGACAAGTAGCAAATTTGCCTTGAATTTAGCTTATTTGAAATATGGATTATTCTAGAATTTTCTCTCAATAGCAGTCTAGGTCCTTGAGCCTTGTTGAGGGGAAACAGAGGTGGAGAATGGGGAAATATGGGGACAGGAACAAGATGAGTCTTCAGCAAAATAAGGGGATGAGAGGACAATGGCACCACAGAACATAAAAGTGAAATACTCATGTCCACCGTGAATATTGAGACTGTGTAAAAGGGAAAAACCAGTAATGACTGTCTAAAAACAAAATAGTCTGTTTCCTAAACACTCGTGGTAGGTACTGTAAAAACAAATGGAATTGTAAAGATGCACAAGTTGAGTTTTGACTTTATGTAGCAAATATTTCTACAATATTTCTACTAGAAATTTTTCTTCTAGAAGTCCATGGAGCATAATTCTGTGCATTTTACGATCCCTGTGGTACCTTTAAACACAGAGATTCCAAGGTAAATTTCCCAACCCGCCGAACCTATAAATGAGACTTCGGCAAACACTGAAAACTGAATTTTGATCTACTTACTATCAATTCATGTACTGAAGGCATAACTCCTAGTAACTCCAAATATGACTGTATTTGGAAATAGGATGTTCAAAGAGGTAGTTAAAATGAGATCAATATGGATGTCTCAAGCTACAAGAATTCACACAATAGTACAATATTAACTATTACTATTGTTAATATATATTAACATGCACACATTATTAACTATTTATCTAAGAAAACAACCCTCTAAATCCCCCCCACACACACTAATGAATTGTCTTCTGGGCTGATGGTGCTCCCTTCAAGGGCCAAAGACCACACAGGTAAAACCACAATACCAAGCCGAGCACAGTAACGCATGTCTTTACTCTCAGCACTTGGGAGGGGAGGCAGGCATATCTGTATGAATTTGAGGCCATCCTGGTCTACATAGTTCTGTGACAGTCAGGACTTCGGAGAGACCTTTTGTCTCAAAGTTGAAACAAACAAACAATAACAACAAAACAATACTAGGCATTAGAAGCCCTCTTTTGAATTGTTGGTCAGGACTGTCTAAGAGACTCCCCAAACATATAGCCTATTTCTGTTGTTCTTAGTTACCCTCCTTAGAGAGAAGGTAAGTCCCTACTGCTGAAGATACCATGCATTTCAGAAACAGGCCCAAGATACCCCTGAGGTGGAACTGATCTGAGTACTCTCTGGTTTTCGTGGTAATAGAAGGTGCCTTTTGAGTTTTCAAAGGAGAGAGGCACTCAATACTTCCCAGCTATGACACCTATGAACCATAGCAACAATGAGCATGACACGGTATCTCTCCAGGTGTAGTAGTGATGGTAACCAGCAGCTCTCTAACTGGACTTAAGACCTATCCAACAAGAAGGATACTTGGTACTGGAAACCCAGCTAACACATCAGTGTTAATGAAATCCTGATTATTGGAGGAGAATCTATAACCACTCATTTACTAAACCATCCAACCCCTAACAACAGTCTATAAAAATTTGTCCATATATCCACAGATAAGTGTAGTCTTCACTCCTTACCAAGGAAAATTCTCTTTGCAACAAAGACCACTACAGAAGATCACAACCAATCATTATGCAGAGTTGTGGAACCATCCTAATGGATACATCTATAAACAGTCCCACACCCAAGGCCCAGGGAATATTTCACAAGAGAAGGCAGAAAGATTCTAAGAACTAGAGCATCAGGGACTTTGCTGTGAGGGTGTGTCTCCTGCTAACATCAGAAGCTACACCTGTAAAGTCTCATCAGCGTGACCTTCTATATGTGAGTGAACAGGATGGCACAATCAAACATTCCAAACTGGACCTGGAAACATACAAGATGTAACAGTGTATGGACTTAACAGGTTATATTTGGGAATATATATGATATAGAAATACATATACATATGCAATAATGATGAAAACAGAGGCTATGAATTTGAAGGTGAGCAGGGAGGAGTATATGGGAAGGTTTGGAGGAGGAAAAGATAGGGAGAAATAGTGTAATTAAAATACAATTTTAAAAATAAACAAACCAACAGAAAAAAAAAATGAGGTCATTAGGTTGGACCCTCATCCAATTGGACTGTATCTGTGTGTGAAGTGGAAATTTTGACACAGAGACACCAGGGCACACTTGCAGATTGATGCCACATAAGGTCACAGAGAAGGCAGTTGCCTGCCAGTCAAGGAGGCCTACAGAGAGTACATCTGTCAAAATTTAACAATTAATAATGGTTATTATTTATGTGCGTGTGTGTGTGTGCGTGTGCGTGTGTGTGTGTGTGTATGCACACACACGCATGCACCGAGGCAGAGAGCAATTTCTAGAGAGTCAATTCTGTCCTTCAGTGGATTCTGAAGATTGTTGTCAGGTCATTTTGTTTGCACTGTAAGCCCTTGTATCCCCTGTGGCATCTCCCCATCTCCAAATCTGTCAAAATTTTTGATATGATAGCAACTGTAGTGAGTGAATTTATTACACGTGACTTTTAAAAATCCACTCAGATAATTCTGAGAGTCGCAATGGTTGAGAACCACTTGGTTCACGTTAAGATACAAACCTACGGGGGAAGAAAATTGAAGGGTGCCCAAAATACAAAACACATTGTCTTATAAATGGCAAAGAATGATGAGCTTGTGTTGCCCAGCAGAGCTGCCTATGTCTTGTTTGTTTGTAGGCAGCCACGCTTGTGTGAAGCCCTATCTTATCTACATGTTATCTACCTTCCTATGCCACTGTGGCGCATCTTTTGTTGTTTGCAGTTGCACCAGTTTCACCCCTTGGTTTTTGTCTTTTCGTCTCCCAGCTGTTCTCATGCTAGGAACTGCACAAGAGGCAGAAGCCAAAAAATAAAAAAAATTAAAAAAAATTTTAAAAAAGAAAGAAAGAAAAGAAAAAGAAAAAGAAAAGGGACTATTTTTTAAGCTAGACAAAATAAGGGCCATATTTTAATGCTGGAACCGTGTAGCCCTTAGCTTGTTTTTACCAAGCCCATTTCTCAAAGAGTTGCAGTAGTTTGTTCAGATTTTCAAGACGCACTTATTAAGCACATTTGGCTCTGATGAGAGCAAATTCATGTCTTAATGATCTTTATCTGACCGAAAATAGCAAGTCTTCAATATGTTAGTTTCTGTGCAGAGAATATTAATGCTTACTTTCCCCAGTGATACTGAATTTAAGTGGCTTTTGACAAATGAGCCTGTTGTTCTATGCTCCCTCCCACCCCTGTAGTGGTAGTGTTTTGAGTCAGGAATTTCCTTTGTAGGTCAGACTGGCCTTGAATTAGAGATTCTGTGAATGTACCTGCTTCCACCTCCCTAGTGCTGATATTAAAGGCACATGCCACCATGTCAGGCAAGGTAGTCTTCTTCTTTTCTCCTATTGTTCAACAATGGCTGTGTCTACATATCAGCAAACAAAGCTCTCAGTGTCTGCCCTGTGACAGGTGGTGTTGTGAGCCCGAGTTTCACTACTGGAAACCTCTATAGCTGATATGACACCGAACCAAAGTCTTCCACAGTTTCACCACGAAGGTCGTCATGGTGTTTGCAATTGCAGATCTTAGAGGTCTGCTCTACTGGAAGCCTTCATTCTGAAAGCTACAGATTTTGACCTTTTCACACTCTCAATTCCCAGATCTACCATCCTACGTCACCTCTCCCTGTCTGAGCTTTCCAGAAGCTAAGGTGGGTCCTTAGGCTCTTGAGTGAGCATGGCTACTATGTACACAACAACTGACCCCAACCTAATTGGCATGTAGGCATCTAAAGCTGGTCTCTAGAACATAAGTGTGCTTCCAGCCCCAGCACACACTGACTCCTATTGCTTCCCTCCTACCCTATTCATACCTGCAGTTGCTCATGGCAGCCAAGATCATATATGCTGCCCAGACCAAACCTATGTTGCCACAGAAGTACTTTGTGTTGGCTCTATTACCAAAGCACATATGTATCACTGGACCCCATGCCCACTATCAGCTTCTGTCCTTTGCTGCTTGCATTGGCTTTTGCTGTCAGTGTGGACTCCTTGCAGTTCTCACCACTGAGTGTGATGTGCACCTTGAGCTGATGTACCTGTGCCCCATAGACTTATCAGGACTTAAGCCAGTCCATAAAGTATAGAAAGTTTCTTTAAATGTGCATAGACATATGTGAGTCTACAAGGACCACAAAGAATTAGAGAAACAAGATACCACTAAAGCAACACAATAAACCCAGCAGCTAACCCCAAAGAGGTGCAGTTTCACAAACTGTCTGACAGAGTAAAAATGTCTGCTCCAAAAAAAAAGCTCAGTGAGTTTTCAGGACACAGATAGGAAAATTTAGCAAAAGAAGAACACAAAACAAAAGCAACACGATGTGTTTGACAAAGGAAAAACTGAAGAAGGCCAAATAGGGGGTGGCAAGATTGCCCAATGGTTAAGGCTGCCTGCCACACAAGTCCGGTAACATAAGTTTGATCACTAGAACCCACATAAAAGAGGAAGGAGAGAACAACTTTCCTAAAGTTGTCCTCTGGCCTCCACATGTGAGCTGTAGGCTGTGTGCTCTACCCCATATCATTCACACACTCACACACAATGAAAGAAAGAGCTAACTAGAAACTTTAGAGGTGAAAAATCCAGTGGTGGACTCAAGAGTTCAACGAGTAGACCAAACAAGCAGAAGGATAAATTGGTAAACTTGAAAATAGGTTATGTAAAATTATCTAGTCAGAAGAGAAAAAGTTAGTGCTTCCAGAAGACATAGATTATTAAGTAAAAGTCCTAGTGCCAGGCATGCAATATCTTTTAGTAATAGGTCAGGGAGGCCCCAGAGGTCTGTAAAACACACAGGCTGTTGCCATTGCTGCTGGTTGCTCTTCATTACTGCATGGTAAGAACCTATTGCTGAGGACACTACTTACTTTGATTGCAGGACATGCTTCTTTTGGCAGTGGATGGTGGATAATGCAAAGACTCATAATAGGCCAAAATACTGAGAATAAGCACTGGGGGTTCTCAACCCTACTTGGGGCATCTATATAAAATCCTCTTCTCCAAGACTCAGGAAACATGAAAAGTGGGCAGAAAGAATGTAAGAGATGGAGGGCAGGGAGAAGTACTGTAAAATTTCGACTTTTGGACATAACATGACCATTTAACTCATTGTAGCTTTGGTTACCTGCACATGACTTGCACAAGAACAAGCCAGTCAGAATTCTAGCATGGATGGTGAAGATGTTCATGAGGCCAGACCCTTAGCTGAGAAAGCTGGGAAGTGATGGCTGCTGGGGAAAGGAAAGTCGCTTTTCTTTTAGGATATAGTCGCTGGTATTTTATCCCTCCACACCCATGTACACATGGGTGGCTCTGATTGAACCCCGTAGGTTGTTAAAGGAGAGAATATTTAAGTTGGGAGGGAGACATGTTGCAGGTATAAACTAAAGTAAAAAAATTGAAGTTTTAAAAGTTTAACATTTTTATTAATTCTTTTCAGAAATTAATTCTTTTATTATGTATTATGAGAAAATAATAATTTAATGTGTACAGTGTATTTTGATCATATTCACTCCATTCTTCCCCCAACTCCGCCAAGATTCACCCCCACCTCCTGTCCCCTTCACTTCTTATCCTCTTTTTTTTTAATAGCCCACCAAATCCAATTTGTTCTGCCCGAATGCTGACGAGAGTGGGGACATTTGAGATTGCTGAGGCCTACATGCATGACATTTGCACTCTAGGATCTTTGGAAGAGAACAGAGAATGAAAGGAACAAAACCAAAGAAAACCAAACAAATCCAAACTACAACCAAGTTTATTTAAATAAACAATGCCCTGAGACTTTTGAACTTGGGAAAATACATGGGTGTCTAGGAACACAAAGTTCAAAGTCCCCAAAGAGGACTTTGCTGAGATATATTGCAGTCAAACTATAAAAAGTTTAGGACAAAAGAGGGAGTTTTGAGAGCAACAAAAGCAAAGGAGCATCACATGCAAGAAAAACTTCTATATGGCCATCAAAAGACTTCTCAGAACAAACCTTGTAGTCCAAGAGAGTGTTGAGGTGTTATATTTAAAATGCCGAAAGAAAGCAACTGTGTATTGGAAGGTTTTTGTTTGTTTTCCTGGCAAAACTGTCCTTCACACCTGAAGGATAAGGACTTTCTCAGACGAAAGCTGAGGGGTGGCCTGTCTAGATATATCCTATAAGCAATGACAGTGGTTATTAATTTTTTGTACACTTATAATTCACTAAGGGAGTAGACCTCGTGTTTCCACCACAAATGCACAAAATAGGCAGGTACATGAAGTAACAGATACTAATTTAATTGTGTGAATTATTTCTAAGTGTGAACATTTATCAAAAAATCATGTCAGACCTAAGGAAAACTAGGAAAAAGGACCAGATTCACTATGCTTCTTCTCAGTTACCTCAGTTACTTTGTGATATTTCTTCTACTGATGCTGCATCTTCATGCATCAGGCTGTTTACCCCTTTGTGCTCACTGCTAGGGTGACCAGAACCAAATCCGGACTCTATTTCTCTTGAGTACATTATAAACTCTTCCTTTATACCGTGTTTTTTACTTATCATCATTTCCTCTTCACCTATTTTATTTTTGTAAAGTTTAATTAGGCACACTGAAGTTGTCTTGAAACAGAAAACCAGATCTTGCCTCTACCTGCATTAAATTAAAGAGTCATAAGAAACCTATAGACCCAATGGGGCTCTCCCAGGTTTCAGAAACATGAGAATCTTTTCCTCATGGCAGCAATAACTAAGTCAGTCTGGTCCTTGCCTTTTCATTTCTTTCTGATGGTTTCAAGTGCTTATCCACTTGTTACAGACACATTTTCTCCTGGTTCTCTCTCTCCCTTTCTGTCCCCCCCCATTCATATCAGTGCTTGAAAATAAATGTTATAAACTCACAAACTGCATGACTTTATTAAAATTCTAAGCTTGGCCAGATCCAGATTATAGGTTTATCTTTCCTAGGAAGCTGGACAATATACCACGGAGCCCTCTTTCTCTCCTGTTTTACTCCAGTCTCATGGAAGTGTTCCCATTTTGTGTGTTCTATGTGGTGACCCCTCCCTCTCTCCCCTTCTCTCCTACTGTTATACAGCTCCAGAGCATCCCCACCAGGACACACCCCCAACAGTGACTTCCCTATGGTTTTCTTTCCTCTGACTCACTTGCTGTTTGAAGGATGTGGATGGAAATAGCTCAATCAATTTCCTGACCCTTGGATGAACACGAACTTCTTAAGAAAACAGTGTGTGCTGATAACTCATTAGGAAAACTACAAGGTTCCTGGTCCTTTACAGATTGAAGATTAAAAACCATTTAAGAAACTTCATTTTCTTTAGTCTTCCCAAGCAATATAACCAAAATGTGATTTTAGAAATATTCCTGCTCATGAATTACCTCCATTAATCATTTTATTCAAGTTTCTTCAATTTAATATTGAACTATATGTAAAATAGTTGAAGACTGTGAAATAAGATATTACTCCCACTTACAAGAAACATTAGAGTAATACATTTGTTCTGTTTCTCAAAGAGAAGTTGAAAACACAATTCTCAGCGTTCTATTCCCAATAATTCTAATATACGTGTCTTAAGAAGGATTTCAGGGCATTTTTGAAAAGGATTCTAATAATACAGGCAGAATTGAGGGCCACTGAGGTAGGGACATGAGCTTTGAGCAAAATGCCCAACTACAAAGCTGAATATAATTTACATGTGATAGGATAGATGCCTAAGATAAGGTCCACATTCTCCATGGCTTCCTTATAACTACCTGCCCCTCCCTCTTCTCTTATGTTCTGGGTTAGTTTTACCATCATATTTTTGGGGAGGCTTTTGTGAAGTGAAACCAGAACCTTGTATATGTCAAGTAAGTATTCTACCACTGACACACACTTCTTTCAAATCCTTTTCTTTCACAATTCCATAGGATTTGGTGGACTGATCTATCTATCTATCTATCTATCTATCTATCTATCTATCTATCTATCCTCTATGTACCTGTCCATCTATGTATCTATGTGTCTATCTACTCATCATCTAGTTTCATCTATTTATCTATTAACCAATCATCTAATCAAATCCTATCACCTATTGATTATCTGTCTGTCTATCTATCTATCTATCTATCTATCTATCTATCTATCTATCTATCTATCTATCTAATCTATCATCTATTTTCATTTATTCATCAATAAATCAATCAATCAATCAACCAATCAATTACCTATCTAATCTAATCCTATCTATCATCTGTTGACCTACCCCAAGGTGAGAAAGGCTAAGTCTCCATGGATTGAAGGATATGTCAAGGCCTGTGTTGGGTGCTAGGGGACTCCGGATGTTTTAACTCAAGAGTAGTGCAAGTAAACACTTCTCATGTCTTTTATTACAGCAAGTAAAGCATGAGGTGATGTTTACAGTTAGTTTAAGCAAATACAAGTATAGTGAAGGAATGCACCTGGTATTGTATCTTATCATCTTGGGTCATGTGATAAGAGAGGAGACTATTCCTCCAAGACTTTGCATTTCTCACAGGGATAATGTAGACATGCCAGGGAATTCTCTTCATGTCCTTGCTTTCAAGTACATTCACTTATCATAGTTCATATACTCCTTTCTAGAAGGCCACATTGTGGGAAGAACATTCTGCACTCTGCCTCATTATCTATCTGTCTGTCTGTCTATCTATCTATCTATCATCTATCTACCATCTGTCTAATGTATCTATTATCTGTCCATCTATTATATATTTATCTACCCAGCCCTCCCTTAGTAGCCAGTGTTTCTGCCATTGAACTATGAGCTCCTTGAATCCAAGGACCAAGATTTGCTGAGAGATTAATGTGAATTCCAATCTGGGCAGCTAACATTAAGCGACTAGCCCATATACATTATGAGTCGTATAGTAATGTTAAGGAAACTGAATTCTACTCATATAGCCATGGAGCTGGCACACAAATAGAGTAAAAGGATGCCTATAAAGCACTTAGCTGGATCTGGAATGTGACAAGTGAGCCACAAATGCTAGCAATTGTCATTGTCAGCCTGCCATCCCAGAATCTGGCAAAAAGCTTTATGCCCAAACATTTAATAAGTAAAAACACCACTATAATTCATGTGACTTTGAAGATTTATTGAACCCCAATGGATACATATGCAATTCTTTAACAAAAGACTTCTGTTATTTCAAAGGGAAATTTTGTGCAACTCAGAAACAGTGTCTTGTGTGGGTTTTGCTTTGTTCATTTCTGGGACCAGTTGGACCTCTGCAGGTCTCCGTCCTGGCCATGCACTCAGGGAACTGACCCTCTACACCTTATCACATGGGCTCTTCTGTTAACAGATTGAGTGTGGTGAATCGCAGAGCTCAGAGGAGGAAAGGGGCACCTATTCTTTGCTTTGTTCTTTCTTGAATCTGATGTTTTCAGTGGCTGCCTTTATCTATGGCTACACCTCTTCTTGGGAAGAATGCATCATTGTGTACCAGCTTACATTGCATTTGGGAAGCACTTTTTCCTCTTGCTCTTTTGGGTTCATGGGTGGTGATAGTTTCCTGTTGGTGATAGTCTCTTATTGGCTTCCTTAATTCTACCACATGTGGAGGAGACGAGGAAGTAGTCTTATCATTAAAATCTTTTTTTTTGTTTTTGTTTTTGAGACATGGTTTCTTTGTTGTAACACTGGCTGTCCTGGAACTCAGTCTGTATACCAGGGTGGACTAAGCTCACAGAGAGCCACCTGCCTCTGCCTCCTGAGTGCTAGGATCAAAGGCATGTGCTAACACTGCCCGGCTTATTAAAATCTTTTGAAGTATAGAATTGGGCTCCATTTCCTGGGAGGTATCTAACAATGTCTACCATTTCCTTAAAGGCATTGTTGGACCCCCAAAGGCCCAAACTGGGACACCACACCTCCACAGAGACTCACAGATGGGATATCAATGCAAATAGCAAGAGGATTTATTCCAGTATACTGGGACCGTTCTAACGCGCAGGATAGAAGCGGCCCCGAGGAGCAAAAAGCAAGCCTTTTTATTTACTGTTCAAGCGGTTGCTAGGCACAAACCAAGTTGGGACAAGTCAATTGGTCCCCAATTGTTTTCCCATTTTGATAGGTAGGGGCCAGTTAACCTTTAAACTGATTGGTGCTGGCATATAGCAAGGTTGCGGGCTCCTAGAAAATGTAAACTTTAGGGTCTTAGTCAGTGCAGGTGGGGGGAAGATCCTTAACCCGAGGCCGTGGGCTGTCTACGTGGGGAAACTCTTTTAGCCCAAGGCTGCTTTATTTGTCTTAGAAAGTGTTTTTCTTACAGAAATTGTTTTTCTTTAACTCTGGGAACTGTTCTGGGTCACGGTGCTCCTGGCTTGGGCCTACACAATTTTGGTGCTCTTAGAAGCCTGACTAAAGTTTGGCTGCTTAGCTGCTTTTTCTATCTTTTTATTTACTAGGGACCCCACAGCATCTTATTCTCTTCTGGAAACTTGCAGTGGGCAGTATATGTTTACTGGGTATCCATGTGAGTGCTACTACTAAGGTGTGCACTAAAACTTCTATAGCAAGTGACATTGTTTCAATCTTAGTCCTTATATAGGTACAGTAAATTTGACATCTCTGATTTAGCTGGAAGGAAATTTAGTGGCTGTATTTCTTCTCCTAAGTGTCTGATGATCATGATGATAGAGAAGTTTCTTGATCTTACAAGTTTGGAGGTTGGAGTCGAGGGCAGAGGTAGATAATGAATGCCTCTCTATTCTGGTTTGTTCCCCTGCTGGGGAAATTTATTTCTAGTTATGTTTATGTAACTTTAAAATGTTTTGTACATTGTTGGGGGAAAGGCTGCTAAAGTCTTGGTAGTTTGTATTATTTTCAGGTGTTGGCTTTATATAAATCTGTGATTTAAGATGGCTGATTGTTTCCTCACGACTTGCACCTGTGCACCGTTCTCTGGAAGAGCCATTGTGGGAGAACAAAGTTGCTGTGGAGGAATTCTTGTAGTCCCTCTCCCACAGTCTCTGGCAACATGGAGAAAACACTTCCCTTAGGCCTTGAGTTTTCCATCATAAAGGTGACATAGCTCAGCCATTAAATGGTCGTGGGATCCTTTTGGTCCTGAAAGCTCCCCACCATAAAGCTGACATAGCTTGACTGCTAAAGGATTGTGGGATGAGACTAACCTACGGGTTTTCTTCATTATGAAAATAGACCTTTGGATGAGGGGCAGAGTTTTTGTATCAGTAGAATACCTGAGGAGCTTCTGTGTCAATAAAAACACCTGAGATCAGACGATGGAGTTCCTCTGTCCAGTGTGCCACTTGCCATGACATACCTCTGCTGAGGTCTGGCAGGGTTTGCACATATGAAAGTGTCTCCTTGTCTTTTTTCTGAGCTGACACTGTAGCTATCTCCTACATTTCCCCCAAAATTATGACTCTTGGTCCTTAATTATGACAAATGTGTCATGAGGAAAAACTTCCTCTAAGACAGCATTGAAAATGGCCACCTGAGGACTATGTTTCTTACACACACGCGCACACACACACACACACTCACATGCACACAAGAGAGGTATCAAGATAAATAATAAGAACCATCAAAAGTACAGCTTGAGGTATTAAAAATTGACAGCTAGTTCAGTTCCACTGTTTTGGATATAGGAAGGTACATTTGGATAGTGTAGATATAAGAGAATAGAGTCCTCTTTTTTTGATTTTTTTTTCTTTTTTCACTCCTATCTGGCCTCCCTGATACAGTTAATAAGTAAAATACAGAATGCTTGGAAATACCATAGACTAAGTAGGAATTTGTTCCCTCACATTTCAGAAGGCTGTTAGGTCCAAGGCTGGATTAGTTCCTGGTTGGAGCTTTCTTCCTGTTTCCAGTAGCTACCTTGTCACTGTGTCCTCGAATGGCCTCTCCTTGGTGTGGACACATGGATAGATCTCCGTCTTCTGATAAGCTCACTCATACTATTCCATTAGGATCCCACACTTAAAATCTCACTTAAGTGTACTTAAAAGTCCTTCAAATACACTCAGAACGGTGGTGGGGAATTCAACGAATGACCTAAGGGATGGACACATCCTGTGACAGCACTTTGGTTTTGATTTCAGATAAATGATAATTGGTTTGCTGGGACACACATTAAAATCATTCATTGATAATATGAAATTTAAAGTGTAATCATGTTTTTTTATTTGCCAACTCTGCTGCCTGGGCCATTAGCTGCCATGGACAGCATAAACCATTCCAATATCAAAACTGCAGGATGAACTGGGCCACTCCAAGTCATGATTCTACAGAGTAGACCTGGGTTGGCCTAAAAATCATGTCCTTTCTCTACTGCTTGTCTGTCTTTTTCCTCACAGTCTTGTGTTTGTTTCTAGTGTAATTATGCCCTTTCCAGATGTGAAAAGCATAAATATTGCAGTTTGCAGTTGAACTATTGACTATATTTGCTTCTATACATTCTAGACATTGAACAATGTGGAAATCATTAGGATTTGGGGAATTTTCAGTCTCAACTTTAGTATTAAAGTCAAGTTTAATTTAGTTTAAAGTTATTATTAATAATAAATAATTTAATTATATTCCCTTTAATATAGATGTTGCTGGCACATGATATAAAATTTCATATATCACTTACCTCAGAGAACTTATTAAAACATTACTAATTAAGTTACTTTTCCTCAACTAAAGACTTGAAAAAAATAGCCCCAAAGCAATAGTCTTTGTTGCTGTAGTATCTCTTTGATCTGTTAATGTTTGTGCATGTATTCATTAACAAATACTTTTTCTTATATATAAAATGAGTAGGACATTTAATATGCACAATGTACAAATAGCTAAAACCCTTCACTGGCTTTTAGAACGTTTATGTTTTGATTGGTGAACCACACTTGCTTAACAGTTTGTTTTACCTAGATACTGCTGTGTACAAACTAACTTACACCTTAGTGGCTTAAAGCAGCACTATCCATATTTCACAGTTTTAAAAATTAGTCTAGTTTTTGTGGGTATCTGCTACAGGGTTCCTAATAGGTTATAGCAAATCAGTATTGATTACGTCTTGGGTCTTATCTCAGGCTCCAGTTGGGAAAGGGCCACAAAGTTTACTCATATGGTGGCTGGCAGGATTCAGTTCCTCAAGAATTATTTGGACTGAGTCCTTAGTTCCTCAGTGTTGCTGTGGGGCAGATGTTCTCTGAGTTTCTTTCCACTCAGACCTCTAAATGGCACAGCTCAGAACAAGGATATGAGTTCCTATCAGACGAATTAACAGAGAGGGAATAAGAAGGAGGGAGGGACAGAGAGAGAGAGAGAGTGAGGAAGGGAGGAATGGAGGGAGAGAGCAAGATAGATAAATAGATAGATAGACAGATAGATAGCACACTAGGAAGACAAATCATCTTTTATAGCATGAAAGTAGCAAGCTGATGTTTGCTACATTCCCTTTGTCTGAAGGACATCTCTAGGGCCATCCCTTAGAATAAGTCAACTTTCATACTTTAATTTCTGTCTTTTTAAAAGTCTGATTTTGTGAAAATAATTTTTATCAATTACCCTGAGGAACAGAGGTATATTTCTGAACATAAGAAAAAGTATTATAAAGTGGTTTTTAGAAACAAAGAAGTTACAAATCAGATAGCTTACTCGTCTGCCTTACCGTAGATGGATGAGGGACCAGGTCTGATTTTCCACTGGATTTAAAGAATGTTGTGTAGATCATCAGTCCTAAGGAGGCACTTACTGGTGTCCTTTGCATAGAAGTTCTGTCAAACCATCCTCTTACTATATTTATACTCACAGATTAGACACCATGGTCGGAGAAGCTTCTTTTCACACAGAGTAGTGATTAATGCAGAAATTCCTAACTGGTCAAAATGCTGAGAATAAGTGGTGGTAGGTGCTCAGCCATAGATTGGTCGGCCATCTATATTATCGTCCTCCGTCCAAGGCTCAGGGAAGATACTGGAAGAGTGGGCAGAGAGAATGAAAGAGCCAGGGGACTAGGAGGAGAGCTGTGAAGTGTTGCCTCCTGACATGAGCTGCCTGGTGCACACACCAACTCACAGTAGCTGCACAAGATCTGCACAAGATCAAGCTAGTGAAAATTCTAGCTAGATAGGAGAGGTCTCCACTTAGCTAAGGACCTACTGGCAGTTGATGGATGTTGAGGGAAGGAGAGTCATTTTTCTTTGGGATTGTGGCTTCTGGTAAGTTGCCCATGCCCCATCAGATGACTCCAAATTCATTCATATGTGTTCATCACTAGTTGGATGCAGGGGGATGATGATGATGACAACACCAGCAGCAAGAACAACAACAATAATAATAGAGGACATGAAATCAGGAGGGAGATGGTTGGTAGATCCTAAGAGGAGTTAGAAGGAAGTAGTGCTGAAAGAATAAGATCAAAATACATTGTATACATATATGAAAATTTCAAATAATAAATAATATTTTCAAAATAAAATAAAGGAAACCAATACTTGTTATATTTGTAAGTTAAGTTAAATGTTTATTATATTTATCAATATTTATTTACTTATAGATACTTCAACTGGGCTCAGTGGCACACACCTGCAGTCCTTGGGAGGCTAGAGTAAGATAATTATAAATTTGAGGCCAGCCTGAGTAACTTAGTGAGGCTCTGTCTCAAAATAAAATAATACAAATCAGGTGTAGCACATGTAAGGTATGTGTTCACTAGCAAAAGTACAACACAGCACAAGACAGCACAACACAGTACATCACAAAGAGGTGATGTGTAATAGAGAGTAAACCAACGTCCATGTTTAAAACTAATTGCTTAATCATTTCATGGATTTAAATCTTGATTTGTCTAATTCAAGCTGGTTGCTTGAAGAATCCCATTGAAGCCTATTAAAGCACGTCTGGCAGAATTTGTTCCAGGACAATTATTGATGCTTCCACTGGAGAATATTCCTTTTTAGTTATTTTTCCAATATCGACAATGCTGTAAAAAGAAGACTAGAACAAAGGAGCTTTTGGTCATTTCATTTGATGTTCTCAGTGTTCTTAATGTGATATTTATTGGGGGGGATGAAAATATCAAAACTTCCAATTTGAGATAAACAGACTCTAGTGAATGATGCCTTCCGTATCTCATCCTTCCCACCTCTTGTTTGTTCTGCCTCATACGGTCTCTCCTATCTGTCTCATTCTCTCTTATATTTGGTCTCTTTCCAAGAACCCCATCCCAGGTCCATTTTCTACATAGCAGGAGACAGATTTAAAAAAAAAAAAAAATGAAACCAGAGTGTGGTTTGATCACACAGTCTCCCTTTCAAAACCCACCCACAGCTCATTCAGCTTGAATAAAATATGAACTCAGATCTTCCAACCTTCATATCCTCCATCAATGACACCCCTGTCAGCCATCACCTTTGTCAGGGGAGTCCAGCACCCCAACAAACAAAAAAGCAAGCATGCCTGTAGATATCAAAGTGAACATACCAATTATTTTCATTAAATTAGGTGTGCACTAGCTGTTGCCTGGATCAATTCAGATTCTGTCTCATGTTAAATTCTAATTCATTTTGCCTAATGGCTGAGTGTAATCGAGGACTTCATGTGGGAAATAGGCTAATGCACCATTGGCTGATCAGCTACTGGTTGCTAAGAGTTAAAAGGTTCAAATGTATTTCTTTATTTGATGATGCCTAGCAATGTTATCTGTGGGGCAGGAATCTCATAATATTTAGAAATTGGATTGTATGTTAGACTGAAACACACTTGTTATTAAGTTCTCTCCTCTCTCATCCCACCAATCCTCATGAGCAGGCAGATCTTAGCTGTCAAAATGACCCACTTATCTAAATCCTCAGCAACACAAAATACAAGATCACCAACCTACTACCTGTTGCTAACCTTGAAAGCTGCTAGTTGGCTTATGTCCCCAGAAAAAGAGACCTATTTTCTTGAATAAACAATACATTACTATACCACATGTGCTAAAAAGGATGGGAAATCAAGTTATTAATTTTTCTTCATGCTCATTAGAAACACAATGTCTATTTTCAGCAAAGCAAAAATTTTATTTTCTTCCTTCATTTTGCGCCCCCTCCCCCCCTGTGTGTGTGTGTGTGTGTGTGTGTGTGTGTGTGTGTGTATGTTTACTCCTACCTCTCTTCCTTTTTAGTCATGTCAGCATGATCAAGTATATGAAGATTCATTCCATGAGACATGGTTCCTTCTTTGGGGCATTATTTCTCTTAGATGTTTCTGTATGCTGGCAGAGCTAGGGCTAAGCTTATGTTTCTTTTCCTAGAGATTTTCTGCTATGATACTTGCAGTTCACTCAGGACTACACCCTGACTAAAGGGCTTAAAGTTTAGATAAGACACACATAAGTCTTGGAATACACATGAAGGTCTGATGAAGATAAAGACATCTACACTTTCATCATTTCCTCAAAAGAGTCAAGGCACTGAGTGTTAGGAATTCAACAACACCACATACCACATTGGAGAAGACGAATAATGCATACCATAATAGAAGTCAAAATTAGAGACCACAGGGACTAAGAGGCCAGCAATCAGGAAGATTATGATAATCAACAAGCCCTCCAAGGATCTTGGGTGATAAGACTAGTTTGCTGAGGGGAAGCTCATCCTCCTGGTGAAGCCTCAGTGAGAACGTCTCTGGGTATTTTCTCTAGCTGATAATTTACTCTCTTGTTCTCCTGGTTCCCAGAAATGAGACTATTTATGTTATAGCTGGCTTCCTCTAAAGGGACCTGATCTCTGAGTCCTTTTATTTATCTGGTGTCTCCTGATTGTTGTTTGTTATGTAAGTCAAGTTTATAAAACCATCCAATCCTATGTCTACCTTCAACTCTGGGCTCAGGTTTCCTTTGAGGTAACATAATAGCTTCTTACCAATACCTCACTTAGAATCTGCAAAGAGGTTTGGTCATCACAGGCCAACTAGTCTCTTCTACGGGAGAACCTTAGGATGGAGGAAGACTGGCATTCTCCTAACTCCCAATACTACTCAAAACCTGTACTCCTGTATGCCTATACAAAAGATCTTTGTTCTTTGGAGGCACAGGGCTCTCATTTTACTCTTCTTTGTAGCTCTACCTGCCCATCTCTTTCTATTATACAGCAATGCTCTGTCTTCCCCTTCAACCTGAGCCCCACTGTAGACTTGAACACAGGCTCTGGAATCACTGAGCTGGCTTGAAACAAAGCTCTGTCATCTACTAGTCACGTAACCATGGCAAGTCATATAATTTTCTTAGTTTTTTTCACATGTAAAACATAATAATAATGGTCACTGCAAAAATGCTGTGCAATTGGACATGAAAATTGACCACATGCCTGCTGTCATCACAATGTTCGGTTCAGAGAAAAGTGGTGTTTCTATTGAGGGTCACTGTGGTGTGGCCAGGGCTCCATACTATGGCTTTTCCATATCTGTAGCTTTGTAGATCTGCACGCTACTCAGTCACCTTCAGCTTTGGGCTACATGACACCAACTGGGATTGTTACTTTTACTAAGTCCCAGACCTCTACAATTTGTATATGACTCCTTCCCAATATTCTAGCTTTCTTATTTCTGCATCCACATTACATCTGTTTCGGTTTTTCTTCATCTTTGAATCTTCCTTGTTCTTTTTCTCACTTGTTTTCTGAAAGCATAGATCCCACGTGGCGTTGTAATAGTCATTAACATTGTCTTGCTTCCTTGTTTTTCCTCTGAATTTTTTCTGGCAATGTCCTATTCCTAAATCAAGCCAAGTAGCTTTCGCTTTCATCTTGGTGAGCACCTTGCAGTCTCTACCTGGGGGTAGCTCTGATGAACTGCTTCTGATATACCTCCCACCATCATCAGAATCTTTACCACTCTACCAGTTCCCTGCCTCTTATTCCCCTGAGAGCTCTAAGATGAACATCTTGAAATCTACATCATAAGAGGACTGCATTATGTATTCACATCTGAAGGTGAGAGAGGACATGTGACATTTGTCTTTCTGTGTCTGGATTACCTCACTCAATATGATCTTTTCTAGTTCCATCCATTTACCTGCAAAGTTCATGATTTCATTTTTCTTTACGGCTGCATATATTCCATATGTATTTGTACCACATTTTCATTATCCATTTATCAACTGAAGGACATTTAGGTTGGTCCCATTTCCTAGATATTGTGAATAGAACGGAAATGAACATGACTGGAAGGTGCACATGTAGAGACACAACCATGAGACAGAGAATGGGAATGGCATGGGCTTTTGAAACCTCAAAGCCTATTCCCAGTGATGTAAATCTTCCAACAAGGCCACACCTCTTCATCCTTCCCAAACAGTTCCACCAACTGTCTGGGAGGCCAAGTATTCAAACACGTGAGCCTACTGGGGCCACCCTCATTTAAACCACTACATTTTACTCCCTGGCCCCCATAAGCTTATGGAAATATCATGATACAAAATACATTTAGTCCAAATTCAAATATCCTCATAGTTTTTTAGTATCAACACAGATTAAAAGATCCAAATTCTTTTCTGAACCACAGGCAATCACTTAATTGTAATCCCCTGAAAATTAAAATCAAATTATATACTTCTAACATATGAAGAATATATATTACCATTACAAAAGGGAGAAATGGGGGCATAATGAGGAAATACTGGACCAAACCAGAATCTCAACCCAGCAGGGCAAACTCCAAATCCTGTAGCTCCACATTTGACGTCAGATGGCTGAGACGGCTCCATCCTTCTAGCGTTGCTGACCGCAACACTCTTCTCTCTTGGACTGGTTCCATTCCCTCCTGCAGCTCTCCTTGGCAGATGTCTCATGGCTCTAACGTCTCTAACATCTTGGGGTCCCTAATGTAATCCAGGCTTCACTTTCATAGCTTTACACAGTAGCCTCTCTGAGTCTCCATGCAGGGCTCCCCACCCCTCAGTGGCTCTTCTTAACTACTGAGGGGGATTCTACAACCTCTTTACTTGTGTATCTTTCATGACTCTAAAGCCAGAAGTACATGAAAAACATTGCCAAGTTCGGCCGCCTACTTGGGGTAGAGCCTGGGCTCCTTCATTTACATTTGTGTAAGTTTCCCTTTGTTGCTGCTTTTTAGGAGCAGAAAATCTCTCAGCCCCCCCCCCCCCCCCCCCCCCCCCCCCCCCCCCGTTACAATGGGAAGCTTAGCTGTAGGATCTTGCCCTGAAGGTATCCTTCCCTTTATTCCATTTCAGAAGAGGCCATTCTTTAAACTTACTGTCTTTTTTCAGCACAAGCCTTGGCTCCATTATTAAATTCCTGCTGCTTTTTTTCTCCTCAAACTACATTTTTAAGGAGTAGCTTGTTCTTTTTCATTGTAGACCTGTATAACAGTGGTTACTAGTAACTACATGAAAGAACCAGTATTAGGCTGTTGTAAAATCTCCCCTGCCAGGGAAATTAATGTTACTTTTCAATTAGCTTCAGGTAGATTCTTAGGACAAGGGCAGAAAGCAGCCAAATTCTTTGCCAAAGTATCTCAAAAATGGTCTCTATTCCTGTTGCTAATACTGTTTTGTTGTGGAAGTTTCAGTTATGCATAAAATAATAGTTTTGTGTACTGTTGGGGGAAGGGCTGCCTAGGCCTTGGCATTTTCTATGGTCTGCAGGTGTTGGCTTTATGTAAATTCCTCATGGTCTGTGTGCTATCAGTAGAACACCAGAGGATTTCTGAATCAATAACACGTGAGCTCAGATGCTCAGGGTTCCACTGTCCAGTATGGCACTGGCAGGATGGTGGTTCCCTCTGCTGAGGTCTGGCAGTGCTTTCACATGTGACTTTACCTCCATGACTTCCATGGTGAGCCACATAGCAGCCTAACAACTACACCGTTCCTTTTTGAAACCGTTCCTTCTTGAGTTAAGCCCCCATAGTCTGTCTGCATTGCTCTCAGTGCTATTCTCTTCCAAGCTCCTACTAAGATGGCCCTTAAGCCGCCATTGATTACAGGGCACATCTGCTTTTCTAATCCCAAATCCCAAAGTCTTCTAAGTTCCTCCTCAAACCAGAATAGTCAGGTCTGTCCAGCACTAGCCCACTTCCTGGTACCAACTTTTGTCTAAGTTACTTTTCTATTGCTGTGGTAAAAAAACTATGATCAAAGCAACTTATAAAAGAAAGTGCTTATTTGTGTCTTACATTTTCAGTGGTCCAGAGCCTATGACTAACAAGGCAGGGCCATTGGAGCATGGCAGTAGGCAGCAGGGATGGTGTTGGATCAGGAGCTGAGAGCTCACATAATGAGACACAACCACCAGGCAGAGAGAGCTAACTGAGAATGGCATGGGTTTTTGAAGCCTTTAAGCTCACTTCCACCTTCAACAAGGCCACAGACTTGAATCCTTCCCAGACAGTTCCTCCAGTGAAGGGACCAAATATTCAAACATTCAAGCCTATGAGGACCATTCTCATTCAAACCACCATGCATAGATGCCAGGAATCTGAACTCAAGTCCACATGCATGCAGAAAGGGCTGTTTACTGACTGAGTCAATTCCCTACCCCACCCCCACTCCCATTCCTGTTTATCTTTAAAAACTAAGATAATACATGATTTCTCTCAGGAAGACTTCTTGAGCTCCCTACTTTCAGTATGAGATAAGTGCACTCCTAATTGTGATTGCTCTATAACTCTTCCTTCTGTTCCACGTATCAGAAATGATTATATCTCTCTGGGAATGTTGTTCAGTTTGTAGAGTGCTTGTTTACCATGTATGAAGCTATAGGTTTTATGTATGAACTATAGGTTCAACTCTAACATCATGGAAGCTGGGTATGGTGTTACATATCCATAATCTCAGCTTTTGGGGATCGGAGGCAGGAGATTCAGGAGTTCAAGTGTAACAGGCTTCTAGACCTTATTAGGTCCCCAGGCCTTATTACAATTGACTCCATGATGGAAATACCATCTAGACCATAAAATTCAGCATGTAGACAATACTACCTGCTAAAGTGAAACAAAGACCTAATCCATCAAAGTTCATAGTCCTGGGAAAGTCTTTAAATGTATTAATCTTGCTTTTTGGCTTCTGTAGTTCCGCTTCTGGCTAACTGTTCTTGTTAACTGAAATATATCAACCCAGAACATGGTTTTTGTGCTTAAAAGCTCATCCTGAGAAAGGTTTGGGCTATACTTTGATCCCAAACACCAAATGTAATTCCTGGACCAGCACTAATAAAGACTTTCTATTGTGTCTGAGTAGTTGTCTCTGGCAGATACTCCACAATACAATGACACCCCCAGATATATAACAAGTTCAAGGGAAGTCTAGGTTCAATGAGACCTTGTCACAAAGCAAAGGAAGATAAAACAAAACACCAGCTGAAATTATTCTATCAGATTGTATTAGATAAATTCCCATTAGCAAAGTGAAATTCTTCCATAATACATTTGTAAAGGAAAAAAAAAAGTTTATTTTGGTTCATACCAAGGCCAAGTTGCCCCAATGCTTTGGTGTTCTTATTGAAACAATTTCACAGCAGAAGAAAAAATGAGATGTCTTACTTAGGGTTATAATTGCCATGATGAAACACAATGACCAAAAACAACCTGGGGAGGAAAAGGTTTATTTGGCTTACACTTCCATATGGTAGTCTATTCTTTAGGAAGTCAGGACAGAAACTCAAGCAGGACTGGAATATTGAAACAGGAGCCGATGCAGAGGCCATGGAGGGATGCTGCTTACTAGCTTGTTCCTTGTGCCTTGCTAAGCCTGTTTTCTTATAGTATCCAGGAAAACAAGCCCAATAGATAATGACTCTTACAGCCTGGCCTAATCACTCTTGCTTGCACACCCCCAGGCCAGCTTGTCTCCATCTTATGGAAAGTTCCTCTGACTATTTCCTTATCCAGTCTTTGTGTCAGGACCCAAACAATTGAAAAGGCAAGTGGTTAATAATAGTTGTTCAATAACGAAATTTAAAAGGGAAAGAACATTGGTTTATAAAGGTTTTTGTTTTTTAAAAACTACTTATAGTGGTTTGTCAACACAGGCATATGTGTATCTTTGACAAAAAAGGGCTGTCTGTGAATGGCAAAAGTCCAGGGACAATGAAGATGCTATATTTCAACTGTTGCTATTCTCCATGTTGTGTATTTTAAAAGTGGCTAATCCAGTGAATGGGGAAAGGCTTATCATCTGCCAGGCACATATAGAATAGAGACCATTAATGAGAATGAATCCTCAATAAAATGAATAGTTTGACCTTGCTTAGTGTCAGGTTAATTGGATGATATGGTATAAATCATAGAAATAAGAGATGGCTCACATTAGTCAAGGGTCTTTTTAGCCTCATTGTTCTGTCATAAATGGATACACTGCTTTGACCTCCAGTACTTCCAATCTATCATCCACCTCAATCATACTGTCTTTTCTTCATTTTCTTGTTAAAATTTATAAGGCCCGGCATGCTCCTAGAATAGCCTACCTTTCTACAAAGCACATTGTACAGTTTAAATGAGATGCACAGCTGGATAATATATCAAAGCCAGCCCGTGAAGCTATTATGTACTTCTTGCTCGAAGAGAAAGAGTTGGAGAGTAGAGAGCAAAGGTTATTGGGCTTTTGTCTTCTATATTTCTAACCCTAAGGATAGAGGAGAAGAATGCATAATTTTAACTAAATTGGAGGGGCAAGGACTTGCTGCCCAGCAAGGTCTGCTATGTTGTTCACCAAGCTGTGTTTTCTCTTGGAAACACAGCCAGATGTACTTTCCAGACTTCTTTGAAGTCATATTGAGACTATAACTAAGGTAACCCATGGAATACTAGCAAAAGTGATATGCACCTCTTCCATACCTGGCCCCTGATCCATCCTCTAAGTTTGACATGACTTAGTGTCAGGTTAATTAGATGATGTGGTATAAATCCCAAAAACAAAAATGGCTTACCTTAGTCAAGGGTCTTTTTAACCTCATTCTTCTGTCATGAACAGACCCACTGCTTTGTCATCCTACATACTTCATTTTTCTAATTTTAGTGGCTTCATGGAGAGGTCTCTCAGGACTTGGATCAAAAGAGCCATAAAATACGAAGAAGATTGGCCCCTCTATGACCACGTGGAAATTTCCTTGCTGATCATTTCCAGTGGAATATTTAATGAGGACATGGAGGGGAGGAGGAAGCAGAGAGATCTGATACTGACTGTAGACTCTGAGAACAGAAAAGGACCCATGGTTTGGTGGGAGAGTTTTACCGAGTATGTTGTAAATCTAAGGTGTCAGAGCACCACAGAGCAGAATAATCCCCATTCCTATAGGCACAGTATAGGTACACAATGTAGAAATACAGAGCATGAAGGTCCACGCATGGGTTGATATCAGTGATCATATGGAGTGTCGAGTTTTATCCATCTCTCCAGGATCCAGTGCATGGTAGGACCTCAGTGGATATTTATGCATGTGTGACAGTCTATAAGTAAGAAAGTCAGTTTATGAAAGTCTGTCAACAGTGTCCATAAGAAATAACCTCACATCAGCAAGAACCAAGAATGAGGTTGGAAGAGCCTTCTGTGGAGATTTCATTCTTTTCTTCTAAAGGTCAAAAGGTTAATACCAATCTGTTTCTTAGGGAACCACATTAGCCACTGAGTCTTGCAATAAAACCAGCAATGACAGAACACTATCACACTTCTAAAAGAATTCCACTTATCCATGTTTAATTCCTAGGATGCTAAGTTCAGAAAACAGTATGCAGTTGTTCAATGACAGACCTCCATTGTGATATTTGGTTTTTTTTCATACTTTTGCTAATTACTTGAGTTTCATACAATGTATCTTGACCACACCCTCTTCCCATTTCTCCCTCATCTGTCCTCCCACCTCTGAGGCCTCAAGAAAAAATAAAATAAAATGAAGTCCAGCCTATGTGGCAGGAGTATGAATCACAAATATCACCGTGGTTTTTGGAGGCAGCAGGCCACTGTGATCATGGACATTCACCTGGCCCACATTGGCATTAGATCAAGGATGACCAAGTTCAACCTGAAGTTGGGCCCCACTCAAACATGCAAGCACTCAGACATCACGCAGGTACTCAGACATCATGCAGGCACCCAGATGTCATATTTGTTTTTAGGAAAATCCAAGATTATATATTTTATAACTATATTTCAGTCATACTTAGTGCATACAAGAATCAACAGTAGGTCTATAGAACTGGAAATGTTATATTTGTTGATAGCTTCAGAGTGGTCATTTTTGATGTATCATGTAAGATAATTTTATTAGCAGGTTTTAATTTTACATAATTACTACAGTATAAAAGTGTCTAGCATCATTATGATGGAGACTGTTTATTGAGTGAGTGCTTACTTAAATGGCCACTTGACTTTAACTTATTTTTGGCTTTGATCCTATGAGTAGTAAGACAGGAGGTATCGTTTACTAGTCTTCTTGGGTTTATATCTTGAAAGGTGCACAGGGGCCACAGGAACCCATAGAGTGATCCAGAGGAGTCAGAATATTTACAGTCTGCTCTTCTTTCTTCTGAATAGTCTTGGAAAATCTAAGACTAGAGAAGCTCTGAATTCAGAGTGATAATGGATTGAATTGCTGTTTCCTAAAGATTTGTCCACAGGCACATCATAGCATGACCTTATTTAGAATAAGGGTCTTTGCTGACAAAATAAAGACAAAGCTCTTGATATCTCACCTGGGGAGGAGATTGTTTCCTATATCCAATATATACTTTGAGTTGATTCCCATATCCAAACACAAGGGTCCTTATAAAAGAAAGTAACTCATAGAGCGAAAAGAAGGTCATGTAAAGATGCAAGCAGAAATAGGAGTTAGGTAGCCCCTAGCCAAGGAATATCAAGAGTTGTTGGTATCTACTAGAAGCTTGGAAAAAGGCACAGAACAGATTTTTTTCCTTGGAGACTTCAGAAGGAACTAACTGTATCATATGATGGTTTTATATGTCTAACCTTCAGGACTGTGGGAGAATACATTTCTGTTGGTTTCAACTACCTGGCTTGTGATTACTTATTGTTCCATCCCTAAGACACTCATGTAAGCATGGAACCAGACAAGCATCAGTGGCTTAGCAGTGGGGTCCGTGGGAAGCATTGCACTCTCATACTGCAGATCAGTTCACCGTGGACAGCTAAGCTTCCTAGTACAAGCACAGAGAAAATGAGTGAATGACCAAGAAGAGCCCTCAGGCCAAGATGAGTGATATCAGAATAAATTACATTACTGTATTCTCAGTGACAGTTGGCAGCATAGCGCGACAGCAGCTCAGCCACCCATAGGGAGACAAGTAAGGACTAGAGTGTAGCAGGTGGATGTCAATGGTGAGAAGAGATGAGAAATATCATGGATATTTCACCCAGGCCCTTAGGGCCCAGCATGTAGCCTAAGAATCTCTTTGCTGGTGTGAACTGCTTCTGATGTTTTGATACACAGGAAGAAAAGAAGAGATGGAGATGAAAATAAAAATCCTCCAAACCAAGTATTTAAGGAGAACAAACTTTACTTGAAAGACATTATCCTAAAAGGAAAAGTCACCTTTAGAACCCATATTCCAGTCATCCCTTTGGTATTAGTCATAGAAGATGAAGCATAGAAGGGAATCTACTTTTCACACATCTGAGTTATTTTTCTGAATTCAAGAATGTTATACTTTATTTCTGTCTTATCTGAGATGAAGCCTTTACCAGGAGATGTCTGTGCCTCTCAGAATAGGCTCCCTGGGGCTCTAGGCACCCCCTGCCTTCTAGATGGTCAGACAGTGGAATCCCAAGGGAAACGCCATAAAAAGTCAGAGGGCTCAACAGGCATGAGTATTTTCCTTTTTGTTCTCCCCAATTCTGAGCATGAAGACTTTCAAATAGTTCAAATATTTGAGAGAGAACAGTTGAGTGGACATTCTGACATAATCACTTCTTAAACCATTGGCTCTCAACCTTCCTAATGCTGTGACTCTTTAATATAGTTCCTCATGTTGTGGTGAGATGGTCTTAGGTAACCCCTGTGAAAGGGTTGTTTGACCCCTCAAAGGTAGGTAACCCTTGTGAAAGAGTTGTTTGACCCCCCCCCCAAAGGTGTGTTAAGGCTCGATGAGAAAATGGGTGCTTATTTTTACCAAGCATAGTGATTACCGTTTGTGCAGGAGAGCCCGTGAGTAGAACACAGTGGTTAGCACAGTGTACTGCTTGGCTCCATCCATAAACCTTTGATGACAAGTTGCAGTGGTCACCACCATTTCACAGAGCATTTAAAGGCAGGTGGTGAATATGCTCACTTTCTTGACAGTGCAGGTTGGAATTAGGCTTAAATTTTGACCCTGTTTTTCTGAAACTATGCCTGTTTCTGGGAAAATGGCAACAGCCTAGGAATGCATTTTAACTTACTTATTAAAGTTTTGAAGTGCTGAGGAATGAACTTAAGGCCTCACACATACTAGACAAGTACTTTATCACTGAGCTATACTCTCAATATTAGGAATGCATTTTAGGAAGGAACTTTTGGGTTAAACATCAAAATGGATAAGGGGCTTCCTCATCCACTGATACAGGCCTCTTATCTTCTATCTCCCTTACTGCTGACAGCCTGCTCAATGATTTCTTTTTCGCTAATGGAGTACGGTTTTGTTTAAAGTGTAGCTGGCTCAGTTTCAAGGGATGAATCATAAATAAATTAAGTCAGCCAGAGCAATTCTGTTCTTCTTTGCCAAGCTTGGTTCAAAGGTCTGACTGATGGAGCGTAAGGAGTTACCTGGGAGATTTGAGAAAAACTCTTCACAGATCTCTGACAGAAAATAGCTCTAGGGTCAGATGGGAAGAAAGATCTCTTTGTATTCTATTTCATCCTTCTGCTTTGGATTTTTTCACTCAAGTGATGATGCTTGAAGAAGCTCCAGCCATTTGGACACTGCGCCAAGCTCTGACATCAGTGAGTCAGCCTCACTCTGGTGGTGCCTACTCCAAACTTCTTGTTAAGCCAGTCTAAAATTGAGTGGTTATTCTGTTAGGCATTTATAACCTGGGTTCAGTTTTGTGTCCTAGTGAGGGTCTGAGAAGACAATTCAAAGTCTAGCTGATTATGTCTGGGTAAAAATTGCTCTCTAGTTGTACTCATTATAATCTCCACTCTGGACTGTGCTTCTTAATCTACGGCATTAGATTTGGGATCCAGAAATGGATATTTTCTGTCTCTGAATCAACCCGGCACAAAGGAAGATTGTTCAGAACTGGATGCCTTGAGCCCAGTATGTCTTTGATAAACAGGCTTGTTCACAAGTATATTGTGGCAGCAGAGACAATCTCTACTGCCATACATAATTGTCAACTGAATATAGACAAGGCCATGCTTATGGTCATAGCTCGAATAAATGATTTTATAAAAACAAATCAATCAATGTGCAAAACCATATTCTCCTAATTATTGTGTTTCTTTAGCCTTTATATTGGCTTGTTTTTACACAGTGTTTCCTTGCCAGCCTGCTCTTCACAAACTTTCTGAAATCTGTTACATGTTTGACACGAAAAATATGTTTTGCTTACCCTCATGGCTAATTAATTGAAGTGGGAAAAAGAAATCGTAAATGCAAGTGATTAACAGCATAAGCTTAGAAGTTACCACCCACATGGGAAGTCATTCTTTAGTTAAAAAAAAATCATAGCAATATATGAATCCGTAAAGGCGCCTAAAGTTCATTTTCAGGGAGACACTAAAGAGGGTTCCAGTAGAAGGCTCCAGTGACTTCTATTTAACTTAATAAAGACCTTGCTCTGTGTTTGTAGCTCTGACATGCTTTAGAAGTAAACCTGGAGCCAGGAGGTGGTGGTATACGCCTTTAATCCCAGCACTCAGGAGTCAGAGGCAGGTGGATCTCTGTGAGTTTGAGGCCAGCCTGGTCTACAGAGTGAGTTCCTGGACAGACAGAGTTACAACGAGAAACCCTGTCTCAAAAAACTAAAAAAAACCAAACTAAACCAACTAACCAACCAAACAAACAAAAGAAGTAAGACTGGGCAGAGGAATTTCTGAAGTTTTTGCTCAAGTAACATATTTAATATGTTTCAGAAAAACGTTATTATGTGCCAGTGTTAGTCTATAAAGTTTGGATAATATCATTTAATTACATTTTAAAACTTGTACTGGAGCCAACCCTCATCTAAAAAGGGATGTCTTGGTTTTGTTTTGATCATAAAGTTTCAAAATGTTCCATGACATAAAAATCAAAGTATGGGCTTAATGCTCAAATGTATAATGTGAACGCTCCCATTAGCTCATTCTCCCACATGGATTCCCTGCTAACTACTTAATGCACAGATTTCCAGTTTCTTATGCATAATATGATATAATTTACATGAGATTTTTTAAAGCATATACTGTTCTATAAACTGCTTTGACATTTAAAATGTATCTCACAAACATCTCTCTGAGTCTCAGCTGATCTTCAGTCATCCTTCAAGTATCTGTAGAGATTCCAGGACCTACAGCTGCCATCATCACCGGTGCTCAGGTGCTTTTATAGAATAATGTATTATTCACATGTAGCCTACATACTTCCTACTTCAGAACTTAAATCACCCTAGACTATTTATAACACACGAATGTCAATACTGTGTCAACAGTTGTCATACTGTATGGCTCAGGAAATAATGAGAAGAAAAAACTCAGTGTATACTTACGAGAGATGTAATTTCCCTTAATATTTTCATTTTCTCTTGGGAAAAAAATCTAGATTTTTTAAAATTTTATTTTTGTGTATGGATATTTTGCCTGCGTGTATATAAGTGCATTATGTGCTTGCAGTGCCTGAGAAGGCTAGAAAACGAAACCATAAAAAAATAATCCCAACTATTTACAGGGAGCATAAAAATGCCCATATCCTTGTATACTGATCTAAGTATTCTTCTGAAGATGAATAAAGAAATGGAATCACTTTATTAAAGGATAATGCTTTAAAATATAAATTCATAGTAGTAAGATGTCCTAAGAAGCTTATGTTGATTTATATTCTTCCTTCTTCCCTGTCTTTTTGCCACTTTCCTGTTTTTTGTTTTTTGTTTTTTTTTTTGTTTGAGGAAGAATTTCCATATGAAGCCCTGACTAAAGTGTAACTACTTTGTAGAGTAAGCCGGTCTGTAGCTTGTGGTAAATATTTGTCTATTTGAAATATTAAAATAACAATACTGATAGTTTGTCCTATAATTAATAATTAATGAGTTTAAATTTCAGGAAGACATAAATATTCATACTGTAACAGGTG
Source organism: Cricetomys ansorgei (assembly GCA_026225945.1). Classification (NCBI taxonomy): domain Eukaryota; kingdom Metazoa; phylum Chordata; class Mammalia; order Rodentia; family Nesomyidae; genus Cricetomys; species Cricetomys ansorgei. Next base: position 6,073,637 of record JAMJFZ010001042.1, on the reverse strand, counting down.
ATGTCCAGAAGAGGAGGGACTAGACTCCCCTTTTATTGGCTTACATCGTAGTTCCAGCAAAGGATGTCCCTTCTTTGAAATTAGAAAGAACCCAATGTTAAAGCGATGTTTGCATATATGATACTCTATATGACTAGAGACAATCTAAATAATATGACTGATGATGATAAAGTTTAGCCTTTCTATACTTCAAGAGTGGTTGCATTGTTTTGTCTTGTCTTGTTTCGTTTTTCAAGACAGGGATTCTCTGTGTAGCCCCAGTTTTTCTAGACCTCATCCTGTAGATTAGGCTGGCCTCACACTCAAGAGATTTGCCTGCCTTTGCTTCTGCCTCCCGAGTGATTGGATTAAAGGCATAGGCCACCACTGCCTGGCTAAGAGTGGGTGTATTTTGAAGTAGTTTGGGGTTTGGTTATTTGTTTCTAGAGGTATATGTATAGAGCTTGTGCAGAGTGGTCTGTGGCTTTTTCTCTTTTTAGTGATCCCACTGTTCACAGATTAGTGGGGAGCTGTTGCTAAGCATTGCAACTTGAAGAGGTAATGAAAGTTTCCCGTGAGCCCCTAAACATAAAAGCATACTACATTAAGTTTCTAGTTTCACATTGTCAGCCAAACCACTTTCGCAAGATGAGATGACTGCAATCTCTTTCCTGACCAGATTGAGATTTTTGTGCTGACATTTAAGACTGACCTAATAATCTAACGGAAGCCTAGTAATTGTGAACATGTTCCACTCTCTTTCTGAGTTTACGATTTCGCTGGGGTTGGTGAGATGGTACAGAGCATCAAAATGCTGTGTGCTAGCCTGACATTCTGAGTTTGATCCCTAGAGCCCAAAGTGGAAGAAGAAAATAGACTTCCAAAAATTGTCCTTGGACCTCCACACATGTGCTGTGATGCACCCACACCCATGCTAACATACATATTGCATGTGCACACTTCCACACACACAAATGATAATGCTAAATAAAATTATATTTAAAAAAGATTTCATTGAGAATCACAACTAATTTAAAGCAAAAAAAAAAATGCAGTATAAGTTAGGTAAGGGCTCCATTTCCTACAGCATTTCACTGTAGTACATACATCAAATATGAGAATGCCCTTGCAGACAAATGATGAGGTATTCCATTAAAATATAACTGAGTCTGTCCATGCTTGGCTTCCAAGATCAGAGAGAACATACCAGGAGACCCTCAAAGCAACCCAGCTGTAGACAAAATTATCAGATAGAATACAACAGTTCAGAAAGTTTGCTATACAAAAGATTAACATGCAAGAATCATTTATATTACCGACTCAAAATAAGCTGAGAAGAATAGAAAGAGAAAACCAGATTCCATTTGAACAGTAACAACAACAACAGAAAGATAAGGTAGATATGAACATGTGCCAGTTGTCCAAAGCGAATATTAAAATATGTTACCTGAAGGACCTATGTAAAAAAACGACCCTCCGGAGGAGAACAGAAGATCATGAGTTCCGATTATGTAATGTCCACTTCCAGATAAGTGGACATTAATGATGTTTTCCTGCTGTCCAAAGACATTGTGAAAAGCTTGATAGATATTTGGTTTAAGTTAGTCCTGTCCTTGTGATTGTTCCTCTTGTAAACAGTTTTGCTGGTGTAGTGTTAAATTGTGTTGTCGAGATAAAGCAATTTTATTTTTGATCAGCTTATACAGAAAAGGGGAAACGTTATAGAAGTTAACCTCTGACAAATGGAAAGAACTGATCCTGTAACTGATAGTATTTCTCTCTAGAAAATAAAACCCCACAAACCTTGTAAACTCAGCAAAATTCCAATGGTTCTTCACAGAATGTGACAACTCTATACTGAGAGTCATATGTGTCTCAAGAGGCTCCTCACACAAAGGACCGAGAAGAGGAAAACAGCTTTGAAGGAAGCAAAGGAGAGAAGACTTGTCCTTCGGATTTGAAGATTCGCTATGAGGAGATGTAACCAAGGTGGTGCCTCTCTGATCAGAAAGATCAATGGAATAAATTGGTACAAGAGGACTTACCAAACCCCCATACTCTTATGAACACCAGGCCCATGTCAAAGGTTCCTCCTCAAGTCATCAGAGAAAGGATAATCTTATCTACAGAGTGCCTCCACAGTGGAAGCACACCAGATAAATCCAAAGAAATTTCAGATTAGAGAGTTAAACACGAAGAATAAAATTTAAGACTCTTAGAAGAGAATGTAATTGAACATCTTTGAATCTCTGCGTAGCGAAGAGCTTTGTAAGTGTAAAGACCCCAAGACATAGAAAGATGAATCACAGAAAACTGAGAAGTCATCCTGGCTTAAAAGGTATTTACGGGTTCAGACACAGCTAACAGACTGAAAAAGGTAACGGCAGTGAATATAATTCACAAAAGAATTAGTATTAAGGATATATGAAATACACATATGAATCAGTAAGAAAAAAGGGAATCCAATACAAAAACCCAAAAAAGGTACATTTCAATAGTCAACCACAGCAGAAGTACAAATCTAAATGGCCAATGAATGTATAAAAGACAGCCCAACTTCTAGTTAGGAAAATAAAAACAAAAGCAATGTTGAAATGCTATGTATCTAACACTGGTCAAAATGGATAAGTTTGGCAAATTTTGGGAGTCTTTGAGATTTTAGTACGTCTATGGACTTAGGAGTTAAGAAGTAAGAAGGCTTCAGATCTAAAAATACAGACTCTGGAAGGGGCTCTCCTCCCCTGCTATCTGTATGACATTATTAGACTTTAGTTCAAATACTCGCCCACCAGCTTCCTCATCTGTGAAATGTAAATGAGAACAGGCAAAACAAACGTAGAGATACCTAACACCCAAACATGCCCTGTCCTAAAGTATATCACAGGGTTTGTGTGGATCCAGTGGCAAACTTAAGTAGTGTCTTTGCACAGAGTAACCACTCCCAGGGTGCTGGGCATCTTTACCTGGTGATCTCACACACAGTTAAACTTGCTGATTGTCTTTGAAGTACACATTCTTGAAAAACCTTGCACCTGTGCTCAAGGGACATGAAAACATGGACATATTGATTGTTTTTGCTGAATTAAAACTATCCAAATATTCATCAGGAAGAAAAGAGATGAATTTTGGAGATTTCATTCAATGCTAATTTTATACTAACAGAAAAGCAATGTGAAGACTGATATAGATGTCATTATCCCTTTTATTTGAAGTTTAAAGGTCCAAACAGTATATATGCTACGAAAAGAGATGTGAACGATCCTACTGCCTTCAAGACAGTGGTTACATGAGGGTAGGAAAAGGTCATCAGGAATGGAGAGAATCAGGAATGACAGAAATGCACATGCAGCTTGTAGCAGCGGGGAACACACACCTCTGTTATTGCTGAAGTCCACGAGCAGGACAGCAGAGGTATCAGTGGGATTTCCCCAAAGCTCACAGCTTGCACAGGTCATCACTGCTCACATGCCATTGGCTAGAAGAAGTTCTTTGGCCTCACCCATCTGAAGAGTATTCTTTTGTTGCCCACTCACAGTGCCTCCCATGTCTGATCTGTGGTCTAAAAAGAAATGGGACACACTCAGCTCCAGAATGAATAAGCTTTCTACCATTTTATTTGTTCTTGATCTGGAGCTCCTCAACAATTCAGTCTTCCTGGGTTGCTTAATCTCTGATCTTCAGTGAGATCTGCCAAGAAATTTCAAGTCTTGTTTCACAGACTCACCAGATGGGAGCATACATCTCTTGAAGATGTCATGCAAGTGTCTAGAGTGTTTTATTTTTAAAACTAAACTTTAGATAGTAATCATTATAGTTATTCTTTTAAAATAACTTAGGGCTTACCTCTCAGCTGCAGAATGAAGCACTTTGATTACAGAGTGTTTGAGTGAGGTACAGGATGGCTGATAGAACTTCCATGAACTGGGGAGGCTTTGAAAGGTTCATTCATCAAAGCTAGCAGTTTTGGCAAACTCTGAGCTACAGCTTTAATTGGCATCATGTTGCTTTCTTCAGTTTGGGATTTTGCATAGGTTAAAGCAGCCAGGGAAATATTTTTCTGAAATCCACCTGCTCAGTCAGCATCACGTACCCTTTGGTTTTCCATAAATAGCCCAGGATGAAGAACGGTCAATCTGTGTGTTTCCACACACAGCTTGCCAGTGCCATGGCCAAGCATATGGAAGGATAGAGTTCAGGGACTTTGTGACTTTTCTTGAGCCAGAAAAATGGGTGCCTGAGGCTGTTTTCTTAATACCTGCCCGATCCCCATCTGGCCCTTCGGTTTGGCGCAGTGCTTATAATTAAGGCAGATCTTTCATGTTGTCTCGCAATAGTCTTTAACATTTTTTTTTTTGAGTATCTGTAGAGATCAGCATTCTGACAGAACTGCCTATTCTGTTAGGCACCTGTCTTTTAATTACATATAGGTGTTAAATAATCTGACTCTATCATTAAATCAGTTTCTGTAAACATAGAATCAAATAGAAAAAACCCCCGACTATTGTAAGAATGTAGGATACAGCTGTATTTGATAATCGGTTTCCCATATTGTTGGTGTACTTGTCACTTCCATTCAAATATTACATGAAATTTGGGAGTTCCTCCCTAATTCTGGAGGTGAGAGGCAGAAACACACAGATGGGGGTGTGCCAATTGTGACAGTTCTTGCCATTTGCCATGATGGGAAGTCGCTTAGTCTTCGGAGAGGTTTGGTGGATTCTCTTTGTCTCCTCATCACCTCCAGAAATAGACATCTCACTATAGGCACACTTACATCTCACAAGGCTTATGTCTTATGAACCAGCTGGACATTTTAACAGAAGGAATGAAATGGAAAGCAGATCCTTTCCTTCTGTGCTCCATATTCTTTCTGGTGCAACTGGAGCAGAGAGAAGCATAAATGTGTTCACTTTGAGTGTGCTGGACAGGGATGCGTTTCTCAGCTGCCTATAAATGGACAACTTACTGGTCTGCTGTCTACAGAGAGCCTCTGACTAGACCTCAGTTGTCCAAAGCAGCCACACAGTGCCTGACTGGTCATGATGGGATCTAAAAGCCTTGAAACCTTTTGACCTGATGTGCATCCAACTCTGATTTGCTCCCAAGTTCTGTTGAGGTCTTGTTACAACCTGTACCAAAGGTCTTTCCTTCTGCCCAATACATATTCTGATATCGTTTGTTCCTTAAGTCCTTGGATGCCAAACTATCTCAGCATCTGCTTTTCAACAGTTTTTCCTGTAACACAAAGTGACCTTTTGTTGCCAGTCAATCACACAGCTCAGGCATAGCTACACACTCAGAGTGGTGGCTCAGTTAAGAGGTTTAACACGTGGCAGGGCCATGGAATGGTGCGTTCTAAAGATAATGAAATCCAAGGACATGAATCTGGAAGTATGTTGCAGAAGTTTATTTTTAGTTATGTTTAAAATGCTTGTTTTGTGCATTGTTGGGTGAAGGGCTGCTTAGATCTTGGCATTTTATATTGTCTGTAGGTGTTGACTTTATATGGGGGATGTTTGATTGCTTATGATCTACACATGCTATCATTATAGAACTGTCTTCCAGAACTGGCCAAGGTTGTATATTGTGCTGGTAGCTGAATTTGGTACTATAATTTGGTACCCAGGTGGTCCTGGCTTTGAAGGTATGAAGAGGTCATGGCAAACAGCTGAAGCTTGGCACCATGAAGAGAGCCCAGGAGAGGCTGTTGGTGAAAGTGCGGCCCAGTTGTAGCAAGAGACCCTAGCAGTTTTGACCACTAAGAATAGCAGCAGTGGTGGAGGGGAACCAGCCAGAGCCTGGAGGACAAGCTGTGTGTGCTGCAGAGGGCAGAGCCAGAGAAATGATCCTTTGGAGGAGAACAGAACATCGTGAGTGAATTCCAGATAACTGACATTAATGATGTTTTCCTGCTGTCCAAAGACATTGTGAAAAGCTTGATAGATGTTTGGTTTCATTTGGTCCTGTCCTTGTGATTGTTCCTCTTGTAAATAGTTTTGCTGGTGTAGTGTTAAATTGTGTTGTCGAGATAAAGCAATTTTATTTTTGATCGGCTTATACAGAAAGGGGGAAATGTTATAGAAGTTACTTTTAATTATGTTTAAAATGGTTGTTTTGTGCATTACTGGGTGAAGGGCTGCCTAGGTCTTGGTGTTTTGTGTTGTCCGCAGGTGTTGGCTTTATGCGGGGGACGTTTGATTGCTCATGGTCTGCACATGCTATCAATAAAACACCTGAGGGGCTTAGGTATCAAGAAAAACCCCTGAGATCAGACACTCGGGATTCCACTGTTTAGTATGATGCTTCCCATGACAGTGGTTCCCTCTGCTGAGGTCTGGCAGGGTTTGCATCTATGAGAACGTCTCCTTGTCCTTCTTGAGTGAGCTACCACAGCAGCCTAACTAGTACAGAGGTGTCTTATGATTTCACTAACCCAAGCTCTTTCAAAGAGACTATGTTATAAAATGGAAAGTTGTCTTCAGACATGGTTCTTACACTGTGTTGTGCTGTGCTATGCTGTGCTGTGCTGTGCTATGCTGTGCTATGCTGTGCTGTGCTGTGCTATGCTGTGCTGTGCTATGCTGTGCTATGCTATGCTGTGCTGTGCTATGCTGTGCTATGCTGTGCTATGCTGTGCTGTGCTATGCTGTGCTGTGCTGTGCTGTGCTGTGCTATGCTGTGCTATGCTGTGCTATGCTATGCTGTGTTATGCTGTGCTGTGCTATGCTATGCTGTGCTGTGCTATCCTATGCTATGCTGTGCTGTGTTGTGCTATGCTGTGCTGTGCTGTGCTGTGCTATCCTATCCTATGCTGTGCTGTGCTGTGCTGTGCTATGCTATCCTATCCTATGCTGTGCTGTGCTGTGCTGTGCTGTGCTATGCTGTGCTGTGCTGTGCTGTGTTATGCTGTGCTATGCTGTGTAACAGTATGAGGACCTGAGGAGTATACTACTAACTGCAGTGTGTGGACATCAAGTGTGAGGAGTACAAAAGACTATCCAGGGGTCTGTGTCTTCTGCCGTGTACAGGGAGCAGTGGGGAAAAGAAATTGGAAGTCAGTTTGGTATTGCAGGGTACAGGCCGTGGTTTAGACAATAACCATAGCCTTGCCAGACGGAGGACAGAGCCTAAGTTTCTCCATTGTGGGTTTTAATGTCCTCCCCAGTTTATACATTGAATTCATAGTGGTGCTATTTTACAAGGTGGTAAAAACTTTAGGAGGTGGGGCATATCTGGGGGAATGAGGCCTTGGGGATGTATCTCTGAAGGTTGTATCTTGTCCTTGACCTTTTATTCTTTCTTGGCTTCTTGTTCATCATGGAGTCTACTCTCTTATGGGCTCCCATTGTGATGATCTCTACTGAACAACACGGAGTGTAAAGGCAGAGGCCTAGGGACTAAAATCCCCCAAACCAAGAGATAGAAGATGGATTTTCTTTCCTCAGTTCTTTGTGTCGGGTGTTCTGTCACGGCAACAAGAAAGCCAACTGACAGTGGGCTGAAGTGAGCGCTGCCTGACCGCATTCCAAAAGGATTCAGCAGAGTGGAACTCCGTGGAATAGAACTCAGAACAAAAAGGGTGTCTATGGAGATGGATTACTGAGCAACAAAGGGGGGCTTTAGGGGGTTATCAGAAGGCTTGACCCACAAAGGGTTCTACAGGTGGGACCCTAGGCCCAGAGGGTCTCCCAGAGCTCGCAAAGTTTCTCCCAGGCGTGAGTCTGTTTAATCAGTGTGGCCAGAGTGAGAAAACACTGGCAAAGAATTAGGCAAGGAAGTCCCCCATACCATACTTTCCCTTTCTAACTGCTAATGTCCTAGAGACCAGAGAGACAAGCCACAGCTGTCAAGTGAGAGAGCAGCAGGAGGTGGCACAGGGCACAGGGCACAGGGAAGCAGCCAGTTTAGGCGCCTCTTCAAAGGGAAGCTACACCAGCCATCATCTGAATGGTGGGTGCTGGCAGACACTCTTTTGGAGTCTATTGTTTCCTTAAGAACAGCAGCTGTGTAGGGCAGTGGTGACACACCTTTAATCCCAGTACTTGGGAGGCTGAGGCAGGCAGAGCTCTGTGAGTTCGAGGCAAGCCTGGTCTACAGAGTCAGTTCCAGGACAGCCAGTGTTGAGAGAGAGAGGGAGAGAGATGGAGAGAGATGGAGAGAGAGGGGGGGGGAGAGAAATAGCACCTAGCAATTTTTACTTTTTTACAATTGTTTTACTTTAGGGCTTCATTCTCAAGGAGAAAGGTTGCAGAGCTTTCTAAGGATTTATTGAAGGGGTTTGTGGGGCTCAGGGTATTCATAGAAAGGATCTGACACCAACTCTGAGAGGCAGCACTGAGAAAAAGTCCTGAACGAGGCCATGAGAACAGCCATGATAGATAATATGTGCTGTGGAGCTAGGTCAGCTGGTTCACGGGCTACCCTTAGTAGCTCTTTGACCTTGAATATGTTATTTAAATTCTCTGAGTTGCTTCCCTTATATGGAAAAGTGGGAATAATAATAGAATCCACCCTATGAGGCCATTGTAAGGATTAATTAAATAGGCTAGCCTATAACAAAGGCACAGAACAGTATAAGACATGTAACAAAATGCTTTCGTAAACACTGTCTGTTACAGGCCAGGCTCTTTGGCTAGGTATTATGTGAGCATTCAGAGAAGTCCAAGGATGGCCATTTAAGAGTGGAGAGTAAGCTAAAAACCAGGTTATTACATGAGTTTTCTCCTCTGTTGAACTAGGAAAGATTGGTCTGTGCTTGCCATCACTGTCTTGTCCACTCTGCAGATTTCCTTTCTTTCTAGAAAGGATGTGATATATGCTTTTCTGGTCAGTCATGTAGACACTGGCAGACCTCTTTCGCAGGCATTGAAAAGGGCTATTTTATTTTAAATGGGAAAAAGAAACCAAACCAATCTGTGTTTCTAGAAGTAATGTTGCAGATGGATTTCACGATCACGCCAGTAGGAGGCGCTGTTCCTGTGCAAATCTAGTAGAATAGGAAAATGTCATTCAGTATTCAGGACATTGTGCCCCAAAGTGACTGTTTAGCATCTTTTGATAAAAATTTCTGGCCTGTTTTGTTGATGCTTGTGAATTCCAGTATTGGCTAATAAAAATTCTTTTTCAGTTCCTTGCTCACAACTTCAATTTGTATGCTTGGAATGGAAAAGGAACGGAAATCCAGAGACTTTTTTTTTATCCCCTAGAAAATGAGATGTCTGTGGTTCAAAATCTGTGCAGTGGCTTGCAAGTAGTCAAAGCAGAACTTAAAACAGGACATTTAAAGAGAATTTTACACTTGCTTTCTATATTAATGCCATGTAATTTGTTCATTATTATGATCTGCATAGCATTTAAAATCAATCATTTTTTATGCCACATGCAGTTGAGTTAAATAATCACATAAAAACAAGAAGGTCAAGATCATGTCAGGATTCATGTTGCCAGTTTGTTGTTCTCTGTTTGAATTTGTTCTCTTGTCATAGAAATAATCAGAAAATATGATTTTCTAGTATTAGGAAAGTAACCAAGTAAATCAATACAAAGACTTTTTGTTTATAGAAATACGATAAAGTTATGAATATAGAACAGATATCATCTTCCCAACGTGGAGCACACAGGCACACTCTTGAATGAACTAAAGGTGCATAGTGTGTGTGTGTTTGTGTGTGTGTGTGTGAGTGCATGCACACATACATGTGTGCATGTGTTTTAATGTGCTTTTTATCTTTGTGACAAATTTTTGAGTCTTAAAAAGGTAACTGAAGTTAATTAATCTTTCATCCATTGTACCTTGGCCTTGGAAGGAATAAACCAATTTGAATGGATTTGGTTTGTTCTATTTTTCCAAAACTGATGCTTCCCTAGAAACCTCTGAAGGAGATTTTGTCTATTAAGTTTGTGTTTCAAACATGTCTTAAGCCAACATTCAACTGCCATAAACAGACCATTGTCATAATCCATTTTGTGCTTCTATAACAGAATACTCAAGAATAGGTAACTTGCAATGAACAAGATTTTTTTTTTTGGCTCACATTTCTGGAAGCTAAGAAGTCAAGTATTAGCATCTGGCAAGGTTACCCCATGGCAGATGTCGGAAGGGAGCACAAACCAGGGGCAAACTCACATTTTTATAATGACACCTGCTTTGCCCATGGAGGTGGAGCACTCTTGGTCTAAATACCTCTTACAGGTTTTATCTGTTAATATGACTACTCAGGCCACTAAATTTCAGCATAAGATTTGGAGAGGACAATATTCAGAGCAGAGTGGCTACCCTGCAAAGTTAATTTTTCTGGTAGTTGCTTTCACATTTTGCCACTCAGAAGGCAGAACAATGTTCAGATTTCTGTGAAAAGTGTTTACAGTCTAACAGTGGATGAGCACACATGCCTCTACATTGGTTTCATAAGGTGCAGCAGACAACTACACAAAAGGAAGAATGATACATTTTTCTTATTCTTTAAAATATTTCTGTTCTTACCTTGAGATGAGAATGTGATTTTTCTGTCTGCCTGCCTGCCTGCCTGCCTGCCTGCCTGTCTGCCTGCCTGCCTGCCTGTCTAACCAGAGCCTCACTGCGTAGCCCTGGCTAGCCTGAAACTCACTATGTTTATAAGTCTGGGCTTGAACCCACAGAGTTCCACCTGCCTCTGCCTCCCAAGTGCTAGGTTTAAAGGCTGTACCACAATGTACCATCTGAGGATATATTTTAAAATGTAAGTTCTAGGAAATGTGATTTATAAAACTCCAAGCCTTGTACACATCAAATATCAAAACACTCAAGCATTAGCCATATGGTAGGCAATAGAACTACTGGTTCTAAAAGTAGCAAGTACTGATTTTGTTGTGCTGTTTAACATTGTATATGTATTAGTCAGTTTATCACGATCATGAAAAAATACTGATATAAGCAACTTAAAAATATGTAAGATTTATCTTGGTTCATAATTTCAGAGATTCAGTCCCCAAGGTCCCATGACTCGGCTGTTTCAGGACATCATGTGTCAGAACATCATGACAGAGACTTTGTGGAAGAGCAGAGCTATTCCTCTCAGGAGTCAGGAAGCAGAGAGACAGAGAGGAAGAATCTGGACAATGTATGCCCATCAAAGGCATGCTGCCAGGGACATCTCCCTCCAACGAGGCTTTACTTCCTAGCTTCCACCCCTCTCAGTAATATGGTGAAATTACAAATCCACAAGTGCATTAATCATTGCTTAGGTTAGAGCTATCATGATCTGAAAATTTTCCAGGTCCATCATCATCATCTGGGGACCAAGCCTTGAGCCCCTGAACCTTTTGCAGGGCAGAGAGTTGCGTGTAATTATTTACCCGTCATACAATTATCCAAATGTCATGTAATTATCTGAAGCATGTAATTACTTTCCAGTCATAAAATATAATGTCTTACCAACTCCAGGTAATAGCTTTCCATTTTTAGGTATGGACAGTATGCAATCAGAAGTGAAGTAATTGATGACTCAATTACCGATGGTTCTGCTGCACACTCGAGGGAGAGGGCAGTCGGTCCATGTTGCCAGCTTGAGTGGAATCTCTGCATAGAGTGGACTGGAAGCAATTTGTTCTGTAGTGCTGAGTGAGAAGTAATCTATTCCAGGTAAGAATCAGTTAGACTGACCATCCTCAAGAGGCCAGAGGTCCCAGAAGAAACCTATAGATCTGGGGAGTAAAGATGCAGTATTTTTCTGTTATTATCTGGTGAGCTTTACAGATATCAGGGAGACTGACCCTAGCATTAACCTCGCTGTGAGAAAACACCATGGCCAAAAGCAAATAGGGGATGAGAGGATTTATTTCACTTATGCTTCCAGGTAGCATCCTGTCACCGAGGGAAGTCAGGGAAGAACCTCAAGCAGGGTAGGAACCTGGAGGCAGAAGCTGATGCAGAAGCCGTGAAGGGGTACTTCTTACTGGCTTGCTTCCCATGGCTACTTCAGCGTGCTTTCTTACAGCACCCAGGACCACCAGCCCAGGGATGGCACCACCCACAATGGGCTGGGTCCTCTCACATCAATCACTAATCAAGAAAGTGTCCCACAGGCTTGCCTGCAGCCTGATCTTATGGAGGCATTATCTCGGTTGAGGTTGCCTCTACTCCAGTGGTTCTCAGCCTTCCTAATGCTGTGATCCTTTAATACAGTTCCTCATGTTGTAGTGATTCACATCCATAAAATTATTTTTGCTCCTACTTTATAACTGTAATTTTGCTACTGTTTTGAATCATAATGTAAATATCTGATATTCAGATGATCTTAGGTGACCCCTGTGAAATGGGTCATTTGAGACCCAAAGGAGTTGTGACCCACAAGTTGAAAACTGCTGCTCTACCCAGATGACTCTAGCTTGTGGCATCAAACTAGTCAGGACACTAACAAGAGCAATACAGTGGAAGGTTTAGAGAATAAGGATTCCATTTACTCACGAAGGTAACTATGATGGTGACTCTTGGTTTCAATTTGACTAGATCTGGAATCAAATAAGAGACAAACTGCTGGGCACATACATGAGAGATATTCTTGATCAGGTTAATTAAAATGGGGGATACCACCTTAAAGGTGGGCAGCACCTTCTGATAGAAGCCCAGATAAGAGGAGGTTAGAGGTCAAAGGTTTGCTTTTTGTCTGCTTGCCTCTGTGATCTACTGGAAAGGTCACCTATCCTGCTGCCTTTCTTTGTTGATATGAAAACTCAGCTTCTTTGGGTTCCAATGTGGACCAAAGACCAAGTGGCTCTCCAGACACTTCGTCATTAGCACCAAGTAGAGGCCACTCAGCCAACCAACCTCATGGAGCGAACAACCACTGGTTTCTCAGCATCTCCAGGGTGAAGTCAGCTATTGTCTGGCTGCTCACACAGTATTGTATAAACCAGCCTGATAAGTCCCCTTTGTAATATTTGTTCATTCTACCAATTCTGTTCTTCTAGAGAATCCTAACTAATACAGGAACTAACTATTCACTTGTTTTATTTATGCTTTATCTTAATATTTACTCAGTTCCCCTCAAGATCATTTACTGGCCCTTTTGGAAAGTCAAAATTCAATGGGAATTCATGGTAATAAACCACGTACATACTATCACTGCCGCATAATTGACTAGGGATATTTTTCTTAAATAGAGCCCCAAGTTGTTGCTACAGATTTAGGTGGCCTTTTAAGATGAGTGTCTTCTTTTATTAAAAAATAATTATAATAATTATTTGTGTGTGTATGTTGTGTGTGCATGCCATGGCTCCCATGTGGAGGTCAGAAAACAGTTTTCTCGTCTCTTTATATAGTTTCCAGGGATTGAGCTCAAACTATTGGGATTGCCTCATTGGGTAGCAAATGCCTTTACCAGATGAGCCATCTTGGTGCTCTTAGGAAGATTCTCTAGCACTTAAGTGTAATTAGAAATACATAACAAAATGTCAAAAACTCTGTGATCTCACATACACACACACACACACACTCATATCAGTGTGTATGTGTGTGTATGCAATTCTAAAACTGATATTTATTTCCTAACCCTTTAGAGGAGTTTAAGTTTAGTTCTATCAACTCTTGAAGAATTTTGTTCACTTGTAATTAGTTATTGACAGTTTATTAATAACTTGGTGAAGATAAAAACAATGCCAGCCATTGAAATTCACCCCCTTAATTTCATTTGTAAATTATTAAATGAAAAGTGTCCAGTCAAATTTGGCTAATATCCAGCTGTTAACCTGATATCTATAGTCGGCTTTCCACCCCACCTTGCCCTCTTGTCCCTATGGGGACAAAATATCCTTCTTTCCCTATTCCCCTTCCCCTGTTCCCTGCCCTCTATCCCTCTGGGGGCAAGTATATCTCCTTTGTGCTAAAAATCCAGTGTCTGGTGTGTTCTGTGCCGACCCGAGTCCCTTCACCTATGTGGATTGGCTCTTAGTACAGCGATGGTAGCATATATTTGGTCCTTTGAGCTGTGTTAGTAATAAAAGAACTACGTCTACATGTGTTGGAAACACTGTCCTAATTTGGATGAATGTGTCACCAGGTAGGTGCCTGGCAGTGGTGCCTGGAGTAGGGCTATGTGTGGCCTCACCGGGGAAGCCATGTGGTAAATCCTAAAGCCCTGAGGTCTGGATTTAGACAGACTTCTTCAAACCATTGGGACATCTTGAGTCAGGGCCTGAGCTGGGGGTGGAGTAAAGCTGTCTAGCCCAAGGCTGCCAAGCTTTCTTCAAACGAAAGGCTCTGGTTCAGATATTGATTACCTTCAACTGCAGTCCAACTATCTATTCCAGGGGTATAGAGGCATCATCAAGAGGAGATTACATTTGGATAAAATTTAGCTTGTATCCCATTTCCAGAACATACTGCCTATAGTGGACAATGGATATTATAGATGTATATTGCATGTCAAACTTTTTTAAAAATTAAATTTGCAGACGCCAGGAACTCAGCAGATTTGCAATTTCACATTTTAATTTAAAGGTAGTCTTGAATAAAACTACATTTTTTGATCTCTGCTGTACGTAGTTTACGGTTTACTCAGAAATGGCTTATTAGCATTTAAAATCAAAAAAGGAGTCCACACTCTAGAGGCAGCTGTTTAAATATATTTATCTAAGTCTGCACCAGAGGGGTTGTTATTTAGATGAATAATGTGGCAAAGAATTCATCACCAAAGAAATGAGAGATGTTCAAGGTACAGATGGTCCCAAGTTATAATGGCTTGGCATGAATTTTTACTCTCATAGTTAGGTTTTATTTATTTATTTTTATTAAACAGGGCTATATAAGGCTGTTTTCAATGCAAATATATAGTACACTTTGAGCGTACCCCTCTCCCCCCCAGGTGCTGGCTAGTTTTATGTCACCTTGACACACGCCAGAGTCGGGAAAAGGAACTCTTAATTGAGAAAATGCTTCCATAAGATTAGTCTGTAGGCAAGTCTGTAGCGCAGTTTGTTAATTAGTGATTGATGGGAAACGGCTCAGCCCATTGTGTGTGGTGCCGCCTCTGGGCTGCTACAAGAAAGCAGGCTGAACAATACACTTATAGAAGCTAGTAAGCAGAGTTCCTCCCTGGCTTTTGCTTCAGTTTCTGCCTCGAGATTCCTGCCTTGAGTTCTTGCCTGATTTCCTTGGATGACAGACTATAAACTGTAAGATGAAATCATCCCTTCTCTCCCCAAGGTGCTTATGGTCATGACATTTTATCACAGCAGTAGAAACCCGAAGACACCTCCACACCCCATTATTCTTCACCTTTTATTCCTTCTCCCTCTAAGGCCCTTTGTTTCTCTAGATGATCTCACTTCTACTTTCATATATATCTTTGTCTATATATATATGACATATATGCACATATATACATACACACATATATATTCATATATATTCATACATATATGATTTTATGTATTTACAAAGTCTAGGACCTACAAATGAGAGAGAACATGGTATTCCTTCTGAAGTTAATTTAATTCCCTTAATTTGATTGCCTACAGCTGTATATGCAACTTTCCTTTTCTCTGTGGCTGGACATATTTCTATTGTGCATGTAACTCACATATCATTTATCCACCCCTCTGTTGTTGGGCACCTAGGCTGTTCCCATAGCTTAGCTGTCATGAGTAGTAACATGCAGCAAACATCGATGTGTAAGTGTCTCTGTGTTATGCTGATGTGGAGTCTTTTGGGTAAATACTGGGGAGTGTCATAAGTGAGTCACAAGCTAGTTATATTTTTAGTGGTTTTGAGGAGCATCCATGTTGATTTCCATGGAGGCTGGGCCAATGTACATTCCCACCAACACTGTATAGGCATTCCTTATTATCTACATCTTGGCTACTTCAAACCTATTACACCAGGTTTTGGTATCTGTGTTACTCCAGTGAGATTTAGACCCGTTACGTTTTGAACTGAGGTTTGGACACAACTGCACTGAGCTGAACGTTGTTCTCAGTTCTCTTATTGAAAATCTCTTGTGTTCAACAGCACCGAGTGCCGAGGGCATGGAGAGAGCCCTTGCTGAGGGCTCCCAATGACCTTAGTTGCAGCCTTGGCGTGTGTTTTGAGGGCTGCCGGGTTCATAGCCCAGCCCTTGCTCTCTGCTCTCAGAGATGTGTGGGCTCTTGTGCCTGCTCCCAGCTGCTTGGAAGTGCTTTTTCTGCAGTTCCACACACAGTTCTGAGGGACAGGAAGAGCAAGCCGTTGTGCACTGGTTACTACTGACCTCAACTAAGCCCTGCTTTCTGTTTTAGTCTTCTGCTGCCAGGTGTCCTTGGCAGTCTGCACGGCTGTCCCTGCAGGGCTAGTGTGTGCTAGGGAAGCACTTCCTGGAATTTCCACAGACCTTGCTGGGCTACTTGTTGTGGCAGGATGCCATGTGCTCATAGCTGCCAGGTAGCCCATACGGATCTCACCTGGTTTGGAAGGCTCATTTACAGCCATCATCTCTAGTAATAGAGATTGTTGTGTATCATCCTGACCATTTTCTCTCACGTGGAAGAGTTTTCTAATCTTCCATATTTTCCAGAATTATCGACAACCCTTTTGACTTTATGCAAGTTCAAAATACTGCTATATTTTTCATTTTTTAGTATGGTTTGTAACAAATTATATGAGGTAGTCAGTGCATTATCACAAAACAGGATTTGTGAGCTGATGTAACTGTTCTGATCACATTTAAAGAAGGCTGGGCTAGGCGCTGAAGTCCGGTAGGTTGGTGTACGGAAATGCCTCTTACTCACAGACTCAGTGTGTGGTGTGGCTTTATAAGGATGTAGCTTCATTGGAAGTCAGAGTGTCAGCACATGGTTGATTAAAAAGACTGAGCAGGTGTTGTAGTGGCGAATATTAACAGTCAACTTGACGGAGAAATGCTCAGGAGACAAGTAAATTACACCTCTCCGGCTGTCTATCAGGGCATTTCCAGACAACGACCACATCTGGAGGGCCTGACACACCGAGTGCACGGATCCCTCGATGGGTTCATAACGCGATGAGAAAGTTGGGATCTGTTAAAGGGGTGAGGTGGGGCCTCTTGAAGGCAGTGGGTCCCTGAGTGTTTCCCCAGGGACTGTAATAGTCCCAGCCCTTTTCTGTATTCCCTCTCTTTACTTCCTGGGTGTCAGGATATGAACTGCCCCGTTCGCTCTGCTGCGCCTACCATGATGGATGGGTGCATCTGAAATTGTTAACCAAAGTGAATCTTTCCGCCCTTACATTGTTCTCTTTAGCAGAAAAGCATTGAACACACACGTTCTTCCTTTCAAGAAAATACAGGAAGGGAGCCAGCAAATATGTAGTAGGCACCCCAGTGTACCCGATGTACGGTTTGGAGCCGTGGTGCAGTTCTAGAACAGCGTTTGGTAATTTGTGTTACTGTAATAGAGGGTGGCTAAGCCTTCAGCATATTATTATGTATGCTTTGGAGTCTCTTCCTTCATGCTTCTCATAGCCAAGGATCAGTTGGGCTGATGCGATAGCAAAACACCGTAGACTAGGTTGCTGAAACAACATCAGTTTTTCACAGTTCTGGAAAGTGGCAATGAGGGACGAGGGGGCGAGCACAGTCGGGTTCTGCTGAGGCATACCCTACTTGCACACAGCTGATTTCTGAGTGATGTCTACACGTGTTGGGGAGAGTATGGAAGGAGAGATATCTTTTTTTTTTTAAAGTTTATTTTTATGTGTATTTCGCTCTGTGCACTACATGACGTTCTTGGGGGTGCCAGAAGAGGGCACCAGATACGCCGGAACTGGAGTTAGGATGGTTGTAAGTCACCTTGTGGGAATTAGAGGTAGAGCCTAGGTCCCCTGGAAAAGCAGCCAGAGCTCTTAACCACCTAGCCGCACCTCAGCCTTTTAGCGCTCTTCACATAAGGAAACCTGTAATCTCGCAGTGGGAGTCCTACAGTAACGATTTCATCTGAACTCAATTGTAATCCAGAGGCCCTACTTATCAAGCCTGCGACACTGGGGCTTAGGATTCTAGTATATTCATTTTGGAGGCACAAATGTTTATTTTGTAATGGGAATACTCTGAGAAAAGACCTTTAAGTTACGGGTCAGGTCATATGAAACACGTTGGAGCCTGATTGTAAATACGTGTTTGTATGTGTGCACAGTTCAGTCTGACTTGTTTGGCCACTAAGTGGTAGGAGGAGAGGCATAGTCTTCCATTTTCTAATTATTGCTGACAGTTTTAATTTTTTCCTGATTTGAATAGGACAGTATCCATCTTTTGTGATCCTTTCAAACTGAAGGAAGTCTTCTTCAACTACTTCATTCTTTCCTCCCACAAACTCAGTTCATGAACAATGTGAAAACACATGAACTTCAAATACAATCTTCAAGCAGATAACTCAGTCTTTGCACCCTGCGTCCTGGACTACAGGGAAAGTTCATGATGATCACAAGAGAGGACCATGAGACTTCGAAAACTGTCCTAGTGACAATATGAAGAAGGAATGAGGGCAACCGATTGGCTGTTTAATAGTTGCTCAGATTCCCCTGGTAATGAACTTTGCAGATTCATTTACTTTTCCATATTCTTAGCTCTCAAGCCAGAAAGGCATCTTTAGATATGTTTCTACAATGTCTGAGAAAACAGAGAAACATTGCTTAGGTGTTATTAGATTTATGAGTTTGAGTCTCTGTGTGGGTGGACATTTTTTTTTTTTTAAACAACTCCTGGAGGTACAGTGCTGACATTATTGACTCTATTTATTAGCTTGCTTTCTTATACTCATAACACAAATTTCCTGAGGATGTCAGAAAATGACACTGACCAAATTCATCTTGTGCTGGGAAAGGTTAATTTGGCTCACATGTCCGGATCACAATTCATCACTGAGGGAAGTAAGGTCAGGAACTCTAGTGAGAGCAGAGATAGGGACCATGGAAGAAAGTTTTCTAGAAAGATCTGTCTGTCTGTCTATCTGTCTGTGTCTGTCTGTATCTCTCTCTCAGTGAGGTATGGTGACTCACTCCTCTACCTTTCCTTTCTCTGTGTGTTTTACCTGCATGTATTTCTGTGTATCACATATGTTGTGCCTTGTACCCACGGAGGTTAGGGGAGGACATCAGATCCTTTGAGACTGGAGTTATAGATGGTTGTGAGCTGCCATGTAGGTGCTGGGAACTGAAACTGGCTTTCTGGGAGAGCAGCCAGTGCTCTTAGCCACTGAGTCACTTCTCCAGCCCCTAGTTGGCTTTCTTATACAGCCCAGAGTCTACTACCCAGGAGTGGCATCACCCACAGTGGGCTGGGCCATAGATCATTTATCAAGAAAATATCCCATAGACCCACAGGTCAATCTAATCAGAAAAATTCCTAAACTGAGGTTCACTTTTCCCAGGTGACCCTAGCTTGTGTCAAAACGAACTAGCACGAGGCATTTGCATTGTGTGGTTTGAAGCAGTAATTCAAAAAATGAAAGAAAAGAACAACTGAGTGAAAAATTCAGGACTTACCAATGAAACATGTCATGGGGTATTTTATCTACAATAGGTTAATATCCCTGTCTATTGCAAAGCTCTGTCTCTGGAACTGAGTAGAGTAACAGGAGTAATGGTACATACAGTCTTATCTGGTCATGCTGAAAATAACATGAGACAGTGCTCCAAAGAATTAGATGAGTCATAGAACCCATGGAACCAGGTTCCCCTTTCCATGGTGAAGCTTCACTTTTATATCTGGTGCACTTTTTTGTTGGTTTGGGGTCAGACACAATGGCCGCCGAGCCCAAGAGTTTCCTGTACTCTCTCCTGTGCATGCATTTCAAGGGCAAATTACCAGACATCCAGCCATGATTCTTGGGAGTTAGAGCTTCCACTTCTGGCCAGTTATGTAACAAACTCTCAAGTTTAGGATAGAATTTTTTAAAAGCTTTGTCTTATTTTTTAGTATTTTTGTTAGGAACAGGTTTGGTGTATCAGTGCGAATGCTATTTTGTGTTGTATGCTTGACCTACTTGCTTCTGTCTAGCTTTTCCCAAAGTGAAGTCTAGAAATATCAAAATATGTTTTAAAACAGAATTCCCTTATATTTAAGACACTGTGCTACACTCTTTAAAACAACCAAAGACACTCTGCTCTTTACTTTTTAACCCATTGGTTTCACTTTTTGCCCTATACTTAATGGTATAGTCCCTCAGAATTGGAACCTGGCTATCCCTCTTCGAAGTTTAAAAGAATGCCATAGAAGCAACATTGTGCAGACTGAACACGTTATATTTAGGAACACACACACACACACACACACACACACACACACACACACACAGTATGTACTCAATTAATGAAAAAAGAGGACATGAAAGAGAGCAAGGAGGGGTACATGAGAGAGTTTGAAGAGAAGAAAGGGAAGGGAGAACTGGTATAATTGTATTACAGTATCAAAAAGAGAAAGAATTCACAGGAGCAGTTAATGAAGGTAAGTGGATTGAATGCTGGGACAAGGAGCGTGAACATATGTGCATGGAAAGAATGTTGGGATGACAAACAAGGATAACCCCCCAAGAGAGTAACCAGAGATGAGTAGAGAGGAGAGGGTCAAGTAGCAATGAGGGATCAGCAAGACTCTCTAGTGAGAGTCAAGTGGAACGAAGCCTAAAGAAATGGTATCACCATTATATGAAACAGTATGGTCACACTATTAGTTCACTCTTCCAGTGAATGGAGAGAGAATTCAGAAAGTACATTCTGATCTCTTTGCAAGGCTGTCCTTGGATTCCCTCTTTTACTCTCTGCATAATGCCTGGTTTGCATTTTAATTCCCAGCTTTCATTTACTGTCTCCTCTTGTTAGCTATCATTCCACTTTAAAAAGATGCTTTCTTCTCTGTAATACCAAGTATCTTATTCTTCCACCCTAGCCAGAGTGGAAGAATAAATAATAACTCTCATTATTTTGTTCCTTGGCCCATATTTATCTCAGGGCTTTTAGAAGGTACATAAAGTTATGCTTATGTTTTTTGGGGCCTTCAAAAGACTCTGCTTCTAACTGAGAATTCTTTATACTTTACTTACATTTTATTGTTCGTTTTCTTACAATTACTTTAAAGTGGTTATTATTATTTGACCCAATATTACTTGTTAAATGTCCTGAATCTGTTTTTAGCTCAGTTGCCTTCTCCTGTCCAAGTTGCGAAGTTCAGAACTACCCACAAAGACTGACATTTCTTCCTTGATCATCAAGTTGCTTATATACAATTTCTATTTTTTCTAGGATGTAATCCAATATTAGCATTCCAATTTTGATATGTCTGTTGCCTTCCTTTAGAACATTTTAAATTAAAACTTCTCGATTTTTGAGAATTTCATGTATGAGTATCATATTTACATGAATTTCACCCCTTTCTCCCCATTCCATCTCCTCCCATGTTCCCTACTTCTTCTCAAATTCATGACCTCTTCTCTTAAATATTTGTTGTTGCACACACAGGCACATGTACACACATACATGCATACAGACACACACACGCACACACACACACACACACACACACACGCACCTTGATTTTGAGATCAGGGATACCTGCAGTCTGGTTCTTTCTCCAAAAGATTTCCTTGCCTTTTCATAGTCATTTGTATTTCCATATGAATTTTAGGTTGTTTTTTCCCCCTAGTTCTGTGAAGCATGCGATTGATGGGGATCATGTGAAATCTGTAGAAACTTTTAGTAATATAGATAATTTTACAACATGACTTCTGTCAATCCATGAGCATGGGAGGTCTTCATTGTCTTCAGTTTCTTTTTTCAGTGTCTTCAAGTTTGCAATATGGCAGTCTTTCACTTCTTGGTTAGGTTTCGTCCTGCAAATCTTACTTGCTTCTGAAGCTATCATGAGCAGGATTCCCCCGTTTCTTTCTAGGCAAGTTTGTTATTGATGTGTAGGAAGGTTTCTGTTTTTTTTGTATGTTGATTTTGTATCCTGATACTTTAGTGAAAGTATGTATCAGTTACAGTCTTCTGGTTAATCCTTAACTCTTTAAGGTATAGGATAATGTTGTCCGAAATTAGGGATAATTTGACTCTCTATGTATAACTCCCCTCTTTTTCTAATCTCATTGCTTTAGCTGAGTTTCAAGTTCTTCACTGAATAAGAATAGTGAGAATGGGCATTGGTGTCTCCTTGATTTTACAGGAAATGCTTCAGGTTTTCCCCATTTGGTTTAATGTTGCCCATAAGTTTGTGTGAATGTGTGGAGGAGGAAAACTCAGACTGGTTGAAAATGTGATGAAGTAAAAATATTGCTGAAAGTGTAGTAAAAATAAGAGAGAAAGGGGTAAATTAATAAAAAAAATGTGAAGTATGGGAGCAAATTCTTTCTTGTTCTTTGGAACTTGGAGACTTTGCAGTTATATGCATTGGGGGGCACTGAACTTGCGGACTGTGGTCTCTCCTGTGATTTATGCTGACGTTGAACATGTTTTATATAGACAGTAATAGATGTGGTTTTCCTTTAGAATGAATGGGTTTATTAAGTATATAGTAAGTATAAGCAAAACAACAAAGCAGCTGGCAGCAGATAAGTAGCAGAGCAGGCAGTTACATCACCCAGGAGGAAGGACTAGAGAAGCCCCATGTAAACAGCTGGAAACCCTGATGGATAAAGAGTGTCCCAGGAAGAATACCTTCCCCTCAGGTGAGACTTCCAATTAGCCATTCTCATTGCAGGCATTTTCTATTATAGGACAGACAGTAACTAAGTCTTAACTCTTGAGAATGTGCCATACAGTCTTGGGGAAGCTTTACTGTCCAGCTTCTCTCAAACGCAGTGTTTGCACTCTTAGGCTGCTTTGCTATTCTTCTTTCTCCTTGTAACAGAACCAGGGGCCTGACCATCCCCAGACAAGTGGTCTTAGAGAATATTGGAGTAGCTCATGCAAAACTTAAAACAGAAAATTATTTTAAAGTAAGATATCTCTGATCAGTAGATCTTTGGAAATAAAGATGTCTGCGTCCTAATCCTGTTAGGATCACTCTGCAATACATTTAATCAGAGTTGCCTTGACTTTCAGTGGAATAAATTATTTTAGCCTCGTGTGATGAGTTATGAATAAGCACAGGATCTTACCTGTGCTGTGCAAAACACAAACAAGGGTAAGAGGGAGGTCAGAAGTTGTTGGTTTATTTACACATTGTATTATTTATTTCCTAAGGTAACATAAATACCTTGCAAGAAAAACAGGAAGAAGCAACATGTTCACTCTCCTCCTGCCACAGTCAAATGCAGCATCTTTTTTTTTTTTTTTCAAAAACTTTGTGTTCATGTTTGAATGAAGTTATGAGGAAGACTAAGCCTTCAGTGGTTTGAAAATGTAAGGAATGATGGTAACCTAATATTTTCTGTTGCTGACTTTTGTAAACCTTTAGAAACAAATAATAGCAAAAGGAAATAAAACATCCCAAATGGTATTTTTCAACACAATATGATTCAGTTTGAAGTGATGTATTTCAGATTCATAAAGAATAATAATATAAGTGAACTGGAAGAACTCCTTGAGGGCCTCTTCTCAACCAAGTTATTCTGAGGCAATTTCTATTTCCTGGTAGAAAGACTGACTCCACCAAGGGATGTCTCTGTCCTCTAGGTCTGGATGCAAGATGATGCTGTTCAAAAAACAGACATTTAATGACTAAAAAGCAGATCTTTTTTTTTTTCTCACTTACAAATATAGGTTTTCAACCTCTGTGATTTTAGCCTATATAAAGCTCTGCCAACAAATGAATTCAACACTATCAATAAAATCAGCAAGCAGTATAACACCTATTGTTTGAGTCATATTCACTCAGTCAATAATTTTCTCTGATTAACAACCCTGTATGTGCCAGACGCTGTTCTAATCATAGTAACACAAACAAACTTTCTTGAATCCAAGAAGCTGGTGAAAAAGAAAAAAAAAACTGGTAAAGGCATAACTGTGTACTTAATCACCTCCCATAGTGACTGGTAGGGATCAGGCATCAGTGCTTCTGAAATCACTGTTCTTTTGAAGTAAAATTCATATAAAGAGTAGTAGACCGAGAATGACACGCACAGATACCTGTGTCTTGACCCACGGGGTACTTGCTTCATGAGGGTTATTGAGGTCACAGAGGAATCAAGATAGCTTATCAATGGGCCTTAAAACAAGAGAATTACCCTGGATTATCTGGTTGAGTCCACTGTAATTGCATAGTTCTTTTCAATGATAAAGAGGGAATGAGAGGACCTAGTGTCAGAGTGATGCAATACAAGGAAGACTGGACTGGTTCTGGTTGGTTTTGAAGAGAAAATGGGTACATGAGCCACTTCCCAGAAATATGGGAATCCTTCAGGACCTAGAAAAAGCAAAAATGCATTTTCCTTTAGTGGCTCCAGAGGGGATATCTCTATTGATATCTGGACTTCAACCCAGTGAGACCTATTTTAGCCTTCTGACTTTCTGACATCTGGAATCTAAGGTAATATGTTTGTTCTACTTTAGGCCAGTAAACGTTGTTGTGGGTAATTAATCCATTAAAGGTTTTTCAAAAAACCAAGGAGGTATTTTCATAGATACAAGCCTACCAGACCTCAGCAGAGGGATTGGTATTATAGCATGAACAGTCTTCAACCGCCAACCCCCACTGCCTTGTCCTCAGGAGTTTTATTCA
The DNA here is from genome assembly GCA_026225945.1 of Cricetomys ansorgei. Classification (NCBI taxonomy): domain Eukaryota; kingdom Metazoa; phylum Chordata; class Mammalia; order Rodentia; family Nesomyidae; genus Cricetomys; species Cricetomys ansorgei. Next base: position 6,049,020 of record JAMJFZ010001042.1, on the reverse strand, counting down.
ATCCAAGCCCCATTTCCCATTTGCATGATGAAAGAAATCTCATAGCTTAACTCTTCCCACAACCCTTCAGCAGCCATGTCACCTTTACAGTGGGAAAGCTCAAAGCCCGATGGGAGCGATTCACTTCTGTTGTAGCCTGAGGCTGGGGTGAGTGCCATGAGACTTCCTCATCAACAACTTCAGAGTGCAGCTTCAATTACTCTGCTCACAACCTTTGGGCAGGTATAGGAAGCAGTCCTTTAGCAGAAAGCAGGAGCCATTTATATTTATAAAGCAGGCCTTTTCACCTATGGAAAGCACACATCCTGGCAGCACTTCAGGCTGCCAACACAATCATTATCTTTAAAAGTACAGGGCTACACACACACACAGCAATCAGGTACAATATCTGGACCTATGTTAAAATATTCCCCAACAAAATCTATTGTCATGGCAGTAGGAAGTAATGCATACAGTAGAAATGTACAGAGCTTAAATGTACAAATTTACACTTTGCTAAGTCTTAGCAAATATCCATGTAGCCAACCGACTTACAGGTATTTGCAATCCAGTGAAAGTTCTTTCACTGGCCCCTTTGTTCAAAGCCCTCTTCCTCAAAGAGAGGCAATGGTGCTAGTTTTTTATCTAGTTTTGTCTGTGTTTTACATTTAGAATACACAAAATCACAGTCATTCTTGTGAAAAACATATGACTTTTTTTAATATCTAGACTTTGAGATAGATATCTGATTCTACGAATTATCCCATCCTTTCTAATGCTTAGTACTTTACTGTTTAAGAAACAATGCCGGGTCACATCAGGACCATGTCTTGCATATTATTTCTGTCATAAGCTATCAAAGAAGCAACAGCATCAACTGAGAAGACCAGTGCCCCCTTGTGGTGGGTGGCCCTGACCTCAGTTCTCTACTTCCCTGTGAGAGCCTGGCTTCCCTGCAAGATCTCCACTTCGGTTCAGGTCCTGACCAATCAGAGATCCCCTAGCCACTACCTGTTTCATTTAAAAAGCCCATGTGGCTGCAATGACCTTAAGTGTTGTTGAAGACACAACCGTTAAGGAATTAATTAAGGTAAAATGAGGCCATAAAGATGGGTTCCAATTCAATATATCTTTAAAAATAATGTTTCTATTAATTTTTGAGAATTTCATATAATATAGTTTGCTCATATTTACCCCCTCCCCCCAACTCCTCATAAATCCACTTCCGCCTCCCTAGCCCCCATCACCTTTTGTACTCCTTTTTCTTATAAAGTAAACCATTGAGTCCAATTTGTGCTGTCCTTAAACTCCTAAGTGTGACGTCATCCACTGGAGCAGAAGGGACCCACCATGAGCCTATACCCAACTGACTCTCCTGTCCCCGAGAAACCATCAACTCCCATAGCTTCCCAGTTATGGGTGGACTCAGGAGCCTCCTCCATTTCCATGTTAAAATGTTGTCTAGCTTGACCTGTGCAAGCATCCACAGTTGCTGTGAGTTCACCAGTCTGGTCCTGTCATGTCCAGATGACACTGTTTGACTCTAGTTCTCCCAGACAGTTCTTGAGCCTTTGGGTTCCATTCATGTCTGAGCACTCCACTCGCACTTACTCTCTGTACTCTGACCAGCTGTGATTTCTACATTAACCATCTCCACTGTACAAAAAAAAAATCCTTTTTTTTTTTTTTTTGCTGAGATCTGAGAGTTGCACTAATCTATGTACATATGGATAGGAATTTAGACGGTAGCTCGACCCTATGCCCATTTAGCAGAATAATAGTAATGGGTTCATTCCTGGGGCCTGTGAGCTTCCCCAACCCTGGATTCTTGGCCAGATTTACAGTATGAGGCGAATATTTGCTCCTGTGGAGGAAGCCTTAAATCCAATCAGAAATGCTGGTTAGTCCCACTGCATCCATAGCAATCATACCTGTGGGTATTCTTGCCACAGCAGTCACTACAATAGCTCACAGGGTTCATGGCTGGGTAAGATGTTGATGACTTTTTATCCCCAGCAGCCTATAGCACTTTTCAGTACTGCGTAAGCTAGCCAGCGGGGAGGAAGCTTTCTGGTTTACACACTTGGTTCCTCCATGTCCTGTATTCAATATGTGTGATATGTTCAACAACAGAGTTCTGGTGGGCAACTAAGTACAGTACCAATGCTCTGTATTGTTTAGGGGTCTCCGGAATACTTCTAACCAATAACTCGATGGGAGATTTTCTCATACCTGGCACTGGTATAACTTTGGTGATCCGTGGCTTCTGGAAGGAGCATTGTCTCATATAGAGTAACCCCAAATAAATGTGTGTGGTGTGTGTGTGTGTGTGTGTGTGTCTTTAGGAAGCTTATGAAATAGTAAGTTTCCATATGATTTTTTGAAACATCTTTAATGTTATTATCTATCTTTCTACTTTCTCCTTTGCCTTCCATCTCAAACTCTTTTCCTCTATTTTCTTTCCATCTTCATATCATGTATGTTCTACTATCCCCCCTGTTAAGATCTTTCTTCTCTTTCCACAATGGTCTCTTTTTAGTTTACTGGAATCTATGGGTTCTCCAAATTAAACACACAAATCAAATGGTTTTATGCTTAAGATTTGCACATGAGTGGGGACAGTTTTTCTGGCTCTGGGTTGACCCAGGCAGTATGATGTTTTCCAGAACCACCCATTAGTCTATCTTTTTAAGGATGTGAGATTAGAGGAGAGAAGATACACAGGAGGACCTGCAGAAGACAAAGAGTGAAGACAGCTATCTCAGAATTGGGACAAGAGGCCTCAGAATGAAGCCAACCCTACTGACACTATGGGTTTAGATGTTTATCCTCCAGGGCTATGAAGGAGTTAATTCTTGTTCTTTAATTCACCCAGTCTGTGTTATTTGCAGCAGCCCAAGCAAAGGAGAATACAGACTCATTGTATGGGGTGGCGACACTCTGTGCCTCTGTGTGAGGTGCAGTCTGCCATTTGACTTAAGATCTCCACCTGCAGCTGGATGTGCAGCTCAGGTCTGTTGTCCAAGAAGGCTGAAGCAGGAAAATCAACGCAAATCTGGCACCAGCCTCAACTACAGAGTAAGTGTCTGGGATGCAGGTTAGACTTTGTCTCAAATAAAGCTAAAGGAAAGGATTTCCTTTTCTGGAGTGCATACACATGCAGACGAAACATCCATATACATAAAATACACAAATAAATAAGTCCTTTAAAAAATTCCACCAGGAAGCTTCTACATTTAATACATACTTTTAGCGAAGTAGCAAGATACAAGATTAACTCATAAAAATCAGTAGTCTTCCTACATAAATGACAGATTGAGAAAGAAATTAGGGCAACAATACCTTTCACAATATACTAAAAAATATCCTGAGCATAATTCTAACCAAACAAATGAAAGATTTTTATGATAAAATACATTAAGACATTGAAGTAAAACATTGAAGGAGATATGGGAATACGAAAAGATCTCCCAGGCTCATGGATCAGTAGGATTAATACAGTAAAAATGGATACCCCACCACAAGCAATCCACAGATTCAGTGCAATTCCCATCAAAATTGTAACACAATTCTTCACAGATCTTGAAAGAATCACTTTCAGCTTCAGATGGAAACATAAAAAATCCCAGTATGGCCAAAATGATCCTAATAAAAGAACTGCTGGAAGTATCAGCATCCCTGATCTCAAGTTGTACTACAGAGGTATTGTAAATTCCACATCTGGTTGAGAATAAGACCAAAATTGAGACAAATTTGAAGCAAGCTTTAATTAAATTAATTAAATGCTGGCCACAAAATGGACTCTGACCAGGACCATTCTGAGGTCCCCACAGAGTGAACTTTTCACCTCTGGAGTCCCCATAAAATGGCCCCAAATCATGTGGCACAGGTGCTTCAAAAGGCAGAACCTATAAGGCTACCTACTTCCCACCAGAGCCCAATCAGTGGCAAGCATCTATCCTGACATTCTTCCTGTCTGGGTTATTTCCCGCCTACAAGTGGCCAAGCACATCTGGTCCAGTAGGACCAACCAAATCGGATCTAGATATTCCCTACCCAATATTCCAAGAGATTATTTCCTTGGCAAGGGAGATTCAGGACTATCTTACCCTAACAGCCCCACCTAGCACTCCAGGAAGTTGTGTCCTTGCTCCACAGATCTCTTAGGCACAGTAATTAAAATTTAAAAGATAAATTTTGCTCTTACATTCCCCCCCTGGAGTTATATCCTGAGTCAAATCCTTGACTGTATAGATACCTGTTTATATTGGGATCAAATAACCATCTAATTAAAACATTAGTGATGCAAGAGCCAACAGTAATTAGTAGAAGCAGAAGAGTCAAAGTTCTTGCATTGGCTGACATCAGAGTTACTATCTAGGAGGAGCCTGAAAATGAAAATGGAGACCAGTCATTTATTTCTTCTCAAATCCCCCCTTTTTTGTAATTTTTTTTAGTATAACTAGATTATCTTTAATGATTATAGAAGTTACAATTTTTAAAGTTATATGACAATTCTTTGTATTGCATAGGCAGGTCGAGTGACCTATCATACAATATAACTCTTTTAGCTAAAGCATCTGGGTCTATTTGGCCTTAACAGATAACTTTCCTGGTAGGCCAATAGGCACTATAGGTAGCCACTTTTGTCGCTTTTGCCAGGGAGTTTTCTTTTGACCAAAATATTCCAGTCTGTTGGAGATATGGGACAATGTATGTTCTTCTATAGCTGAACTAGGACATTGTTATCAGGATGGCCAGGAAGGCTGGAATGCTAGTCAAAAGTTCGTAGGCATTAAGGCAATGGGGCACTCATCAGATGCATCTGGATGGCTGTCCCAACTGAAAGAACAGGAAGCAATCACATCAGCTGGACTGGTCCACAGCAGTTTCAGCAGATTCAGAACTTACAGCGGTTGAAGCAGTTTGTAGTCTGCAGCTGATTCCTGGATGGTATTTATTTGCCAAGTGGAAATTTGCTGAGACAGATCGAGACTACAGAAGTTAAAGGTCATGAAGCTTACATGGGGAACCTTCGGCACTGAAATCCACATTGTAAAAAACAGCAGCTAACAGGTGTCTGTTAAACAGCTGGAGTAGATTCATGACTTCAAGTCCTCTCAAAAGCTGTGTTTGATTTTTTTTGTTTGTTTGTTTAAAAGCATGAACATTTTTCCTCTGTCCAGAAATCCAGACATAAATTGGATGGGGATAATTTTAGCCAAATGAAAGGAACATCAAAGTCTATATTTAGAAGATAACCAAAAGAAATTTAAAATCTTTGATTTGTGACTGATAGTAGTAGTACCAGCTTATCAGAACTCTATAAGAATATATATCCAGGACTAGATCAATGTCACAACTCTGAACCTTTGAAATCTTCTTAAATCACTCTCTAAAACCTTTTAAATCATCTTTTCAGACCCTCAGAACTTACTTAAGCTTTTATATCCTCAGACCTTTCTTAGAACACTTTCTTAGATCCTCAGAACTTGCAAATAGACCTTAATTTTTTTTTCATCTAACCATTTATCAGAGACATGAGAAGTTATTACTGAGAGCAGTCACTGCAAGGCAAGTTTCTCAAAAGAAAGGAAGAGTAAAAAAGTTACATCTGAAACCTGCTTCTCCTTTAATATGGAGCCTATTATCAAGTCAAACCTGTTTGCCTTTCTCAGAAGGGCCTCTGGTAACTATGAATTGAACTAATAAGATGCAGCCTTGAGAGGAGGGTCTTGTTGTCTGCTGTTAAACACAACTACAGCTAGCCATCAAAGCTATCAGAGATCTGGAAATAATAAATTATAGCAGAAAGTATAACTCAATTAACCTATGTGTCAATTAAAATAAAGAGACTTACCTGCTACCTGGACAATCAACCTAGTTTCTCTCTGGCAATTTTGATTTCTTTGTAGGCAGAGGTTTCAGGCAAGCTTCAGTCTTTGGCTGCCAGGCACAGAAGATCTGAAAGGCTTTCCTTTGGAGCAAAAACTTGAGGAGACTGTCAATTCACTCTTCAGTGTTGTGTTTGTCCACAGTTTGGACAGGATCCTGGTAGTGATGGAGGTGAAGGGCAATTTCTCATCCACTGGCTGGCTCACTGCATTTAAAGAAGACTTCAGGTAATGTTCTTCTCCCTGAAGTGCCCCATTCATCTTCTTTGGAGGAAACCTAAGGGCTGCTGCCAGGAGCTAGAACTTTTGTCTATCACAGGAAGCTTTCTATCAAACATTTAAAAAGCCATATTCAGCAGATTCCTGAAGGGTTTTCAGGGCCATCTAATAAGTATCTCCATGCTAACCAAATCTTGCCTGTTTTTTTCTAGATATCTGTCTCAGGCTCAACCTGGAAAACATATACAGGAGGCTTACTTCTGTACATTTGCACTTAGCAAGTCTTGAGCACATTAAAGAACTAGACTAGAAGGTGATGGGTCATTAATTTGCATATTTCAATGATCAACTAATTGCAGTTTACAATAAGTTCGTAGTTTATCTCTGTTAGATTTTAGCCTTGAAAAATCATTTTTGAATTGAGGCTCTTTTAATTTCAAAATAAAACTTTTAACTCATAAATACAATCTACAGAGAAACTGGGAACTTTCCTTTCCTGGTCTTTTTACAGTGTACCAATACAGAATGCTACAATTTCTTATCCCATCTCATTTTTCAAAATAGCTAAGGCTTAAGAAAGTTAGCAAAGACAAAAGGATAAACATATATTTTATATCTGAATAGAGCTTAGGTAAGCAGAAACATTTTCTAAGCCAATGCTCTTCAATCTTCCTAATGCTATGACCCTTTTAACACAGTTCCCATGTTGCTGTGACCCCCTAACCATAAAAATCACAACTGCAATTTTTTCCACTGTGACAAATTGAAATGCAAACATCCAAACATCCAATATGCAGATGGTCCCAGACCACTCCTGCCAGAGTCCTCCAACCCCAAATGTCATGACCTGTAGTTTGAGAACTGCCACTCCAAGCTCTTTGCCAAACTGCTTAGGCCATTGTCTTGTTGTAATGTATGCCAAAAGCTGTCTTTAAAATATCCAGTTTAAAATTTTCAGTTTTCTGCAAAACTCCAAAATTTCCTCTTAAACTAGTTTAAAACCTCCCAACTTTGTGTTCTTGGAAATCTCAAAAATAAAGTACCTTTTCACTTCAAGAGAAAAAATACAGGGCATAATCACAATCTGAACTAAACAAAACCAAGCTCCTTAGTTCAAACAGTTTCACGCTCTATATCTGGGATTATGCACACTCCTCCTGGCCCCACCCTTGGCAACAGCCTGCCTTCTAGGTCTCAGCCAGCTTCACTTCACAGCAATGGCTATCACATGGCACTGGAATCTCCAAATCTGCCCTCTCAGATAAGAGAGCTTATCTGAGCTCTCTTAGGAATTCCAGCCTAGCCGTACAGTGACATACCTCAGCTGTTTTCCATGATCCCTTTGTATCTTTAAAATCAATACTATCTGAGCAACTTTTACACTGAAAAGTTTGGCTACCAGCTCAAGGTACATTCCTGTATATGAATGCATGAAGATGTAGCTTTAATACCTTATTAAATAAGCATTGTTTTAAGATCCGATCTTTTATAAACCTTACTTTCAGGCAGAAACCATCATCCTGATCTAAAATATCTCGGGGATCTGTTGTTGTCTCTTTGGTCAGTAAAATATGTGGTCATCTCCATTCAAGATGGCAGTGAAATCACACCACATCCATCTTCTTCAACCCTGACAAAGGTGGCTGCCAGCCACATGGCTGCCTTCTCCCCAGTAGGAAGGCAGCCAAAATGGTTGCAAACCACATGTCAGTAAGCCATATGTTGTCCACATTCCAAAATGGAGCCACACCGTGTGGTTCCCTTAAGATTACCATCCACCCCATGTTACAAGCTTTAAGTTAATGTTCTCTTTTTTCACAGATTTTACAGATTTTTAACCATATCCAATAAACTTTTAATTTTTCATAACCAAAAGACATTTGAATCCCTGCTAAACTGGACCAGAGATAAATCCTGAGTCTGGCCAAAACAGCCACAGTAGCCATGGTGGCAGCAGAAGCAGCACTACAACCAAATGAACATAGAACACAAAAAGAAATTCATACATTCAAGGAGAGAGCAGTGGTGGCCACCATACATTAATACATTCAGCTGAGCCTGACCTATTTCAGTCTGTGCTCCCATGTTCACAACAACGCTTAAGGACTCCAGAAAACACCATCCACACTCAGACAGACAAGCCTTTCCAACAAAACAGGCAGAAAAACTTTCCACACACAAGAAACAAACAGAAATGAACAAAACCATAAGACCAGATTGGTGATCACCAGAACAAACCAGGCCTGACCAATCAGAACATAGAAGCCAGGAACAGACCAATTTAACATCTCAGTTTGGCCACAGAGAGGGTCGGTGGTGTCCCAGCAGTCCCTCTACTTGGGAATTCACATGCTTCATCTGGCAAATTCCACAAGTCTCAGATCAGCTGCACGCTAACCAGAAACCAGATAGAACTCACCAGGAGTTCTCTGGAGATGACTTGCTGCTCTTCTTATTCTCAGCATGGCTGTTCACTTCAATATTTGAAAACTGAAAGCAGTTTCAGAGCCTTGAAACAACATCTCCAGGCATGGACCTCCTGAGGCCTTGCTTAACCATCATCTGAGAAGCTTCTTCCTCTGGCAGATGAGAATAAATACAGTGACCCACAGCTGCACAATATGCAGAAAGTGAGAGCCTTTGAAACCCTGGGTCCTACATGAGATGTCTCCATCAAATCCCTTCCCTCAAGGCTCAGGAGACCCTGTGGAAGAAGAGGTGGAAAGATTGTGAGAGCAAGAGGGGATAGAGGACGCCAGGGAAACAAGATCTTCCAGACACAGAAATACACACACACACACACACACACACACACACACACACACACACACACAGTCACTCACAGAGACTGTGAGAGCATGCACAGGATCTGCACATGTCTGTGCCACATGCGGTCCCAGTCCCAAGAGAAGTCAACACAAGGGCCCATTCCTAACCCATCAGCAACCTTCTATTGCTAAGTGTTCACACATTAAAAAAATAGTTTTCTCCTACAGAGTCTCACCGGGGATACAAGCCACTCCAAAGGCCAGGTCCCCCGCCCAGCAGTAGACGGCCAACACAAAGCGGAATCAATGGCATCTTTAGAGGTTCTTTGTCAGGGCTTCCTTCCTTCCTTCCTTTCTTTCTTAATCTTTCAGGTCCTTTACATATTATGGCTTCTGGTTTTGTGTTTTTCTGGGATCCCTGTGTGTGCAAACCTGTGTCTACATCTGTATGCATTTTTTTGTGGGTTTCCTTCGTCTCTTTCTCTTGTTTGTTTCCATTTCATCTTATTCTATTATTACTCTTTAGTTGTCTGTTTTCTAATGAGGGACAGGAAGGGCGTGGACCGTCAGGGAGGGGACTTTGGGGGTATCCTGGAGGAGTTGGGGGAGCGAAAACCGGGCTGTATTGTATAGGAAAGAAATCTATTTTCAATAAAAAAATAAGGGGAAAAGATTTCGATAAGACACCGTTCTCGAGTCCCATAGTGACTCACTATAGACGCAGAAGACAGAAACCAGGAGGAGGGAAGTGTCGATACAGCAGTTTGTTTCTATTTTGTCTTCTCGTATTTTGTGCAAGTCAAACGACGTGTTTCATTCTCGCTATAGAGAAGATGGAGGTACAGTCACGAGGTACTTGATACATCTACACCATCATCTACAGTACATTTGATTGAGAGGAAGCAATTACGTTATTGAGATCTCATGAAGCGGGTACGCGTTACTTCTTGTGGAGATTAAGAACAAGTGTCTTGCCAGGAGACTTGTATTTGACTGTCAATTGATTATCAGCTTTCTAAGAGGCTCCACTGACGCTGGGAGCCGTCCCTCCTCTTTAGTAATTCTCACATTGTTCTCAGAGGAATTGTTTTAAAAGGTAGCTTGACACAAAACCTGGCTGTTTTGCATCAGCATCCTAAAGTCCTCTTCCTGTCCCCGGGAAGTATGGCTGCCGCTTTGCTTCTCCGTGGTGCTTCTGTATGTAACAGCGTGGGCACCGCTTTCATCCTCACAGAGTAGAACGTTGCTGTGAGTTTCAGTAAGACGGTGCCTCCACTCTTCGCTTTCAAAGGGGGACTCCCAGTAGAATTTCCTTAAAGAGGATGAGCTGTGAGTCAGTGTCACAGCTTGGGTGACCAGTTACAGCCTTGAACATCTATCCTCCCCTTCTGTTATGTTCTATATAAGCATAAACCTATGCTTTTGCTTCCCAGAGAAATAAGGAGTCTAAATCAGACTTAGAATTTGCTAATCAACCGCATGCCCTTCAGTAGTACAGATCTTACTGAACAATGATGGAGTAAATTATGCAGCTTTCCCAAGCTGCCTGAGTGCTGACGCTTCCTCCTCCAGAGAATTAACTTGATTCAGGACTCTGGAAAGCAAGAAGATGAATAAGATATTAATGAGATTGATTTATGCAGAGTGAGTCACAACAATGAATATATTGTGTGCTATGCAAACCAGAGGCAACGCACTTCAGAACCGCAGTCACTTGAAATTGTAATTTCAGCGGTGACAGACTGAAGCACGCTGCAGTGATAACATCCCGTGTCAAGCACCCAACCCAGGAGCTCTCCAATAAAAACTGTAGTTTTCAAAGAAAAGAGATGTAGAAAGCAATTAAATTCATAACATTAAATTGTTACACACTTACGTATAGTTCTTGACTTAAATGTGACACGATGACAAATGATTTCAGAAAGCTATCATTTGACATGTGACACTTGACATGCGACTTTCTGCTTCACAACACACCTTATACGCCTAATGAAGAGACAGCCTTTTCCTTCATAATCAACTCACAACCTACTGGGGCATGAGGCAGTCATTATTGCACAGCTATTAGCTTCTGTGTAATAAATAGATCTGAAACAAAGCATCCTCTATTGGGCAGGCCATTGCCAGTGTGACGAGCAGCACTGACATTTCCTACAGCAACAGTAAGGACAATAATCCTTTACTTAGCAACATACAGTTTGCAAAGTGTTAGGTTTTGGAATAGCAATGCCTACCACGAGGCACTTCCCTCATACACTCTAGATACTTGTTAGCTTAATCCTTACAGCAACTCTGGGAGGCAGACTACATTTCCTCTATTTTCTGGACAAGGACCTCTCAGGGTGGAGAGATTAGGTAACTTAACTAAGGTCATGTAGCAAGCACAGGATGGGAGCTGAGATCTGTGAGACACAGTGAGTCACCAAATATGTTTTATACTACCTAACTGAATGCGCACCAGCTATTCTAACTTTAAATAAATGGAGATGGCCCCTACCCTGTTCCTAAGTTCCTAAGCATTACTAAGTGTTATGATTTAGAAAAGAATATGTTTGTATAAAAGGAACAGGTAGGAAAAAGCCATTTCCTGGCTGTTTTTCTCTTCATCTGCTTGCTTAAATTATTCCTCATATCTTCTTTGCTCTGACATTATCATCTCTCACCATTTAGCATTCGTTAGCCAGTCCTGGACATACTAGTCTTTCTGTGTGTGCACGAGCATGTGTGTGTGTGTGTGTGTGTGTGCATGCACACATGTGTGTGGGGAGACAGAGATGGAGACAGAGAGATTCAGAAAGAATAAAATCCACACAGAGCCAAAAAAGGGAGAAAATAATAGCAATAATGGTGCCCATTGTACACAGACTTTCAGACTTTTTATGAATCCTGCTGGGATATCATTTATGCCTGTTACTCACTTGCTCACAGAATGATCTAAGCATCTACTGTCTACCAGGCCTTGTGTTAGGTGCTGGAAATACAGTGAGAACAATAGAAACACATCACCTGCCCTCATGGAGCTTATACTTTCTCTGAGAAAATGGATTATTTGTCCATAAAAATATTTTTAGAAGGAAAATTATGACAAAGTGTAAGTTAGCAACCAGCAACGAACAAATTTTGGGAGCAGAGAAACACTTCCTTTCAACTCCTGGCGCTTCCATCCTTACTGGAGGAGATAAATTGGTGTAACATTCCCCACATCTCAACCCGTGCTTCCTGTCTGTCCTCAGTATCATTTGTCTTCACGCTTGCTCTCCACTCTTCCCTCATTCAGTGTTGCCTGTTGGGAGGAGAAAGTAGACACAGGTAGCCTTATGCCTTCTATGCCCTTCTCTGTGGGGCTTCAAAATCCTTATGCTCTTACCTGCTTCTTCATGCTGTTAAGTTATTCTAGGCTGGTTCTGCCCTCTGGAAAGGTCTATAGATTTCAGCTCTGCAGGAGACTGGGTGGATGAGTCCATTCAGTTCTGGGGTGCAAAATTAGAAACACACAATTGGTTCACATTTAAGCCACATTCTTTCATAACAGCCCAAAGAATAGTTACTGACATTTTAACACCAATGCAACTTTACTTTTTGTGTTATTTCTCTAATACCTCCAGAGAAGCCTCTGAGCAGGGAGAGAAAGGTATAAACTATTGACTTCATTTATATCCCCACTACAGCCATAGAAAGTCCTGAGTGTAACAATTAACTTTAAACATCTCTGTTAGAGGAGGGCTACGAAACATAAAATTATTCTTGTAGCCCAAGTGTCAAAATGATCACTGTCTATTATTTTATCTCTTATAGCAATGTTATTTGCATAAAAGTAGCACTAGAATGAAAAGTTAGGAAACTGGTTTTGTTCTGTTGCTGGTGCCAAATTCCTTTGTACTTTGACTATACGTGTAATTATGGATGGTAAATTTAACTTGTTGCTTATGAGTGAAACTTTTTTATATAATACTGGGTCATGAAGGTTCATTTTACTCTTTTCATTGCTCACACCAAAAAAAAATTCAGAGTATAAATGTGCACCGCACCATTGAATTATTGCTGTGCATTCCATTTTGAGGGTGTATTTCCTGACAGGGAAATGATGTGCTGACTTAATGATGTGATGATTTTGCTTTTATGTTTGTTGACTTCTTTATGGGTCGATGAAGTTCAGAAGAATTTGACACCAGCCCTGTATTTTGGTTCTTTGGTTTTTCAAAAAAAATGTTTTCATTATATTTATTTATTCTCCTCCCACCTCTCTCTCCATGTGCTGGCATCAGGACATGCATGTGGAAGTCAGAGGACATGCAGGAGCTCATTCTTTCCTTCCACCTTGTGAATCCCAAGGATCAAACTCAAGTCACTGGTCTTTGCCACAAGCACCTTTACCTTCTGAGCCACCTTACAAGCCCTGGCTCTTTCACTGTGAGCCTTCAGAATGCACCTGATGATCAGGCCACCCTCCAATATGTGAACTGCTCTTGCTAATCTTGTGGGTGTGACTGAGACTGCTGCTTCTCTTACTGTGTCAGTGTGTCTCACCGACAATGCCACTTCATGCAGGTGTACACATAGAAGATCAGAGGGTGAGGCTGTTACCCTGCTCTCGTTGCATTTCCTTAGGGATTCAGAAGGCCGAGAGGGAAAGGAAATGCTTAATAATCATTTTTTATTTTCATTTTGAAGATATGAGTTATTTTCATAGATAAATCTTCTATCTCTCTCAACACCAAGCTACTATAGTTGTAGATGTATATGTGGATATTGTGTCTGTGTAGATACATCACCAGATGTAGATGTTGATTCAGGGCAGAGGACAGTTTATTCTTTTGTCTAATTAAATCACTGGTTTGAGCCCGGAGCCCTAGAGCTTTTTGTCCTCTTTTTAATCCTTGAACTGGAAGGCAGCAGCTTTCATACAATCTAGAATATTTAAACTGCTAGCCAGGACCTAGAAGGCTTCAGCTTTAGCCTTCCTAGACCTACTGCTGCCTGAGTCACTCTGACTAGCTCCTTCAGCACTCTGACTCTTCTCATTCAACTGACTCTTCTTACCCTGTAGCTCTCCTTAACTGCCGAGAGCCCATCTTTTCTCGTGAGAGTTGGGCATGTCCTTACTCTGCTAACTCTTCCTTTGCCAATCACTCCGACTCATCTCAGAAGTCACTTAATGTGTGATACTGACTCTTGAGTTCCTTTTCCTGTGTCTGCTTCCACTGTTTTTCCTAGGGATTAAAGTGTGGACCACCAGTGCCTTCTGAATACTGGGATTAAAGGTGTTTCTACGTTCTATTCAGACCACACAGGCTTCTGAATGTAGCCCCTGGAATGTAGCCCCTAGCTCTCACACAGGGCGCTCCTCTATAAGCTACAGCTTTGCTTTGGTTAGCCAGACTCCATGTGTACTCAACCCTGCCTGAACCCATCCTCACATACAATATTCACTGTGTTAATTTTCAATGTGTTCTTCTATTCACGCAGTCCTTTGTTTAGCATTGTAAGTTCTTTGCTATAGGTCCTAGGAATGGAAAAGCAGATAGGAAAGAGAAATTGAGTGATTGTAGAGTTAAAAAAAAATCTATTTGGGAGCACCCAGAAGAAAGTGCTTATCATACTGGCTGAGGAGAAATTTTACCTTACAAGTGAGGTGAGGAGATCCTTGTTCTCACTTTGAGAGAGCTAAAGCTAAGAAAGTCACTAGAAAGAAAGACAGGCTGTCTCTTTCTGTTTATCTCTCCTCATATTTCATTCCACATCCCCTCTGAAGTCTGACCTTTAATAGTTAGGCAGGTACACTGTAGAAAATGGCTATACTGTAATTCTTTCAGGTCCTCAGTTTTAGTGTGTAGAGGTATATTGGATCTCAATTACAAAATCTCAGGGAGGGAGACCTATATGATTTTCCTACCAGAGATCAGGTGTCTACCCTTATGCCAGTACATATACTAGTCATTTCTCACTGTTCACCCTGCAGGGGTTGGGAAGACTCTCTGAGAAATAAGATGAGAGATTCTAAAGGTCAGGTGGTGCTGGTAGGAAAGGAATTTCAAACGTGTGTGTGTGTGTGTGTGTGTGTGTGTGTGTGTGTGTGTGTGTAGTGGAGAGATGGTCCACACACATGCACAGAAGTCACTCCTTTCCTGCATCTGGCTCCTTTACCACATTCCCAATGTCTGTCCCTTGGTAAAAAGAATTTCATAGAACATTTAAAGGTCATAAAAAAAATTCTGTTTTGAGTTTGTGAATACTAGTATTTCTTTAATTTTTATTATAATGGAATTTGGGTGTGATGGCTAAGATGTCACACTGTGACATAGAATACAAGCTGTAAAACCAGGAGGAACTGGAGCTCTTAAACACCTCTAAGTTTTCATATATTTTCAAGATTGCTTTTTTTTCCCTATGCCAGTTATCTATTGCTACAATAATGCTGGGATAAAAATGTCCATAAAGGGTTACTGCATACAAAAATAAATATTTTTCCTGCTTGCATGAGACTCAGTTGATCTGTTGCTGGAATCCCTGTGCTGCTGGGGCTCAAGAGAGAGTTGGCTGATCTAGGCTAAGTTCGAGTCAGGAAGTTAGTATAACTTGGCTCTGCTTGGTGTGCCATTTATCTTCCAGCACACAAGCTGGGCATATTCTTTCCATGGCAATGACAGCGTTATAACAGAGTGAGTGAAACAGAATATCCCTAGAAATTAGCTTGCACTTGGAACACCAATGCCTCTATCTCACTCTGTTGGTCAGTGTAAGTCACAAGACCTGACTAGAGTTGAAGAAGAAGAAGAAGAAGAGGAGGAGGAGGAGGAGGATGAGGAGGAGGAGGAGGAGGAGGAGGAGGAAAAAATTCCACCTGTTCTTCACTCCTTCCTATAGCATCCCCTATTTTGTAAGCCAGGCATGTATTCCATGAGAGTAAAATATAACTAAAGGCACATAACAGTTACCTATGACTCACTTTTGAGCCTATGTTTTTGTTTTAATTCCAGAGGACAACATTTACAGTCAGAATCTGGTTCTGGATGTGAAAAGAAAGACATATTTTTTGTTTTGCTAAAAACTGAAAAGAGAAATGTCTGCTGATCTTAGTTCTATTCCCAAGCAATTCAAGCAATGTAGGGTTTGCTTTTGGGCTATAATCTCACCATTGGATATATATATATATATATCGTGTGTGTGTGTGTCTATCTGTGTATTGCACGATCTTAGGCTGAAAATGATTCAGTGTTGTCAAAGTAGTTTTAAGGCCTGAAAATTATAAAATAATTAAAAATATTCTATCAGTGCTTTTTTTTCCTGACTCCACAAGCATTTGTTCATATAGCGTATCAAGCAATTTCTTCAGGAATAAGTGAGCCATGTTCTGTCACAGAAAGTTCAACTATCAACTCTTTAGAGATCAAAGTGTGTGTGATAACTGTTCTTTAAAACATTACCTGTGTCGGTTAAGTTTAATCTACATCTTTTTTTTTTTTTTTTTTTTTTTTTTTTTTTTTTAATAAAAAAGGATATTGTGAATGGGTGTTTTCCTGATTTCTTTTTGGGAAAGTTTGTCATTGGCATGTAAAAAAAAAAAGCTACAGATTTTTAAATGTTAATTTTGTACCATTCTGCTTTTTTGGAAATGTTTGTTATCAGTTCTAAGAGTTTTCAATGGAATCTTCAGGGTCTTTAAAGTACAGGACCATGCCATCTGTAAACAAGGACAATATGACTCCTTCCCTTTCTTATTTTCATCCCTTTTACTCCTTTTCTTGTCTAACTGATATAATACTCCAAGTGCTATGTTGAAGGAGAGCAATGAGAACGAAAACCATGGACTCACCCCTGATTTTAGTGGAATTGTGTTGGGTCTCCCGGACCTTTAGTACAATGTTGGCTATCACTTTCTCATATGTAACCATGGTTATTAGCTGTCCATTCCTAGTATCTCCATGACTTTGATAATAAAGGAATATTACAATTTATCAAAGATATTTTCTATATTCATTGAGATGATCCTGTGATATTTGTTAGCAATTTTACTTACATACTGTATTATAATTATTGATTTGTATATACTGAAACATTCTTTCTTGCTGGAATGAAACCATTTTGGTCATGTTATGTGAACATCCAAAGGTTTTTGGGAGTGTGATCTGATAGTGTAACATCAGGATTTAAATCTATGTTTACAAATAGATAGTCAATTCATCTCATGAAGTCAGCATGACCCTGATATGAAAACTTGTAAGAACACAACAAACAGAAAACTATGTACTAATTTCCATAGTAAATGCAGATTCAAAAATTCTCAATTTTATGTTTTGTTCTTCAGTATCTATTTTACTCATTTCTGTCATAATCTCTTTTATTTCTTGCCATGTACTGTTGTTGGGTTTGAATTGTTTTTGCTTTAATGAGGCCTTGAAGTACATGATTGGGCTATTTGTTGAAATCTTTATGTGGGGCTTTTAATGTGAGCTTTCATAGCTATGAACTTTCCTTCTAGGTCCTTTGAGATACTACTTTAACTGTATCTAAAGTTCTGAAAAGTTTTATTTTTATCTTCATTATCTTCTACAAGTTTTAAATAGCCATTTTTTATTTTTATTATTATTTCTATTATTTATTCTTTGAAATTTCAAACTGTATGTTTTTATTATATTCTTTCCTGTTCCCCGACTCCTCCCAGATCATTCCAACTACCCAGCCAACTTCATGTTCTGTTTCTCTTTTAGAAAAAAAAGAAAAACCACTGAAAAACATGGAGTCTGATTTGTGTTGGACAACTCCTCCAGAGCATGGGGTCTGCTCTGGATTGTGGTTCATATATCCAGCATCACTCCATTAATGAAAACTGATTTTCCATCCTCCAGCAGCTATTATTTGTGAATAGCTTCTTGACTAGGGGTGGAACTTTGTGTCCACATCACTTCCCTGCATTGGGATTTTGTCTGACTTGAGCTTTGAAGGTATTATAGATGATATTACAGTCTCTGTGACCTCATTTGTACATTTGTTCTTTAGTGTGTGGAAAATGCTGTTCTCTTGAAATCATTCAACACCTTTGGCTCTTACAATCTTTCTGGCCCTTCTTCTGCATTGATATCTTAACATCAAAGAGAGAGGTTTGATAAAGACATCCCATTTATGCCTGATTATTCCAATGTCTCTGACTCTCTGCAATTGTCTAGTTGTGTGTGGGTCTTCTATGTTTATTATCTACTGAAAGAAGAAGGTTCTTTGATGAGGGTTGAGTGGTGTACTCACTGATCTATGGGTATAGCAATATATCCCTAGGAGTCATTTTACTTAGCAGAATAATAGTAGTAGGTTTTCTCTTAGGGACAAGGGCCTATTTAGGTTCAGGTTCCTGTCCTCACTAAGAATATCAGATGCAGGTTCCAGGTTCCATCTTGTGGAGTGGGCCTTAAATTTAAAACAAAAAAAAAAAAAAAAAAAAGAGGTGATTGGTTACTACCCTAACATTTGTGCCACTATTGCACCAATGGGTATATCTTGCAGGCAGGTAGTTATTATAGCTTGCAGAGTTGTAGCTTGGTGGTATTGATGATAACTTTTCTTCTCCAGTAGTGTGTATTCCACCTTCTAGCACTATGAATGCTATCCAGTAGGAGTGAAGCTTCCTTCCAGTTGAGTATAAGCTAGATTTTTCCATGTCCTATGCCATAAGTATGGAGTCTTTTCAACAATAGAGTCTTACCATCAAATTATAGAGGATAACCAATAACCTCTTGTAGCCTGTAGATTCTTTTGGTGCTTATAAGACAATTTTGGTTAAAAATGCAAAAAGATGTAACTCATTCCTTGTATAAGTGCTTTTATTTGCTAGCATATGATCTCTAATTGGGTATTTTCTCCCTCATTATATAATAACTCCGTTTAAATTCCTTTCATACATGTGTATATTTTAGGAAGCTTCTACAGTAGTAGGTTTTCATATGGTGCTTCAAAAGGCCGTTAGTGTTAATTCTCCCGGCTACATTCCTTCCTTTACCCTGGACCCACTCCCTTTAAACTTCCTGTCCTAATTTCCTTTTATCCTTTTGAAACACTAAGTTCGCTATCTCCATCCTTGAAAGATCTCTTCATTCCCCATTCCTCTGGCACCTTTGCAGTTTCCTAACCTTCATGGGTATTCTAAATGAAGTACACATGAAAAGCATAAAAGCTAATATTCACATATAAGAGGAAAGATACAGTGTCACATGTCATTTTATGTGACTGTGTATAATTATATACACAATTGGGTATACAACTCGCAGTTGTGTATAATTGTAAACTGGCACTCACACTAAAATTATAATAACTAACGTAAAGATTAATTTTGTGTTTGAATGAAAATTTTAATTTTTAAGTCTCATGGCAAAGGAAAAATTTTATGCCAGAAAAACCAAATGAATTGAATATCTATTTGTGAACAGATATTTGGTTTGTTTGGGATGTTAAATACTACCTTAATAAAGAAAAGCAAACTATTACTTAATAGAAATTTGGGAGACCCAAATTCTTACCTTTTTTCTCTTTTAATCACTTATCTGGGTCAGGGGCCCCACACATATTCTCTCTGGCTTCCTTGGTTATATTTTTTTTCTGAGTTAATAAACTCATCCCGGTCCCTTAATTACATATTAGGTTGAATCCAGCCAGTTATTTTTTTCAGTACTGAGGACTGCCCTTAGGGTGTCATACTTGCTAGTCATACAGCCCAACACTGAGCTGAAGCCCAAGCCTGTTTAAACAAGAATTAGTACATAGGTTCAGGATGTCTATCGGTCATCTAAAGCTCTATAAAGTATTTTGACTGGATATGTTTGTGCACTTTTCTTTGGAAGATAGTCTGGTACTCCATGCATTTTTCAAAGGGATTAGGATCTTTTTCATAACTTCTAAAGAAACAATCAACCTATAAAGAAAAAAAGTTTGATTTGAGCTACAGTTTTGGAGTGTTTTTGTTTTCTGATTTTTGTTTTTTGTTTTTGAGGCAGGGTTTCTCTGTTGTAACCCTGGCTGTCCTGGAACTCACTCAGTAGAGCAGGCTGGCCTTGAACTCACAGAGATACACCTGCGTCTGCCTCCTGAGTGCTGGGATTAAAGGTGTGCACCACCACAGCCTGGCAGTTTTGGAGGTTTTAGTCTATGACTGGTTTGATCCATTACCTTGAGGCTTTCATGGCAGAAAGGTTTGCTAGAGTAAAACCACCCATCATGTGGCCAAGAAGCAAAAGGAGGATGGGCTTCTATTTTTGGAAGGCATGCCCTATCCACTAAATTGAAGACCTCCAGCACCTGGAGAGGTTGCTCAGTGGTTAAAAGCATTTGTTCTTGAAGAGGACCTGCATTCAATATCTAGCACCTGTATGGTGGCTCACAGCTACCCATGCCTCCAGTTCCAGGGGATACAGCACCATCTGCTGGTCTCTTTTATGTTGGTCTCTTTGAGCACCAGGCAAACGTATGATGAAATACATAAATGTAGGCAAAATAAACACACACACACACACACACACCAGAAAAATTAAAGACTTCTCATCTGGCTCCACCTCTTAAATATTTTACCAGGTCCTCATCGTGTCCAGCTGGGGACAAGGTCTGGATCAAGTCTGTATTCTAGAACCACACCGTAGCTTCAAGCCACATAGACAAAACTAGTTTGTGTGGAGATTGATGCATACCTTATGGGTACAATAGCATGGAATGCTCTAAAGACATCTATCTGGGCTTATCACTTTTCTGTGTACTATGTAATAAAATGGATATGCCCTACAGAGAGAAAGCCCACAGTCTCCGGTCTTACATAAGAAGACACATAGATACACAGTTTTTCATTTTCTTTCAGTGTCCATGGAACTGCCAGGCTCACTTGGCTTGTTAGGACTCTTCAAAGTCCTTAACTTTTAATAACCATCTTAAGATCTCTATTGCTTGGTAAAACAACATGACCAAAAACAACTTGTGTTCATCATTGAAGGAAGTCAGGGCAGGAACTGAAATAGGGCAGGAATCTTGAGGCAGGGACTAATGCAGAAGCCATGGAGGGGTAGTACTTACTGGTTTGCTTTTTGTGGCTTGCTTAGTCTGCTTTCTTACAGCACCCAGGACCACCTGACCAGGGGTGGTCTCGCCCACAATAAGTTGGGTCCTTCCACAACAATCACTAATTTAAAAATGCCTTCGAGGCTTCCATACAACCCCATCTTAGGGAAACATTTCTCAATTGAGATTTTCTTCTCTCAGATGACTCTAGTTGTGTCAAGTTGATATTAAAAAGTAGAGAGTACAATGATGAAGTGCATTACTGTTGACTTACATGCATACTATTAGTCTGTTTACCTAAAAAAATTCAGTTCTACTAGAGCAAGGACTTTGTCAGTTTTCATCTTCTATCGTCCATGCACCAGACAATTGTTAGCTCATAGTAGATTCCCAATAAAAACGAATAACTAAATAAATGAATGCATACAAATCTATGCTTATGCACCGTTTTGGGTATAACTTTTCAAAAATCATAGAATCATAATCTACATCATATCGTAAGACTAAACAAATTTCTCTTTTCTTAACAATTATGCACCAATTTCCTAACAATTGCCCAATGTTGGTCCACCCAGAAAGTGCTAAACAAAGTCCTATTTTCCTAAAGTTTATGTTCCCTGGGTTACTTTTCCTGCAAATTAGAATATCACCCAAAGTATTTATTCATCATACTCACGTTATCATTTCTTCCAAAGCATATTACCGAACCTTTTTTACTACTGAGGAAGTGCTACTTACAGTGAGCAATACTAAAGGGTGTAGTAGGAATGCTATAGACGTGAGAGGCAAATTGTGTCCAGATAGGCGCTCTACCTCTCTCAGCAGTGTGACCTAGAAAACTCATTTCATCTTTCTAAAGCTCAGCTTTTAAATCTTTAACACAGCATATCAATAATACTTATTTAATAATCTTAAGATTATTCAGATGATAATCTGGCATAAAGCACTTAACAGAGTACCGGAGTGACAATAGACATAATAAATGTGAGCTGTGTTGGCTGTGGAATTTGGTTATGGATACTCATTCTTGTGATGCTCACAATGCCTTAGAGTCAGACCTTTTCCAACTGTATGCATATGTCCACTGCTCAGAGCTATACAGAATTATGAAGCCAGGAATAGTAATAAGGTTCAGCAGCATAAAACCTGGGGTTTGTCACTGAAATTTCACACAGCTTCACATTTGCTGAAGATGACCTGACAACTCTTTCCAGAGGCCAAGAGGAGCAAGAGATGTCCACACATCTTTCATCAAGTAAAGAGAAGTGAATGAGGGTTTTCTTTGAGTATAGAAGATGAATTCGGAGCATGTCCCTTGGCAGAATTTCTCCTTAAGTGATTGTCTCTGTGCTCTTATTTGTTAAAATTACAGAACAATAGTATTGTTCAAGTTGAATTTTACAGGATGGGAAGTAGTGAGGTAGCAGAAAAAGAATGCTATAGTAGAGTTGGAGATTCTCATCTGAGCAGAGATTTCATGACTTTACAGTCCAAGTTTAAGACCTGATATATATATATATATATATATATATATATATATATATATATATATATATATATATACACACACACACACACACACACACACACAGATACACACACTTACATATATATATATACATATATAACATATATATATACATATATATTATATAAATATCTACAGTAATTTGTTATATTAAATAATCATTATGCTTCCAGACACTAGTATAATCATATCATTCTTACATCATACATCATACAATTTTAATTCTTTTGCCTTCTGAGACAAGGTCTCTTTCTATGTAGCTCTGCTTGTCCTGGAACTCACTATGTAAACTAGGCTGGCCATAAACTCATAGGAATCCACCTGTCTCTGCCTCCTAAGTGCTGGGTTTAAAGATGTGCACCACTGCACTAGGCTTATATTACACATTTTTTTAAACAACAAAAGTGACCTGGGGAAAATTCCTGATCAAAAATGAATGTCGAATGTGGTCTGGTCCCTTTATGAGGCAGCATGGAGGTTCAATGAAGACTTCTCTCTCTTCATCCTGAATGCCAGCTGTCCCTTGTCATGTGCAAGTGCCTACTCAGAGGAAATCACAGCTTCTCATGAGGCCCTGGTTACCTCCACTGTGTGGGGCTACTGCAAAACAAAGAAACTAGTGTTTATAGATAGATTCCTGGAAATAGAAGAATTTCAGAAAACAGAAAAGCCTGACTCATAAATAATGTTCTCAGATGTTATATTTACAAGTTGCAAAAGAAATTGAATGCCAGGGACAAAGCGTTCACCGGAAGAGAAGTGACACAGATAGTCCCTTCAGTTATGATTGAAGATGGCATTTTGTTATATCAGGCAGAAAACTTTCATTAACCAGAGCTAAATGTAAGGAGTATGAAACAAGATGAATACAAGTAATAACTCCACTGTTGTGGAATTTGTAACAAATGCCAAATGCAAAAAATATATTGGACACATTTTCCTATAAGTGTGTTATTATCCCCATTATTTTCAGTAACAGTATGTACACACTGGGGGACCATGCACTATGCATTGGATATACTTGGATTGTTCTGTTTTATTCATGTTCTTTAGATCCAGCCTGTTAGAGTTCCTTTTCAATTTCACACATTCTCTGCTTTGGCCTATGCAATAGATGGTCACTCTGTGCATGCATGGAATTTGCTGGATATTCCAAGAGAAACTGTGGCCCTGGTTCTTGATGATACTTTTCTTCATTTTTATTTTCTTGTGGTATATTCTAGGCAAGCTCTCTACCACTGAGTAACATCACCAGTCCTTTATTTTTCTCCTTTGTGAGGAGTAGCCCTCCTGTTGCATTCTGGATGAACAGGGGTCAGGAAGTAGAGGAGTGCAGTTCTAAGACATATGCAAGACTCAGTAGGTGGTTATACTGGTTGAATTAAATATTTACCCAGCTCTAGTGCCTCTTGGGTTAGACAAATGTAGTGGTTCTGCTTTACTTCAGGGTATGTGTAGAAACATCTCTAGTGGATGTCTGGAACCATAGATTGTATGAAACACTAAGAGACACAAAAACAGTTACCCTGACGACTAAAATGGCAATCCAGAAACAAATCACTAGGCGGTCATACACAGTTTGGACACTCTGGAAAAATGATGATTAATATTTCTGGTAGAAAAATCCAAGATGGTAAGAATTTAAACCACGTTACTCACTAGGGCCCAACTATGAAAATTAGTAATTGTTTATTTTTGAATTTTTCACTTAATAATTTTGGAACATGGTTGATAGTAGGTAAGGGAGATTACAGAATGAAGAATTGGAGAGCTACACAGTACTATAACAGATTCCTGTAGATTAATACAACATTGAAAATGTTTTAGCCCGAATTAAAAGAAGTTGTTTTACCTTACAGTGTTACAAAGTAACCATGACATACTGTCAAAGCTCAGACTGGCCTTTATGCAGCCATGTAGAACCAGCCCTACTCTTTATGCTGGGAAGTTTTGATTATAACAGTCTTTATTATTAAGAAGTCTTAGGATCTGGAGAGATGACTCCACAATTAAAAGTGATTCCTGTTGTTTCAGAGGACCCAAGTTTAGTCCCTAGCACCTACACCGAGTGGCTGACAGTTAACTGTTTTTCCAGTTCCAGGATGCCCTTTTCTGGTCTCCCCAAGCATCCCCACAAATGTAGCACACTCTCACACTGAGATATACACAGAAACAAAAAGAAATCTTGACAGGTCTTAGGCAAAGGTAAGAACCTGAGGCTAGATAGGTTATGGGCTTTAACGGAGAACCTACACTATTCTACTAAAGGGACACGGTAATAAAACAACTCCTAATTATTTATCACCATACACATAGATTAGTGCATCTCTCAGTCCTCATGAGAGAAGCCTCTTCTCGCAGAAGACGGCAATTAATAAAAGGACTTATAACTAGTCAATGGGCAGATAATAAGAGACTGTAAAATGCTCAGCCTTAAATCAGACATCTACATCTGCATTCCTCCTCTCAAGGCTCAAGGATCGCTGTGGAAGAGGGAGGGGGAGGACTGTGAGGGTTACAGGTGGTGTAACTTTCTGGACTACAGGAAAACAGTGTTTTGCAAGAAACAGCAGAGAAGCTGCACATATGCACTCACAGTGGTTGAAGCAGCATACACAGGATCTTCACAGGATCAGTACAGGCAAAAATCCTAGCGTGGAGCAGGAGAGGTGCGCACAAAGTATCCCCTCTACCAGTGGAGCTACTGGTCAGTGACAGCTGCCGAAGAGGGAGAGTCAGTTTTCCTGAAGGAGGTGACCTCTGCTAGACTGACCGCCCTCCAGGGCAGGCAAGCCCAACTCCCAACACTAGTTGGCCAGCATAAACTGGACTCAGTCAGGGAAAAAGGTCACAAAAGTTGCGTGAGTAGGGAGGTGGAGCAGACCTGGGGAAGAGTTGCGGACGTGGGGGTAGAATGATCAAAGCACATCTTAGGAGACTCTCGAAGAACTAATAAGATATTGTTTTCAAAAGTCTTAGACATAAAAATTCTCAAGCACTATTTTCCAGAATAAGAAACATTTTTATTAGATTAAAAAAAAAAACGAAAATAGATTTTTTCCTCCTTCCCCAACTCCTCCTAAATCCTCTTCTCCTCTCCACCTACCAAAATCCATTTTTTCTTGCTTTCTGTCATTAGAACAAACAGGTATCTAATAAAAGAAAGGAAGGAAGAAAGGATGAAGGAAGGAAGAAAGGAAGAAAGAAAGAAAGAAAGAAAGAAAGAAAGAAAGAAAGAAAGAAAAAGAAAAGGGAAAGGAAGTAAGATAAATAAAAAACAAACAAATCTGAACAGGACAAAACAAGCAAACAGAAAAATGAAGAGCTAAAGAAAAAGCACAAGAAACACAGATAGGCACAGAAACACACACATTGGGAAGCACAGACATTCTATGAAAACACAAAATTGAAAACCATAATACATAAGCATAAGACCTGTAAGATAAGAAAAAAATCCCCAGACAGAGCATTATGAGACAAAAAAACAAAAGAAAAACAAAAAGCCAAAAACAAACAACAAATAAACAAATAAACCCTCTAAAATACTATTGAGTTAATTTTGTGTTGGCCATCTAATTGCACTCTTAAGGCCGGCCAGTAAGAATCTGATAGACAAAACTAGTTTTCCTTTGTGAGCAGTTATCAAAGAGTTAGCTTCTGGGTTAGGGATGGGAGCTTGTGCCCACTACCACTCTATTCGGTAGCATGCAGAGTACCTTCTAGTACCATGAACACTAGTCAGTTGGGGTGAAGGTTTTAAGTAGGCACTGGCTCTATTTCTCCATGCTTAATTAGTTGTGTAGGTGTTATCTTTAGCCATAGGGCACTACCATCAGTTTGTGGAGAGCAACCAATAGCCACAGTTGCTTGGAGGTTCCCATGGTTCCCCTTTGTCCAAGAACTAGATTAGCTGTAACCCATCCCTAAAACTGGAGTCTTCATTTGGGGCTCCACTCCTCCATTATTTGGGGATTCCATTTAGATTGCCTTCATACACGTATATATTTTAGGAAGCTTCTGCAGTAGTAGGTCTCCATATGAACCCTCAAATGGCCCTTATTTTGAACTGCCCTTCTATGTATCCCTTCCCTCACCCCTCTTCTTTCTCCCTCACTCACTTGCTACTCCTATTTCAGTATACCTCTTCTACCTGTCAATAACTATATATTCAATTCAATTGCCTCTTCCAGAGGTCATCTAATCCTTCTCCAGTCCATTTCCATATAGCTAACCTCTGTGGCTATATTGATTGTAGCCTGCTTATCAAAGATTTAAGAGTTAATATCTGCATGTGGGAGAATATGTACCATATTTGTCTTTGGGGCCCTGGGTTAACTCACTCAGGATGATTTTTTTTCTATCTCCATCTATATACCTGAAAATTTCATTTAACAGCTGAGTAATATTCCTTTGTGTAAATTTACCCAGTTTTCTTTATCCATCCATCCACTGATAGACATCTAGTCTGTTTCCAATTTCTGGCTATTATGAATAGAGCATCAACGAACAAGGTTGAGCAAGACTTTCTGTAGCAGAGTGGTATAGTTGGGTCTTGAGTTAGATCTATTCCTTGTTTTCTGAAGGACTGCCACACTGATTTCCATAGTGGCTGCACAAGTGTGCAGTCCACCAGCAGTGGATGAGTGTTCCCTTTATTTCACATCCTTGCAGACACGAACTGTCATTTTTTTTTTATCTTGGCCATTCTGATTGGTGTAAGATGACATTTCAAAGTAATTTTGATTTGCATTACCCTGATGACTAAAGATGTTGACATTTTTTAAAGTGCTTCTCAGACATTTGTGTTTCCACTTTGGAGAATACTCTGTTTAGATCTATATCCAAGTTTTAGGTGGGTTATTTGTTTTCTTGATGTTCAGGTTTTGAGTTCTTCATATATTTTAAATATGAGCCTTCTATTGGATATGCAGTTGGTAAAAATCTTTTCCCATTTCTACAAAGCCTGCCACTTTGTGTCCTTTGTCATAGATAAGCTTCTCAGTTTCATGTGGTCCCATTTATTTATTGTTGATCTTAGTGCCTGTGTTGTTGATGTTTTGTTCAGAAAGTCTTTCCCTGTGACAATGAGTTCAAGACTATTCCAACTTCCTCTTCTATCAGACTTAGTGTTTCTGTTCTTATGTTGAGGCCTTTGATCCATTTGAAGTTAAGTTTTGTGCAGGGTGATAAATATGAATCTATTTGCATTCTTTTACATGAAGACATCCAGTTTGACCAGAACAATTTGGTGAAGATACTGTCGTTTTTTCTAGTGTGTATTTCTGACTTCTTTATAAAAAATAGGTGCCTGTGGGTGGATTTATATCTTGGTCTTCAATTTGATTCCATTGACCAATGTGTCAGATTTTGTGCTGATGTCATGCTGTTTTTATTACTATAGTCCTGTAGTACAACTCGATATCTGGGATATCAGGGATATCAGGGATAATGATGCCTCCAGCAGTTCTTTTATTATTAGGATTGTTTTAGATATACTGGTTTTTTTGTGTATTTCCATCTGAAGCTAAAAGATTGTCTTTTCAAGTTCTATGAAAAATTGTGTTGGAATTTTGATGGGGATTGTATTGAATCTGTTGATTGCTTTAGGTAGGATGTCCATTTTTATTATATTAATCCTTACTGATCCATGAGCATGGGAGATTTTTCCATCTTCTGATATCTTTTTAAATTTTTAATGTTTTAACACTTTTAATGTGCTTGGTTGTAGTTATACCACCATATTTTATGGTTTTGAGGCTATTATGAAAAGTATTGTTTTCCTGATCTCTTTTTCAATCTGTCATTTGTGAATAGGAAGGCTACTGATTTTTGTTAGTTAATCTTGTATTCAGCTACTTTGATGATGGTGTTTATCAGCTGTTTGAGTTCCCAGTGGAATTTTTAGGGTTACTTATATATACTAGAATATTACCCGTAAATAAAGATATTTTGATTTCTTTGCATCTTTATTTGTCTTCCTTTGATCTCTTCCAGATGTCTTACTACTCCAGCTAAGACTTCACATGCTATACTGGATAGGTATGGAGAGAGTGGACATCCTTGACTGGCTCCTGATTTTAATGGAAATGCTTTGAGTTTCTCTCTATTTAGGCTGATGTTGGCTCTGAACTTGCTATAAATCACCTCTATTATTTGGGGGTATATCCATTGTACTCTTAGTTTCTCTAGGACTTTTATCATGAAAGGTATTTGATTTGGTCAAAAGCCTTTTCTGTCCTTTATGAGATAATCATGTACCTTTTATCTTTAGGTTTGTTTATGTGGTGGATTACACTTATTGATTTGCATATTATGAATCCATCCCTGCATCTCTGGGATGATAGTAGATGATATTTTTGATGTGGTCTTGTATTCCTTGCACATATTTTATTGAGAATTTTAGCATCTGCATTCATAGGGGAAATTGGTCTGTAATTCTCTTTCTTTGTTGAATCTTTATGTGGTTTAGGTATCAGGGTAGATGTGGCCTCATTAAAAAATTGGGCAATATTCCTTCAGTTTCTATTTTGTGGAATAATTTGTGAAGTGTTGGCATTAATTTTTCTTTTAAAGTCTGGTAGAATTCTGTGCTAAAACCATCTGGTCCTGGGCTTTGTTTAGTTGGGGGGCTTTTAATTAGTGCTTTTTTTTTTTTTGCTAGGGGTTTTAAGTCTGTTAAAGTTGCATATCAAGAAAATTATCCATTTATTTTAGAATTTCCAACTTGGTGGGGTATTTGTATTAATGTTCCCCTTTTCATCTCTAATTTTGTTAATTTGGATCTTCCTCCCACCTTTTAGTTAATTTGGCTAAGCATTAATCAATCTTATTGATACTCCAAAGAATAAACTTAGTGCTATCAACTTGACTCCTATAACTACTTTTATGTTTAGAACTACACGTGTAAGTTTTGGGTACATTGTGTTTTAATTTTCATTCAATTTTTAAAAGTTTTAAATTTCTTTCTTAATTTCTGTCTTGACCTATTTTTTCATTCAGTAGTGAGTTGTTCAGTTTCCATGAGTTTGTAGGTTGCTTGGTTGTTTTTCTCCCTCTGTTCCTGTGGGGTCTTGCTTCCCTTCCCGGCACATGGCTAGGCTATATGGCCACTTCACCTAGCTCCCAGGAAGGAAAGCACATCCAGGCGGGTCCAGGTTGGGGAACTAAGGTGGATAGAACATAAGGAATTCTGGGAATGTTGTCAGTGGAACATTCTCTCTCAAGTTTAATTCAAGAGTTGTCATATTTCATAGGGTTTAGGGGGAGGATCTTTTGGTACTCAGAGGTAAAGGCATTGGTTAAGACAGGGATGCTGGGATAGGCACTTAGGTAAACAATTCTGCCAATTGTACACCGCCCCTTGAAGGAGGTGAAGTTCTGCTGTGACTTATAGTATCAGTGCAGAGACTGCAAAAGGGAGGGGCTAAGGATCCTGCCAGCTCCTCATGTCAGGGCTTGGTGTTCTAAGCACCCTTGACCCACAGCTTCTGTATGTTCATTTCCACGAGGGCATTAACAGTAGGATTTCTGTTCTTTCTGTTGTTATAGATATTCAGATTTAATTCATGGTAGTCAGATGGTATGCAGGATATTTCTTTAATTTCCTTGTATCTGCTGAGACTTGCTTTGTGTCCAAGTGCATGACCGATTTTGGAGAAAGTTCCATGAGCTGCTGAGAAGAAGGTATCTTCTTTTGTGTGTGGGTTAAATGTTCTGCAAACATTTATGACACCATTTATCTCCAGCATTTCTTTGTTTAGTTTTTGTCTGGATGACCTATTCATTTGTGAGAATGGGTATTGAGGTCACCCACTATCTCTCTTTGAGGGTCAGTATGTGATTTCAGCTGTAGTAATGTCTCTTTTATAAATGTGGGTGCCATTGTATTTGGTACATAGATATTTATAAATATGATATCCTCATGATGGATTTTTCCATTGATAAGTATGTAGTTTTGGTTTGAGGTCTATTTTGTCAGATTTAAAAATGGCTACACCTGATTGCTACTTTGGTCCATTTATTTGGAAACCCTCTCCTATCCTTTTATCCTGAGGTAATATCTGTTCTTGGTGGTAAGGTGTGTTTCTGGATACATCAGAAGTATAGATCCTGTTTTTGTATCCAATCTGTTAGTCTGTATCTTTTTATTGTGGATTTGAGACCACTGATACTGAGAGTTATCAATGAACAATGTTTGTTGAGTCCTGTTATTTTGTAGTTGCTGTGTATTTCCCCCTCTTTTTATTTG
Source organism: Cricetomys ansorgei (assembly GCA_026225945.1). Classification (NCBI taxonomy): domain Eukaryota; kingdom Metazoa; phylum Chordata; class Mammalia; order Rodentia; family Nesomyidae; genus Cricetomys; species Cricetomys ansorgei. The sequence continues at coordinate 6,018,357 of JAMJFZ010001042.1, read as the reverse complement.
CTGGTCTAGTATTGTTTATTCCTGTGCTTTCTTGGGTGTGGTTAACCTCTTTAGGTTAGTTTTCCTTCTAGTACCTTCTGTGGAGATAGATTTGTAAATAGATACTGCTTAAATTTGTTTTTTATCATGGAATTTCTATTTCATTCTATTGTGATTGATAGTTTTGCTGGGTATAGTAGTCCGGGATGGCATTTGTGGTCTCTTTGAGTTTGTAGAACATCTGTGCAGGCCCTTCTTATTTTTAGAGAATTGGGGTGTTATTTTAATAGGTTTGTCTTTATATATTACTTTGTGTTCTTCCCTTACAGCTTTTAATATTCTTTCTTTGTTCTGCTTGATTAGTGCTATGGTTATTGTGTTGTGAGTAATTTCTTTTCTTGTCCAGTGTATTGAGTGTTCTGTATGCTTCATGTACCATGATAGATACTTCCTTCTTTAAGTTAGTGGAATCTTTTTTCTAAGAGTGTTGAAAACATCTTATGGGTCTTTGACCTGAGTTTCTTTCCTATTAGTTGTATATTTCAACTTTTCATAGTGTCCTAGATTTCCCGGATGCTTTGTGCCTGGGATATTCTTTAGACTTTTCATTCTCCTTGACCTAAGTATCCATCTCTTGTGTCTTGTCAATGTCCAAGATTCTGCCTTCCATCTCTTGTACTCTGTTGGTGAGTCTTACCTCTGAGGTTTTTGTTTGACCTCCTAAATTATTCGCTTTTAGTTTTATTGAAGTTCGGTATTGTTTTTTAAATTCTATTTCTACTTTCATGTCTTAAATTGCTCTCACTGTTTCATTCCACTGTTTGTGCTTTCACAGACTTCATTGAGGGATTTATATCTACCTCTTTAAAGACCTTGAACATATTCATAATTGCTATTTTGAAGTCCTTGTCTTGTATTTCAGTTATATTATACTTCTCAGGGTTCCTGGGTTCTTGTGCAGACATGTCCTGGCTCTGACTGATTGAGTTGCTATGTTGGTGTCTAGGCAAATGGGGTTAGGTGTTAATATATGGCCCTCTCTTTGTTGGGTGGGTATTCTGTTGGTTGGTTTCTGTTGTTCTCTCTGGATCTTAGTGAAGTGCAGTGCTGAGCATTAACTGGCAGAGGACGCTCTGCAAGTCAGTGCATGCAGAAAGTAATAGCGGTGAGCTATGGGGGTTATTTGGGACTTCAGGAAAGAGCTAAAGTGATCCTGTTCACACCTAGAGGTGAATCCCCAGGGAGTTGAAAGGATCCTGCAAGTAAGTTTCAATAAGGCACTAGATTGTCTGGAGAGATGAGGATGAAACCATGGGGATCCTGGGTCTGGGCCAAGATTTAGAATCTTCTGCGAATAGAGTTGCGTTGGAAGGAGGGGCACCTGTAAGAAAGTTGTTGGACTGAGAGTGAGAGTGGACAGATCAGAAAGGACAGGAATCGTGTGTGCTACCTGCCTGAGCCCCCACCAGGTGTCGCCACTGGGTATACTTGGAACAGGGGTAGAGAGTGTTTTTAGATAAAAGCAGCTGGCACAAAAGGATTGGGGGAGGGAGGAATGCTTTGTCTGCCACAAGGTTTGGCAGAGTCTCCAGAGAATGTGTGTGTGTGTGTGTGTGTGTGTGTGTCCTGCAAACCATCTGCTACACGGCTGGAGAAGCAACCGGAGAGAATGAAGTGGCAGACAGAAAGGAGAGTGGAAATCACCTTCCTGAGTCCTTGTCAGGTGTGGCCCTGGGGATCCCAGGTAGGAAGTATCAGGACAAATATTTAGAATACAGTTAGGAATTATGCTGGTTTAAAAAGTGGAGGTTCCACATTCTCCAAGACCCATGACCTCTCTAGCTCTGGGTGGTGGGCTAGGCTTCCAGCACCAGGCATAACTTTCCTCTTAGTTGGTGGGTCATAAATCCAATTAGAGAACGTTAATTACTGTCAAGGTATGTCTACCACTCTTGTATCCTTTGATGTTGTGGTTCATTGGCATCATAGCTGTCCCTTCTTTCCCTCTCTTGGTAGCTTGTATGGCATATCTGGTATGATGAATGCTAGTCCTCAGGAAGGAGTCTTTTAGATCAGACCAGCTCTGATTCTCTGGGTCCTGGATTGAAGTGAATGGTGTCTTCAGCAAAGGGACTACCTTCAACCTCTGGGAGACAACCTAAGGCCACAGCAATACCCTATAATGTTTTGGAGTCTCTTAGATGCCCCTGATCAACAACTTGTATGGAAGCTTCTCATGTCTGGTCCTGGGTTTTTGTTAGTATGTGGCTTTTTAGGGGAGCATTGCCAGCCCAAATGGGAAATTTTCATTTAAACTATATATATATATATATGTATATGTATATACATAGACTTATGTGCATTTTGTAAAATTTTATGTAAATAGATAACACTATTCCTTATGGCTTTCCAGACATCCTTACTGTTATTTACTCTTCTCCCTCTCTTTCTGTATTAATTCCCTTCCAGTTAGTCCCTGTTTTCCCCAGTTTCTCTGGTTATTCCGGGTTATAGATTCACATCTGAAGATTTGGATAGGAGCCACTGATGAGAGAGGATATGCAACATTTGTCTTTCAAATGTTTTTATTTTATGTGTGTCTGTATCAATCAATTTCACGAAATTCTTCTTTAAATTTTTAGTCCCAAAATAGTTCTAATAGGTTAAAAATTATAATTCTTTATGATGGACAATATCTTCTCTACTTCCATTTTAAGATTACTTAATTGTAATTTCATACGAGCTAGTCATTTTGATTTTGCAGGACATGTTTACGATAATGTTGGCAAAGTCAAGGCTGAAGGAGGTTGAGGCAGAGGTCACATTGCACCTGCAGTGAAGAAACAGAGAACTGGATCCAGAGAGAGAGCTTAGTGGGCGAAGATGCTTGCCACCAAGCATAAAAACCTGAATTTGATGCCAGGAACCCACTTAGTGGGAGGAGAGAACCAATTCCCAAGAGACCTATTTAAAAAAATAATTTCATAAATTTATTTTTATGCGTATGGATGTTTTGCCTGTATTTGTCTATGCACCATGTAAACTTCCTGGTATCCACTGAAGCCAGAAGAAGGCACCAGATCCCTTGGGATTCAAGTTGCAGACAATTATGAGCTGCTTTGTGGAATCAAACCTAGGTCTTCTGGAAGAGCACCCAGTGATCTTAACTGCTGAGCCATCTCTACATCTCCACAATCTAATAGGGGTTGTCTATAACAACTGGCTTGAAAATTTTCTGAAAATTTAATTATTGCCTCTTGTACTCTGTCTCTAGGCCAGTTTTGAATGATGACTGTTATCTCTGCCAGTCTACATGCTACACCCTTGCCTATTTGCAGTTTTGAGATCCTTCATTTCTTTCTTGCTCACTGCCTGTTGCTGGTCCCAAGTGATATCATCGATACCATACCTTGCCCTCCCACCGTATCTGTTGACTGGTAGACCCCAGTGTCCTCTTGATCCCAGCTTCCCTTCTGGGATCAGTCCTCACTGGACAGCGGTAGCTGGGGAAGAAGATGGCATAGGAAAGGGACAGTCACACTAAGGGTTCTGAAGAAGAAATGCTGCATTTCTTCTCAGGACAAGATCATTCTAGCTACAAGGGAAGCTTTGTGCCCTCTTTGCTAGGCTGCTGGCTCTTCCCACCTATGCTCTTGACTGCCATCCTTAGCATGTCTGCTCGCAAAGGTGCTTGATGAAAGAATCTCCAAATGCCCGAAAAATCTATCCTAATAAATTGAAATGCTCACGACTGTTTGTTGCAAATAAGACTAAAGCAGGAACCCAGCAGCAGGAGCAACAGTGCATGGCCAGTACACCTAAAACTCTGGTTCCATTCCTTGCAAACATAATTGGATGTAGTGATGCATGCCTATAATCCCTATAAATCCCTAGAGGCATGAGGAGCCAGGCTCCACCCCCAGATTACCATTCCCAGCTAGCCATTCCCAGCCTTTCGAGGTGGGAGAGTGGTCAGTCCCTGTCCTACGGGGGGAAAAAAAAAAGCCCAAGATCAGGCCATAGAATTCCACCAATCCCAGGCCACTTAGGAAAGTTCCACCCCCAAGAAACTCTATATAAAGCCGGCTTCCAACTCAGCTCTTTGCTGCTTCTTACCCAAGCAGAGGCAACCACCCTCCTAGATTTTTCCTTCCCAATAAATCTCCTGTGTGAAGTTTGTTGTGCAGTATGACTTTGTGGTATTCCTTGGCTCCCAACTACCAGGATACCTTTCCATCTGAGCTGTGGCATGTACAATTCCAGCAACTCATGGGGCAGAGGTAAGAGGATGTAGAGGAACATTTAATTCTTTAATGTAGCATCATGGCTGTTCCAGCATAGAAAGAATGTTAGCACATGCCTTTAATCCCAATGTAGCACACACCTTTAAACCCAACTAAGAAGGCAATTGTAGCACAGGCCTTTAATCCCAGCTCTCGAGAGCCCTCAGTTCAGAAGTAGGTCATGGATCTCAGTTCATAGTTCTCAGTTCAGAGTGCAGAGTTAGTTCAAAGTTAAGAGAGAAACAATAGAGACTGAGAGAATGGAAAGAGCTTGAGTCAGAACATACTAGTCAACTGAGAAGCAGAAAGTCAGAGGCAGAGTGAAGTACAGAGTGAGTATATGCCTTTAATCCCAAGTCTGAGAGTTACTCAGAGTGAAGACTTGGCAGAGTAATGTCTGAGATATTCATTTCAGAGTGAAGAGTAGGCAAAATGATGAATCAGAGGAAGAGTTAGCAGAGTGAGACATGCCCAACTCTTATGATATAAAAGAAGGCTCTAGCTCAGAGAATAAGGCAGTCAGTTACAGAATCAGTAAGATAAGATACAGAAGCAGAGTCAGTGCCAGACAGGAAGAGTGAGTTTGGGAGAAAGAGTCAGCTAATAGTGAGAGTCAGTTTGAAGCTGAGCAGAGCAGTTTAGTCTGAGGCAGTCAGAGAATCAGTCAGAGTCAGCCAGAGTCGTAAGAGTTTAGTCAGAAACAATCATTCAGCTCAAAAGATCAGTTTGAACCAGATATCTTGGAGAAGAGTTTGAGTCAGAACAGTGTGAGTTGAGTCAGTCAACCAGCAGAGTCCGTTGAGTTCATACAGCTCTGAATTCAGAAGGAGATAGTCAGAGTGAGTCAGTCAGCAGTAAGTCTTGGAGGTTGAAACATTTTAGGTTTAGGTTTGAAGATTAGATTGTATGGAGGCTGAAGCTTTCTAGGTCTGGACTAGCATCTTGAAGATTAGATTCTATCGAGGCTGAAGCCTTCCAGGTCTTCTAGGTCTAGGTTTAAGATTAGATTGTACAGAGGCTGAATCCCTCTAGGACCTGGGATTGAATTAGCAAAGAGTAAACTGCCCTTTGTCCTGAATCTACATCTACAGGAAGATCAGAAATTCAAGATTTTCCTAGGCCTTCTAGGGTTTTAATTATATTGTTTGTTTATTGCTTATCTTTTAAAGATTCTGTTGTAAGATATTTGTTTTATATCCCCTTAACTTATTGCATCTTTGTTAGAAACTGCTTAGACAAGCACTTATTCTGGTTACAGGTGCAGTTTAGAGAAATAGAGTAACTTACTTAAGGCCATGCAATCAGCAAATTATACAGCAGATCTCAACCTTGGCCAGCTTCACCACTGTGCTTACAGCCCCTCTGAGTCTTCGATTTATCGCTTTCTCCAATCTTCCCCAAATGAGACAAAGAGCTTTGTATCACAGGCAACTCCCTCCCCATCATCCGTATCACCTCACATTTCAGTCCTATCGTTTTGAACCCACAGCCTTCTCTCGACTCACGTCAAGCTCTGTCACCTTAGGGATGCAGCGTGCTGTACTATGTCCTTATGGCCTTCCTTTAGGACTTGTGAGCTACCTAAATGTGCTCTTTGAAACTTCTGTACTAGTTGATGTATCAGTTGTTCATATTCTTATGTATTTTATAATGATTTTATTTCATCTGCAGTATTAAAAGTTGCTTATTTGGCTTTGGCACTGTAAGGTAATTATTAACTAATGTTCACTGCTTCTTCTCATTATTGCTGAAAAAAATTCCCCTGTTAAAGTGGTTGTTGTTTATAAAAATGTCATGACCTTTATTTAAAATTTTTTCATGCCTTGTATACTCTGCTGTCTCTCAAAATGTGGCCAGTGGTAGTTTGTATTTCTGCACTTCAGTTGCTTCTTTGTGCTCTTTTTTCACTAGGGATGCTTCATTTTTTATTTACATTTAATATTAAAAACAAAGGAAATTTATTCATCAATAATGATGCAATTTAGAATTTTCCATAAAGTGAAAACTACATCCTTCAGTGAAAAACAGAATTCAGAATTAAATCTTGTAGTAAGTTGACAGCCTGCCATGAAATCACATGTGGTCCTTGTCCATTTAAATTTTTTTATTTAAATTTTATTTTTATGTGTATGAGTGTTTTTCTTACATGTATGCCCGAATGCCATTTGCAAGCCTGGTGCCTGTGGAGGCTAGAGAAGGTATCAGGTTCCCAGATTTGGACTTAGAGACAATTATGTGCTGCTATATAGTGCTGAGAATTGAACTTGTGTCCCCTGAAGAGCAGTCAGTGCTCTAAGCTTCTGAGACATCTCTCCAGTCCTGATGTTGCTCACTTAAGGGCTTGTATAACATATAAAATGTGTTATAACTGGAGACATTCAAAAACCTATCACAAAGGATCCAATACACGTAAACTCATTAGATTTGCTTTTAAAGATTACCCATTCCTTATGCATGTATATATTATAGGTCAGGAACCTCATACGAGGGAGAACATGCAGTTTTTTTCCCCCAAGATTGGATGGTCTTGCTCAATATCGTATTCTAAGTCTATCCACTTCCTTGCAAATTTTGTGATCTCATTTTTCTTGAGAGCCGAACAATCTTCCTTTTTTTTTTTTTTTTTATATACATGCCAGATTTTCATTATCCTTTCCCTATAGGTGGACAGATAAGCTGGTTCCGTTTCCTTCTTAGTAACTAAGCGTCTGTAAACATGGAGTGAAAATATCTCTGTGACGGTAGATATGGGCTTACCTGGGTAGATGCCCACGAGAGAAATAGTGGGTCAGAGGCTATTGCCACACCTTTTTTTTTTTTTTTTTGAGACAGGGCTTCTCTGTTGTAGCTCTGGCTGTCCTGGAACTCACTCTGCAGACCAGGCTGGCCTCGAACTCACAGAAATCTTCCTACCTCTGCCTCCCAAGTGCTGGGATTAAAGGTGTGCGCCACCACTGCCTGGCACTCCACATCTTTTAAATATTCTTTTTCTCATCTCTTTATGCAGTGTTTTAAATACCTGAAATGTATCCACTAATTCTTTTTTTTTTTTTTGAATGCCTGGTCTTTTAGTTTTCATTTATTCTTCATTCTGAAAAGTTCAACACAGTTAGTGTTAAAGTTTACTTTTACCAATGTTTTGGGACTGGAAAGAGAGCACGGCAGTAAAATCACTTGTCATGCAAACCTGATGAGTTTGATTCCTGGGACTTATAAAAAGCCAGATGCAGTCACCTGGATCTGTATTCCTAGCTCTCCTAAGACAGGACGAGAGCTGGAGACTGGAGACTTTCCTGGGAAGTAGAAGGCCAATAGCTAAGAGGACATGAAACAGAAGAGAGACCCTGTGCCAACAAGGTGGAAGGAGAGAACCGGTTCCCTAAAGTTGTCCTCTGACTTCCACACAAGCACAAGCACACCACACATGTGTGCATCATACATGTACACACACAATAAATAAGCAAATAAAAATATGTAAAACAAATAAAACAAAATCTTTTTCTTGGTCTTTGAATTTTGTTTTTGGTGTGTGTGTGTGTGTGTGTGTGATGTATGGGCATGTGCTCATGTACGTATGGATGTCTGTGGATTTGTGTGTCCATGTGCACACAGAAGACAAATGAAGACTAAGTATCCTGCCTTATCACTATCTGCATTTTTCTCTTCAAATAAGTCTCTTACTAAATCTGAAACTCATCATATTAGCTGACTAGCCATCGGCATTCAACTTGTAAATACACCTGTCTCCACCCCAGTGCAGGATCTACGGGCATGTGCAGTCAGGTCCAGCATTTTTTAAAGTGAATGTTAGGTTTTGAGCTCAGACCCTGAGCTTGCTCAGCAAATACTTTTTACCAATGAGCCATCTCCTCAGTCCCTCTCTGAATATTTTAATCAGACTAATTTTTAATTTTCTTTTATAATAATTTACCATTTAAATTTCCCTAGGTATAAAAAGTCCCAACTTCCGCATTTTTAATTCTCTTCTGAGGGGAGTTTGTTTTCTCCTGCATTTTAGCATTTTAGACACTACAGAAATGGAATCGTTTCCCATGGAGAGGTTTTGAATCTTGAATTTTGTGGTGCCTCCGTGCTGTTTGCTTTCCCCATACCACAGCATATATACACACATATACATATATGTGTATATATACGTATATATGTATATGTATGTTTATATGCATATATATGTATATATTTACATACACATACACACACATATACCTTTTGTTTCTTTCTAGAAGGTGGCAACTTTTCATTCTTTTCTAATTTTCTGAAAATTTTAATTCATTTTAGTCAGTTATTTTATAGGCTATGCTGAATTTGTCTGATAAATGTTATGAATTTATTTGAGTGTGTGTTTATATATGTATGCATGAGTGGTATGCGTGTATGTGCCCACCCCCCATGTGTGTGTATGTGTGTCCCCCATGTGTGTGTGTGTGTGTGTGTGTGTGTGTGTGTGTGTATGTGTGTGTGTGCAGGACCATGCACTTGTGCACCAGAGAAGGATGTTAGGTTTCCTGTTCTATCATTCTCCACATTACTCTCCCTTGAATACAGCGTCTCCCACTGAACTCGGAGCCAACCTGACAGTCAGCAAGCCCCAGTGATCCCTGTCTCTGTCCCACAGTGTGGAGTCACAGGAGCACACGGTCATGCCTCGCTTTTTATGCGGGTGTTGTGATCTGAACTCAGGTCCTCATGCTTGTTCCGTAAGCGTTCTTACCCACTGAGGCATCTTCAGCCATCTATTGGATGGTTTCTTCATGATTAAATTGAAGCTATAGAATTATTTGTAAGAAGCAGAGTGCCATTTCTCTTTATGACACACCTGGGGCACATGCAACAAATGGCTATCATTGTTGATGCCGACACTGATCATGTGCCTGGCATTTCCACTGCAAAAGCCCTGCATTTCTTTTCCCATCCTTGTCCTCTACGTGCAATCACTAAGTGCATTCTACGTTGAACAGAGAGTTTAATATCCAACCTCGCCTGCCGGAGCCCATCATCTAGAAGTCATTTGTAAGGAAGACTCATCTCTTTCCTCCACTGATTTATTTATTCCATAATCTTAAATTAGTGTAGACTTATGTAAAAGTATTTTATGTTTTGGGTTGTAATCCGGTGCTACGTTGTTTCCTATGCCCCTTAGACATGCTGCTACCTTTTGTACCTACCTTCCTACCTTCTGGTACCATAGGATACTCCATAATAACCTAATGTTTTTCTTGTCCTACAAGTGGCCAGTTCTTTAAGGGATGTATATAAATGAGTGATATGCATCTATGTGTGGTGCATGTGTCTTTTCTAGGTGTATCCATTGCTACTGAAGTGTTTTAGACCCTTTTAGTGAATGGAGCTGGGAAACACACAATATATACATATACATACACATATACATATATGTAACATGCATGTGTATAACCCATGCTTATACTGCTTTCTAAGTTCTATCTTGGTGGTTCTAACTTTACTCAGGGGATGAGAAGCTAACCAAGTCCCAGGTGTGGAACAACTGGTTGAAGTTTTCCAATAGTGATCCTTTTCCCACTCACCTATCAATGCTGCCAGGCTGGCCTTGGGCCTAAGAGCAGTTTCCACTCTGTCGTGGACTGGAATCTTCTTCTGCCTGGTCTCTATGGGTAGAAGCTAAGTTCCAGTGCCCCACTAAGTACAGAGTTTGCAGTGTCAGCACAAACCTTTCTCTGGTAAGTTGTCCCATTCTCTGAACTTACATCTCCTGACGTACCTCAAGACCATTAACACTGTAGCTACTCATATGTGGAAGTGATTCATAGCTTCTTATGGCTAGGGAATATCTTTCTTCTTGCTTGGCAGCCCTGGAAAAAAATCAGTATTTAATGTTATGATTTATGTAGCATCTGTATGTGTTGTGTGTGTGTGTGTGTGTGTGTGTGTGTGTGTGTGTGAGTGTGTGTGTGTGTACATTTTGTCTATTATCAGCTAAAGAATAGGAATTTTGTCTATTATCAGCTAAAGAAGTGAACTTCAGAATATTCACATGACCCATGAGTTAGTGCCTAGGCTGTTTGCATTTTCCTTTTTGGTCTTTCTACTTAACTTTTCTTTGTCTGTGGTAACTGTGGTACGTTCAAAAAGTTTAAAGTTTTTCATATATAACTTTGTATTTCAAAAGAGAGTTCAATTCTAAAAATTTCCAGAATTCACCACTGTGGTTGACATGGCTTAAAATGGTGGCGTAAAATGGATGTGGGTGGGTAGAAAATCATGACAGATTCAGGGTGAGTTTCTTTTCATTGTATAATAATTTAAAATATATTTAAATCGCGACCTTGCTGGAACAGAACACTGCTTGGCAAATACAAACCTTCCTAGCATTTCAGGATTGATCTAGTCCTCACAGATGACCGGATACAATATTTATTAGAGTTTGTACAGACATTTGTAGCTTTCCATCCCTGGCCCCTGACTCAGAACATATCTGTCTCAATTTAGAGATATAGGTCAAATTTAGGATGTTTTTCTTGAATGAAAAGACTTAAATGTGGCATGTCAAAATGGGAACAAACATTTACTTTGTGGTTCAGTGATTTAAAAAAATATTTAAATATTCTCATTTCATTGGATTTTATTAATTCTTCCCTCTTGTGTGGGCTTTTTTGCACTTAGTCGTCCGTGGCTGCGTCATCACAGTTCAAGATAATAATACTGAGGAGAATCTTATGTAACCAAATAGCTCAATGTCAAAGTGCTTTACTGATGACTTGTATAAAGTCAAGTGTTGTTAGGTTTGAAATCAGAGCCTTGTGCACGCTGAGCATACCCATACTACTGAATTATACCCCCAAGGCTTTATTAAAACATTTTCAGAAACAAGTAAAGTAAAAAACAAAAACAAGTAAGTCTTCTCCAGACTCTTCCCTAGATGTTTGTACTGATGCCGGATTGAGTATTAGGTACAAAACGTGACTGACACTCCATTACTGAGATTATTTTGAAGCAGAAGAAATGACTTTGATAGCGAAGTGTATTCTAAATGATGTATGGATTACCAACGTAGTGTATGGGTCATTCACCTAAATTTCATCCCTTAACTCTGACGTTCTCATTAACAATTCTTAATGATGATTACAATTTGAGACTCTGCCATACTTGGCTAATCTGTAATAGCTACCTATTAAACTTAATTTCTCTAATTTTTGTTGGTTTGCTTTTTTGGGAATGGTCCCATGGAGCCCAGGCTAGCTTCCAGCTTGCCGTGTGGCTGAGATTGACCTTAACCTTTCTTCTGAGTTTCCTGCTTTTGCTTCCCAGATACTGGGATAGCAGGTATCACTGGAATTGGACTTCAATGTTTTTTAAAGAACAAATGTTGTGCCATGAATTGTTGTTTTGTTCTTTTTTTAATTTCTTTCTCCTCTTTTTCTTTCAACAGGGTCTAATATATCCTGAGGTGGCTTCAAACTCATGAGCTTCCTACCTCAACCATCTGTGTGTTGGATTACAGTTATCTATCAACATGCTTGAGCCTTTAGTGTCTTTTTCTTGTTGAGTTTTCAAAAATCATATCTTCAATTAAAACTATGTCTGTTTTGTGGGAAAATTACTAAATCCTTAAACATATTTGTGAACCACAAAATACCCTGTATTTATTACTTATCCATAATATTCTTTAAGCATAATATTTATTAAATTATTTATTTACTACATACAGTATTCTTTTATTTGAGGATTTCATGCATTAACACAATGTATTTGTGTCATTTTCATCCCCTCCATTTTCTCCTGCATCCACCCCAATCAGCTCCTCTTCTTTTATATTTCTTTTTGTTTTATATCTATATATGTCTCTATAAATCTACACATCTCTATACAAAGATAGGGAGATATTAAATATACAACCCGCTGAGTTCAGTTAGTGTTAACCTTATTCATATGTGCTCAGGGTTGAGCATTTAGGACCGTGGTCTTGATCCTGAAGACAGACAAACAAACAAACAAAACCAGAACACAAACCAACAGCCATTTTTGCTGTTCTTCATGTAGGGGTGAAGTCTCGTGACTTCATGTGGGCAACATGACTGGTCTGGTCTTCGCAAGTTTTGTGCAGGCAGCCATATTGTTGAGTGTTCATGAGAGCAACATCCCTGTGCTGTCTAGAAGAAGCTCTCATGCAGCAGTTGTCCTGATTCTCAGGCTCATATAACCTATCTGCCCCCTATTCTGTGATGTTTCCTGACCCTTACATACAGTATTTTAAAAATATGAATTCAGTTATAGTAATTGGAACTATATTTCAATGATACGTCCTAAGAACCAAAATGCAGTGTATGGACAAGAGTCTGGTTAATGTTAGCTGGAGACTAACAAGTTCATTGAGCCAATATCTATATATTTTTTAGGTTGACTTATCTACATAGGTTGTCCCATGTTAATGGAAGTTGTTACTGGGAGTGATGTATTTGTTAAGCTATGGGGTTAAAGTTGATATCTCTCTGTGGATTTACCTGCATGGATTTACCAGAACTTTATGTCCACATTTTGGAAGAGTGAATCATTGTGCTGTGCCACTAACATGTTCTGAAGGTCTTCTCTTCCAGTGTGGTGCTCTCAGAGAGAACTCCAACAGCAGTGTATTAGAAAACAGCCATGCTCACCCCTGCCACCGGTGCACAGAACACTTTTCTGTTTGCTTGCTCCTTACAGGGACCCTGTGGGTATAGAAGGTAACAGTGGGTCAGCAACATCTTGGCACATAGAGTGCCCAGTTCTAGACAGAGGCCTACTTTAGTTTGTGTTGAGGATGCAGATTGTTTAAGATACCAGAGCAAAAGGAGCAGAGCATTTTATTGTCCTTTTCCCTGTTGTCCTATTGGTTCTCCTGTAGTATACATGTTTGCTTTTTTTTTTTTTCTCAAAGGAGAGATGTCACCAACAGCCATTTAGTTCATCCTATAAGTCCCAACTGTGTGTCAGTCAACACAAATCCTTTTTAGTGAGAACATTTTTATCTTAACAATTCATCTTTTCTCTTTGAAATAGGGTCTAGTGCAGTGGTTCTCACCTTCCTAATGCCATGACCCTGTGATTCAGTTGTATTGCATTGTAATACAGTTGTGTTGTAGTGACCCCCAACTATAAATTATTTTCATTGTTACTTCATAACTGTAATTTTGCTACTGTTATAAATAATCATGTAAATATCTGATATGTAGGATAGTATTAGGTAACCCCAAAGGGATTATGACCCACAGGTTGAGATTCATTGGTCTAGTGTTTCTAAGGATGGTCTTCTGATCTTTCTTTACCTCCCTAGTTCTGGGATCATAAGGTACTGGGGATTGAACCCAGGGTTCTGTGCATGCTTAGGAAACATTCTATTCAGTGAGTCACATCTCCAGCCTTGATTTTTGAATGAAAAAAATGTAATAAAGTAATATTTAGTAATATTGTATTAGTTATATAGTCCTAAGGGTGATCTCTTTTATTTGGTGCTTTCTGAACATTCTAAAGCAAATATTGTCTCTGTACATGAGGAGAATAAAACTGTCTGTGTGTGTGTGTGTGTGTGCGTGCGTGTGTGTGTGTGTTAAGAAATAAGATAAAACATACCAGTCACTGAGAAAAAAGAAAGGACTTTTTACTTTATGTCCCTTCCCCACTCTCCCTTCTCTAAGCTTGCCCACAATCACAAAACTGCAAAGAACACTCCCAAACTCCGAACTGATTTCAGTGATGATCAGCAGCCAACACTTTATTATCTCCTTTATCTTGTCACCTAATAGATATTTATCCAGGTCTGGGTGGTGAGAAAAGAACATTTTAAAGAATTTGACTTTTTATCCTAAAAAGTAGCTCAGTTGCTTTAAAAATGGTGACACATTAGCAATTACAATGGTCTTCTCCATGTGGGACCCATTTAGGACCATTAGCTTCCTCCGTACATAATGAGACTGTCCTAACTGCGGGTAACCCCTCAGGTCAATAGTTGGGCGATTTGTCTTTGACCTACCTCTGTTTTATAGGCAGGCTTGACAGTTTAGAAATGGTGCCATGGGACGAGGCATCTTGACACTTTGGTAAAATGATCTCACCTTTTTGTACCAGTGGGGTTTCACTGGGAAGAAAGTATATTTTGCATAAGCCTTTTGTGAAGGAAATGAGAGGCAGGAGTGACATATTTGAAGTAAACTGATGTCCAGGTACCTGGCTCATTAGGTAACTGCCCTGTGTAGAGAATGAGGCAAATTTATGAAAGGAAGACTTCTATCAAAGAAGGGCTCCAGTTAATCCAGTCAATCCAGCACACACTGAGATAGAGGCTACCTGAAGTCCTTCCTCCCTGAGATCTCTGCTGTTGGTTGAATGCATGAATCAATAGATATCCTTCCCTTTATTTGTTTCAGATAGATATAGTTCCTGTTGCTTAATGTTCATAATCATGATCTGCAACTGCATTTTTAAAAATTCGTATCTTCTAAGGAAAGTTAAATCCTAAACCAGTATTGGCCAACTGATGGATATTATAGGTAACTCTGGTCTCAATTATCCTTGCTCCCGGGCAGTAGTTAAAAAACTCTCCTCAGATGATTCGATATCATCCGATTAAGTACCCCATTTCAGATGTCTAACACGTTTTCTTCAGTAATTTTTCTATCCTTCCTCGGTTTCAAGCACTGAGTAAATGGCACAAATAAGAACTTCAGTCTCCAAATGTCTTTAACTCTTTCCATCATCTCCGTTGTAAATCCTCATGAAAACCAAGCACCCAAACATGGCCCATCTGTCGTATCCTCTCTTTCATCCATCCTCTCTCCTTCCTTCCCTTCCTTCTTCCTCACACTTTCTTTTCCCTGGGGGAAGCTCTGTGTGACAATGGAAAGGTGCCTAGGGAGACTGAAGCTGAGGAGGGTCTCTTTCTTCCGGTGTAAGAGTCCCTTGCGAGGCAGATGGCAATTTGCCTGGCTTTCTAATCTGAGTTTTTTGTCTGACCCAGTGGTTAAGCAGTGGGGAGTAGCGATGTTGTCTGGTTCCTTGCTATCATGCAGGACTCCCATGGCTCTCCCTGCAGTTAGCTTCCTCTGTGGTAAACTGAGAGAAACGCCTCTTGGATTTTGCAGTTCAGCTGTATAGCATCTTTAGGTAGCAGTCTCAGACCTGTATACAGCTCTTTGTGGCTCTGTGCAATGATTCAGTCGATGCTTAGAGAGATTATCTCAAAACATTCAAACCTCTAGTGAATACTTCTATCCAAGTTATATGTTGAGAAGTTCTTTAGTCAAAAATGGAATAAACACTAGCACAAGAATTGTGATGGTGCTTGCAGGGCTGGGGAAAGGCTCAGTTGGTAAGATGCTGAGTTCAACTTGCAGGACAGGTGTAAAATAGAAAACATAGGCATGAGAGTGGGAGACCAGGAGTTAGATCGTCTCCCTGGTAGGCAGACAGGGAGTGGGGCCATGGCTAAATACTAAAGGTGGTGAGTTTCTAAGATGGCCAGCTTCTTCCTCACCCTCCTGACTTGAGACAAAAGCCCATCAGCTTTTGTCTTCCACCATCCTGGGCCCCTGCTAATGGACTGGATTCACAAGTTCTAGACTGGATCAGGACATGTCACACAACAGTTGCAGACCACTCAACCTTCCTATCTGTCTTCAAACTGACCAACCCTAATTTAGGGGAGGAAAACTTTTCAGAGGCTCTAGCACCCCCAGGCTTCGAGAAGAGACTGGATTGCTTTGCTTATATTAGAACTCTGGTTCTCCCCACCCTTTCAGACCCATAAGGAAGTAAGTAATGTACTATCATACACAGTGATTATATTGTCAAGTTTCCTTGCAGCTTTGAGGTCCTCTGTTAACTAGTAAGATGGCAGTGTTCATAGCATGATTTTAAACATTCATCTTGACTGTTTTCAGAAGCAGACATTAATTCTCACTGATGACTGACACTGGGACATTTCAGTTTCCATTCAGTTCTCCAATTTGGTTGGACCATTGGGTAACTGAGGCTTTACAGATGGGGACACTGGGCTTCAGCTCTTTAGGCCACATAAAACCAAGTGTTAGGGAGAGTCCTGAGACACATGTTACAGATACTAATTGGAATTGTCTGTTTTTACTAAGCATTCCATGTACATTGTCTTTTAAGTCAGTCTTTTAAAGGCTATCCCATTCTTGCTGATAGAAAAGTTCTGGCTGGGAAGAAATGAATACATGGTTACAATAAATAGAAACAGGAACCATATAAAAGTTAGCTCTCGGGAGCTGAGAGGAATAGTCAGAGGAAGAGTGTCCACGAGAGAAATCCTAAATTTTGATGAACAGTATGGACATCCTGTGCTGGAAGGTAGCCTGGTTAGGGATACAGGTGGCACTCAGTAGCAACTCAGAGTTCTGGAAGCACAGCCTTCATCGAATAGACCAACTTAGAACCTTTCTTCTGTTTTGTTCTTTTCACCTGAAAGAAGCTGCCCCAGGGAATTCCAGCAGCAGCATGAAGGGTTTGGGATGTCTCTTGTTGTGTAGTATTTTACATCTTGCCATTATCAAGCATGCTCAAGATGACCATCCAAGGCTCCTACAGGACAGAGTCTTTTCATGGTTATACAAAATCATATGCCCCACTAACCAGTCCATTGTCTTCTTGTTGCTGTGGTGAGTGAAATGTGCCTTGTCCAGTTTCACTTTGGGGATCTTCTTAAAGCAATACAGTTTGGTATTGTTAGGTCCTCACATCCTATTTGTCTAGAATAATATTGTTCAGTGAGGAGAGAGCACTCAAAGGAACAATGCTTAAGTGACATATGATGAATAACTCTGGATATCTAATGTACAGCATGGTAGCTATATGACATTACTATATTAAACAAATGCTATATTGTATTACTCAAGGTTCGCTAAGACAGCAAATCTCTTATACACTTCCAGACCTAGACACATGGTAACTACGAGGTGTTGCACATGTTCATTAGCTTGACAGTGGTGATTCTTATATAGTCTGTGTATTTTATTTTAAAAAATGAACCAATCATGTGTCTTAAATATATACAATTTTTGTTTGCAAATATACCTAAAAACAGATGGAAAAGAAGGAATTTTCTGCAGTGATGAGCATGCCCTATATTTTCTCTGTCCTATGCAGTAACCACTGGTCACACGACCATTGAGTACTTGAGATGTGGCTAGTGTGAGGGTTGAATCGAAAGGTAAGTTTACTTGATGTGAACTAATGGAAATTTAAGTGTAAATAACTAATTATGCCTAGTAGTCATCCTGATAGCCTTGCTCTAGTGTCCGTCAAGAGCAAACCAAATGAACTAATAAACCCCAAATCACCCAACTGAATGTTACCTATCAGTTTGTTTCTCCTGCTAGAGTCCTGTGACCAAGTAGCTTTCCCCCCGCGTGCAGTCATGCGATCCCTTCTTCTCACCTTACTGAGTTAACTTCCTCTCTGATCACTCACGTTGGCATTTTCTCATCATTACCTGCTTGCTTCTGGCAGGACTTCAGGGCTTCATTAGAGAATGTTCTCGCAGGAGAGCCCCTCCCGCTCCTGCTTCCTTCCAGAGTTCACAAAAGCTGCAGAGCAGCACTTCCCAAGTGCAGACTGCTGGCCCCTGGGGCACGAGAGGCAATGTAAGTGGTGCTAGTGTAAGCATTTGTACAATTATACGCCTTGTTTTTGTTTAATGGATATTAGAACCATGCAATTAGCACTTCAGATGTGTGATTTCATGGATATTACTGCGTAATATGAAACTAAACTAGGCATTTATGTTTTAGAAAGTCATTTAAATATTATGTTAAATAAATAGTGATACAATTTGTTTTTAAAATGGCCGAACGCTGGAAAAATACAGTTACTAAGTAAACTTCTGTACTGGCTCTGCCTGGGTACCCCCCGTGCTCCACATACGTGCTTACCTTGTTGATGTCTTTGTTGACCTGGCTACTTCTGCCTGAGTATCTGCTCTTGACTCCTCACCTGGACTACTGAAACAAATGGGTTTGAATTATGAAACTTTATGCTAATTTCCTTCACCAAACAATGTTCCAACTGCACTAGTTGCCTTCCTGGTTGCTGTAAAAGATCCTTGATAAGGAACAACTTAAGGGAAGGAGGACTTACCGTATACAGCTTACAGTCTGAGGGACAGAGTCCGTCACAATGAAGACAGTCATGAATGTAGGAGTTTGAGGAGGACTGCATATTTTGTCTACAGTGGGGAAGCAGAGACAGGTGAATATTGGTGCTCAGCTTGACTTTCCCTTCTTCTGCAACCCAAGGCTCCAGTCCATGGAATGATACTGCTCATAATTATGGTGGGTCTTCTCATTTCAATGAATGCAATCTATATAACCCCTCACAGATATGCCTAGATGCTTCTCTCTTCTGTGAAACTAGATCATGTCAAGTGGACAGTATGAACTGTCACACAGCTGTCCTTTTTACTTGCTTTGGCGAGCTCCATTACAAATGCAACACTGCCCGTGCCATAGGTTCCTTTCTTATTAGTCATAGATTTGTGAGCCTTCTTGTAAATCACTTACTCAAAATAAATGTGGAATTTTTAAGTCTATGTGCATTTTGAAATTGTTGAAAATAAGAAATGAATATTAAAAAGTAAAATAACAAATATATAATATTGCATAGGTCTTTGTTATCGAGATGAGGTAATGAAGATGTGTAAAAAAAGACACATGAGTAAAATGGGTTTTTATTAGCCTCCTTATGTGAATGAGGTCATTTCTTATGTGTAGAACACTAGAAATGTGCAAAGTAGCCAGGGTTTATAGGAGCAATTTCTGTTTATATAAAAAGTCAGCTTTTTAAGGAAGCTTCTGGGCTTTTCCCGATATTTTCCTAACTGCAGTAGGTACCGTGTTGTTCAGGAATGTCTCCTTGCAAGCTGTTTCCCCTCCATCCTTAAATAATATCTGCTAGATAAGCCTGTGTCTGGGTAAGCAGAATCCCACAATGCAAAAACCTAATATTTTCATACATTTATTAGAGAAGTAGGCAGGAATGCTTTAAAGATAAAAAGAGCCTAGAAATATAAGAGAAATTATTACTGGTTTAAAGGTTAGTTATTCACCTATTTAATGTTTACAAAACAATGTTGAAAGGTAAACAGTAGGCAATGTTTTAGTCTCTTTTCGGTCTCATTGATTTTCAACAGCCCATTGGCTTGTGTAAGCATTAAAGGAAAAGTCTTCTATATTTATCTGAAAGGATAAACTTCATTTTTGATTTGCAAAGTGAAAACAAAAACCGAAACCAATGTTAGTGGCGATGTGACTGAGAGGCTGGTAGCGGGAAGACCCCACCTCTCAGGAGGAAAATGAAGAAATTGGTAGACGTGCCGAAGGTAGACAGCACAAAAGAGACAAACTGTGGTGTATGAAGTATGAGGTGGATGGATTCCTTATACCAAGTCAGTGGATCCTCTAGAAGATCCTGTGATAGAGTTCTCACTGAAATGACTCCCAAGTGGAAGCTGAGGTTGAGTACAAGTTGAAATATTGTCTTGATTCGAAAGAACCCAAGGAGGTTTGCTGAAGATTTGCTGTGAAAGAAGAATTGAAATGGGCCACAAAAACAATGGCTGGAGCAAACGATGGATCTTAACACCCTTTGCACTTTCTGAAATTTTGTTTCCTTCCCTGGAAACAATATAGTTTCCACAGGAATATTTTGGATATCTAGGCATGTAATAGAAGATGAAGATACACAAAGTTTCAGCCTTCATTTTCACGTCTTCAATTTTAGAGTGATATGTGAGCCTCTAATTGCTTGCATTTGTAAGACCATGTTTGACTTTCTTACTGGGGTGAGTAGAGAGATGGCTCACTAAGAGTGCTTATTGCTGTTGCTGAACACTTGAGTTTGGTTTCCACACCCACTTCTATTGGCTCACAACCATCTATTAGTTCCAGGGGGACTACCATTCCTCTGGCTTCCAAGGGCACCAGAACTTGCACTCACATGAAGCTGATTAGATCTAGGACTATGTTGAGTAACAGTGGTAAGAGCAGATATTCTTAGCTTGTTTCTGACATTGAAAATATTTAAATGCAAATTTACTATAGGCTGGATTATTTGTTTTTGTAAATAGTCTTTCAGATTTGGGAAATTCTTTTCTCTTATAACCTTTTAAAAACACTTGCTGCTTTATTTATTTATTTATTTATTTATTTATTTATTTATTTATTTATTTATTTATTTAGTGTGCGTGTGTGTGTGTGTGTGTGTGTGTGTGTGTGCACGCGCACTCGTGTGTGCATGCACCATGGTGCCCGTGGAGTTCAGAAGGCAACCTGTAGCAGTTGGTTCTCTAGTTCTATCAACATGGTGGCCCTAAGGATTGGACTTAGGTCATCAGACTTCACGGCAAGTGCCTTTATCCACTGAGTCATCTCCCTAGTCCCACAACCCTGGGACTCCTTCAGCTATTTGATTATGTATAGATGTTGATTTTTGCTGTTGTCTATAAAGATTTTGTTCTTTAATCTATTAATGTGATAGATGTTACATGAACTGACTGTGAGATGTTAAAATAACCTTGCATTTCTAGGACGAATCCCATTTAGTCATTGAGGGTTTTTGAATGACAGTATTTTTCTCAAAAAGCATTAAGATTTAATCTAGAAGGCAATTTAATGAACAGTACACCATCTTTATCATATCTGATTTTAGCTTTAAGTGCTATTAGAGCTGTATTGTTTTGTCTTTAGTCCTAAAACACAACCCTTAATGCTATGGCATGGTCCCTCTTACCTAGATATCTAGTGTATGGCTTCCCCAACCCATATCGAATGTTTGGGATTTATTAATGCTCTACAATGGCTGGACCTAAATGCCAATCTATAATCTGACCCTGGCATTCCATCACTTGGTTGCCTCTGAAATTTCTGTTTAGCTGTTTTCTTTTCTGGGTTTCCTTTCTTTCTGTCTCCCTGTCCCTGTCCCTGTCCCTGTCCCTCCCTCCCCTTTCTTTCTTTCTTTCTTTCTTTCTTTCTTTCTTTCTTTCTTTCTTTCTTTCTTTCTTTCTTTCTTTCTTTCTTTCTTTCTTTCTTTCTCTAAATTCACTAATTAAACTAAGGATCAAGAGACGTCAATGTCTATGTTACAGATACCTCAAATCCTTATGACAACAAACTAAGCATTCTCACAAGTTTATCCAGGAGTTTTGACAGCAGTTGAACATTTTTTTTTTACAGGTTTCTCAGAATTCTTCAGTACAGATACAGCTTAAGAGCTGACTGTAAATGCAGAGAATAAGTATTTGTGGAGTACTCAGGATGAGATGAAACATTTGTGTTGCACACACTCTCCCCAGGCTAGAGAACATCGGGGAGGAGAGGGCAGAAAGAGTGTCAGAGCCAGGGCCGCACAGAACTCTTGAGAAATGGCATTTTTTGGACACAATGTGGATGTTGCACTTAGGAATTTGCAGTATCTGTGGTTGCCTACCCAAGACAAGCACATAATCCCAGTCAATTCAATATTCCAGAAGGATCAGGGAGGGGCTCACTCCAACAGAGGAGCTATTAGCAATTAATGGCTTCTGTGGAGAGGTAAGTTGACTTTCCTCAGAGGTATAGCCCCAGATAGGTTGACCATGTGCCAGTGAATGACCCCTTACCTGTGGACATATTGGGAGAACTAACTGTACTCATTTGGGTTCAGTGGATTATATGTATATATCACACATACATACACACACACACACACACACACATATATACATATATCACACATACATACACACACACACAAACACACATATATACATATATATATATATATATATATATATACATATATATACATAATGGCCCCCATAGGCTTATGTATTTGAATGTTCAGTCATCAGGGAGTAATAGTATTTGAGAGAATTAAAAGGATTAGAAGGTATGGCCATGTTGGAGTAGGTGACGCCTTGTTAGAGGAACTGTGTCACTGAGGGTGGTCTTTGAGTTTTCAGAGCCCATGCTGGACCCAGAGTCCCTCTCTCTTCCTGCCTGCTGATCCAGATGGAGAACTCTCAGACACTTTTCCAGCACCATTTCTGTCATGTTCTAAGACACAGTGGTGGTGGGTGGGGTCTGGGGGAGTTGGAGGGGATGTGTCATCAGGAGTAGAAAAATAAAAACACATAGTATACACATACAAAAGTCTCAAAAAAATGAATAGAAATATTGCATTTATTTATTGGAAAGAGTTGACTTTGCGGGGAATTTTCAGAGATTTGGGTTCTTAGGTTTGGTGGTTTTGTTATTGTTTGTGTTTTGTTATTCTGTCCAAAGTTGCAGGTATGAATTTTCATCCCTGCCACTTCTACCCAATGAGATTATTTCAGTGACTGGACATTATCTTTTCACTTTGTCTTGCAGAAGCCTCAGGACAAAGATAGGACACACACCGAGCTTGTAATGTGCTTCATTACCTTCTATTTGAGCCAGGGTCTCACTTCTCACTCAGGTCTTGACTCCCTTTCTTACAGTCGCCACTTTCCAAGAGCTGAGATTATAAAAATAGGCTTTTATATCTGGCCCTAAATACTTTTTTTCTGGCACAGAGGATTGAATCCAAGGCTTTCCACATGCTAGGCCAGTTTCCAACCACTGAGTTGTATCCTCAGCCCATAATATGCATTCCACATATATTTCCTTTTCCTAAAGAATCATTGCATTGACTTCTGTCTTTGCATTGATTTCTGTACAATATCTGAATCATTTTAGAATTATTCATGGGGAAGTAAATACCAATATTATGCACCCACATGTCCAGATCAATCATTTAACAAAGAATACTTTTCATGTCAAATTCTTTATATATACTTTATTGGCCCACGTTAAGTCCTAAAATAAATTTTTTATTATTCCTATTTTTATAGATTAAGGCATTGATGCTCAGAAAGTTTAAGAGAGGTCCATACAGTTGATTGAGTCAGGAAATAATAATGGAATTGGAACTGAGATTAATTGGCTCCTGTTTCTATTATACCATTCTACCTACCAAGCCACTAAATCAGTACACAAGTGACATGGTATTTTGCATTAGTATTTTATGAACTAAATTGTTCAGAGGGAGATGCTGAAGTTACCAGCAGAAGATGATAAGTGAGTTTTGTATGAGAATTTATTTCTCTACTCAAAGATAATGAGAAATATAGTATTTAAAATAGTGACAATTTCTGGGGTGTATCACTCACCACTCAACACTTTCAGTGTTGGGGATCAAACTAAGGCCCTTTGCACAGGTTAGACAAGTGTTCTTCCACCAGCCATGTTCCCCAGTCCTCCACAGACAATTTTGCTGTATGCTTACACATTAAGATGATCCCATGGAATCAATTCTTTCACTAAATAAGGGCACAGGTAATTAACGATCCACAGAACCTAAATATTTGCTTAGCCTTTCAGAAAACATTTATTACCTACTAACATCAACTTACTATAACTCTATAACAAAAACACATACCTACTATACTTTTAGAAATGGGACACTTTGTAAAAATGCATAGAAATTCTAAATCTATCAAAGCTCAGTCTGACCCTATAAAATTAGACCTCATCTACAACTAGTATAACATTAATATCCTTTTACAGCCATCTCTACCTAGAGCTAATTATAACCTCCCAAGTCTTCTGTATTTGCCCCAGAGGAGCAAGTTTACAAAATGTATAACAAAACTTTACATAATCAAGCAAAAATGCAGTGTAAAACGTGTGACATTTTGCCTCCTGTTGGTTATTTCTGTTTTCCTGTTTTGTGCATGTCACACCCACGATAATCATTTACAAACTATCTTAACTTTTGATGAATGAGCACTTAGGGGTGTACTGTGCTTTGATATCTCAGTTATTTTTATCCATTTCTTGGATTTAATTGTAATGACACACCCATTCTGTTCTTCTTCTTTCCTTTCTCTCCATATCTTTTCTCTTTTCTTTAGTTTTCTTTTCTGGTGAATGAGTTCACTTAGGTGAATGAAAAACCTAAAACTGTATAGATGCTATGTGTTCAGTTGTGTGTGTGTGTGTGTGTGTGTGTGTGTGTGTGTGTGTGTGTGTGGTGGTTTGAATAGGAATGGTCCCTATAGGCTCATATATTTGAGTGCTTAGCCGTTAGGAAGTGGTACTACTTGAAAAGGATTAAGAGGTATGGCCTTACTGGAGCCTGTGTGGCCTTGTTGAAGGAAATGTGTCAGTGGAGGTGTGATTTGAGGTTTTAAATGCCCATGCCAGGCCCAGTTTCTCTCTTCCTGCTGCCTGTGGATCCAGATATAGAACCTGCTATTTCTCCAGCTATGTCTGCCTGGGTGCTCTCTGCCTGATGATAATAGACCAAACTTCTGAAACTGTAAACAACCACCAGTTAAATGCTTTCTTTTATAAGAGTTGACTTGGTCATGGTGTCTCTTCACAGCAATAGAATAGTTACCAAGAAATTGTTACCAGGACCTGGGGTATTTTTGTGACAAGGCCTGGTCACATTGTTTGTTGGAGGATTATGGAAGACTTTGGGACTTTGGACTAGAAAGGAGGAATATTTGAACCAGATATTGTGAAGTTGTATGCTCTGTCTGTGCATCGAGGCCCTTGTAACTATAAGACTTACTTTCAGAGCTGTAAGGGGGAAGGGAGCTTCCTAAGGTTTTGCAGCCTGCTTCTCTCTGTAAGACTTGCTTCTCAAATCTGTTCACAGTTCCTGGCTAAAAATAAACAAATAAATGTTCAAATAATTAACAGTCTGAAATCTTCATTTTGTTATGGTATTGCAAATAAAGAGTCCTCATCACCTTTGCAACCTTCTGCAGCCGTGTGCCAGGGAACACCTTGAATTCTCAGCTTGCTTTCGACTTTAGCCTTTTTGGCAACAAGTTGGCTGGCAGAGGTTGCAAGGTGTGAGGTTCTGTTCATTCACATAAATAAGGCCTTTGTGTCAGTATGATGAAGCTTTCAATCAATAAATTACCTGGATGCCACATGCTCTGTTTCAGTCCACGAGAGAGGCTTGTCCCTCTGCAGTGGTTCAGGCTTACACACAGTGATTGTCTCCTGTTCCCTGAAGGAACCCATTCGAGTCATTAATATTTCCATCTACAAGGTTGGAAGCTTTAAGCCTGGCTTAACTGGCTGTTCTAGCAGGGACTTGAAAGGCAATGCTGAGGTCAGTTTGAACTAAGAGGATCCAGCGGGGAGCTGTGAGGTTTCAGAGAGGAAGAATACTAGTAAGTGCCTAGGGACCATTCTTGTGATATTTTGGCAAAGAATGTGGCTGGTTTTTTTTTTTTTTTTTGCCCTAGTCTTAAAATCCTGCCTGGGGCTAAATTGAAGAGTTGTGGATTAAAGGCACTGGCAGAGGAGATTTTAAGACAGCCTAGTATTTACAGTGTTGTACAGTTATTAGTGGCCACCCTTACACAGATCTATAATGAAAAGGAACAAGCTGAGTAAGAGAAAAAAGGATGAAATGTATAGTTTGAGAAGATAAAGGAGCACCAGGAAGTGTAATGGACTTCAGTCCAGTGATCAAGGGAATACATTTTTAAGGAAAAACCTGATGCTAAGTGGAATAAAGGAAGTGGTGACCTTCAGGGTGAGACCCCCTCCAAACTAAGCTTCCAATTTGCGAAAAGGAATTGAAGAAAAGTTTAAGCAGTGAAGGAAACCATCGGCAACAGAAAGCCAACGCAGATGTAATTGAACAAGGGAGCCAAATTCCCGTTGGCAGCTTTGGCCGTGCAGTTTTGGCTTTAGAGTTAAGGATAAAAGAAAGGGATTGAGGAATTGCCCTCCATGGCTACTGAAAGCTTCTGAGGCCAGGCATGTGTCAGGGGTATCTGTAGATGGAGGCCCAGAGAGCCCATTGTGTCAAGTTATAAAGGGGAAGCCTGGATTGTGTTGGAGACTTCAAGATGTTGGAGATGCCAGAGCTGTGGGATATCTGCCAAGGAGAGCTGCGAACAGGGTGTGGAGCCAGCCCAAGAGAGAGAAGTGTGTTACAGTCAAGAAAGCTGAAAGGAGCTGGAGATCCGAAGAGTCTTTAACATCAGACATGGAGATGCAGAGATTGGAACTTTTCCAGCTGGTTTTCTGTCCTGCTTTGGTCCAGTATTTTTCCCACCATGCTCTCCATCACCCCTTTTGGAATAGTAATATATATCCTGTGCCACCGTATGTTGGAAGTCTGGGATCTGCTTTCTTATTTTGATTTTATAGGGAGTTACGGATTGCCATGCATCTCAGAAGAGACTTTAAACTTTGGACTTTTAAACAGTGTTGAGACTGTGATAGACTATGGGAACTTTCAAAGTTGGACTGAAGGCATGTTTCCATTATGACATGAGGGAATATGATGGTTTGAATAAGAATGGTCTCTATAGGCTCATATATTCGAGTGCTTAGTCATTCGGGAGTGGCACTCCTTGAGAAGGATCAGGAGTGCGGCCTTATTGAAGTAGGTGTGTCCTTGTTGGAGGAAGTATGTCACTGGAGGTGGGCTTTGAGGTTTCAAAACCCCATTTCAGGCCCAGCATCTCTCTTTCTGCTGCCTATAGAGCCAGATGTAGAACTCTCAGCTATTTCTCCAGGTCCGTGTCTGTCTGTGTGTTGACATGCTACCTGCCATGATGGTCATGAACTATACCTCTGAAACTGTAAGCCAACCCCAATTAAATCCTTCTTTTATGAATTGGCTTGATCATGGTGTCTCTTCATAGCAATAGAAAACTTACTAGGAGAGTGTGTGTGTGTGTGTGTGTGTGTTTTGGATTCAATCAGACTTATGAGAGAATGAAGGATATTAAGAAACTGACAGAAGGAAAATATGTAGGCCAGTTGGCATTTGTAGCAACATAAACAATCTAGGCAGCTCCTCAGTAATTTGGGGATGGTTTCAGGTACTTTCAGACCATGACTCTGATGTTACTCTCATGTAATGCACAGGTTTACTCTATGCTCAACAAAGTGGTCAAAATGCCCAGCAGCTCTGAGGTCTGGATCTTAGGCCAAACCGTTCACATCCTTCCATAGGTTAACTATCTTCAAAGTGAACAACACTATGTACAAATGTGTAGTTGAGCTGACAACCAATTTCCGCTTCCTTAAGGAATTCGACAAAATTAGTACGTGTCTTCAGAACTATGCAGGTGATACAGTAGTACAGTGGAGAACCTCCTGAATGGACATTTTGCAAAAGTATCAGGCCAGTAACTGACTGTGCAGGGAGCTGTAAGGCAATCATTGTGGCTATGGACACACATGCCACCACCAAGAGTCAGATTTTATTTCTACTGCCCCCAATTTGACAAGAAGTCATGGAGAAAAGATTTTGAGACAAAGAGATAAGCAGCACTCTTGTAGCAGGAAAAAGGGAAGAAGAGTTTTCTGTATCTGTCTGTTTAATCCCACATCGGACTTACTGCTATGATATCTGCACCTTTGACATCTGTGTCCCCATCTCTTACACGGGCACTTAGCTGTGTAAGAGCTGAATGTAGAACACAGAATTAGGTTCCACTTATCTATGATATTAGATAATACAACGTCTTTTCTCACCAGCAGGATTGGAGTTTTATACTTCGAACTAGTTGGGTCACCATTACTATGATGAACTATCACAACCAAAATCAAGTTAAGGAGAAAAGGGTTCATTTGGCTTACAATCCCATACTGTAGCCCATCATTGAAGAATGTCAGGGCAAGAACTCAAACAGGGCAGGAGCCTGAAGACAGGAATTGATGCAGAGGCCATGGAGGGATGCTACTTATTGGCTTGCTCTTCATGGCTTGCTCAGACTGCTTTCTTATAGAACCCAGGGCCAACAGCTGATGGGTGGCCCCCCACACAATGGGCTTGGCCTTCCCACATCAATTAGTAATTAAGAAAATGCCCTACAAGCTTGCTGATTCCCAAATCTTATGTGGATATTTTCTTAATTGAGGTTTCTTCCTCTCAGATAATTCTAGCTTGTGTTGAGTGGACATAAACTAGCCAGCATCACCTCTTATCTCATTTTCTCATCTTTCTTTTCTGCCTTCCTGATTCAATGGAGATTTAGAACATTTGGATTTAGCAATCCTTCTGGAGAAATGGCTAGATATATTCATAGGCATGGAAGTGCAGCCACAGGACTGAGTTGTGATGTGCCAAAATCACTCAAAAGGAATCAAGCCAAATGTGAAGGAAGGGGGCACTGAAGAAATCAGTCATTCAAGGAATACACCTGAAATGACCATAAATGCTGTTTTAATAGAGACATTCCTCCTGAGATTTGCTGCCAGGTTCAGCTGAAATGCATTTTACTCGTGTCTGCTACATTTGGTAGTTCCCCAAGGGCAAATTCATTGCAATCTATTGGAATTTTAACGTCCACAGGTCACAAGCCTTGTTCTTGTTTGTAATAATTCTTCCACCTGTCCTGAAAATCTGGGGTGAATATTCTAGAATGAAAAGTCACTGAGAAAGATGGGGTGATGTGCTAGTTATAAAATGGCAAATGTTCGAATTTGGTTGGAATTTTGTAGAAAGGGACCCTCGGGACAATTCAGGTAGAAACTGTGTGTTCGGCAGATACTTAAATATAGACTGGAGAGGTTTTGTACATGTCTACTCATTTTTTAAAATGTAGAGGACCCCCGATGTTACAAAAAAAGACTGACTTCTTTTTGTCTTGCTCCCTTTTTTCTCCTTTGAGAAGATATAGTCCACTACTTTTGAATATTATTTGCTCCTAAACATCCTACACATTAGTTTTTATTTGCTAGACTCCAGAGCATTTAGATTCAGTGCTTTTGTGTGAACAAATATACCTGTTAAACTTAGTGCTATCAATTCCTCATTCTGCAGTGAAGTGGAGAAAAATCTTAAATGCATATCATTTTCATTGCAAGACCATTGCCCAGGCAATACAAGGACTTTTAAAAAAATCAACAAAAAACAAACAAACAAAAACCCAAACAACAAAACAAAACAACCTCCAGAGTCAATTACTGTTTGGAACGCGGGTCAGTAGGTATTAGGAATTCCTGAGACAAAGTCCATTCTGTGGGAAGTGGTCCTGTTTAGGACTACGAATTCCCTAACAGAGTTATTCCTTCGACAACCGGAGGACTTTGAAGGAGCCATCAGGCCCTCCTGATGGGTAGTTAACTTCGGTTAATTCTTACAACGCCCCTGGGAGACTCAAGAGTAGCCTTGTCCCAGAATTTAAGAGACTGCTTAGGATCTCTTTGTTATTTTCAGAAGTGCGATTAGAGTCGATGGTTTTCCTTTCACATCGCCTAAAAGGAGTTGTTTTGGGGTGGTGGCTTGTGCTTTTTCCAATTCCCAGAATGCATTTTTGGTGAAAAACTGTTTCTCTTCCCGTTTCCTCCAGGTCCATTCTGATGAGAATAGTTGTAATATTTAAGGATTTGTAACCCGGACTGATTTATCTCTGAGTCTTGCCGCTGTCCCGGGCCGGTGGTGCTGGATTCTGCAGAGCCTCCGCAGAAGCAAGAGGAGTCTTCCAATTTCAGAGGGAGGATCTATCCGGTGCTGCCCTAAAAAGACAAGACCATCCCACCACCAGTCACAGCATCCTAGACCTAGGGCCTCTGGACACCAGGAGAAAGAAGGGTTGGGGACCCCAAGGCACCTCCGGAGCGCCCTCTGGCGAGCGCAGAGCGCGCGCATCCCCCGCCCCGATCCCCTCCGCCGGCGCGGCGCCCCCGCCCGGCGCTCCAGGTTCACTCTCTGTCTCTCGCTGGAGAGACACAGACGGCAGCTTTCTTAGCGAACCCGACTCCAGCTGAAGCGGCGCCACCGCAACTGCCACCGCTCACCAGGACTAGTCCGGGGCACCGGGAGAGAAGGCGAAGCCCGGCAGCCCCGTCCCTCTCTCTGCACAGTCCTCGCAGCGGACCCGGCAGCTCCCGGTCCCCGCCGACCCCCTTCGCAGCCACTTGGCGGGGTGTGCCAGGACTTGGGTCGGGAAGAGCCCGGGCGGGAGGCGGCGGCGGCGGCCCGGAGCGCGGGTGTGCAGCCAGGACCGGGTAGGGAGCCGCGAGCGCTGCGCTGCGCTGGGAGGCGGCGGCCGGAGCCGCGGGTGCCTCCCCGCTTCCTCGCCTCGCAGGCGGCACCGCCTCCCGGGCCGGGGCCGCTCGGCCGGGTCCTCTGCGTGTTCCCGGGCCCGGAGCCCGCGCACTATGTGCCCGGTAGCGTTCTGATCACCGCCCGCCTCCGCCTCCGCCGCGATGATCCCCCCTGAGCCTCCGCAGCCCCAGCTGCAGCCGCCACCGGCCCCGCCGAACCATGTGGTGACCACCATCGAGAACCTGCCGGCCGAGGGCAGCGGCGGCGGGAGCCTGTCCGCCTCCTCCCGGGTCGGCATGCGCCAGAGGATCCGCAAAGTGCTGAACAGGTGAGCACAGGCGCCCAGCGGGGACGCTGGGCACGGGCTCTGCGGGCATCCAGCCCGAGGTCCCCTCGCTCCATCGGACGTCCGCGGGGTCCTTTGGGACTGGGTCAGGGCCCGGGGAGGCCGCGGCAGCTTTGTCCTGGCGCCGGGATCCCTCGAGTGGCGGGGCTGCACGCAGGTCCAGGGAGCGAGTTGGGGAGAGGCGGGGCCGCTCTACCTGCAGCTGCCCTGTGTGTCCGCGCTCACGCCTCGCACCCGCAGGTTGTTTCACTTCCCCTTTCCACTCTTAGCTCAGCTTTGCTCTCTGGGGACCCTCGAACACCGCCTGGGCGGAGGCGGGAAGGCGCGGGGCGGCGGCGATGGCGGGGAAGTCGCCAGCCTCGCGCTGTCTTTTGCTCCGCCCTGGTGGCTTGAAGCCCTCTCCCCAGGGGCATAGGGTTGTGGTGAGGTCCCCCCTATCCCCAAGCCGCGGCCTCCAGAGGGAAGGGGAAAACACTTCTGCCTGAAGCTCGGGTCGTTGCGCAGACTCTTGGTGGCTCTGGAAGAGGGAAAGAGGCTAGAGGCCTGGACCAGACCCCGACAAAGTGCAAAATATTGAGGGTAGGGTGTGGAAGGCAGGTGCCTGGTTACTCTGTTCCGAAGCTGAGCAGGAGAATCGCCTTGGCCTCCAGTGCTGGAATCTGCAGAGTGGGTTATCATGGACAGATGTGTTTTAGGACGACGACTCTGTTGACATAAAAGTGGGATCTTCTATAGTACCCTCACTCAACTGTAACGTGAAAGGGACTTTTGCTACTTCAGTAACTTAAAAATGATCGACGAGCTGGTAGGGAGAATTCACATAATCAGTTGTATGACTGTGTGCTTGCTATTCAACGCTTCTGTAGGCTAACCCTTCCGATCGTATTATTCACACAGGTTTCTGTGTGGTACAGTTTTGGGTAGCAGAGATTTCCTGATGCACTCGCATGAAACTGTGTGGGCCATAAAGCTCCACTGAGAGAATAAAAATATGTAGAGAAATAAATTGAAAAATATTTTTATTTGGAGAGTGTGGTTGCATACTATTCAAACAATTACTTGTTAAAAACCTAACGTTTATTATAACTTATTTATAGACATTTCTGTCTAATAACAAACAAGAGTTTCACTCTTAAGTGAGACATGAATTGGCAACAGAAAGTCGAGTTTTACCTTGTCATTTGCAGCTTTGACTAAATATCCCCAAACATCGCATTTAAAAGATGATTTTAAACAGATGATAAGCAGAAGAAATAGGGAAGATGATAGCTTAGTACATACCATGCGTAGACCTTGTTCTTAATGAATACTTGTAGTTTTTAATTGCCAATATTTTAAGCAGAATACATTCTTAATTGTTAAATTGTTATTTTTTTCTCATCAAAGTAGAAAACTCTGATGCAATAGTTCACTTGTTAAGCTATTATTGAGGCCATGGTGGTCGTTCTGCATGTATAATGAATCTTAATGTCCAGAATGATAAACTCACAGAGGTAGATTTGAAGGAACTTGGGTAGTTATCATTCCTTTGCCTCTACCTAGCCTCAGGGCTTGTGGTGGAGCCATTTATCTTCTCTGGTCGTGGGCTCTTCATTTGTAGAATATGTTTAATGATACCTGTCTCAACTTCCAATCATATCATGATTTTGATTATTAGATGACTGAAGAAAAAAAAAAACTCTTTGGAAAATGGAAACTCTAGATATCATTAGTCAGCCTAGTTTTGTTGCCCGAGACAAGTTCCTGGGAGCAACACAGGTAAAGAAAACAAAGTCACAGCTTTCAGGGGTAAAACTTTGCATTTTACTGAGCCCTATGTGGTCTGTGGTTTGAGTGGCATTTCTTTATATGTTCAGAAGGTGGGGCTGAGACTTAGCTTGGGCTAATGACATTTTTATCTCAGAAATGTGGAATGGAACTGTAGGATTATAACATTGAGACACAAACAAACAAACGACCCAATTCTTGTTTGTCTCTCAAACACTTGAAAAATTTCAAAATCATCTTTTGTATTATAATAACTTTCCCACGTCTTTTGAAAAGGGACATTTTTAAGGAGACTGAAAACAACCAGAAAACATTTTTTTAAATGTGATGGAATAATTTTGTTTGCATGATGGATCAGCAGCACTAAATGACCAGGTCCCTCCCACAGGTGGAGCGTGATTGGTGGGAGGCTGAGATGAGGCTCTTCTTGTTGAGCCCTCTTGGAGTATAATGACTATGAAGTCAGCTCATCGGGGTCTGCTCATCAGCATCTTTGCTTATTTACTAAAATCTGAAGATCCACTCGTATTTCCTTTTCCTTGCCTCCTTTGCCTTCTCTCTCCCCAGTGCTTCTGCCCCCTTCACCATGTGGCCTTATCCACAGAATGTTGTCAGCTGTTCTTTCCCATCTATCTCTGGCACTCAGCAACTTAGCTCCTAACAGAGATCCATTCCAAATCCACAAGCTCCAGCCAATGTAAAAAATACCTGTCCAACATTTGGCATTCGTATATAGAGTTGGCTGCATTCTGTTGCTGTGAGCTGGTGGAGGAGCCTCTTTGTTTGCTGACTAGGGAGCAGCTCTAACTATCTCCTTAGGAATACTGCTGAGAGATAGGCTGGGGAATATTAGACTATAAGACAAGACTGGTGACAGGCAAGGCTGCATATAAGTTGTCTGAATAGACCCTGTCCACTCAGGCACAGCTAAAGGGAATTAAAGTACTTAACTAAAGGTACCTGCTCTCAGAAATCTCAGAATTAAAATAGGATGGGAACAATATGTGAACATTCATCTTGCAGAGTTGTGCATCAATTTCTTTCTTTAGAGGAGCACCAGCTATTTACTTTAAACCTCACAGAGACAGATAGATTGCTACACTTTATATATGAGAATTAGACCATCTCACTGGTGGTCTAGTCTCCTCAATAGCAGTCAGAATGTCGTACTATGCAAAACTTTAGTGAAAGAGGAGGTGCTGGATCATTCTGTTTTTTTAACCAGTGAATAGAGTGTACCATATTCTTTCTCCTCTCAAATTATTTTGGAGTTAGGGTGCAAGAAGTAGAAAATGCTTTAAATGCTGAAGTAATGACTACTTTTTAATTATCAAGATGCAAAATTATGCATTGATGTAGATAGATAAAGAAAAATTGTGAACTGTTCTTCACCTAATTTTTGTTTTTATAAAACAATAGTATTTATTATCCTGCCACAGACAAGCAAGATACAATGAAAAGAAAATGCTTCAAGGGCAACAGCTGATAACCCTTTCATAGAAACTGCTGACCAAATAGATTTCTTTGAAACACACAGGAGTAGGCACTAGCTATATATTAAAGTACCAAAGAATTTCCTCTGAAATGATTAGTTGATAAGATGTTCCCTAAAATGACTGCTATGTACATGTAAGCGTTTATAGAGCTTTTCATACTTCAACATCATGAATTCCTAGTTTTTGGTCAATTTTCTTCTCAATTAACAGTTGTTGGGTTATGTGGAAATAATAAAACCATCTCTTAGTTTTGAGTCTTGTAGTAGAGGTGTTAGGGCATTAGATGGAAGTATTAGTGTCTTGGACCATCCATCACTTCATTTGGAATTGATTTTCAACTTAGATTTATTTGAATACTTTTCAAACTTCGGACGCTTTGAAAATTGTAAACCAAAGATGATTAAGGCAGAAGAATGTAGGAAAATTGGTATAGAGCCTGCACTGAAACTAATGGCAAACCTGGGAAGATATGATGTAAGATGGGTCAATGTGGACACACAGATCTTTCTGTGTCACTTACAAGGCAGACAGAACATTGGTAATGGATGGAATGGTGGCCGGGAAATAAGGTTTTCGTCAAAATGTGGTATTAGATCCAGCCCTTTAAGATATATTACAATGTAGATGATCCTTTATTATGAAGTTAGAAGGCTTTTGTTAAAAGATTGATGGTGAGGTTCTGCTTCAGGCTAATTCTCTAACAGATGTCAAAAATAAAAGAGGAAGATCAATTCATAATGAGGATATTAGACACAAATTATCCCAAATGGAATTGAGTAATTAAAAACAAACATTTGTTGGATCAGTAGTAAATAAAGGGTGTCTGAAGGATGCACTTATTTTTAAGTAAAATGACAAATTAACTTTTCCAAAGATCATCAAGGACTTTTATATTTATGCACTGTGCTTGGGTAAATGTTCAGTAAGGGAACGTTTGGTTTACCTTGGTAAATATAAT
Source organism: Cricetomys ansorgei (assembly GCA_026225945.1). NCBI lineage: Eukaryota > Metazoa > Chordata > Mammalia > Rodentia > Nesomyidae > Cricetomys > Cricetomys ansorgei. The sequence goes on along the minus strand of JAMJFZ010001042.1, from coordinate 5,983,449 downwards.
GCATTTTCATCCAAGTAATCAATGTGTAATCAGATAGATGTGCAATTGCATAACTTTGTTTTGACCTTTTACTTCATCAAAATCTGTTAGCTGTGTAATGCCATCCAAATAGATGCTCATTCCTACAATTCACTGCCTTAGGTGTAGATGCTACAGGCAACTGAGCTGGCTGTCCAGATAGCTCCAAAGTTGCTTAGTGCAAGGGCTGCTATCTTATTTGGTCATTATTTACCTCAAGAGTAGAGTGAAGAATGTTAAAATCTCACCTTTGTTTCAATTGAGCATTTTTGTTTGAGTTCAGGCTAATGAACATTTACTGTACGTTGTTGTTCTGACACATTATTTTTTGATTGCACATCTAAAGGAATGTGGCTAAGAAGTTAAACTCCACTTGGCATATGGAAAGGTCCATACATATTTTATATATTTCTTGACTGTAAGAATATACATGAGCATGTATTCACTTATCCTAAGCAATTACTATGTCCTGGAAGTTTCTTTTGTGACAAAACAGCATTTTTTGGAATGGAGGACTCAAAGTCTCATGGGGGTACTTGGCCTGTGTATTGCTATTGAGAGTGTAATGTTATAGTTGACTATCTGAATTGTTTTACATAACACACCACTAGATGCTTACAAATTTCTAGATCCTGGGACTATGTACATATATAAGTTGTTAAGTACTGAGATAGTTTTCTTTCTGTTGCCTTGGTAAACCACTTTGACCAAAAACAGCATAGGGGAGGAAAGGGTCTATATGACTTACCCTTCCAGGTCACAATCCATCATTAGGAGAAGTCAAGGCAGGGAATTAAACAAGATCTGAGACAGAAACTATGGAGGAACTCTGCTTATTGGCCCATTTACTTGCTTATGTTCAGTTAGCTGTTTTATACAGCCTTGGAGCACCTACATAGGGATGGTATTGCTCACAGTGGGCTAGATCCTCCTGCAGCAATTAGCAATCAAGACAATGCTCCATAGAGATGCTCAGGGACCAGTCTGGTCTAGGCACTTCCTTAGCTGACGTTCCCTCTCATCAAGTGGCTCTAAATTGTGTCAAGTTGACAATAAAAACTAATCAGAACAAATATGCAATTGATATTAAACTTCTTGCCAGACATTTTGGACTTATACAAGAACTACTTGAATGTTGTGAAAATTTAAAGAAAATATCAAGAAAGAGAGTAATAAATATGCTTCAAAAATATTTTCTTATGGAAATATCTAATCTCATCAGTGGATACATGGGTGTAATTTGTTTATATACTTTTATGTAATATTTAAAATAATCTTTTATGTTAAGTTTGAATCTTAAACTTTCAAAAATATTTAACAGTTCATGAATATACAAAATGCCTTAAATATTATTTTGCAAGTTATGACATCATAATTCCTACTGTGTTCCACTTTAAACAGATTAATTAGGTGGACCTACTACAATGGAATAAATAATTTGCTTTTTGTTATTATTAATTTTTATTTTTTCCAGTTATTCATATTGGAGTGAGGGAGTAGACGGGCCAGGGCACACATGTATTGGTCAGAGGACAACTTGTGGGGAGTGTAGAAGAATATTTAATCTTTTAATCTGGCAACATGGCTGCTCTAGGGTAGAAAGAATGTTAGTATACATCTTTAATCCCAACCCAGAAGGCTGTGGTAGCACACAACTTTAATCCCCAAGACAGAAGCAAGAAGAAGCAATGGAGGAAGCAGAGACAGGAAGCAGAACTCAGAAGGAGTCAATGTTAGACAGGAAGTGACACTGAGATGAATCATAGTGAGAATCAGGCAAAATGACCAATTAGAGGAAAAGTTAGCAGAGTGAGAGTGAGGATATGCCCAACTCTATGATGTAAAATCAGGCTCACTCAGCTCACAGAGACAGTTGGTTAGAGAATTAGTTAGATAAAACATAGAGGCAATTCAGCAGAAGAGTGAGTTTGGGAGAAGGAGTCAGTCAGAAACAGCCAGAGTCAGCCAGATTTCAGAAGAGTTCAGTCAGACAGTCAGCCAGCTCAGAAGGTCAGTTTGAACCAGCAGCTTGGAGAAGAGTTTGAGCCAGATTAGTGAGTGAGTTGAGTCAGTCAACCAGAAGAGTCAATTGAGTTCAGTAGGAGCTAGTCAGAGTGAATCATTCAGTAGTAACCCTCCAGGGTTGAAACTTTCTAGGTTTAGGGTTGAATATTAGATTGTGTGGAGGCTGAAGCCTTCTAGTTCCAGGCTTAAGATTAGATTGTACTTCATTCTTCCTTGAGCCCCTATGACTTAAAATATGTCTACAGGGGAGTCAGTTCTCTCCTTCTAGCATGTGGGTCCCAGGATCTAATTCATGTTGTTAGTCTTGGCATCAAACCCCTTTACCCACTGGTCCATCTTGAAGGCCTTTACTAGATTAAAAATAAAACAAAACAAAACAAAACAAACAAATGACAAAAAAAAAATGCTTACTATACCCAGAGTTAGAGTGACAAAGCTATAACTTCTTATCATCTTTGCCTCTGGGAAAGCACAAAGTATTCCTTCTGTTAAATTGCCTTCCCTCATTCACTGTTTCACTTATCAGTGTCTCCTTTAAAAAATTATTTAGTTTTATTTTATATACATTGGTGTTTTGCCATGAATGTCTGTCTGTGTGAGGGTGTCAGGCCTCTGGAACTGGAGCTACAGACAGCTGTGAGCTGCCATGTGGGTGGTGGGAATTGAACCGGGTCCCTCTGGAAGAGCAGTCAGTGCTCCCATCCTCTGAGCCATCTCTCCGGCCCATCAGTGTCTTATTTAATGAGTGCTTATTTGGTCCCACTGTATATAAGACTTTGACAGAAGACAGTGTTGGACCACATACCTATCAGGCTAGACGAGGCTCTAGGTCACTGAAGAAGTGTCTGTCATTAATATTATCTACCAAAGGGACAATTTAAACAAAGGAGGAAAAAAACATACATCATTTATTAAGAATTTAGTTGAAAGATATTTAGTTAATTTTATATTTTTATGTGTATGAAGGTTCTGTCTGCACGAATGTATATCTACCACTTAAGTTCCCATTGAGGCTGGATCCCCTGGAACTGGAGTTTCAGACTGTTGTGAGCTACCAGGTGGCTGTTGGGAACAAAACCAGGGTCTTTTGCAAGAACAGCAGTGCCTTAACCATTGAATAGTCTCTCCAGTCCCTCAAAATTAGATTCTAAGGTGATCTAATTAAAAGTTCCTGTCTGTTACTGGTTTTGCCCTTAAGGAAAGTTGCTTAAGAAGACCACCAACACAGTCACTTGGAGAGCACACAGCTTCAGGCTGAAGATATTTCTTGTTTCTGTTTCATTTAGGACTTAAAAATAAACAAAGACAAGAGTGAAAATCAGCCATTAATGTTCACGTGACTTCACCATATTGGTGAAGTTGGAATTCTATCCTGCCATTCAATGAAACTATCAACGTCATTGCTATGTAGCTCAGGAAAATGGAGTTTTCTAGGTGGGTATGGTGGCTTATGCCTGTAATCCTATCACTGAGGAGGTAGAGGTCAGACAATCCTGATTCTGAGGCCATCCTGAGCTGTACAGTGAGTTCTAATCTATGTAGGTCTTGGCTCCATAGCTAGACTTTGTCTAAAACAAAAACAAACAAACAAATAAACACAACACTACCAACCCCAAACAATAGCTAGAGTTTCCTAAAAGTATTAACATGCTGACAGTACACAGGCACTCTGTTGGGGGTTGGCATATGTTTGTGTGTTATAGATAGGAGAGATTTCAGATATGAAATGACCACGAGGATCAGTGGGTACTGGGACTGGGTACTTTGGTACACAGCATGATGTAATTGAATGAGACTGTTTGAGTTAAAATTAGCATTCATTTAGACAGTGGCTCCAGTTCTTACATTTTATACTATAAAACATACGTTTTATACCACAGAGCATTCCATTATGTGCTTTTCAATTAGTTGTTGTTGTCCTTTTCTAGATGGGGAAACACATTTATATGGTCACCTTGCTAAGTGCTTTGTAAGACCACAGAGGAGAGACAGTGGCAGGCTGGGCATAGAGCAGAAGGCTGGGAACAAGGCAGGAGACATGAGGGATGGTATTTGCCCTTGATGTTGAAAGATAGTAGGGTAGGGACATACATAAGAACAGAGGGAATGAAAAGTCGAGTTGTGTGTGGAATTCAAAGATCAAGGCAGGGTACGAAGATTCCTGTTTGAAGACGTTACAGGAATAAAGGACATGGGAGTGAATTGGGACTTAAGGTGGAGGTGAGGTAGAGATTCAAAAAGCCTAAGATGCTAAGTTAGTAGTAAGACATCGTTTTACTGATTATTATTATTATTATTATTATTATTATTATTATTATTATTATTTATTGAGTAGAAAAACAGTAAGCTCAGAGATATGTTTCAATATGATGTTGGGCACAATGACTAGGTTAGAGGACAGGAAAGGGATTGGCATTGGCATCCAGTTAGGAGATTGATACAGCTATTTAGGGTGAAGGAGATGGACATCTATATGGAGTGGAGGCAGTTGGGATGGAGAGAGAAGGGGCAGACTCTGAACCATGGTGAGGGAGATGATCAGGAAGAAATCCAACATGGCTGGATCTTAATGGATGTTCAGTACTTACTTTCTTAAACTTGGTTTGAAGAGCGATTACAGGGGAGAGATTTTCTAGGGATGAAGGAACCCAGGATGCTGAGTGATCTAGAAGAGCAGTCAGAATACCACTAGCTATGAAAAGCATCATCAATGTTGGGGCCCCAAACAGTGATAAAAACAGAATTTAAGAGAAAGCATTTAGAAATACCTGCAGCAGTTTGATAAAGCACTTTTCTGTTTTGTTCTAAAAATTTTGGAAATTGTATCTTGTATTTATTTTTGTTTTGTTTTTGCCATTTCATTTTCCTTATAATGAATTTTTATTATACTTCATAAATAGATTGCCTGCACTGAGTTGAAACAACAACTTTCATTTTGCATCAGAAAGTCTGAGGAGTACCAGATCCCTGCTGGTTACCTAATAGAGAGCAATGTGAGTCTGATTTCTAGAAGTATGTCTAATCCATAGTGGAGACATCCTCACACTGGGCTCATCCTCACATAGTAGCGGGATATATGGAGTATTATAATTTGTCTCTTAAATGCCTCTCAGAGGTCACATGCTTAATGTTTGTTCAGTAGCATTTGTGGTTAGTGGAAGTTGGTAGAAGAGTTAATGGGTGGGACAGAGTGGAAGGGAGTTAGGCCTTTGGAGGTATGTCTTTGAACAGGATATTTCAACCTAGTACCTTTCTCCCTTTCTTTTTGTTTGCCTTCTGTCATGAGGTAAGAATTCCACTGCGCTGACTCCCCCACCATAATGTACTGTCATACAATGGTATAGTGATGCCTCTGAAACTGTGATCTAAAACATTTCTTTCCAGACAAGTAGGGTAAGCTGACAATTGATCCATTACGTATCAAGGCCGTAGACAAATGGAGTGGAGAACAGTTGAGATTCCTGCTTAAAAGCTTCCTTATTCCATGGGAACTCTCTGGAAGTGAGAAGGGGCAGAAAGCAGCCTTATTTCTGCAGAGTGGTCTCTAAGTCGAGAGTACTGCCTTTCTAACAGCAGAGGAGAGCAGGTCTTGGGTCTAAATAACAGAAGGTGGGTCATGATCACCTGGAGGCCCACATTGTGCCTAGATTATTGATACTACTTCATTTCAAGTTCTAGGAAGCACAGAGTAGGTACCAGTCAGCCATTAGCAAGTCATTACTAAATAATGATCTAGACATTGGCATTCTTCAGGGAACAAGGCAGCAAAGAGCTCTACTCTTAGAGGGGCTAAATTCTAGTGGGTGGGCACAGACAATTAACAACCACATTCAACTGATACCCAGGAATGCTAATACTAATCATAGAATTGAATTAGGATGGCATGACAGAGCGGTAATTGAACTTTAACATGGGTTGTCCAAAGAGATCTCACTCTGGTGACATGAACTCTAATCAGAATGACCAAAGGAACTAGTCACCGGAGGCATAGAAGGAAGGGTATTCTAGGCAGCTTCGATGAGATAAGCACGCATAATCAACTAAAGGAAAAGAATACTGGAGTGCCAGAGTCAGGGGCTAGTGAGAGGGAAGACTAGAAAAACAGGTAACTCTGTTTTTAAGTAGGATGGGAAACAAGCAAGAGATTTTGCACAGAATGGCTGTTGGGTTAAGTTTGAAAAGGCTAAGGAGGCAGCTGCCAGAGAATGGATTGCAGGGGAGGCCTATGCTGTGGAGGAAGGTATGTTGGGAGCTAAAGTGGGCAGGGGTAACGGAGATGGGGAAAAGTGGGTACCTCTGGAATGATTTGCTTCAGGCACTGGAGCCTTTAGATTGGCTAGATGATTTTACAGGGTAGCTGAGGGAAAAGGAATAAGTAAAAACTCCCAGCTTTGGGGACTTAAGAAATTTGGTAGGGATAGTGCCATCTTGGCAGCAGAGAAAGACAGGTGGAGGAACATGTTTGTGGATAAGAAACCAGAGTTTACTTCTTCCAAGTTGAGTTAACGCTGTCTAGGGGCAACGCCAAGTGAAAGCCAAAATTCTGGGCAGAAATGAGAGCTTGGAATTTTGGTTTGGGAATGCCTGGAGGCGATATGTAGGAACAGGTAAAGAGGGGCTACTAAAAATGATCTGGAGAGCACACCCACTTTCATAGTTAAAGGGAGGAGAATCCAGCCAAGGTGGGAGGAGGAGGCAAAAGGAGGAAGTGAGCCAGGGGAGATGATGCCCTGATGCTAGAAGGCATCTCCAGAGGGAGGCAGTAGGGCATTTGTTGCGATGGCATTCCATAAAGAGCAGGCAGAGATATGACCCAGGGTTTGACAACACAGAAGACCTCAGGAGCTGTGATAGCGCAGGATCAAAAAGAACTTGGCTGAAACTTGCTTGGAATGCTTGGGCAGAGGTGACAGCATAGAATAGCATTGAGAAGTTTTGCCTTTAAAAGGAGGGCTATTCTCTAATAACAGGTCTGTATGCTTGCAGCAATGGCTGCTGGGGAAGGAAATGCATGTGGAAGGGAATAAGGGCTGAGAGAGTCTAGAGAAGGCCCAGGGAGGGCCTGAGAAGAGGGGGCGCCCTCTAGGAGGCACAGTGTGGTGGGGAGCCTATGAACTGGAAAAAGCTCATTTAGTAGATTCAGTGATGAGAATGAAGGGCAGTTTTCTGTTAGGTGACTTTCCTGCTGGAGAACCCCAAGGCAAAGATTTGAGTTGTGAATGGAAGGTGCCAGGTTCTGGGGGAAGAATGTGGGGTGTTTGTACAGAGAGAAGTAGGAGAGTGAGAAACGAATCGTACTAAAGCATTCTGTGTAAATATGGCGTTTGTGGCCAGAATGCTGAGTATGCCTGTTGGGGTGGGGTAGTAGCCCTAAGGAAGGCACTGTATTTTGAATTGGCCTTGAATGGGTTAACCCAGAAATAAAATTTGTCCAAGTCAAGCTAGGAAGCCAGTGAATTCAGGTGTGAAGTGGAGGTACTGAGGGATCTCAGTTGGGTGCGCACGCGCGGAAGGTGGGGGGTGTCTTGTTTTAAATTTGGGAGTGGGAGAGAGAAGAAGAAAGCAAGGGATTTTACAACTACTTTGAAGGTTGGCTGGACCACTATTTCTGAGAAGGAGATTTCTTTTCCCCCAGGCAAGTGGCAACTTGTAGGGGCTTCAGTTTTCTCAGTGGTAAACCAGTTAAGACAATCCTGGCTCGTTTCCCACTCGATGTTTGGGGTTTAAAATGAAATCACACCAGAGAAAGGGCTTGGGAAACTGCCAAGCCCTCCCCAGTGGTTATCCTGGTCACTGAGTTAAAAGGAGAGCCAGAGTTTCCGTGGTGGTTTTACTCTGCCTCGAACGCAGTGCTACTTGCTGACCTGTCCCTTGAGCACTCACACCCGTGACTCTGGACCCTTGGCTTGTCTCAGCGTTGCCAGTCAGTCCAGAGGGAAACCACCTATTTATGAACAAGGCACTAGTCTGCTTATGTCAGTTGTTTATTATTATTATTTCTTTAAGCAAATACATTTTTTTCTTCCTGTTTTAATAGAAAGCCTCTCCCGGAGTCTTTCATGTGGCGCCAGGCATACGGTAAGCTGTCTGCTCCCAGAGCTGGGACTTTGGCAGCACCCCTGGTTTGCACAGGAGGGGTTGACAGGCCTCAGGAAGGGGTTAGTACCTCTTGAACCCAGCGGGTGTTTCCCACTGAGGGAGGGCCTAAAAGGAATGGGCTGCAGGGGACAGAGCGGGCTCTGAGGGAAGGGACCGAGCTGCTTTAATATGCTAATGAGGGAAGCCCAGATGCGGGCGATCACTGCAGCTCTTTGTGAGGTTCCCTGGCTGGCTGCAGTCTCTGTACCCGCGTGGAGGCCTCTGTGGGCCGAGAAACACTGCGTTCTCTGAGCTATGCTCCACAGCCATCTCTGGCAGAGCATCTCGTGGGCGGGCGGCTGTGGACCCCGCGGGGACCCGCGGCCAAGGCTGCCGCCCACGGGCGTCCGGGTGCGCAGGACTCCAGCGCGATGGTGGGCTCTGGACAGTGTGGGTGTCATGAACAGAAAGGACGTTTGTGGCCTCACAGGTTGGGCTCTTTGCCCTTGCAAACTGCCAAGCCTGGAGAGTGGCGTTCTGTCTAAGCTGAAAGGGTTTAAGGGTGCAAATCAACATTTAGTTCTGGGTTGAGTCAGTAGCTTGTCCTGAAACAGCAACAACACACCATCATCCAGTGAGCTCTGGTTATTTTGTCCAGGGATGCTCTGGCATCGCGGGACAGGAAAGGGTTCAGGCACCCTCCGGGAAAAAAAAAAGGCTAGTGAAGGTGCTTTGAAGTAGTATCTGCATGGTGAGACTGTGTTTAAACAGCCATCTGCTGACACAGAGAGTGTCTCAGGCTTCACCAGCCACCCCTAACTGCTGCCTCTGGATTTTATCATAAAATCTAGAATCATATTATCTCTGAAAATGGAGTTCCCAGGTGAGATACCTAAGTCGAAATAATCAAGACATTGTATCTTAACCTTGCGTATGTGTGTGTGTGTGTTGTGTGTTGTGTGTGTGTGTGTGTGTGTGTGTAGGACAGAGGTCAATGTCAGCTGCCTTTCTCAGTTTCTCCACCTTAGCTTTTATTTAAAAATTCTGAGAACTACATGTATGGGTACTGTATTTACACCATTTCTAGCCCCCCCTCCCAACTCTTCCCGTGTCCTCATTGCCTTTCAATGTCAAGACCTATTCTTTAATGAACAAATATCCTACTGAGTCCATTTAGTGTTGCCCGTGTGTACATGTATTTAGGGCTTAACACTTGGCTTGGACACCTATCAGGGGACTCATCCTGGGAGAAGATTGATTCATATCCATTCTCTCCCTCCCTTCCTCCCTCTCTCAAAAGCCAATGGTTTCCTGAAGCTCTCCATCTAGGTGTAAGGCCTTGTGAAATTCCCCTATCTATGATGACATGTCAAGTTGTAATGTTATTACGCAGGTCTTGTGCAAGGAATGATAGTGTTGAGATTTCACAGGTGCGACCTCCCGTCAGGCAATCTTGAAGCAGGCAACTTGGTCCTCAGAATCTTTCCACCCTCTCCACGATGCTCCCTGAGCTCTCAGATGTAGGGGTTGCATTGTAAATGTAACAATTTGGTTTGGGAACACGATGACTATTTATTCTCTCCAATTTGATCAGTCAAACCTCTGTAATAGTCTTCATCTGTTGCAAAATGAAGTTTCATTGTGAGGGGTTAGAGCTACACTTACCATGGGTATAGGGATAAATATGTAGAATACAGCTAGAAGTTATGCTGTTTTAGGAAAATGACAGTATAGGTTCTCCTCTGGAGTCTATGACTTGCAGTCATTAGTAGTTGGCTGAGTCTACAGTACCAGACTTGGATTCTCTCTTCTTGAGCAGGCCTGCATCCAGTTAGACATCTACTGATCACCTCCAAGGTATAGGTGCCACTATTGCACCATTAGGAACATCCTGCCAGGGCAGTCATTGTTGTGGTTTGTGTATCTTACAGATGCATAGAATTACTGATGACTTTTCTCCCTTGGAAGCTTCATAAGCACCTTTGGAAACTATAAGAGTCTTCAGGGAGGGGGCTTCTCGGTCAGTTCCAGCTCCAACCCTCTAAGTCCTGAGTCTGAAGTGTGTGGGGTCGTTAGCAATAGGGTCTTACTTTCAAGCTCTGAGAGGCAACCAAACACCACGTCCACACTTGAAGGGAGGTTTCCTATGCCCAGCACTGGAGTTTTTGTTAGATAATTTAAGGTTCTTGAGGGGGAGCATTATCATCCCATATGATATAACTTTATTTAAAATTTTATATATTATAATTTATATACATTTTAAATATATACTTTGAAAATTATATATATCATGCATATTAAGTATGTATTTTAAGTAAGCTTATAAAATTATGTTTCCCTGTGGCCTTTTCAAACACTGATAGTATTATGTTTTCTTCCTTCCCCTCTTTGTTAGCCTCCCTTCCCTCTTAAACTAGGTTCCCCTATTTTTTGAGACATAATATTCTCCTTGAATGCAGCTAGCCCAGGGCTCCTCCTGTCCTCACCTTGCTAGCCAGCTCTGGGATTACTGATGTTCACTGCAATGCTGGCTCTTTTACATGGGTCCCGGGGATGGGACTCAGGTAGTCGTGCACCTCATTGACTAAACCGTGTCCCATTCCCTTGACCTTTTTTCTTTTCTTTTCTTTTCTTTTTTTGTCTTTCGCTTTTTCTTTCTGCTTCTTTGCTGAGGATATTCAAATATTTGAATATATGCCATATGCTATATATTATTTCCTGAATATTACCCACCACATATTATTTGTAACGACCCTTTGGCTGTTAACATCTTTTTTCTGTGTCTTGCTCTGCTTTATCTGTCTCTCACATGTGCTCACATTCGTAGACAGACAGGTGGTTTTCTATTTAGAGTAATTTGCCCTCCTTATTCGATGATAAGACCCAAATCTCCTAAGCGTTCCTCGCCCCTAGGTAGAAGTTCAGAAATAGTTTAATAAGAATGTTTTATTATCAATGTGTTTTATTTGTGTTTTGTAATCACATCTATGAAAGTAAAAATATTGAATGTGGAATTATCAACGAGCGAGGTGTAACTAACTATGTGAACTAACCCATAAAACAGCCGCCGGGTAAGTTGTTTCCCTCACTTCTCTGAGTACAGTGGCTTGGTTTGAAACCTTCTCTGTCTTTTTCCTTTGTTTGTGGCAGGTTGAATGATTTTAATGTTTTCCAGACAAAATTCTCATTTTTAAAAAATTAAAATACTTCTGCTTTCCTTGATGCTTCCCGATATTTCCCACTGCTAATGGGAATCGTGGCTTTTGGATTGATTCTCCAGTTACAGCTGAGGCCTATCATGCATAAAAAAATGTATAAGTCTGTCTGCTCTCATTTTAGAAAATTGATTGCTTTCAACTCGAATGCTGACAAATGGACTCAATTATTTTCTATGTGAGGAAACCTTTCATAGTCTCAAAGTTAGTTGGAACTTGAGAATATATCTTCCAGAATGACAGAAGAAACGTCATGTGGTATTAGATATTATAGCAAAGAGTATCACATTGCTCTTATTAGATATATATTTTTCAGAAAAACAGCAATTATGGAAAGAATATACGTAAATGGGTATGAAGGTACAATGGGCCAGAGCACTGGGTTTTCAACATGTTAGACAGGTTCTTAAACTTTTCTGCCAGCAACCCCTTTGCAGCTGAGAAATCTATAAGAGACCCAGGCATATAGGTATATAAAGTTGGTGTACATATCAAACCCTACTGATAATAAATCATGAAAAAATTACTTTAAAACAATTCATTGATGTACATGTAACTTTGACATTTGTTAAAGATGAAAGCAAATTTGCATAGTAATGAGATGAATGTGCTTTTTCATTCTTACATAAAGATTTAAATCCTGGCTGATTATTTGATGCTATCGGACGTAGATAATCATCAAGTTGATTGATATTTTGATTTTACATCACCAATCTTGAGAGCATCACTTCGCATAAATACATAGTACAAAATGGTAGATGTATGTTTAGGACTACTTCAGAAACTGGTAGAAATTCTGTCCCAATTTCAAGCCAAATTCATTTAACTGTTTTTTTTATGTAACTCAAATTGCAACTCAAACAGCAACTTTAAAAATTAAATATTCTAGCAATACATTTCAAAGGCATACTAATTTGATAATTACATGCTGAGGAATGATCAAGGGAAATATTAAAAGTCTTTGCTATCCATAATTAACTGATATTTTTATCTAAGAGCAGAAAATTTGTCCAATAAAAACATTGCTTCCCTGTCCCTACCCTGGCAATGGTATATATATATATATATATATATATATATATATATATATATATATATATATATAATACACAATTAATAAAAAAGAGGCCCTGACTTTGAAAGAGAGCAAGGAGGGATATATGGGGCGAAAGAAAGGGGTGGGGAATGATGTAAGGATATTATAATCTCAAAAATAAAGGAAATAATTACAAAACATTGCAATTCATATACCCTATGATAGTCTTGATTATGAGCCAATATTTTTATGGCTATGGTGATTGTTGCTTCATGGTGTACGGTATGCACAGGGCAAAGTGCACATTCATGTGTTCAGAACCAGTACTACAGCAAAGATGCTGGATGCAACACTGTCAAGTGTTCCAGAAACACCTGATTCACTGTGCATTTGGTTTTGAGTTAATAGTTTGTCACTGCATATTAAGGAACCTTTTATGATTGCCAATATTTTTTGTGACTTCCACAGTTAGCTACACAACCCTCAGTGCAGGCATGACCCCCAGTTTAAGAAACTATGTTAAACTGTGAATTGGGTGAATTGAGAGGACAACAGCTTAAGTAGCCAAGTAGGCTTTTAAATTCCTGTTTCAAGTAATATGATACCTTGGGCATCAGAGCATTGCCAGACAGTGGCTAAGGGTAGCCATTTTTTCCTTTCCTCTCTCCAGTCATTGTTGTTTCACCAAAGCAGGAGTTTTCATCCAGTATGGGGTAATAGACATTTGCTTTATAGCATTATCAAAGATCTCCCTATATCAAAAAGACTTATGAAGTCATTTGGCTTACATTCTTGATGTCATTTATATTGCCTCTATGCAGGGTTGAACAGAGCAGTTTCCATAGCTGCTGTAAGCAATAAACCTATAAATGTTGGGTGCTGACTCAGCAGAAGCCTGTCTGCAGTGGAAGATGATTAACTCGAAGAGAAGCTGGCATCAGCAAGAAGAAATACAGCCATATATTCAAAGAAATGTGAAGTCTACGTGTGACATTTCAAGAACCACCTTAGGGGAGGGAAACATGAGTGTGCTTGGAAGGAATAAAGGTGTTCTTTCCTCTCTAATTATTCTCACATTAGAAAGTTTGTTTCCTAAAATCTCACCCATTCTCTTATCCAGTGCAATCAGTTCACCCCAAATGGTTAATAGAAGCTAAGGTATTCACAGACTTCTTGGCCAAGAAATTGTCCTTGGTCTTGGGTGTAGTGAGGTTTCAAGTTGGCCTGAATAGATGGAAGAGATCTCAATTCTGATGACAGAGAAAGAAGCACCGTTTCTTTATGTTTGGGGTGATATGGGAAACAGATCTCTTGCTATTCCCTATAATAGGCAGCCACATTTCGGCCATGAAGGAAGTCCAGGCACATCGTAGGAAGTCCCTGATGCTGAGGACAGAGGAGTAGAGATGAGTTAAGTGCCTTGACTACCATACCACATGCTTGAAGCTTCCCTGTGCCTGGCCTTTCAGTATGTGGGATAATTAATATCTCTTAAATGCTCAGCCGAGTTGAGACTTAAAATGTTATTTATCTATTTATTTCAAGATCTTTCTATAGCCCAGGCTAGTTTTAATCTAGTAATCCTCCTGCAACCCGAGTGCTGGAATTCCAGGTCATAAGATTATTTGAGTTAGGATCTATTTAACTTTCAGCTGTTAGCATCTCTAACTGCTGTGTCTCTTTCACTTGTCCTTGAATCTGAAGACCTTCTTTGGATACCATTCAGGCCTTTTCTTTCCCGTCAGTGTTGATGCCTCTGCCAAGAGAGAACAGGAGCAGAATGATGATGTGGATGGTCTGGTCCAGTTTGTTCTGTAGACTGGTGGTTTGGCCAAGATGCTCCACTGTGGGGAGATTCTTGTGACTGGGAGATGCCATGGGTATCCATTGTATCATGAAACACCTAAGATAATCTTGAGCTGGTCTGAATTTAGAAAGGCTTATTGAAGATATTGGAATGCTGAGGAAAGGGTGTTCCTATCTCATCCATTTATTCATTTGATAAGCATTTGACTTGAGCTTTCTTTGTGTGAGGCTAGTACAAGCCATGGGCACGTGAAAGGATTCAGGCAATACAAAGGAAAATCAAGAAAGCATCAAACAAAAAAGGCCAGGTAAAGCATCTGGTAGCTTAAAATTAGAGCCAGAGGAAGACAAGGGTAGGACAAAGAGAGGAGTATGTTTTTGCGAGTGGGTGGGTGGCACTGAAGGTTACATAATATAGTGTTTTATATAGAAGTGACCTGTTAGAAACTTGGGTGGATGAAATCTTGGTCTCCTTAGAAAACCAAAAGTAGGTTCGGTAGGATACACACTTGCATGAGGGAGTAGCCAGAGGCTGGAGGCACAGGTTGGTGACAGGTCATGTAGGGATTTAAAAGTTCATTGGGTTTCGTTAATGTAAGAGTGATAAGCAGTGCTGAAGACTCTAAATCAGTGGTTCTTAACCTTCCTAATGCTGTGACCTTGTAATACAGTTCCTCATGTTGTGGTGATCCCAAACCATAAAGTTATTTTTTGTTCCTACTTTATAACTATAATTTTGCTACTGTTGTGAATCATAATGTAAATATATCATGGTCTTAGGCAACCTTTGTGAAAGGGTTGCTCGAACCCTCTCAAAGGGGACACGACTCACAGGTTGAGAACCACTATTTTTAATAGAAAGGTAATATGTTAACAAGATCTAGGTGTCTGCAGTCCAAACAGTAAATTTTAGTTACAGCAAGATTGATTGATTTCAAGGATCGCAGGTAGGCAACAGTTTCAGAAGAGAAATGGAGACTGTAATGGCCTCCTAACTCCTTTCCTCTGAAATCATGTTCTTTGTTTGTAATTACCACATAAGACAAAGGTGAGCTAGTCTGATGGGGGGCCAGCATTTGATTTTGCTTAGTGTAAAAACCTTATGGCTTAGAGCAAATTATCTTAAACCTTCTAACACTTTTGTTTCATCATCTGTGAAATTAGACTAAGAACACCTACCTCATAAGGAGATTGAAAGGGACTAAATAAGATAGTTATAATATTTGGCACCAGGCCTGAAATACATTAGCCGTTATGATTATTAATATTCTTGAGAATAATATACAGCTTTGGAAGAGGCCCAAGAATAAAGGCAGCAGAAAAGCTTCTGTGTTCTTTCAGAGTCTGGGAGTTGAGATGCACTTGGAAATTTTGAGAGAAGTATTAACTGTGATGCTAGCGGGTTTGGTTTGGAAGCAGGACTTGTAATGATTGTGTTGGCGACACATTTCTAATCTTTGATCCAGAAAAGAGAAGTATAAATCAGAGGAAAACACGATAAGCCAAAGATGCGCTTATTTGGGGGAGACAAGACGGGATGTTGTTGCCTTCAAGGAATAGGCATGAAAGTTGTATATCTGGGGGGCGCTGGGGAAAGGGGCTTGCTAAAGTGCTGAGATTTCACTGCAGTGTGAGCATTCAGCAGAGGTGCACCTGGAAATCCCAGATAAAAGCAGGTGCATTCTTTTAGGGTAAAGACACTTGTCTTTTTTTTTTTTTTATCACCTGCAATAGTGGCTGCCAGATGGAAGATATTACAGTCAACAACACTGCAGGAATGAATGATTGGGTGTACATGTGACGAAGAGATGGGTCAGGATTTTTGCCTGGGGCACAGACACTTGTTGGGTAGAGTCCCCTCCATTTGCTGCTTACAAAGCAGCCTTGTATTTTCTCTTGCAGCCATTAGACAAACTAATGAGAGAAGCTGATCCATAACTGGTGAACTGATTCATGGAAATAGATTTCTTAGGCCACAGTTTGAAAGAGAAGCACAGATTCTTTCCCTGGGCTGTATAAGCCGCTATTTTTAGTGAGCAGATGTTGCAGCTCTCACGAAGCCCTTGGCAGGGTTTCCTTCTACTCCCATTTCATCCTAAATATGTAACGTTCATCACTTCCATTCCAGAAACCCGCTGCTTTGTGAGTGTTTCCTGACTAGAACGGGAGGTTGTGGGAAAGAGTAATTAAGGAAAAAATATATGAAGTGCTTATCACAGAACCTGGCCTCATAGTAAATGGGTAATAAACAAGAGTGAACAGAGACACACTGTTGAGAGTGTGGGCAGAGGAAGAAGATGGCCAGTAATCACAGCTCCTGGCTGAACATGGAAGAAATTTCTCTGCATCCTTAGCAGTAATGTGAAGCTTTTAGATTCCTCAGTCTGAATCAATTTCTTTACTCAGATCCTAGGAGTATAATTTTAGCTGCCAATACCTATTAGTTGTGGAAGAGCCAATCAGTTTTCTTTGTGTATTGCTTATAAACAAATCTCCAGATCAATTGATGGAAAACAACAACTTAGTGTTTTGAAAAGAAGAAAGAGTCCTTACACAAATAGCATGATACATACAGTTCTAAGATGAGAGCTGAACCATCAGAATGTTTATTTCCAGTGATAACAAGCCTCGTATTATATTTATGTTAGAAACTGAACACACGTTAGAAGTATTAGTTTCTTCACTGTTCCGATGGTCCAGTGTGAAATGCTGGCCTTGGGATTTGGGTAATGATAGCTTGAACATTTCTAGATTCTTGAAGAACAGTTGTAGAAATCAATCAGACACACTGTGGCTTACTTCAGTTGTGCTTTACATAGTCTGTAGTTATGGATCATGTTCTGACCTGTCCTGCAAAGGGGTTGGTTGTTCAGCTATATAGTTATGATTTTTGTACTAGCTGGAGTTCTCCAGAGAAACAGTTAACGGGAGCTATCTATCTATTTATATCTAAACAATAGACAATTCTATGAACATGGATATATATTCACACAGAGAATTCTAGTTTCAGAAGCTAGCAAGTCTGCAATTTAATTTAGTTTAAGTTAAATCTGCATGCTGGAACCCAAGCACTGTCTCTAACTTATAATACAGACTGTTGGAGTCTTCAATGATTGCATGAGACCCAACCACATTATGAAGGAAATCTGTTCAAGTCAATTAATTTTAAATGTTAATCTCTAAATGTTAGACTCTAAGGCTTGTTTGACCAAACAATGAGGTACTGGAGCCTAGAGCTCATTGACACATAAAATTAATGCACAGTGACAATAATGGTAATAATTATGTTAACTCTTAGTCTCTCTGGAATTACCACATATCTATCGGTCACTGCCAAAGCCTTTGCATGTGCTATCTTCTCTGATCTTCTCAAACCCTCATTTTCATTTTTAAGGACGAAGATACTAAGCCAGAGAGGTCTGCTAAATAGGTTAAACTTGCATAGCTCTTGAGTGGCATGTCCAGAACTTGAACCTATTTGGTACTAAGCCAATGCTTTTATATAGCACTGTATAGAGAGATATTAATTATTACCATTTTATTTCCTCCCGATGATAGAAGCCTTTCTCAAGCTAGGGAGAGAAAACATTCCATCCATTGGCTCTTATTTTCCAGGCATCCAAGATTATTGGGTTCAGGGGCTAAAAGGACACAGTTGTTGCACATCTTGGTTCCACTTACTTCCTTTTAGTGTGATTCCACAGAAGAGAACTCTCTGTGAAGAAGGGAGCACTCAGCAAGTATATTAGAACAGTGTTTTGTTCTTTCACAGCCCTAGTGCAATTCTAGCAAATGACTTTGACCTTGCTTGAATTATGTGCTAGCCCTGGCCTCTCTCTAGACTTATAGTCTGATGTTTGGTACTACATGGACTCAGGTCTACGTCTGATTTGGAAAGTTTGGAATCCAGAAGCCAGGACATCGCAATGGAAGGCATGCTAAAACAGATGGAGTGAGGGGGTGCAACTCTATTACTCCCCATACCCTTTTTGTCATTCCCTGCAGACAACCCTTGGGATGGAAACTCCGTAATGAATACATATATGACTGAATGAATTGGATGTGACAGTTTCCTGGTTTTCAAATGGTTAAAAGTAGCTTGGAGCCATTTTGTAAGAATATTACTTTTGGTAGTGTAGACTGTTTGAAAGGACAGCCCTAGATTAACTAGAATTTAAATATAGATTTAAAAGTTTCTTTTCCCCTCTGACTCAAAGTACAGGATCCCAGAAGACTTCTTTCCTAAGCCTTAACGTGAAATTAGTTTCCCAGTAGGTGCCCAAAGAGCAAAAGATTTCTTAAGGAAGGTAATGGTTCCAACTAATGCTACAATCGCATTATTCTTTCTAACTTCTGATTGAAGATTATCTTGAAATACAATTGCTTATGTTAACTTACGTTCCTACTGGAGTGTGGGCTACCGCAGTGGAGAGGGCAGATGCCAATCTTCTCTTCCTGACTCCTTACATTTCCTAGCGCAGATTTCTATCATCGTGGGTGAGGGGAAAGTGTTTTTGAGGAAGTCCTTGAGTCTGAGTCATTATGAAGTGAAGGAATCCATTGTATGACGCAATTGAAGTCCTCTAGGGTAATGTTCTGCAGGCAGGGCTGTGCACAGGGCAAGGTCAAGGGCACTGGTTCTGGGTCAGACTTTGTTTACTCTTTGACCTTTTAAGTCTATACCCTCAAATATGAAATAGGAATTGTGCTAGTATCCACCCCACGGACATGTTACAGGGCATATTTTTAACCCCTGGCCCATAGTTAGCATTTAAAACCTTAGCTATTACACTTAATACTTTTTGGTTGATTTTGATACCATCAGAACCTATTTATATCGGGCAAGGATTTGCTTTAGTTTTGTTTAAAATTGTGCTTCTATTAAATATCAGAGCTTAGATCTATTCTCGCTAATATTGTAAGAGTGAAAAAATGTCTTTTAGAAAACAGGTTGCTTCTTTTTGTTTTTATTAAAATGACTTAATGTGTATCTCATGAAAGCTGTTACAAAAATGAAGATCATAGTGTGTGGGTGGAGGATGCCTAAGGATCCCAGTTTCAGGCATGACAAAGCTGCTGCTGACTCATCTGGATGATTCCCCAAAGACAGTTTTCAATTTGCTCCATCTATTTTTACTGTGCGCATGGCCCCTTTCTCTCTCTATTCATGGTCGGCTCCTGGTGTAAACTGTGTCACACTCGTTTTCTTGCAGCTTTGTCACATCTTTCCGTGTTATTTGATAATCTCTATATTCCAAGAGCATTCATCCACTCATAGATATTCATCTGCTCCGCATATAGATCTAACTACTCGCATGAAGCAGAGGAAGGCTAGAATGTGTCTAGGCGTCTCTAGAGTTAGGTCTGAACTTCTAGAGACAGTAGGATGAGAAGTGCCCTTAGAGAAGTCTGTAGTCCTTTCTCATACAATGCCAAGAAGGCCCTGCAGCCAGTTATGGCTGCTGTTGGTTTCTGTTGCCTGATTTGTTGATTAGAGTGTTGATTAGTGTAACTAAACCTAGGGCCTGGTGCAGACTAGACAAATACTCTACCATCAAGCTACATTCCCAGTCTTTGGTATTTTGTGACAGTCTCACTGTGTATCCTAACACTTCCAAGTTACAATCCTCCCTCTTCTGACTCCTGAGTATTAAGATTATAGGCATGGGCATGACATTAAGCTGTTTCTCCCCCCCCCACCACCCCTCCCCCTCCTCCCCCCTCCTCCTCCTCTTCCATCTTTTTGCAATTATGTATAAAGGTGTGTCTCTAGATGGAAAAGTACTTTATCGTTTTTCACTACTGATATCTAGTACATAGCTACAATTTGGATGTTTGTGTCCCTTTAAAATTAATTTGTAACTTAAACTTCAAGGCGAATATTAGGAGATGAAGTCTTTGGAAGTGCTAAACTTTGATCAGTGGGGTCAATACCCTTATGCAAGAGAGCTACCAGATCCTTCCTTCTCTTCTATTTTGTGGGGACATAACATATGTCCCCTTTGCTTTCTCTTATGTGAATATAAGCAAGAAGTTGCCGTTTTGGAAGGAGAGAACAGCTCTCACATTTTCTCAACATGGAATCTACTGAAGCCTTGATCTTGGACTCCTTACTCTTAGAATTGTGTGAAAGGATTTCTATTATTTGTTAATTCTGGTGTCAGGAGAAGATGTACATTTCATTTTCAACTATTATTATCTCTATTTACCAAAGCATACAAAGATTAAGATAATAAAGTAAGTAACAGAGATTTGAACTCACACAGTTTGTTATGGAAGTCTATAATCTTAACCATCACAAAGTCCCTGGGAAGAAGGGAACTTTTTTCAGATGCTATGATCATGACCAATGTGCGTGTATATTTGCATGTGTTCACACATAGACTTTCTAGTAAAATTCAAGATGAAAATGCTGGATGAACCAAATCCAGATATTGATACTTTAAGTCCTTAACCTCCAAACACTAAATTTCTGGTATGATTTTGTGCAAGCTGATTCATGTCCACTTTCAGGAAATGACAAAACCATGTAGGAGCTCTAGAACCTGGATTAGTTCAAGCCAACCCACATTTTTGTCTGGAGGCTTCTAGAAAATACAATCTTGTTGTAGAAGAGGGGTAAAAGAGAGATTGAGACAAGGTCTTGCTTTGTAGCCATGTCTGGCCTGGTACTCACTCTGTAGCCCAGGCTGTCTTCCTATTCATGGTAATCCTCCTGCTTTAACCTTCGAATTCTGGGATTTCAGGCATTCAACACCAGGTCTCACTTTTAGTCACTCTTTTCTGTGGCTAGACAGATGACTCAGTGGTTAAGAGAGTGTTTGCTGGACCTGAATTTGGTTCCCAGCGCTCACATACGGTGGTTCACAAATGTCAGTTAACATGAGTTCCTGGAGGTTCAATACTGTCTTCTGGCCTCTGAGAGATCATGGTATACACACACATAAATAAAAATAAGATATATCTTTAGAAATATATATAAGAAAAAAACCCCTCAAAATCTACTTAAGGGGAAAAAAAGGAATCTCTTCACCTATCCTACCATGGTAAGAATTTCAGAGCGTCACAAGCCAGCAGTTTGCCCAGAGCCCATCCTTGTTTTTAGCTTCTGCTACTGTCTTTGCTGAGTATCTTGGTGGCATAGGAAAACAGTAATAACAGATTTGTGTGCGTGTTGATGTACATGGATATGCCTGAATGTATGTATGTATACCACATGCATGCCTCGTCCCCTCAGAAGCTAGAAGAGGACAGTAGATCTTCTGGAACTGGAGTTACAGATTGTTACGAGCCACCATATGGGTGCTAGAAATCAAACTGCTATCCTCTGCAAGGGCAACAAGTGAGCTGAGCCACTGAGCCATGTCTCTGCCTCACATTGATATTTATTAAAATATCAAGGCTCTAAGGATTATCTTAGTACGTTTTGATCTGCTTTTTGTGCTTTATGTAACCTTAAAAGTGCACAAAGACTTATAAGGATGATGATACAATGAACACGCTGCATAACTGAGATAAGTTGCCAATGAACTTAATTAATTATTAATAAGGTATGAACTCTTATTAATGATAATTAATATTCACCTCTTTCAATTTTCATTCATCTTGTCTCTTGGACATTTGCATGTTGCCAGGAGTTATTGTATACTTAAATAGCTTTTTCATGAATAGACATATCCAGTATTTATATTTTTCTTCTTCCTGCTTCCTTCCAACAAAAGTAAGCCCCATGAAGTACTCCAAATTGGATTCTTTTAGAGTGGCAAATCACCTTTAAAACAACATCATCACAGCAACATAAGGGATTCCCATTATTTCCCATTACTTTTAAGCATTTTTGAAAAAGAGAATGTATACTATTCTCACATTACTCCTGAGTAAGCATATGTCCTATGATATAATTGTTGCCATAGCAATTAATCATCTCCCAAAAAGAATAGTAGAGAATATAAATCCATGTAAATTACCCAGAACACTAGTCAGAACTGCCCTCTTGGAACCTTTGTTTATGAAGACTTTCAGAAAAAAGCAATGCTATTTTCTTCCCCCCACCTCTTTTTCATGGGAAGAACAGGGAAAACTGCTTTTGTGGTCTGACTACCCTGCCTTCTCTTCTTGCCTCTGGAGAGTTTCAGAAGGTGAGCAACAGCCAGGCAGTCATGGCAGTGGACAGGGGCTCCCGTGGTAACAATGGCAGCAAACACTTGACCATGGTGGGGTTTGTCACTTTATGAATATTCTGCATTCAGACCCTCATTTGCCAGTGCCCTTGTTGTGAGGGCTCAGTGCTCCTGGCTTTGCTGGTACTTTTTCTGCTCCTCCCGTGTCTTCTTTCAAAGTGAAGTGGAATTGACCATTGATTTGAGTTCAATTGTAATAACAAAAGTGAAAATTATTTTGAAGGTTGTCTATTGATTAGGGATCTTCTGGGACACAAAGCAAGACACAGTGGAAAGAAATTCATAAACCACAGAAGAGAGGTTGCAAAGGGAGGGCGCAGCTGAAGGGCGATTTTAGAAATTTAAACTCCATCTAGCAGTTGCTCTTTGGTGACTAGGCTGGGATTCACCTTTTAAACCCACAGCTTCAGTCTTTTTGAGGACAGTCTACGTCCACTGGAGATGCGGCACAGGTCAGTGTGGCTGGGACACAAAGCCACTCCTGACTGAAGGATTTCTTAGAGAAAGGCTAATAGAAAACAGGTTAATAGGGCACAGGTGTTTTTAGCTAGGGCAAACTCTGAGAATCATATTAAGAAGATAGTCTGAGATTGTATTGGGGAGGCAAATTTTGACACAAAGATGTTTGATAACTATTAAGGCTATATTTTTAGATAGAATGTATCATGCCAAAGTAATAAAACTTCAATAATCCCATATGCTGGTATACTTCACAGTTTGGAAGATGATTTTATCAGTCACTTGTAAAAATGAGTTCTGGTATCAACGGATGCAGAGTTGCTTTGAGTGCCTTTTGTATTAGCTGCTTTTCTGTTGCTGTGATACAACACCGTGACAAAGGCAGCCTATGGAAGACAGAGTTTATTTTGGTTTTCAGTTGCAGAGGGAGAAGAGTCCATCATGGTAAGGAGGCATGGCAGCAAGTGGCAGTCATGCAGCAGGAGCAGGAAACTGATCACTAGCAACATCAAACCACATCGTGAAGCAGAGAGCGCTTCCAGTGATGTATGTCCTTCAGCAAGGCCATACCACCTAGTCCTCCTTAAACAGCGCCACCATCTGGGGACCAAGTGTCCAAACGTCAGAAACCATGGGGGACATTTTCATTCGAATTAAAAATGTACTATTCACTTCTCAGTTATGAAACCTGTAATTTATGACTTTATTTAAGATATAGCTACAAAAACATAAGGTAAGCTGGGGAGATGGATGGGGTGAAGGCATTTGCTGCCAAAGTCATGTGATCTAAGTTTGATGCCTGGGACCCACGTGTTGGAAGGAGAGAACGGACTTGCAAGTTGTTCTCTGCTACATATATGTTGTTCTCTTTCTCTCTCTCTCTGTCCTCTCTCTCAGATACAATAAATAGATAATAGAAAAGCATAAAGTATCACTGTAATTAATGATTTAATGTAAATGACTTCTGATACTATATATGACAAAACAAATGGAAAGATGAGATTTTCATGTTTGATTTGATAAGATGCAGACTTCATTATCGTAGCTTAACACAATGGTACCTCCTAACATAAAAATCAGTCACTTTAACCACTCTCGAATAACCTATACACAAGTTCCATACCAAGAAAGCCTTCCACTTACTTCACTGGACTGACTTTTCTCCTTGGCAGATCATATGACATACCTCTTGCTTTCAGTATTCTTTTGCGTTAGACAAATCTACACATAGGAAAGAATTTCTTATTTTTTCAGTATTTAATCACCGCATGTACTTCTAACCATGAGTAACTAGCACAACTGGAGTTACAGAAGAGGGACATTTGAGACCAATTACAGTAATTGTAGTGCTACAGATAGATGTACATTCTGTTTAGTTTTCTTGACTACTGGACCCCTACCTCCCAGCTTACTTTCTAGATCACTGTGGTTTCTCTCTCATAGTTCACAGCATCTTCTAAGAATGCTGCCAGTGGATAGAAGGGATTGAATTATTTCCTGAGCAGCTCTCAGTGCCAGGCACCGAATAGTAAGTACATCATATTTAATCTCCAAAGTGGCCTTCTACAGATAGTTATTCCACTCCATTTAAGCAGATGGGAAAACAGGGTTCATAGCAGTTATTTAAGTTGTAATTGAGATTCAAACGGAGACCTTTTATTCTGAACTCACACTCCTCTTACATCTGCTAATTGTCAAACATTTTAGACAGTACAGTATCTATTGTTCTATGTGAAATCCTCATGGAAATGACATTTTTATCCAACTTAGAAGCAATGACCAAGCCCTTGAGTACATTGTCTTCATTACCTGGTGCAAACACATTGTTGTTGGGAGGCCAGAAACATCTCCGCATTCTGAGTGGATTTAGTGTGAAACCAGTTTCTAGACATGCTGCCTGCACCAGCTGAGAACAGAAGTTGGTCTGAGAGGCCAAGAGATTATGGCATTTAAGAAACCACACAGCCATTAAATGTATCTTAAAGTATGCTGATAAGTGGGGTGAGGGTCAGGGAAGGAAAGTATCTTGACTGATTTCATATGAAGATAATAGTTTTCATGGTTTAGGCTAAATATACACAAACGTTGGGCTATAAGGCTCCTTGGGGGTATATGGACTCTGTTAGTATGTTTCTCCATCTAATGAGTGGTTTTGTTTTCTGTGTCTCTGTTCTCGACTTGGCCCATTTTGAGTCCTGCTAGGCCTTTGGTAGGGTGTGCCAATTTTTTAATAGCTCAGGACAGGATAAGGATTGCTTTGGTGTTGTTTGTAGTAAGTTGGGAAGGTACAATAGGTTAACACAAAACTGGCAATCAAGAGTTACAAGTTGCGTTCCTAACTGTTGTTCCGATATTTGAAAAGAGCCATTAAGGACTGTGACTTTCAACCTTAGAATAAAAGTTTTCTTTTAAGTCTTTAAGTTTCCCAATTTCTCCTTTCCTTACTGACCTCTCCTAGCGTTCTTCTTATAAAGACAGGAATTTAAAAACTATCTTTCTCCCAGACAGAGCAATGTGACACTGGCAAGTAGATGCCATGAAAAATCCCATCCAAAGAGTCAAAAATAACGGTTGTCTTTACTTTTTTTTCTGTTTCCAAACATTTCGCTCCTAATCCTCACTATGTCTAAAATACTTTTTTACTCATTTCTAAAACAATATAAATGTTGATTAAAGAAATTTACGAAACTTAGATATGTCTATACAAGGACTAGAATAATGGTACTTAATAATAATTGATTCTGCCTCCCGTGTCTTCTTAGTGAATTTATTATTTATTCGTATTTTGTCTTGCTGAAGTGCCTAAGTGAGTCTTCTGGAGTAGACATAGGAATCATACATTTCAAAGTCCTTGCATTAAGAGCAATTGCTTACCCTTGAGTGTTAGTTTGGCTAAATATATGTTTTAGGTTCAAATTGTTTCTATCTAGAATTTGAAAATACTGTTTGATTTTTCTTTTATCATCCAGTGCTACTTAGAAAGGTCAGAGATTAAAATGAATTTTGAATATTTGTAGGAAACAGTATTTCCTCTCCGGGAGCATTGAGAATCCCACCTCAAACGTTCTCACACATAGTTTGCTCACATCTCTTTGCCCGTTTACTGTGCCTTTGGGGTCAGTCTGGCTTCATATAACTAATTATTGGTTATTATCATTATCATTATTGGCTAATTTATTCTACCACTGGTGTCTATTTTGCTATTTGATATGTCTGTTGATTTTTTTTTTAACTTCTCCAAACATAAACTATTTTCTAGGACTATTTCTTTTTCATACAGCTGGATCTTTCTTCCAGTTGCCTTCCTTATCTATATGGTGATACCCAGTTGACTTTCATTGTTTACAGTAGTTTTATACTCTTTGAAATTGCCATAGTGAGTGAATTGCAAATACCAAACCATTACTCTTCGGGAAAATACAGGACTTATTAGCCTCAGACTACAAGATTTTTTTTTTTTTATTAAGAGATCAATTCATTATCTATAAGATTGTGTGTGTCTGTTGAAGATCTTTTATGTAGTATATATGGTTGATTCACAAACATTATTTACACAGTCAATAATACTATATACCATGTTTGCAGAAAGCCTATCTTTCTTCAAAGAAAGTATGTAACGCATTATCTCCACAATGCGCATCATGGCTTCCTGGCACTTAGGAAGCTAGACAGACTTGCAATACTGTGTTAGGGATCATTCAGAATAAAGCACAGAAATGTGACGAAGATGATACTAAGAGGATACTAAGCAGACCACAGGAAAGACACTGATGTATATGTCGAAAATAGAAGGCAGAGTGTTGCTATGGCTGACCTCAGCTAAGAATGTTCATACCAACTAACTTAAGTTTCAAAAGTGCTGGGAATATTGATTTGGAGATGAGAAATAAATCTAACCAGTAGACAGATTCTCAGGTATGGACCCCACCAATAATGAGAATCAAGAATCTACTTGTTGACGGTTGTCATCTGTTTGTCTCATTGTCTGTTTCCTTAGGTGTTTGTAGTTGAGGATTGTAGAAATAAAAAAGACTTGAAGAACCAGATCAACAAGAAAACCACAACCTAGATTCTTGTCACTGACTTCAGTGGCTTTGTTCACAGACTGGTTTTATTGGAATAATTGGTGAGTTTTGTGTGTGTATGCTTTCGTACTTGAGATTCTTTACTTACCTGTGAGTAGTGTTTCTGGGCATCGTGCTCTTGCTAGGGCAGACCAGGGATGCACTTTGAAGAGTGATCACACTTTCTCTTTATGAACAGGAGAGGCTTTTGTTTCTTTGGGATACCCACAATCCCAGTGCCTCTCCACTCTCTGACCTTATAGACCCCACAGGTCAACACAGTACAATTGCTGTAGGTGGTAGGATTGTGGAAAGTCAGAAGGTGGGAATACCCTCAGTTGAGACATTTGCCTGGGGATTTCATCCTGCTACTTTGTCACCTCTGAGTTTTGAGTGTTGTCCTACATTTGCTTTCTTCTTCGTAACAAAAATTTTGATGTGACCTTGATTATGGTTTTTCCCAACAGTGTGGTTCTGCCGGTCGTTTTTGTTTCTGAAAATCTAAATTTCTGCCCGTCAATCCTACAGTTTCAATTTTTTACCACTATTGTGCTGTTTTCCTTCTTTTTATGTGCAGACAAATATTTTTGTTTTTTGTTTTTAAATCGAGGTGGGAGTAGATAGGAATAAAGGCTGTTATTTTAATTAGGGAAAAATGTTCTTCAGAAGTTTTTGTGTGTTCGAATTTTTTTCAGACAAAATTGTCCAGATGTGGATTTCATGACAGGATTTGTACGGAATCTGTTATCAATTGCTCATGAAGTCATCTATAAGAATAAATTTATAGGGATGCAGAGCCAGCGCAGCTGTTAAGAGCACCTGCTGCTATTCCAGAAGACCTGTGTTTGGTTCTTAGCACTCAGGCTGCTCACAACAGCCCTGTACCCCCAGCTCCAGCATCTCTGATGTCTCTGGCCTCCCAGGACACCTGCACCCACATGCGCATGCCCACATGCAGTCCACACCCGCCCACACATAATTAAAAATAATAAAGGTAAATCTTTTAAAAGGTTAGATTATAACTATTGCATATATGCTTATTTAAAATGTTTTATTAATTACATGTTTATGGGTATCTTCTACATACTAGCATGTGTCCTTCATGGCCATGAATTCCAAATAGTTTCTGATGCATTATAGCACTTAGTAGTCATAAAGGTCCTCTATGGTAGTGGGTGTCATGTTCATAAGGAAACAGATTCACCACCTTTAATTACCTGTGGGGCTCAAATAACTAAGGAAGCTGGTATTGACCTGATAGCTGTCTTTTCCCAAATTAATCATTCTACCACACTCTCACAGAGGATTGGCGCTCACTTCAAAAATGCTAATTATT
Organism: Cricetomys ansorgei; assembly: GCA_026225945.1. Taxonomy (NCBI): domain Eukaryota; kingdom Metazoa; phylum Chordata; class Mammalia; order Rodentia; family Nesomyidae; genus Cricetomys; species Cricetomys ansorgei. The sequence continues at coordinate 5,955,232 of JAMJFZ010001042.1, read as the reverse complement.
CTTTCTGTGCATATACTCCTTCCCATAAAAACTGGAAAGATATGAGGCATAACAAAAAGTCGATTCCACAATGAAGGGACTGTATGGCACAAACAAAAACGTGGTGCATATACATTTTCTGTTATCAGGCTTTTCTTCGTGTTAGAATGAACAGCTGTTTAAAAGTTCATCTTTTCAGAGCAAATTACTGATCAATTTAGCACCATTATCAACCATTAAAAAAATTCATTTCCAATTTAAGGCATAGCAATCAAACATTTATTTAAGGGAAATAATTCTGCTCTGTTTTTCTTTTTCTCTCATTTGAACAAACAGATAATAAATCAAGAAATATTGTAAACAGCAGGCCTCTAGTTCAGAACTGCTAAAAAAAATGCTCCTTACATCTATGCTGTAGAACACAGAAGAATTACTTGATAATTGGATTTAAATTGTAAAAATACTCATCCAGACGGCAGATAAGTACCTTGGGCTAAAGCAGGAAGATCCCAGTTTCTAACTTCTCCGTCTTCAGCTGTCCAGACTCAGAACTCAAATTTAAGAAAATTCTGTATGAAAGTCAGTTGGACCTACCCGCCTTACCCGCCTATTTCTGATGGATCCTATTGGAAGAGAAACATTAGGGTGAGAGACACTTCCAGGCTGCATTCTCTATGGAGACATCATATCCCCCTGAAGAGGAGGTACGACTGAGCCAGATTTTCAGATCAGTTCAATGGCTTATGACATAAAACAACAGAAGATTAAGTGAAAGCCAGTGGGAACTGGCCCTTGGTATGAGAGGTCTTTATAGAGACCCAAGTGTCCCAAGACTCGCCAAGCTTTTACTTTTCTGTCTTCCTTTGGTGAGATCATGGGTGCTTCTTGAAATCCAGATTTCATTTTTCCTTTGCCGAACTTGTTATCTGCACAATCTCAGAAACATAGACATAAATCTCACGTAACATAAGCCCCACAAATTTCATAGGATAAGAAAAAGAAAGTTACGTCTTATGTTTTTGCTTAATACTACTACAGTAGGTGGTGTTGACATTGGTGATTCACACTCAGTGTTCCAAATCTGAGCTCCAGTCTGTTCTGCTCAGCTTTCGTGCTTCACCTTGCACGCCTCGAGAGAGCAGGAATCCTCCTGGCTTGTCCTTGTCCTTACTATATGCCCAGTCCACTGCCCACCAGGCTCTGCCTGCCCTCCTGCTGTGACATTTACCTTGCTGGAGCTTCAAATGCCTTCAGAGTCATCTGAGATTCCAATAAGCTCTGACCTACTCAAGCATGCAAACTCTGGCGAAGTGGGAAGGAGGATGCTTTTTCCTTCTCCCTGGGAATACACAGCTAAGAAAGTTCTAAGGGTTCTTGTAGAGGAACACTTGGAAAAAGTTCTTGTTATTTTGGTTTCTGTGAAAACGCAAAATGGACTTTGGATTAGGTTTGCGTGCCCACCCCAGCTGTGGTACAGTTGTTTCCGAGTTGGATTTGGAATGCTTGACGCAGGTGGCTATGATTTGGTTAGCTGCAGTCGTTCTGGCACCTGTAGCTTGTTTTGGGGATCAGTGGGAGCTTTTGGCTTTTAGGGCATAAAAGGTCTGAAGCCCTGAGAGTTTGGCGGTGGTTGGTGTTTCCTTGGTTGGGTTGCTGTTGTTGGTGTGATAATTCCTAAAAGAACAAAGGTTGGAGAGAATGAGTTTATAGACTGTAAACTGAGACGCTAGTCTGACTCACTGTCAGCTAGTCTTCTTCAAGCTTAGGACAACCTAAAAGAGGCTATGAAGATGTCTACCTTTCTCATTCTATATCAAGGCTGCTTGCAAAAGCGGTAAAGATTTCTTTCTATCTTTTCTTTCTCCTTCTCTACATAAAGGGTAAAAGATTGCAGCGTACTGCTACAGGTTTGGGGGTTCAAACAGTGGAGGAGCTGAGTATGAATGGTGCCTTTAGCATTATTTAATTCTTTGCTAGTTTGCACCATATTCATATCACAAGGTAGCCTTGTCTGAGTGACTTCAATACCAAGTGCTGCACTTGGAACTGTTTCTCTCCCTGCCCCTCAGGCCTGCTCCTTGCTGTCATGGGCGACTTCAGCCCTCAAATGGATTTTCCTTCTTTGCCGACCACCCATTTCTCCTACTATCCCTGAATGTCCTTATCTTTTCTTTTTACTCCCCAAGTTTTGTCAGCTGTGCTTGTCTATGCTTGAACTCCACAGACTGATAACCCAGATGCTCTCCTCCCCACCAAGAAGGCTTTTGGCCTCATGTAAACCAGTGAATGCAAGCTGTCACTTTGAGAACAAGCGGCAGTTGGGTCTTTGTCTCAGGCTGGCCCAAGTTTCACTTCAGCACCAGTACGGATCGCATAGTGTTTCACCCACTTACTTCTTTTTCTCAGCTGCTTGCTATTCCTCTGACACCTTTATGAGAGGTATGCTAAGATTATGCTAAGATATATATACTCTGGATCTTGGTATACTATAAGATTCAGTTCATCTTCAATTTTTCTGGTACTCATTCATGTTTATCAAAATTTTAAGTAAATTGGAATCCAAAATACTTTTATCCCAGTAGTTTCTTTAAAAAAAAAAACCCAGTTAGATTGGATCCTAGGGAAATAAACCTGGAAATATAACAAAAACACCCTCTTGTGACATTTGTGAAAGGCGATGAGATAGAGATGATTCACTATTTGGAAGGTTATGCCTACGTTCATGTTGCATTCCAGTTCTATTTTATTATTAATAATGTTACTATTTCAATTGCTGTTTTCAGACAAGGCCTCATGTCTCCCATGCTGCTACTGAACTGGCTACATAGTCAAGGATGATCCTGAACGTTTCATCCAAATGCTCTTGCAGGGGACTGACCCAGTTCCCAGCACCCACACTGGATGGCTCGCAACCACCTGTAACTTGAGCTCCAGGCAAATAGAAGAATCTGGCCTCTGAGGGCACCTGTACTCATGTGCACACACCCCAACCTCAACACATAATTAAAACGAAAATAAATTAACGAACGTTCAAATGAATATAAGAATATAAGATGGAAGATAGAAATACATGAAAGCAAATAGTCTTTGCTGAGTTTGCTGCTTTGGGTTCCTTGTAAATCAGTTTGCTGGCTGGCCAGGGCTGACAACGGTATAGCCGCAGCATGAGTAGCCTTCATGAGCTGCGCTTCCTGTTGAAGTGTTGTTGGAGGGTGGGTTGTGTAACCCTCAGAGGTTAACTGGAACATTTCATCTATACCAAGCCTGTGTGGTTATCTAACCGGCTTTACTGAGATGTGAGTGACAAATGCAAATTATATGTCTTTAAGGTATGTATCAGTTATGTTTGTGTTCATTGACAGAATGACCAAAAGGTTTCTCTGGCTCAGGATGCCAGGAGACTTTAATCTATCACTAAAGGAGGGAAGGTGCTCTGGCTCTTTCCTTGGCAGCATGAGCCAGGGGTGGAAGCTGCTCCCCTGGTAGGAGACCAGAGAACAGAGAGCAGCTAGAAACAGCAGCTAGGCTTCAACTTCCACAGACCTGACCTCTGTAATCTATACCTGCCAGCTAGGCCTTACTTCCAAGAGGTTCCACAGTACCCCTCCACCCCTACACCCCAAATATCACTGTGAGGGGCAGGGTTGTCAATAGTAAAAAAACATGAATCTATGTGGATTTCAAATTCAAACCCTAACAAGATGTAGGAAGGTTCCGTAGAAATTAGGGACCATCAGTCCTACCTTTGTAAATATACATCCACAGGAAAAATCAAGACACATTGTCTTCAAGACTGTCTTCACTTTTATGTCGATGGTAGCATTGTCCACAAGAACCAAGATATCGACTCAACATAAATACCCTGCAGCAGAGAAATGAGCAGAGAAGAGATGTTTTAAGATTCTGTCAAGCATCTGCATTTTTTTCCCTTTAAAAATGCAATAATGACAGCTACCATTCGTAACGACACGGACCTCGCTGACCCGAAGGCAGGCCATCAGATTCAGTTTCTGATACAAGGAGCACTGAACTGACTCAGCAGGTTGTATTTATATATTTATTTGTTTTTATATGGAATAATGATAAAGACAAATAGGCCAGAAATCAGGGAGGGAGGAGGTATGGGGAGAGTAAGAAGAGTTGGAATGAGAAGAGGGAGAGAGAAATGGTATAATTATATTTTAATTAAAAATAAAATAACCCAATTTTGGTCACATTATGTTTCCTTTGATGTTTTAGACCAGGGGTCCATATACTGGCTATGCTGCTTGCATTTGGTTTTAAGAATTCTAGATATAACTTTCTCATTTACAAATTCCACATTGACATAAGTGTTCCCCAAAGCAAACAATGGAAACTCTAACACCTCTTAAGAAAAAAAAAAACCTGTATTTTAGAATCAATTATTCTTAGTCTTTCATGCTTCAGATGAGAAAGCACGTTGGAGAAACTTTCTACTATTTTAGTATACCGGGAAACCAATTCATCTGATCACATTGTTTACATTCAAGGTAAAACCTTGGTGGTTTTTATTTTTTCTTTTTTGTCTTTCATGGAGTAGGAATAACATTTCTGAAGAAAATCTGAAGTCAAGGCCAATCAATTACAGTAACAAAGCCGTAAGAACTACAACAGAGGCCCTTCAAATAAATGAAGAATCACAGTAGCACCTAGGCCCGGGACACGCCCACTTTCCCATAAGCCACTGCCCTTTATTTCCTTCATACAGCACTGATTCAGTTGCAGCAGATGAATTTTTGGTGAAAAAACAAATCCATTCCATGGAGTGAGTTGTTGAAGTACCACTGAAGATTTAACCCTGTATTTAAACATCAGACATAATTGTGTTCTTTATTGACTTGAGGCTTTTCAGAATGAATCACCCCCACCCCCATCTCCCCCACCTCTTCCCCTATCCCTGCAACCTGGGATTTCCCATCCAATTTGGAATCAGAGATAAATCAACACAATGACTCATCAGTTACTGGTCATACAGGAGTTAACTTCACAGATTTTCTTCTACAAGATTGTATCAACATTTGGATAAATAGTCACCTGGTATTTGAATATGTACTTATAAAGCAATAACTTCTCAAGAGTCTAAGAATTACCATCCTAGTGGAAAACGAAGGCTGATGAAGTGTATTTTATCAAAATGATCATTAGTCCTCTCAGCAACACCTTGAGTTACTTGTCCAACAGCACATCAATCACTCATGAGAGATGACAGAGCTAGTTAGGGATTAAATATGAGTTTTACTGACAGCCTCCATTCTGGGATTTGAAATAGATTCTGTTATCATTACAGAATATGAATTATATAATGTATTACAAGCTATTATAAATATTTTTGGAAAAAGAAAGGGATGAATAACTTTCTGAACATGTAGTCTAGAGATAAACATCATTTTGCTACAGAATGTTTTGATTCTGAGAACGTTCAGGGAAAGAATTTAAAATTTTAGGCCAACAAGAGGGCTCAGCAGATGATCCGAGTTTGATTCCCACATCCCACAAACAGTTGCAGAGACCTGACTTTCCAGAGTTGTCCTCTGACCTCCATGTGCACTGTGGCACATGTGCACTTGTACCCATACCCACACTCACATACACATGCATACACACATGTACACATGCATAGACACGCATAGACATGCCCATATACACATACATACATACATATGCACATATACACATGCATACATGCACACACACATACACATACATACACAGACACATAAACACATACACATACCCACATGCACAGACATAGACACACACATATACACTCAAGGATTTTATTTTAATTAAAATTATTTATTTGTTTTGTGTGTATGTTTTGCCTACATGGGTGTCTGTGCATCCCATGTATGCCTGATGCCCGTTGATGTCTAAAGAAGGTGTTAGATCTCCTGGGATTGGAGTTACAGATGGTTGTGAGCTGCCCTGTGGATGCTGGGAATCAAACCCAGGGCTTCTGAAAGAGCAGACAGTGCTCTTAACTGCAGAGCCATCTCTCCAGTCCCCTAGAATTTGAACAGTTAATGAAACTGGTTGATTTTACTCTTCCTTGGAGGTAATCTTTCTGTGCAGACCCACTGGTTGTGGCTTCTTCATGTCTGGTGTTGCACTCCTCAAATTAATTTTGTTGGATCATATACACCCTGTGTAATTTTTGAGATAATGATGAAACATCTTCTTTAACTTTTTAGCATGTATGATAAATATTATGATTATACCTTCTGTCATTGAAGTTATTGTTTTAGCATATGCAAACAACCAAATATTGACATGACTGAAATTTTAAGACTTATTTCATGGCATTTCTAACTTAATTTTTTCAAGGAAGTTTTGTAGCTATAGCTGCCATGTGAAGTTGTGGGTATTGTTAGTTCAGTCTGTGTTACTTATTCTTATTAGTAATGCATTCATTTTCACATAAATTAGCATCTGGTCGTTTTTATTTCATAGGAAAGCCATGTGAAATATTATGATCAGCTTCCCTTGTTACACAATTCTTTGTCAGTGCATGTGCCTATTTTGAATTCTTTCGGTTGTAATACAATCAATAGTCAAGAAAGCCTTTCCTCTCAGATGTGCTGTTCTCATGATTGATCCGCTTCAGAGTGCGTTTTACAGATTCTATTTCTAAGATGCACGAAGCTTTATTTCAAATTCCTTTTGAATGTGGTATGTGTCTTTCTAGCCAGATTGTTTGGTAGATTATTATTGCTGGTTGATATCTCAGGTTGAGGCTAGACCTGTGGAGGTAACTGAAACATATTTTCTGATTTCTAATCCAATTTAAATATGATTGTGTTAAAAAAACCATACACTGCTAAGGTTTCCATTGAATCCATAGCTTTTGAGTTGGATTTCAGGCAAGTGACATAGTCATCTCTCTGCATGAGCAAAATTCTTGTCAGTATTGGGTGTGCTATTAGCGTTTTTCATCCAACTTTCTCTGGACTTAACAAAAGCTGCTGAAAAATTTAAAACCAGAGAAAATTGAAGAGGTTGAACTAATGTCACTTATTGAAAGTATGAACATCAATCTTAGTGTGGGATTGAGTAGAATAATATATGCTTTAAGCATATATCAGTACTACATATAAGAAATGATTAAAATCATCTTGCAGGGGGAAGTTATCCAAATCATTGCCAAAAGTTGGTTTTACTTTAAATGTTCCACGAAGAATACTTTTTTTTATTTGATTATTGTACTGATTATGAAGACTTCTGGCCAAACTCAAATGAAATAAAACTTTCCATACTGGAAGGTCTAGAGGGTTTTTGAACTCTGGCTTATGTAAAAATTGATTTTTGCTCACTTTCTGACATCATGTCTACCTTTAGTTGTGGTTATTTTGCCTACTTTCGTGTGCCCTGATAAACATAAATCTGAATTAAAGATGGTGTTTCAAACTTGTGTCAGTCATGGTGGTACACACTCTGACAAAGCACACGCGTGGGAATTTTCCTCACTACTCACACACCCAATCTCTTCATGAAGATGTGAAGTCTTCCTCTGCAAGTTCATTCAGAATTGGTGCATTTATCTTGAGAAGCAGAAGAAGGGGTCATCATAAGATAGTTTAACTATTTTGACATGTTCATTGTCTTATATTTGTTGTTGCTATGCTATATCAAAACATGGAAATTATGGAGAATTATGTCCACAATCAAATTTAGTCCTGACTTTGTATCTATCTTTGCTTTATTTACTATGTGCCTTTCGTACATGCAATGGGTAGTTCAATAACCGTTGGTAAGGAGAAGACAAAGGACTTGGTGCAGGAAAGGAATGGATCATCTCCAAGGTCATTCTGTTACCTGTTAGTATAAATTATGCCGTTGAGTTCAAATAGTCAGGATTATGTTGCAATAGGTGAATGTTTAGTAGCTGAAAAAGTTCAACATGTAGTGAATGAAAGCCCATGAGTAAATTTATTCTAACCAAAGAACTAGTGCTATAGTTTTTCCTTAAAGACTATTGTGGCAAAGACTTGGACCCTAGGGAGGAGCTATGCGGAAGTTGTGGGACGTGTAAGAAGAGGGGCTGAGCGGAAGTCTTTGGGTTGTTGGGGACGTGTCAAAGCAAATAGTGTGGGCATGGCCCCTTCTTCCTTCTTTTGCTTTTTGAGCACAGGTGTTAGGTTCTTTTCTCTGCCTCATGAAGTAGCCATGATGTGCTGTCTTGGCCTAGCTGCAGAAGCAATGGAGCTGACCCACCTCAGACTGCAGCCTCCTGAAATATAGACTCAAATAACCTTTTTTCTTTAGAAGTTGAATCACTCTTTGGGGATATGTTATAGTGATGGAAGGGTGACTAGCACAGCTAGTTGTTTTTATTTTCTGAAAAAATTCCTTTTCTCTGTTTGTTTTGAAATCTACCTCTTTCAGCACACACATGCAGAGAGGCACACATAGAGACATACAATACATTCTAAATGCAAACACATTTTAAGTATTTGTTGATTTGTTTCAACTTACTTTACTGCCATCTTTATGGATACATCTGTTCTAGAGAGAAAAGGCCTGCATGCAAACAAGGAAAATTTAACTAAACTTTACAGGATTCCAATTTTAAAGAGTAATTTGTAAGCAGTTTTAAAATGCAATTCTTATTTCAGTGTAAAGTCATTCTTACCTTTAGCTTCAGTTATGTTGAACTCCAAATGTTTTTAGTATGCTCCAAATGGTCTGGATTCTCACAAAGTCGTTGCTGGATCTCTTTCTGACAGGGTGCAACAGGATTGGTGCTTGGAAGGCAGAACTGGGCAACTCCCCATGACAGAGTACCTGGGCAAGCTGCTGGGCTCTGACCACCAGTGCTGTTCCCATCCATGGCTGTTTGGTAGTTGCACAAGCCATTCTCTTATGCTTCCCACACTCAGTTAGGTATACGACCAACTATCCAGTAGTGGCTGGAGTTGTCCGCACGGGGAACGATTTACTATGACAGGACAGACACTACATTTCTTTTTGTTTGGAGGTATTTCCTCCATATTTGCTAACAATGTATCGTTTAATCCTGACAGTATCCTTTGAGGGTCCACTCCCTGAGCAGTTCATCTAAACATACCTATACATATGTCTAGAATATTCACAGATCTGCAAAACAAAAGTTAACCGCTCATGATGATTATTTTAGGGAAAGTTTCAGGTTTTTAAAGTGACCCCTGATTCTAGTTTTTCCAACCTACAAGTAAAGACATGCTTCCATTGCCCACTATTGCAAGCTGGGCAGGACTCTCCACCATATCCACTGTCTGTGCCATGCTACATTGAGTTGCCATGTGTCCGCACAGCAGTTATGATGGGGAACATGTCTCTTCCAGATAGTTGCAAGGGTTTTCTTTCACTTTGCAGGGATATTTTCAGTACTGCAAACAAGTAAGTCGCCCAGCAGTTTGGTTCCCCAGAATGAACTTTTAGAGATGGACATGAAGGCAGAAACTCACAAGACACACCAGGATCTTAGGAAAACAACAGGTGTTAGAATGAGTATTTTCCCATGAGCTGCAAAAAAGGAATTATACCTCAGGATGCTGTCTTAGGACAATAGAAACCAAGCTCTCGCTCTTTCTTTGTGCTTGGTGTTTTAACCAGACTTTGTTGTAAGAATGAAAGGAAAATGAACTGAGTGGCTGCCCAGTTACACCCATTTCCCTCTCTTCTCCTCATACAGAATTCCAAGTCCAGACCTGTTTTCTGAGACTGCTGGAAAATGTTGAGGGTTGAGTTGGAGAAGAGGATGGTGTAAATGTGTTTGTACAGACTCTAAAATGTCTGGGCTTAAAATTATTTCATTAATACAATAATATAAAATAAATAAAATGGCTATGAGAGCAATCTGTATGTTGCCATTCCAATGTTACTTCCACAACAACTCTTCACTGAGAGAGTTGCTAATTTTGTGCTTCTTTATTCAAACGGAGTTAGTTGAGATTTTGAGGGATTGATGTCTCTGCTCATAGAGCCCCTTCTACACAGAGCTGGGACTGACAGGTGAGACAGTGGTAAAGGAGAGTATGTTAACTTTGTGATGATGGTATTGGAAGCTCCAGAATCCTACTGGGCTATGACTTATGTTAAATACCATTCAAGTGGATGGTAACATAAAAAGGCATTGAGTGCTGGTGCTTGGGACTGGATGGGTTGGAATCTGACATCTGTGGCTTAGCATTAACTACTGATAATTAAATTCAGTTTCTTTGTGCCTTCCTTTATGGTAAGCGTGTCCAGTCTGGCAGTTAGCTGGTAACTGACACTCTCTGTGATGTAAATATTCTCACAGTGTGGCTGATTGAAAGATGTAGCTCGACTTAGGATAATGTGAGCACAAGTATCTTTCATGAATGGGTACCAGTATCACCAGCGCAAACAGCATTCACGTATTAGCTTGTTGGAACATTTGAAGTGTTTACTATCATGCTTCTATGTACATGATCTCCTTGATTTTAAGATGCGTAATGAGAAAAAACATCATCTCTAAAACAGTTTCAAGGAAACTATATTTACTCGTTGCATTTACTTTCAGAAATGAAAAAACTAAAACAGTTTATTTTGACCAAAAGAAAAAATGTGTGTGTGTGTGTGTGTGTGTGTGTGTTGAGGAGTAATCAGAATGCATTATTTACATGTACAAAAAGGTCAAATAGAAATTTTATTAATGAAAAAGAAGCAAAGCATAAGGTAGAAAGTGATAGAGTAAGATAGTCAACATTGAATTTGTTTTCTCTATGTATGCACATGCCTGCACAGACATGTTCACACACAAATGCGTACTCATACACAACACACACACATAAGGGGCAGGAATTGATTCTTTGGGACACTGGGATTATTTAAGTCACTTGGTGGTGGATTTCAACCAATGAAGACTTCTCCTTCCTTGTTTCCTTCCTTCCTTCCTTCCTTCCTTCCTTCCTTCCTTCCTTCCTTCCTTCCTTCCTTCCTTCCTTCCTCCCTCCTTCTCCCCACTCCATTCCTACCCCTCCCTCTTCTCTCTTCATTTCTTTTTCTCTTTTGTTAGCAATGATAGAATAGCACGATTTATTTTATAAAGACAAATCTTAGAAATTTACTGCCTCATTAACCCTTTGGTGAGTATTTGTTTAGTGTCTACCCAGTGCCAAGCTTATTTTTAGATTTTGGGGAAACACTAGTGAGCAAAGCAGTAAAACTTTACTTTTGTGGAACTTAACATCCACATAGAAGGCAGATGCTTCCCTGTAGTCCTCAGTTCAATAGTATTGAAAGATGGGATCCTTAAGAAGTGATTATTTCAAAAGCCTTTTCTATCTGAGTAGATTGATTAATTCTGTTGTCTCGAGAGTGGGTCATGGTTAGGCTGGGTTATGCTATGACATACTAATGGCTAAGATGAACACTTGAATTGCATGGGTGACATAAGATATGGACAGATTAGTGAAATTTGAGATAATGTGGTTAGGGAAAAGCTTGCTGAGAAGATGATTTTGCATGAAGACATAACGGAGTTGGGCATGGAGTTCTATGCCTATAATCCCAGCATGTGTGTGGGGGGGAGGTGTGGTACTCAAGCAAGGCCAGCTTTAATTTTGTTTTAAAAATAAAGAAAGAGAAAAACAACCAACAAAGATGTTGTTTGTGCATCTGTGGAAGAGCTTCCCAGGCAGTGGGAAGAGGAAGTATAATATCTGTGCTCTAGGTCTTGGATGTTCAAGAAAGAGCAGGAGTCCAACAGGGCCAGAGAAGACCAGGCAGCAAGGAAGCTTCTAGAAATGGGGTGAAGCAGATAATAGGAGTACACAGCCTTGAGACTATTGTGAGGATTTTGCCTTTGGTCCCTGGGACAATAAAAGCCAAGTGGATATTTTTAGGAGAGGAGGAGTGGTCTGTTTTCTAAGAGATTTCTTGTAAAGAACAACTCCAGATGCTGTGATGAGAAGAGACAGTCCTAAGTGAGCAAGGGTCAAAGTACAGAGGTGATTTATTTAAACATGACATCAGTCATCCAGGTGTGACACAATGGCGATGCATGATATTGTGGATATATGTTGAAGGTAGAGCTGTCATGTTAGTCAGATTCCTTGGGCCTGGGTTATGAGGTGATAGCAATTTAAAGAGACTGCAATCAGGGATGGGGAAGGACACCCTGGTCAGGGACGGGAGGAAGATCAGCAGTTGAGTGCTGTTTTGTAGTGTGGATTATGTATTCAGTTATTCATGTGGAGCTGTTGCATAGACAGCTGGACAGAAGAGTCTGGGGGCAGGACAGAGGTCTCTCTGGGTATGCACATTGAGAATCACCATAACTGATATTTAAACTGTGGAACTGGATGACATCTCCAAGGAATTCAATATGACAGAGAGGAGAAGAAGATCAAGTACTAAGCCCTCCATGACCTCAACGTTATAGGAGACAAAGCAAAAGAGGAGGGATCAGCAAAGTGATTAACAACAGCTTTGGGGTAAGGTAAATAAGCATTTTGTCTACTGTTAGTTTATTTTTCAACATTTCTTTAAAGTATGGAACAAATGACAGTAAAGGAATATGAAAAAGTAGCTAGGATAATATTTGAAATGACAGGTTTTAGGCTATGACAATCTTAACCGTGTTCAATAGCAGGGGCAAATGGATAGGTCAGGGGATGAAGAAGAAATAGTGTTGTCACTTTTTAAACTTTCCTACTGCAGACTTACCCATTCTAACGCTGAACGCCTTGGGTTTAATTTGATACAAAAATAATTTAAGTCATGGTATCTTGGATTGAGGATAAATAGAACTCATTCCTTTATTTTATTTTGAATTTGAGTTCCTTGAATTTTTAATGAGTTTTGCATGGCTGTTGTTTTCTTTTGTTTTTTGTTCTTTTCTTCTTGTGCTTGAGGGTAAAGGCAGTTATTCTGATTCTCAATTTGTTATCATGACTGTCATTCATCTATTTAACCAAGGTTTTCCAGAATCTACTATGCATCCAGCTCTGTTTTTGATGTTGGGGTTAACTCTCTTTCCTTAAAGAATTCCCACGTTAGTTGAATGAGTAATTGTAATGCAGCAGAACATGCGCAGCAGTGGAGATGAGTGTTGAGAGACTCGGCGGCGAAACTCAAGGAGAGAACAGGCAACTTTCTGGTGAGGATTGAAGACTTCTGCCCATAAAGTAACGTTCAAGCTTATTCTTAAAGGAGTAATAAGACTTTCCTAGGGAGCACGAGAGCAAAGGATAGTCCAAGAAATCAGGCAATGTATTTATGTGGAAATCTCATATGAAAGAATGAGTTTCATTTTTGCAGATGTATGTAAAAGAATGTGTGGCTTCTCGGTCATATAGGGAATGAGCTATAGATCAGTAATATGTGCATTTGATGTCATGTGATCTCTAACATCATCCCCACTGTTTTCTTTCTGGAATAGTTATAAACCTCCATTCTGTGTTATTAATTATTCTGCCCAGCGTATCATCAGTCCCCCAATAAGATCAGATTTGATAAGGCTTTTAATTGTTGTGGCTCTTTTCCCTTTTCTTTCTACAAATTTTAATTCAGAGTCACTTTATTAGGTTGGTGAGCTTCCAACCAAAGCTTGCTTTATGGGAGATACCCTCAGACCCCTTCAAGGAGCTGGTAATCCTAGCATTTGTGAATAAGACCACACATACATAAACTTTGTATCTCAAATGCGTCCATGGAACTGACTGCTCACACCTCATATGCTCATTTCCTTTATGTAATTATCACCTTAGAGCTGGATAAAAATTGAAAACACCACCTGTTTACCTGAATCCCCAAGGCTCTTAGTTTCCTAACCCACTATCATTGTCAGTTTCTTCTGAGGAAGTTGTGAATGGTAGTGTGGCTGGCATGGGTCCAGGAACCTGGTGCATCTTCTAGTAGTACAGGAGGTTTGCATCCTTCATCTTCTGTAACATATGTCTCTGTCTGGGGGATAATGGGAGTTCTTGCACTTGATAATGCATCATTTTTAGTGTTCTGAGGAATGAATCTGTCTCCATTTGCAGGTGTGGAGTCTCCCCTCTCCAGGGTAGAGCCTCATACATTTTGTTTTGAATGACATTTGACATTACATGTCTATCTGTGATACAATCTCCATCTACAGCCTTTCAGGCATGGTTGACTGTATGTTGCCTCTTCCTCTGTGTCTACATTCCAGTCGTGTTCTTCCGGATGGTGTTTGTGCCTGGAGATGATGTGACAAGCTCATAGAGATGTGTCCTTCAAGCTTGCTCACACTCTTTCTGAGCAAGAAGTTGGAACGTGACATGCAATGTTCTAACTGGAAGCTGTATATTTAGCCTGGAGATTAATAGGGCATAGCTGAATCAGAACCTCCACCCCCACGCCCACATACATACCCATACACACTCTACCTGCCTTTAGAGCTTGGATGACTGGTGAGATTAAATAACAACCCACAACATTAGTGCTGTTATGCAGAGGATCAACTAACTGAATGAACCCTAGAGTCAGAGCTCTGTGTGCTGTGCTCTGCTGTCCCTCTAGTCCATAGCAGTAAGGACTAGCAGTTTGCTAGTTTTATTGTTGAACATTAACCGGACACTATTTATCAAGTACTGTATGGCAGATGCTATGTAAGATCCTTATCAGACAAAGAAGCCTCAAGGAGCTCACTCTTCAGAGGAGTGATCCGAGATGGATGCATGTGACTCTGGCCATTTATTTCCTTAAATTATTCTGGACACAGGTAACAATAAATTCAAGTAAATTACAAGATTTCTATGGTACAACTACATTGGTGAAGCTAGGAGAGTCATCCAATTTTTGAAGCTTTACAGTAAACATGATTAAATCCTTTAATTTGAAAATGTGCGGTGTTGAAATTATCATTTCGCAAATTATACTTAAGACACAGAAGAAAGCAGGTGTTGAGACATCAATGTTGATAAATAAGGACACTTCAAATAGTCTTTTATAGGAAGTGGAAATATTTTTACGCCAATTCTTTAACATAAACTGAAGGAATATATTTTAAAATATGTCCAAAGTAAAAAAAAAAAATTACAGACATGCACAACTGAGTGAATTAATTTACTATTTTTTTCTGTCTAGGTGTTCTATTTTTAGACCCCAATGGAAATATTTCTCTTCCTAAGAAATTTCTCTCAAAAATGTGAATGTTATCTATGAAAAAGAAGATGTTTTATAGGGCTCATCACAGCCCAGAATCCCTCCAAAACAGAGTAAGGGAGCTTTGGGGTAAGGTTGGGAGAATCTAAAAGGTTTAGAGATAAAATTCAGTGCCATGCTTGAGAGATGACCCAGCAGTTAAGAGTATTGGCTGCTCTTCCAGAGGACCCAGGTTCGATTCCCAGCACCCACCATGACCATCTGTAACTCCAGTTCCAGGGGTTTCGGATAGCCTCTTCTCACCTTTACAGACCCCAGGCTCTCCCACGGTGCACAGACATGTATGCAGGCAAAAATACCCATACATATAAAATTTAGATAAAATAACTCAGTGCCTAAAAAGAAAGGGTTAATCTGCCCTTCCCCAGGCAGAAAAACAACAAAAGAGTCATAATAGAATAAGTGAACTCATTGAGTTTAAGCCTGGAAAAACTACATATCATGCTAAATGTTGGGATTAAAACTGTTCTAGGGATGGAAAACACTGGAAACTTAACCTTGTGATTTTATTTTATCAAGAAACTTAGCAGATGGGGAGGTGGGAGTGGATACAATCTCAGTACACTGTATTCCATATGAAACCATCAAAGGATGCCTGATAAAAATAAAAAAAGGAGAAAATGAGATTTATAAAAGCTTAAGATTGATCTCTCTTAGCAGAATCAAAGACTATGGGGAAAATGAGGAGCATTGTATCTTACACATACTCTGAAGGAAACACAAAAATATCTGAAAAGCAAAAGACCACATTTCTGCAAGTTTGAAGGCATGCTGTGATTTTTTTCTTTTTCTTTTCTTTCTTTTACATTCCTGGCTTCTTTGAAAGAACTGTGAATGTACACTCGCTTGGTCTTTGTATAGTGTAGGTCAAGGAATGTGCCCAGGGTAAGAGACCTGGGAAGGACCCCCGTGCGGGCCCAGGCTAGTGTTCAAAGACCCCACAAGAATGCTCTTTTTGCCAGGACCCTAATCTTTGCCGAAAAACCTAGGTGCAAGCAGAGAGCGTGGGCAAGGAAGTGAACGGACTTGAAATGGGACTCTGCCCTGACCGCCATGGGCACTGCCTAACCCCTTAAACATTAAGCCTCGGGGGATCCCCACGGAGCGCCTGCCTGTGGAATTCAGGGCTTCTGAAAGGAGCCTCACAGTGCAGCTGGGCGTGAATGTCGCTTGGACTGTGCTCGCCAGCCGGTGGCCAGCCTCATGCTGCGTCCTTCTGCAGAGCAGCCATCTGCTGCAGCGTTAGTGAATGAACCGCTCCCCTCCACTTTTTTTTGACAGAACAATAGCTTCAGTGATGTGATGTGCATTCCAATAGACTGAGTCTTTTCGCTCAGCCTTGTGTGTATGGGGGGCGAAGGGGAGAGGGAAGAGACTGTGTGTCTGAGTCTGCTCAGATTGTTTTAGATGGAACACTGGTGGATGTTGTTGAGAAGGTTAATGTTTTATCTTTGCTTTTAATTGGAACGCTCAATCAACAGTGATCTGGGGCCCTGTACTGCTCTCTGCTCTTTCTCTGCATTGTGTCTATCTGTTGTTCTTTCTTAGCCTATCTCTCTCAGAACACTAAGGGGTAGATTCGCTTCATTCAGGAATGCTGATGAGATAGACTATTTAAGAGGATTTTTTTTTCTTTTCTTAAATCACCTGATGTTAACTTTGGTTGATTAATCCCTTTCCAGTTCCCCCTGCCTTGGCAGTATCTTTAAACCTATCTGGCTGCCTTTGATGCGGTTCACAGGGTGAACTCTCTGCAGCAGTTGTCAATTCTGCTTTACCCTGTGGGGTTCATCCAACTCAGGGCAGAATCTTAATTACAAAGAAAAAAAAAAAAAGAAAGAAACATGCAAAAGACAAATCAAAAACTTTGCCAGGAGAGGATTGATCTGTTCTCTTTGGATTAATCATCCTTCGAAACAGAAAATCCTATTTTCCCTGTCGATAATGGCCCCGTGGTTATAATCTTTAGCCTCTCACAACTATAGGATGAGCTAATTCAGAGGGAGACTTGAAGATTGGTTATTGAACTCATTGAGGTCATCTGCTTTCTGATTTTCAAGAAAAAAAGTATTTTGAGTTAAATATAACCCAGAACCTTCATGCATAAGCCAGCTGTAACTGTGAAGGCTCTGGTGGGCGTGGAGAGAAGTGAGCAGGAAGTGAGGAGACTTGCCCCTGGCTGGCCAGGTTTGAAGGCTGTGCGGGACAGAGTTTATAATGATACCTCCACAGGCCTTTATTTGCTCGGGGTGAGACTCTGCGAAACCCTGGGAGAAAGTAGATGCAGTTTAATTTTTACTTCTCTTTTCATTCTGCCTTGCAAGTGTCAGCAGTAATGCTACTTTATACCTTCACTGGGATTCCTTTCAAGTTAGGTTATACCGGGCAGAGGATGGAATAAGTGGGAGCTAAAAATCCCTTTCATTCTAAAATTCAAAGAGAAACTGTACTTGCTGCTTTGCCACTATGGAGAGTTGAATCTTTTGTACATAGTTGTCATGTGACAACCTGAACATTTGGTAGTCTATTATTGTAAGACCTGTGCTTTCATCTTTATTGATGTTCTAAGCATATATTTACTTGAATATGTTTTATATACATATATAGTTGTTTGTGTACATAGACATTAAACATGTCTGAATCATGTACAGTTCTTTCTGATGTGTGTGTGTGTGTGTGTGTGCGCATGCACACGTACAGTGGTAGATAGACACATTGGGGCTCTGAATTTCATTTTTGCAAGTCCTATTTCCAAACGCCGAGAAAATCCCTTTTATAGATCCACTTTTATAGTCCAGAACTATCATCAAAACCTCACCAAAACCAAAAGTGGCTGATTTTTTTCAGCTATATAGAGGCCAGGGTCTAGACCAGCAGGCCAAGAGAGCAGTTATTATGAATCTTCTATATGAATGTTTCAGAGTTCACTAATAGTTGTGAGACTCAGCCAGTCTGGATGTAGGAGGACATTCACATCTCCAATAAGACCCCATGGGACGCTCTCATGGGAAGCTGTAGCAGTGGGTGGGTGACCTGTTGCCCCATCAGTGGGTGGGGAGCAGACAGTTTATTGCTAAAACCTGGATGGTTTTGCAAGTGAAAGGAAACAATCCAGTGCCATGCTGGTCAGCAAATATCAACCAGGGCATGTGGTTCTTGATCACCTCTGGGTATCTATAGATGAAGATTCTCAGCCCTACAGATTTCAATGTATAGCCTTAAGTGCTGTAAATAATTTTGAAGACAAAAATAACTCCAGATAATCAAAGCTATCTGAATTTTTCTCAGACTTGAACCTCACACCAATATTAATGAGTTACAATGGCTTTAGACTCATCATAGATTACAAAAATACTACAGGGAAAGAGCCATTTGAACAACCATCAGTGCAGAGCAATATAGTGACTGAGAAGGGGTTTATTTAGTTTTTGTTTTTTTTTCCATTCCCTTATTTATTGTCTGTATATGAGATACAATTTATGTTTTAGATGACTTTGAATTTAGAAAATTAGTCAAATTCACTCATCATTGGTAATGATCTTAAAATGTTTTTAATTGAATAAAATTATATCACTTCTCTTTACCCTCTGAAGGCCTTCCCAGCCACCCTCCTTCAAACTCTTCTTGTGCCTCCCCCAACTCTCAAATTAATAGTCCCTTTTTCTTTGATTATTATAATTATTTACATATGTATATGTATACACAAAGATATATATATATATATATATATATATATATATTTATGTGTGTGTGTGTGTGTGTGTGTGTAACTTGTTGAGTCTGTTTTTGTTGCTTATGTGTTGATGTTTTTCAAGGCTGACCAACCTTCATTGGACGACCAGTATGTGTGTTACATCCTTTGGAGAGGCTAATTCTCCTTCTCCCTCCCGGCAATCATTAGTTCCCTATAGTTCTTTGTCTGATGATGGGACCCCATGAAATTTTCCTCTTTCATGTTCACATGTCCATTGATATTGCCACTTTCTTGGTCATGTTAATGTAGGCATTTATTTAGAGACTGTTTCATAGAATGCTTCTTCGATATTTTGGCTTTTACAATTGCTGTGTCTCCTGTGATGTTCCCTGAGCCACAGATGCATGAGCTGCCGTGTAGATGCAGGTTTGGGGCTGGGCTTTCCACAATCTGTTTGTCTCTGCATTGTCCAGTTGTGGTTTCCATTTGCTATACAGAAAGGCTTCTAAGATAAGGGGTTGTAGCTACTCTTACCTATGTATATAAGGATAAGATTTAGACTATAGGAAGAAATTATGCTGGTCTAGCAAAGTGTGGATAGTCGGTGCTTCTCTAAAGTCCATGAGTTCACTAGCCCCAGGAAGCTGGCTAGGTTTTCAGTATCAGGCATGATTTCTTTCCTGTTGAGTGGGCCTTAAGCCCAATTTGACAGCTGTTGGCTGCCACTGACATGAGGGCCACTTTTTGTACATTTACCAACATCTTGCCCTGCTGGTAATTGTCATGGTTCATAGATGTTGCAGCTGGGTAGGACTTTTTAATTGCTTCCATCCCTTGGCAGTTTGCATAATATTTTCTGAAACCATAGAGGCTCGACTGCAGGAAAGAGGCTTTCCGGTCAGAACCAGCTCAAGTCATCTGAGTCCTGTGTGCTGAGTATGCAGTGTTTTTAGCACCAAGAGCTACATCAACAATCTATATTTTTGGGGGAGTCACCTGGACTACCGCGACCAGCCATTCTTGTGCTTGGTGTGAGGTTTTTGTTAGTCTACGGTTTTTGTGAGGAAATTTTTTTTTAATGTCACCAATATAATGCTATTCAAACTAGCTCTGTAACATTTTCAAGTTCAGAAATAGAGACCATAGTCCGAAGTTACTCTCAGCTAGATGTTTTCATTCCAAATCCAAAGTATCCAAATGATGGATTTTGCTTTCATATGTCCAGTGGTACCTAATCCAGGCTGAGATGTAAGGAACAGAAAACTGTCCCTCAGTTTTCTTATCGACAAAGTGGTTAAATATGGAAGAAGCACGGTGATGACCCTGAGATTTTTATGTTCATCGAATATTAAAATATATTCAGTATAAACTTTGGAATGTTAAATACACTTTAATTCTTTGAAAATATTTGATAGCTCATCTATAATTTATTTTGAACTCTCCATTAGCTTTAAATATTAAATTAAGCTTCACCACCCATTCTTAGACTGTTCTAAGTATCATCTGGGAGATAATACTTCACTTTGAAATCTTGTCATGAGAACATTTTTTTTTCTTACAGCTGATACATTTTTAAGCATTTGATTGACTAAAACTTGAAGAGGTTGTTTATGCCACTCAGTACATTATAAAATTTTGATGCTATTTTATATCTTGAGACTTATAATTCTATCTTAAAGAATTTTAAAACTTGCTCTTGCAAGAAGAAATGCCTGTTAGGATTTGCAAGCACAGATTAGTACTAGAACTGTGTTTACAATATGTGTTTGTTCCCCAAACTATACAGATCCTTCTTCTAAAGTAAAACCCCCTGTCCAAGTGTGTGATCTGATGACTGGCCTGAGAAATGGATTTACATTTGGAGTTGTACCTGACCCATCCTAGTGGATTTCCCATCCAGAGCAGCTGACATAGTGCTTAGCGCAAGCTTGGTAGAACTTCTTCCAGTGCAACATTTTATTCTATCTGGTTTCAAGTTCTTACTGCTTCTTTGTCTCTTGAGCGGACATTTGATGCTCAGGTCAACAATTACGGGTGAGATTTCTAGGCTCCTATTTGTATACCAAGAATTTTCTCTCCTCCCTGCTTTACCAGAGATTCAGGTAAGGGAAAGAGAGCAGAGTAGTTAGGAACTGAAAGAATGATAAAACAACGTGGACTGTGTTAGGACTCAAACTCAGTATGATTTTGCTTTAGTCTAGTGTTAGTCATATTGTTCCATTCATGCCTGTACTGATTTGGTACCTGCCTTTTGTTTTCAACAGAATGTTTCATATGTAGATACATTTACAGGTCCTGGGTCATGCCTGAGGGTGGTCTAAGGTGATAAGAAGCAGCAGGGATGTGTCCTAGAGTGAAGGACTGAAAACACTTGTAGCCATTTTATAGCCATGGACCATCACTGGCCAGTACAATAATGGTCGTTGACAGAAATGGTGTGAGGGGTCAAGGTTGCATGATCCAGCCAGTAGAGGCCACTTTGGCGCTGTGTACATGCTTTATAGGAACATCAGGTGTCTCCAACTGGAGCCCCCACCACTATTACGAATCCTTTCAATGTGTGTGTTGGATGTCCCACAGTTGTTTACAGACATCTGCTCTTTAGTTCATAAACACCAATTGGCATGGCCAAGGCAGAATCCTACCTGGCAACCAGCATGCAGCTTCTCAAGGTTTTGTCTGCAATTACTAACTGGTAGGATGGTCCTACTCTGCTGGACAGTAGGCGGCAGGGGTACTATAGGCATTAGTCTTTCCTAGAAGATGAGTAAGCCCTAGTTCTTTTGCCCTCACTCAGTTGGAGAGAATATATACAGGGCAATGCAGAGTGATGGTGCTGTCTTTTGATGTGTTGTTGGGATGACTTGTACAGAGGATTCTGGCCCTTCCATTGTGGATGAGAAACTGTGATTAAGCCTTCAATGAGTGCTTCTTTACTAGGCAACATGGGGACAGTGCCTGGAATCTAGTCAGTTCATTGATAAAACTCGAGGTTGAAAGCATGACTGTTTCTTTGTCTAAGTGCATCCAGGCTTCAGTAGCGGGCTACTGCCCAAGTCTGCCATCTGAATCAGCTACTGGCTGATCAGGGGACTCGCAGAGGCCATTTAAAAACACCTACAAGGGAAGCTTTTAATCTTTCATTGGAAAATTTCAGGACTCACCAGATGTCACTGAGGCCACTGTTGGCCTGTTATGATTTGAGTTGGAACTGTGGAAGGCTGGGATTCTAGCAGCTCTGGGAAAAGGAAGGGAACTCCGGAGCTCAGATGGTCAGTATTTTCTTTAAGCAAACATTTGACATCAAGGCCAAACATTTGCCATAATTCTTACCACCTAAATGAAACCCGAGAAAATGAAGACGATGAAACAGGATGTTCCTTCTCCATTTTGTCTGTGGAGCAATGTTCTGTCCTGAGTGACTTCCTTCCTGGCCTGGGAGGAGGGTTTTCTTCAATGGGATGCTCACCTCTCAGACTCACTGACTGATTGATGATTCTGTCTGTGCAGTCAGCATCTCACCCACTTTTCTCCCACCCCTTCTAGACATATATCTAAGTAAAAAGGACAACCATCCAAAGAAAGAGTGACCCCAACCATCCCTGTGAATATTTTAGTATTTCAAGAATCTAACTTCTTCTTCTTCTTTTTTTTTTTTTTTTTTTTTTTTGCTACTCCTCATTTCTTATAGAAAAACCTTTGTCCCTCTGAGTTTTCAAAGGCTAGTGAGCTTTGATTCGTACAATGCTAGGGCTCTGTGCTTTCGAGAAAGCCACCAAAAGTAAATGGAAAGAAAAAGCTGTCAAAGGGTTAACTATTGTCATTGTATTGAATATATCTTCAGATTTTCAAAATAGGCTCTCCCAAGCATCCAAAAGAGCTTGAATTTTAAAAGTTGTGAGCCTGTAGAGCATCTGAAAAAATGTTTTGTGCTATAATCCATTATTTTTTGAAATATTTATTGAGAAATTAAAAAGATTTACGCAGGGTTATATAAAGCTACGTATATGTGGGGATGGGCTGTAAAAATATCTCTCTTTGTCATTTGAAGAGTAACAGTTTTGTACTTCAGTTTGTGAATAGTCACTGCTTTTGGCCTAAAGACACCTCAATGAAAGACTAGCAAGAATGCCTTCACTGGCTAAACCTTCCTTTCCTAGAAGTTCCCAACCCCTAATTATTTTTTTCTATTCCTGTGCCATTTCTGTCTGAAGATGTGATTTTGTGAGTTGCTCAGTAGAGTCTGGAGGCCGGCTCCATGTCTATACCTACCTCTCCCCTGCCTGGTGCATGGTCCTGGGAGAATCTTTTAGACTCCCTGTGCATTGATTGTTTTTTTTTTTTAATCAATAAAATGGGGGATATTTGTGGTACATTTCTGAGATTTTTCCATGTGGTCTAATGTCTACAGAATGATGTGACGTGTGGTGAACCCCATGTTTGCTATTTCCTGATACTCTAAGGGCTTGAGATGGTCACAGTAAAACTGGGAATAGGGAAGGGAATTGGGTGTGGAGGAGACTGAAGCAGACTCTTTGTTCTTTCATTAGGGCTGGTTTGGGAACTGTGTACCCCGGTTTTTAATTATACTGTATCAAATGCTGTTCCCTGAGTCTATGTCTTGTTAGTGAAAATTCTATGCAACAAGAGGCTTTTTCACACTTCAGCAATCAAATCTCCACGCAGAGGGCAAGAATTTGGAGAGCAGAAGTTTCCCAATGCTTAGGATTGTTCTACAACAAATTTTTTTTTCATCCAAGTTCCAGCATGTTGTACTGAGAGAGGAAAACATTTTAGTATCCAGATACACTTTGCTATCTCTGAGATGCAGGAAAGACAAAATATATTTGTACATAATTGAAAAGGTAAAAATAGGACTCACCAAGAAATTTTGTCTACATAGTGCTGAGGCCTGTGAGCATCCCTGATACTAAATAGAGTCTGCCTGACAGAGATCCGGATCCTTTAGCTGGGGAAATATTAGTCCAGGGATACTCATAGGCCTCAGCAACATAGTACATGGGATACAAAAGAAGATAGGCTGGGGGAGACAGCTTGTTTGGCCAAGTGCTTGCTGTGCATTCTAGCACCCACTTTGAAGATGTGGAATGTGGACATGGTGGAATGTTCCTGTAATTCCAACACTGGGGAGGGGGCGATAACAGAATCCCTGGGCTCACTGACTAACCAGTCTAGTCAAATCAGTGAGCTCCAGGTTCAGTAAGAGACCATGTCTCAAAGAATAAGGTGGATAATAATTGTGAAAGATATGCAATGTTTACCTCTGGCCTCCAAACATATATGTGTGTGTACTCGTGCGTGCGTGCGTGCACACACACACACACACACACACACACACCCCACACACGAAAGCATGATAGCATTTAAAATTTTTCTTTTTGATGTAAAGTTGAAGACTAGTCTGTTGAACCAAAACATGTCCTATAACATAGTTTCAAAGTACATATATATATACCTGATATTTATAATTGTATAGCAAATACTTATACTTTGAAACAATTGACTTTGATCTCCATCTATATGGTGACAGGATGCTAATCTCATCAACACTTTGCATTGACAAGCGTTACCTGTAATTGGTTTTACTTTTTATAGAGAACAAGCTTTGATCTTGAGAGATTTATTTGAATACATAGACAGCTGACAATTTACAAGGCAGAAATCAAATTCGAGATTTTTTTTAGACCAAATTTACATTATTTACAGTATAATCATATTGCATTTTGAGGATAATTCGCTTCAGTTCATGAAAAACTCCTAAGCTCCAATAGTATACAAGGCACCACTAAGTCACTGAGGATAGTAAGCAGATCCAAGAGCAGGCTGCCTACCTTGAGAACAGAAGGTCTAGGTGGGATCACAACATTATAATCTCAATCTCCCTCCACGCTGTTGTGTGAATCCAAACTCTGCCATTACCTTCAGTATAGTTTAGATAATCCATAAGGTACTTGTATCCCTCAAATATAGTATCTTTGAATGCCCTTAGTTGTGTAAAATCCTTGTATTTACATTTACCTCACTGCTGAACGCTGCTTCCTTAGATAGTAGTTTATAGATTAGACTACGTATATTATAGGTTAGGTATCAGTTTGGTTCCATCAAAGAATCAGAAAGAGAAGTATAATTTAGCAAGCTGTGATGCATTTTGTATGAAGATAAGCATCTGATTACACTAGCATTTTACTCCTAACACAATACGCCTAAAGAAGAGAGATTTGTCTTGATGTGAACATGTGCAGCATGGGAAGATTACCAAGAGAGCAGCACAGCTAGCTAGCATAGCACCTGGAGTAGGGAGGACTGTGGATGGAATATTTCTCATAGCAGAAAGAAAACTTGTGTATCTCGGATCATGCCTGATGGACAATCTATTTATACAGGTGTGGGAGAGAAAGACAAGGTGTCCAAAAAAAGCAGGAAGAAAAATAAGTGACTATGAAATATTTTGAAATTCATTTTAGGAAAGATCGTGTATTTATTTACTATTTCTTCATAATTATCTGAAGCTTGTGTTCCTTCCTTGACCAAGTTCTCTGCACCTAGGAAGAGTTCTTTGGTTTGACGAAAGAGCTTGGGAAGAGAAGGCCTGATGCCACAGATCAGCTGCTCAGGGGCGCTCATCTTTGATCTAATGTGTTTTCTTTTTATCTATTCTCAATACTCTGTTGGTCATCTCTAGTAGGAACTTCTAGAAGGAGCTTCATGACTGCATTGGCAATTAGACACCTGTCTTTCTATGAATGGATAGACACAGAATCTGTAACAGATTTAATAATTCTAAAAAAAATATTTTTTGTCTGCTTTATCAGTGCAACTACTCAGAAGGCCATTGTGACTGCAGGCGAGGACAATTAAGATCACAGATCATCTCTACACGATGATAACATCTAACAGAACTACATGGAACACTAGTGCTCTCTTCCTTTATTCCTTCCTAGATGACTCCCAGGCAGTCCAGACAAAAGACTGACAAGTGGGAAGTACTCAGCCTCCAGGGTCTGGACCTGTTTGGTGGAGTCTAGAAGGTGGTAAATTCCAGGGCTATTAACCCTGTGTCTGGACAGCCTCTTTCTTTTTCATCTCTTGTTGTTCTCTGTGCTCAGTTAAAAAAGTACTGCCATAGTGTTTCTTGAGGGACTTGGCAACAGCTTTTTTCTTGATTCTACTATTAGTTTCTTTAACCTAAAGTCTCATGCTGCGTATATAAATCCAACATATACAGTTCCAACATTTCTTAGTGACCCACTGAAAAACAAAAAGTTGCTTCTCGTGTCGACTGTAGTAAGGCATGGCGCGTCTCATTTTCCGGAATTCTATTCAGTACAACTAAATTAATACTTCATTTTTCCTGTCTAGCAAGTGATGTATAGTTTTATCGATTATAGATAAAAATACATGGAGGAAAGTCTTGGCTGGGGTAATATGTCAACGATGGTGGAACACAGTCTACAAACAGGATAAGCACCTGTAATGGGTGTTACTCATGTGCACAGGAGGACCTGTGTCTGATGACACTATTGCAGATGTTCCGGTTATGTCTCTACATCTCAATGCTTGCTAACTCCTGTACAACAGACTGAAACACTCAGTTTCCATTTAGAGGTTTAGTGTGTTGGATAGATAATATTTCTCTAGAATTCAAAACCAGTGCAGTGGCAAGCTTGGATGTAAGTACATCCAAGAGATGAGACAGGTGGGTGTCTCTCTTTCCTGTGCTATCTGCCTGTGTCCAGTCTTTAGTACTGTGTAAGAAGGACGAAGCAGCATAGCTAACAAAATATTCCCACAGTATATTAAAGCAGAAAAAGAAAACCTGAGGTGGGATATTCTGTAAAGCAATGAGCTATGTATGTTCCCGTCCCTGCCTACTAAAGATTCCCACTGTCTCTGTGGCTTTTCAGCATGCTTACATTTTGAGATGACCTCCTCCTCACTTTAAAAAAATGCGGTTCTTGAACAGCATCACATGCACACAAACGCACAGACGGTTTTAAGATGCGTCCTTTGATGTGTATAATCATCTGCTCACCCAGAGAGCAGATGTTGCTCTCTCTTTTGGCAAACAAAGCTTGGAAGAATAGGGCAGCAGTGCAGGCAAGCTGGAGCCTACCTCTCCTCTCACTCTGACAGGAGCTAGACTTCTCTGGAAGGCCTGCCTGCCAGCTCTCATCAACCCAGAGACAAGGGTCCTCCTGAGGGATCAAAGAAGAAATTATCATTGGAGGGTAACGCGATGCAGAGCAGCATTGAAAAAAATGCATACAGCACGACTAGAGATCAGCTGGGGTGCTCCAGTTGAGGAAGGCTACTCCACCAGCATTGAAAAAATGCAGATGTCATGAATTGAGGTCAGCTGGGGTGCTCTCATTGTGAAGGGCTACTCCAGCCGGTCTCCATAATTGCAAACCAAATTGTTGAATTTTGTCAATTTTTGAGTGCTATGCCATTCGCTTAAATAAACAACCCATTGAGAAAAAAATTTCATTCAAACACTTTTGAATGAATGAGTTATGAAAGTTTCCTCCAGGAACCTGATCTTTGGTGGATGCCATTATCAAAAAGTAAGTTGTTTAAGGTCATGCAAAGAAAAGAGTCAAGAGGAGCCCAGGGAAACAATCAAGAAACTATATTTGTTTGTGTTTCAAAAATGCTTCTTTTTAAAAAATTATTGGAATTCTTAGTTATGGTAAGAACCCAGAGAAGAATGTGCATGTGAGTGTGTGTGTGCGTGTTTAATAAAATACTGTAAAGACTGAAGATGTCATTAAATATTTTCTCAGAGCACTGCTTTTACCAAATTTCAGAAATAATGGGGAGAGACAGAAGAGCTTCACTATTCTTATCGCTTTTGCATGAAGCAGAGCTGCAGCAAGGGTGGTAGAGACCACTGGAGAGGTAACAGCTTGTTTGAGAGGCTAGGGGATGCCAGAACTCTATTAGTATATTTTAAATATGTTTTTAAATGAAAATCATGGCTTGATGTGACTCATGAGATGTGTTATTCATTTTTATAAACCCAGCGAGATTGATATTATTGGTGATATATCTAGTAGTAGTTTGGGAAATTTAATAGTCAATCCTCTGTATTGATAAGTACTTTCGGGGAAGTATGGTCTACAGTCCACAAACATCTAGTGTACTCACTAGACTCCCTGGGTCCCCAAGATTCTGATCCTGTGTGTGATGTGCAAAGACCTAAATATATCCAGGGACTCTCTGGATGATTCTGAAGCACATACGAGGCTGGGAACTACTGTTTTGGGAAATTACTCTGCTCATTGATGATGTATTCCTGCCTCACTGGAGCTGAGTGTCTGCAGCTCTCTTTAATCCTCTCTGCTGTGCATCTTCATCAACTTCATCAACTACCTGATTTGCTCAGAAAGGAGTCAGATGACTACACTTCTATATGGGTACCCTAACAAGCCCAGAAAATGGTAGTGTGTGTGTGTGTTTGTGTATGTGTTTTACTAGCTGAAGGTTATTTCAAAATTTCAATGTTAGACTGTCTGGATGGCTAGATTCCAGCTGGAAAGAATAAAATGGGAGAGGTGATCCTTTCTGAAGAAATTTTGTGTTCAAACATATCCACATGTTTACAATTAATTTCTCATCAGTTCTCAAAGTTTCACCTCTAAGCAGAAACAGCTTCATCTGTGCTTAGACAAAAACATGCTCTTAGTTATTACCCTCATCTTCCAAAGGGCAGGTGGAGCCTAGGAGCTGGTACTCAGAGATGTTATTGTGATCAGAACTTCAGTGACATTAGTGCAGGATAAAACAACAGAAAAAAATTAAAGGACATTCGAAAGAAAGGACTCCCTCATCCTGGAATCTAGTTTGTATTCCTGTGAGCTGAGAGTCAAGAAACTTCAACACAACTGACAAATGTTACCGTTGTTTGCAGAGATAATGCCTGTTTTTAAAAAGACATCTCAAACAAGGATGCTCCTTCCAATGAACTGTATTTACTTAGGGCCAGAGTGTCTATAGCCTTAATTCTTATTTTTTTCGGTTTGTGTCTTATTTTTTTCTTTTTGAGATTGTAGTATAATCATAACATTTCTCCTTTTTTTTCTTTTCTCCAAACCCTCCCAAATGCCCTTTATTACTCTGTCAAATTCCTGGCCTTCTTTTTTTCATAAACTATTAATGCATGTATATATGTATGGGAATATATATATGGGTATATATATATATATTGCCAGAGATGTCCATTTGACAATGGATAACTGATCGATATATGTAGCCATATACATATGGTGTTGCTCAGCAAGAAAAACAAGGAGGTATTTTCATAGGTACAAACTCTTCCAGACCTCATCAGAGGGAACCATCTGTCATGACAAGTACCATACTGGACAGTGGAACCCTGATTGTCTGATTTCAGGGTTTTTTATTGAAACAGAACCTCCTCGAGTTCTTTATTGATACAAAATCTCTGCCCCCTCATCCAAAGGCCTACTTGCATAATGAAGGAAGCCTAGTCTCCTAGTCTCATCCCACAATCCTTTATCAGCTTAGCTATGTCACCTTTATGGTGGGAGAACTCAAGGCCTAAGGCAAGTGTTTTCCCCTTGTTTGCCAGAGACTGTGGGAGAGAGGGCCACAAAAATTCCTCCATAATGGCTCTGCCATAGAGCAGTGAGCCCATGCAGATCATGAAGAATAACACATCTTTTACATAAAGCCAACACCTGCAGATAATACAAATGCCAAGGACTAGTCAGCCTTTCCTCATAATGCACAAAACAACCATGTTAAACATAACTAGAAGTAAACTTCTGCAACAGGCATGCTCTTCTCTGGGGAAGATTATTTCTCTCCATTTCAGCATTTCATAGTTGCCTGTAGTTCTTGGTGTGGGGTTCAGGCCTCTTGTGCATCTCTCCTCCACTGTGGCATGTTTACAGTATTCTTGTCTTCATTCATCTCATGTTTGGACAGTCATGTTGGTGAGACTTTATTGATGTGGTTTCTGAAATTTCTAGAAGACATAATCTCACAGTAAACTCCATGGTCATCTGGCTCTTACCATCTTTCAATGGCTGTATGCAAAAATGACAATTCTTCAAGGTGAGAGAAATATGGAAACCAACTCATGTATTTTTACTTAAATTTCCAGCTTAATTTTGAAACTTAGTTTAATCTTGAAGTTTGTTGGATTATACAGCCTTTGAGCAATGCAGCATAGAAAGCCAAAGGGTCATTTTCAGTCATTGTTAAGGGTGACTGTTTCTTGAGAAATTCAGGTCCGTGTGTTGGGGACATTAACTGTCCTTTTCTTATGTGATTTCTCTAAGTGTCTTCCCTTAAACACAATCGTGCTCTATCTCTACTTAACAAACTCTCTAACTTTGATTCCCTTTGTCTCCTCTTGGAATTCTTTCTGGTGGTAGTCAATAACTGGGCTTTACCTGAATGGAGATCTCCAGTGGAAAAGCTCTTCAGACTCCTGGTGGCAGTGCTGTTTCCCTTCCACCAGGGATAATTTGTCAGTCTTGTAAAAAACAAAATGGAACATTTATGTATTTTTGCTAGCTTATACATGCAGCATAAAGTCATTGTGGAATGTTTGAAATGTAGCAAAAGTTAGTAATAAAAGCCACCTGCAGTTTCATGATTCAAGCCTCTATAACTTGTGGGACATTTTCTTTTCTAAATCATGCAAAACTATCTAAAATATTTTGTATGTAAGTCTGTGGGTATTGCTAATTGTGTCAGAATGGTGTGTGTGTGTGTGTGTGTGTGTGTGTGTGTGTGTGTGTGTGTGACGTGTACATACAGGAGGTACAGGAGAGAGAGAGAGAGAAAGGAAGTGGGGAGAAAGAGAGGAGTTAGTTTAGGGTTTGATAAGCATTTAAAGGTTATACTGATAATCAGATTACATAGAATTCAAATGGATGTTCTGAGCCACCCCCACCCCACCCCACCCAGTCTGGAAGGAAAATATTGTCTATTTTTAGAAAGATCATAAAGTTTTACTTTTTCTGGATTAGGAACGTATCTCCCTGACAAGATGCTAGCACAGTGTGATGTAGGCCCTGGGTCCAATTCTCAGTACCAACAAACCAAACCAAAACAGAATCAGAGATGCTGTCTGAATTTTGTGGCTTCCTGATCATTTAGGGATGAGTTTCCTGTCACCTGTGGTTGAGCACAACACTGTAGTTACATAGTGTGTTCTGTTCTGTCTGTGATCATGTCTGAAGTTGAAAATACTTCTTATGGGCCCCCTGTAATGTTCTTTATATGAAACCTTTAAGCTACATTCTCTCCAAGGAGCTCTCCTGGCTTGTAATGCTGGTGGGATCCCTTAACATTGGCAAAGTCTCCTCAGTTGCCAGCCGTACTTCTGTGTTCTCTGGGCAGCTCATGAAGCAGCTTAGCTGAATACACTACCCACTGACAACATTTAGAATAGAATAGACATGCACGTCTTGAATTTCCATTTGTACGTTGAATATTGGTCCCCTTTCTCCTGCAGCCTCTTTTCCTCATCAGCCAGTGAGGACAGGGGAGACTGAACATCACTGTTTCAGCCTCCCTTAAATAGAGCCACAGTGTAACAACACGGTAACTTCTGTTTTTCTTCTTAGGCAAGTACCTAGACATGGTAATTTAATAAACTTACATGGATAATTTTACAAGTTGAAACTAGGATTTTCAGAAATATATTTGGTGAGAGTGTCGGGCTGATGTGGGCACATCTAGGGGGCCCACAACACAATCTCACCAGCTGAGTGGCTTGTCAACAGAAACAAATTCTTCCACAGCTTTGAATGCCACGCGACCACAACCACAAAACACTGGCAGGTTTGGTATCTTCTGAGACCTCCTGCCCTTTTCCTGTGCTGCACAGAATCTTTCTGGATGTCTCTGGCATCTCTCTCTTACAAGGACCCCAGTCTTATTTGAGTATGGGCTACTCAGATGGCTGTGTTTTACTAACATCTTTAAAGTTCCTGATTCCAAAAGCTTCCTCATTGTGAAATGAACTTGGGGTTTGGACTTTAACACAGCTGATTTATTTACTTACTTTAAAATAGAGTCACCGAATGTGAACACATAGCTTGGATAGGATATATTTTGGGTCTCTTTCCACGTTTCGAAGTTGAGACTTATTAAAAATATGTACTTTACAATTTTCTGGTTGAGTTAATTATTTTTATATAATCACAATTATATAAATATATATATAAATACCTGACATCGATAACTGAAAAGAGGGAATCAGTTATTTTGGTCCATGGTTTTAGAAGCTTCAGTCCAGGGCCCACTGGCTCAATTGCTTTTATGTTAGTGGCAAAGCAGAAACACGCAGAAAGGTATTGCAGAGGGAAGCTGCTAGCTTACATTGCAGCAGCCAGGGAGCAGAGAGGCGGAGAGGAAGGGGTTATGAATGGCTTTTTCTGAGCAACAGCATCCTTGAATTCGACTCTATGTCTTAATAACCGATTCAACAAAGAATAAGTGGATTAGTCCAGTGCCAGGGACACTGCTGTCATGGTTTAATCACCTCTCTGCACAGCTGGGAACCAAGCCTTCAACATGTGACTTTTAGAGAGGACACCTTATAGTCAAAAGATAACATTGCAATGTTAGACCCTTTCTCTACAACTTTTATGACATAAGCAAGTTAAGGGCAGCAAGCATTCCCATCAATCTAAACTAGTTTCATCTGTGGAGTTCAGGAATAAATACCAAATTAAAAGTCCATTATCACCCAGCCCTTGCTATGGTCAGCTATCAGTGGTCAAGCTCTGAAACTGCTATCCTATGCAGCTCCCCTGTATACCCAGCACAACCTTGCGGGATAGTGCCAGTTCATCTGTAGAAATTCTGTGGTCTGAGTCCTGTCTCTGCTGCTTACCAGCATTTTCCCTTGGGCAATTTGCATTATCTCTGTACCCCATTTTCCTCATCTGTGAGACAGAAAGGCATGTGATAATTGTGCCAATAAGCACAGTGTCTAGCACACGGAATATTTAATGAGTGTTTGATTTTATTATTAGTTAGGGGTAGATGAATATATTTTTCAGGCTGAAAAGATAGCTTTAGCTCACCACACTAGCAACTGACCAAGCCTCTCTATTTGCATACAATATGCACACTGTAAATTTGTGCAAAGTGAATGATATTAAAGAATTTGCTCTTATGTTATATTCACCAAGTGAAACTCAGTTTGGACTTGAGCATTCAGGTCAAACAATAATGCTTTGCAACTCTAGAGCAGAACAGAAGGTTGCTTCATTTGTGAAAAGCCAAAAAGATGTTGTGGGGTATCAAAATTCATCAATTAACACAAATTTTAGTTCTGAGTCAAAACAGGCGTGGAATTAGTGGGATGGCTCAGTGAATAAAAGCACTTTCCACCAAGTCTGACCATGAGTTTGTTCCTTGGAACCCCACATGGTAGGAAGAGAAAATAGACTTCCACAAATTGTCATATGGCCTTAACATCTGTACTGTGATGCTTGAGTGCCTCCGTGTGTGTGTGTGTGTGTGTGTGTGTGTGTGTGTGTGTGTATATATGATGCATACATGCATATACCATGCACACATAAAATAAATTTAAAAATTTAACAAAACACAACAACGACAAAACCCAGAAATCTCTAACAGCTGTTCTCAAGAATTTTGCGCTCGGGTCTATTTATATTTTTTGGAAATTATTGAGTATCTGAAGAATTCCTGCTTACAGATGTCACAGCAATTCACGTTCACCGTATTAAAAATTAAAACAGAGAAATTTAAAAATATTTATGCAGTTACTAAAATTACAAAAGTAAACCCATTCCAGGTTAACAGAAATATCATGATTTGATGAAAAATAATTGTATTTTCCAAAACAAAAATAACTGAGAACCACTGCTTCACACTTCCACAGACGTCTTCCGTGCCTGCTCTAACAGGGAGCAGGCCGATTCGCTGTTTGTTCCTGCTGAATCTGTCCCAATATCTTCTCTGTGTACTTTTAGGAGAACAAGAGTGAAAGGGGGCAAAATGAATCAGTGCGTTGTGGTTTTGATGGTTAGCACCTCCTGAAGGAGTCTTGGGGACTCCCAAAGGCCGTTGGACTTTGAGAGCTCCTGACCTAAATTATGCTCGTTAGGCATCCGTTGTCTCAGAACTTGGTGAGTCTCTGTTCATCAGCACTAACGAGATGAACAGATGGAAATGTTTACATCCTTCCACTGATGTTAAGAAACAAATTGACTGAAATGCATCTCCAAAGTCATTCACTCACCTTTCTGTATTAAAGTCTATTCTCAAAATAAATGAGACCAAGAAAAGGAAAAAAAAAGTCATTGAAGTTGTTTGCCTACATAAATAAATATAAAAAGAAAAAATAAATTTTGGTTGGAGCTACCCACATGACAAGTGCTTGCATACAGTGTGCTCTCTCGCTCTCGGTCTCTAAATGGCGTTGCCAATGAAGCTTTGAGGTAGGATTGGCTGAAGGCAGGCCACAAAAGGTACGGCACAGTGTCTGCAGAGCAGTGTGGTGTCTTAAAGCATCCCTTTCCTTTTAACATAATATTCTCAGAAATGTCGTAATTAACTGTGTCTCAGCCTACTAGTCATACATGATCTAACTATAGGAAGATGCAATTAAGGAGCCCAGGTTAGAGAGATGGGAAGTTTGGTTCTGGCTTTTGGGTAAGTAATATAAATCTACCATCAAGGGACTATCCTCTGTCCTTCCTTCCCATGCTCCTGTGTGCTGAGGACATTCCCTGTAGTACTTTAGCTGCTGTTGGGGTGGCTCAGCAAGGATGATGGGGAGGCAGTTTCATAGGTGTAAACCCTGACAGAGCTCTGCAGAGGGAGCCACTGTCATCGTCAGTGCCATACTTGACAGTGGAACCCTGAGCGTCTGAGCTCAGGTGTTTTTATTGATTCAGAACTCCTCAGGTGCAGATCCTAAGCAATCAAACATCCCCCACAGAAATCCAACACCTGCAGACAATACAAAACACCAACACGGTGCATGAAACAATTATTTTGTACATAACTAAAAATAAACTTCCACAACATTCCCAGTGACATTCCACATCATACCTAATGCAATTTTGTTTCTGGTGTAACCCATGTTTGTATTTTTTACTTTTTGAGAAATGATTTATGATGTTTTATATTAAGAATTTACAAAAGCAGCATTTTCTATCATTTTAGAAAAAACTTTGAATTTTTAATGGGAACGATGAATCTTGAATGTGAGTACAGTAGAATGCATGTGTCTCATGATATTTCCTGTGTTTCATTTGATAAGTCCGTCATGTGAGTGACAAGAGAGAACATTCGTGAGTTTTAAAACAATCCATACCTCATCCACTTTCCATACAATTGCTCATCGAAAACCTCAATAATCGGAAATTCTTGAATGAGTTTTCTTTGAGGAGTGGTAACTAGTGAGCATCTACGCGTTTCTCCCGCACACCAGTCTCTTCCCCTCTAAATATATTCTAATGTTCTGCCCCATGCTCACAAGAGGGCGCTCATTCACATTTTAGTCTCAAGTGGCAACACTCATTCAACTCTTTTATTTTTAAGGTCAAACTAGAAAACTTGGTCTGAAGAAAACTGGTGATTGGCTTATTTTTCTTAGTAGAAAAACAGTTTCAAATTGAGCAATTTTAGGTTTTAGAGAAGCCAGATCATGTAGTTGTTTTGGATTATGTCACAGACTCAGTTTTTAAGGGGGTAATTGAAACAGGGAGCAAAAATTTTATTTATTTTCTTTGTTCAGTATAATTCTTGTTTGTTTTTTTTATTGTATATGGATATACAAATAGTCTTAGGACAGGATGCACTCCATAAATGTGTAACTATAGATGCAGAAGTAAATACCAAGGAATTTAATATCTTCTACCAAAGCCTTATGCATAATCTCATATTAATCGATGTTTCCATTTTATTATACCGAAAATCTCCTCACTAGCTAAAGCTAATTATGTTATTTTTCTCCCATAGTTGGAAAAATAATACATATATTGTAGAATACCTAAAAAATCCTGGAAAAATATTTAAAGGTGATCAGTGATTATCTCATAACCACAACTCATGTTGATATTTTAGTGTATTTTGTTTCATGCTTTTTTCATATATAAGTGCTATACAAAAATATACAAATGAAGTTTGGTGTGCTAGTTTGAAAAACACAATGAAATATTTATTTTCTGGTGGTTATTTACATTATTTTAAATGTAATTTTAGTGACTGTCTATTATTCCATTTTAATTATCCTCCTACTAATGAATACTTATATACTTTTTGCTATAAATAATGATGTGATAAATATCTTTGATCATAACTTTAAAAAAAATACAGCTGATGACTTTATTAGGACAGAGTTCTGTAAGTAATATTATTCCTAGAAGAAAAAATATGATGCGTTCTTGAGGCTTTTGACATATACTGTTTAACAATCACTTTCTAGAAAGGTCTTTCTCAACAAATAATAAAATAAGAGCTTCCTGACAATTTCCAAATACCCTCATCAGTGTTCGTTGTTCTAACTAAAGTGTCGCCCAGTGTGTCACACAGTACAACCTTCTGCATTGCCGGGGGAATGGCAACTTTCTAAGCTCAATCATTTTCACTTCCTTTTCTATGAATTGGCTTTTTCGTGACTTTTGCTCATTCTTAAATCTAATGTAGAAGACTGCCATTTTGAATGAACTGGAAAGCCGGCCTGCAGACGTCCCAGATATTCCTAAAACATATCACCTCCTGGATCAAGGCCTCTAACCCGTTTAAATTCCAAAAGTGGTGACTGTCATCGTACAGCCCATAAAAGTCTCAAGCCTCCATTTCTCCACTGGGCGATTTCCCCGTGAGACTAGTATTAGCTTCTGGCCTCTAAAAACAGCTAAGAAGATTTTAACGTGTGCAAAGCATGCCAGCACAGGCCGCGGAAGTGCTGGTGCCTGCCTCACAGTATTCGCTCTCTTTCTGAACAGAAGTCAATTTCAGATGCCTTCCTTTCACTCCATCCAGGCTCGGAAGTATTAATAGCTCTTTCTCTTTCACTAACACAGCTTGCTCGCTAGTAATCAGCATGCTGGTATGTTCCTGATCCTGCTGTGCCCTGCCTTACATGAAAAAGAGAAAATCTTGCTTAAAACAGTCCTTTTTAATGCACAGTGGCATTAGAATTCTATTATTGTGTCTTATTCTTTTCTGGGGCCCAAGGTCGAATGAAAGGGTTCTTAGTAGGAGAGAAGCAGAGAAAGCCTTGCCCTGTCTCCACTAGGGTGTCCTGGGAGTGCTCTGTTGTTCTGTGTCTCCAGATCCAGCTGATGTGGTTTCCCTTAGAGAAGCCTTCTGTTCCCCAGCATGAGTGAGCGAAGAATTTTTTGTACATTCCAGAGAGGATATTTGATTCATACTTCTTCAGCCCTGCGAGAAAAAAATTACTCAAAATTCTCTTCCCTTCATGGTGCTGCTGATACTGCAGTTATGGAATGCCTTCTACCCATGAGCAGTGGTTGGAGGCTCCATTTTTTTTTTCCTTGATCTCTGGATGGATTTCTGTCTATGATTGTATATGGCAGGTATGGATCCAACTGCCTTGCACGATTGTCCAAAGCCTCACGTGCAGGATTGTAGTGGCAAGAACAGGCCTATTTATGTTGCATTCTTAACTTCCTTTTGATGAAACAACGTATGAGAGGAAGCCTACATGACTAAACCTCCTCACCAAGGTGCTAGTGCTAAAGAGGGCTACAGGGTTTCCAAGACTCCAGCTGGAGGCCTGTGAACGTTAAGAAGTATATCATCAGATAAACATCAGAGGTGGCGGGGACTACAGATGTCCATGATCACCCCAAGAGAGGCCTAATTATCCCCATCTCTAAAGTTTAACGACTTTGTAGAAGTAGAAAAATTTGGTTGAGCAACCAATTCCAGCATTGGACAGGTTGCAATGCCTAATTCCACAATTGTGAGTAGCAATGGAAGACAATGTGATTTCTAGAAATGTAATGTAATTTGAAAAAAGACTAAGATTGAACAAAAAGGAATTTGTGTTTTCATCCACTTTTTATTGATCAGTTGTTGACTGGCTGCTGGGTAAATGAAGTTTCTAGCTATTGGGCTAGTGAAGTCTGTATCTCTAAGGGAGCTGGAGTTTTAAAAAAGAGAGATACATAATTGAAAAAGTCAACAGAATATAACATAGGAAATACTGGCTGGAGATACACAGTATGTAAGGGGATTAGGAGTCTGTGGAGGAGAATTGTGTGTTGATCAATTGGCGATGCTGGTGGTATACCTGGATAAAAAGGAAGGAGGTTCACAGAGGGGTCTGAGTGAAGATCCCCTAAAGCATCTTGTACTTATTGTTTCTATTTGTGGATACTGTATACTCACATGTGCAGGGGTCAGAGGACAATTTTGTGTGTAACTTCTCTCCTTCTGCTTTTACATGTCTTCTCAGGATAGAATTTACATCCTCAGGTTTGTAAGACAAGTGCCTTTATCAATTGAGTCATCTTGCTAGCCCAAGATGCTGTTTTAAAAAAGAAAATAGAGTTTATCCTATAGCAGCAGGAATCTTGAGTTGGATCATTGGCTTTGAATTTTGAAAACAAAACTCAGAACGCAGGATGGAACAGTTACTGGCCTATAATAAGGTGGTGTAACCTAAGTGGAGGTGTAGTCAGGGCAAAGGATAGACCAATAGCTGAGTTTTTGGTTTGGGTTGCAATGAAATAAGATAGAAACTGAGGAAGAAAAGAACAGTTAAAATATTTTGGTCATAGGCTGGAGGAGGAAAATGTAGTCGTTGAGGTTGGGTGTTCTGAACTGGAGAGCAGAAGCAAAATGGTGTCAGAGATGTAGATGAGTCATTACACAAACATAGGTGTTGGTTTAAAGTGTGGCACTGGAGGACACCTTTGGAGACACCTTCTAGGGAGTAAGGTTTGTGAAACTGGGAGTAGAATCTCTTGAGCCTTTTAGATGGGGGACAGTAAGTGGAGCATGTGTGTTGGGAGGAAGGAAGAGAGAGGGAGGGAGGGAGGGAGGGGAGGACGGAGGGACAGCGAGATAGGGATGCAGGCAGGCCACTGGGATTTGGAGGCTTCTGCTTGGGTGGCAATGGTGCATGAGGGAGAAGGTAAGCAGGGCTGGGATTTCCTGAGGGACAGCAATCAGCCTTTTGGCTGTCATTAGAACACTGGTACCTACTTGTTTTGATGTCTCTCCGTGGCCCTACTTTCAGGCATCACTGAACTATCCAGGCTATTGGCTTTACTTAGCAGTGATGGATGTAGGTGACATGAACCGGTAATGGTTAGGGTTTATTTTTAGAGTCTACAGTCAGCATTATAGAAACAACAAAACAAAACAAAACGCAAACTACTGTATTCTAAATACTTAACCTTATACCCGCAGATAAGTGTAGCTCTTACCTCTCATCCAAGAAGCTTAATTTTGGAGCGGTTAGAAACTATAAAGGAGATTGACAGCTGCTCAAGATGCAGAGAATAAGGAATCATAGTATGGCCAGCCCCAACTGCTACATCTGACACATGGCCCCTACATCTGAAGCTCAGGGGACATTGCACAAAATGGGAGGAAAGGCTGTAAGAGCCGACAGGCTGTGACAGCCGGTGCCAGGTAGCGACAATCGCAACGATCTGGCTTCTTAAGCAAGACCTGTACAATGGCGACGTCAGTTGCCATGCCATCGCAGGTAGAAGGAAATTCACAAGGCCCCACACACATCTAGATGAAGAGCTACAGGACATGGCTGCTAAGAGAGGTGGTGACGAGCCTCCCATAGAGGTTGTCCAATTTCTGTGGCCAGCTCTAAAGAAGTGTGCATAAGAATAACAGTCAATGGTCAGTAAGTCATAGGCGTGTGTGTGTGTGTGTGTGTGTGTGTGTGTGTGTGTGTGTAACAGTGGTAATTATAGAAGAGATCATGAACCCGAGAAGGAGTTGTAGGGGACATAAATGAACTTGGAGATAGAGAAGAGGAAGAGGAGGAAATGATGTAAATACAATGTATAAAATTCTCAAAACAATAAGAATTTTAAATTTTAAAAAAATATGAAAGCACAAGGAGCAATTTTGTGTACTGAATCACACATATCAGCGCATCACACCTGCCTTTAGAGTGGTTATCAGCATTCTTTTCATTTTTCCCTTTGCAGCGTTTGCCTCATGGATGCTAAGGTCAGGGTTGGACATCCCAGGCATGGTGTGTTCTCACTTTCAGTAAGTTCCATGTGTTTAAGGTGGTAGTAAAATAGCAAGTTCACATTTAATTTGTGATCAATTACAGTTTCTGAATGTGTCTCTGTGGAACTGGAACTTATACTGAAGTATATCTCCTTAGAAAAATCGTTTATAGGAAAGGAAATAATTTTGACTCTGTTTAGCGGCTTGCTGTCATACTTACTGACTTTGCTTTCTAGAATGACTAGTATCTCTGAAAGTTACTGAAATGCAAAGAAATGTAAAAAAGAAGGCCAGCAAGTCAGTATTTAATAGGGATTAGGGTTAACCTTGAAACCTCCATTTTCAAAAACTCAAAAGCTTCTTTGATTTCAGAGAATATGGTTCTTCTCCCACGGATAAAAGGATCCTTGTAGGAGCTCACACTTCATCGTGGACTCCTCTCTGGATGAATGTGTTTCCAGTTGGCAGAACTGTGCAAATCTTGACCATGAGAACTTCTTAGAGGGAAGCAGCTAACACATACTCTGTGCAAAGGGGCCAGGTGTTACTCCGAGGCTAAAATCTATGGAAGATGCATATGGGACTGAAATAAAACCTCACATGTTTTGTTCCAAAAATTTTACACTTCTCAAAAAACACTGGAAAGTAAACCAATCTGATCTAGCAACCTGGTCAATTTCTATTATTATGACAAAATACAAGAGAAAAATTGTCTTAAAGGACATGGTTTGCTTTGGTTCATGCTTTCAGTCCTGGACCACTTGGCTCCTTTGCCACCTCCCCAGGTAGGGAAAGTGTGGTAGAGCAATATGACTAACTTTACCCTGGATAAAAGAGTGGGTGGGGAGAGAGGAAGAGAATGGGAAAAGATAATAATAGTTCCTTAGTGGATGAGCCTAAGGAAACTCCCTCTCTTCATCTACGTCCTATCTCCTGATTCCACTACTCCCTATAGCTCATCAAATGATGAGCCCAAACAATGGATTGACCATTGTACCAATGATCAATCAGATGATACCAGAGCCTGCATGATCTGGTCATCTCC
Source organism: Cricetomys ansorgei (assembly GCA_026225945.1). NCBI lineage: Eukaryota > Metazoa > Chordata > Mammalia > Rodentia > Nesomyidae > Cricetomys > Cricetomys ansorgei. The sequence continues at coordinate 5,914,139 of JAMJFZ010001042.1, read as the reverse complement.
CCAAAGCCCCAGCTCTAAACATTGCTGCATAGCGGCTAATCCTTTCACCACATGAGCTTTGTGTGGGGGACTATTTCAGCTCCAAACTGTAGTGGAGACGCTCCCTGGGAGACTCTCCAAATATGTTTGTTGACCCTCTTACATCATCAGATTCTCTAACTGATCTTCATTATCCAGCATTATCCAGTGATTAATACCTTAAGGATGATGCCATTTACACTTTGCTGTCTCCATATGCTTCATTCTCTTGATTCTGTTCATTGATCTAGACAGGCTCAGACTGGAGACTTGGACAAGAATAGAGAAGAATTTAATTTTCTTCTGACTGCACTTGTGTTGACACAGTTAGCATTGTGTTCCCTTAGAACGTAAGGGCCATCTGCAGCAGGTTGGTGCCAGATGATTCTGAGACCTGAAAAGCCAACCCAAGCCATTCTTTTATGTGTGGGGGCTGGTGTGCTGTTTGCTATGGATGGAAAATTGTTAGCTCTTAATTGTGGATGTAAGATGTGCTCATCCAACATGAGAAATTTAGAAGTGAGTTTCCTCGCATCCCAGTTGATTTGCCCAATTCACTACCTTATTAAATTCAGAACTGTTTTTTTTTTCTGGCCTAAAAATCTTCCAATATTCCAAACTCATTGATGAATTACAGACATATCTTTAAAGGTAGGATAGTAAACCCATTTGTGGATAAGAAACTGATGAAGAAATGTTCAGGCCATTTGTCTTTTTAAAACAAAAATCTTTGTTGATCTTTCCTTTTTATTGTGACTGGCCTGCTACCTCCTTTTTAAATTTTAGATATGAGGATGCATCTATGTTGTGCTCCTAAGCTGCTTTTGGGATCGGATTGGCTGAGGATGGAGGCTATTGGGAGATGAGAAGTCTTTTCTACACCAGTTCTCTGAAAGGTATATCCTATTACCTCACAGGAATTCACCCTCAAATTCCTTTTATAACTTTCTCTTTGATGGCAATTTTAACTTTAGGAAAGAACAAAATAACAAAGCATTTAGTTTAGAAAAGGACTTAGTCTTGACAGCAGTATAATCGGTGCTGTTTCAGTTATTTTCAGTGCAGTGCTGGTGGTGTTTTCTGGATTTACCGCAGGGCAGGCTCACTACCTGTTCTTGTGAGTGGCTTGCAAGCCAAAAATCACATTCACACTTTCAAACTGTACAAAAAAAAATCAAGAGTTGTTTCATGACAGAAAAAATTATAAAATTCAAACTTGAGTGTCCAGATGTCAAGTATCAGTGGATTGCAGCCTGTTCTTCCTGTACGGCCTGAGACTGCTTCCAAGTTGATTGGCTGCTCCAGAGCCTACAACACTTACTCTCTGGTCTTGCAAACTCCCCTCCCTGATGCAGGCTTTAGAAGTGTTACTGTATGTAATCCTCTGCACACCACTGTGCTGTGTGTGTGTCCATTGTCCTCTTCTTACTGATAAGGGAATTGCAGCTTAGGAAGGAGATAAATTGATCAGATTGAAATGATTAGAGAATGATAGAGTAGGAAAATGGCTGTCTGTCTGATATGCAAGCACCAGGCTCCTTGTTTGTCACATGCTAAATTGCATTTCTTATCGGGTAACAACTCAGTCCATTTTACAACAGCTGTCTTTGCACAGCGTCCTACGTCTCCCATTCTCCACTAGCATATTACATTATTGCAAAGAAAGGTGAGCTTAATTTGGGTCACAATTTCATGAACTTTTTAAAAAACTGAATAAATAGTCTGTCAAACTACGTATTTGACTGACTGAGCCTTTGATACCCCAATCTATCAAACTATGCAGTTGGATTAGTCCTTGGCTGTATGTAAGAATGAAAAATAATATGGTACCCTTCTCCCTGTCATTATTTCACCAGTACATCAATGACGTCTAGAGTAAATGCTGAACAAATAAGTTAATACAGGTTGGAACTCAAAAGAGTTGAATTACTAGAGAATAATATCACAACTAGATAAGTACTTTGAGTTTAGTGTCTGTATGTGATGATTAATCACAGATGTCAACTTGATGATATCTAAAATATCCTGGGAGGTAGGCCTCCAGTCGTACCTGTGGAGAATTATCTTTATCTTGTTTAAGTTAACTGAATTGAAATAAAACCTGCCCACTGTGGGTGATACCATTCCCTAGGCTTGAGTCCTGGACTGTACAAAAGGGAGAGAGTGAGAGTGTTTGTTATTGTCTGCTACTTGGTGAATTTGATGTGACCAGCTGCCCTAATTTCCTGCTGCTGTGAATTCCCTGTAGTAATAGATCATAACTGTCAACAAGTCAAATAAATCAACAGCAACAAACAAACAAATCTACCTTTTCTTCCTTAAGTTGCTTTTGCCAGAAGATTTTAATCACAGAAATAAGAAATCCAACCAAGACTCTGTAATGTGAGCTTTTTAAATCAAACAGTGATTGTAATCATTTAGGCTCTTCTGTTTTTCATGATAATACTTAGCTGAAAAACAAACATTAGATAGCTCACAATTTATTTGTAATAGACACATAGGAGGATAAAATACTTGAGGAAAAACTATCTAAATTTATAATTTAATTTGTATGCAGAGTTGTTTGTCAATGGAAAAAAAATGCAACATTTCAGAAGTCATTGCACCATACACTTCAAGTGCAACATCTGCAGATGTTCATTAAACAGCAAAAAGGAGCATCTGAGACCATTCAATACCTGTAGTTAACTTGTGTAACTATCTCTGTATACATCTGTTAAGTCGTGTGCTCCCTCTGTTGTTAAAGTATCTTCTAAGACTATGGAGATGGCTCAGTTTGTAGAGTGCTTGCCACACAGGTATGAGGATCTGAGTTTGATCCCAAGCACCCAAGTAAGAAAGCTGAGTGCTGCACTGTGCCTATATACTGGAGGCCAGCCTCAGCAAGCAAGATGAGGGTCAGGGAAAGACCCGAGGAAGAGACGAATGGATAGGTGACAAGAACAAAAGATCAAAGCACGTTTGATAAAGAGACAACTGGCTAATGATTCAGCCAGGGAGTTCACTAATGCTCACTCGGCTGATATCATTCCAGTCTTTTATTTACTAAAAAGTATATTGTAACTTTTACAGTTTATCAAGGTCAAGCACATTCAAGGCTTCAAAGAATTTGGAGACTTACACTGTAAGCAAGAACAACCCTCATAGTAACAGCTTAATCTTCAACTTGTTTTTTCTTGGAACACCTCTAACACAATGACTCATTAACAGTTTGCTGGGTACCCTACTTGTGGTTTCAGGATATATCAGACAGACAGATGGAAGGGCAAAAAGGTGCCAGAAAGAAATTCTGTATTTGTAGGTTTTAAGCTTTCTCTAGTTTTTCTACTTCTTCCCTATATCTTTCCAAACTTTAATCATATGTTTCTTTAGGATTAACAACATTTATTCCTCTTTTTCTTGACTACCTATTTTTCTTGTTTCTGGGGCTCTCTGTAGTTTTAAGTTAGTATAGAAATTTAAGCAGTTTCAGTCTTAAACAGATTTTTAAGCTTTGAGTAATCACATCTATCCTAGGTTTTTAATTTATTATAGCTTTTTCATACACTTTTATCATTGCCTCTAGGTAGACTTTCTTTTCTTAAAAAAGGGCAAGCATTCTCAGGGGCGAGTATCTATGTGTCCTTCTCTTTTCAGACATGTTAACTCCCCTACCCAAGCTCTTCAGCCCCTGTCTTTACTGGAGAATCAGTGCCTTTCGTGCCAGGAATAATTTTGTAATACAACTCCCTCATTCTCTGGGTAATATCAGGTCAGGGATATTAGACATGAAGCAACTCTCACATATGCTTAGGACTTGGAGATCAGGAAGATTATTATTTACTTTTAGTGCTAGAATCACCATGTCCTTGTTTTCTATAATGTGTTCCTTTCCCAGTTAGTAAGATCTGAATTAAGGATTATTTTTAGTTTTACCAATAAGCAAAACAGACACCACAATCGATAAGACTGTCAGCAGCTCTACAGCAGAAAAGAGTGGAAAAGACACAATGGCCATGACCTCTTGGCATTCCAGCAGCTGGAGCCTTGTCAAGCAGCCGCTTACACTGCCATGGTGGTGTAGTCATCAGCACTTATAACTCTGGTTCTGGGGAGCTTGAGACAGGAGAATTCTGGATCTCACTGGCTAGCTAATCTAGCTAGATTGGTGAGCTCCTGGTTAAGTGAGAGACTAGATGGTGTGAATAAGACTGGTCCCTATGGGCTCATATATTTGAATGCTTGGGGAGTGGCATTATTTAAAAGGATTAGGACATGTGGCTTTGTTGGTGTTGGTATGGCCTGGTGTATCACTGGGGGTAGGCTTTGAGGTGTCAAAGAACCCATGCCAGACCCACTGTCTTTCTCTTCCTGCTGCTTATGGATCCAAATGTAGAACTCTCAGCTCTGTCTCCAGCACCATGTCTGCCTGTGTGCCACCACGCTCCTCTCCCTGAGGAAAATCAACTAAGCCTCTGAAACTACAAGCTAGATCCAGTTAAATACTTTCCTTTATTAGAGTTGCTGTGGTCCTGGTGTCTCTTCATAGCAATAGAACATTAACTAAGACAGAGAACTTCTTTCAATCAGTAAGATGGAGAGTGACTTCAGAAGAGGCCTGATTTCAATCCAGCTTCTGCAGGCATATGCACTTGTGTAGTTGTATACATATCACCACACTCAAAACAATCTTCCAAGGAACTATAAAGTGTTCCTCTCTCTAACTCTCATTTTTTAAACTTACGTGTCTTTCAACTAGTGAAAAAAAAGGAGCTCATATTTTTTCAACTTTTTTCTATTCTTTTTTTCTTTCTTTTTCTTTTCTTCCTGGAGGCAGGTTTCTTTGTTGTAACTCTAGCTGTCCTGGAATTTACTCTGTAAAGCAGGCTGGCCTCGAACTCACAGAGATCTGCCTGTGTAGCAGTACACCTACTGTGGTGACTCAGCAAGGAGACAAGGAGGCATATTCATTGATGCGAACCCTTCCAGACCTCAGCAAAGGGAATCATTATCCCTGAGTGGATAGTGGAACCCTGAGTGTCTGAGCTCAGATGTTCTCATTGATCCAGAACTCCTCAGGTGTTCTACTGATAGCACATGCAGACCATGAGCAATCAAACATCCTCCATGTAAATCCAACACCTGCAAACAATACCAAATGCCAAGACCTAGGGAGTCCTTCACCTAACAGTGCATAAAACAATTATTTTATACATAACTAAAAATTAGCTTCTATAACACACCTGCCTCTGCTTCCCAAGTGCTAGGATTAAAGACATACGCCACTACCGCCAGGCTTCAACTTTTTTCTTAATGTACTGTTACAGTTGTAGGAAAGTAAATACATATGTACTTAGGTTGAATACGTTATTGTTAGGCTTTCCTTATTTGCATACACCAGAGAAATAGCCTTAGCTTGAAAAAAGAGGGGAGACTGTATTGTAAACAGAGGTATGATCCTAGGGGAACGTCATGGAATCCATAGGCATTGATGGGATAGGGTATTAAAAAGCACAGAGAGTGGGAATGGACATGTTTGGAAGGTGGCAGCTGTGGTCTCTCTCCTAATCTCTCAGGCCAGTTGGTCTCTTGGTTCAGATTCTGCTATGGGCTTGTGTCTACAAAGCTGTCTCTTCTCCTTTTCCATTCACATATAACAACATGGCCTTTCCACTACTTAGAAACCAAGCAATGTCCCAGTCCCAGTGTTGGTAGTGAGACTCTATTCGGCTTAACTGGGATCAGGTGGCCAGCCAGGGCTAGTGAGTTCTGGATGAGAATGAAGGTCCCAGCATTTAAATATGCTACCAGAGCCTGTGATGATGAAGAGAGAAGCAATCAGGAAAACAAAGCAACAGACTGGGAAAAATCACAGAAAGACTCCCACTGCATGATCCCAATGGCTAAGTCAAACCCTACTTACTAGCCTTACTTTTCTTGCTTAACTCAGAAAATCTTGCTGAGATTGTAGAATTTATTTTTATACAGTGTCTCACTATGTAGTCTTGCTTATCCTGCAACTTGCTATGTAGACCAGGCTGGCCTCAAACTCACAAAGACTCACCTGCCTCTGTCTCCCAAGTTCTCAGACTAAAGGTGTGCACCACCACACCTGTCAAGATTGTAATTTTGAATTTATGCTTTTTCTTAATTTTCAGCAGACAGTAGTACCACCTGGTGTGCTGGGGTGTTTGTAGTTGAATGTTTGAAAAGCCGGCTGATGGTTTGCCTGTGCCCAAACCTGTTTCTGATCATAGTTGCCCTTGGGTAACTGCCAAGGGCAATTTACCTTTGCATGACTGACCCCAACCATGTACAGCATGTTTGATTTTCAGCTTTAGTAGGGAACATTGTTAGTCTATCCCTTCACCTTGGAGAATTTTGAAAGATGAGGAAAGTCTCCATTTACTTTAAGAGAGACAGAAGTTGTTGTTTCTGAGGCACCATTTCTCCTGGAAACTTTAAGGTAAATTTTTGCTACTCCTGGAGCTCTATCTAGTGCCTCTGTTTGGTTTCCAGTATTGGATTATGTCTAAGAATGTGATTGGTAACATGCTAAGTGATAGAATGCGGACTGGAAGGAGTTTGTTTCAGTGGTTAGGTAGACACGGCGATCCGCAAATGTGCAAGGGAACAGAGGAACAGCATCCATATGCAGTGCTGGGACTGAGAGAAGCTGCCTACGAAAGCCAGGTTAGTGGGGCAAGCCTGGGCCATGTGCCCTGCTCTCCTCTCAGTTCCATTGTCCCCCAGACCTGCAGTATCACCTTTGTCATAGATCAGACAGCTGTGGATATGCAGATCTGCTTAGGACTGTTCACAGCTGTCCATGCATGGACTAATTCATGCTGTCCTAGGTATTGGAACTGCTTTGGTATCAAGTGACTGAATCTTTGAGCTTTCTCCTTCTTCCTCTTTCTTCCAAATCCTGTTACCCTAGTACTTCTCTTTTTCTCCTTTCCTTTTATCTCTCCTCCCTCCCCTTGTCTCTTTTCTCCCTACTCTCTCTCTCACCTATCTTCTTTTAGGCCACGTAACCCCAATCTCTGAAGAGATTTAGAGCTTTATAAGGGCTTTTGAATGAGAGCTTATTCAGCTATTAAGGCAGATATCACAATTGCTTAGAAATTGGGTGGAAAAAGGATGGGGAAAAAAAGGGAATGAATCTAGGAATACGAAAGACAAACTGATACTTCAGTAAGGATCGAGCCCTGTGCGTACAGACCCTGTGGTTGGTAAAGTGCCATTACATTCCAGGCACACGAAGATTAGGCTTGTGGATCATCATATGCCAGGGACATTCTCCAAATACATTTTTTTAATGCCTGTTAGATACTGACAGCTTCCACTAATGAAATTCATAAATTTTATAGTTCAGGAAGTACATTTTCTGAAGCCGAAGAAATGGTTTTCTTTTAGGAGACTTGAAACTTGCGTTCTAGAGTCAGATCCCCAGAGAGGAGAGCCTTTAAGCATCCATCCCTACACTCATCTGTATCGTTTGGGAGCAGTGGGGCAGATACACAGCAGTCCTCAAGAGATTTGTGTAATTGTGGATGTCACCAAACCTCTAAGAAAGTGCAAGGGACAGCACTAGGTGTGGGTATAAAACAGTGACTGCTCTGTGTCTGTGTGGCCCTAAGTATTATTTTATCATTGGGTGGGAGGCAGGATAGTAGATTTTTCTGCTTGCAGTCATTTCTCTCTGTCACACAGCAGAAAGCCTTCCTGAACTAAGAGAGTACTGTTATTCTGCCTGCTTCCTAAGTAAACACAATTAAAAACTGTAAGGCCTTCTCTAAGCTATAGAACATGCCTCTCAAAACAGGAGGAAATCCTAATTCAGCAACAGCTTCAAATCAGGCTGTTTGTGCACAGTTAATGAGCAGGGTTCAGTATGTCCTCCATGACTGAGAAGAGCAGCCTTTGGAGAGGGGCCTGTGTAGTTGTACTTCTAATGTGGCAGCTCACCATGAATGCATGTGGAGGCATTTTCATAGATGTAATCCCTGGCAGACTTCAGCAGAGGAAACTATCATCATGGCCATACCGGACAGTGGAACCTCTAGCATCTGAGCTCAGGTGTTTTTTTTTGATTCAGAACTCCTCAGGTGTTCTGAGGTGATAGCATATGCAGATCATGAGCAAACAATTAACCTACAAATAATACAAAACACCAAGACCTAGGCAGCCCCTCACCCAACAGTGCCCAACACAATTATTTTATACATAATTAAAAATAAACTTCTATAGCAATTCACCTTTTCTGCATAAGGTAATCACAAATAAATTTGCTTTATCTCTACAACACAATTTAACACTACGTCAGCAAAACTGTTTACAAGAGGAACAATCATGAGGGTTGCTAATACACAGGACCAAATGAAACCAAATATCTATCAAGCTTTTCACAATGTCTTTAGACAGCAGAAAAACATCATCAGTGTCCAATTATCTGAAACTCACTCACAGTCTTTTGAGTTCCTCTGAAAGGCTTGGATCACTTCTCTGGCCCTGTTCTTTGCAACACACGTAGCTTGTCTTCTAGGCTCTGGCTAGCTTCACTCCACTGCTGCTGCTGTTCTTGGTGATCATCCTGTGTTACTAGTATCTCCAGAACTTCTGGGGTCCCTTGCTGTAACTGGGCTGCACTTTCACCAGTGGCCTCTCCTGGCCTCTCACAGTGCCTAGCCTCAGTTGCTCTCCATGACCCCTATATGCCTTCAAAATTAGTACCACCTGTGTGACTCTTACAGTACCAAGTTCAGCTACCAGCATTAGATACAACCTCGGCCAGTTTTGAAAGACAGTTTCTGTGTGCTGACCCTGAGGAAACACTTTCCAGATTTTAAGATAGAGTCTGGTTTGCAGGAAAAACAACTGGTAACCTTGTCTGCAGGAAGAGTTTCCTCACGGAGTAGAGTTCTTTTCACCATAGCTGATGTGTCTTTTCAGGACCGCTTTACCTCACCAGTATCTAGACAGGTTTGCAGAATAAAAAACAAAAGAAAACAAAAGGGACTCTGTGAGGTCTGGAATTTCTGTTTCCTTTTTCCTGTCTCCACTTTAGATTAGCTGGCATGATGTTATGCCCCACGTTGTAGGCACCATTCATTGTTGTTAGGCACTGTGTGGAGCCAGCAAGGACAACAAGGAGACATATTCACAGGTGGAATCCCTGCCAGGCCCCAGCACAGGTCTGAGATCTGAACCACTATCCTGGCCAGTTCCATACTGGACAGTGGATCCTCTAGCATCTAAGCTCAAGAGTTTTTATTGATTCAGAACTCCGGAGGTGTTCTAGTGATAGCATGTGCAGATCATAAGCAGTCAAACATCACCACATAAATCCAATACTTGCAAACAAGACAAAATGCCAAGACCTAGGCAATCTTTCTCCCAACAGTACTCAAAACAATTATTTTATACACAACTAGAAATAAACTTCTACAACAGGCCTGGTTTGAAAGGTGACATTAATATGAGTATTGGAGGGAGAGTTACCTCCTACTAATATTGTTCAACCTGATCATGATCAGATTTCCTTTGTGATATTGAGGAATCTGTTAGCACAAAATGTCTTATTTGAAGAAGAAAAACACAATGCACAATGTCTTCATAGTGTGGGAGAAAAGTTAGGTTCCTGGTATTTATTACCAAAGTTCTAATTCAGAGCTGAAGGGAAATGTCTGTTCTTTAGTGGGTACAGAGTTTCATTCTAGGGTGACGGGGACATCTGGAGGATAGTTAGTAGGAATTGTTTCACAGTTATGTGAACATATGTAATGCCACTGAATCATGCCATTAAAATCTGTTAAAATGGTAAACTTTATATTGAGTATATTTACCAGAATAAAAACCTTACTTTTTGAGTTTCTACAGCTGTCTTATTTCAAAGCTCTTATTTTAACAAGGGCGGTAGAGAAGTTGGTGGTACCCAGGAAGCCATTGGAATTTTAGTCCTGGTGATTCATATCCAGTAACTTCTCAGCAGTCATCTCTGTAAGGGTCACTACCCTGTAAGGGTGCCCAGTCCCTGACCACACCACCCACCTAGCTCCTCAAGTGAGGTGGTGAATAACAAGCATCAGTCTCTAGGCAGATAGCTTCTACAAACAACATCCTTGTGCCATTCTGAGCTGAGTATGTTCTGTGCATCCCCTAAATGGGAGGCTGTTCACTGTCACACTGGTGTGATGTGCTTTCAGAAAGGCTGTCAGCAACGAGGGAGTGCTTTCTGCCTGTGACCTGTTGAATAAATGAGGACTTTTTGGCATATTGAGTATCATGTCTGAAGAAAAGGCTTTCTTCTCAAAACAGTGTTTGGTCTAGTTTTCCATTTTGATCAGATTTTTGTTTCAGGAATTTGAATTTAGGGCATCCTGAACTCTTTTTATTTCATGATGAGAAGGGGTCAAAATGGAAATTAAATGGTAATTTCTCTACTTTCAAATGATTTGCCCTTTTACTAATTAAAACACTTGAAGATCTGAAGCACAATGTTTAAGGGTAGTCATTCAAACTCTGGGGCAAACAAGTACTATCTCTTATGTTGAATTTATTTCATCTTTTCAGTGAGTGGGTACATATATATTATAACTGCAGTTTTTAGGCAGAGTAAAGATATCAACAAATGGTCATAACACTAATAAGTCTTGATTGCTTTAAAGAAAGAAAAAATGTGAAGACTAGACAGAAGCCTCTAGCTTGATTTGTAGCAAGCTCTCGTAGAAGTATCATATTCATTTGGTCTAACAAATAAAAATATTTTGCCCACTTTTTGCAAGCTCCTTTGTTTGATTCCCTCCTTTTTTTTTTCTCAATAGCTGAGCTGAATTCAATTGATCATATCCTCACGACAGGGAAGCACCTAAATTCAGAATTTTCTTTCCTCCCAAATATCCGATTCAGAAGGAAGCCTCACAGTTTTTGCTTCCATTGTCTTACAACTGGATAAGTGAAAAAGGGTATCTGAATCACTGAAAAACTACAAAACACAATTTGTGTGACTTCACTGAAATTATACAAAGAAATGTATATACAGACACATGTGTTGTGTGTCATTATAGGTGAATATAAAATATGACTCTCCATGGATTGTAAAAACAACTTATGTGTTATTTATCACTCTTTCCTTGCTCTCCTTCTGTATTCCTCTTCCTCAAACCTTTCCCATGAAAGACCACTCAGTTCTCCCACTTTCCCCTTCCCATCATTTGTCCTGTTACCTTCCCCAGAGCTCCTCTGCCCACTGCTTTGGTCCCTTTTTATTTCCCTTGTTTCTGTGGTTTCTCTTGATAATATACTCACATCTGAAGGAACTTAAAAGCCATCAAGTTAAGTGCCTTAATCCCATGCTGCTTCTACTGATTTTTAGCATGGGACTTCTGAGCCCTCTCTGTTAGAATTGAAGCCATTTTCTCTAGGAAATTACTAGATCTATATCCTAAGAAACTTCTGCTTCATTGGAAGCCACTGAGAAGCATGGGTTGTTTTAGAGTCACATTTAGACTGAGTTTGTACCATATGCTTCTCTTTCCTCCTTCTCCCAGTAGAATGCCTCTCTGCCTCATCTACTGGTAAAATTCCTTCAAGGTTATTTGATGACTGAAGAAGTAATTTTAGAATCCATGTATAAAAAAATTTAAGGTATTCTGTTGTACTAAATAGTGCAGCTCAAGACAACCCATTAATTGCTGGCTTTTTACATTTGCACTACAATTTGCATTTTACAGAATGATTTCATGTTCACCCAAGTATCCTGGACTCCTGAGGATGCTTAGGTGTTCAAGTCCTTTGTAGAATATGGTGTGGCATTTGCATACAATCTGGGCACATCTTCTCCTATACTTTAATCACCTCTAGATTATTTATAATACCCAATAAAAGGTAAACACTTTAGCTACCTAATAAAATGTGGAAATGGTTGTTACATTGTGTTATTAGGTAATAACAATGCAAACAATAGTCTGCACTTGTTCGCTGTGATTTGTCACTGAACATCCAGTTTTGTTTGTGAATCCAAAGATGTGGAACACATGAGTACAGAAGAAGGGTAGATGTCCATGTGGTCTTTGGAGCACGTGCCTACAGTGTATGGGTTTCAGAAGGTGTGTGAATAGAAAATAAGACACGTGTGTCATTCTAAAACTTGTTCTTGGTTCTTAGGATGTGCTTGCTGTTAGGGTTTTAGCAGCAGAGGAGGTAATGTGTGGGCCAGACTCTGTAAGTGTAGTTGTCTGCATTGGCTGCCCTTGGGGTGTTGGTGCCACCACTCCATCTTTGTGGGTTCTTCTGTAAGCTGATAAATAGCCAAGACTTGGTTAGATTTGGCTAGTTTGTGCAACTGGAGAGTACTGTGCCCCGTCCTCGAATAAGGTGTAACTTTATAAAATGACTGTTTCAGTGACTCTCGATATCATTAAGAAACTAAATGGATGACTAATTGCGGAAATTATTGGATATGGAGGAAAATATAAAGAAGAAAATACAATCACTTGTTCTCTGGATCAGGTTAAGATTTTCTGAAGTACTGAGCAGAGACTAGAATAAGACAATGACTTCAACCCATAGTCATTGTCTCAAAATGACACCTACACTGGGGCCAGGGAGAGGGCTCAGTGTGTAGAGGTGCTTGCCACTGAGCCTGAGAACCTGAGTGTGATCTCTGATGCTCACATGATGGAAGGAGAGAACTGACCTCAAAGTTATCCTCTGACCTCCACAGGTGTGGTGTGAAAGACCTCTCACCCACAAGACACAAAATGAATAAAGTCTTGAAAGAGACAGAACTGTATAGTAAATGTGAATGTGTAACTGCGTTCTCAGCTGCGTAGAATAGTTAATCCAATGCTTTTTGTTCTTAATAATAAAAATTTTAGAAAATTCTTTTCTTGTTGCTTCCATTCTGTGGGTGTTCTAGACATGTGGAAGGACCTAAACCAACCTCTCTGTCCCAAGACTCAGAGGTAATCATTGACTACAGAGTGGGGGGTTGCTTCTAATATTCTAATGAATTTTGAGTATTTAACACAAATACCACCCTCCTTTTTGAGACAGGATCTCATTGTGTATCAGTAGCTGGTCTGAATTTGCTATTTAGACCATGTTGACCTGGAACTCACAGAGTTCTGCCTGTCTCTGCCTCCTGAGTGCTGGGATTAAAGGCAGATACCAGCATACCCAGTTTAACATGAAGCTTTTAATCTTAACATAAAATTATTCTGTCACTACCATTAGGAAATCTTTGAATGCAAAATCTTTGATATTGAAATCATTTTCTATATCAGAACCATGAGCATAAATAAAAGTTTCTGAGTGGTTTTAGCTTTTTGAAATTAAATATGGTTACATGAGACCACCACTGCGTATGTCCCTTCGTTCATTCTGAGTTTTGTTTGTGTTATAGGATCTAGTTTGTATGTCTGGGTACTGTCTGGGCACTTCTGATAATCCACAATAGTATTATTTAAAAAAGGAATACACTCCTTTTCTCCTATCATAGAAAGTTAGTATCTTGTTTAGCTTTATACTGATCTGCCATCATTGTGGTTGTTTAACCTTTGAATTTGGGAAGTCAAGGAGGATGCTCTTCAGAGTTGGCTAATTGTCATCAGTCAACTGATTGATCGATGATTGATTAATTGAGGCTGTGTGTGTTCACACCCATGCCACAGTTGTATATTTGGAGGTCAAAGGCAACTTTCAGGGTTCTTGCCTTCCAACTGTTTTTGATTAGAGGCAATGTCTTCCTATATAGCCTTGGCCAATCTGGGACTCACTATGTAGACCAGGCTGCCCTCAAGTTCACAGAGATCCAAGTGCCTCTGCCTCCCAAGTGAGTGCCAGTTGAGTGACTAATGGTGTGCGCTACCATGCTTGGCTCCAGTCTGTTGATATTCCATACCTCTTGCTTTTGCTGCACAGTGTACTGCCAGCTAGCTGAGTCCTCTGTCTCTGCCTCACCCGTACGAGTACTGAGACTACAGATGCATGCTACAGCATCTGCCTTTTTTTCTGTGAGTTCCAGGAATTGCACTCAGACCACCAGACTTGCACAGCAAGCATTTTTACTAGCTGAGCTCTCTCTCTGGTTCCCATCTCCTTTAATATTCTGAAATCCTCTGGGTACTGGAATGGAAAAAATCTTTCCACAGTGTACTTTGACTTACAGAATCTCTCCCTGATCCTTCCTTGTGTCCAGCTCTTCTTTGAGTCTCCTCTTCTCCAATTACCAGTTGTAAATACAAAGCCTTTCCTTTTTCTCCTCAGTTAGGCTTGTATAGCAATCTTGGTCCTAGAGAAATCAACTTAGGGAATGCGATTGCTCCGTACCCAGTGTGCTTTTCTGACTAAGAGAAAGTGCTGACTTCTGTAGACATCAAAAATATTTTTCTATGCAGCTCTATTTTCCTGTGAGAGAATTTTTAATGGAATGGCTTATGGCTGGCTTTTAAATGCTATAAAGAGAGTCGAGAGTGAAAGATTGTTAAAGCTAGAGTGGTTCAGAGAGAAATTCCATTTCTTATTCTGAGATCCATTGATAGTCTTGCCAGCAGTCATCAGTTTCTCTGGACAGTATTTCAGTCGCATTAGCTTCACCCTCTGCAACCTCTATCTGAAAGATAGGAATTTTGCAGATGGCACTGGGCCATGCTTCATTTCTGGTCAGATCACACCATAATGATGCCACTTATTCATCCATAAAAGCTTGTGGAAGTGTACAGAACATCTGCACATAATGCAACCATTCATGCACAGAAAGCTGAGGACCCAGTTTATCACAAGGGATCTGCAAGCTCTCTCTTCCTGTTCAGTTGGCCTCAGAAGTTTCAACCGCCCTGGGAGAGAAGTGCCAGCAGCCCATTAGCCTGATGAGGCAATCTACAGAAACATGCTCTCTCTGCCCCCATCCCCTCCCTCTGCACGCCTGTCCTGAGCTGGGGCTCAGCCAACATGCACTGAATTCTTCTGGAGCCTGAACAGTAGCATCTTCCCTCTGTAGCTCCACTCCCAAACCACTGCTTAGACATATGGCTTCCTCTCGCAATGTTTATCTTAACCACATGTTCTGCATAAGTTTTAGCCAAAGCAAATTGGAAGCTTTTGAAATTACAGCAATCTTTCAAATAGATGTTTCAGGAGTATCATTTCAATGAAAAGCATAACAATTGTTCTCATTTGTAGTCATTCTAAGTGTTCGTGCATGCGACCAATTAGTAGATCTGCGTTGACAGCTGCTATGTGCTGCATCTTATGGATACAGCAGCGAAGGAGAAAGAAGCTGTCATATATCCTGCCACCTAATTCAATGAACATGATCTTTAAGAACTTTATTGTTTTCTTTTTTATTATTAGAGAAAACTTAGCTTTATTTTTTGTTGATTATTATAGCTCAGTTTATATCCTAGCCCAACGAGAAGTCTAGTATTCTAAGCATGGTACTTTTAACAGTTGTCCTCACTCTGTTTGACTTTAACTGCTCTCTTGTTGTCCTAATAGAAACATACTCTACAATCCACATGTATTGAAATAATGATGATGCTGAAGGTAAAGGAGTTCTGTCCCAGGATGAGCCTCAAAATGTCAGTTTTCTATCACCACTATAATATATCACCACAAACTGTGTTTTAAAACAACACACATATGCTAGTACAGATCTACAGCATAGTAATCTAAGTACTTCTTAGTTTACACTGGGTGTCACAAAGCAAAAATCCAAGTGTCACCAGCCAAAGCTCTCGGGGAGAATAAACTTCATAGCTCATTCAAGTTGTTAGCTGAAATCAATTCATTGTTGTCATAGGACTGAGCTCTGTGTTTTCCCACTGGCTGTCAACCAGGGGCCTCTCTGAGCAACTGTAGTTGTTGCCGCTTTCGTTCCTCAACCAGGACTATCACCTTGCTACAGCCTCACCGTTCAAACTTCCGACTCAATCCTAGTTCATTTCCAATAACTAGAGAAAAATCTTTCACTAGCTGGTGTGAGTAGAGTGGGTCCATTTTCATAATCTAAGATCATCTCTCAGGATCAATAAGCTTATTTCTATCTGCAAAATTCCTTTTGCTCTGCGAAGTCACATATTACATGTTCCAAGGATTAGGATATAGAAAAACTAGAGATGTCTTTTCATTGCTTTTGAAGTCCTCGCAAGTTTTTTTTTATGACTAGTTAAATACTACAAACTAGGACAGCAGTTCTCAACCTGTGAGTCAAGACCCTTTCGGGAGTCAAACAACTTTTTCACAGGAGTAGCTTAAGACCATCTGCATATAAGATATTTACATTACAATTCATAACAGTAGCAACATTGCAGGTATGAAGTAGCAACGAAAATAATTTTATGATTGGGGGTCACTACAACATGAGGAACTGTAGTAAATGTTCACAGCATTAGGAAGGTCAAGAACCACGTATTTAAGAGATGAGTGTATAAGTATTTGCTCATGATATACGCAAAGAAACAGAAGCTAGAGAAAGCATGATACTTAATAGAACCTTCCAGCTGTTAATTCTGACATTGGGATTAGAACTCAAGCTGCCCTTAAAACTACCCTGTTTCATTTGTAAAAAAAATCAATCAAGCAAACGAACCATATAACTAGGAGTAGTGGAACATGCCTGTAGTCCTAGCACTAGGCTGAAACAGGAAGAGTTTGAGTGAGTTAGAGACTACATCATAAGACCCTGTCTTCAGATAAAATGATAAAACATCATTGATTACGAGATACTTCTTCACTGACAAAAATTAAACAATTTTGCAAATTGAAGTTCCTCAAAATTCTTTAGGGTTCCCAAGCAAATAAGATGAGGGTTCATATACACTGTTTTGAGTAGTTTCTATACAGAGATATTTTTCTTAATTTTCTTTCAGTTTTTGGGCAAACCAATTAATCTAATTTAATATGTCACTATGAGACAAATGCAATGCCTTGTTATTTGTATATTTGGCACCTTAGTAAGTATCCTGATCTGAAAGCAGCACTTTATAACATCTGCATTCTAGAATACATTACCTTTGCTGACTTCTCCTCTCCTGTGAGAACCTCCTGTGCACCATTCCCGACTTCCCCACACCATTGTCTTCCCACACCACTGTCTTCCCCACATCACTATCTCCTGGGCACTGTTCCCAACTTCCCCACATCACTGTCTTCCATACATCATTATCTCCTAGGCACCGTTCCTGACTTCCCACACCACTGTCTCTGCTGACTCCTCCCCTCCTGTAAGAACCTCTTTGTGTCACAGAGTTCACTGTTTAGAAGATAGTTATCTTTGGTGAATAACTTTAATACTCCTGCCTTCTTTTATTAAATGATATCTCACGTCTTCTATTTCCACCATTAATGCTTATTATAAAGCTGAAGGTAAATTCTAAATGTAGTTTTCCATTTGAAAGGTAAATTAGACAAAAATTCCAAGTGTTTAGGTAAATATCACTGATAACCTCAAAGAATTCCATTCAAAGTTGAGTTCAGTGGAGGGATAGGGAAATACAGTCTCACATGCATGGTGCCTAGGGCCTGAGATAGATAAGTGCTAAATAAATACATGCTGAATGCAAGAATCAGTAGGAATATTTACATTTTCCACATATACAATGAGGCCCATGCAAAGGTATGCTTTAAAAAAAATCACCAAATACCTTTTATTTGTACATTTTGATAGAGTGGATGAATTTTATTGTATCATTAATCATCATAACATTCTTCATTCGAAGATACATAAACTATATTTTTGAAAGAATGACAAATTACTGTTGACTAAATTCGAAGTGATTTAAACTATAAGGGAAATAGAACTCTAAAACCATTTTCCATCTTACTGAAGCCAAGACTCTCCATGGATGAGGAAACAATGCAGTGTTGTAGAAGCTTATTTCTAGTTATGTTTAAAATGGTGGTTTTGTGTATTGCTGGGAGAAGAGTTGCCTAGGCCTTGGCATTTTGTATTATCTGCAGGTGTTGGCTTTATATAAAAGATGTTTGATTCCTTGTGATCTGCATGTGCTCTCAGTGAAACACCTGAGGAGCTTTGGTGTCAATACAAATCCCTGAGATCAGACAATTGAGGTTCAACTGTCCAGGAGGGTGCTTGTCATGACAGGTGGTTCCCTCTGCTGACGTCTGGCAGGGTTTGCATCTATGAAAATATTTCCTTGTCTTTATTTCTCACGCCAGCTACATCCAATGTGGAGACAAGGAAGAATAAGAGAGAAACTCCAAACCTTACAGAATTTGGTAACAGTAAAGAAAAGCTCCTGAAGGAAGAGGAGAGTAAGAAAAGAGTAAAGCAGATTCCAAAATAAAAAGTCCTCCATAAAATAGAGAGCCACAATAAAAGAAAAGCTCTATAAGAGATAGTTGTAAATGAGAAAGATAGCTCTGAGATGAGAACCACAGAATAGAGGCCTCTGGAGGAAGTGACAGAAACTGAGAAGGCAAGGAGTCTGTCTGGTAAAGTATGAGAACCCTGATGGGGCCCATCAAAGCATTAGCTCAGAGCGATAGGAAGAGCACTCATAAGTCATCTAGGAATGTTTTGGATAAATTTTCATCGTTAAAAGAATTTTGCTAGAAGCAGGGAAAAGCAAGGTTTCAACCACTTTTCCTGGTCAGGGAGCTGACCCATTGCAGGGAACCTGCATGACTGCATGCTGTGCATTCTGCAGCTAGCCACACTCTCTCCCGACACTGGCAGTGACCAGAGTGCTAAAAATGGGAGCCAGAGTGCTCTTTGTTACAAACTGAGTTTTCTGGCAGCTGTTTTGTGTGTGTGTGTGTGTGTGTGTGTGTGTGTGTGTGAAGTCCAGGAGGGTCTTGTGTTTGGGAGTATATGAAAAAGGTATGTTTCCTCATAGTAGTGGTGAAGAAGGATGTCAAATGGCCAGGATGTTTTGGCTAGAGATTCTTCCCACCAGCCCAAGACCCCTGCTGTAGAAGCCATGGCTTGGAGCCAAGAAGCCACTGATTTAAACCGACCAGTAACTTTTTTTCAGCAAGCCCGACTACAATTGGTCCTCATACTGGTTAAGAGGTCCTGACTGGACACATCGGCTATGGTGATGAGAACTCCACCCCACAAGGGAACCCTTTCTGAAGACAAGGATCACCTGTGATGATGCTGAAAGAGAAATTTGATAAAAGAATATTAAAAAGAACACCCAGTTGATCAGGAATAACTCTTGCTGAAATATGAAGACGTCTTTGGAGTGTCCTACAGAACTTTGAACTCAAACATATTTCTTTAGTATTTGCTGACTACAGCCATGCTGGATGTTGTGAAAGGTTTGGCAGGTGTTTGGTTTCAGCTAATCCTGTACGTGTTGGCAAGCTTCATGGTTGTTCTTCTTGCAGATAGTGTTGCTGGTGTAATGGTAAATTCTGTTGTAGAAATAAAACAGTTTTTTTCTTTTTCTTTTTTTGGATTGGCCTATATAGAAAGGGGGAAATGTTGCTGAAGTTTACCTCTAGTTATGTTTAAAATGGCTGTTTTATTCATTGTTGGGGGAAGGGCTGCCTAAGCCTTGGCATTTTGTATTATCTGTAGGTGTTGGCTTTTATGTAAAAGATGTTTGATTCCTCATGATCTGCACATGCTATCGGTGAAATACTTGAGGAACTTTGGTGTCAATAAAAACCCTTGAGATGAAGCAAACAAGCTTCCACTGTTCAGGAAGGTGCTTACCATGACAGGTGTTTCCCTCTGCTGAGATCTGGCAAGGTTTGCATCTATGAAAATGTCTCCTTGTCTTTATTGCCTAGCCACCCAGTAGGGTACTGCTACAATACAGAGACTGTAGTGCATATTTAATATTTTCATATTTTTATTTTTTACCTATATGACTCAGAGGATATAAAAGTATATTCAGTAAGTTTTTATTTCTGAAATACCATAATTTAAGGAAATATAGAACCTCTGCATTTACTTGTCAATGTAAAAATCTCAAAAACACATTTCAGGTGCATACTTAGGACTTCAGGGCATCAAATCAGTATAGAGCAAAAGTTTGACAATTGCACTGGACAGGAAGAATGTCATTCGATCTTAAATAATAGCTTTTCAAGGACACATGAGACTCTGTCCTAAATAATTATCTCTAGCAGAGACAATGGCAGATATATGCAAAAAATTCTTTTTTATGAAGTGAGGTTTTCTAAACTGTCTGTAAGAAAAAAGCATAGGAAAGGAAAACCTCAAAATTAGTTTAGGGAAGTTAAAAAACATTGTTATCCATACCACTCCAAATATGCTATTTTTGCTCACTCCATTTTATTCTATTTCAGTTTCCCATGTGTTCTCAATGGTTGTTTCACTTATTCTGTCTTCCCTATGACTGTGAACAGTCATGCAATATTGTTATTTCTTCACACAATATCAGATTCTCCTCAGGAAACTGAACAGCATATATGTGTTGCATTACTGGCTAATTTAAAAGGAAATGGTTTAAGATGAGTATCTTAAAGTACACCCAAAGATGTTTAATTATACAACATCCCCGGAGCCTTGATGTCAAATGCTTTAGGATGCACGATCTTTCATAGCTGTATCTCTCCTTGTTTCACTGGAAATATCTTGACTAAATCCATTTGTGCTTGTGGGCACAGGATTGTCTGAACTAGATAACTCTGCCAACAATCCCATAACAATGAAGAGTTATTCCTTATGTTTCTTGAGAATTAACTGCAGAGTTACCATGAAAGCACCATGGCTGGGATAAGCCTAGATTCGGGAAGTTCTAACTGCGTGTGCTTCCTTGCTTCACTGTGATTTGCAGGCTGTGGTCTCTTGTCAGGTCTCATATAAGAGGAGCCAAGTGTGCTTTGCTCCATTGTGGATTGCCCTGGAAATGTATGGACACTGGTATGTCTCTCAACAGACAGACCAGGAGTATGCCATGCTGATATTGACACTCATAATGAGAGGAAATCCAGGTTGGAGTGATAGATCAGTTAGTAAAGTATTTGCCTCAGGAGGATGATGATCTTAGTTCAGCACCCAGACTCCCAAGAACAGTCTGGTGTGGTGGTACACACTTGTAATCCCACTGCTGGGGAGGTGGAGATAGGCAGATCTGCTTGGCAATCTCCAGTCCAATGAGAGGCCTGTCTCAGTATACCAGGAAGTCGGTAATTGAGGAATGATAGGATTGTCCTTCGGCCTTCATCTTTCTGTACACATGTGTGCACACATGTGTACTTGCACACGTAAACACCTATCCACACATGTATCTGCAATCTGTCTCCCTCCCCCCACCACACACACACACTGTCTTTAAGCTGTGAAGCTTCTGGGAATTTGTTATGTAGCTGTCTTAGGGTTTCTATTGCTGTGACGAAAAGCAACTTGGGTAAGAAAAGAGTTTATTTTTCTCAAGGTTCCATGTAACAGTTCAGCATCAAAAGGAATGAGGGCAGGAATTCAAACAGGGCTGGAGCCTAGAGGTGGGAGTTAATGGATGCAGAGGCCATAGAGAAGTGCTGCTTACCTATGGCTTGCTCAGCCTGCTCTCTTAGAGAACCCAGAACCACCAGCTCAGGGATGGAATCACCCACAAAGGGCTGGTCTCTCCCTGATGAATCACTAATTAAGAAAACTTCAATTGAGGTTCCCTTCTTTCAGGTAACTCTAGCCAGTACACTCCCCCCCACCTCTTACACATACACATACATACACACACAAGAGAGAGAGGAGGGGAGGAAAAGAGAGAAGGGTGGAAGAGAAGTGGAGAGGAGGAGAGGAGGAAGAGAGAAGTAGTTCACCTAAACCAAAACTCAATTTTCTCAGCTTTGAAAAGAAGATAACCATGGTGCATGTTACATAGAGTTGTCATGAAGATCATGTGAGTGTCTGTATAAAGCTTTTAAGCCTTAAGCATTCCTACTTCCATATCTACAGTTTGCGTTCTTCTTTAAGAGGGTCAGCACCATAGGGAGTTTCAGATCTCTCAGAACCCAGGTCAGTCCTGCTTGGCAGAGAGAAATAAGAACAGCAAAAGTCAGAAAGAGAAGCAGACTCTCTTCTCCCCAGAGAGAGAGGAGAAAAGAACAGAGCTTTGGGACTCCTCCCCTGGCCTCTTCATTCATTTTCATAAACAGTGATGCCTGGCTGCTTTACAGGGATATTGTGAAATGAAAAATGCATGTGAAAGTAATTTACATATGCAAATCATTAAGGTATTACTACTGGTTAGCAGGTTTTTCTTTCTTTCTTTTTTTTAATGCAGGTGCAGTGATTTACAAACACTGTAAGCAATCTGGGTAAGTGTGCAGAGGGCACCTGCAAATTGTTTCTGTTTTCTTGAACGCTGGTGATTAAACAGGATAATTTAGGCGCCTGGAGGATCCTGTTTTGAAGTTTTCATTTTTGTTCATTTCAAATCTTGAAATTGAGTAATATTCTTATAGAACTGATATCTGTAAATCTTTAGAGCTCGTTTAGTATCTAGAGTTTCTGTTTTATCACGGGGAAGTTTTTTTATTGAAAAGAGATTCTTTTCTCATACGATATATCCTGATTAGAGTTTCCCCACCTTCTACTCCTCCCGATTCCTCCCTACCTCCCCTCTGTCTCTCACTAGAAAAGACTACGCTTCTAAGAGATGACAACCAAACATGATAAAATAAAAATAATAAGATGAAGCAAAACTATCATATTCAAGTTGGACACAGCAGCCCAACAGGAGGAGAAGAGTCCCAAAAGCAGGCACAAGAGTCAGAGACCCATAGTTCTCACAGTCAGGAGTCCCATAAAAATTCTAAGCTAATAGTTGTAATATGTATGCAGGGGACCTGGTGTAGACCCATGTAGGCCCTGGGTTTGCTGCTTCAGTCTCTGTAAACTCATATGCACCTTGCTTGTTGATCCTGAAGTCCTCGTTCTCCTGGTTCTCCTCCATTCCCGCTGGCTCTTATACTCTTTCCACCTCTTCTTCCACAAGATTCCCTGAGCTCTGAGGGGAGGTTTGATGGAGACCTACAACTTAGACTCTCTCTCTCTCTCCATATAATATCTAGCTTGAGTCTTTGTATCTGTTTTCATCTATTGCCAGAGGAAGCCTCTCTGATGATGACTGTATAAGGCACTTATCTATGAGTGTAGAAGAATATCATTAGGAATAATTTTATTGATTTTTTTCCAGGCAAGTTGTGTTTGATTTTACCCTAGGACTCTGGGCTATCAAGTCTCTGGTTCTTGGTTATCCAAGCAGTGTCAGGTGTGTGTTTCTTCTCGTGGAGTGGGCCTTAAGTCAAATTAGACATTGGTTGGCTACTCCCACAAGTTCTGTGCCATCATTGCCCTACGTATTTTGTAGACAGGACAGATTGTAGGTCAAAGGTTTTGTGGCTGGTTTGGTGTCCATGTTTTTCTTTCAGTAGCCTGCAGAGTACCTTCCTGCGTGAAAGAGACTAGAATATAGGGGTGAAGGCTCCATGTAGGCACCATCTTGACTTTTCCAGTGAATGAACATGCTTAGCTAAATTGTGGCTATTCTGCTTATTGTCTGAACCATCAATTCTACAATATGCTACCCACTGGGTTAGAAAGCAAAATTCTAACCATACTAGATTCTGTCCTGGCATCCACCAAAATTCAAGGCAACTGAATTCAAATTCTCTTAAAGCAGATTTATGTCTGTTATGTACAAGCTAGTAGTTCCAGATGTGGCTTGTGCTCTCAAGGACCAGTACGGTCTTGGGTGGAGTAAAACAAAGCACATACGAATTAAATGTCCTGGTGGGAATAGTTATTTACACGTGCTAGATAGAATACAGTAAGGAAAAAGTTATTTTAGTTTGACCTGCAAGTCTGAGAAAGGTTTCCAGGGAAGATGATGTAGGGATTTGACACGTGACTAGGGAACAATGGTGACAAAGTGAGGAGGAAAGGGAGGGAAGAACGGGTGGTTCCAGGTTTTTAGGGGATTTCTGGTCACATGATCCTAAGGCATGCATATGATCTATGAAGAAACCACAGGAAAGCCTTGAGGCTGACATTTAACAGTTGTATGGTTTCTATGAAAATTGTGAGTGCCACCAAGCAGGATCTTGACTGTTCCTGTTAATGCAACTACTTTTCTATGGGTCTTGTGCACTTGAAACCATAATATCTTCTTACACTTTGCCTCTCCAGTGCTACCAAACTATTTTATGACTTTTCTATTAACGTGTTCTTTCCAGTGTACACACCATTGCATTAGTTGTGTGGTGGCTCATGTTCTTATACCACATATAACTCCAAGTCCTAAGGGACAGTCCTGCCATTTTAAAGAACCACACACTTGTATACATACTTTGATAGAGTGCTCATGTCTCTTCACCTGTTATATTCATACATAGAACCACAGATTTAGTGGTTTTGCTCAAGAATCTATTTCTTATCTCACATTTCCGTGGGTCAGAAGTCCAGTGATGGGCTAGCTGGAACCTTTGCTTTATCTCACGAAGTCGGGTACAGTTCTCATTTGGACAAATTTGCTTCCCTGTTTTAAGACTGACATCTCATTGTTTTATCAGCTGTTAGTCAGGACCACCTATGGCATCGAGAGGCCAGCTCTGGTTCCTATGATCTCCACAGGCTCTAGCACCACACAGACTTCTGTTCTCTTTCAGATAATTGTGGGTGTATCTCTCTGACTTCTAGTCCCTTTGCAGCCCTAATGGAATCTTCTGTAATCATTACACAGTCAAGGTAGTGACTATCTCATTATGTTTCTAGGCTCTGCTTGCATTCAAAGGAAGAGAATTACAGTATAGAATGTGCATATCTGAGAGTTCTACCTATCTTGTTTATGGCTGACATTGATATGTTTGGGTCTCTATTGCGACTTTGACATTTGCCAACACAGTGGAAGCTGGACCATGAAAGGGATTCATTACAAATGATAGAACTCTGACTGTCATAATTTACTAGCTATTGAGCTGGGTGGGCCTTGGTCCCTGACCTTGTATGGAAAACTTAATGTTCTTTCCAAAATGGTCAAGAATGCAAATTTTGACCATTGTTCTGAAAAGAGTAAGAGAAGATTTTCTGGAACTAGAAGAACAGAATCTAAGCTTATATTGGATGCTGGTGGCAGACCAGATTCAACCTAAGCTAGATGGCTAGTGACAGCCACAGATGGCAACAGGCTCGGCTTGAGGAGTCTGTCTATTGCTGCAGGGAATAACAATCTTTAATATTTTGCTTCCGTAGCCTAAACTCCCTCTGGGGTTGGTTTCTTTGTGCTTTGCCTCAGAATCTGGCTCCTCTGCTCATGTTTTCCTTCCTGTTATTAGAAACTAAAGACCCATTTGAGGAATTTCAGATGGTGCTGTTATAATTATTGAACATACCACATGGAGAGCTTAAAATTATGATAGCCTTTAGAAATATTTGTTGTCCTTACACTTACGAACCACCCTGCATGCTGCTTCCCACTTTCTGCACAAAGAGTCAACCATCAACCAAGAGATCAACTGCAAGCATTATATTTTATTTTTTTCCTTTGGTTGAATTGCTAATTTACTCTACAGATATTTCCTGAGTAAGTACGTTAGTTATATGCAGGCACTATGCTTGGGCTGGGATATGGCAGAATACACATTTCCCCTGGCTCCTAACTCCAAGTGGAGTATAGAGAGCTTAGAGAGTTTCAAGAGAGCCTGAAGATAGCCATAGCCTTTACTTTATGGAATTAGGCATTGGGCATTGAGCCATTTTCCATATGGTAAAATTATCATCCCTCAAGAAATCAGGATCCCTGGAGGGTTGTATTAATGGTGATATCCCAGTGTGCCCCTGGGTTCAGATCATCACATAATCTCTCCATTTTTAAAATAAAAGGAAAGCTCAGAAGAATTATTTTGGGGGAGAATCAAGCAAATATAAAGAAAAGAAAAATCATGGTTTTGTTCTTCAGTTCTTTTTTATACCCCATACTAATGCAATTGGGCAATTTTGCTTAGGGTCACGGAGCTAATTAGACGTAAGACAGTGATTTGAATCCTATGAGTCCAATCATCTTTTGACTCTATAAAATACTTTAACACCCTCTATTCTTTTGTCCTTTCTTACCATTTTCTAGTGTGCTTATAATTATCCACTCAGTAAAATGACTTTCAAATGACAACTCTGGGCTTTAGTATGAATTTTATTCTCATCTGCTTAAAAGACTTTTAAGTACAAATTAGTCCGACCATGTTTTCAGTTAGAGTTATATTCTACTTGTAGCTATTGAAGAGGAAATTTTTCTGGTGTTAGGGATCCAGCTTTCAGATGAAGGGATTTTGTTGTTAGATACACATGTAAGGAGAATTGCATGCCCAGGAAGCAATAACTTGGAAGTATTAACTGTCTATTCTACAGGTGACTCCTGAATATGGAAAGCATGGGCATCTGTGTTATTGCTACTTAGCCCCTTTTAAAGATAATATGTTTTCATAGATGGAAATTAGCATAAAAATCCCTTAATGAAATATTATTTTGCTAGCACAAGATGTTTCCTATCTAGAGTCTAATGTTGAAATCTGAGACAGCAAATTTTCCTTTATAG
Organism: Cricetomys ansorgei; assembly: GCA_026225945.1. Lineage (NCBI taxonomy): Eukaryota > Metazoa > Chordata > Mammalia > Rodentia > Nesomyidae > Cricetomys > Cricetomys ansorgei. Next base: position 5,887,605 of record JAMJFZ010001042.1, on the reverse strand, counting down.
CTCGAGAAGTCTCTTCTGTACCTAAGTAAGAATCCAGTTTGATGATGTTTGTTGCTACAAACATTTCTGTCTCTTATTAGTTAGCATCATCTCAGAACAGTAATGCAAAGAGGTTTTCCATTTGTTTCCTTTGTAAGACACAACAGTTAGTTCTTCAATATAAACGCGCTAAGAAGATGAATTGTTTGTGAAAAACTTTGATATAGTTTTAGAGCAGAATTAGCGTATATTCTTGTAAAGACACACACAAGGGAAAACAAAAGTCAGGTTATGTCAAGAATGAATTCTGCTTCTTACTAATTTTTTTTTGTTACAATTTCATCAGACCATGTCAATAGTAGATGCCAAAAATTGTCCTGTTAGGCTAAGTTCACTTGTGTTATTTAAAATATATATTACTCTTTGATGCTTTTATTATAATTTGGGGCGTTTTCTTTTTCATCTAAGAGATGAAAAATCCTTTAACCAATCTGGTGCTTTTTCACAATTTTCTTAAGATCAATGTGAAGTTATCAAGGAAAATAACCTTTCACATCGCTCACCTACAGCTTTATTCTGGCCTCAAGAACATCACTACAAGAAAACCTGACATAACCACCCCTTTCCAACTCATACCAACCCACAGACCAGTAGATAGTATGATGTAGACAAACGCTTCTCAGCTGGGGGAGGTTTTGTCCCACCTGTATGGTCTGAAAAATGATCAATGAAACCTGGGCTTTGGGTTTTCAATGAGTGAATTTATTAAGTAAAATAGAGCAAGCAAAAATAAAAGAATAAATAGCAAGTAGCAGATAGAGAAAAGCAACAGAGACTCTCAGCACCCAGCAGAAACAAATGGAGCAGTACAATTGAGAGGGCAAACAAAAGTTAATATTACCAAATCAGGAAGTTACAAGTACCCAGTAGACATTGACCGTTCTGGCAGCCAGAGTTCCCTACTGAGAGATTCCCAGGCAGAGCAAAGTGTTCCCTTTGGGTGAAGTTCCCAAGTAAAAGAAATAAATGAGCAGAAATACTTCATCCAATGTCATCATGGAGAGCTCACAAACACAGCACAAACTGCCTGGGAGATGAGGTTCCTGTTGGCTTCCTAAGGCTGAACTTCCACTTTCCTCTTTCCATTGTAGGCATTTTAAACCTCCTAACTGTTCTCAAGGACACAATATTTTTAATATCCTTAGCTGCTGCTCTTTTCTTTCTCCTGGTTATGGAGTTGGGGGTTAATCTGCCCCAGGACAGGATGTTTCGGAGGGAACCTGGCATAAATTTGCTTGAGGCTGAAGCTGGGGAGCAACCCAGCTCTAGACAGAGATTGTCACTGAGCTTAACCAACATATGGGAGTTTTCCGGTAACACCAGGTGACATTTGGCACTACTTGGAGCCTTAGGGACTGGGAAGTGGGAGAAGGTTGGCACTTAGTCGAAGAAGCCAAGAATGCGTTAAAGCATACATCAGCACACAGGACAGCTCCACACTGCACGGAATTGTCTATCCCCAAGTCTCAGGAGAGCTGTGATAGAAAAATCATGAGACAGAGACGGAAACTCTGGGATCAAGGACAAAATATATGAGATACTTATTCTTCTCCGTTCCTTTTAGGCCAGCCAAAAAAAGAAAGAAAAATGCTTTGAATTCTCAGAATGAGCTTCTTAAACATAGCATATAATTTAAGAACTATGAAGAGTGTTTTTAACAATAAGGTTCATGCTGTGTGGCACTTTTAAGAAAAGAAAAGTAGAAGGAAAAGTTCAGGGAAAAAAAAAACTGTCTTGGTGCTTCAGAATAATCAGAAGTGATGCCCTGTTACTTGTTGCATGGGTAGCCAAGATGGAAAGAAAAGAGAAACAGGTGGAAAAGTGAAAGGGGAAGTAAAAGCCAGGAAAGGCTATGTTTATTTATTTAACTAGTTTTGTGATGCTCTCTTATCTTTTAATAACTAAGCTATTGTCACTTATTTTTGCTCCCTGCAATTGGAGCTGTCTCAGTTGTCAGTATGTAGAGACAATAAATGGGAGAAAGAAAACAGAGTAAACTAAATTGGAGAAAGGATATCTGGATACACAAGTATGAGTTTTAATGGTGACAGTGGCAGAGAAGCAGAGAAGCGCAGCCAATTGCTTCTGCAGCCTTTATTTGCAAAGTTCCCTCCTGATTGGGAAGCCAGGGCTGAGGTGTCACATAGTATACACTGAGGTACCATGTGCCATGCTATGCCTGGTATATGGGCCAGTGTTCCCAAAGGTTCTCAATGCTCCTTCCCTGATTAATACTTACTAATTTGCTAAGTGGATCCTGGAAAGATCACTTAACCTTCTTGAGGTGGGAATAGCTTCTCTGTATTTGCTTTCTATACTTGAATAGGCATGGGAGAGATACAGGGGAATGCTGAATCAGACCTATGTCATTAATACCCCATTCCCCCATTGAAATGGAAGAGAGGGACGCTGCAACAACCCACTAAGCACCCTGCTTATGTAGAGATTCCCTATGTCATCCACAGCCATAGCTGCGGATTTGGCAAGTACCAGCTTTCACTAACATGAGCCTTCTTGGTGGTTACTTGGAATCTGGATAGATGCAAACAGTTTTTTCTTTTCAAGCAATTTGTTCATTATTGCAGCGGTAATGATGAGAATAGGTCAGAGTTCTTTTAGACTTGGGTTCTTAGGCTCCATCCTCCAGAGAATAGCGCTTAAATATTAATAGCATCATTGGGAAAACATGGCAAATATTTCCTCGCTTACTGCAGCTCAATGAAGAGTTGTTCAGTGTGGACCCCAGTGCACTGGCCCTCATGAATGGATCTAATTGTGAGGAAGTCATCTCCTCCTAAGGCAAGATGTGACACTGGGAACAAAGACTGGATTTTTAGCTGGTGTGATGAGCTCACTCCAGGGCCCATGTGGGGACTTTGAAGCCTGTCCAGGTGCCAGCTTTCTGTGTATATGACATTCTGGGGGATCTTTGGAGGCTGGGCAGTAGCCTTTAAACATTGATCTGTGGTGTGAGAATTACAAGGTCAGATGGGGTGAGATCTCATAATTTCTATGTTGCCTAAATTTTTCCCATAGGGCACAATTCTGTTCAAAGGGGAACCACAATATTTCAATTCAGCCAAATCAATAAAGACTTTACAAAAGCTTATTTATGTAATTATTTTTTGTTTGGTTTTATCTGTGATAAGAAAGTACACATCTACCATTCAGAATCTACTATACTTTTTGTGAAGCTATGCTAATGTTTAGGAGAAATGCATCCAAGAAACCAGACTGGAATAGTTGCTTGAAATAGGGAAACTTTATGAAGCCTGCTTTTGATTTATGTGATGTCTTAAAGCCACCTCGAATGATATTTCACCTCTTTGAATGGACTAATTCTATTGTTTTACTGTCCTTTAGTCACAGCTTATTATGTTGGCTCTGTGGAAAATCCATCCAATTCATTGAGGATCAAAGTGAACATGAGTGACATTAGCTTGTATTTCTGTTTACACAGTGAGAATTTCTATGCATACAATATATTGTGGGTGCAAATAGTTTATTAGGCATCAAAAGTGTGCTTCATACTGTGATGACTGTCATACAATTTCAGAATAGGAGCAATGTAGATGCAGTGTAGATGTAGAAAAGCACTACAGAATAATCTGAAGTCTGTGATTGCCGCACAGCAGGGGAAAGACCAGCATTTGAGTCAGACTTGAGCTTGGACTGAGGTTTATTAACTAAGTTATCTTAAGTAGATTGGTTGATCCAACCTTCATTTTTCTCCCATGTGAAATGGACATGCTAATACTCCCTTAAAAGGCACATGATCAGGGCAGCATAAAATACTATAGCTAAAGCATCTAGCCAAAGTGTGTACTTAAGTACATGTGACCCGTTACTATGGAAATCCCAAAAAGTCCACAGGGTCTCAGGATTCAGAGACCACTGTCCTCAGGATTGGAGAAGATCAGGAAGAATTAAGCTGGGCTCTCGATGACCGATGGGAAACCATGAACCTTAAGTGGATAGGAATCCACAAAGGCTGCTGGCATCTGTTAAAATACAAGAACACATGGAAAATGAGACTTGATAAACATAGAAACTGGATGCTGGTAGTAGATTGTAAAATTCAAATTTTGAGACTCAAACTCGCACTTGTCACTTCTTAGGCAATTTCCTTAAATCCCAGGTGACACCAGGTGCCTTTCTAGGATGGATGTTTTCCATGTCAGGAAGTAGTGTTACTTTTCTCATGGGCTAGGAGCAGAAGTCAGAGTTTCATCTAAAAGCTCAAGGACAAAGCTGTCACCTTCCTCTCAGGATCAGGGAAAAGAATCTGCAGGAAGCAAAAGCGGAGATGGGTGGGTACATGCCATAGATCATACGTGCAGAGTCGTAGAACTGCAGAGAAGTCATCAATGCAAGAAGATGAAAATGACCCAGAGGTTCTCCTGAGAGTGCCAGCACCAGCTGGTTTCTATAGCTTGCTTGTCCTGTCAGGCACTTCATGATGGGATCCAGGCATATTGAAGTTCTGCCTGGCAAAAGGAGTCTATAGCAGAATCGGCTGCCCCTCTCTGTGCCCCTCATCTGTCTTCCTCTCATTTCTCTCCTGGTTCCTGCCCTCTTCTCTCTCCCCTCCGCCCCCTTATTTGTTTTTTATTGATTCTGGCAAGAGAATTCCTCTAAATACAGTTTTCTAAATTCAAGTTTTTATATCTGACCTCAGCCTTTAAAAAAACAATTTACATGAAAACTCTTTATTTTCCAGCCAGAAGAAATTATATCATAACTCTATTTTAAGCTAATTTTCCACCTAGTCCCCCCACCCTTTTCTGCTAGACTGAAAACTCCTTCAGGACAAGAACTATCCAAGCAGATGTTTACGTAGGGCAATTTCTCAGAAATAGCTGAGACCTCTCAGAGCATCAGAAAGAGTTAAGAAACCCTACTTTTTGCTCAATAGATCTGTATATACCATCTTGGAAGATAATTAGCAAAACTTATCTAACTTCCATGAGATGATTTTTAAAAAAATAACCTATCAATGATCATAACAAGTTTTTGAAATATATTGATTTCCCAAATACGCTCCCTTTCTCCAATTTTCTTGTTTATTGGGTTTTTCTCCTAGATAATTCGTCTCTCCCCTCACTAATTTCCACATCTTAGCTTTGGAATCAATATGCTATATTTTTCAGAACTCAAGTCATTAGAACATAAATATATTCTCTCCCAAGGGGTGTTCTTTAGCCATCTACAAGGAATCAGGCAGTGTCTGAAGCAGGTGTCTGTCTATGTCATGTGTGTGCTTGACTTCATGCACATGATTACACATATGTGCGCATATCCATGCATGAGTGATTGCACCGTGTACACATGCAGATGGAGGTCAAAGGACAGACTCCAGTGTCATTCTTCAGGTACCTTCTACCTTTTGTTTGACACAGGTAGCTTGGTACTCCGACAAGTATTATGTGCTAACTGACCATGAGTCTGCCTGGCTCCAGCTCCTGTATTGTCACTGTTGGCGATACAGGTGTAAGCCACTATACCCTGCTTTTTTTTCTGGGTTCTGAGGGTCAAACTCAGGTCCTCACACTAATGATGGGAATGTTTTTCCACCTGGACCATCTCTCCAGCCCTCCTTCTGTCTTGAATGAATGTTTTCACAGTTATGGCACCTACTGATTTTTATTTTTGTACATGAATATATTTTAATCTTTAGGATGAACAGCATATTGAATATTTGCTTCATACTGAATAAAGAAACATTTTAAAATTATCTAACATTGCATTCTGTAGAAATATCAACTAACTTAAAGAAAGGCTAAGAAAATGGAATTCTGTTAGCACATTATTGACTTAGAAGCAGTATTTTTCCCAACGTGGTTATCAGCAAGGGTGAGAGAGAAGGAAGGTAGCCTGGCCTGCAACCTGGTTCTCTTAAGTTGAACACATCTTGCTTTCTTAAATCAATGTTATAAGGGCTGAATTGCAAATATTCTTTGTTAAAGAAAATGTTTTGTAGAATGACCCTGGTTCCAGGCTACTATTTTCAGATGATGCTTAATACTTAATCAACCAACATATGACTCCTAGCTGGTGTCCTGGCTCTTTCTCATTAGTGAGGCCTTTGGAGTTTTTTTGAGACAGGATTTTTCTATCCTACACTGGCTTGAACTCACTTTATAGCCCAAAGCTGGCTTTAAATTTGCAGCAGTCTTACCTGAATCTCTGAGTGCTGAGATTATAGGCATGGGTCACCCATGATGAAATATTTTCAAAAGGAAAAATTTCCAAGCAAACTTTTCTCCTCTTCACAACATCCCCTTAAAATATCTACTCATCCCAGTCCTCTACCCTGCCCCATCAATAACAAAAGAGTGCCTCCAAATCCAATCCCACTTGTGAAATTTCAGGTTGTTTAATACATGGCTGTCTGTTGACACAGGTATGACAAGAGTATGGGAATCTGTGAATTCCTTTATTTTTTTATGTCCTTGGATTAGATTGGAAAGACAGCTGCTTCAAGAGCTAATCCTGAAGAGAGAAAACAGGCCCAGTTATCTTGCATATATGCTAGAATGCATATAAACTGGTAGAATTATGAATGATGCTCCCAAGAGAGTACAGATTGTATTCAATGACCACACTAGTAGTAAACCATAGGGATCAACCTTGAGCCTGAGGGAAAACTACAAACAGGGTGTCATCTGTAATGTGGGAATAATGGACAAGCAGATCCCAATATGTGAGTGTTTGCATGCATGCTGTTAAATTCTCAAGAAAGGCACAAATGTACTTCTTGGTCTTTTCTTTTTTTTTCCCCAGAGTCCTAAGCAAACCAAAAGAATATGGCTTCTTATCGGAGACCTCTGAGGAATGCTTAGCTTAGTATTGTCTGCACTATTAACTAATAAAATGCCCTGGAATGCTCAGCAGGATCATCTGCTCTCTAGTCACCAGTCTTCAGTTTCTGCTGACAGTGATAACTTAGTGGGTAGCAAAGCTCAACTTCAAGTAGAGAGGGCTCTTCTAAATAATAGCGACTTGGCAACGGTGTGAGCTCACTCTCATTATGTTTCTGTCATTCATCTGTGGTAGATCTTTTGTGGCTCTTGTATAAAATAGCTCTGGGGTATTATTTCCGCGCTCTTATGTAAGCTCTGCTCATTAAATAGAGTGCTCCCGTTAAGTTCCCTTTTAATTTTGTTTTCTAAGATCATCATAATAAGAGCAGGATTGGAATGTAGCAAGTCCTTTTTGTGGAATAGTTAATGGCAAGTTGATATAAGATCAAGTTTTTAAAATGCATGAAGTCAATGAGACTTATCATTGCTTTATCCTTCACTTTGCAAAGTCCTCTAGCATTTGCCCAAAGTGGCACAGCCACAGTTCATACAGGGTTTCACAAGTAGTCATTATCAGAGCATGCGCTCTTTAAGTGGAAAGAGTATTTGACCTGTAACTACAGCATTTAGCAGCTGCAAAAGCCACTTGATTTCTCTGAACATCCCTTAGCATTCAGACACGATCATAACAATTCCTACTTATTGTGACAATAAATGACTATTTCCTTACATAAGAACAAAGCATTCTGCATATTGACAATTATGCACATTTTTGGGTCTTTTTATTATTGTGATTATTGATGCTTCTGGTAGGGATATGCTAAGCATACTTTCCTGTGTAAGCTAAAAGTTTGGGAGTCTAGAAATAAGATGGTACAGAAACCCTTTATATTTAATGATAATGAGCAATTATGTAGGAAACACTCTACCAGAATCCCCAGGCTCTTCTGCTGGTCCTACATGATATGCGCCTAATGGAACTAAAAGATGTGCATTTCCCACATTCATATAGCTAGAGAACTCTGTGGACACACTGGATGGACTGACCTTTACTGACTCTCAACTTGAGAGCTTAGAGGACACTACATTTACACGTCATAGTGGAACTCCTTTGCTTTGTGACAATAGCTCTTGATGGAACCATCACTATAGACTTAAAATAATTTAAAATAAGTTTCAGCATGTTACTGAATGGGTCTGTTAAAAGAAAAAAAAAAAAAACAAAGGAGCTACTGTTTCCAAATGCACTTTCTCTTACTCTGAAAAGCAATGATTTTGAACTTCGAAGGTATGCATTTATAACACAGTTTCCAAAATGCTAAACTAAGTTACATTGCTCCCGGTAATGGATTTGAACAAGTACTATTTGGTATCAAACTAAATATATTGAATATGGAAAATATTATATTTTATATTTCTAGTTCATCTTTTTTTCTACATATGCATATATTATTATGTACCAGGTAATTTTTCTTGTAGTTCTCAGGCCAAATAATGAAGCTTATTTGAGTATGGTTATTGAATACGTCTACTGTATAATTTAAAAAAGAATAAATTAGAGATCAAAAGCCAAAAACAAGGTCAAAACAAAATGAAACAAAAAGTCCACAAAAATAACACTGAGTTTGTTTGGTGTTGTCTAATCACTCTTGGGCATTGCACCTGCCCTGGAGCATGGTTGATGTACCCAGCGACAGTTCAATGCATTAAACTAAATTTCTCATTGTCAGTGGGTATCAGTTGCAAATAGCTTCTTGTTTAGAGGTGGGTTCCCATGTCTACTTCCTCATCTCAGTGCTGAGACCACAACTAGCTTGAACCTATGCAAGTTTTATGCACACTGCCACAGTCTTTGTGAGTTCATGTGCGCATTAGTCCTGTTGTGTCTGGAAGATATTGTTTCCTTGGAATCAAACCTCTAACTCTTACAATCTTTATGCTCTCTCTTCTGTATAGATCCACAGGTCTTGAGGGGAGGGCTTTAGAGGACTGAGTGCTCCATAGTTTCTCATTCTGCAGATTGTTCAGATGTGGGTCTTTGTGTTAATTTCCATCTACTGCAGGAAGCTTCTCTGATGTTGGTTAAATGAGGTACTCATCTTTGGGTATAGCAATATGTCATTAGGAGTTATTATTTTTTGTTTCTACTTTTGGTTTTAGTAGGTTTTGTATCTTGGGTTTTTTTTTTATTTTGAGATAATGGGATATATATATATATATATGGAGAGAGAGAGGGAAGAGAGAGAGGGAGATAGAAAGGGAGATAGAGTGAGAAAGGGAGAAAGAGAGAAGGAAAGGGAGAGAGAGAGAGAGAGGAGGGAGAAAGAGAGGGAGAGAGAAAGAAGTTGGCTTGATAGAGATGTGGGAAGAATCTGAGAGGACTTGGGGAGGGAAAATATGATAAAATATATTGTATAAAAGTTTTTAATTAAAAAAGAATAAGTTAATACAGATATCAATATTTGAAACAAGTTAAAAGGATTTCTTTCTACTCTGCATAAATGTTCTATTAGCACCATCAGAAGAAAATCAGCACCCACACAGGATGAAATGTTCCTGTAGAGTCATTAAAGATTGGAGAAGTGGGAAGAGAGACAGGGAAACTTTTAAATAATTCACATATTTTCTGTTAGAGCTTAGAAATGCGTAACCCTTATATGCATGTTTCCAATAGCTTATAGTCTCTGTTCCAGCTTATGTAATGCACTGAATAATGCATCACCTTGATCCTCTACCCTTACCCCATTTCACACTGGACCCCCCTAGGCAATGCTAATCGGGAAAATGTAAGTCTACTTTTACATAATAGTTGGACTGCAGTGATATCCTTTAATTAAATTGCTATTGTGTTTGGTAAGAGTCTTTTTTATAATGCTCTCATCCCATTTGTGCTGTGCCCTTTATCACAATGAAAAAAATTCACCTATTTTTCCCCCAGTGGGTATTTTTTTGAAAGCATTACGTAAATGCCACAGCATTTGAAACAATTGCATAGGTTGGACCCTGGTACATTGAAGGTGTAGTGAAAACAGATAAGCTATTTCTTTTTTTTTTTTTTTTTTTTTTTTAAGACTAGCCATAATGAGACGCTGTGGTATCTGAATTTTCTACTCCCTTTCCCTGAGTTGCAATTAGGACATGTAATTTTGTACCTATTATATAGGACTAATACTGAACACTGACCCCCATCCTACAGGCAGTGCAGGCTGTGTGGTACCCTGCATTGATTGCTAATTAAGTGCCAAATATAGGTTTATCTAATGGAGATTTGACATAGTAGCCACCCTCATAAGTATGCTAAGTGACTGGAAATTAAAGGGAAGGACCACATAGGAAACAAGTAGAATTCAAGTGCTTGATGGGGTAGAAGGAGTCAAGCCTAGGAACTAGTGTGGTGAAGTAAAGGTGAATGTAGACAATAGCTATTGTGTCAGTCCACAAAGAAGGCAAGGAGATACTTTCATAGTGTCTCCTCAGATGCAAATTCTCCCATACCTTAGATGAGGGAACCACCTGTCATGGCAAGTACCATTCTGCACAGTGGAACCCTGATTGTCTGATCTCAGGTGCTTTTATTGATACAAAAGTTCCTCAGGTGTTACAAAAACTTTACCCTCTCATCCAAAGGCCTATTTGCATAATGATGAAAACTTGTAGCTTACTCTCATCCCACAATGCTCTAGCATTAACTATGTCACCTTTATGGTAGGGAACTCAAAGCCTAAGGGAAGTGGTCTCTCCTTGTTGTCTAAGACTGTGGGAGAGGAACTACAAGAAATCCTCCATAGCAACTTTGCTCTTCACATGGAGATCTAAGTGAACCACAATGGTTCTGCCAGAGAACAGTGAGCAGGTGTAGGTCATGAGGAAGCAAACATCTTAATATTGATACAAAAGTTCCTCAGGTGTTACAAAAACTTTACCCTCTCATCCAAAGGCCTATTTGCATAATGATGAAAACTTGTAGCTTACTCTCATCCCACAATGCTCTAGTATTAACTATGTCACCTTTATGGTGGGGAACTCAAAGCCTAAGGGAAGTGGTCTCTCCTTGTTGTCTAAGACTGTGGGAGAGGAACTACAAGAAATCCTCCATAGCAACTTTGCTCTTCACATGGAGATCTAAGTGAACCACAATGGTTCTGCCAGAGAACAGTGAGCAGGTGTAGGTCATGAGGAAGCAAACATCTTAATCACAGATTTACATAAAGACAACACCTGCAGTTAATACACACTGCCAAATCTTAGGCAGCCCTTCTCCTAACAAAGTACAAAATAGTTATTTCAAAGGTACATAAATATATTTCCCCAACAGGTGAGTATTGGGAAATAATGCTCTGATAGACTTGAGGGGAGGAGTTAATGAGGAAGACCTTGAAAATGAAATGGAATATATTGACCGGAGGAAATGGGAAGTAGAAGCTCGTTATAGACTTCTGTGTCAACAAAAAGAATTTGTCAAGCAGATGAATCTGAACCCAATATTTAAATGTTTAGAGGGTATAAGACTAGGGCTTGGAAACTAGTAGAGCAAGAGGGATTGCTACTGTAACTCTCTTGGGCACCTAGACACAGGCTGAGGTGAAAAGACAAATCAGAAATACTTTGAAATGAGTAGTGACCACAGAGAAACTGAGTATGGAAGTTCATGCATGGATTTGAGTCCAGGCTGTGATCTGAGCCTCTTCAAAGCAGCAAAGAGGGCAGAGGAGAAGCACAGGAGAGAAGAAAGAAAGGAGAGAGAGAGGAGGAGAGAGAGAACTTCTTAGATTTTTAAAGGTTTGAGTTTAAACCTCACCCAGCATCATACCCTTGTCATATTTAATTGGTCAAAGCAAGTCATGAAGCTGGCTCAGAATCTGGAAGGGGGGACGGGGAGACTCCACATCTTGAGGGTAAGATTGCTAAAATTAGACTGGAGTACAAAAGATTTGTGGCATCTTTTTCCTTTAAGTTTGCAGCACTTTGTAGAACATGGCCAGGATTTTATATAAAAGTTGACTAAGTTGAGCACTTACTAGAGGATAAAAACTATGAATGCCAGTGACTCACAGGCACCGAGAGTGATTGAGAGCACTGGCTGCTCTCATAGAGAATCTAAGATTCACTTCCCAGCACCCACATGGTGGCTCACAAACACCTCTAATTCTGTTCCAGGTGATTTGATGATCTCTTCTGGCCTCTGCAGGCACCAGGCACACAGGTTACACAGACATATATGCAGGCAGAACACCCATACACAGTAAAAATAAAATAAATTTAGAGAGGGAGAGGAGAAAATCCTGTGCATACAGCCTTTATTTAGAAGGTACTCTGCATAATTTCTTTGCTTAATCTAAGGTTACATTTTTTAGGTAGTGATTTCTGAAGGTCAAAATACATTATCTCCAGAGGCAGTGGGCAAAACCGATTATGGAAGTTGCCGGGACAAAATAAAAATGGTGAGTCCCCTGCCTCAAAGATCAGAAAAGAGTTCTAGGCAGTGGTCATAAAGAGTTAAGGCAAGCTCAGAGCCCTTTTGAGAGTGGGGTCCTGGGTGACTTCACCTGTCACATGCTCATGCAGCTGACCTGGCAATGGCAAAACCATCTGAGGACTGAGCAGAATAAAATCACCGAGTGTAACTTTGGCTTTTTCTTCTCCAATATCCTTTTACTTCCTCCTTTTCTTCAGTTATACATATAAATAGCTAAGGTAATAAAGATGATGGATGCTGGGGAAGTCCCAGGTATGGAAAGGGTTTGGAAGCATGATCTATATATGGGCTGACCCTCACTATTCATCTATGCCAATTTAAATGGGAAAGTTGATGTCTCTGGCCTCAAGCCCTATATCATGATGTCACTCTGCAGCAGCTATGGGAGTTTCCAGGCGATATTAATATTAGGGCTATCACCTTAAGCATAGTATTCTTAAAATACTCTATTTTCTTTCAAATTATGTGATGCTTTCCTCCTTCTCTTTTCTCAAATTTAGCTGAGCACCAATTTCTTTGCGTTGTGAAAAAGAAGCTTCTCTGTAGCTTACTGAAGATCATTTTTCAAAATTCAGAGAACAAGAAACAAATTTTGAATTAAAGTTGAGTTATCTCTACTTGTCCCCACGAGTCATATCTTCAGCTGCACAATTTCCATGGAAGAGTCAAAAACTCCCATTAGTCTCAAAGATTTTACCTTAGAGAACTTTTGGCTAACTGAGGAATAAGGCACATAATAGTTATTATATTCAGACTTCAGACCTTAATGCTGGAATGAATTTAGACACGTGAGATTGTCAATTAAAATCTTTTCATTTTATAAAATAGAAATCTGAGACCAGAGTTAGATCTGTTCATGACCAGTCAACACGGCAGGAATGAGTTGTGAGATTTAAGGGACCATTGCTGCCACATCCACACATCCTTGCTTCATCCCCATCCGCAGAGCCAGCTTACTGAATGTTCAAATATCCTAGAAGCAAGTTGAGAGAGGAAGGTTTCTTTTAGAGTTCATTGTGGTGCGTAAGTTATGGTGGTTCACCAGCAAGGCATTGGGAATGCACTGACATCTGAGCAGGTCAGGGGTGAAGAATGCAGATGTTTTACCTGCTTTCTCATGTTCCTCATATTATCCTGTTTGGGACCCCAGTCTGTGGACTGGTGCCACACACTTGCAGGGCAGGTCTTCTGTTCATCTTCTCCAGGGAAACCCTCACAGACACACTTGAGGATGTGCTTCATTAGAGCCTTTCCTGATACCTAACCCAATGAAGTAGATCATCAGAGTTAACAATAACGGTAAGCTAAAGACAATCCTCTTATTTTTTCTTCTATTTTCATCAATATATATGTAAGTTATGCTAAAAGTTTCTGACAAAGTAGGCTTACAATTTTCAAAATGGAAAACAAGAGTTCCAATTTCTTTCTGATTGATTTTGGAAGAATTGTTACAGAAATTAAGAACAAATGCCCTCCACCCAGGATGTGTATCCCTTAACTCAGAAGAACAAATGCTTCAGGCCTTCAGTTCTTTCTTTCTCCTTTTACTTCCTCCCCCTTTTCTACGCCCACCCCTGCACTCCACCCACTTCTGTGTTACTGGGGATCAAAGCCAAGGCCTTACATCCTTGCCAAAAGCCAGGCGAGGGCTCCTTTGCTTCAGGTAAATCTGACCACACAGTGGATTTCTTTTTCTTTTTTTCTTCTTCCTTCCTTCCTAAGTTATTTGTCATTATTTCCTTCTTTCCTTCCTTTCTCTTCCCTCTCTCCCTCCCTCCTCTCCTTCCTCCCTCCCTTCCTTCCTTACTGTGCAGTCCAGGCTGGTCTTCCTGCCTCAATCTCCTGTCTAGCCTAAGTGAGTTTCTGGAGATGAAGTCATACAGTAGTTTTCAGCGTAAAGTGAAACTAACTTCACGAGCCCGAGGTAAAAGGGATTGCATGCAATAGTGAAGCAACTCTTTTTAATTACACATTAAAATTAAGGTCTCAGAACAAACATCGAAAACACTCTTGATCCGTTTTCACCTATTTCATCCTCACCCTTTAAATATGACTTTTTATTAATCCTTTGAGTTTCCTACACCCATCCAGTGTTTTTCGATCCAGTTTACCTCTAACCTTCCCACCTGCTCTTTCACCTCCTGTCTTTTGTCTTTTTCATAACCCAGTGATTTCAACTTGTGCTATGCAAATACTCATGGGTGTGGACCTTCCACTGGCACAAAGCGAGCTTACCAGAGGCCACATCCTTAAAGGAAATGAACTCTCTTCCCTACGCAGCCATCATCTGTCATTGACTCCTTGGCTAGGGACAAGGGCTGGCAAGCTGTGCTAGAATGTTGACTGGCTTGGTCTTGGGCAGGCAACGCGTGGGGCTATGAGTATACGGATGCTGTCATGTCCGGAAGACTCTGCTTCGTGCTGGGCCTGTGGGACCTCTGACCTTTACAGTCCCTGTGTCTACTCATCTGTTACGACAGGGGTGGGGAAGGGGGTGTGATATAGATGTCCTCTCATGGCTGAATACTCCATGGAAACTTACCCTCTGTACTTTGAACAGTGATGAATTTTTGCATTAGCCACTGTCCGCTGCACAAAGAAGTTTCTCAGATGAGGTCTTAGAGCCTCAGTAATCTATGGGTAGAGAGATGCATATTTAGAGAGCATGTTGATACTTTGTCCTTTTAGCAAAAGAGTAATAGTAGGTTCACTTTCCATGCCTATGCTGCCATTAAGGCAAACTGAACTAATACATTTCCAGTGACGGGTTTCTCTATAAGAACGGTCCCATAAAATCTTCATCATCCAGAAAAGTTTGAGGATTCAGAACGTTTTAACATTTAATTTTCAAAAATAAAATGTATATGTTAGGTATTTTTAAGTTGGAAAAATTGAGCTGGGGCTGAAATTCAGGTATCAGTGGCTGAACGCTCACCTAGCTTGTTGAAGACTTTGGTGTGGGGCTAGAGAATGAATGAGAGTCATAAAGATAGTACACATTGCTTCTGTACTCCTAACCCAGGCTCCCCTATTGTGAACATGCTGCTTGAATGTGCTATAATTAATGAGCCAGCAATGAGACATTTTTAATTAAACTCCAAGCTTTGTTCAGATTTTCAGTCTTTCCTAATGTTTGTCCCCTGCCCCAGAGTTCTATCTGAGATAACATGTCACCCTCTCCATTTCTTTAGCCTCCTCTTGGTGTGACTGATTCTCAGACTTTGTTTTGACAACCTTGAGCACTTAGAGGAATACCAGTCTCTTAGATTTGTGAATGTTTTCTTAGGATTGTATTGAGGTTACACATTTGGAGGAGGAGGTTTCCCCTGGTCGCCCTTTATCAGCGGTAATTCTAGGAAGCTGACCCATCAACACCGATTTTAACCTTGGTTATGTGGCTGAGGAAGTGCTCCTCCGGTTTCCACCACTAACCCTTTATTTTATATTGTGCTCTTTAGAAGAAATTCTCAATGGATAACTTACCACTGAGGAGGGCGTGATGTTCCCATCTTAAGAGAGGAGTATATTTACATGCATATTTTCTGGAATTCCGTGGCAGATATGTGTATTGTTCCCCCATCATCTGTTTATTTATTCAGTCACACATTCATGTCGTTATGGATTCACGGATACATTTTAATAATGTTTTTGGTCTTATACTCATACACATCAATTGTTCAGTGTGTTTCAGTTTTGGCCTTTAGAAACTCAGTTGAATTAATGTACATTTTTATCTGTTATTTTTAAAATGAATATGGAAGCATATTTCTAAAAGACACCCGAATATGTCTTATACTTCACAGTAAACCTATTATCTTCAAAGGAAATTCAGGTCAATAAAGTATTGAAATGGACTGACTTTTTGTGATTGAAACATTTTCTGTCTTTGTATTAAGACTTGTTTCAACAGCATGAGAAAGGAAATATTTCATTTTTATAACCCCAATCCTTGTTAGCTTTCATCCTCATCCACTCTGATGCCCAAACCCTTCCCAGTACCAGTTAGTGACACACTGCTGCATACTTTGAATAATACAACAACGTTAAGGCTAGATCTAGGAGCTTCCTGCTGCAAACAAACAAACAAACGAAGAATAACAACTTATATTGCGAAATTGGAACAGCTCTTAGGTTCAGAATGGGGATATTACCAAAGTAACTGATTAGGCCGAGTGCCATGAGTGATGTCGATATTCTTATGGACACATTACGATGTCAGAATGCTTTTTCCCATCACACAATCACAAGCTACAATTTAGTCTGCTCTACGTGCTAATTAAATACACAATCTATAACTCTCCCCCTCACAGAAGCAGTGATCCCTGTCAAGCTGGCCTCTTTGCTTGCCCCCACAGGGGCACATTTTTGAGGAATATATAAAGTAAAATTTACCATTTTAGTATAAAATTAAATGTGTTTTGGCAGATACTCTCAGATGTATAAATAGCACATTTCTCTCATTCCAAAAAGTTTTCTGGTCCTCTTTGTAGTTGATGCCTTTCCCATTGGCAGCTCTTGACAACCACTGACTTAATTTTGCCTTTTCTAGCAACCACGCAAATAGAGCCATATGGTGTGCTGCCTTTTGTATCTGGATCCTTTCAGTTAGTCTAATGCTTAAAGAGTCAACCTTATCAACACTTGCATTATAATTAATTCCTTTTGTGCAGAAAATAGTCCATTTTATTCCTTTATCTGCTTAGCACTTGATAGACATTTAGATTGTTTCTGACTTTCAGCAGATGTGTGAACTTAGACCTGTTTACCTGGGCACATTCTCCCCTACCTCTAGTAAATACCTTGAGGTTCAATTACCATGTCATTTTAATTTAACTTTGTAAGAAATTGCTGCTCTGTTTTCCACAGTAGTCCTACCCATTTACATCTTTACCAGCAGTATATGGTCATTTAATGTCTCCATATTCATTCTTTTGAGGCTTTTAATATTTTAATAAGCATTGCACAATGTTAAGCCAGCACTCTACTGCTGAGCTAAATCCTAGACACCTGTTTTACATTTTTTGTGTCTTGTCTAAGAAAATCCATTGGCTCACCCAAAACTATTGGGATTTCTTCTCCTCTTCTAGAAGTAATATGCTATTTAGTTTAGGAGATACAAAAGGTTTGGGTCTATTTTAAACTAATTTGGTTTAGTATGGAGTAATGGTATTTTATTTTTAACTGCTAATAGATTCTTAGACTTTATATTCAACACAAAGTCCAAAGTATATCTGAATGTTATATTGTTTTCTATAACTTGACCTATTCCGTATATTAACTCATGTTGTGAAAAGGAGCCTCTACACTATTGGCTGGGAGATAAACTCCATAACGGATAGCTTCCACTGTTTGTTGTCTTTTGTACTTGTTTTCCTTTTGCCTCATTAAAATCAACATCAGTGAATTTCTTTGAGAAATTGTTATAGCCACAGCTTTCTTCAATTTTTTTCTTAACTCTTTGAAAATTTCATACAATGTATTTTGAACATATTTACCTTCCAACTCCCCTACAGATCCATGCCCCCTTCCACACCCAACCAACTTTCTTTCCTTACTTCCTTTTAAATTCATAGAGTCAAATTTGTGTTTTCCATTTACTCTTGACTACATGGCCATCCACTGGAACATGGCTGACCTAGCAGGAGCCGTACCCTCAAAGAAACTGGATTTCCCTCACTGAGCTGATGAGCTATCAATTGCCATCAGCTCCCAGTGGGGGATGGGACCTCATGTTCCCCTCCCCTTTGGAGTATGTTGAATGGCAAATATAGAAGAGTTAGGGTTGAAAGTCCAGCCAAAAATAATAAAGAAAGTGGATTATAAAATGACGCTTTTCTGAGGAGGACATGAACTGATTCTACAACATCCTCTGGAAATGCAATCCCAGACTTGAGGTAAAGTCATAAGGATCATTATAGAAGCAGAGTTGAGGAGCACCAGACGAGTGTCTGCAAGGACAGACAAATGGCAGAAGAAAGGGAAGCCATATTTGTCTTTGAAAGCATATGTAGTTGAAGATCAAAACCAAACTGGCAGATAAGAAGTAACTGAAGGTACACGAGATAGAGCAACTGGAGGGGCCTGAGATCCTATCATTTGGAGAACATATATCAAGCGAAGGAGCCAGAGTAGACAGCTGCACCTGCCTCTGGTGATTTTAGCAGATAATGGGGTAGATGGAAGGTATGAGAAAGAGAAAATGAGACTGTCTCTTATTAGTGTTTCCTGACTTGAATTTTCTGACAGCAATTAGTAAATGTTACAATAAATATTCTATTTACAGAACCATAACAAAAGTGCTGACTTGATTTAAAATACTTCATTTTTTAAATACCCATCAGCCCCTACCATGTTACATGTTAGTGAGAATTACTAAGCATTTCCTACATCCTAGGTTTTTCATACTTCTCATTTATTATCTATCTATCTATCTATCTATCTATCTATCTATCTATCTATCTGTCATCTGTCTATTTTGTGTATATATAGGGATATGCCCGTGCCACAGTGCAAGTGTGGAGGTCAGAAGACAAATTGCACAAGTCAGTTCTCTCCTTTTACCTTGTGTGTCCCAGGAATCAAATGCAGGTCTTCAAGTGGAGCAACAGACATTTCTTTACCCACTGAGCCATGTTGCCAGACCCCTCTTTTTCTTTTCACTTCTAGAATGTCCTTTTGGATGTGATAGTCCAGTGAGGGAAGAGAGAAAGTCACCTAAGTCAGTAATGTTTATCCTAAATTTTAAGGGTATTGTGGTAAGTGTTATAGATGTTTCATAGAGATGGTTTATATAGAGGGAAAAGATACCTGTGAAAGAGTCAGTTCTAAGAACAATTAGGGGAGGATTTAAGATGGCGAGTCAGTAGGCAGAGCTGGACATGGCTTCTGCCACTGCTGCTGCTGTCTCCACTCCAGTCGCCTCTGGCTCCTTACTTTCTCATGGACCAGGAGAAGCTAATCTGGGCTTGGTCTGGTGAAGAAAACTTTAAGAATTAAAGGTGGTTAAACAAATCTAGAAAATTGACTGGCTGTGCGTAGAGAGGGAAAAGACGATGGAACAGAACAGGGTGTGCAGAGGAGAGATGCAGAACTAGAGATGCGGTAATGGTGGTGGTGGTGGTGGTGGTGGTGGTGGTGGTGACAATGCTGGTGATGATGGTGGTGGTAGTAGTGGTGGTGGTGAAGGTGGTGGTGGTGATGGTGTGTGTGTGTGTTTCGGGTACTTGTTGGCTAGTATGGCTCTCCTGGCATTGGGGAATTGACTTGTGATTGTGTAGGGAAGGCTTGGGCTTTGGTGTTTTTTCCATCAGCAACAGTGAGAGAGCATCTTTCATTATTCTTTATAACTATTTTGGCTGGTGCCTCAGCACAGGAGGAGTTTTGAACTCAATGGTTTCTGCTCTGACCCATTCTGGAAAAGCAAGTGCTTTTGTGTGGCTTCGGAGAGACAATATGACAAGGAGAACATGCCATAAATTGGCTCGGGAATCTCTGAAAATGGAGAGTCACTGAGGTCCGTCCAAGAGTCTGGGAAAAATAAAGGAAGAGTGTGACCTTTGAGGTCAGAGAGGAGGGGACAAGATGAAAACTAGTTTCTTTCCAAACACTCAAACATGAATTGAATGGATATCTTTCTGACTAGGATCCTTTCCGCTATGATTTATGAATTCACCGCTCCCCAGCGACTCACAGATCTTCTCCACTTGAGGTTTTCTTCATGTCTTCATTTTAAGAAATAATCTGTTACCTTTAAGAGCTGAAAGACATCCTATGTCCCTTTTTCATTCTTGGAAAATAAATTCCTGTAAGTAGCAGTAATTTTTTTCTAATAATATATAGGACACTCAGTCTTTAAAAATGTATTATTAACTTATAAACTTTACTTTTAGAGCAGCTTTAGGTTGATAGCTAAACAGAATGGGAAGAGACCGTGTGTGTGTGTGTGTGTGTGTGTGTGTGTGTGTGTATCACATGCTCAGTCTGTTTTTGTTATTTTTGTGTATATGGTTTCAGGGCTGACCAGTGTGTAATACAATCAAGAAGAGGGTTCATCCCTGGGAAAAGTGAATTGTCTTTCTTTCAGAAGTCATTAGATACCTTTAGTTCTTTTTCTAATGGTAGAACCTTGCAAAAATTTTCTCTTCTGTGTTATTATGTTCATTTATATTGCCACTGTATCAGCCTTGTTTATGCAGCCATTTCTAGGAGAGACTATTTCATGGCAGACTTCCTGGTATCCCAGGTCTTACAATCTTCCCACCCCTCTTCTGAGATGTCCTCTTTCAGGATCCATTGATCTCTGCATTGTGTCCAGTTGTGGTTTTATGTAGTGGTCTTCATTTGCTGTAAAGAGAAGCTTCCTTCATAAGTGGTAGCTACTCCTATCTGTGGGTATAAGGATAATATTTAGAATGTAGGAAGGAATTATGCTGGTCTAGCAAAGTGTCAGTAGTAGATTCTTTTCTGAAGTTCATGGCTTCACTACCTTCAGGAAGCTGGCTGGGTTTCCAGTGCCAGACATGATTTCCCTCCCGCTGAGTGGGCCTTAAGTCTAATTACACTTGCCATATTATGAAGCATGAAAATTACCTGTGTGGCAAGATATGCATAAAGGTGCCTTTTAATTTTTTTAAGAGAAAAAATGAAAGAGAACACAAGAGAAGTTTAGAACAGAGTTAGGCTATAGCTACAAGGATATAAAGCATAATGGAAGATGGATCAAATTTATTTTAGTTTAGCAAGTATGTTCACTTGGAAAACATTAATTGATCAACTCTATTTGCCGGAGTGTATTTGGATGGAAACACATGAGTAAGATACACACACACACACACACACACACACACACACACACACATATATGTATAAACAGGTGGGTCATGTAGATACCTCAGCCCGAAACACCTCCCACAGCCCTTCCCTCCCTTCTTTTCTTTTCAGGATTTTAGGAATAATGGGAGTCCAACTTTAAACATTTCACAAACAGTGTTGGTTGGTTTTCTTTCAGCCTAATTTTACTGTCACATGTCACTGCAGTGTAGTAGAACCTATCAGAAAGAGTGTTGTGTATATTTTTGAAAAAGTAAGTACTTCTTTTCTTTAGTTTATAACTTGTCATCAAGTTGTCCAACAATGTAGAAAAGCCACTGGCTCTCAGGGTCTTGCTAAATACCTCTGTGGGCCAACTCAGTATCTTATGCTACATTCTTTAGGTCTTTAGCAAGTTCAGAATCTCTTCCCTTCTGGTACATTCTTTGGTTTTGTGCTTTTCTTACCTAATCCTAATCTGTCTATTTTTCTTGGAGTCTGGGACTTGCAAATGATGTGCTATTGTTCCTGTCTCTTTCCTGATAGCACCTTTTCTTCAAGGACAAGCCATTCTGATTCCTTCACCTGCCATGTTGCCTTATAAATATGGTGATCTTATTGAACAATTTATACATGGGCATTCTTTCTGGCCAGTCTTCCCCCACCTACGTTTTGTATTCCATGAAATAAATGTATTGCAAGAACATTACCCAGAAAAATAACATCATTTGCATTTGGTTGAACATTTTATTTCTTTTATTAATATTAATACTGTCCTTGACTTCTTTTTTATAGTCTCTTTTTATACCCCTTTGGATTTAGAAATCAAATAGTTGTCAGTGGCTAAATAAATGTTAGGTAATTCCTTTTCATACATTAAGATGCATAGCCTTTGGATTTGAAAATTTTTTTACATTAACTTTAAAATAGGGAGTTATTTTTGGATGCATTAATAAAACCTCTTAGGCATTATCTTCTGTTAATGCTCAAGTGTGTGAGTTTTTATTTTAAATATGAGACTGAAGCAGCCTCACTTTAGGGGACTAGGGAATCTAAACCACTGAACTACAGATGCTACAGGGTCACTGTCATACCTCATTTGCTTCTCCCTCCATTCATATTCTTTAGAAAATCTTTTTCTTCCTGAGTTGTATTATTATTCTCTATATTACAAAAGTGTGACATGTCAGGTGTGGAGAAGTATCACACAGAGTGCAGGATCGCACAGCCGTAAGAACACAGGGCAGGCACCCCAGGCTCACCTCATCCTTGTTATTCAGGTGACACCGGTAAGACTTCTCCAGAATCACTGGCATCGGCACCCAGCAAACATTTAGATCTCTTTTGAAGGAGGGCTTCAACGTCAATGTCACAGGTCTTACTTTTCATTATATTGCAGATCTAATGGTACAGTGTGAACAATAGGTGATTGGACCTTACTCTGAATTTACTCTATGAGTAAATCTACCAGTAGGAGACAGAAACTAAAGGGAAGAGAATAAAGAGGCTAGCCAGAGACTTAGTTGTTGGCAGAGTCCTTCTGACAGTGGAACAGTAGATGCCTGTTAAAAACTTATCAGTCTAACAAGGAAAGCAAACTTTCTATGCAAAGGCCAGGCAGTAACTATTTTAGACCTGGGTCATTTGTAGTCATTGTAACTTCTTCCTATTGTTTGTTTTCCAAGTATTTTCTAAGGTTGCAGACAGCATCAAAATCAGACCTGGATTGAGTTTGACCTGCAGGTTTCTTACTATAAAGTAAAATCACTAAATGTATCCATGGGGTTCTGGTTATATATGCCACACAAGGCAGCATAACAAGCAGTTCTATAGAGGCCTTTCATTTATATATGGCCTCAAATTTTGTTTTGGAGATGAGTAGTCACAGGGGGGCCATGTTGTTGTAGTTGTTGCTGGCTTTATTAAGGTAACATTTGTAATGTTCTTACTCAGGTTTTGGAGTTGTGGGTTTTTTTAAATATATTTTTGTTGTATATTTTTGTATATATATTTGTGTATACATTTGTATGCATTGTATATATGTGTTGTTTTATGACACTAGTTTGAGCAGTGTTTCCTGATCTTCAGTTTTCTGAAGAAGGGATTGAGGAAGACTAGTTTTGGGATCATCTCCCCTGAGAAGCTAATCCCTATTTCATGGAGTTGCACTAGTCAGGTCAAGATGAGCCATAGTAGGTATATGTCCAACTATCCTTTCCCTAAGTGCTTTTCCACTCCCTTACCTTTGCTCTTCCCCTTTCCCTCTTCCCCACTTTCCCATTAGGGGTTTCATTTCTGTATCTTTACCCTTTGGGGTTTCTTCCTTATTCAATAGCTGCAGGGATGTCTCCTGAATCTTTAGGTACAAGGATGGTGATGTCCATCATTTTAACTGCCTACAGTGCAGATTTGTTCTGTGACTGAGAATCACCTCAGGGCAAAGGAGCTAGGAAAGCAGTTCAATCAGCGCTGAGGGTCTCCCCCAAGATTTGGCTGCTTTCCTTAGACTTCTTGTTCCTCTAACTGTTCTGAGTCTCTTGATAGTATGGTCCTCCTTGTTACTTTTCCAAGAATTTATACGTGGTCAGGAGGAAGAGGTGGGTTGCAGAGAAATCATGGTTGCAGCCATGACTCAAAGTGATCCAAGTACTATTTGAACTAGTGGCAGAAGTTGGCACCGTGATGCTAGTTTTGCAGTTGTGGAGAATGCACTAATTGCAAAGTGATAGAGGCTTCCACCCGTGTCTCAGAGGACAGCATGTAACATTATGTGATATATGACAGAGCTCACATTCTTGGACATATCTCCTGAGAGGGCAGCACATGAAGCTGTGGGGCTGAAGCCTAAGCCGTAATGCGGATCCTGAGATGCTGGAGATGTCAAAACCATGGAGTGTCTACTCACAGGGGATCAGGCAACAAGTGGAGTCAGCCCAAAAGAAGGGCTGAGGTTGATTAGATTGAGAGGTGTTGTAGAAGTTTACTTTTAGTTATGTTTAAAATGGTTTTGTGTACTCTTGGGTGAGGGGTTGCCTAGTTCTTAGTGTTTTGTATTGTCTTCAGGTGTTGGATTTATGTGGGGGATGTTTGATTGCTAATGATCTGCACATGTTATCATCAGAACACCTGAGGAGTTCTGGATCAATAAAAACACCTGAGCTCAGACACTCAGGGTTCCACTGTTAGATATGCTGTGGCCAGAATAGTGGTTCCCACTACTGAGGTCTGGCAGTATGAAAGTGCCTCCCTGTCTTCCTTGGTGATATGTCACAGCAGTCTAACTACTACAGAGAGACACTTTGGAGTGTGTCTATGAGGCTGTTTCCAGACAGTAAACAAAGAGAAGACATATACCCAAAATGTAGTCAGCACTGGTTTATAGATTGGGCACCTCCAGGAAAATTTCATAGGCATGTGAGTTCTCTCTGCATCATGGCTGTCATGATGTGAGCTTCCAGTTCTCTAAGCTTCTCTGCCATGAAGCAGTGGAGCTTCCAGGACTGAGCCAAACAAACCTCTGCTTCTTCATTTTTCCAAGTATCTTTTCACAGTGATGAAATGTCTAACACAGTTACTAACACCGAACAAGACAGTAATGGGCACAAAGAGTGCCAGTTGTACCTCTTGCATTATTTTAATATCTCTTATCAGCATAGATAGAGTGGTTACACAGTCAAATTAACTGCTCTAAGCATCTGCACAGGAGGGAAACTTAGAAGTACAGTATTGGACGAACATTAAATTTTGTAGATCTAACTTCACCATTTTACATGTCATATCCCAAAGTGAAATTTACATCTAAATGTACTCAATTCTCATTTCAGATTGACTATGTAATTACCATGTATACCACACAAATTCACATAAGTATATTCCCTGAAATCATAGCCCCTGTGTCTGGTGTGTAAATGCTCTTACATTTTTGTAACCTAAAATTCTAAAACTTCCTCAACGTTTCATGAAAAGAAATCCATTCACACTTGTTTGTTAACATTTGTTGCACTACATTTAACAAGGTAGACCTATTTTAAATTTCATTTATTTTGATGCAGGGACAGAATCACAGGTTAAACTTGGCTGCTTCTATCCTGGTTTTAGAAAGTATTATATAAGAAGTATGAGGTACAGGAATGGCCAGTGTTCTGGTAAAAATATGAGAATCCTAACTGTCTTAGTTACTTTTTCTCCGTGTGATAAATTACCTTGACTAAAACAGGTGAAGGAAGGGATAGATTATTTTAACTAACAGTTCCAGGGTACAGTCCATCATATGAACACACTATGGGACAGCCTACGGTATGGAACTTGTAGCAGTGAGTGCTTGGGGCGACTGGCCATGCCACTTTTCTAGTCAGGAAGAACAGGGAGGTAAATGCTTGCACTCAGCTCACGTTGTTGGTTTGTTTGTTTGTTTTGGTTTTTGGTTTTTACAGCCCAGAGAATAGTGCAACCTACAGTAGGTAGGTTTTTCCATCTCAATTAACCTAATCAAGATAATTCTGCCACAGGAGCACCCAGAGGCCCATTGTCCAGGTGACTCCAGAGCTCAAGAAGCTGTCGGTTGTTGTTAACCATCACATAAAGTAAATCACAATGAATGGCACAATTTATGTAAACTTTGTAAGAATTGATAGTGGTTATAGTGGTGCAGGTAACCAAATTGGCTATTTAAAAGAATGTTTTTAACAAATCAATTAAAGCATGGAAGTTTTGTAAAGGAGAGAGTTTTCTAAAGGAAAGCGCTTTTCCGAAGGTCTTCTTGTGTTTATGACATTTCCAAGATGATTTCAAAATGTCTTTTAAATAAGCATCCTTCGCAATGTTGCCTTCCTGCAAAATACATGCAGTACATATACTTCAGATCCTGTTACATTTTGTTCAGTTACATTTAGTTACATTTAGTTATGTTTACTCGGTTACACTTAGTTCACAACCCTCTTCTGCCGGTCAACCCTGATGCTAGTCTCAGCAAATCCTTCAGTCATTTTCCTAACACTTAGTGAGTGCCAGACAGTGTTCTAGGGAGTGGAGATGTAATGACGGCATGGGGATCGAGAGACACCTTGACAAAAAACCAAGTAAATGAATGATTAAGGCTTTATGGTGGAAACTGGTCTGCAGGGCTCAAGCTAGATTGAGCAATAGAACATAGGCTGAGGGATAGGAAAGGGCTGAGCAAGGCCTTGTTGAACAAATCGTATTTTAACCAAATTAGCTACTCTTCAAGGCTTGTGTGAGTAAAGGGATCAGCATGAAAAATGCCCTACAGCACATGCGAGCTTGGAGGATCTCGAAGGCAGAAGGGTGAGTGGGTAGAGTGGGGTTAGGGACTGTGCCCAGAGCATTGGGTGGGCGAGGTAGGCTTTCTGTTGCTGGCCTATCTTCCCAGTTCCTTCCTATCTCATTTTAAAATGTGAATGCCTCACGAGGAGATTAACTGTTCCTGGGGGGTATAACCCACAGAGCAGTAAGTGAGATCACTCAGTGCATCCTGGCTTTCTCCATGAGCTAGGAAAAGTGTCTCAGAAGGAAACCCCTTCCTAGAGAAAGCTTCTGAGTAGCGCTTTGTGTTTTTCTTTAACTCTGCAGCTTATTTTTATCATATATACTTTTTTACTTAAAAGTTTTAATTTTATATATGTTTTGACCATATTCTTCTCCTCCCCTGAGTTTTTCCAGATCCTCTCACCCTCTCTGCCCACCCAACTTTAATTTTTTTCCTCAGAAAACAAATAAAAACCCAATACAACAACAAAACCCCCTCCAAAACCAAAAAAAAAGTAAAAACCGACCAACTAAACAAACAAAAGAAGAAAAACAAACAAAAAACTAACATCAAACTGTAACCAAGTAAATGCACATACATGCACACAAAAAAACTGTGGAGTCCATGGTATGTTGGTCAACTACTCCTGAATGTGAGACCTACCCTGGGGTGGTTGATATACCCAGTGTCACTCCCTTGATGATAACTCATTTTCTCACTCCCCGCAGGTATAAATGACAGTTCAGTTTTTAACCTTCATCCTGGTGGCTAGGTTTTCATTCATTCATTTTTTAAACAATAACAAAATGAAATATAAGGTAAAACAAAAACCATCACATTTAAATTGGACAAGACAAACCAACAGAAGGAAAAGAGCCTAAGAGAAGACACAGAATCAGAGTCCTGTTCATCATATACTCAGAAATCCCACAAAAACGCTAAACTGGAAGCTATAGTGTATTCGCCGAGGACCTGGTGGAGACCTGGGCAGCATGAAGCATGCTGCTTCCTTCTCGAACTTTGTATGAGGTCTGCTCATGTTGATGGAGAGACCCTCGTTTTCTCGGTGTTTTCCGCCCACTCTAGCTCTTACATTCCTTCCTCCTCGTCTTCTATGGGGTTCCCTGAGCTTTGTGGAGAAGGATTTAATGGAGACATCCCATTTAGGGCTAGCTTCAAGTTTGAGGAGAGTGGGAGGGATTTAAAGATACTACTCACTCATTTCTTAGCGTGAGTATTCCAAGGTCTCTCACTCTCTGCGTAATGTTTGGTTGTAGGTCTCTACATTTGTTCCCATCTGCTGTGGGAGGAAGCTTCTCCTACGATAGCTGAACAAGGCACTGATCATATTTGTCCTTCTGGGTCTGAGATACCTCACTTGGGATTTTTCTAGTTCTATCCATTTGCTTGCAAATTTTCTGATGTCATTTTTTTTTTAATGGTTGAATAATACTCCACTGTGTAAATGTACCACATTTTCTGTATCTATTCTTCTATTGAGGCACATCTAGGTTGTTTCCCATCTCTGGCTATTATGAATAAAGCATCAATGAACATTGTTGAACAAGTGTCTCTGTGGTAGGATGAAGCATCCTGAAGGGGCGTACCTCAACATACTAAAGGCAGTTTACAGCAAGCCCGTAGCCAACATCAACTTAAATGGAGAGAAACTCAAAGGAATTCCGTTAAAATCAGGAACACAATAAAGATAAGGTTGTCCACTCTCTCCAGAGAACCTATTCAAATTAGTGCTTGAAGTCTTAGCTGGAGCAAAAAGACAACTGACGGAGATCAAATGAATACAAACTTTAAGGAAGAAGTCGAAGTATCTTTATTTGTAGAATGCATGATAGAATACGTAAGTGACGCAAAAGTTCTACCAGGGAACCTCTACAGCTGATAAACGCTTTAAGTAGCTGAATACAAGATTAAAATCAGAAAAACAAAACAAAACAAAACAAAAACAAAAAACCTCACAGAATCAGTAGCCTTCCTATTTACAAATGACTAACGGTCTGACAAAGAAATCAGGGAAATAACATCTTTTACAATAGCCTCAAATAATATAAAATACCTTGGAATATCTCTAGCCAAGCCAGTAAAGGCTTGGATGATAAAAACTCTGTATCTTAGGTGCAGATGGCATTGTGAGTTGGCATTTTGGGTTATGCAAATGGAACCTTTTTAAGGTTCCGGGTAAAAGTGGGAGGAAGGACCTAACCTGTCTTATTTTCAACTCTTACCTGAGATATAGAGCTATATCTGCAGTAGTAAATGTTAATAAACATTTGACAGGTGAGCAGAAGAATACAGACTTTTCTATTTTTATAATTTTTTTTATAATTCGCTGGGTATTTTTGTAACATATGGCGTCAGGCATGTTCTCCCCTAATTCTCAAAGTGTTGGGGATATTTGGATAGAAGCACTTGTAGGACATTTAACTTTCTGCTCTTTGTCACCTTCTCTAGATAGGCAGCATGAAAGCTAAAATCCTTTGTTCACGTCTACAAGAAGAAAAAAAAAACTTGTTTTTCCTTTTACAGCTCCTTCCAGAATTGATTTTAAAGCAGGCGTTTAAGTGGAATCTGATTTCCTCTATTGTCTGTCCAAGGTGAGGCTCAGTCAGTCTGTGGTGATTACTCACAAAAGAAGGCAGAAATGGTCTCTTAATTGACTGGAATGTGGTGATCTGGTGGCACTTTAAAGTGCCAGAATGTTCCCTGCAGGTACCCTCAGTAACACCTGCTGAGCTGTGAAGAAAGCCCTTGATCAGCCACAAAGCAAGCGGCCTTGCCTCCTTTAGCTCCATCTCTGTTTCCACCTGCTCCTATAGGGAACTGTAGATGGTGTCGGGCTCCTCTCCCGGTGGCTCTTCTCTGAAGTCTAGCCTTGCCTCTGCCCTCCTCTCTTTCTGCATTTCCTCCTGTTTCCCTGAATTCATTCATTCTGTGAATTCTGTACTGTGTGCTTGCAATCCTTCTCCAGGGACTTTCTCTTTGAATCTGGAATTAGGGTTAGGAGAGAGTACATTCCAAGTCACTCAGGCTCCAGGTCCAAGTTTCTGTTTCACCCTGAGTGCCTTAACTGACACAGGTGTCAGTCAATTTCCGTGGTTCAGACACACAGCTGAAGAGCCCAAATACCAATCAATAGCCGGATAAGTTAAAGTTGGTCAGCCCTGGGGTTTTGAACTGTACTTCATGGCTACACTTAGACTGCTCTGCTTCTGCTCAGACCATTCTTGCAGATCCAGTTACACTCTACATTCTTTACAACTTTACTTTCTCAACATTGATCAAGAATCCAAATTCAACTCTATCTCTACAAGCTATCACACTTCTAAGTTAGGAAATGGGAGAGAGAATGAGAAAATATATATAATGGAAACTCCTGGAGTCTCATCCTACAGTAATTATATTATATAATGTATGTGACTTGTTACCATGAAATGTTATAAAATATATTGTTAAATAAATTAAGACTGTCTTGCATATACTTGTAGGTGTGAGAATTTTTCAAGAAAAAAATAAATTATTTTGTTATACTGGTTTCCTTTTTTGCTTGGCATATTTATCCCTTTTTTTTTTCTTTTTGTTTTTTGGGATAGGGTTTCTCTATTGTAACACTGGCTGTCCCGGAACTCACTCTTTAGACCAGGCTGGCCTCAAACTCATAGAGATCTGCCCGCCTCTGCCTCCCTAGTGCTGGGACTAAAGGTGTGCACCACCACCACCTGGCTAGCATATTTACTCTTGAATAGTTTGCCTTGTGGTGTCAGAAGTCATGAAGTTGTTGGGCATGGTGGCACTTGACCACAGATACAGCACATGTCAGTGGAACACAGCTTGTGTTTAATGCAAGGGTCGTGGCATTTATCGGGTACAAGCAGGGGAGGGTCTTTTTGGTATCCAGGAATAAGGTCATTGGTTAAGACAGGAATACTGGGATAGGCATATTGCAGGGGAAAGGGACTTAGGTAAGCAATTCTGCCAATCACAGCCTGCCTTTTGAGAGTGGATGGAGTTTTATTGTGGCTTGTAGTCTGCGGGGGAGGGGCCAGGGATCCTGCCAACTCCTCATACCAGGGCTAGTGGGCTAAGTGCCCTCTAGACCCAACCGCATGAGCTTTCCACAAGGGCACTACATAATTCAATGGCAGTCTTCCTAACTTGGTCACTCCAGTGCTGGGATGACACTGTGAGCTGTGTCTGATTTAGCTATTTGCTTTAATTTCCAAATGTGCATTTTACTCTCCTTTCCTTCCTGGTTACA
Organism: Cricetomys ansorgei; assembly: GCA_026225945.1. Taxonomy (NCBI): domain Eukaryota; kingdom Metazoa; phylum Chordata; class Mammalia; order Rodentia; family Nesomyidae; genus Cricetomys; species Cricetomys ansorgei. The sequence continues at coordinate 5,856,940 of JAMJFZ010001042.1, read as the reverse complement.
TACACTCAGGGTGCTACCACTGATTCCATGTCTTTGAGATGTATGGAGGAGCTCTGCTGCCTGAGAGCCGTGTATGAAAATGAGCTTCTGGGAGGCGGATGGATGGGATGACCAAACACACTTGTCCCAGAAGCTGATACATCACCTCTCGTGCATGTTTTTGTGATGGTAACGAGTTCATTACTTCTACTGGAGGGAAGAGAGGGGATCGATGGTATTTTTTCATGGTATGGCTAGTTGCTTTCCTTTCTTCAGTGTCGTTACCTGTTTCTCCCAGTATTACCTCAGAGTTGAAGCTGAGACAAAACTGGTGAGACAAGTGGGTGGACAGGTGCAATATCCTTTTCCTGGAGTTGGGGCTCAGTCAGATGGATCTAAATGTGAGGTGTTAGGAAAGCACTCCCGTTACTCACAGCCAGTTGGCTAAAATGCACAGGCAGCTAAAGAAGCGTGTGATGACTCATCAGATAACCCAGGGATCTACGGATGTGTTTCCTTCCAGGGAGTGAGTTGGCTTTGTGAATCTTGACATCCTTTAAACTAAACTCAACTAAACTAGCACCTTTTCGTTCACTGCTCGTTACCAAAATAATTTTTACTAAAGTCAGCTAAATCCAACTCTACTTAAAAGCTGACGGTGGCATGTTGAGTAAGAACGGAACAGTGGCCAAGAATTCGTGGGAAACCAGTATCAGCTCTATTCTTGAGATCACATTTTTTTTTTTTTTCCTAATCTCATTGCAGAGAATTTCTATCCATTTCCCAGTGTCTCTTCTGCAGATTCCTAGAGTGTTTCCCGGATCTCACTGCCTTGTCTCTCAGGCTGGTGAAACGATGCTTCGCTTTTCCTTTGTATGTGAGAGGTATGGGGTGTTGAGGAGGACAGAATGGGAATGCACAGATGGTAGAGACAGCATATGGCAGTTTAGCCCCAGACTGTATCCACCTCTGGAAGAATCCAGCATTTTAGAGCCCTAACCTAGGAGTGATCAGCTGTGTGTGCTTTATCTGGGCAACGCTCCGTCATTGTTTGCATTCACTAACATGCAGGTCTTTTGGACAGACCCTGTGGGCTGCAGGCAAGTACTTATGCTTCTTCAGTGAACGCTGGAATCTAGCCAAGTGGCAGAGAGACATTTGCTTTGTTGACCCGGAGAGAGAATAATGACTATCCAAAATGAATTCTGAGAGTGGGTTGGTAGAGGGAGGTTATTTGAGAAAAAGGATCAGAATCTTGGGGCAGGAGAGAAAGAAAGATACTGGGATGAAGCTAAGTCTCTAGGGTGGAGTGGCTCTTGAGAATTCCCTTGGAGTACCTTTATCATCCCCTGGAATCAGGCTTCTGAGGGGACTGGGAGTGAGCAATGAACTGTGGTCAAGAAGCTGCTTGAGGTAGGGAGCTTTGGGTTACAAATAAAGAACAATCATTTGAAGCTGCAGGAAATAGTGGTGGGTAGTACACAGGGCCAGTGGCAGATTCAACTCAACTCTTGCCTTTTAAAAAAGTAGTTTAGAAATCTAATTTGTGGGGGGAACTTTCCTGGCTATATATATATATCTATATATCTTGAATCTGAAAAGTTTAAATAAAAAAAAATGTGATTCACGTTTGACCCCCAGATCATCTGGCCAGCTAGTGATGCTACAAGTGTCACCAGAATTATTCTAGTTCTTGTTTGTTTGTTTTCTCAAAAAACAACAACACTTTCTTCAAAAGGTAACATGAAGGTAGAGGTTGTGACTAAGTTACTGTAGGTTGGTGGGCACTTGTCTCCTGAGCAAAGGCAGGGTTTCACCACAGGTTTTACTGAGTGCCCTCAAACCTAAACTGCATAGGGGAGAGAAGCCAAAAGTGGCCAGCAGCCCAACTGTACCCACTTCGAAGTTAGTCTTAGATTATCCACATTTCTGGTTGTATAATGAAATGATTCTTAAAATAGAAGTTTGGACATCGAAACATACTTTTCCTGTGGTAATTTTGCTTGTTTGTTTCAGGGAATTTTATCTATAGAAGAATAGCTAGCTGAAAGTGAGGGGGAATTCATAACCAAACCAAGTCTGGAGACAAGGAAGTGTTTATTAAATATTTTTTGTCTAAAAGAACATCATTCCAGGGACTCTACTAATGATCACACAGTTTTCCTTTAGCTGAATGCAAAACAATGAGAAGCTCTTTGTGTGTGTGTGTGTGTGTGTGTGTGTGTGTGTGTGTGTGTGCGTGCACACACACGAATTTTAGTTACCTAAACATTCTATGTTATGGCCCACATTGGTTCAGAGTGTGTGGACATTCTATTGTAGATATGTTAGGTAAGATGTGGCAATATTTACTCTATTGTCCTTATCCTTACAAACTCTGGGTACAAAGAATTTATAATATCCTCTCCAGATGCAAAGGGGAATTATGTTTGTAGATATGACAGCTAGTGTCCCTACCTCACATACATGATGTCTCGCTTGTAGACACTGAGCCCTGGAGGAATGGCTGCAATCATCATGTGTTTCCAGGGTTTTAGGCTTTGAGTATCTGAGTGATTTTTATAGATATGATTTTTTTAAATCATCTTTATACTTTCTTGGTAAAAAGTAAAGTTGGCTGAACAAACTCAGTAATGCCTTTCTCAAAGCCAAACTCTATTTCTCTAAAACCAAATGTTGTTCTCTCACTTTGGTCTTTATTAATAAATGTGTGTGGTGATTTCCACACACCAGTCTCTCAGGAACAGAAATTTCCCTGCTTCAGCCTCTTTAACTTCAAATCATTGTAACAAACAGAATGTAAAACTGACACTGGAAATGATAGCAATAAAAAGAAGGCTCCTGCCCTCATTTACTATTTAGTAGGGGGAAAGAAAACACACACACACACACACACACACACACACACACACACAACAAAAGCCAAATTAATCAAGAATTGTGTTATAATAAAAATGTAATTGTAGAAGTTCATATACAATGAGAGCTGGCTGAAAAAGAGGTGTTAGCCTCATATGTGAGAGACATAAGACCAAACAAGAATCCTTGAAATTGTAATAGGTAAGCAAGAACAGGGATTATCTAGGCAAAACCAGGTATGATGGTTTACACCTATAATCCTAGCGTTCAGGAGACAGAGGCAGAAGAATCTTCTGTTTAAGATCAGCTAGACTAGATATATAGCAAGGCTATGTCTAAAAAATGAAACAAGATAAAATAGAAAGGAAAAGAATTATCCAGGCAAAGCAAGAATAGAGAAAAGGAGGATATTAGGCAGAGTAAACAATAAGATTAATAGACTGTAGTAAACTGGGGCATGGAACTGAAAGAAATTCCTTACCAGCTCCTAAATGAGATATAGGCATCAGCTGTAACCATTGCCCTTTTATTCTTCTTTGCCTAGATGTAATCGTTGATTTATTTATTATTCTCCTAGGTTCATGGCAGAGGATAGTTTATTCTTTACTAATTCAACCCCTGGTCCTAGAAGGTTTCAGCCTCTATACAATCTAATTAGTTTTAGGCTTATTCCTAGAAAGCTTCATCCTCCATACAATCTCCTAAACCTAGAATGTTTCAGCCTCTGAGACTTACTAGTGACTGGGTTAACTCTGGCTGTCTTCTGAAGTACCTCTTTTCACTCAGAGCTGTGCTGTAAATTGTAAACCATCTGCTTCTGACTCTCTGCTTTCTCTCTACTTATTCTGGACTGACTTTGTTCTTGTTTTCCACTCTGCTTCCACACTCTGCTTCCATCCTGCTTCTCTTTCTGAGATCCACTTCTGTTCTGTGAGCTCTGCTTCTACTTTCTGAGCTCTGCCTCTCTCTGAACTCCTTTCTGCATCTTGTCTGCTTCTCCATGTTTCTCTCTGAACTAACTCTAACTCTTTTGAACTGAGAGCCTCCTTTATATCCTGAGAGTTGGGATTAATAGCATGTACTACATTGCCTTAACCAAAGAAATCCCTTTCACCTAGCATTAGCACAGAGGACAAGATCAGTCTGACTAACATTCTCTCTGTATTCCATCCAGATCACACAGGATTCTGTACGTGATCCCTTCACACAGGCCTTTGGATGTGACCCCTTCCTAGCTACCACACAAGCCTTTCAATGTTATCCTCTGCTAGAGCAGCTATGCTGCTGGATTAAGGGATTAAATGTTCCTCTACAATGAGAGAAGAGTGGGAAGGAGCAAAGGACATGAAAGGAGAGCAGAGGTAGGGCATGAAAGTACTTTCCTAGTTTTACAGATTGTTGACGTCTTACTGCCTTTAAAGATTGACTTAATGCCAGGCAGTAGTGCCACATGCTTTTAACCCCAGCAGCACTCAGGAGGCAGAGGCAGGAGGATCTCTATGAGTTCAAGGCCAGCCTGTTCTGCAGAGTGAGTTCCAGGACAACCTGAGTTACAATAGAGAAGCCCTGTCTCAGGAAAAAAAAAAAAGTAGATTGACTTTAAGAATTATAGATAATTATCCTAAATCCATTATCTTAGAGATGTATTATTTAATTTCCTCTAAAAGAAGCTCAAAATGTGTTTCCTTTTGTTCTTTTCTTCCCCACCATTGTTTCTTACCGTATACTCACTGTAGAGCCGGCCTTGTTGACAGCCATGCACTTGGCTATTGCTCAGGACGTCACTGAATAATTGAGTAATTTTCTAATTATATATTTTTAACACATGATGCTTTTGTGCTTAAGTTTTAGAAGATAAAGAACTTTCTAAATGTCTTAGTTAGAATGAAGAAAAGTTAATAATAAATATAATCTTACACTTCACCCAGCACCATAGTCATTCAATACTCAGGGTTCCATCCTCGTGACAAAATACTTGACACGGGTACTTTAGAAGCCACGACACAAAGACATGTTATTTGGCAGACTTGGAGGTTAAAGTGTAGGGTTGGACAGCTCTGATGGATTGGCTTCTGGTGAGAACAGCACATTGTGGCAGGAGCCTCTAGAAACGGATACATAGTGTCTTAAACCCAAGGTGAGGGTGTGGAGGCTGAGAAGCTGGGACCTGTTTTACCCTCAGTGACCCTAGGGCCTCCCTCACTCCTAGCCCACCTCCTACAGATCTGCAGTACCTCCAATATCACACCCTGGGAAACAAGTCTTCACATCTAGACTATGGGAGATGTTTAACACCAAACTATAGCCGTGGGTTTAAAAAGCTGCTGTAAGGATGGAATACTCTCTATCAATACTCAGTGTTGGTAGGGGACGGATCTTGTGTAGAAAACATAGTCATACAAAGCTAACGTCAGGAGCTTAGGTTGTGGCTAAATTACCAAGTGCAGTTGTGGAACAAAGAAAGAGGCTCTTAGCATGACCTGGAATACTCTAGTAAGTTTTCTTGTAGGATGGATGCTGTTGCTCAAATGTCATTCTCTCAGATTTCCTTTTCCAAGTCAGCAGTGCGTCACACTGGTGCACATGAACATCCTGGATTGTTTTCTGGATTGGCCAGGCAGCACCACATAAATGGGCATCGATGTTATGTACATCAATATTGTCATTTTGCAATGAAATTTTATCTGGTTAGGAAACATGAAAACAAAAGATTACTTTAAAGGAGTCCAAACAAACTGAAATGTTGCTAATTCCAGAAATTCTAAGAAATAGCAACCCAGTGATGAAATTCTTCGGCTTCCTGTCATTCCAAAGAGAGGAAGCATGCATGACTTTACTTCATCTTAGGAGTGATAAAATTCAAATGACTAGAAATCCATTCTATTGTTTAAAAGGGAGGTATGCGAAACTGCTCTAAGGACCTAGGCTAGGGCTCAGGTCATCACAGAGATAAATAATACAGCCTTAGCATTTAAGACCTTAATTCTGATGTCTAGGAAATACAGTATTTTTTCTTATCCTCCAAAACATTCATTTGTGAAAACATTATTATGACAACATTAATATCTGGAGTTATTAAGTAAACCTCCTGTGTCCCTGTCATCTTAACTTAATTATGTTTAACAATATTCTGCTTCCAGTTTTGCTTCTATTCATATGTTTACTTCACCAATTATAATTATAGTGAGCATTCAATTTAATACTTATTTTTCACATAATATTCTATGGGTAGCATTTCCCTTATTTTTTTTTTCAAGGCTAGCCTGGAACTTACAGTTCTCCTGCCCTGGCACTTGAAATCTGGGATTGCAGGAGTGTACTCACTGCTCTCAGATCCCTTACTTTTACAATGTTTATATTCATAATTTTAAATGTCTGTATGACATCCTCTTGTACAGATTTTATCTAAAAGTTCATTTTTATGTGATTTTATTCTTTGTGTGATAGGCATTTAAGATAATAAGCATCTCCATCACATATTATTTTTGTTTGGTTTTAAGGATAAATTATGAATGGGCCCATAAGCAAGAACACTGTTATGATCCAGATACATGTTGTGTTTCAAAGGATTAAAGATCAGTTATTACATTGTTATCATAATCGACATTTCTGTGTTACGCCATTGAGACATTTTATAGTATTTTAAAATAGAATAAGTGGTGCTTTATTCTCATTGGAATGTGTACTGTGTGGTAATTACTAAGGCTGAAGATATTTGTCCTTTATTTCATGAAAATTCTTCTGGATTCTTGATTCTGTCTTTCTGATCATCATGACTTTGCAATTGGTTAGCAAGGAGCAAGGCTGCGGACAGAAGAGCTTTTAAAACAATGGGGCTTTCAGAGTGAGGGAGCCCTGGGAACCAAATTTATTTCACTGTGTTGAGATGGTGTAATACAATTCTCTCCTTTGAATGTCTGCGGCATTGGATAAAAATAAGAAGGATACTGTTTTAGCTATGTATCTCAGTGCCATTTCTGGATATTTGAGGAATGGCTTTTGAATGACTAGTTGAAATGTCTTACTTTGGGTTATTTTCCATCTGGGAATATAATTCTTTGCCTTTGGCTTGGTTATAACCTGGGTTCAAAGAAAGGAAATCATTTTTAAGGTCCTTCACTGAATAGATGTCATTTTGGCACCAGCGCTGACATGGATTCCTGTGTGCCACTGATATTTCACCTCATTTTTTTCTCTGACACTACTTCACCCTCCTGGGTTAGAGCTGATGGGCAGGTAGCAGGTTTGACATTGTGGGAAGCACGTTTTCTTCAACTGATGGGAGAAGCCTGCATCTGGGCAAATTGTATGAGTTTCATTTCCTGTTCTTTGCAACCATTGAGGAACATGTTCAAGTACTGAATAGGAATCACATCTACTCTAAATACTAGTGTGTACTACTTTATTAGCTCTTGAATATTTACTTGTCATTAGATTCTACTTTAAATTTTGAGTGGATAGATGCATTCCTGGTAATGGTTGTGTTTAAACATTAAATCATGAAGCTCCTTAATAGAGCTCTATGTGGTTTATCAGTGACTTCATTGATTAAATATAGTTCAGGTATTTAAAAACTTTTGGTGTTTCTATTTTTTTAAGACTTTTTTTTTTATGTGTGTGTTTTGTTTGCATGCACTTATGTGTATCATGTCCATGCAATGCACTTACAGGTTGGAAGAGGGCACCGAATCTCCTAGAACTGTAGTTATAGCCAATTGTGAACCACCATGTGGGTGCTGGGAACTGAACCCAGGTCTTTTGCAAGAGCAGCAAGTGCTCTTAGCTGCTAAGCCATCCCTCCAGCCCAACTTTTGGTAGTCTTAAATTTAATCAGATTTGATTTAAGGAACTGAACCTGTTTCTTAAAAAATATAATTATATATATATATATATATATATACACACACACACATACACACACATATCTATATCTCTCTCCGTCTCTCTCTCTCTCTCTCTCTCTATATATATATATATATATATATATATATATATATATATATATATATATATATTAGATTGTCGGGTACAATGATTGTCTCCTCCATACCTAAACGCCAACAATCTGATATTGTTCATATATGTTCATATATGTTCATCACATGAGACCAGATGTCCTAGAGGTTCCAATCTGGTGCTGGAGTCCCTGGGGATTTCTAAAGAGCTGCTAGTCTTCAGGGTGTGATGGAATGGAATCATGGAATATCAGTTAAGGAATGCCTCTGCAACAGGATAGATGAATTTACCAGTGAGAGTGAGGGCAAGCAGGCAAACAGCAAAAATTTCCTCTTTCCATATCCTTTTATATGGGCTGCCACTAGAACGTGTGGCCCAGGTTTCTTACCTCAAATAATCGAATCAAGAAAATCCTTTTCAGGTGTGCCCAGCTGCTTGCGGTTTAGCTGATCCCAGATGTAGTAAGAGTAACAGTGGAGATTTTTCATCACAAAGAGCTTTAAGCAAGGTGGAGCACCAGTGTCCTCTGCCTGTACTTAGCATTTCAGAACAACCCTAGTTATTTGTCTTACCTGGCCATCTTTGTCATCATTGCTGTTTTGAGAAAGTCACTTGTAACTCAGACTAGCTTTCAAGTTTCCAAGCCACAATTGTTGGCCTAGGCTCCAAATTCTCCTGTCTCTACCTCTCAAGTGCTAAGATTATAGGTGTGCATCACGATTTAGCAGTAAATGACTTACACCTGTTTTGAGTAATGAGCCTATCAATAAGACACTTTCAATACTGGAAACATTCAATGTATTACTTGAACTATTTGCGCAACATTACCAATGTGTTTGTGTTGCCTCGAATACTGGTTAGTTTTGAAGTCATCATTTTTCTGGAGTCTTCTTCGTTTTTCTCTAGCAAATATGATTTTCAGGTTGACTTTATTTTCAAAGTGCCCTCAGATTAAAATATAGTTTAAAGTGTAACTTTAAATTTTATATAAAATAATTTTATTTTATTTCCTTTAAGTATAACATCTTTATTCTTGTTTCATTTCTGTTACCCTGGTAAAATACCCGGAAAAAAGAGCAACTTGAGGGAGACAGGAATTAATTTAGCTTTCAGGTCAGATTACATCCATCAAGTAGGGGAGTCATGGTGGAAGGAATGTGGAGCTGGTCATATCCGCAGCCAGGAGCAAACAGCGAATGAATGAGTTATTCACACTGGCTTGTCTGTTTGCACTCAGTTCAGTTACTTTTCTCTTAGGTAGTTCAGGACCTTCTGCCTAAAGAATGGTACCACCCACAGTGGGCTGGGTTTTTATCAACTAATTGAAACAACTTCCCATAGGCATGCCTACAGGCCAACCTAATGCAGACAGACCCCCATCAATACTTTCTTCCCAGATGATCCTACTTGGGGTTAAGTTGACATTAAAGCTATCACAATCTTGTTATTTTTGCTTTCATTAAAGATTAATTAGTATGGTTTCTTATAAGAAATAAATCCAGACTTGGTAGGGACAAGTCTGGTAGATATCTTAAAAATCAGTGTTAATATGACAACATTTAATATTTCAGATTAAGAAAACATTAAGAAGAGACAATGTGATATTTGAATTCAAATGAGCTCAAGTTCTGGGAATAAGGCAGTTTTCTTCTACGTTTGGGGTAGCTCTCTGAAACTATGAATATTTAGCCGGCACGATGTCAGTCTGTAATGGCTCCAGTCAGTTTCTCATATCAAATATGGTCGTATATTCTCCCAGAAAGACAAGCTACGTGTTACAATATATAGTGAGGCTTATACTGGGTAGTCTAATTCAGTGAACCTGAGAACAGATGTGTATTCAAGTGACAAAGAGAAAAAAATAATTTGCTTTATAAAAAGACTTCTTATAGGAATTTCCTTAAGCTTGAAATCATTGTCTTGGTAACTAATGCCCAGATAGAAGGGAATTGGGTTTATTTATGTTGCACCTGCCTTACATTTGGAATGTGAAGGACTTAGAGTTGTTAAGAATGATTTATCTTCTTTTGATTATAAGATCGTCTTGTTTGTCATTGACAATGAGCAAAAGAATTTACTTTTCTTTGTGTGTATGCATTAATAGCTGTTTAAGGAGAACAAGAAAACAAGCGTAGGAGTGGGAAAGTGTTCTGGTCCCAGTTTAGTCCTCCTCATATAAATAAGGTGATGAGGAGAAAATTGTGTTACCTCTGCCCTGTGGACTTTTAAACTGCAGACCTGATGAGAAGGCTGTCTTTAAGGTTGACTATCACACCAGCCCCTTAGCAGGCACAAATGAATAAGTACAGAGTTAGTCTCATTAGTGTTTATGTCACTGGTGAACCAATGTCATGGTAGAGAGGTTTACAGCTCTCTATTCAAATGCCTTCATGTGAACTGTAATACTGACATCAGATGGAAGTGCCGTCTGGATGGGAGACCATAACTGGACAGGTACACACTTTCACCAACCCTTGAGAGCTCTTTTCATGGCTCCCAGTCTGAAGATAGAATACTAGGGGAATGCTACGCTTAACATCAAGTATGGCAGGATTCTTACAGATGAGATATATGGTGACATCTCATAAACTAACAAAAATGAGCCTCTAGGAAAGTGGAGTAAAATTAAAAATTTCCCCTTCCTAATTTGATGAGATTAATCTGCTAAATAGAAATTGTCTTGTAGGCATTTCAGCAAATGTGGCTTTGAAATGCATCTGGAGGTTGCCATGGAGAAAGTGAAATCTTGACGTATCAAAAACTTCTGGGAAATACGACGCACGAATGGAGTTCAGTGGCTGTGTGCAATGTTTTGTTAGAAAACAAATTCAAGACTCTTCACAGAGAAGCCACTGAGAAATGGGAATGAATGAGAACCAGAACAGTAAAGACATTTGGAGTGTGAATATCTGTCATTTAGAAAGAAGAGATTTGTAGAAGATACCCTCCTGTGCTAAGCGTATGGGAGTGGACAGATCCAAAGACTCCAAGATGTCTGACGAGGATGAGCTTGTGTGTCGGTAGGCAGAGTGCCTCCGCTTAGGACTGAGCACATCAGTACTCTTTGCTGTCATGGAGTGGCAGGCTGGCAAAGGAACATGGTTCGCTGAGCACTGAGATGAGGAAAGAATACAAACTTAGTTATTCTATTTTATCTTTGTCGTATTTTAAAAAACATGTGTGATGTATTGGCCCAGACTTTTTTTTTCCATATATCCAGTGCATAGACATGTGTGGATATGTGAAGGTTCACATTCCAGTTTTGCTATTTTTACCTAATGTGGCAAAAAATTCAAAATATTTAAAGATTCAGAATTGCCCTGCTTTCTTCCAATAATTCAGACTGGACTGTCAAAAATCACCCCCCATAAGCCAGAGACTCAAGGAGCTGGCTTGTTTTTATAACCTAGGGTCAAGATTCCTTATCTTGTTTTGTTTCCAAGCATCTGTTTTTCAGACATTTTTCTCATTCTTTCAAAAACTACTATTGTTGTGTATGCATTTCCATGTATCACCTAGAGATTTTTATGGAACAAGTTGGGCATATATAAGTAAAGTTTAAATTGCTTAGAGGATGCATAATTCATAATTCATCATGCTATATTTTTTTTCTTGTAGCAACATCATAATGAGCGGACATTTCTCTTTTAAAGATGTATTTTATTTTAAATTATATGTATATCTGTATATTCCCTTGTGGCTGTGTACAGGTAAGTATACTATCTGCTGAGGCCATATGGGAGCACTGGATCCACTGGAGGTGGTTACAGGCTGTTGCATGGCAACTGAAATGGATGCTGGGAACTGAACTTGGGTCTTCTGTGAGAGCAATAAGTGCTCTTAGCCACCAAGCAATCTCTCCAGCCCCGCAAGATAAGTGTTTCTACAATAAATGCTCTAAGAAGCTTGAAATAGTCACCTTATTGAGAGTGCTATTTGTCTTGATAATCATGTTTTCATAATAAAGCTTTTTTATTTTTGGTGTTTTTCTACTGGACTCTGATATTACAAGGTGTAATTGCAAAAAAAAAAAAAAAAAGTTCCTAAAATAGAATGCAATTCTTTCTCTATAATAAGATCAACTTTAATTTCGTTTCAGTGCAATGAAAAAATATAATGAAAGCCTCAACTTCAGACCATAGATTCTGGAGAAATTTGCTGTCAATAGTAAGAGGCAATGCATAACCTTTTCACGATCTAACAAAATATTTCATTCCTCACTGAAATTACTTGTGGGGCTTTAAACTTTTTCTCTGATGATAAAGAATGTCACGACATGAGCTCAGTGGGATGGTTTTGTTGCAGCTCATCGTCCTGACTAATTTAATTAGCTATTCAGGATGTGGTAAATCATGCACCACAACATTTAATCACCATGTCCGGTAGAAAAGCCTTCTACATATTTGAATAACCTCTCAATTTCACCACAGCAAAATGGAAAGCTTCTCTCTTTGTGAACGCTGGACTCATTTATAAGAAAATAAGTATTACATAATATTATTTAGGACACTGTTCACTTAAGAGAACTACTTATATATTAAACCAACCATAACTTCTTACCCTCACCTAACTTATTCCTGGGTAGTTTCAAGGAGACAAATAGCAGGAGAATACATTTTAAGAAAAGTGAATTATGTCTTGGTGTGCTACCACCCTGTAAACTGTCAGAAGATGCTATGGTAACATCATATATTTCAGGAAGTTATCCTTTTAAGTGTCCGGTTGGAAACTTAAAGTAAATGCTAACTTGATTATATTCAGTGATGCCACCAAGGCAAACTGGGTTATGATGCTGTAGTAAGCAAGAGTAGGTGACAGGAGCTGTGTATCCTGCCCAGTGCACATATCTGTCATAGGTTGGTATCCCAGTAACCCTAGTGTGGGAATCTCATCTCCACCCATGATTTCACAAGTGCTAACAAATGCGAAATGCGGACACGGATTCATGTGCCAACTGAGAAAACTTCAGCAGAACTGAAGCTTGGCATTTTACTGTGGACATGTTGGTTTGAAAGCAGAAAATTCCACGATTCTGCCATATACTCGCTGCAAGAAATCCTGCCTTGGTAAACGGATTGCCACAGGTGCCACTGACTGAATGCATTCTACTGATCAAATGGTGCCATTGTTTGAGAGAGATGAGAGATGAAATACTTTATTTTATAACACAACATGTTTTTAAAACATGAGAATGGCTGGATAGTAAATAAGCATTGTCAATGCCTTCAAATACCTTGTATTCTGAAGGGAGGAGCTAAGCCTATAATTACACGAGGCCAGATAATGGTATCTGGTTAAATGTAAAATAAGTTGTATAAATCAAAGCCAGATGAAAACAGGAAAAACATGTAATTTAGTATTAGACTTGAGCTTGCAGATGCTCTCTTTCTCTTAGTCGCTGTGTGATTTTTACCTATAGTATCCCAAAATGGGCAATGATGTCTGTGTCACTGCCACATTGTGAGGATCATCACTTGGGAAGTACAGGGCCGGGGATGTAGCTCAGAGGGACAGGACTTTCCTAGCATATATGAGTCCCTGGGTTCAATCCCAGCACCAACCAAAAAAGAGGAAATGTAAAGTGCCTTCTTGTGAGTGGGCACTTGACCAATGATAGTAATTAGTAGAACACAATCTATGAAGTATAATACTGTGACATGGTATGATTGTAGCTCAAGTGCTTTCTAACTGGACTCACTCACATATAATGAATTATTATTTGCAGTGGCTCCTGTTAGCTGTCTTCTAAATTTACTATAAAACATTTACAGACCCCAGATATTAAGTTTCTATGATAAGATATTGTATCGTTTACAAACAGGAAAGAAATTAAGGGACACGATCAGGAAATTGTAGCAGCTGAATAAGAGAATTGTAGAGAGAACAAATTTTGAGAAATGTGAACATAGCAATTCTGTATCATTTTGCCAACTTGAATTGAGGATGTTGAAAAAGGCAGGTGCAAGTTGATAGCTAGCATGCATTCATTCACTTAATTCTCACGAGACCCATTCTATTCCCTAAGGCCCAGGGGAACAAAGTTTGTCCATGGTTGCACTGAGAGTAAGAGATAGGGCCAGGTGGAAATTCAGTGTGGTCCTTAAAGCCTATGCTCCCACAATACACTGCTGTTGACTCACCCATTCATCTTTTTCTTTTCCTTACTGTCTAGTCAAATCTTTGTATCTTATGATCCCAAACACACTGACTTCTCTATAAACTTACTGACAATTCAGGACAAGTGACAATCAGGGAACAGATAGTGATGTGCTCAAGTGTCTTTCCATCCCATGGAGAACATAAAAGGAGCAGAATAGACCATTCGCTCCCTAGAGAAGCTGGAGGCCACCATCGTGGACGTGAAATTGCTTTTCACATGCATCAATTGAAATGGCCTCCACGCAGCAATTAGATTTAATGAAGGGAAGCTGCTGATACCACGGCAGGCTGCCAGACCTTCTGTCGGTTATTTTTAGAGGAAATAGATTGTACAACCTGTTTGGCCCCAATTCCTGTCTCTCTAAAATTGCTTTCTCTTGATGGATTTTGCTTTTTTTTTTTTTTTCTGAATTAGAAAGCAAGAATGAACTCCTAAAGACTGTTTGCTTGACAGCTTCAAACAAATTATCTTGTAAAAATCCAGACATGGGATAGTTCTCATCAGACCAATTAGACACAGAGATAGAGACGATGCACATATACATATATTCATATGCACATTTACGTGTACATGGTCATTTTAGTTTTATATGCTCTTCCTTAAGTATATGATTTGGGTCTTCATATTGTAACATCTTCTATAGTTAAATTATAGTTATGTTCATATTCTGCTGTTTTGTTTCATGTTTAGAAAGAGCGACTAGAAATAAAGAATCTATTTGTAGCAATTAGGTCCCAGTGTTTGATCCTAGATCTCAGTACACAGCGTAACATTATTCTGACACTTTCTGTAGCATCCAGGTTTCCCTAAAATTCATGATCCTCCTGCCTTAGCCTTCTGTGTGCTGGGGTTTCAGAAGTGTATCAGCCTGCTGACTTTCAGAATGCTACTCTGTTTTGTTTTCTTTGCTTTGTTTAGTGGTGCTGGAGATTCAGCCTAGGGTCTTTCCCATGTTAGGCCATCACTAAAGGCACTAGCTTAGCTGCATCTGCAGCTCTTTTTTTATTTATTATTTTGAGACAGAGTCTCAGTGAATTTCCAAGGATGGCCTTGAGCTCAGTGTCATACAGGCAGCTCTTGAAATGGTGAGTCTTGACCTGATCTCAAGTTGCTGATACCAGCCTCTGCTACCACCCCACCCCAGGATGGTTTTTTTTTGGTAGTCGAACTTTCTATCCATAGTTCTCTTCAGGCTCTCTTTCTCTCTCTCTCTCTCTCTCTCTCTCTCTCTGTTTTTTTTAAGGGAAGGTGCTCAAAGCTCCATCAGAACCTGTTGCAAATTATAGCAAAGGGTTGACTGACTATCATTTTCCACATTATGCATTTCTCAGCATGAAATCTAAAGAGATGTTAATCTAAATAGGCTTATAACTTGCCATTTATTTTACCAATTTTAAGTTAGTTCCCTAATGCTAAACAGACCGCACTAACATGAGTTAAGTGTGTCATTTTAAAAAAATACTAATAAATTCCCAAAACCTTTCAGATATTTCCTTTTTTATAAATCAGAAATTTAGAGACTTTTGAATACATGAAAAAGTATAAAAAAAAAAGACATAGTAATTCAATAGCATATTAGTCTTTGAAGGTAAAACTTTATAAGAATTACATAAACTCTTTTGGTTTTAATTAATAAAAATGTGATTGATTGTAATGTGGAAATGACTGGTTATCAGGTAAAAAGAAAAAGTCCCAAGTCCCAAAGCCACACAATTTAATAAGTACTTGAAGCTTTTATTAGTGAAAAAAAAAATTAGATGAAGTTGTAATTTGTTTTAAGAGGTGAAGACTATTTGATTTTTTAAAAGGCATTTTATTTATCTTCTATTGTAGGGCCTGGTGCTGTGTTTCATACACTTCTGTATCCCATGTTTCTGTTATAAAGACAACAGCTATTAGGTAGTTATCAGTGGGCTAGAAAGATACGATCCATCCTTGAGAAAGAAACAGACCTAACTTTGGGGGAAATTTTATAAATCTTATTTAGCTTATTTTCTCATACATTTTTTGCTTTGTTTGTCACCAGTTGCCCACAGATACATCCTAAATTGTTTTTCCACTCTAATTTGCAATTAAGAAAGATTCATGACACCATTACAGAAGATTCCAAACAGAAAGGGAAGTCTTAACTGGGGGAAGGTGTGGTATCTTCTCTTTCCACATCAACTGCTCTCTCTGTCCCCCAGTCCCTCCAAGATTTGTCTCAGAGGTGGAAGAACTTGGCATATAGCCAACATTTGGCCAAAAGAAATTATGTAATAAAGTATGCACTTTTCTATTGGCATGCTTTTTAATTACTTATTTTATAAAAGGCTGATTGTTTTTGAGATTCATCAATGGAGCAAAAGTCTTCCTCTTCCTCCACCCCCAGTCCCGTGTCAAAGCTTAGTATACAACTGAGCACACAATGAAGTCATTCTTCCTTCTCTATAGTGACCACAGAGGGCTGACTATTGTGAGGAATGGATGGATATACCCATACTCCTTTCAAACCTCTTCCAGGACAGGGAATTATAGCTTGCTGTTTCCAGTATTGTTGATTTCACTCTGATGGATCTGACCAATAGGGCTTTTAGCAAGCACTTCAAAGAACCTGGGGATGATTTTGGCATAATTTTGTCGAAAACTTAGTATCAACTTAAAAACATACTGCAATGAATGTGTAATAATACTTGGCAAGTGACATGACTAATCATGCCAAGAAAGTCTCTTCTTGTATAGGAGAAATCAAAGCCAGAGCTCCTTTGTATGTTTGAATTATTTTGCTTTTGCTTTCTGATTTTCATTTGTTTTTTCTTTTTTTCTCTCCAATATTGGAGATTGAATCTAGGTCCCAATACACACCAGGCACGCCTTCCACCACAGAGCCACGCTCTCTTTGTTTTTTTTTTTTTTTTTTTTTTTTTTTTTTTTTTATTGAAACAGGGTCTTGCTAAGTTGCCTGGGCTATCACTTCCCTGTATCCAGGTGGATCTTGAAGTTGTGATTCTCCTGCCTCAGCTTCTTGCACCTGGGGTTATAGCTTATGTCATTAGGCTGACATGTGGTCATTTTAATTTAGAGTTAGTTAAGTGTTGGGAATTACTTTCGCTTCATAACCTGACATATGTAGTGGTCATAGTACGTAAGTTTAAACTAGGACTATAAGAGTTTCAAGATCCCTAGAGTTGCTCAGGAATCCCATTCTTTGGATAACTGGCTTCTGAACAACTCTGGTCCTTTGTGCAGGACCAGAGGACAATTGGAAGTCAAGTGTGAATGGACCAAAGTGGACTTTGGTAGTCATAATACTTGCATAGAGAACACCTCTGTAAGGCCATCTCCGGTTTCCTGCATTCTGCTAGAGAACTAGAGTGCCTAGAAATTTTTGACTTAATATTATTTGAATAACTAACAAAATTCTGAATTTGTGTCCTAAACTTTATGTCACCCTAAGAAATTTATTGTTTTCTGTTGTACCTCATATATGCTATTTACCTGTAGTTGTGTGTTTTTTCTCTTCGTGAATGTTAATAATTGCTACATCCAGTGTCTTGTCATCCTCCTTTGTATCTTAGGCTTATTTGGCTCCTCCATGGATATGTTATAACTGGATTTCCCAAGGCACAGGAAACCAATGGAAGGTTATACCCCCAATTAACATACAAGAGAATGATCACACGGCTAATCTCAGTATTTGAGATGCAGTTGATGACAAAGACTAACACAGATACCTGAATTAGTTGCCTCTACAGTAGAGGAAAATCTTAAATTATTGCATGGTCTTCTACTAAAGATTTGTAATGAGGTACAGAGGGATGGGAGTAAAATTCTGTCTCCAATGTTTAGGTTAGTGTTGAATGTGATCATACTGAACATCTTAGACAATCTAAGAAGGAGAATAGCCTGCTTTGAGGTATGTTAGTACAGGATAGTAGGCTAAGAATATGAACTCCAATTTTAGTAATCTATAACCTACTTTCTATAAAACTAAGATATTCAGGTAAACTGGACTGAAATAATTTCATGTTCTATAAACGTCTCTACTCTTCTGATTATTGGTGATTGGTAGATTTACTCTGCACTGTGTTGGCTAAGTCATGGGTTATCCACAACAAAAACTTCTGAATACAAAGTATAAAGCCAAAAATCAAACTGTTGCTATTGAGCAAAGGCTTAACCAGTTCTCTACAGGAAGATTTGTAAAACCTGGCTGAAAATTTTTCAGCTAATTAAATTGAATGGAGCTTCATTATTACATTGCAGATAAATGCTATGAAATTAGATTAAGATCTGTTACTAAGGAATATGTATTTGATTTGCAAAATTAATCAGTTGGACTATTTGTTTTTGCATAATTTGGAAAGCAGATCATTGCTTGTATAATTGGAAGATTTTTCTTTCATGCAGATAATCTTATATCTCTGTTGAAATATTTTGTTTACAGTAGAAAATAAAGCAATTAAAATTTAGATTTATTATTAGTTCTGTCATATAAAGTAGTGGTTGTAATAGCATTCTTAGGACATCTGGGTTAATCCAGCTGTAGCTTCTTAAAAATGTGGTTCTAGTACACAAATATTTGGGTGGTATTCCTGAATTTGCTTTAAAGAAGGGCCATTTGAGAAATATCCAAACTGTCACAGACACTGGAAATAATATCTTTGTAATTTAACTTTATGAAAATGCTTTGTTGAAGGCATTGGAATTTGACCTGATAGGTTTTGTCTTGTGAGACAAGGTCTCCTTACTCGTAGTTCAGGTTGCCTTCAAGCTGCTACTCCTCTTACTTCAGCCTCCCAAATTCTGGGATCACACCACCACACCTGATACCAGGATTTGGCTTGTTTCTAATCATCAAATGATTTAACTACTCCAACTGAGATAAAATGTCCAAGTCAAAGCATGCTCATGAAGCAGATCTTAATTATTTGATGTCAGGAACGCATCTAAGGAAAGACAAGATGAAAATGTGTTCAGAAGTTTATCTTAGACTGAAGTGATAGAGAAAGGGAAGAGAAAGCAGGAAAGTGTTGTCCAGGATTTAGCAAGCATCAGAACCACTCGGGATGTATGAGCCCCTGATGGACTCTGTTTCACTTTCTGTCGCTGTGCTAAATGAAACTCAAAAGGAAAGTGTTTATTACATTGTACAGTCTAGAGTCATCATCAAGAAAAGGCAGGGCAGGAGCTTAATCAGGAACCAGGAGGCAGGAACTGAAGCAGGGATGCTAGAGGAACACTGCTTACTGGTTTGCTTCCCCTGCTTGTGCTCTGCCTACATTTTTATATAATCAAAGACCACCTCCTTACAGATGGTGCAGTCCACAGTGAGAGCCCTCTTACATCAATCATCCACTAAAGACAATGCCCCACAGATGTACCCTTGGACAATCTGGTGGACGTAATCCTTCTTCATTTGAGATTCCTTCTTCTTAGGTATGTCAAGTTGAAAGCCAGTGCCGGCCATTACGAGTCCATACCTTGTTAAGTTGACACACGAACATAACCATAACCTTTTCTTATCCTCAAGATCTCATGTTAATATATGAAAAATTCAAACATCTTATGGCCTTTAAAAAAATTCCAACAATTTAAAAGTCCAATTTCTCTTAAAATATCTAGTCTCTTAACTCCGGGCTTCTTTAAAATCCAAAATAAGTTATATACTTTTTTTATTCTGAGAGGGAAGGACTGGAGTACAATTGCTGATCAGATCAAAGCAGTATTACAATCCAACAGTGCAAACAGCTTAATGTTTGACATATGGGACTGATAATCTGGGCCCCAATGGGCTCTGGCAGTCTGACTTCTTTGGCTGTGCCATTTGCAGTACACACAGTTTGTCTTACAGGATTAGTCCAGTTCAACTCTATTACCTGCAACTGTTTTTGGAGTTCATCTTGTAATCTTGGCATCTCAACATTCTGGGGTCTCTAGTGCAACTGAGGGTGCACTTTCATCAATGGCCTCCTGGTGTCTTCAGGTACACTTAGCCACCCCAGCTTCTCTTCATGACCCCTCAAGCCTTCAAAACTAGCACCTGTGGGAGATTTTTACACTTTGCCAAGGTTAGCTTATAGCTTGATATATAAACTTGGACCTCTCTGGATGACAGACTTCCAAAAGATTTCACCTTAGTAACAACACTAGTCTTTTATTAATCACAGCCATTTTTTTTCAGCACCAGCTAGTTAGCATCAATTGTCCCAATAAAATATAAAGGGTTCTGCTTCACAGATTCTTAATTCAAAATATCACACAAATGATCCTGAG
Organism: Cricetomys ansorgei; assembly: GCA_026225945.1. Classification (NCBI taxonomy): domain Eukaryota; kingdom Metazoa; phylum Chordata; class Mammalia; order Rodentia; family Nesomyidae; genus Cricetomys; species Cricetomys ansorgei. Next base: position 5,836,731 of record JAMJFZ010001042.1, on the reverse strand, counting down.
AGAGTCTTTGCTTTCCTCTGAAACTTCAAAAGCCAGATCTCTGCTGTCTGCATTACTCTGAGCATTATCATTCAAATTTCCACAATAGCTCATTAGGGTCTGAGAGCGCATTTGCTTTTCCACCTCAAAGCTCCAAAATTCTCCTCTTTCCTTGCACAAAACAGTCCGAGGTATAAAGCCGCATGGTCAGATCTATCATAGAAATTTTCCCCATACCCAGAATAAATTTTTGAATGAGTTTGCTTTGTTTTTTGTGATAAACACCATGACCAAGAAACGACTTGGGAGAAGAAAGGGTTGATTTGGCCCATTTTCAAGAGAAATCAAGGCAAGAACTGAAGGCAGGAACTGAAGCAGGAATCATGGTAGAACACTGCCTACTGGTTTTCTTCCCCTGAGCATGCATAGCCAACTTTCTTTTACAATCCAGACTACCTGCCCAGAAGGATTATGCACATCAGTCAAAATAAAGCCCTACAGATATACACACAGGCCGATCTGGTGGAGGCAATTTCTGAGCTGACCTTCCTTCTCCCCAGGTATGTAATGCTGACAAACAAGATCAGCCATCACAGACCCCATCCTAGAGTTTCTGATTATGGGTATGTCTGGGATGAAGCCCAAGAATTTGTGTTTTTTCCAATGTTGTGGTTTGAATGAGGAATGTTCTCAGTATGCTCATATATTTGAACTCTTGGTCTGCAGATGGTAGCACTGTTTGGAGATCTAACAGACCTTTGCTAAATAGTCTTCCTGGAGAGCCACCAGGGGTGGACTTTGAGGATTCATAGCCTATTCACTTCCAGCCTGCTCTGTATGCTTTCTGTGTGAAGTTGAGATATGATCTCTTACTGTTCCTGCCTTGATGCCTTACCTACCGTCTTGGACTCTAACCCCCTGGAACCATAAGCTAAAATAAAGTCTTCATGATGCTGCCTTTGTTATTTTTGTCAGAACAATAGAAAAGTAACTATGTTCTCAGGTGTGTTTTCTTCCTTTTGCTGCTGGAATAAATCACAAATTAGCACAATTTTGTGTTTGTTTTAGCACAATTCGAAGTTACTTTCTAACAGTTCTGGAGGACAGAGGTCAACTCTGGTCTGTGGGGCTAAAATTAAGCAGTCTGCAGGACAGGTTTCCTTTCCAGAGAACCTAGAGGAAGGTTCCATTTTATCCCCCTCTCAACCAACTCCTTGAGACTTCTCATGTTCCTTGATCCTCATATCCTCTTCCTGTATCCTCAAACATCAGCTATGTAGCATATCTCTGAGGCTATTCTTCACAGTCACAGACCTTTATTCTTTTCAATCAGGTGGGACAGTTTTGTAAGGGTTTGTGTAATAAAGTCAGGTCCACATGGTCAACCTAGGCTCATGTCACAATCCAATTACCTTTAATTTATCTCTCCTTCTTTCCTTTCTTTCCCTCAACTATCTCCCATTTGGTTTTACCCTTTTTTAAATTTGTGTGGCATTGAGAGTCAAGTTTAGGACTTTGCTCATGCTAGGCAGATGCTGTACCACCGAGCTATGGCCCCAGCCGTCAAGGTCTTTAATCTTAACCATATCTGCAAAGTCTCTTTTGCTACGTGACATAACCTCATGTTCCAGAGATCAGGATTTGGTTCTCACATCAAGTTACACCACTCTTTGCTGGCAGGCACACACTTTGAACAGCAGGGCTGTGCACATTTCTAGAAGCTTAGAAGAGAAGTATTTAAGGGCAGAGGCAGCTCAAGAGAACTTTTCAGGATGATGGGAGGACTCGTGCATGATTGCCAAAGGGCAGGAAGATGCTAACAGAAAGGCTGAAAGACTAGGCTAGGAGGAAAGAGACTATAAAACTCTATGCATAGCAGAGGGCTGAACAGGAGAGATGACTAATAAAGGTAAGGGAGGCAAAAGTCTTTAACTTCTAGTTTCTGCTGAGATATTTGTAGAATCAAAATAAACAAATAAATGAAAGGAGATCAAGGGAGGTTACATGAACTGGTATGTTAATATTGTTTAATGGATTTGAATTTTGGCAGCCAGACTTCAGATATTAGGTTTACATCTAAAAGGAAGCAGAATAAAACCAACGAGTATAGTAACAATAAGAACAACACCACAAAAATATTCACTAATTGCCCCCCAAACAAACAAACAAACAATAAACAAAAACACCCTCAACCATTTCATTTAAATGGCAGGAAGGCCAAGTATTTGCTCCAACTCACTTAAGAAAAGATTGTTGTATGAGATTAAAAATCTGAAAATACAGTGAATTAACTCTTTAGGCCTATGGTGGAATTACAGAGTAATTCCAGAAAATATAGAAATTTACATTATTTAAAAATAATTTAACTGAATTTTACCAACAACACAAAGTTACATTATTTGGTACAAAAAGTTACTGAATTATTGAAATGTGCCTATTAGAATATTTTCAAATCCTCAAATTAGTTGTTACAGCTTTTAAAAATTTACCCTTAACATTTTAAGAACCTAGGTGACATCAAAAATAACTTTTTCATTGGAAATACAAAATTAGATGCAATGTATACTAAACTAGACTAATGGACATAATTGTTAGCTTGTTTTTGCTCGCAGGTGTACAAGCCATGCAGCGTCTAATCAGTACAAATCCTATTGTGTCTCTAAAGAAGACGGCTTATGATAGTTTCAGAGTTGTTTAGTTCAGCAGAACAATTGTATTACAGTCTAAATTTTGGCCTCCCTTTTGGTTATAAGCCATGTGTCCTTAATAACATTGTCCAAAAACAAAAGGAAGAATTCTTTATTTTATGGTCTTTCTGAAACAAAAGAATTTCCAGAAAATATCTCCATTGCTCCTATATTTATGTCTCCTGTTGTATCATCACGGTTACAGCTTATGTCCAAGCCTAAGCCCTTATTTTGCAAGCAGAGTGGAATCAACCTCTATTAAATTAGGTTCTCACCCTTGACTCTATTTTTTCTCTTCTTTTTCACACACACAGACACACACTCACACACACATACCACAGCCCATGTATGGACATTACAAGATAATTAGCAGAAGTCACTTCCCTTCCTCTACTATCGGGTCCGGGGATTGAACTCAGGTCATCAGGCTTGGCAGCAAACGTCTTGACCAACGGAGTCACCACTTCTTCTTTTGCTTTTTAAAAAACAAACTCTACATACATCTCAGAATAATTCAGTCATAGTATTTGAGTTTGTTATTTAAGCACTAGCCTTTTTAAAAAGCTCTTGTGTGTGGTTTTAATATGCAGCCCCGACTGAAAGTTATTGGGTTAATAGTGCTCTTTGGACTTGTTAAAACACAGTCTCCATGCTCAGGTTTCTGATTTGGGGGAGAAGAGCTGTAATTGACATTTCTCATCAGTTCCCCATATGTTGCTGATGCTGGTGAGATCATATTTTTGAGGGGTGGGGTTGAAGAAGGGCTATAAAACACATGGCACTCAGTAGTAAGAGAAGAATCTAGGTTTCTCCTAGCAAGACGTGGCAGCAGAAGCTGGGAGGGCAGCCAGCATGGAAGGGCAGCCAGAAGTATCATCCCAGCTTCTTGTTCCAGTCAGTGAGGGTAATTTTACTCTCTGAAGGAAAATGTAGTCCAGAGTTTCAGCCACAAACCTTGGCTTCAAATACTTACATTCCCTAATACATCCTGGAAAGGAGTAGGAAAATTGACATATAATGGCCAGTGACAGATACTGAAGATGATCACTAGAGTCATCATCAGCCTGCCCCCCACATCCTCACCCCTTCATACATGCACATATATGTATATACATATGTGTACACACAGAAGTCTGTGGCCAAAGTTTACACATCCATGGATTCAACCAACCACAGACTGAAAATATTTGAGAAACAAAAATTCTTCTGTATTAAGCATATAAAGTTTCTCCTGTCATTCTCAAACAACACAGCAACTATTTGCATAGGATTTGCATTGCATTAGGCTCTGCAGCTGATCTAGAGATGATGTAAGGTACAGGGAGGACAGTACAGATTGCATGCAAACACTGCAGTAAGTATTTCCTATAAAGGAACTTGAACGTGTGGATTTGAGTATCTGCAGAGGTCCTGCTCGCTAGACACAAGGAAGGACTGTGCCATGTAATCTATAAAACACAGGTGCGCACGGGTGTGTATACATGTGCGTGTGTGCGTGTGTGCGCGCGTGCGCGCGCTCACACACACACACACACACACACACACACCATAGGCATTACTAAAGTAATGTTGAGTTTAAGGTCTGGGGGACCCCAGAGTTCAGAGGCAGAAGACGGCTTTGGGTGTGGCAAACAAGAATTTAGAACATTTTCTTGACAGGGAGGGAGACTGGAGAGAGCATAGCAATGAAAATCAATCCCAGCTAGGGAAATAGCTTAGTTGCTAAAGTGCTTGCCTTGCAAGTAAAAGGACCTGAGTTCAATCCCTAGAATGCACACACAAAGGCCAGGTTTGACTGTGCTGGCTTGTAATGCCACACTGCAGCTGAGGAAGACAAGCAGGTCCAGGGGCTCCCTGGCCAACAGCCTAGCTTGCTGGGTGAGTTCCACGCTGGCGAGAGACCCTGTCTCTTAAGAAGGTATAAGGTACCTAAGGCGTCATACCTGAGGTTGTCCTCTGGCCTCTCCGTGCATGTGTGCACAGAGGCAGCTACACACAGACACGTGCACATACAAAATCACACAAAACAGCAAAAATCAAACATTGAGAAATCACTTTTACCTCAAAACAAATTTTTTTTTTTTAAAATTTCAGATTTGGGGGTTTCCATACTTAAAATGTAGGGCATATACAAGTCTGGATGCTTCAGAGAGACGAAATAAGAGGAATGCGTAATAAGAGGAAGAAACAGACAAAATGAATATGGGAAATGGGTTTTATCAGGGGAGCTGGCTCGTGTGATTATGGAGGATAAAAACGAAATAAAACAAAACCAAACAAAAACAAAAACAAAAAGAAACAAACAAACAAACGAAAAACCCCACGAAATGCTGTCTGTAAGCTGCAGTTCCAGAAAAACTGGTAGTGTGGCTAAGTCCAAGCATGAAAACCTCAGAGTCAGGGAGTGGCTGGCACAATTCCTAGAGTCTGAATCCTGGAGAACCCAGAGTGCTGATGCCTGAGGGCAGGAGGAGGATGCCCCAGCTGGAGGCGGGGAGAGTATATAGTCTGTCTTTGCTCAGCTCTGCCGGGTCCCAGACACGTCTACCCTAGCCAGCCTGCTGACTTACTGGTCAGTGTCCCTGAGAAACATCCCGGAATCCCTCTCATAAACAAAGTTTGCCTAGTCCCCTTTGCCTAGTCAAGCTGACACCAGAGATTAACTGTCGCAGAGCATAAATACAGAGAAGTGGCCACAGAGGTTCCTGGGGAGGCTATCCATTTCCCCCTCAGAAGAAGCCAAGAGGGGTCTGAAGCCACTCCGCCCACCCTCTCTCTTTACTGCAGCCAGAGCAGGGCAAAGGAGCCTGCATTCTAACCCCTTTCCGGAATCATCTTTGCTTCCGGAAGCTTCTACTAGCAATTATTTTTGCCATTTCTGAGCTGAAGGGAAGGTGAGATTTGTGATGAGATTTGTTCAAAGGAGATTTTTTTCCATTATAACCCTCAGGATGATTGGCTGAAGCTATATATGAGGGCAAACACTCTACTGGGTATGCTCCTTATTTCCTAGGCATCCATAGTGTGCCAGGTGTTTCCCATGTAGTATCTTATTCAAATCTTATAACCATCTTGCAAGCTTGTCATCAACTTAAAAAAGAATCACTTTTTAAATTTTCTACTATAGAGCTGAATTAGAAAGGAATCATACAGATACCATCGAACAGAAAAAAAAAAAAAAACTACCATTTTCTGTTAGAAGACTTCTGGACAGCATTTAAGTTTAAAAGTACAACAATTAAGAGTAAAATATATATTAACAATAGACATACAGTCCATTGCAAAAGCCCTGGGTATGCTGGAATGAGAATTATTTAATAGTAAAGAACCAAGTTTGGGTCTCTGTATCAGATTGAGATAGTTAAGGATTTTTTAAAAGGATGGTAGAAAACTGTTTCCCTTTAATAAAATTGTTAGTCATTATTTCAGATACAACTGGTATGCATCGTGTGTTTATTCATTTGCATGGTCACTTAATGTTTATGGGTAGAAATTAATGACCCTGTGTACACAAGTCACAGCTCTTCTGGTGGTCACTTTTGGGGACTATTTCTCCTTTATGTCAAGGTCACGTTAAATACTCAGATCAACTTTAGTCTTCCCACTATCTTCCAAGTCTGCCTTGGGGATTGACCAATGTTTTCGATTCTTTTCACCTGAAGACCAAGTTGACTTGAATAGGAGAGACAGACAAGTCAGACTGTCTTGTTTAATATCTTTTGACTAGGCTCTTTTGCCCTAAAAAATGTCTAGGATCAAGCTTGAAGAGGTAAGATGTTCCGCTTAAATTTCCCAGGCTAGCAAGAGCTGTTTTCTTGAAGCTCCATCTTGCCAGTCAACTTTGACAGTTTTATGACACACACTAAATAAAGATGACTGTCACAGCCATGATTAGCAAGCCTCTTTGCCAACATCTTTAGCTAATATCTAGTTATTAAGGTATTCTTTGCAGAAGGAATAATTATGTTTATTTATCTGTTCTGAATGATTGAGAAAGTACAGTTTACTTCATGTTGAGTGCTCACAAATGAACTCTGCCTTTTGTGTCTGAAAAACAGAGACTTCCAGTACACAGCAAGTGATATCATTTATGCAGGAATTTTCATTTAATTAAAGGTAACTTAATTGGTGCATAATATATTATGCAGAGAGGGTTAAGGGAATCTAGCAGAGAATGAAAAAATGTAAATTGCATCTACCTTCAGATAGAAAAACAAAAATTCCAAGGAAATAGCAATGTGCACTAAATCTTATCAAGTGAGTTTTATTTTCAAGTGGCATTTATGTTACTTCTGGGGCACAGAAAGTATGAGAACATAAATATTGCATCAAGAAGCGAAAATCTACTTTATAAAATGATGGTAAATTCAACATTCTTGCATAGGAGTTAGGCACAGGAACTCTACCAGCCCCATAGAAAAGTATATGTGTATGCTTATATATAGAACACATGCATGCATGCATAGATCTTGCTAATTATAATACTACGAATTCCTTTCTGTTTCAACCACTACCCACCTGCCAACAGGAATTCTTGCTTCTCAAGCTATGTTTTAAGTGTTATAGATATTTCTTCTAGTAGCTAAGTTCATATTTCTAAATATCACACCTTTCTTGCTATTACCTTTTTGACAAATTTTAGGTATCATCTGAACTTCTTGTGAGAAATGAAGACTTCTTATCGTAGTCCAATTTCTATCTCCCAGCCTCCTGATATAGTGATTACCTTGTATACTTTAGTCGCTGAAGTTCACTAAAGTTGAGTTGCTCATCTATAAAATGAGCTTACTTGTCACAAATACCTCATAGGTGATGGTGATTGAGAGATACATGCCAATTGCTTAGCATGCTGTTGGAATATGGTAAGCCCTCTGTGTAAGTACTTAGGATTATTGCATTAAGATAGCTATAGCCTAACTATGGTGTTGTAAGAATTAATGAGCGAGTGTACTACTAACTATACACTTAGATAAAAGTGAATAAAGCAATTATAGAATCCATCATATTTAATTATATAACCTAACATTCAAGTGAGTTTAAGTGAAACATAAATGGATACATGTTAATATTATTTTCAGTGCCAATATTTGAAACCATTTCCTGCTGTTATTATTTACATAATGATTAACATGTATGTTCACATGTTGTTGCATAGTATCTTTTAAGAATACCATTTATTACCCTCTGATTTATCTAGCATCAGCCATGTTAGTTTTTTGTTTTTAAATAGGCCCACACATTTTAAATAAGTGTTTAAGTGCCACAAAATAATTGATTATACTGAAATTTAGGGAAAGAAATACAGTCAATATTTATTGTTCTGCTGTCAGAAAATCCAGAGAAAAGCAGCTATCAGAGTTCAAAATGCTTTCTGCCAATTATATACATCGGATTAATTTAGTTTTCCCCCATAGACATTCAGTTTGTCATTTACTGTAGGTTGTTCTTACAATTACGGTCTACAGGAAGCAAGCGGCATTGCACCAAAAGTTGGGAAATTTGTGTTCTAGTCCCTCTTATATTGCAGATGAACAATATGTCCTTTCTTTTCCCCGAAGTGTGTAAAATCTTACATCATATGAAGCTATTATTCTTCATTCAGATTCATTACAGTTGTCTCACGCACTCCTGTGGTGATGAAGTTAGGGCAAGTAGGGGTTTTGCCACACAATGCTGTTGTATCGCTGGGCACAAGATTACTGGATTGCTTCCTCAGTTTGACCCAGAGCTTCTCTGCAACTCCCCGGTCTATGCTTGCCCTCCTCTAAAGCACATTGAAACTTTGGCCCACCAGACCCTTGGATATTTGTCTTCGTTTTGGTAAGGTTATTCAACATTCTCCTGTTCTCAGTTCAAGAACATCAGGACTGAAATTGTATGTTTGAGACTCCAAAAATTTAGCATAGTATGAAGGACACCAGTCTGGTAGTTATCCAGAGACTCTGAAGCATTCAAGTTGAAAAAGTGGTTACCCGGAGGCTCTGTACTCCAACTCTGCTACCTAAGTGTTGAGGTGGGCTTTCTAGGCTACTGTTCACACAGCTGTGTTCTGGGTCTGGCATAATTTTAATAAATGCAATCAGAGTGAAATGATGCTCTGCCTTAGAATATGGGTTTGCTTGGTGAGATTTGTGGATCTTTAAACTAATTTAGTTAAGTTACTCACTTTTGAGTTCTTGAACCTACTGCTACCATCTTATCTATGTTGGTTAGAATATAAATGGGAGCAGAACAGTTCTCACTTCTAATTGTACAATTATATTTCAAGGGAGTTTGCTTTCTTCAGTGCTTTTACATTAATAACAATGCAATGAAAGCTTCAATATGCACAAAAAATGGTAGCTAGTGTTATTTCTAGAAGAAAGCTTCTTATCGATTCTGTGTTGGCAGCTTTTAGCATTATTAAGTAGTCCATCAGATACTGTCTGTGGTCACACTTTTTTTTTAGATTACTTAACAACTGTAAACCTAAGTGTACTGAGTTTAATGTAAATATTAAGATGACAGATATTGTAGTTAATTCACAAACAGCAGTAAAGGCCACACCAATATAATATTTAAAGCTGTGTTTGTATTTTTGTTTGTATATCAGTCTTAGAGTTGCAGGATACTCTGTTATATTAATGCAAGAATAATCTTGTAAACAATCTGGTGAGACTTTGGAGTTGTTTGTGGTGCTCAGTGAATACAGATGTTAAGGTATATATCAGTAAACACAGAGTTATAACTTTTTTATGTGTGAAGGAATAATAATCTTTTCTTATTTATTCTTATTTTCCTCTGTGGCAATGTGAGTTGCATAAAGGGTTTTACATTCTTCCACACTATGCTCTGGTTCTAGAGTTGTTCTGGTGACCAGAAGCCTGACATAAACAAGTTAAGGAAGAAAAAGTGATTTTGGCTCATGGTTTCAGAGGGTCCATGGTTGCTTGGCCCCCATGCATTTGTCCAAAACATCATGATGGTGGGAGTGTATGGTAAGAGAGATTCTTTACTTCATAGTAGATGAGAGAGAGAGAGAGAGAGAGAGAGAGAGAGAGAGAGAGAGAGGAAGAGATAGTGCTCAAGGATTTACCCATAGTGATTTATTTTCTTCAAATGGTTCCCACTTTCTACTTTCCTCCATCTCCCATTAATGCCATTTTATTATAACCCCATTAAGAGATTAAGAGATTAATCACTGACTAGGTCAGAGCCCTTAGAATCCACTCACCTCCCTAGAGCTCATAGTCTGTCATATAAGATGTCAGTCTACCAGTCGTATGCAAATCGTAGATCCCAGTCTACCAGCCATACTCAAACTATAGGTCGCAGTCTATCAGCCATATTCAAACCATAACAGGTTTCAGAAACTCAAGTCAACAGTAAAAATGTAATTTTCCTTAAAAATGTGAAGATCTGTTAACACCAAATAAATGGTGCCACTGTTTCTGTGTCTATACAATGCCCCCACCCATGATCTCCTTGTCACAGTGGCCCAGTGCCACCTGCCCACTGAAAGGTTACCATAAATCTTTTGGAGGAGCCAGAGTTGTTTGGTCTAGACTGGTAATTGCTTGGGTAAGGTAAACGCGTGGACCCCATACTTGCTCTAACTTTGTGCTTTGTGTATAATGCTTGAAAAACTGTTCCCAACACCAAATTCTATTCCTTTCTATATTGTCTTTGGGTTTTTTATGCTTAATGGTTATACTTTAATATTTAATATGCTAAGAATTTACTTTTCATCTAACATAAGGTAAGAAACTTTATCTAGCTGTTTTTTTATCCAACATTGTTAAGTAATTCATATTCTCACCATGAATTGAAAATCCTGTTTTTAATTATATAATAAATTATTATATGCAATTACTGCTATACTGCTTCATAGGTAAGCATACTTTCGTGGTTTAATTATTGCAGGCTTATAAACCTTGCCACACTTATTACAATATAAAGCTAGCTTTCTTTTATTTCTGAAACGTATATTGTCTATTTTTGTGCAACTATATTTTAGGTTTATTTTAAAATTACTTCTCAAACCTCATTCCTCTCATCCACTTGTATCCCTAGCTTCTGAGTATTCATAAATAATTGACACATTTTTTATTGAATAAATACTAACAATGAACCCTCAGGACTGTGCAAGTAAGTACACAGTGTGTTCAGAGGCAAGAGATTACCCTCCTCAGTGTCAGAGGCTGGGAGAGTCTCTGCAAAGCCTGTTTTCTCCTCAGGGTTAGGTGAATGTGAGCATGGACAAGTAAGAGAATATCAATACGGAGCTTGTGGACCCTGCTGTGCTGTTGTTTTCCAATATGTCAGCTTGGCAAGAACAAAAGCAGACATTAATATTTGACTGGCTTATAAAAGGGGTAAAGAAATGCCCTTCAGAACTTAATAGAATGAAGTTTGTAGGTTTGTTTGCTGAAGATGAGATGGATAGAATCCTGTCATGGTTTTGTTTTAGTGACCTTACCCCCACCTCTTTTTACTTGAGCTGACTATTGGGATTTTACTGTATTCATAGCAGATATGGAAATTGGTATCGAATGCTCTCAGTTTGAACAAAGTGACGTAAGATCTCAAAATGCTGGGCAGTAGATTTCGGGTTAGGATGGTTTTATGATACGGATAGTCTCAGAGTGGCACACTCTGGTAGTCCCAACATTCAGGAGGCTGAGGCAAGAAGAAAGTTTGAAGCTAGCCTGGGCTATAAGAGACTCCGGTCTGTAAAAACAAAGAAGGGTTTATTTTGAAGTACTGTCAGCCTGCTGAAGGCCATGCCAAGGATGTCCATGACCTCCCAGCTTCCTGTGACAGCATAAGCTTCAGATGAGGCAAAAATAAACTGCATTAAGCAGTAAAGAATCCCCCAGAAATCTTCTGAAACCACAAGAAACCACAGTCGAAGACCTTTGTGTCCAGCCATAAATGCACCATTTAGGGCATTTTCCTTCTAGTCTGGCTGTGCTTTAATTTTCTGGCTCAGGAAGTTGTTTATAGTAAAGGGTTCGGCTTGCCAGTGATAGTCAACTTAAGTTCTGTCTCTTGAGAGTAAAGCAAAATGTCACGAGTCAGGCATTGCTCTTTAATTGATGTCCCACAAAGACTGAAGTCATGGAACCTGGCTTCGTATTTCGTTGAAGTAACGTCAAAGTCATGGCCCAGATGGTGGAGCATCTTTTTAAAAAAAATTCATGGGTGAGAGAAATATTCAGAACTCATACTTTCCAGATTTCCACTTAAAGTTGATGGAACGGATGAAAGGCAAAAGAGTGTCCCAATGTAAAGATAGTTCAGGTTGAATGCATTTAAAATAAAAGAGATGGAAAAATTTGTAGGTCACTAATTTAAAAAAACAAGTGGATGACATTTAGCAACTTAGAAAGAGGCACAAACTCATATTCTACTTTGGTGGTTTAATTCGCCAGAAAGTATTTAAGCAATTAAGTGTGCTGGAACAGCAGAAGAAAGCAATAGCAATACATGCAGGCTACTCAGTTAAACCCTGAGCTAGAGTCTCTATATCTGCACACTGGTTTACCAGGCAACCGATGCTTACGTCAAAAAAGAAAGAAAAGCCTTGAAGAGCTGATCTTACCCTATCCCTTACAGCTTTATTCCTGTGTTGGCAGGTTACAATTTGAATTTTACTATTACTCTAGTTAAAAGCTTGTCACTTGGGAATATCCCACTTGGAGTTTGGCCCTAGTCTACTTCACTGCAAGATAGCTTCAGGGCAAGCACGAGAGGAAGCTAGTGCGTCTTTTAATCATTGGTGCATCTCAATGGGGGAGATGTCTGAGGCCCTTCTATCCCTGATGCCGTCTTTTGAATCCCATTGGTCGCTGTGAAAATGTCCACCGGTCTATGTGATTGCTAGATGTTCTGAGCCATAGCCATTTGAGACTTGATTCTTGGTGTGTTTTGTTAGTATACACTGAAGATCTCCTTGGATCTTGCTGCGGATTTTAGACACCTCATAATCTCCTTTTCCTTATACAAGGCCTAGGGTCAACTTTAAAAAGTATGTGTGATAAAATATATTTTACCATAAAATTCACCACTTTAGCCACCATTTAAGCATAAATTTCAAGAGCATTAAGTACAGTCAATCAATATTCAACTGTCACTACTAGCTCCAGAATTTTATCCTTGTCCTAAATACAAACCCTGAACTCGTTATTCCCCACTTTGCTTTTCTCTCAGCTCCATTAACCTAAATTTTGCTTTCTATCCCTCAGAATTTGACTAGGTATCTCATGTAAGTGGATCTAATAATATTCATTCTTTTGTGTTTGCCTAGTTTACAGAACGTAATGTCTTAACATGTATCAGACCTTAATTCCTCTTTATGAGTAGACACCATTCATATGTACATAGCACATTTGGCTTAATTATTGAGCTTGGTTGTTTCTGCTTCATGGCTATTGTGATACTGCAGCTATGAGCATTGGTATACAAGAATCCAGTTAAGTCCCTGGTTTCATTTCTTTTGGCCATATGCACAAGAGGAGAATTACTTTTTGTGTCAGAGACACAGGGCCTGGCAGTTGCTCTTTCTGCATTTGACTGAAGTGGGCAGGACACTGTGATGCTCTCTGCATCTGTTTGGCTACATATTTTCCACAGTCTTCTGCTGTGTACTCTCTATGCTGACTGACTGAGAAGACTAAAGAGTTGCTGAGAAGTTTTCTGAGCAAAAGAACAAATTACCATGCTCTGTGATTCTGTCCAACCTTTTTAGTTTGATTTATCTAGGAGTGGATGAGCCAAGTCACTCCTCTCTCACACTAGTCCTTACCCCCAAGTCAGAGGACATTCTGTTTCCTATTCTTGCTGTCAGGGGTTTTCTTTGTGCCATATAATTTTGCTTTTAGGTGGAGGCTTACAAAAAAGTATCCTCATATCTCCATTTTGTTCGTAATATGTAAAGGGCACTTAAAATTTCTAATACCCATTATTTTCCACAAAGTTGGGTCGGAACATTAAAAAAAATAGCTTCAGATTCAAAGCTGAAATCTCCCTTTTCACTCTTACATGATACCACAGCTCCTGAAATAACAGCACCATTGATTCAATAAGTGCAGAATTGCAAGATAAGAAAGACTGTGTGTATAATATATTGAGATGACTGCTTCTAGTATATTAGTAATTCTTATTTGGCACATTTCTGGCCAGTTTCTCCTCTTTGCTCTGGTTTTCTGCTGTACTACGTGAGCTCTGATTTAATGAACACACACCATTGTGGGCAGTTAGTAGGGCCACTCTGTGCCTGAGGGACTCTGAAGAGAGGCTTCAAGTGTGTTCTTCTTATTAGTATACATATGCACAGTTTTATTTTCAGATATGGAGAGGAATGTCAGGTCACAACACATTGTGGGTCAACCTTCGATATGCATATTAAAGCAGCCCAAGAAAGCCAAGGAGGACAAATTGGCTGCTTTTTTTTTTTTTAAAGCTATACAGGTTCAGACTACTATTTTGTCTCATTATTGATTTCTAATGTCTTTTTTTGTAGCCTTAATTGGGCGATTAGAAGCTAAGCTAGGTTTGAAATAAAACCATGGTGCTTGTAGCATATGCAGACTCCAGGGCTGATTGAAACAGGGATCGAGAAGTTAGTGGGAGTCCTTCCTGATGTGCTTGGGTTCCTAGTGGTGACAGAGCCATATGCACTATCACTATGCCAGGAAACAAGGAGCCATCGTGAGTGACATTTCCGCTGCCTTCAGCCTGGACAATAAGAAGAAAAAGCTATGAACACTCTATGCAGGTAAAAGCTAGTGGGGAAATCAGCAGAGTTGTTCCCATCATGTTAGTGCCTTCTTCGTATTTTGCCAATGTTTGCCTGCAACTTCTAATGTCTAGCCTCACTTCTATCCTTGCTTCTTCTTTACTGCATACTCTTGTTTACTTTTGGAGCAGAAACCTTGTTAAAGCTGAGAAGCTGATGAGCCAAGATGATTTGCTTTTCCAAACTCAGGATCTTAGGTATCCTAAACTGGCCTTGAACTTGATATGTAGCCAAAGATGACACAGATCTCCTGCTTTTTATGCCTCTACCACTCCAGGATTGTTGAGGTTACAAGTGTGTGCCACAGCATCCAGTTTATCTGGTGCTGGGGATTGAACCCAGGATTTCCTGAGTGCTAGAGGAACACTCTCCCAACACAACTGGACAAGCAGCCTGGGCCAAAGTCTCCTGTTCCACCTCTTTCTAATGGCTAATTTCAGAAATTTCGAGCTTCAAGTAGCATCTTCTCTTTAATCACTTCTTCTTTGTTCTCAATTATCCAAATTTGATCCTGGGATTATTGCTGTTGTTTTTAATGATAGACAAATTATTCTTTTCAAGAGGATTTTACATTTAGGTCAAAACATGAAATTGTCAAGAAATATTCGTGTGCACAAAGAGATGGCCGGAATGATGAAATCCAGTACTGTGATTGTGAACTCTTTACCTTCTTATGCATTGTGTTTCCTTGAAATGCTGGTCTTGCTCTTGTCTGTTATGAGGTAGTCCATTCTGCAGCCTGCTCTGAGCATGCTGCAAGCAGATTCTGGTCAGTGTGCATGAAGCCTTCTAAATTTCACGTACACCTAGCTCATGCTTCTCTCAGGCTCTTTGCTCTGAGTCTGCAAAGTGGCTGGGGATATTGATTCACAGAAGGTGGCTTGGTTCATCATTTAAATTGGAGTTCTTACACTCGACTGGTCGTGAGTGTCATCTGGGGATCCACAAATACTTTTAAAGATTCATTAAATCAAAATCTTCATGATGCTCTCTCTTGGATCTGCTTTTAAAGATTGCTCATGATTCTTATGATCAGCCAAACTGGGACCTTTCATTTTTCAGGTAAAATGTCTGTCTAAAACAGGGAATCCCCAGACCACAGGAGTGTGTGTGTGTGTGTGTGTGTGTGTGTACTGATATATATGTGTGTGTGTATGTTTATATATAGATTTAGATATAGAGATGTATGAAACTACTACAATGCTATGCTGGGGATTCAATCTCTGAGCTGTGCAGATGGCTCATTGAGATTCAACTCTAAGAAACTGTAATTTTTGTGACAACTGAATAGGTGATATTTGTCTCAGGTGAGAAGCACTGACCCGAATCAATGTTTGTAGATAAGAACAAAGCCTTGTTTTGAAGCTGCCCAAAAAGGATGCCTTGAATTACACTGTGTATATCTTCATTATGAAATTCAAGTCACAAACGTGGCTGAAATGTACCGGCTCGGGGAGTAACTTTGGAAGAATACGGAGCAAAATAGACTGGGGTTCGTCTCTGCTAAGTGAGCAGAACTAAAGACATTAAAGAAATGCCGATAACTAAACAAAGACTGGAATGCCAGTTTTTTCTTCAAAAAAAAAACCTATGATCTGGTGTCTCTGATGAACACAAATGTTGGTGTTTTGCTTTTTAACTTAAAGCCCAAAGCTGAATGTTTCAAGTGCTGCGCTATCAGAGACCCATAAACCGACAGTCACCTGCCTCATGATTTCATCGTCCTGAAGCTGCTTTTCCTGCCGCATTGTCTTCCTCCTCAAGCAGCCTTGTCGATGGTAAGACAAAGGATGACCACTGACAGTACTGAGTGTGGTCCCTTAAACAATGCAAAAGGAAAGATGCCCTCTCTCTCTCTGGCACTATCCAGTCTAAATGCCAAGGAAAGCCTGTATGACTTGTACTTGAAACACCATTTTCTCCCTGAATTTGTTGGGATAGCATGGGGGGGTCATTAGCATACGTGACATTCCCCTTAGTTTTGGGGACTCTACATGTCTACCAGGACCAATGAGGTAGAGTACAGTTACTCCCTAGGAGAAAAGGGAAGAACTAATAGGTGAGAAGAAATGTTCTCTAAAAAAAAAACAAAGAAAAAAATGATTTGCTCTGTCAGCCTAAAACTCTAGCAGTCATCAAACTCTGTAATCCTTAGGGAGGCACACATGTAATTCTGGAGCAAGATCCTCAAGATCATTCCCTGGCTGTTTCTAGTGGCCCAATGGGACAGATCTGTGACTGAATTGAAGTTATATTTTACCACATATTAACGTTATCAACCTGCATTGATACAGCAAATGAATGAACAGACAGCTATTTTTCAAAGGGGCTTCTTATAAACCTTTCTAAGGTAAGTGTGCTGACCCGCATGGAAAAGTAATAAAGACTTTTCTGCCCTTATGCATGTGTATGCAAATGTGCTTGTACACAGAAAACTATGACCTTGAACTTGAGCCACCCACAGAGTCCCAAAACCTGTTTAGTGCTGCTTAATAAGAAAAGAAGTAATGAGGAAATGTTAAGCTAAAAATGTGTAATTCAAAATTCATTAAAATCACCCC
Organism: Cricetomys ansorgei; assembly: GCA_026225945.1. Taxonomy (NCBI): domain Eukaryota; kingdom Metazoa; phylum Chordata; class Mammalia; order Rodentia; family Nesomyidae; genus Cricetomys; species Cricetomys ansorgei. The sequence continues at coordinate 5,819,725 of JAMJFZ010001042.1, read as the reverse complement.
TGAAGTACTTCTTTCCAGATACTGAAAGCAAGTAATTAAAGGAATCCTGACTCCACTGATGCCTTCATGACATTATTATAAAGTCAAGGTCAAAAAATAGTTTAGAGTTTGGTTCAGTATGTATAATGTGCCCTTTAAAAATGTCCTGTGATGGATTCTGATTGGTAATTGGCAATATGTATTGTACTTACGTCTGGATACAGATGAATAACAATTTGCAATTTAGTTATCACTAATTAACATCATTTAAGGGAGACCCTTATGGCCTCTTCACATTAGGAAAGGCGTTTTGCTTACCTTCACTATTGCAAACTGTCTTTACTGTTGTCAGGGTTTAACTATTTGTACTTAGATTGTTGGAATGAAGTTCTGAGCCTTCAACATTCTGCCTTCTCTCTATACTTGACACATAATGTCACAGTAACTGTGTGACAGATACTATTCTAAGCCTTTACATGTGCATTTTGTCTAAGTCTGACAGCATCCAGGAGAGATAAATGCTTTGATTGCCTTGTTTTGCACATGATACTAAGTCTCACAGAATCTAACTAACTTGCAGACTCACATGGCTATTACGGCCTGGCACCAGGATTCCTGCCCAGTTTTGTGTGTGTTCAAAGTCCCAATCCTTGAACTCCAGGTTTTTTCCCTCCTTTTCTCTCATGCTAACCCATGATTTTATTACATTGAAAAAAAAAAATAGAACTTTAAAGTCCCTAAATTAAATGAGGGAGTCTGACCAAATAAAATCACCTATTATTCTAACTTAGTTGTTTTTTTGTATTAAATTGGAATGGAAACTTTAAAAGATGTCAGTTTCTATTTTAGCTTTGTTTTTTTATCTACACATTCACAGACGTTTCTAAACCAGGCAAAGCTGCTCTCTAAAATTCTCTCCTCACTATTGTTTGCTAATGTGTAAAATGAAATATTAAATAATTCCAGTACAATATTTGTCTGCAATATTTCACTTTCTAATTGAGGAAGTGAGTTTTGTCTGGCCTGACTTTTGGTTGAGTCACCCCAAAGTAGAGTGGTAGGATCTTACCCCCAGTGAAGAGTACCCAAACGACCCACTGAGAGTTCAAAGAAAGAGGCCTTAAATGCCAAGGCGATGAATTCAAAGTGTTTACTGGGGGAGCTTTCGTACAGAGTGCTGCTTCTCCTTCATGGATAGTGAAAGAAAAGACTGTTCCACCCAGGCACACTGGATGGAAGGAACCAGGGTGCATAATTCACACTGAGAATGAGGATTCTAGGCTCAAGGCCATCCCAGTTTCTTTCAGTGTTTTGGACAACAACCTGAGCATCTTCTCAGTGCCTAGGAAAGCCTTGTATCGCCTTGGTTAAGACTGATTGCTCATGTGTCTGGATTTAGAGTCTCCCAGGAAACAAGCTTCTGGTCACGGCTGTGCTGGATTATCTAGTTTACAGTAACCTCTGGGTTTGTCTGTGAGGGCTTTTCAGGAGTAGAGTACCTGAGTGGGGAAGACCCACCCAGCACTAGAGTAAATACAAAAGAGAAAGTGAGCTGAGCGCTAGCGTTCACCGTTCTCCACTGCCTGACTGCTGATACAGTGTGATCAGCTGCCTCAAGCTGCTGCCATGTTCTTCCCATGAGGGTGAATGAACCCTCAAGCTGTAAGCCCAACTAAACCCTCCCTCCCTCAAATTGCCTTTGCCAGGTGTTTTATCACAACAACGAGACAAGAAACTAATATACTTGGCTTTAGGTTCAAGCCTGTGGACAAAACCTATACCTGCTTGAGCCAGAGAGCAGTCAAGTGTGCCAGTGATATTTTCAGTCAGGACAATGTGTGTGTGTGTGTGTGTGTGTGTGTTTGGGGGACTGGAGACACAAAGGCAGGTACAAAACAATTACTACAAAGTATAATGTATGGTGTCCTTCAAAGTGACACTGTTGTAGTAATACCCATACATATATGGGTCTCCACATGTGATCCTGTTTCTGGCCTCAGTGGTGACAGTGGCTGAACTTCAGGGACTGGATTATTAAGTTATCAGTAGATGACTTAAGAGAAATTCAGGCCCAGGGTTTGAGGTAAGCCACACTTCTTAATCATTTCCAAAAGTTTCCACCAATGCAGACCTCCCATTCAAATACATGAGCCTATGGACAATTCTCATCCAAACCGCCATACCTAGTATCTTCCCAGTGTAAACTAAAATGAAAAGCATCCTTCCACAAACCAGTTTTTGTGTATTTTGTCCACTGCATCTGGCTGTAGATTAGTTGTGGGTGCCACCATAGGGCTTATTCTCAGTATCCGCCATACCAACAGTAAAACATGGATTTACAACTCACCCCAGATGAGTTAGCAGGATTATGTCTAATAGAGGATTATGCTAATAAGCAGCCTTGAAAATTAATGTTTCTCATATGGGAACTATTCAAACTAAAATAGGTCACAAAGTTAAGCATTTTGACGGATTTGGGGCCCCTTTCAATTCTGATAGTCTATGGTTCTACGTATCTTTGAATTTTGTTTTATTATTTCATGTGTATAAGTGATCGCCTGCATGATGTTTGTGCATCACATGCATGTCTTGTGGCCATGGAGGTCAGAAGAGGGCATTAGATCTCCTGGAACTAGAGTTACAGATGCTTGTGAGCTGCCATGTGGATTCTGAAAAATTGAACCTGGTTCCTCTGGAAAAGCAACCAGTGCTCTGGCTGAACCATCTCTGCAGCCCAGTTCCATGTATCTCTTCATAATGACTCCATATTGAATTCTAATCCCCCCACCCCCACCCCTTGAATGCTTACAGGTCCCTATTTGAGGAATTCCCTTGGGATTGCTGTCCAATGTCCATTTCTGGCTTTTGAGTCCTTTGTCTTTCATTTGATGAGAATCAGGCCAGTTTATGCCACCTCTAGTCTCATCTGCCTCTTCCATTTTCTGTGCTTCCCTGAAGGTTGCTGTCAGCTCTTCCACTGCTCACTTGTGAGGGATGCTCTAACCTGGTGATGTGATTTGATGAGGTCAGGCCACTTGAACTCACTCAGAGGCGCACGTGCTCTTCATAATCCTTCACCTCCCTCCAGTGTCAGTTCTCTCTTGCCAAGGCTCATTCCTGTCTCTTCATTCCAAATTATCTCAATGACAAGGACTGGAACAGAACAAGGGCAGCTACTGATAAGGGGCATTGGAACATTAGGGCAGCCCAACCCCCGTCCCCCAGCTTCCTGTTGATCTTCACCATCATTGACATTTTGAGAAGCTTCTGATGTTGACTAAGAGGTCACTGCAGCCTTTAATCTTACTGTGCTTTCTCCCTAGCTTGATTTGCCTTTTCATTGCTTGTGTATCTTTTTTTCCATCTTTAGTGGAGAACAGCCTTGGCCTTGGTCTAGGGTGTCTGATGACCACTGCAAGCATTTACTTAGCTAAGTACCAGTTGGTGGAGGTGGGAGTGATTATTGTTGTTTGGCCTCTTTCTTTGGAGGTAAAATGTTAGGAAACAGGGAAGATTCTCTTAGCTGATTCTACCCATCATTCCAGGAATGAGTTCCACCTACTCATCGGCCTATTTTGATAGTTTTACTTTTAATGGTATTTAATGTATCAAAACTAAACTGTACATCTTTTCATATATTTTTCATGGTATCATTCGTTCTAAGTGCTAATTTCACGTTTTTGAATTTTTGGTGGATTAACTTTTGATTTATTGACTCACTCATTGTTTCTTCCACACTTATTTCCTAGCTCCCAAATGGACAGAAGTGATGGATCTTCTGTCTTTCTATCTGCAGTAATCAATAGTATTAATTATTAGGTCATAAAGGATTCCTTTCGTTGCAGCTTTGCAATGTTGCCATTTGATGGTGGCCACCTAAGTGTTTTCCTGGGAAATAGCCCATTTGAAAGAAATGTTGAGTCTAGCGACGGAGTAGCCTTGTTTTTAGTTTATCTCATGCCTTTTCTCCTTATGCTTCACTTACAGAGGGAGTCATCCATTCATTCTGTCTTATAGGAATTACTGGCTGAGCACCACCATCATGAATATGTCTTTAAACATAAAACAGTGAGGTGAAAGAGAATAAGGTGATAATGGGGGGTACAGGGGGTGACAAGGCAAGCAAGCTGGTTTTTCAGGTTGTATACTGAAGAGGAGTCTTCAACCAAAGGAGTCATGAGGAGGACATCAGACTAATCAACCTTAGTGAACCACATACCCTGACATAAAGTAAAGCAAGAGGAGAAAGGGAAGCCTATGTTATTATTAGCATAAAGGCCTTCTTCATATTTCTGGTCTTGTATGATAGGGTTGCTTCTACCCCGAATGGATACCATTCTTTTGTAACTCAAGATATCCTGTGGAAGAGCAAAGACCACAAATATGGAGTAGCAATGTACCCAATGTACGTGCATAGTTGTGGGCTAGACTAGAATCAGAAAAGTCATTTAATAAGCTACTACAGAGATGCGAGAAAGAGTATGGTGCCTAGGACAAGGTAATGTCATTGGAGGCAAATTCGGAGGTCCTTCCAATGAGCTAGAAATAGTGGTATAAGAAAGATGATGAATGTAAAAGGGAACCTGGATCTCTGACTTGAGCATCTGATGGCTCTATCTCCATCTACTAAGATGGGGAGATCTGGGATGAGCTCCAGAATAGTGAGGGTGAGATTTAAGAGTTCTGTTTTGAGGGGCTGCCTAGGAATTTACAATTTTATACATCAATGGAACCCAATAAAGTAGCCACTACAGGGCTCAGTCTTGTGTGTCCCAAAACCTAAGAGAACAAAAGAGCCTGTGTTGGGACTTTAGACAAGTCATTCAACATCTCTGGACTCTTTGCCAATGCAGTTAAGTCTTCATCATTTCCAGTGTTCTTTCCTGTCATAAAACATGGCTACAACTTTCTTTTTGCTTTTGTGTATCCTGGTAATATACTCTGTACAGGGTATCCAGCTCAAGGATAGAGGCTGGCAATGAAAAATAGCAGTAAATTAATGCAGATTCTCTAAGCTAAAAAGACAAAACCAACAACACTCTCAAAACTACCTATATAGTTTTACAATGGTTTTAAATACCTGGAGGGTTGTGGATCCAGTTTCAAACTTGTATTGCCAGTTAAAGGCCACTCTCCCACTGCGGATTTAGGGGGATCACAGGTTGCTTCTCTGAATAATGACCATCTTCCAATCTGACTTCACAAAATTGGAAGGAAAGTCCTTTTTCTATGAGCCAACTTCATGAAACTAAAAAACAATGCTTCAGTGCTTGTCTCAAAGCCAAAATGCTGTAATGGTCCCATAAATGATTAAAACGGCAGCTGTTAACGTCTTGGAAACAGATTGATCAGTTGGAGTGCCTCAAAATATATCTGGATTCTGCATGCCTTTGAGCAATATGAACTAATTCTGATGTGAGTCTGAGAATGGGGATTTAGAACCCGAAGATGTCAAGATAATTATGAAAACTCTGGCAAGGGCTGCATTTCTCTCAGGCAAAATTATTCATATATTTTAATACTCTAAGGAAAGGCTTAAATTTTGGAAGTTTTACGGTGTATGTAAACTCATAGTGGCCCCTGTTTAACTGGTTAGGATGCTTGAAGTAAAATACCTGAGTATTGTAATTTACCTAATGAAGATGGATTCTGTGTGCGCAACATGTATCTGCTATGGGATGGCAGTATGGATGACACAAGGTTCCTACCTTCACTAAGCCTATATCATGGTATAAAGAAAATACCTAATAAGTAAATGGCATCGTAATTCACACAGTAGTAAGAACCTATGTAGGAAATAATGGTAAAGTGTTGGGAAGCTAGTTTAATTTAAAATATTCAGAAAGGCCCCTCCAAAAGACAGCATTTGAGTAGAGACTCCAGTGGTCAGAGAAAAGGTACCTACACAAAAGACTCATGGAAATATACTAGCCATCAGATGGGCCCATGCATGGAAAAGGCCAAGGATAATAATGGTTTGGCATAGTTGACAGACAATGAGAAGGCAGGTAAGATTAGAGTCTGGTGAGTGAGCCAAAAAATCATAAGAAATAAATGTTTGGCAGAATCTAGGTTAAGTATTGCTTATAGCCCATAAAGAGTTGGGTATAATTCTGTGGAAAATCAATAGCAGGCTTTAATAGATACTAAATAGGGACAGGACTGATCAAATTTGAGAAAACAGCTTTCAGAGTGCTACATAAAAGTAGGTTGTGGGAACTATATGTGGAAAGAGGAAGACCACAAATGTAAGCTCCAGTGTCCAGGAAAAAGCAGATGGAGGACCTGACGGGGGTGGAAGTGGAATGCTGGCCAGAAATTGGCTGAAATGAAATAGTGTGTGAAGAAATAGCTGATAAGACTCAGATTAAACATGAGGAAAAATGAGAGAGGTGACACATGTCTATGCCGTGCTTAGAGGGAAGGCAGAAAGACCATAAGGGGTCAGGGAGGACTATGATTAAACGGCATCTTCTGGACAGAAGAGAATCACTGCACTTGTAAACTCACAGCTCTATGGTTGTCTGTATAAGATCTAAACAAGATCAAGCCGGTCAATATTGCAACATGGAGTGGGGGTTCCCCTGGTGCCCTCGACCCTAGTTGAGGAATTATTGACAGTTGATGGCTGCTGAGTAAGAAAAGTCATTTTCTTTAAGGATGTGGTCCCTGATAGGTAGACCAGACCCTAGTGGTTGGGCCATGAATAGATAGGCAACATACATTGAATTTGGTTGTTTGTTTGTTTTGAGACAGGGTTTCTCTGTTGTAACTCTGACTGTCCTGGAACTCATTCTGTAGAACTCACAGAGATCTGCCTGTCTCTGTCTCCTGAGTGCTGGAATTAAAGGTTTGTGCCACTGTCCAGCTTCTCTTTGCAATGTGAACAGTTGCCTCGCACTCTTGCCACCGTGTCTCTCCCATCATGATGTACTGTGTCCTCTTGAGCTATAACCCAAACTAAGCCCTTCTTCCCTTCAGCTGCTTCTTATCATCTGGTCCCAGCAACTAGAAAAGTAACTAATAGTAACTAATAGTATGGGCTTCTCCAACTACATCAGATATAGACAACAGGCAACTCAGGGTTATAAATTGTCCTAGTCACTGATCTTTTGCTTTGAAGAGACACCATGACCAAGGCAACTCTTATAAAAGGAAATATTTAATTGAGGAATTGCTTACAGTTTCAGAGGTTAGTCCCATTATCATCATGATGGGAAACATGGCAGACAAGCAGACATGGGGCTGGGGAAGTAGCTGATCCATAGTCAGCAGAGAGAGGGAGAGAGGGGAAGATGGAGGGAGGGAGAGAGAGAGAGAGATAGAGAGAGAGACTGGGTCTGGCATGGGCTTTTAAAACCTTAAAGCCCACTCCCCAGTGACAGACGTACTTCCTCCTAATCTCTCTAATCCTTTGGAAGCATTCTACTCCCTGGTGACTAAGCATTCAAATATATAAGTGTATGGGGACCATTCTCAGCCAAACCACCATGCAAATAGAGGCTGAAATTATTTCTAGTGGAAGGCTGAAGCAATGTGAACATGGAGGTGGGGTTGAGAAGAAGCTGGGGGATAAAGGAGGAAGTGAAGCAGAAAAGCAATAGGAAGATCAGGAGTGGCAGAAGGAGAACTAGGTGAGAGCACATCACAGTTCTCTACTCTAAGTTAAGGTGAGTTCTCTGATTATCTTTCATCATCACGAATAGAGTGTGAAGTCCCAGACCAGGACATCCAATTTACAAAGTTTGACAGAGAAGTAATGTAAGACTGAGATCTACTTGAAAGGTGTGGCCTTGGGTTGTTCTGTACTTCCTCACACATGGGGAAGGTGAAAGATCAATATTAATGAAAGACTGGGGTGTTACTGATAGATCTTGAATTTTCTGTTCCAATTCTACCCTGTCACTTCAATCAAGCAAGTTTCTGATTGAGGCTGAATAAATAAAAATAAGAAAACCCTAGAACATTTGGGGAATACGAACACAGTGATAGGTAAGCTTCAATATAATTTGGCCTTTGAACTTTGCGCCCCATAGTTGTCCCCACCTCCTTTTGTATAGACATCATAGAAGACCGTGAATATGATTTGTAAAGAACAAAATCAACCACCAAGTAAATCCTTGTAGACAAACCGTCTCTTTTAACCACCTCAGATCTTCTCTGGAAAAAGCCAGGCTATAAATAAATGGCTATAGTGTCTCAGCTGAGTTTCTAGCAGTTGGGCATTTAGGTCTCGAAGAACACACACTGAGCAACTCCTGGTCACCAGGTATTGTTGTAATATGGCATTCAAATGTACAATGATGGTGCTCCATTATGTTTCAAAAGCTTGCCCACTGACTGCCAGGGATCACACTTCATCTCCTGTCTTCTTCATTCTCAGGTTTGACATTAAGAAACTTTCAGTGTGCTGAAGAGGTACAATGTCTCCTTGCTTTGGGACCCTTTGTTCACACACTGCCTAAGTGTAGTCACAAGATAACATAACTGAAAATATAGAACCACAACAGAAAACATATTCTATTATTCATGATATTACTGTCTCCTGCCCTAAATCTGCTCTTTTTTTCCTCCTAAATTGTTTTTCCCTGACCTGGCACAAGCAGAAGACTCATTTTCTTTTTCATTCCAAAGAGCACTGGTCATGAAATTCTATCAGTTCTACCTCAAGCATTTGCTTAGTCTGATCTGTCTTCTGTATCTTCTATGTCTCTTCTTGAGAACTCAGAAGTTTTTCCTCTTGGTTGCTTGGTTTTTTTCTTTCTTTTTAATCTTGAGTTAATAGTTTCTCTTTATAGTTTGAGTGAAAATGTTTCTCTTTCTTTCCCATCCTTGACTTATTGTGTATGTTGTATATGTGTGTATGTGTGTGTGCATTTGTATGTGTGTGTTTGTATATATTGTGTATGTATGTGTTCGTGTGGGTGTATACATTGGTGTGAAAGTCAGTGTTTAATGTCAAATACCTTCTACTATTTCTGGTTTTCCTAAGTCTGAGTATTAAAGTCTTTCTCCTTTCTTTTAAAGATATCTCCAATCACTTATATTCCAGGGGTGTACTCTTGTCTCTATCTCTTTTCCTGTTGGATCAGGGAGCAAAGAGTGATGGAAGCCATTTTGATTTAAATGTCACTTGTCATGAACTTGAAGTCAGAGTGCATTGCTAGAGCTGACCATGACAGAGTGATATTGTTCCAGGAAGATTGATTTATACAGATAAGTGCACTCGAATCACAAATAATTTAGAAAATTATTTTGTTACTAACACCAGCTACAAGAACTGATAATGGCATGGTGGTCATTCTTTGTACCAATTAAACAGACGATACCAATCCACTAAAAACAGCATGGAGCTTAAATCTATGCTAAGCATTCAAGACAATTACCAATTACCTAGTAATTATTATGGAGCAAAGTCTCACAAAGTGAGTGGGTGTGGCTTGTGTATTCCTTAATCTTTTCCTATCTAATTTTAAACAACTCTATTTCTAAATGCAGTTTCTCCTTTCTAAAAAATATGCCTATTCTGGCGATGTATTTCTCATGCACTGTGATCTGAAATAGCATTAGTAGAAGAAACTCACACTGGTACCTATACTCTTAAGTGATAACAAGAGGGCATCAATTCACTCAATAAATTCTTCCTGAGTATCTATTATGTATCATCACAGTTTTAACAGATGGACCAATAGGGTTCATGGCATTACTTCCTAGTTGTCAAGTGTTGGGTTGGTCTCACACACACACACACACACACACACACACACACACACACACACACGAAATAGGGCAAAATGAGTGTCATCCTTTCACAGTTAAGGCATCTTGGGCTCAATGTCATGATTGAAGTTAAGGACAGCTCCCCATGAGTGGTGGCCAGAGGATCCCAAAGTGGGAGCTCGTGCTGTTTGTACTCTTTAGGCTTCTCAATGGCCACAGTTCCTTGAGTCAGAAAGGCTGCACTGTGCAGCAGTGAAATGATGAAAGTTCCCCCATGGGGAGAGCCTCTGCTCTCCTGTTGGCTTCCTGTTCTGTATGCTCCGATGCTCTGGTGACTTTTTACCTCCTCTTCTGACTCTTGCCTTGCCTTGCAGTCAACATTAGCCTTTCTGTATCTAAGCTTCCTCCTCAAAGGGCTTTCCAGGAAAGAACTAGTGCCCACTTCTTCCCAGTGCTTTCATTTGATAGCTTGGTGACTGCCGTTTTAGTTACAATATTCAGGACAAAGGATACTATTGTTGTTCATAGAGCCAGATTTTCAACATTTACTCATTTTTTTCCTTTTTAAAATTTTCATTTTTTAAAAGTTATGTGAATTGTGAGTGTGTTTAGTTATGTGCACACTGGTGCAGGAACCCGTGGAGTTCAGAAGAGGGAGTCAGATCCTCTGGGGCTGGAGTTACAGGCAGTTGCAAGTCTCCCAGTATGGAAGATGGGAAGCAAACTTGAGGCCTCTGGAAGAGGGGTAAAATCTCTGGTCCTCTGCCCCATCTCTCCAGCTCTGAATGTCTTATTAATAGCATACAAGAAGATACGAAAGAGGATGCCATTTCTTTTACACATTCATGCCCCTCCTGGTCCCCTTTATTTTCTCTCCACTGGGTTTGCCTTGTTCTTTGAGATACCTGCCTGCTATAATCCTGGAACTCTGTGAACAAGTCATGACATGGGAGGTCAACCACAGAACCAAGGGCAAAGGCAGCATCAGGAAATTCTCTTCTGCTAGGGATATTTTGTGAAGGAGGCCTCAGAGGTAATCAGACTCAATGGACAGACCTGCATACCCTGGAGAGGGACATTCAAGATCTCAGCAGGATGCTAGTGAGGCCTGCAGAACCACAGAGCCAACCAAGGCATTCTGATGTGAAGGCCACCCAACTCGGTGTGATGCGCTCCCAGAGCGCAGTGTTTCTCAAATGCCACAGTGGAGTCTCTGAAGGGAGACCTGTTAAGGCAGACTGCAGAACCACCTCACAGAGTGTCTGAGTCACTGACTGATGCTGTCACTTGTGAGATTTTGCTTTGAAAGCTATCGATTTAAATGCTACAACTATCAATTAGGAGAGGAATCTAACCATGAGACAATATGCATTAGGTTGATTCTTTGTCTCTGTCTGTCTTCCTCCTCATCCTCCCATCCCCTCCTCTCCTCCTCCGGAATTCCTTTACTTGAAGATTATAACTGTCTCTTATGAAGTGCTGTCAGCTATGCAACCTTCCTCCTTCTCCTTTGTATCTTCTCTTCTCCCTCTCCTTTCACCACACCTCCCCCATCTCTCTCTCTCTCTCTTTCTCTCTCTCTCTCTCTCTCTATCTCTCCCTCTCCCTCTCTCCATCCATCCTCTTCTGTTTTCTTCCCTCTCTTCTCCTCCTCCTCCTCCTCTTGCTCTGGTGATTTAACCTGGGGCCTTGAGAATATACTACTCTATCAATAAGCTATAGCCCTAGACCTTGGGATTTATGTGTTTGTTTTATTTTTCAGACAAGGGTTTTGCTGTGTAGCTCAGACTGGACTTGAACTTTTGATCTTTCTTCGATTGTTGAGTGTTAGGATAACAACTGTGAGCCATCATGATCACAAACAGCTTATGCACTTCTTTGTTTTGTTTTGTTGCTGTTGTTTTTCCAAGACAGGAATTCTCTGTTGTAACTCTGGCTGTCCTGGAACTCACTCTGTAGACTAGACTGGCCTCTTACTCATAGAGATTCATCTGCTTCTGCCTCCCATGTGCTGGGATTAAAGTTGCGCACCACCACTGCCAGACTATGCAGTTTTTTCATTTTTGTTTTTAATGTAATGGAATCTGGGTGAGACAGTAGCTACAAGGAGTGTGACCCCTAGACTAGAAATATCACTGGGAACTCAAGTTCCAAGAGAAAAAAGACAGGGCATGTTTAACACCTGTGTTAAAGGTTCTATTAGGTAAATTGACTAAAAAGAACTTCATAATTGTGTAGCGTTAGAACGTGGCAAATCCAGAACCAAATTATTTGTGAGTCTTTAGTTCCTTTAACAGCTCTTCACTGACCAATTCCATGTCTGACATCATCATTTCAACTCTCAGAGGAAACCTCTGGAATATATTAACTTAAACAACTACTAGTTCCCACCAATTCAAAAGCTGAGAATAGCATTAGATAACATTTACAACTCATAGTAGAATTCCCATGCTCTGTTTTAGCCTGCCCGCCTGGTGGTCCCATTGATGTGCTTGGAAAAGAACTTGATTTATGCCTTTCTTCTTTACTGTGACTATAAAAGTTCGTAACCTTTTGTATATGGAACATATTACTTGTGCCAACCTGAATCTGTGTTCCTGCACCATCATCATTCATATTGGGCTCGTATTACATTATTAAACCCTTTAAAGTGAAAGCTGTGCTCTGTGTCCATGCCCCAGTGGCCAAGAGCCCATCTAAGGTCAGCCTGTATATCTTCCTGTATATTCTCAGGGAAAGGATGCTTCATACAGGGCTGTGGTTCACAGTCATACATAAGTGATTTGGGTGGTGTTTTAGTTACTTTTCTATTGCTGTGATAAAACACCATGACCAAAGCAATTTAGAGAAGGAAGTGTTTAATTGGGGCTTACAGTTCCACAAGGCGTAAGATTCCATTACCATCCTGCAGGGAGGCATGTCAGCAGGCACCAGGCATGGCCACCAGAACAGCTGAGAGCTCTCATCTCCAACTACAAGCAGGTTGGTGCAAATCTTTAAATCAAAACCTGCCCCCAGTGACATACTTCCTCCAGCAAGGGCATGTCTCCTAAGCCTGTCCAAACAGGGCCACCAACTGGGGACCAAACTCTCAAATGCCCAAGAATGTGGGGGGCATATTATCCAAGCCACCACAGATGTGCATTCATTATTGAGCCCCTGTGCTCTAAAAAGCACAGTTGAATCAGCCTTTGTCTAAATGTCTAAGAGCTATGAGTTGATACTGTAGTAAAGTTAAGGTAAAAGATACATCTACCATGTACTTCTTGGTTATTTTATTTGAAAATCTACATTTGTTTGTATAAAGCAAATAACATTTGCATACACTTGTGTACAATGCATTTGCCTCACAACAGCCCTTTAAGAGAGCTATTATTCTTACTATCTTCTTTTCATAAATAAAGCATCTGTGGCATAGAGAGCTCAACACCTTGCCCCAAGTCATCAATCTGTAGGTGCAGAATTTGAACAGGGCAAGCCAGTACTGAGCTGTAGACTCGCACATAACAGTTACGTCAGACTATTGCGTGTTTATCCTGACCAGGTTCCCTTCCTGCATCCTGACAAAATTACCCTCAGTTTTAAACCCAAGAAATCATTCCGATGATTAATCCTGGTTGCAGCCTTGATTGGATGGAGAAGCACCTGAGGGGTTAATGAGGTTCTCCTCTAGGTGTGCCTGAGAGGATAATGCCAGAGAGGATTAGCAAAATGGAGAAGACCTTCCCTGCCTAGGCTGTAGCACCTAGCAGAAAACATGCCTGCATAAATGCATGCTTCCCCTCCCCCAACACACACACCTCTTTTTCCGTGCCTGGCCACTGGGGGAAGCCACTTTGCTTTACCACACCTTCCCCATGGAGGAATGAAATCTCTGAGCCCATAAGGGATCACATCCTGCCCTCTTATGTTCTTTTGCTGGGGTATGTGCCACATAAATGAAAAATCTAATTACTGCAAAAATTGCCTTTTGCTTACCAATGGAATATTAAGGCCACAGCCTTGACGAGACTGTTCGTACTTCCTGGACCAGCTTCAGATGGAGCTGGTCAGCTGGCTCTTAATTTGGTGGCCTCTAAATTTACTCAGTTTCCATCATTCCCTACAACAACTTAGAAGACTCGGGAAAGTTGTAATATTTTTTATTGTAGTTTTCTTAAGCTCCTGTTCTTCATGGGCATGTCAGGCTTTCAGGATCAAAGTATAATATTCCTCAGAGTATCGTCAGCCAGGGTGGCTCACCTGAGCTCTGGGGTCTTGAGTTTATTTACCATTTTTTTAATATATAGGCTTGCTGCATTGAATCAGCTGCAGCTGATGAACTCAGGCTCTGGTCTCCTTTGCTCCCTGGAGGTAAGGCTGACATGTGCTGCAAAGCCCCCACCCTCTAATCACATTTACTGGTTTTGTTATGTTGTGCCCCCATCTGGAGTCACCTCATTAACATAGACCATCACCCAGGGTCCAGGGGCCCTGCCTTGAATAGTAAGACTATTGGCCAGGGATACCCCAAGGTTTGAGTGAGTTTCCCAGGAACTTCAGACAAAGGCTAGTTAAATTCTTTGATACACAAAAACGCAGCCCGGAACAGTGGTAGAACTGGATGGTGGTTCAGACGTGAATGTATGACATCATTTAGGTCAGCAGCTCTATTTCTGTGCCAGGAGACAGCTTCACTCTCACAGGCAGGGGAAGAATCTCTCCTGGAATTGCTGCAAATATGCAGCAAGCCAGGAAAGGTAACCCTGGAGGCTGAGTGTGTAAATCAGGAAACTGGAGGGGTCTGTGCTGTGGAGGCTCATACACAGATGAAGGAGTGAGAAGGAAGCCTGGAATAGTGAGGAGTATCCACTGCATGGGAGGGTATCTGCAGTGTGAACTGAGGCCCACAGGGCTCAGCCTTGTGAAGTTTTTATACACCCAACATATAAACCTCACTGCCTGTGAATGGCTGTTAGTTCACATGTAAATGAGAAGATATTTCAGTTAATCCAGTCTGGCCTCTGAAAAGAAAAGCTATCTAGGAACTAAAGACTGTTCTGAGGTACTTGCAAATAATAGGTAAGGGGAGAATGTTGTTCTAATTCCAAAGGACTTCTAGAATGAAAAATAATGAGGGCTGGGAAGTGGGGAAGGGGAGGGTAAAACATCACAGGAGGCAATCTTCCGTGAAAACCCGCCTGTGTGCCATCAATGCGTGTCTTTCCAAATAAGAGCAAGCAAACGAGAAAAGAGCAAAGAGGTGTAAATACAGACTTCGTGAGCGCAGAGGGAGGCGTGCCCTGCATAGATGGAGACTCATTTTAAAGAGCTGGCTACAATAGAAATCCTTACATCGTACACTTGTGTTTATGACTCACTCAAAATACAGGGTCTCTTATTATGCTCAAGGTCTCTCTTCTCTGAAGTTGAAGCCCCTCAAGCCTGATGTATTTAATCAGAATTTCCAGTACAAAGAAGGGAGAGGTGAAGGAATGCTTAATTTGGCCTGGCCATGCATCTGAGAACCCTGGCTGTTGGCAAGGTTGATTGGTTCTGCCTTGTTATGGGCATGCCTCCTTCACTCTCCACTTGCTCCCTGCAGACTTGGCAGAGCAAGGGTTTGATGAGAGCTGAGGCAGGCTCTGAACTGCTTCATTGGCCCACCTCATCAGGTCAGGTCTCAAACGGCTGAAGCAACACGAACCAGTACACCCACAGCAACCACACACAGCAAAGGGCATTGTTACAGTCTGCTTCCATGTTGAAAAGAAAAGAAAGAAAAAGAGAATTATGCTTGGCATGGTGATTGTGTTTTTAATCCCATCATCCAAGAGAACCCCAGCTCTGAGGCAGGAGGCTCTGGAGTCTGAGGTTAGCCTGGGCTATTTAGTGAAGAAATATCCAAAAGAGATTGGCTGGAGAAAAAGCGGGGAGGGAAGAGAGAAGGGAGGTGTGAAGGAAAAGGGAGGAAAGAATGAACGGTTTGTTATTATCTAAACGCTGTGATTGACAAGGGATTAGATGTCTGTGGGGGCTGGAGAGACAGCTCAGCAGTTAAGAGTTCTTTCGACTCTTCCGGAGGATCTAGGTCAGTGGCTCACCACCTCCTGTAACTGCAGGTCCAGGGAACTCAACACCCTGTGCTTCATTGGGCCCCTGCACTCATGCACATACCTCCGCACA
This sequence comes from Cricetomys ansorgei, assembly GCA_026225945.1. NCBI lineage: Eukaryota > Metazoa > Chordata > Mammalia > Rodentia > Nesomyidae > Cricetomys > Cricetomys ansorgei. Next base: position 5,803,861 of record JAMJFZ010001042.1, on the reverse strand, counting down.
GACACATAACCTTTTTTTTTTTAATTAAAATATGTCCATGGATACTGAGTGACACTTTCGTGATTTGATCTGGTCGCACTTAACAGTCTGGGCAAGTTATCGCATTCCCAGGCCTCCGCTTTCATGCCTATAAAATTGAGTGTTCAGGAGATCTCCCTCCCGAGGTTGCTTTGGAGATTAAGTTAACATTTCTGTAGTTCATTGGAAAGACAGGCTTCTCCTTCCCAAGAAGAATATCTGGAAGGCCAAGCGCACGGAAACCTAGTGCAAGTAGGCAGTAGGTAGTGGGTTATTTTCAACTTCAAGAACTGAAGCCTAACGTGTCTTATGAATTTTCAGTCTATTGCCTGCTCCTTTAGGGATCCTTGGGCCTAAGAGCATTCGTTTCCCACAGTGCATCAGTCTGCTCTATTACCTGCATAAGCAGAAAGCCAGGCCAATGCTGTGGGTGTCTGGAGGGATAGCCACCCACGTCAAGATTATGAACATCCAGGTCCCAGCCACCGTGTTCTATGCTCAGGCCTGGTGTGCCTGAGGGGGCATGTCTAATCCGCTAGGCAAACACACTGCCCCAGGAGCAGCAGGGGTGCTAGCCTCTCTCCCTTTCCCTTTCCTTTGAAAGAGAAGGTAGAGACCTCTGACTACATTAGCGCCCAGCAGGTCTGATTTGCTTCGTTAATGAGTACTGCTTGTCCCAACTCCAGCAATTGTGCGGGAAGCCTTGAAGTGATTTTTCAGTTTTCCATCATTCAAGTCTGCTGGCAGTTATTTTTAACTGATACCACCTCAAAGTTTGCAGCTGATTACTGTGTTTTACCAGTAGGCATTTTTGCTCAGCTGTGAAGTGCTGCATATTCCACTAAAAGCTAGCCATGGAGCCCTTTAAGGAGTGTTCACAAGCATACCACATCATGGGTATGTCTGCTCCTTTCCGCCCCCATCTCTCCGTCTCTCCCTGCCTTCTTTTCTTCCTTCCATCCCTTTTCCTTTCTTGCTTCTGCCTTTCATTCTTCCTTCTTTTCCATCTTTTGACACTTATAACTAAATCGCTCGTTGGGATATTTCCATATCATAGTGTATATCTAGCTTGATTTGAAGTCAGCATGGGATGCCAGCGCAGCAACTAGAATAATACTGACTGAAGTAAAATCTTGGCTCCATCACTTAGTAGCAAATCCTGTGCAAATCCTTTAACTTCCTCTACTTTCTGTTGCCGAGTCCACACACACAAAACAATGTAACTTCTATTGTTCTTATAGAATTCTTGCCTTAGATGATGAGTGAAGCGCAAAGCCACATATGTGGTAAATGCTCCATAAACATCTGAAGATGGCTTCTTTTTTCATTCAGAATTTTGTGTAATTACTAACATGATTTTTGTGGTTTGTGTTTCATTGTTCTACCTAAGCCACTAAAGTAACAGTAAAGGGGAAAAGGTAGTTCTGGGCAGCATTTTTTTTTTCAATTATATGAGAATATATCACTCTGGAAATTTTCAGTATTTCTCCTGGAAGAGGAGCTGCAGAGCTTAGGGCCCATGTCACCTCACCTGTAGGGGTTGTGAGCTCTGCATCCTTCAGTTAGACAGCCCCATGGGGCTAAACCTACCTGTTCTTCTCTAAACACTACAGAATGAACACTTCTCTCCAGGTCTGATTCTTCTTGTTCCTGAAATGGCTACAATGCTGGAAGAATTCTTTACTCACACATAGCTTTCTTGATTTCCAATATGCCTTGCTGCAGCACCATGGAAACAGGTCAAAGCCTTGGATATGGCCCTTGTTGATGGCGTTGGGCAGCACCCGCCCTTGCACCATCAGAGTGGGAGACGCTGGCCCCTCCCCCCCACGAGTCATGGCAGACCCCTTCCTCCGTGATCATGGCAACTGTGCCCTAGCCAGCCCTAAACAAGTGACTGACAGATTGGCTACCTGTCTTCACACCCTACACCCGGATATATTCTCCTACCCGTTCTAATAAAGTGACTTTGACCTCATGAGCATGTCTGAACGAAAGTCCCAGGGTAATCATTGTCCTGTCCAGCTTCTGCGCCTCGACCACTCTCATCCCCCTCCTTCCGGAGTTCCTGCCTGCAGTCTCACAGTCTGGCCAGCAAGGAGATCGGATCACGCCGGTGGGAGCATGGGAGAGAGTTCGGTCCTGAACACCAGTCCGACACCCTGCAAAGCAGCTCTTTCCATCTATCTCCACAGCCTAAGCCCATAGCCATCCTCTCCCATTTGACTCTTTCCTGAAGGTACCACTTTGCTCACAGTCTCCGCTGAATTTGACTTTCTATCTTTGGTTCTTGATGCAGGTCTGTTCTGTTTCCCTCATCACAGTGAGCTATGATCAAAACCCTCTCGATCGAGCATGTGATTCCTGGGTTCTCCTTTCTCCCTCCTCCTTGCTTCTCTACTGGCCAGTCTTATTCATGCATTGGATTTGTTGGAAATTGGCTTATAACCTGTCTTTGTCTCAACTGAGGACCTAATGCTTCTTTTAGTGTTCACTTAGAAGCTCAACACTTTGAGCCTCAGTTCTACTACCTACTTATTAAGTACCTCTTGGTCTTCTCTCATCCTGGAGACCTACCACTCATCTAGTCCTGGGTGTTGTTGCATCATCTCCAGGTTCTACCTTCTCTCTTCTTCTTAGCCACTCACTCCATGACTGTTGTTGCATATCATTTAGTCACTTCCAGACATCTTTTATTGACATCAGTTTTTATCATAGATTCCAACGAGTCTCATATAAATACTTTGGAGATTTCTGTCTGTAAATTTCCAGCATATCCATTGGATAACATATGGGTTTTTATTTTATACTTTTATTCTTAATTTCCCTTTGCTCCTTGTCAGTGGGGAGCTGATTAAATGTTGAATTGTGTGTTCTGGCTGCCTAGCCCCCTCTGCTTCAGATGGACGCATTGTGCTTGTATGGTTTTATGAATGGCTCTGGTTAAGTCAATTTAAGTCACTATAAAAGAATACCTGAGACAATGAACTTATATAGGGAAAAGGCATATTTGAACTCTCAGTTTTAGAGATTCTGACCATGATAGGGCAGAGCCACTGTATTTGATCTTAGTATGCAGGTGCAAGTGGCATGGCAAGAGGGCAAACCACTCACTTCATTGAGAGGAAGCCAAGATCAAAACCAACAAGGAATTGGAATACAAACTTCTTTGAGTGTACACCTTGCATGAGCTAAGGACCTCCCATGAAGCCTCGTATTTTAGCTTCCAATGTCTCCCAATAGCATTACTACCGAGAACCATGCCTTTAACCCCTTTGAATGACATTCAACATCCAAACTCTTAACATGTTCCTTCTTATCAATTCAGCCTCCATCTGAAATCTTATCTTCCCATGAAGGCCTTTTTCTAGCCATTGTATATTCCTAAAGGAAAAGAAAATTCCACCCTCCAACAAAATTTTGCATTGTTTTCTTTATTGTAATCTGTTTGTCATTTATTTATGCTTCCCACACATAGATGGAAAAATTAGTGAAGGATGGCAATCTCACCTGTTATTTTTTTTTCATTCTCTGATGTTTGGAACAAAGAGTGATATACAGTAGATGCTCAAGTTTTTTTTTATTACTTATATATTTATCCATTTATTTTTGTTGCTGTATGTTTTGACACACCATCTTGCCATATAGCCTCGGCTGATCTAGAACTAACCATGTAGCCCCAGATGATTCCAGACTCAAAGTTGTCTTGCCTCAGCACCTGAAATGCAGATATTACAGGATTACAATGCAAGCACACCTAGCAAGAAATGTTTCTTTATTTTTAATGACCAGTTGGATGGATAAAATCCTGTAATTTTTTGCCTGTAAATACTGAACACGGTTTAAGTCTATGCTTTCTCTAAGGAAGAGGAAAACATGAACACAACCTTTCTTTCTAGCAGCTTCAGTCAGTTATTGCTTTATTTTCTTCTTTCTCATTTCACATTCTGCAGTCGCTTCTTATCAACTCTTTACTGCCTTGTCTTCAGGCTGCACAGGGGGCTGGAAGGGACCTGGTGCACATGCAAAAATAACCACTTTTCATAGCTACTTATTCTCAAATGGAATGCCAACAGACCTTGTCATAATGCATGTGTCTTAGTTAGGTTTTTATTGTTGTGAAGAGACACCATGATCACAGCCGCTCTTTTAAAGGAAAGCATTGCATTGAAGTTGGCTTACAGTTCAGAGGTTTAGTCCACTGTCAGTGTGGTGGGAAACATAATGGCAGGCAGGCAGACATGGTGCTGGAGAAGAAGCCGGGAGTTCTACACTGGATCATCAGGCAGCAGAAAGAGAGTGTCACACGAGGCCTGGCTTGAGCTTCTGAAACTTCAAAGCCCTCTCCCAGTGACATACTTCCTCCAGTAAGGCCATATTTCCTCCAACAAGGCCAAACTTCCTAATAGTGCCATTCCCTATGAACCAATGGGGGCCATTTTCATTCAAACCTCCACATGTATGTCAGGTAATATTTTATTCATTGCTCATCGAAGCTAGAAAAATTAACAGATGGCTTGTCAGTGTTAGATTGAACATCTAATATCAGTTGGATCCTAAATTTAGCAAGGTAGAGACTCGTCTAATTTTTTTTTTGCATTTTATAAGGTAGACTTAGATGCCTATATACATAAGTAAGGTGTGTGTGTGTATGTGTGTGTGATTGAAATTATTTGTGTAGTCAATGGTGATTGTAGTATGAACAGTGTTAGAGATAAAGAAAGTTTAGACCAGGATCAAACTAAGTCTCCCCTCAGATTTCAATGGATCCTGACTTGCCTATAGCTTTGTCAATAGGAGAACATTGTTAGGCCCTAGTTCCCACATGGCTCTAACACAATGAGAGCATTCGATCCCACCCTGAGTTACAGTGCTTGTAAAGCTTTCTGAACCATTTCCAGAAAGAATGAGTGGTGGGAAATTATGGGGCACAATCAACATCATTATTTGGAGAATGGCAGTTTGTGTCTGGTGTATACATTCTGTATAATTCAAATATTTGACTCACAAAAACTGTGCTGTTGCCAAAAACAAAGAACCCATTGTTTTTCCAGGCAGGTTTAATAACTCACTGGAACTTGATATTTAACTGTGAACATTTATTAGTTCCATAACTTTTCTGTCATTAAAGTACAAAGTAAATGAGATTTTATCATAGTCAAGGCTTATGCATTCCTGTCATCATATTAACTCCAGTGCATAAGCAACTTCTGGGTAAATCTGAGTCACCGAGGCATTTTTACATGTTGATTTGTTCCTCTTTTTTGGCCTTCAGACAATCACCCTGTTTATCCACAGCTTCCTGTGGTGGGAAAAGCCAGAGAACTCCTTAAAAAACAATAATTCTCAAAAATATCAGCAATACTAGGAGGCCTTTGTGTGTAGATACTTTTAAACATGCACAGATGGAAATAGCTTGGATATATGAGTAAAGGGGAGGAAATTACTGGCAACTCTTTGCTCAGGAGTACTTGTTTCCCCAGAATACCTCGTCTGTTGCAGAACCATGTTATGGTCAAAGAGCCCATTTATAATACCCCTCACCCCCCGCCCCAGACAGGGTTTCTCTGTTGTAACTCTGGCTGTCCCTGAACTCACTCTGTAGACCAGGCTGGCCAAGAACTCACAGAGATCTGCCTGCCTCTCTCTCTGAGTGCTGATTAAAGGAGTGTGCCACCACCACCCAGCTTTATAACATGCTTTCTCATTGCTGAAAACTATCAATCAGCCACTACCCATTCATTTTTTTTTCTAGCAAACTGTATATGGAAGAATGAGTTTAGAATCTTATGATTCAGAGATGTTTTATGGGAATATTATTTTCTCACACTGGAAAAATTAAACTTCTCATAAAATGGAATTGCAATACTTATTGCTTTTCTTTGTTTTGAATTATCCGAAAGTCCTCTATGACTATGATTCTTTGAGATCTCTTGAGTAAATTATAACAGCTTCAAGAAAAAAAATGAGAGCACATAGGGAAAGTTAATGAAAAAGAAAGTCTGAGAAACAGTCATTTAGAATGGTCTTCACATGTAAGAACAACTTCCTCATTATTAAAGAATCATAGTGAGGAAATAAGAGAGTCAGAAAAAGAGAAAGTGCAGAGCAAAGCTCTAAAGTAACCTTGGAACATTTGAAACAATTGGATTTAAGAAGTTTGCCTACCTAGTTAAAATAGGTAGTGTCAGTAGATATCGGCAGAGGAGAAATTCAGTTCCCCAAAGGCTTATAACTGCCAGGTCATTAGCCATGGTGTAGGTGGCCAGGAATGGTGTCACTCTGGGACTACTCTTAGAATTCCCAAAGCATGACCAATGCCTCTGACACTGTTTGTTTTACCACCTTGAAACGTTTATTCTTTCCCAGGACACAGGTGCCAAGGTTGCCATCCGAGACTCACTGATAGATCTCTGAGGCAGTGTAAAGTGAAAGAAGGGAGAAGGAGAAAAGAGTCTGACCTTCAACAGATGGGACTTCTTAGTAGCACATACATCAAGGGGCAGCTTCTCTTCAAGGGGAAATTGGGTCCACTAGGAGAGAAAGCTGGCTATAATTCTTTATAGGGACAGGGTGAGGGGCTTGGGAATATGGAAACTGTTGCAGCCATAGGGGATTATGTTTTTTCCTTACTGAAATTGTTTGCCCAAGGAGAGACAGGCTACCATGCGAGACTCTCATCAAACATTCATTTCTCTGCTGACCCTTAAGGCTGAGCAAGGTCATTGGTAATCTCGTAGGAATCCTGTTTTACATCCGCGGCACTCATCCCTCGCCAATAAACTTTACCTGACAACTATCTGAAACTGAAAGTACCAGGTTCTCTCTAGATAATAACCACATTCAGCTTCAGTTGAATATAGAAATTATGTTAGACTTTCAATACCTATTATTTAGAATTTCAGATCTTGCAGAACATACAAACACTTACTGGTAGAAAATCCAAGAACAAAGTTGAGCTAAAATCTTGAAATGAGTTATGGATGGTTGTGTGGTAGAAAAAGGAATAGCCCACCTAAGGTCAAGTGAGCCATAGCATCCTCACCAATAACGTTCCCACCTAAAATGTCACCAGACATATATGCAGACTAGGCCATCAGTATTTGTTGGATGAAGGCTATATTTCTGAGACATTAAAACCTTCTAATGAGGCCAGGGAGGCAGTATACATGGAAAGTAGATTTGGAGGAGACACAGATATACATTGCAAACTCTAAGGTAACAAATAAGCATATCTTGGAGAAATATAATCAATATATTTTTAAAAAAGAAAGAATATAGAATCCTACAAAATGTCCAGTTAACTCCAAGAAGAGACATGAAGACAGAAGGGGGATTACTTGAAGGTAGGGAGCAGACAAGCAAGAAGGGAGAAGAGAGATAGAAGAGAGTAGTAGGGGAATGATTAGGAGCCAAATTTTACATACGTACATGTATATATTAAAAATCATAGCCATAATGAAATCTGTGATTTTGTGTGTAGATTAAAAATATAAAAATTAAATATTTTATATATTAAAATATAAAAATGAAAAAATTAAATGCAGTTAAAGGTTAATAATTGGAACGTTTTTCATGGATTGGTGCCTGGCCTCGTTCCATCCCACTATGCCATGCCCCAGTTGTGCTGTAACCCTGGGGAGAAGGGGGGCGTTAGTGGCAGTGATGGGGGGGAGATGTGGGGAAGATGGGAGGAGATGGACATGGAGGGAGGGGAGGAGGGGGGCCAGGGTGTATTCTATAAGTTGTATGAGAGAAGAAAAATTAAAATAAAAAAAAGTTTTAAAAAAATAAATTGAAATGTTTAAAATAAAAGAGTTACAAATATTACCAGTATTAGTTAAAGACTGTAAATGCGAATGATCTAAATAGTCTAACGGAAAGATAGAGATTAACCTGAGTATGTAGTTTGCTGGTCAAACACTTACCAGTCACGCACAGGGCCCGGGTTCCATCCACAGTAAAAACTAAAACAAAACCCAGACTGCAAGAACGGATTGAAAAGGAAGTCTCCGTCTCTGCATTGCCTGTTAGAAATTCACATCTGTGTCTAAAAACACAGGAGGTGAAAAGGAAAGCAAAGATATTAAACCTCAGCACCATGAGGGAACTCTAACCTAAGCTATGGATCTTGAGAATACAGATGTGTCAGTGCAGGCCCGCCAATGAGGCAGAGGTGCCACTCTGGTGGTGCATGTTACAGAGGGGGAGGGGGAGGCTGTGTATGTATGTGGAGTGGGGGATAGTGGAACATTTCTGTAGTTTGCCCAATTTTGTTGTGAACCTCTAACTACTCAAAATATACAGTATCAACTCCAGCTCCAGGAGATCTGACGCCCATTCCAGCATCTGCAGGTGCTCCCATACCACCCCCCTCCACCATGGACCATTGTACCACTAATTATACTAAAAAATCTAGGATAGTTATATTAATTTCATACAAAGTTGACTTTAGATAATGGAAAATTAGCATCATAACCTTTTCATATCATCTTTACAGCTATGGGTTTAGTTTCTTTAACTTCTTTTCTTCTGAGATTATGTTTTTAAGCTTATTGATGATGCTTCTGACTTCCCTCACCACGCTGTACATATTTTAAGCCCTACAGTTTAAATGCTTGTTCAATACCATTTAATAACGCTGTGCAAGTTTACTTATTTTTAAAGTATATTGTCACACTGAGGCAAAGTAGAGAGACGTGGAAAATCATGGTGATATAGGAGGGAAAGGGGTTCCCTACCCTGGAGCTGAGTCAAGACCACTAGCACAATTACCAAAGCTTGTTGTGAAAGCTGCTTACAAGAAACAGCATTCCTTTTATATAGAGATGCTTCAATAAAAATACTAAAATAGCAGTGGACTGTATGCGTGGGATATATATATATATATATATATATATATATATATATATATATATGTATATACATATACATACATATATATATAGATATATATATATATTGCCTTCTTTCCACCTGTAAACCTACAATTTTCTAGGAATCTTATTTATAAACTCCATTTACAATAACAGTTATGTCTTAACCAACTCCCTGTACAATCCTTTGGACCCATGGTTTTACTGTTTCAGATTGCAGTCACTATACAAGACACCTCAGGAGCTACCCTATAGTTTTATTTATTGAAAAAGGTAAAAAAAGTTGTCTGCTTTGCTCTGAGCTATAACTTAAAAGCCGTCAGTATCACACATGTAGCTAGTTTAAGCCACTATAGGTCTACTCTCCCTTGAGATGCCCTCACATTCTTAGATGCGTCTTATTCTCTCCCTGGGTATATCTTTCCCCAGTGCTTCACTTTACCAACCGTCTTCCTAAGAAACCTCCACTCAGCTTCAAACCGGCTCGTCTTCAAATTCTTTTCCACAACAGAGTCGTGAAACCCATCTCCACTGAAATGACCTACTCAGGCAGTTGCAGGTGGCGATGTGGATCCGTGTCCCTGGCTCACACCCCACTGCCCATGACACCAGGCATGGTGGCACGTACCTGTAGTCTAGTTACTTTGAAATCTGATACCAAAGGATTATTTCTTCCATTCTGTACTGTAACTGTTAATATATTTGCAATGCCATCCTCTGTCACCCGTTAAGTGGTAAATCTGCAGTGTTTAGTGATCTGTCTATCCATTACCTAGCATAGAAAAATGCATGACGTCACAAAAGTGCTACCATTAGCTGACTATTTCGAGCTCTTTTATATGAACGCTATCAATTCATTCCTAAAACAGATGAATGCTAGCATTGTCTCTGTTGTAGTGATGAGGAAATTGAGCGTGGGAGAAAGTGCACAACATAGCCGAGTTAGCGCGGCAGAGTTCAGGCTAGAACTTGGCGCCATTGGATTTCAGAGCCCAAACAGTTAACCATTGTATGTTACTTTTTCTCTGTATAAAAGCTGTATTTTTATAATAGGACATATGTGTTCTATGTTCTATGTATTTAGACTAGAACATGTATGTTCTATGTTCAGTGTCTCTTCTGGCCCATGATACTGGATTATTTTAACCGTCAGTGATTTCCTACGTGGATATCCCTCCGGTTCCTTATTTTCAGCATTTCCTGTACTGTGTTCCTTTCCTTACTGCGTGGCTTCCTGATTTTTCCCCCCAGTGGTTCTAGCTCTCATTCCTGTTCTCTTGTTTACTAGTCAAAATATTTAACTTACAGATTCTCATTTTTATTCTAGAGCTCATGTGGCTCAGGTTGGGAAACGGCCAACTTGTTATTTTGGATCAGAATCCCAAGACAATTGATTTGACATTAAATGTAAGCGAATTAAATTAAATGTAAGCAAATAAGCATCTTTTTAAAAGTGGTATGGAATGCTGGCTAGTTTTAACTGTCAAGTTAGAACCACTGAGAAGGGAGTGTCCACTGAGGTAGTGTCCAGATCAGGTCGGCTTGTAGGCATGGTGAGGGGAATTGCCTTGGTTATGAATTGAAGTGAGAAGACACAGCCTGAATGTGAGCACCGCATTTCATGGCTGGGGACTGAACTCATAAGGGTGGTGGAAGCTAGCTGAGCAGAAACAGCAGGCAAGCACGGATTGTGTTTGTTTTCTTTGCTCTTGTGAGTGTGACGTCACACACCAATTGAGTCCGTGTGTTGACATCTGGGAAATGATGGACTGGAACCTGGATTTGCTATCTGAATAAACCTTTTTCTCATCCATGTTGCTTTTAGTGAGGCTGTTTTATCACAGCAATGGAAATGGAACTCAAGCAAGTGCTATAGGAAAAATAATTTGTTCCATTCATTAGCTTAGGCTGGGATAGGTAGAAGCTACTACTTAAAGAGGTTGTTTGTTCTAGACATGTCTGACTGTCATTCCAAAATTGCTGCAAGGAGTTATTAGATGACTTTTAAGCTTGTGTTCGTTTTGGGAGCTCTGCCAGCTCTTGCTTCGGACATTGATAAGCATCAGTCAGTTAGTTTCACTGCCTGCACAGTTCAGCATCATCAATATACAACAGGAGCTAATAGTATTTAGAAGTTGCTCCTTCTTCAGGCAGGTGCTTTGCTAGTGTCTTCTAATCAAGAGTGGGTGTGTGATTCAAAGTGTATTTCTTTATAATTGCAGCTCATTGTGAGTGCTATTATGGAGAAAATTTTAACCACTAAAGTATTCAGAGAAGCAGCATCTCACCTAGGTTGCTTTGGTGAAACAGAATTATAGTGTTTGTGCAATTGAAAAGGCTAGCCTTGACCTTGAACATTGCCATCGAGGTCATTATCTGCTGTTCAGAACCACAAGTTTGTTTCAAACACTGTGGCTGGTCGTGCTGAGTCATCTAGTCAAGCTCTATCCATATCTTCTCATTGAGG